>JAVMKO010000015.1:12484866-13968567 GCA_032164245.1 Sternotherus odoratus
GGAGCCCCTGGACTTCCAAGAGCTATGAAAATCAAAACAAGCATCTCTAGCACACGGAGGAGATTTAAACGTCAAGACTCCATATAAGAAATGGAAAGGGAGGGGGATTTTTTTTTGCTGCTTTTAAACTTAAATAGGCAGCTAGTATTGTTTTTAAAATGATTATGGAGAACACGTTTAAGCTTTGTTGTAATGTGCATTGTTTGCGTGGACTGCTCAAGACCTGGATGCTTGTGTAGGAGGAACTCTTTTGAGTTGGCTTCTTAAATACCTTCCTGCTGTTTCACATCTGATGCTCCTTGATGAAACAAGCTTACTCAAAGTGATACAAGCTACGAAAGTGAGATCTTGGAAGCATGTTGCCATTTTCATAATGTAATAAAAATACTGTAATGATGAATAATTAATTATAAATAGTGTGTCATGAACATGTCCTAAAAACATTTAATATTTCCAGGTTCACTGTTTTCATAATTCATACTCAGGCAAGGGAGAAAATCCCTGGAAATGTTCATTTTTAGGAGGGGGTTCACAAGACTTTGACATCTTAGTGAAAGTGGTTCACAGGTTGTTAAAGTTTGGGAACCACTGTCCTAGAAATTAGAAGAGGTGATTTTAATGGTGGAGTCGTGGAGTCAGGAAGTCCTTGTGCAGTATGCTCCTCTCTGTCAAATGGGCATTAATATTTAGCCCTCTTTGCAAAGTGCTCTGAGCACCTTGGTCTATGACTGCATGCCCGTCAGTTACCAAACTAAGTTAAATCCCCAAGAGCAAGGTGTGAAACTGGTTGAAGTGCATCTGCACCAGGAGGTTGCAACATCAACTTTTAGAGGGCTTTAGTTAAATTGGTTCACAATTCTTAGTACGGGCAAGACTTCTACTTTGGTATTTGCTTTTCACTTTGCTACTTCCCTGCCCAGGCACTTGCTCCTTTCAGCTGATTTTGTTCTCTATCCTGCCCCAGTACTTCAGTGCCGTCTCAAGTTCTTCTTGGGTAAACTGCAAATCTCAATACTAGTAGCTTCAGGTCACATGCTCGAACCCCATCAGGTTTTGATGGGTTCAAAATGAGGCAGAACAGACCCACTCCTCCCTAGTGGCCCCCTTTAAAGGGGAGGGACCTCACGGAGAAAATGAAGTGGGGAAACTGTTTTTCCAGCACCACTTTGCACATTTCAGCAAACATGGAGTCTTCAAATCACTTCCCTTTCCTGCTTGCTGTTCGCTACGTCAAAGCAAATGGGCACAAGTACTAACCCTTTAAAGATTCACACCCTCTGGTGAGTTTGGTGCCAAGACTGCATGCCATCAAGAACCCAAGGCAAAAAGTAAAAGACAATGGTTACAATCAGCAGTAAGTTAAAAGCAGTGTAGGTGGAGATCCACTTAAGATTTAATACCAGCAATTATAGGCTTTTTTAATTACAACCAAGAGGGATGTCATCTTTCCACCAAGTTCAAAATTATCGTGTCAAACCAACCATTAATCTTGCCTCTGACATGCATGCTTGGATGTCACTCCATCAGATATTGCCACACAACAGGGGACTGTATGCCTCATGAGAAAAGCCATGGCTAGGGCTGGTAACGGAGGCAGAAGTCTTATTTCCTGATTTTTGTTGGCTGCGCATTTTGGCACAAGTTGCATGTGCTCTGATCTGGCTGCAATCCCACATGTCCAAAGGTTACTTCTGCTCCTGATGGGAGCTGGGAGGGATAGGGCCATGGTTGTCCAGAATGCTGGCATGCAATTAATGCTTCTTTTTTCCAGTTCTAATGTACATACATTCAGGGGGAAACTTAATTGATGCAGAATGTGTCCCATAGTCTCTAGCTTTCAGTAAGTGCTGTTAAATTAGAACTTCTAAAGAAAACAGTCGTAATCGTAAAAGTGAAGGCATAATTTGCCTCTCTCATCTATTCCATTTTGGGCTTTGTACCATGATGTGACAATCTGGCTACTAAACATGGACCGCTCTCTTCTACTGGAAGGCATCAGAACTGCTCAAGTGTGTGCCATTGGCTCTATACTTTTAAGAGATAATGGAGATTCTCCTGTGGTGAAAGTGGCTGGGCCTGTGCTGTCTGGGGAAAGAGGTATGAATTTCTATTACTGACACATTGTAACATTTGGGTTTGCCACTGTTTTCGGTATAGTGGAAACCACACAGTCCTTCAGGTAGGTACAGTTTTGTCACAACAGCTTGTCAGATGTGTGTGCATGGTTTCTAAAAGATCCTTTTCAGGTTGCAATTTGCACCATTTCCTAATATGTTGCAAACATGATAATAAAGAGAGCAGATGAGTATGAAGATGGAGTTAGTTTACTGGTACAAAAGGACAGCTAAATTCCAGGACAAATCTTTAGCTAGACTTCTTCCCCACTCCAGTACTCCTCATAAGGCTTGTGATCAGAATCTGGTACCACTGAATACTGTAGAATTATCTTGCTTTAAGATTTCCCAGGATCTTTATATCACCTAAGGGACACATTTGTAGCCACAGTACTGAACTATGCATCAGATTCCTTGGGGGCAAAGGCAGAATAAAGCAACACACATCATAACGCTGGTAAAACATGCACAGATATATTTCACACCATTAATCACATGGGCAAAACATTCACAATTCAGGGATTATGTTGCTACAATCCCAGCTATGTGGTTTAATAATACATTAAAGTGCCAAAGGCTGCATGATGGATGGGATTGAGAGGGAATAAACCACTAATAGCTAAAAGTTAGAATGAACCTCCTCAGGCATGTGCATTAAATATAGAGGGGTCATTTCTCTGGTACAAACTGCTCAAAGATTTTCCTTTCACTAGGCTGAGTAAATGCAGCTGAATCTAAGCAGCACACACACCAACAAAAGAAGGAAACAGCTGCTTCAACCCAAATAATCCTGGTATCCGATAACATTATGCAAACATTTTTAGGGACCGAATAAAAACAAGCACCATAGCGGTGATGCTGTTGACGACCCTGGAAGACAGGCTGCCAGGGCTATTCTGGGTTGGGTTGCTCACCCTCTCTCCTGTTGATTCTCTTCTGCTTTGCATGAAACACATAAGAAGGCATCATCAGCCCAGAAAGTGATATCAAGAATGGCTTTATAGCCTGGTGGTGAGGGCACTCTGGGGGAGTCAGACCCTTGCTCCAATGAATATTTAGTCCCCTGCCCCCATTTTTTGTGCGGGTGTGGTGTGCTCAGAGCTTGCCTCCTAAATTGGGCTCCGCAGGTCAAACAGGTAAGGAGCCACCTGGTCTGGGAATCCCACTGAGCTTGGTGCCAAGCTGCTCAGCAGTGTCAGGACTTAGGCAGCTGTGCCTATGCCCTCTGGCAGAAACGGGTGCCCACAGATTTGGTGCAGCTGAGCAGTGGTTTTGTGCATGCCAGTGGTGCCTAAATATTGACTTGGGCACTTAACCGCTCCTTCAGGGGCCTTCGTCACACTTAATGTCCGTGCTCCCCTTTCTGTACCTATAATGCTACACAAGAGTTCTGGAGTTATAGGCCAACTACGTCACTGCACTGATTTCAGTGAAGACACCCCAGCAATGAAATTGGCCTAACAGGTGTGACTAATGGAAGGTGTGAGCTGTTTGGGGAGTGTGTCCTCCCCTGTGGCTGTATCCAACTATGTAATTGCTCTCAAAGATCAAACTGATGATGCCAGGTGGCAAAGGAAAGATACATGCTCAGCTGGAAAAACGCCTCCAGCACTGGGACGCAGACTAGAATTTCCAAACAGAATGTGAACAACAGAAAGTCCCTGCATTTCATATCAGCTTATCTCCATAATTCACAGGATAGCACACTGTAAAGTCATGCTTAAAGGCTTTGTGTATTATCACCTCGTCTGAAACACAGATTGTTGGTCGGTTTCAGAGTGGTAGCCGTGGTAGCCTGTAGCAGCAAAAAGAACGAGAAGTACTTGTGGCATAAGCTTTCGTGGGCTAAAATCCACTTCATCAGATGCAAGAAATTGAAAATACAGTAGGATGATTTTATATATACATACACACAGACAGCATGAAAAAATGGGGGTTGTCTAATGTGTCCAGGGAGGTCGAAGTGTTCTCCGATTGGTTTTTGAATGTTTTAACCTTGACGTCTGATTTGTGTCCATTTATTCTTTTACGTAGAGACTGTCCGGTTTGGCCAGTCCCTATGCAAAAGAATAAATGGACACTTCAACCTCCCTGGACATTCAACAACAGACCTAAAACTCACAATTCTTCAACAAAAAAAAGGCTCCAATGGAAAAACTGCAGAACTGAAATTAATTTGCAAAACTGGACACCATTAAATTAGACTAGAATAACGACTGGGAGTGGATGGGTTATTACACAAACTAAAACTCTTTCCCCATGCTAATTTCCCCCCTACTGATACTTACTTGTCAATTGTTTGAAATGGGTCATCCTGATTATCACTACAAAAGCTTTTTTTCTGCTGCTGCTAATAGCCCACCTTAATTGATTGGTCTTGTTAGAGTTGGTATGGCAACCCCCATCTTTTCATGTTCTCTCTCTCGCTAGATATATACACATCTTCCTACTGTATTTTCCACTCCATGCATCTGATGAAGTGGGTTTTAGCCCACGAAAGCTTATATCCAAATACATTTGTTAGTCTCTAAGGTGCCACAAGTACTCCGCGTTCTTTTTACATATTGTTGTCTTAACATATCATGTCCTATCAATCCAGGCAGGACGCAGTGATCCACATTTTCACACCACAGTGACAATGCTAGATAAGGAAATGCACTGATCTTTGGCTCAATAGTTCTTGCATTTCACTCAGTTAATTAGCCTGGCTACTCTGCTAGTCACTGCACCTCTTTATCGCTACTGGGGACACTGGAGAAAAAAGAAAATTTTATGAATCCGTAGTTCTGTTCTGCTAGGATTGGACAAAATCAAGGCTTGTAAGATGCATTTTAAACATACTAGAAACCACCATACAGTATTGACTTTAAAGCTATGCATTTATAAAAAAAAGTTGCAACAGTCCCAGTAGGGCTCCACAGTGTGTCAATTTATGCCACTATTCCTAATAATTAATTTAAATTTTAGAGTGGGAAGGTTTTACAATTTGCTCTTTTCACAGGCCCTCACACTGACTTCTTTTTAGCTCTTTGCTATAAGTATGGCTACCTATCTTCCTCTTCCCTAACTCATCTCCACTTAGAACACCCTGCTCACCACATTCAGACCAGAGGAAGAGCTTGGAACTAACGGATCCATTTACAGGAAACATCTGAGGGTCAGAGGTCAGCATTCATTCCATTGGTGATAAATATTCCATGTAATTGCTGTACAAATGCTAGTGTTTGGGATTTATTTCAATTAGCTTATGAATGTTGGTTGCTTCCCATCTCCTCCCACAGAGTGACAGATAAACCACTTCTTGGGAGGAAGTCTTTTTGCAACAATTTAGCTGTCATCACCTTCACTCCTGACTCCTCCAGGCCAAGTACAGGCGAGTCCTGTTCTTCTGACAGGTGCGATTCAAGGGCTAACTCCATCAGTGTGTGGTGGTTCTTTACTCAAAACCTTCCTGATAGCAAATGAGTCAGCTGAAATCTTCAGTGGGACCATGTTACATTTTTAAAAGCTATTTTAACTCTTCTGGCAATATTTTACACTGGTTGCCTTCATGTGATCAGCTAGCTACATTTTAGAGTCCTGTATGAACAGAGACGGGCCCAAAGCAACACTTTGATTTGAACACTTCTTTACTTTGGGAAAGTTCAGGTCTGAGATTGAAATTCATGTCTTGATCCTGAAGCAAATAACTTCATAAATTTCAGGGAAGTTCTGATCCAGATCAAAATTGTGCATCCAGTGTGTGTATCTAAGTCAGATAATATATCCAAGCAACTCTCTAGGAGCAGTAACTTAGATGGAAAACTAAACAATGCATTTAACCCCCCACAATTTATCAGGATAAAGTAAAATATGACTGTTAATGTACAGCGCTGATTAACCCTTTCACCTATGAAGTACTTATTACTATGGGCAGCTTGAAGAGGCAAAATACAAGTCCTATTCCCACAAGCCGATCTGCACATACAGGTCCGTCCTCCTCTTAAAGTCAATAACACTCCACGCCCTGAGGTGTGTGTATGTTTGTGGGATTGAAGATGTGTGGTCATCTCCTTATTTTTAATTTGTTCTTGTGCAGGATTTTTTTTTTAAACTACCTAGTCAAACAAATATAAACACCTACTGCAGCAAAGGGTGATCATTTGATCATGAAGGAACATATAATATTTGCAACGAGCTAGTAAATATCAGGCTACCTTAAGAATCCCTTGAGCATCTATCTCCACAACTATGAAAGACAGTGAACTCTGATTACAAAGCTGCCTTAAAGGCCAGAGAAAAATAGACTGCTGGTAAGTTGGTCAGCGAACAGAGATTCAACTACAAGCCCAGATCAAACAATACTCTCAATTAACAAGTGCTTTGCACATTAATTCTTGCTTGTAGAAGCCTGGAAGGAGCTGTTAACGAATAATGAATGTCCAATAAGATTAAGGTGTCATGTCACCCTGCAATTTCCACTGGAGGTACTGGATCAGGTTTTGAGATACTCCAGCATGTTTCAGTGCCAGCAGGGCAATCAGAATTCTTTAAAAGGCTGAAAGTTTTTTTTTTAAAGATTCCATTGCAGAGGGAATCTCTTAGCCAGATGAACAAAGACTCACTTTCTATTCAAAGCAGTACGTATTGACCTGGATTTAGTTCATCAGCTCAAAAACAAAGTGACAGCAGGGTCTCAGAAAGATGGTGCTATGGAGATGCCCCTCTCTTCTGCATGGGAAGTGGGAGATATGTTGAGATCCTGGCATGATCATGTCACATACACATATACCGTCTAGATGTAATGAGTATCTGCAACTCCCAATGACTGGCTCAAAGACGCTCAGGATCAGGCCTCATCTGACTCTCGTGCAGAATAAACCTCCACAGAGCTGACTATAGAGGGAAAAATAACCAAAGAAATGCGGGAACACATTTCAGTGTGACACCACTTTAAAGTGGTGAGTGTTATTAGTAAAAGCCTTGTTGCAGTATGTTTTATGAGCTGTAACTGAAAGAACACTGGGGCTTGGCATTTAAGGAACATTTCCTGTACAGAGTTAGAAAGCACTTGTCCAACAAGACCATCCCTGCCTGTTCAGAGCAGGTACAGAGCATGCCCAGGTTTTAGGTTTAGCTTTCGCATCAGCATTACATGAGTTTGGCTTTGGAAATGTAGTTCTGAAGTCTTTTGATGCTGCTGTCCAATTCATTTCTGACCAGTTCCCCTTTGATGATGTCCAGCCCCATAAATGGGTAGGGACAAGCATTTTCAATAAAACATCAACACGACAGCACTGGTATCCCAAAAATCCCCCTTTGCAGAACACTCACTTTTTTTTCTGATGCGAAATATTTCTGATGTCAAGAACCACCTAGCATTTCTAAGTTGCTCTGTATTTAAAGTCACACTGTTAATTGTTTTTATGGTATACATATAAGTGCATCTTACTGGCAAACCTTAATTCAGTGGTGAGATCTCCTGGCCTGTACACAGACTGTTACTGCTCAAATATATTTGAAAAGGAGAACGCTAGCACTGTGCCTTGACTCAAGCAAAAACAATCAACTTTTGGCATGGATTTCAGCTTCACAACCATGGAGATGACAAATGACAGGGTACATTTTCCAGGGAGTGCAGGAGGATTTATCCATGCTATTCCTATTAATGTTAATGGGAGATGTGTAGCCAAATCCCCGGCTCACCAAACTGAAAATTTACCCCCAAATCTCCAAGGAGAGGGTGCTAATTGGATTGCTCAGTTTAAATCCTTCTGCTAGGCAGTCTATGGAAAGGATTTAGCACTGGCTCTGAAAAAGGCTTTACATAGCTTTACAATGCAGTGCATGGAAAGATTCTTTTTTCTTTCGATGATTAATTGTAAGGCTTGAGGTGACAGGGGACATAACGAAATTCATAAATGCCAAAGGCCATCCCTTGTCACATTCTTGGCTGTTGGCTTAAGCTAGAAACTGACAGAAGTGTGAACAAATCAAGGTTGGTCTGATAGCTTTTCAGTTATGGGGAAGAAAAAGTAACTGACATGAGAAACTGCTATGGATGGTTTAATGGGTTCAAGTTCACATAAAACTGATTCTTTGAACTTACGTACATTAAGGATCTCAATACGATTTGGAAACCGGTGTACTTGAGACCACACCATGCCTGAGTGACAGCACCTATCTCCATTTTACAGATGAGGAAACTGGCACAAAGAATCAAAATGATTTGCCAAAAGAAGCATGTGACAGAGGATACAACAGAATACAACTCTGCTAGGCCTTTGCCGTAACTGCATGGTCATCCATTCTTCCCTTCCTAGCATTGGCTTTCCCTTCTAAAACAAAACATTTTCTATAGTGAACAGGTCCTTCTGGGACTTGCACTCAAACCGCAGATGGTTTAATACTTCCTCATCCTCAGATTTTAACCACACAACAATTACTGGTTGATCAGTCCGACTTTCTAGTTTCCAAAGGACAGTGCAGAGCACCTGAGGTTTGATTATAGATTGACCAGATACTAATGCGGTGGTCTTTGGAGCCAGCTGCCAGCAGTCTTTCACTTGGCCTGCTGTGATCTGAGAAGGATACACAGTGGACAGTTGCTGTGTGGTAGTCCAGTATTGCCAAGGGCTTTAGCTTCTTCCAGCCAAAGATCCTGATACGATGATCCCACCCTGCTGTTGCCAGAATCTTCTTGTCCTGGCGGATGGCAACATCAGCAATCCCAGCATTGATGAGTTTGTGTGTTTTCTGAACCTGAGCGATAAAGTTAAAGTTATTTAAAGTGTGTGCAAGATAACAACATCTTTGTGATTTTAGAGGTAGCAACAAACATACAGGCATGCCTGTTAGTGGGTATCCCAACTTCTAAACCACATGTGGGGTGATGCAACAGTTAGGATAAGAGTAGATAAAGATAGAAGCCCAAAAGAGTCTACCTTCAGCATGGTTTCTTACCAAAAAAAAAAAAAAAGTGTTGCAATTTATTACAATTTAAATGGTTTATACTCTGCCATCACTGAAAAATTGGTTTAAGCGAGAATAGTCAGCCTACACAGCTTTGCTCTCTCACTCGTGTTATTCTTAGAGAAGGGCTTCAGCTGCAAAGTTCAGAGCCACAGCCTTGTTCCAGACTTCAAGGGTATTCCCATGAAGGGTTATTGGCCTAGTATTAAACTACCTGCTGATGTGTTCCCCTGAATCCCCTCCACATAGTGGCCCTGAGAAAGGAATACTTCCCAAAATTAGGTCACGGTGTCAGTAAATCTGTATTTCCAGTTCTCATTCCCAGGAGATTTTTGATGCACCCCCCACTGAGAATGGGATTATGAATTTGTTACTGATTTCAAACTTGGAAGCATTTTATTGCTGCTGTTAGAGGATTCTTCGGGCTCACACCTGTGGGGTACACAACTTGGCTTTTGCAGCAGTTGAGAGCAGTTAGCATCCCTAATGAGATGCTGAACAGGTTGCAGGATTGAACCCTTAGGGGGGAAAAAGTGTTTCAGTTACGGAAGGGGCGTGAGAGTGCATAGAAAACAGACTTAAGCTGAGTATCAAACTAATAACTATTGTGTTATCATTTAGTGCAGATACTATGGTTATTTAGGTAGTGTCAATAGATAAGAAAGCTAGTACATTTCAGCACATAAACTGCAAAGAGGAAGAGACTTTGGGGGTATACTCTGACCACAGTATGCTATAATATATATATATATATATATACACACACACACACACACATATATATATACACACACACAAAGGGGATAAAACAAATTCTTCCATAAACTGAAGAGAGAACACACTAATCGGGACGCAACGCTCTTGTAAAAAACAAACAGAACTCAGCATAATTCAATGTATAGTTTACATAAATTTGTGGGTAATAGCTGTTTTCCTAATGGGAAAGTTGTACTGAAGTGCTCTTCAATGTGTATACTTTTCCTCTGCAAAAAGCATTCAATGATACATACATGGTACATTATATACAGAATGAGGTCAATTAAGAACCATATTAGTTCCTTAACAAGTCTACTAATGTAGTTAAAATCTAGATCAATCCCTTATTTAAATGATAAAAGTATATACACAATCAAGGTGAAGACACCTCAGCACCTTACAGGATCAGATCCAAAACAAGTTCCAGAATTTTTAAACTCTTATAATTATTCAAGAACTAGCTTGTTTATATTTTTAAACAGCCCTCCAATACCTAAATGACATATATTAATACAAATTCCTTAAGAGAATGGTTAATTCAAAACTTGGCATGTACTTTCTGCATCCACCATATAAAAGAAGACAGGAGATGGAAATGTCCTGAAACAGAAAATGAAGAATAAGGGTAGTAGACCCAAATGGAAGGAATACGGGAGGCAAGAAAGCAAAATTGGAAGTATTACTGAGGCCGGGTCTATGCTTAAGTTTTGGCAGCATATCTATGTTGAGTAGCAGTTTGAAAAAACCTCACCACTAATTAACATGGTTTTGCCAGAAAAAACCCTAGTGTAGATGCAGTTATGCTGGTAAAAAGCCCTTTTGCTAGCATAGCATTTTAGTTCAGGGAATTGACATAAGCGGTGCCGCCAGAACTCTTTTGCTGGTATAAGCGTCTTTCCACAGTGATCCTGTGTCAGTATAGCTATGGCCTCAAACCCTTTCTAATACAGACAAGGCTTAAGGCCAGATCTACACTAGAACCACTTTTACACTGCACCAGCAAAGCACTTCTAACGTGGCTTCTAAAACTGCACTTCCGCTGGTATTGCTTATTTCAGCTCCCTGAGAGAAATAAACGCTGCCAGGAAAAGTACCATTTTGCTGGTATACCTGTGTCTACACAAGAGGCTTTTGCTGGTACAGTAAACCCTCGATTTAACGGACCTCGATTTAACGGACTTCGGATGCAACGGACAAAATTTCTAAGCAAGTCTGATGCATCCAAAATCCATTTGTCGAGGGCTGGCTGCCGGCTCCCGGCTGCCGCCCGGGTCCAGACAGTGGACGGGCTGGCTGCCGGCTCCCGGCTGCCGCCCGGGTCCAGACAGCGGACGGGCTGGCTGCCGGCTCCCGGCTGCCGCCCGGGTCCAGGCAGCGGGCAGGCTGGCTGCCGGCTCCCGCTTGCCACCCAGGTCCAGGAAGCGGGCGGGCTGGCTGCCGGCTCCCGGCTGCCACCCGGGTCCCAGCAGCTGGGACCGGGGCGGGCTGGCTGACTGTTCCCGGCTGCCACCTGGGTCCCAGCAGCCAGGACCCGGGCGGGCTGGCTGCCGGCTCCCGGCTGCCGCCCGGGTCCTGGCAGCAGGCAGGCTGCGGAGCTGCCACCCCGGCCCTGTGGCGGGCGGGCTGCTGCTCCGACAGCTCTTTTTTATTATTATTAAATAACGGACGTTCTGATTTAACGGACACCCCCTCGCCCGAATTAGTCCGTTAAATCGAGGTTTTACTGTACTTCTATGTCAGTCATGGATCACACCTTGTCACACGCCTGACCAAAACAGCTATACCAGCAGAAGACTGTATTGGAGATCTGGCTTAAGTAATGGAGGTTGTGAACCTGGGCCTAACCAAAGCCTAGTTCTGAGAACTGTAGTAGTAATGTCAGTAGAGATGGACAAGATCTATCCAGAGAAGATAATTGGAATTACATGTCAACAGCAAGTTACGAGTTGACAATGAAGACTGTAATGGTAATATTCTTTGGTTAAGGAATGGTAAGGAAGTAACAGTATCTGCTAGAGACGTACCAAAACAAGAGGAAAGCCACGATAAAACTCCTAGACAAATACTCAGAGAATTAGTAACCTGATGCTGTGGTCAGGGGATTTGAGTGAGCCGCCTTAAAAGCTTATGGCAATGAATATAACCAAAGAACACATCAGCAAAGTTTCCAAAGTAGAAAACCATTTCATGACCCAGAAAGGAAAGAATCCAACCAAAGGAGATCTGGATGCTATGCTTCAGCCAATCATGGCCAAGGTTAGCCACATATGCTAACAACTATGGGCTGAGTCTTTGACCTGCCACTCCCTTTTCACTCAGGAGAGACTTTTTTTTTTTTTTTTTTTAAATAATCCACCTGTAAACTCGTATTCCTTCAAGCCCTGCCCTTGTTCTGGGCCCTTGTTCTAGCCAAGACGGCAGAAGCAACATTGAGCTTTTAAAGGCTAAAGAGGCAAGAGAAACAAATTTTCTGATGATTTACATTGTGGTTTGTTGAATCTTCCTTGTCATTATATAACCAGAACAAGGTGGAGTTATGAGCAGTAAAGAGCTTTTGTAATTATTGAACACCTTGGCTGTGCTTTGCTGATTAATCACCCGCAAAAGCAGTTTATTGCCTTCTGTATTCCTCTGCCATAAACATTATCCCTTAATTATACTATCTCAGTCAAATCAGAAGCCTTATAACCAATCCATCCATTCACTGATACTGATGACTTCAGCAACTTACTGGTACCAGACAATATGCCAGCTTCCCTCCTGGGGATAAGCCATATAGTTAGCTTCATCGTCTTTTCACCGACACACTGGAACACTGCCACATAAAACTGCTGAGCAGTGCCATCATTGCATCATAATTTCTCCAAAAGCAGATAGCTATGCACCAAGTTTAGTTATTAAAACTTTTTAGAGTAAAAATAGTGTGCCACTGAGTGGCTTTCCAAATATTACCATTACCTCAGGTACCTGGAATGTCAGGAAAAATCCCCATCTGGTTTGTGTTATTAATGCAACAGTGGAAAAAACCTTAATCTGTGTCTTTGACTATTTCTAGCAGTCGTGTGGGAGATACATTTTATTTATTTTATTAGTGGATTCACACTATGCATGAAGTGAAAAATGTTATTTATGGCTTCATACTTTGCACTTAAATAGCACTTCATCCAAGGAAAACTACTGTCAGTTAAAGCTGCAGTAACCAACTGTGTATCTACTGGGAATGTAAGTCTGGAGCTACAACCCATTAAAAAAACCCAAACCTGAAATACCCCCAGGTGACCAACTTCAGAGTTTATTCACCCCTCAAATCACACCTGTAGTCTCCCGTTAAAGTTAATTCATAACACATAACAGAGGATATTGTGAAGGAAACATCCCATTCTTTTCTACTTGATTTATCACAGACTAATATCAATACAGAAAATCCAGTGTAAGATAGCCATATTGAATAAAAACAAATTACTCCTCTTCTGAGGACAAAATTCACGTTTCCCTCTAGTGTGTGCACACAAAGTTGCAGGAAACCCAGGAGCTGCTCCTCCTCCAGGAGGCAGTAAAAATGTAGATCCAGTAGCCCCTCCAGTCTATTTGGAACTAGTGCAGAGCTCCCTCTACTTCACGCAGGAGTTGCAAGGTCTTCTCTATGACCCTTCCACTCATATGTTGTGAAGAGATACTCAGGCAATGTAGAACATCTTGTGGGCCCATTTACAGTTTCATAAATTTTATCCACAATCATCATCTGGCTACTTCTGTACTAGAATATCAGATCCTAGAATTTCCACCACTCAACCCCTTTTCACTGAAACAACTTTTACTAATGATGTCCAGATTAAGCCATGGTCAAGGCCATTCACCATCATTAGGCCTCAACTGGTTTCTTAGGCCATATCTTAATAAAAGGAGCCATCCTATGTAAGCGGAGTGTTCTAGTACCTAAACTGACATTAGTAACTTGTTTTCATATATTAGGATGGAGTTTTCAAAAGTGCTTAAATCCCACTGATTTTCAATATTAGCTGGGCAAGTAAATCACTTATTCTAGCCATAATCGTTTATTTGTAATGGTCTTAAAATGTTTCTCTTTCCGAAGATAAAGGAAAGCTCTAGGCACTCAAAATCCTTAGGAAAACAACCTAAGGATTTCGATTTACAATAATTTTGTTTATTAAGTGCTCTGAGTATTGGACAATAATGTACCGATAAAGAAACATATAAAAATAGTGACTTGTGGAATGGTAGGCCTATGTGCCAGTTGCTTAAACACAGCTTTGGTAAAACCAGAAACATGTGAAAGGTTTAAAGAAAATCCCCACCTTGCTTCAACTATAGCCTAACAGCACGGACAGCCTTCTCCTGCATTCTAAGCAGTCTGTGATTAATTAGTTCGAGATCTGCAACAACTCCTCTTCATGACTAAATATTTTTTTAGTCTATCAAATTGTTAGTGCAAAGTGGGATAAATGACACAGAGGGGCCGATGATCCTGACCTTTAAATTCTGCTGCTCGTCGAGGCTCCAGACGGTAAGCACCTCCTCGGAAGAGCCCGAGACCCCCTTCATCTTTTCAGAGTCAAAGTCAAGGCTCATCACTGGCTCCTGGTGGCAAGCAAGTCGGCTTAATATTTTCCCCCCTGATAAATTCCACAGAATCACTGATCCATCCTCGTAGCCAGCCAGAAGAAAAGGACATGAACCAAAATCAGGCTGTTCAGAAAAAACAAAAAGTTTTATAAGAACTGTTGTTTTTCAGATCCTCCAGACAGGCCTTAGCCCAAGCACCAAGAAAAGTAATGGAAAAAAACCTAACAATGAAGAGAACAGTGTAAGAGCAGAGAGCTTCTGACGGCTGTCACTAAAGGCGGCCTCTGGTGCTCCATATACATTAATTCAGAACAATTACTGTTAAATCATTTCTGAAGTGTCCATCAATGTAGCACATAATTACTTTCCTTCCTGAAAATCTAAACAATTCCCCTCTTTACCACTTGATTCAAACATCATGACCCTCAAAATGTCAGAAGCTCATAGTGAGATAGTTCATGGTATAAATTTGAGTGGGGCTCTTCAGTAAATATTTAGACATAGTAACCAAGTTATAACCAGGCTATCAGAACCAAATTAATTTTGTTCTCAGAAAGCTATTTCCAAATATTCAAGATAGAACATCAAACTTACATTTTCAATATTTTACCAAGATGCATGCTCCATTTTCTCACAGAAGTGGGTTTTTATACCACTTTCTAATCTCACATAATCTCTTGGATTACTTTTGTCCATTTATCCCACTAATTAAGATTCCACTTTCATCTTGCCTAGATGAAAACACCCATGAGTCCTGCATGCAGATAATTTCTCCAAATGCATTGCACTGTTTTAGACCCAACAGCTAAACCTCTACTTGAAAACCTCTTTGTTAGTTCCCAAAGAGTTAACAGAGGTCTGAATCCCACTGTAACCAATTGAGAGATATTTTGATTAATGATGTCACAGGCCAAAGGGCATGGCACCCTGGGCAGACACCTAATTTATTTAAGCCTCTGAAATAACTCAAAGAAGGGAACGTTACTGGATTACATGTCACACTTAAGGAAAATATTCATCATTGCACTAGCCAAAAGGCTAATGACCCTGTAATCGATAACTGGTCATGTGAGCTAGGATGCAAATCCCTAATGAAAAGCAACTGAAAAACATACGC
Source organism: Sternotherus odoratus (assembly GCA_032164245.1). Classification (NCBI taxonomy): domain Eukaryota; kingdom Metazoa; phylum Chordata; order Testudines; family Kinosternidae; genus Sternotherus; species Sternotherus odoratus. The sequence continues at coordinate 12,500,389 of JAVMKO010000015.1, forward strand.
GTGTAAATGCTAACTATGTCTTTAATAGGAGAAAAGATACCAGAATAGGCCCAAGTTTAACACCAGCATGTATTGTCCCAGTAATGCCAATGCTAGCTTTTTAAAATGATTATTTTCAAACACCTCTCTGTTGATCCTATGTGCCTACTGGGTTTGGTGTTTGATTTTCAAATAAAATTCTAAGACGTTTCCAGAGAATGAATGATCACCTATGATTCTGTGTCACTATATGGGCTTTCCCTCAAATCACCAGAGACTCACTAGCATGACACAAATCTGTACTGGCCAAATTTCACTGTCTCTATTAATTTTCCAAGCTACTCTCACACTAATTATTAAAACATTCATTTTAGGAGTAGCTAAACTAACAAATAATGGGTGGTCCTGCTAATAAGAGCTCTCCTTGATAAACGAAGGGAAAGAAAGTGGCCTTTCATGAATGCTTGCAGTTAGAGCCCTGATCCTTTCTTCATAGCCCCAAGATATATGTTCTTTCAATCTAAGGAAGTGCTCAGTGTGGGAAGGAATCCTGAAGTAAATATCAGGGCTGGCAAAAATCTCAGAACTGGACCGAAAATGGCCTGTAAAACAACAAGATAACAAAGCAAAATCCCCCACACCTATCTTATGAAGGGGCAGCACCCAGGCACATGTGCGTGTGATCTCCGTAGCTGATTTTGGCTCCAAATGAAGGCTGGGATCCGGTGGATGCCAGAGAGTCCTCTTTCTGCAGCAAAGGCAAGGCTTGGCTCGCTCTCGGTCCACTATGAGCTGCTCATACAATGAATGACCACCAGCACATGACTCTTCAAGAGTAATTATCTCCAGTATGTGGATAACTGTCAGTAGTCAATAAAGCAAGATATCTATGGGCCAGCTTGTCAGATCCTTTGTCTTTTTCATAATTGAATGGATAAGCTTTTCAGGTGCTCATTACCATGCAGTTCCCACTGAGAATATTAGGAACCGCTGGGTGCTGAGCATTTTAGGAAAATCTGACCCTAAGTTTTTGGCTTTCTTAGTGAAAATAACCACAATGAACTGACTATAGCCCAAACTGGTCTCATTTAAAAATAAATAAAGTTTTGCAGGGTAATACAAATTACATGAAGTTTCATATTGGAACAAGTACACATGCTTGTGTATGTGCAAAGTTATGATACAGTTATTGAAATCAGCTGGATTTCTAGGTTTGATCCCTTACTTACAAAGCAATAAATCACAATAACCTATTTACTTCAGTAATGGGCCCCATTAAAGAAAAATCTTCGGCTCTCATCTTTTGGTTTCAGGGGAAATTAATTTTTTATAAATAAGTCACATTTTTCCTCTTAAGCAGAATATTGTGTTGGTTTTGCATTTGGATAATTGTCAAGGAAGGAAGAAAAGGTGATCTTCTGTCAACTCGGCATGAATAATTGCTATAGTTTATATAAAGCAATAACTCTGTATTTCCAGTTTCCACATGTATTTTTCTTGTTCAATTTTTTTTGTTTGTCCCATTACGCAAGATGGTGCCTTTCCCAGGGAGTGCAAAAAATAAATTTAAGGGCAGACATTCTCACTCTTGCAAATCCTACCACACCCAGTTAGTAATGGCTGGAAGGTGTGAAGCGAAGCAGACAATCACTGTGTATCAGTTGCATTTATGAATATGCTCCTTTGTGAGGGGAAACATACTGGTCTCAATCATGGATCAATATTTATAAATATAGATTTATGAAAAATGAGATCTTAATTTTTACTCTGTCCTCAGCATGGCAAAATATGCTGATGCCTGCTCTTTAATTGCTTAGGAGAAGCCAATGTTTCTTAAACCACAAGTCTAACCTAAGCCTCAATTTCCTCCTACTTTACAGCTCAGTTTTTCTAAGTAAAGCTGTTCCCAGTAGGGGTACTATTTCACTGATTCACAGAGCATTTTTGAACTAGCATGCAGGAGGACAGGATACATGGAGTGGTGTCATTTAGTCTATGGCTTTACTGCAGAGGCTCACAATGAGATAACCCCATCAGGACTCTTCTAATGAAAGCACGAAACTGAAGGAGAAGCATTTTTGCTATAAAAACCAATAATTATAAGAATTAGAGTACCTTCCATCCCAGGACTTCCAATAGTTTTACAGACACTAATGAATTAAATCTACACTCTATCAAATGCTGAGCTGAGCATTTATTAGACCTTTTAAATCTTATTTGGCTTAATAAAAATGCAGTAGTACCATTTACATTTATTTCTGATTGTACATGAATCCTTAAACCCTCATGGATTAGATCTACGGGCCCATATTTATCTAGCTGAAGTCCACTGCAAAACTCCTTTTTGATTTCAAGGGAAGCCAGATGGGGCCCTAGCACACTAAAGCCCTATTCCCACCTCTGTTTCGTGCAGCGTTTTTTTCCATGTAAGTCATTGGGAATTTTGAGTGTGGAGCAATGGTAGGAGCCAGCTGCAAGCATTTGATAATTTGTAAATAATTTCCAATGATGTAGCACTAACAAACACTGTGAGGGAATGTGGTCTAAGTGGTTAGAGTAGGGAACTGTGAATCAGGATTTCTATTCCCACTACACTGTGAGACTTAGGACAAATCACTTAAACTTTCTTTTCCTCAGCTGGGGTATGACATCTACTTTATAATTACAAAGACTTTTAAAAATAATTGTTTTATTTCTATTTTTCATCTAACGTAAATACAAGGTGTAAATACTTTATCCATATGCCATGTCTAGAAGAAAAAAAAATGTTCAACAACCTATTTTCTTAGTGGATAAGTGCAACCTATCATTAAACTTGCTATCTATTTCTCAAAGACCCCAATCACTTCTCATCACCCTTTTTTATAATGAGACACCATATCAAAAGATTGGCTTCTGTTCTTCGCTCATTTCCTTCTTGACTGATGCAAAAACCTTGCTTCTGTTCTAATGTTGCAAAGCTTCCAGTAAGCATTTGCAAGTCATATAGCTCCCATTAAAGCTTGGATTACTCAGAAAATTACACTTAAGATGTTCATAAGTATCTGCCTCCCCGCTCCCTGCTCCCTTTATAGTATATTACTTGATTGTTTGACAATAAATCAAAACCTGAGTGAAGAATGATTTATGTGCTCCGTATAAACTGAAGCACAAGGAAAACATTTCACAATTAGCAGGCCTGGTTACCTTACCTGCCACAGCTTCAGACACATGGGCATGCCCAGTTTGGCATCCGCCTCTGGCTTCAAGGTACAGACTGACGTCTTGGATGGCAGCTCCAAAACCTGAACCTGACATTAAGTAAGCAAGTTTATTTGGTCAGGCTCCAGGACACAATTTTGCTGTACAAACATGACTCTTATAAAGTGATTAAGGCTGGGTGTAAGCGCTTGATTTTTTTAAATACACTCTCGGGGGGAATTTGGGAAGGAGTCTTAAATCTAAGCAGGATTGGAGGCCTGATAGCTGTAGAATCCTTATCTAGATACAGATATTGTTTTATAGGAGAATGAAACAAAGTTGTTGGGATATATCACACTGTCCTCTTCCACTTCCTGCTATTTCCTCCTTATTTTGTAATCATCTCCAATACAACTGGATGTTAATGCAGGCGGATTTTACTTTTAAAAATCTTCCCTTTTCTCTCCTTCTTTCCTCTTCCTTTATTACTATTGTGAAACATGTGTGTTACACTCACTAGTGGATGCTTGTATTATCTCATCCTCATTACTTACATTATGGCTCAATGATGGTCACGTATGAGGGTACAGCATCGTTCTGATTTTGTGTTTTTTTCCTCTGTCTGAGTCTACACTGGCAAAATTCAGATTCATAATTCTCAACTGGTGCAAACTGTAGCACTGACAGGACACAGGCATTTTTATTACCATATAGTGTGACCCTATTTTGAATAAGGTCAAACACCACTATGTAAATACTTGTCCCTTGTCTACACAACAGCATCTTGCTTGCACTGATGGTAGTGAACTAAGGGGCTGACTTTTCTTAATGTGGCAAGGAGTAGCTGGGGCTATGTCAGACTGACCCCCCAGAAACCTCTCCCCAGCTGCAGGAAGCTCCCCTGCTTTCTGCCCCAAATGCCCCTCATTGAGCTGCCTGCACCCAGATTGTCCCACACAGAATTCTCTCACCCCATACCTGGATCCCTCCACACTTGGATCCTGCCTCATTGAGCCTGCCTGCCCACACCTGGTGTACCTGGTGCAGAGGGGCAGAGCCCTAGGGTGTTTCTGGGGCAGCCCAGGCCTTGTGCTGTGTCAGGGTTGGGTAAGGTGCAGCCTCACAGCCGAGTCTATGGTTCAGGGGAGAGCACGGTGATTTCCCATCTTTGTGCAGCCAGTAGCCTGTGCTCCCTATTGCCACACTGCAGCCTCTGCATTTATTTATTGACAAATAAAACTTGCAGAATTTTACAATATGGTGTGCCAAATTTTCCATTTTTGGTCACAGAATTCCATCAGGAGTAATAATATTTACCACAGAAAGCTAACTCAATAAGGATCTGCAAATGATTGGATTGTAATGGCACAGAATTAATCAACTCTTTACAAGAACTGTTCTCAACCTCAAACTATTTAGATCCTACTGCATAATTCCAGTCAGCCCAAGAGCTTTAACACTTAGGGGTGTATCCTCAGCACATCTATGCTCATAACTGGCACAGTGGAGAGGATGGTGGTTTTAAAGTAAGCTTTTTATCGCCCCTGATCCTGGGCCCAGAAGGCTCTGACATAAACCGCAGTAACTCTGCAGAATCCTTTAGGCTGATCAAAATTATGTTGGCTGTGGCTGCCATAGGGACTGATGTACTGGCCAAGGGATATGTTCTCTGGCTCTCCTCATAGCTTGCCTCTGTCCAAACCCTACATATGGAGAAAGCGAGGAGAAGAAATGGATGGTGCAAAGCCACCATAGCCAGCTCTATGTTGTCTAAGGATTCTCCTACAGCGGGGAGAATCCTTGCCTGTCTGTTCACTAAAGCTTTCCAGCCCCCTTGTGCTGCATGCAAAACAGCTGGATTAGGGGCTGAGGATCAAGCCCTTAGAATTTTCATTTCTGTGCATGTCCCATGGCATGATAAATGGGCAAAATTGTCCATGTCAATTAGCACTGAGGTAGTCAAATTCCTACATAACAAATATTTACTGTCAGAAACATTATTCATATTTCCCCCCTAGCACAAATGCAGGTTTAATTACTATTTAATTTTATTTAAATAAACGCTTGCCTGGAATCTCTACTTCTGAATGAAAAAGGAATGTAAATGTTTGGTATCTCCAAGGGTTACCAGCCTGGGTCATTCTGGTATATTTTAGGGCCAAATTTGCGTTCAGATACAAGCATACAACTTCAACTCTAGTCAATGTGAGTTGTGCAAATCCATTTGAGATACTGGCCATATGAGAGTTTCTCTCTCCTTGGGGAGCCATCAATCAAGCCAGAGGCAGCTGTGGTCTCCTTTGATTTCCATATCTTTACTTCAAAGCCTGCCAGGACATCTTCCTCGATTCTACAGTTAGCTGGTTTGCCAAAAGCCAGCTGCTCTCCAGCACTGGGGAAGCCAGAATGTACTAAAAAGAACATAGGGAAGATTTCTAAGCCCAATCAACAATGGAAGAGGAGACTATTTCCAGATCGCAGTGATGAGGAGCCATCCCCATGAACAGGACAACTGCAGAAAGACACTCAGTTTTGGCCAGCTGGGAGTTTTTGTTATCTGTATAACTACAAATTCTCTTTTCTGGAAATTCCGTTGCCACCACTGGTAACCAATTATTTAGATTTAACAATAACTGGAAAAGAAATAGCAGAAAGAATTGCACTTATCTTTTGTCCCTGAATGTGAAAGTGCTTTAACTCATAGAGCAAAGGAAGCAGTAGACTGAAATTGCAGTGTTCAGAGAAAGAGATGTCATTGTGTTAAGTGCATTGCTGCATCTTTTTAACATTTCCTTTACTCCCACCATAGCTTCAGAAGAGAATTAAACTTCTTGTCAAGCATAAAGGACAGCAAGAAGACTAAAAGAGCTGTCTGGAGAAAGCAAACTGGCACAATCTGCCCTTGCTGGGTTGACTGTTCCAGAGAAGGAGTCTGCATTAATGACTATGGAGCTTCAGAAATAAATACCGTTTCATATATTTTGACAATTGTAACTTAAAACTTGAAGTTCTGTGTTTATATCGGTTTTGCTTAATAGAAGAAAAATTTGCCTTTGCCTGAGGTTAATACTGTTCCTGGGTGGCTAAAGACGGCCACAAGGAAACACACCCTTTTTATTTTTCACATTAATAAAGCTTTTAACATGTTTCTGGCAAATTGGCAAGAGAAGTGCATGTAACTCATAATTTGGGATTTAAATGCAATCATGAACAAATAAATGCCTGTTCAGATCTTATTATTTATGGACTGAACCTGCTTTAAGACAAAATTACTCTTTTTTGGGTACCAGCCAAGCATAAACACTTATTAAGTCTCATTTTAATCATAAGCCACAAAGGTTCTCACTCTGTCTCACACAGTCCTGCCTATTTGGAGGTGCTATCCATTAGAGGAACATATGTGAATTTAATAGGTCTAATGTAAAGGTTCATACACACAGAGTGGAACTTTTTTACCTTGGAGGACAGCAAATCATCATCAGTTTGCATGGCCCATGCACACAAATGCAAATAAGACAGAGATGAATTGTAAGAAAGGGGGTAAAAAAAAAAACTTCCCTCTTGTTGGATTAATCGATTTTTTCATTCTTCATAGAGAGAGAGAGAGAGAGAGAGAGAGAGAGAGAGAGAGAGAGAGAGAGAGAGAGAGAGAGAGAATATATATATAAGGACCAACGCCCTTCCCTCTCCAACAGCAGAATATTTTCCTTCCAGATTTAAGATGAAGTTTTTTCTCTGTAGTACTTTATTCTTATTGAAAAAATATGAGACAACCTTACACTAGTCTTGCTTATAGGCTTAGGGCTTGCTCCTGCAAGGCGCTGAGCTTTCTGGCCTTAATCCAGCAAAGCACTAAAATATGTGAGTTACTTTAAAATAATTTTTTAAAAATCCATATTTTCTTGTTATCTGGGCACCATTTATTATTTTTACCTCGTATATATGTGCCTTGAAACCCAGAAAATGAATTGTCCTTTGATGCCTATTTGTGATGTTTAGTAACACATTTTGTTATTATCTATATATGAAGTTTTATGCCATTTTCTCTGTATTTCATTTTTTAAAATTCTAATATCATATGTCTTGATGAGGATGTATTTTAATATTTATCTGTTTATTACCCTCAAAAACAGAGATATAGATATCTGACTTTTGCATGCCAAACAACATAAAAATGAATAAAAGATTTCTACAACATAACATTTATAAAATAGACACTATACAACACAAAAGTTGTATCACCCAACTTAAGGTTACTTTTAAAAAAGATTTGGGCTAATTTAGTGCTCACTAGAAATCAGAGTACAAAAGTCCAGAACAAATACACCAGGGGCAGTGGCAGTGCAAACTACTGCACAATGTCCCCTCGACCCTGTTTTGAAGTGATCACCTCTATGAGATTCAACTTCCATGTCCATTTTGATCTTGGTCTCCTTATTGACACTATTAAGAAGCCTGTCAAATAATGGCAGTTGTGGTAATTGGTTTGAGATATGGATGTGTGTCCAGTAGGAACTGGATTGAGCGCATCAAATGATGGCACACAAACTTCACTAAACATCCATCAGCTAGTGATAACTTTCAACTATTTCCAACCCGGTCTTAGTAAAACCATTAACATAGGGGTGACTATTTATCAAATTGCCTCACCCATCAAATCTTCCACTATAATGCTACTTTAATTTTAGATGAAAGAACAGTATCTCAATATGATGAGCTATTTGAACATTAAAATTAGCCAGCAGATCACTAATTCCCCCTTACTCAGATAGCTGTATTAACAAAAAGTTTATAAAACTCCTGCCTATATAGGATCATCAACTGCAAATATTTAAATGTCAGATAAAACCAGGATAGAAGCTTTTTTATTAGAGCATGATTTATGGTTCACTCATATCCCTGGCAGGTCCAATTAGTAGCCACAGACACACTATTACAGATTTAAAGGTCACCATTCTGCAGAAAGGGAACTTCCGATCCAGACTGCAAAGAGAGACTGCAGAGCTTCAATTCATTTGCAAATTCAGCTCACACACTTTGGGATTGAACCGGGATCTACAATGGTTGGCTCATTACAGACATTGTTTCTCATCTCTCCATGTCCACACACCCCATTCAAATGCTAGACGAATAATCCACACTCCCTGATCGGAGATAACAAGCTGGCTCAGCTTAATTGGACTAACCTTTTCACCTCCCCCCTGGCTCTTACCTACTTTTCTATAACTGCCTGTATGTGAACACTTCTACTGCTTGCATCCGACGAAGTGGGTATTAGCCCACGAAAGCTCATGCTTCAAAACTTTATAGTTAGTCTTTAAGGTGCCACAGGACTTTGTTAACTCTGCTATTCCAGACTAACACGGCTACCACCCTGATTCTTGACAAAGGGCTCCTTGTGTCTCTTCTCTAACAGATTAGTCTGAAAAGGGGAAACCTCATCCATGTCAGATAATTTAAGGAACAAAGCATGCTAAATGTTTCCCCCCTCCAAGCAAAAGAAGGGAACAGATTTCCTACCTCATCTAGGTCTTTTCCTGGCATGGCCATTAGCCAATGTCCCTGTGCCACCATCAGAAGTGAACATTTGCAGAATCCCACGTTCTCAGTGAAAACAGAATCTGTCACTGTGTTCCTTCCTTCTGCCAAATCCCAGAGGCAGATCTTTTGGTTACGACCCTGGCTTTTACAATAAAAAATAAATATACTGTATGTGATCATTTACAACAACAACAACAACAACATATGTTATAATAATTCAAACATAATTATGAAGGTCAGAATCACAAACATAACCCTCCCCCCCATATAAAACAGTTTCTCCCAGAAATGAAATAAAAACTTCTTAAATGTGTCATCAAATGAACTAGGCAAACAGTAATGATTATACAGACCATGTAAAAGAAGGGCAAAACAAAACCCCACCATTTACTTGATAAACCAAATTAGACAAAGATAATATATGCAAAGAGGTAGAAACTATCTCAAAAGATTCTAGGAATACTGTATATCCATAAATGCATCTTACTTCTGTTCCATTCTATGCATCAATGAAGTGAGCTATAGCCCACAAAAGCTTATGCTGAAATAAACTGCTTAGTCTCTAAGGTGCTACAAAGTCTTCCTCATCTTATTTATGTATATCCATGGAGAGTTAATGGGAACAAAACGAACCAGTAAAATTAGGAGGAACAAGGGTTAACAAACTGGAGCCATAAGGTTGAAATTTTCCATAGTATGGTGCGCCAAAACCAAAATCATGGATCTGCCGATAGAAAGGATGCACAGATATCACACCTTCTAGGTGCCACAGACAGGGGCTCTGTGCTGGTCTCACATACTCAGACACAGAAAATCACAATGGAGGGGAGGGAATTAAAAGTTTCATAGTTATGTGAAGCCAGATGCCCTGTTACACTACACTAACGATGCACAGAAAGTGTGGTTGTTATTCCAGTCCATAAGCTAAAACAGCAAAGCATGTTGGCCATGGATAGAGGGGATGCATTTCACCTCCCCTACCTTCTGCACTCCACAGGTATAGACCATGAATATTCAAAGATTTATGCAGATAGAATAGATTTAACCCTAGGAAGTAGACTGAGACCATTCTCATCTAACACAGGTCACCAAACCATTATCAGATGGTGATAACGATGAGCCTCTACTGATGTGGGGTAGTTTGAAAATGAAGCTCCATATTTCAGTATCAATATCCTGAACACCTCAGTTTCCCACAAATCAAATCTTCACATCGTTTTTAAAGATGGAACATACATAGTCAATAAGTAAGATCAACAACTTAGTTTATTTCAGGGTCAAGTTACAAGCAATTGCAGCTGTTGACAACAAACACTGGGTCTGCAAGACTGAAACAATGAATTCATTAAATACACTCTATAATTATCCAAGTAGTTATAGTATCTGCCCTCAAGATATCATTGAGATAAGGCGCTCCCCCATGCCTCTCTTCCATACATTAAATGATACAAATTCCAAGTATTTTTAATTACTAACAATTTTCTCACTTGACAGAAGCATTAAGCAAAAAAGTGTCATGTACAATAACACCCTGATTTTATGATCACTCATATGAACCATTTTTCTGCCACTGATGTCATCTGCCTGCCGCAAAACATAATTTCAATCCTTCAGACAACATTTAAGTGACTGTACAGGTTTAACATGGGCATGGGGCTAGCAACTCCACCCCGTAGGGAACCAACTTGCTACCGAAACACCAAAAACAGAGATGGAGTGCTCTGTGGTTGGTGGCCCATACCCCGCCTGGGGGGTGACGGGCAGAGAGAGAGAGAGAGAGAGAGAGAGAGAGAGACAGGTTTAAAAAGACAGATTTGGTAGCAAAGAAGAGATGCTATTCTCTCAATAAAAGAAGAATCAGGCACACTAAATAAATTTATTCATGTACATTAACTTTATTAATTGTTCAGTAAATACACTGTAATTTTGAAGTGTTCAGTTTTATGAACTTTTGATTTTATGAACTCCTCAAACCCAGTTCATAAAACTGGAATTGTATTGAATAGTTCTGTAGATCATGGGACTTTACATTTTAAGAATCTATCAGGAGATGGGGAATATGGTTTGTTCTGGTTAAATTTTAGATGCAGAAAGATAAGGAAAAATACACATAACTATAACCCTGGAATTATATTATTTACTTAAAGCATCCTAATGTTATAAATACACAGCAGAGAATAGATGAGGGGGAAAACTGGATAATTAGATGAATAATTTCAGTTCAATACCAAATTTCTTCAGGGTGTTAACTGAATTTAAGTAGACAACAAATATAAATGCTAATGAGCTCTATAGTACTTTACAAGAGATGTCTTTTCCTGATAAACATGTCAGAACACCTCAAAATCACACAGACGCTCTGGCATCTGCTGCAAAGAAGGTGGATCACCTGTGTGTTCCAAGGAACACAGTAATCTCTCAAACATCCCTCCTTTTAGGAGAACATAACATATTTTGCAACAGAGTGTGAATATGTAACCCAGCATTGTTGTTCAATTTTGGTGGATACCCATCCGCCATTCCTGTTCATCCCGAACATCCTTCAATCCTTTACTTTTCCTATCTCTTGAAATCACTTATTGCCTTTGTCTTTATAGTTTTCTACCTTGTAACTTGGTTATCTCTACACTAGCACTTTGTCGGTATAACTTATGTCACTGAAGAGTGTGAAAAACACACCCCTCTGAGCAACATAAGTTCACTGACAGAAGCATTGGGATGGACAGTGCTATGTCGGCAGAAGATGCTCTCTCATTGACATAGCTACTGCTGCTTGTTGGAGGTGGTTTAATTATGTCGACAGGAGAGCTCTTTCCCATAAGCAAAGAACGGCTACATGGGCAATCTTACAGCGGCCCAGCTCGCTAATGTAGACATGACCTTATTCTGTATTTTTCTTTTTTGAACACTAGTGTGGAACATTTGTCAGTTTACACCCAAATTTACCTTCTTCACATACAGACTTCAGGTTACCTCACTTCCATTAATGTACTAAAGGACACCAGAAATACTGAACTGTGATTTTGCAGTCACAGGACATACTGGTAGTATTCACTCTGAAGAAACTGAAAACATTATTTTAGGCAGTCTCAATTTCTATTTTGTGGTTTTTAAGTTTGGTCATTTATTGTAAATTGTCTCTCACTTTGTTTTGTATGTTCAGACTTACAGTGACTTCAGAAATAAGTGATGCCTTCTTATCAAGTATGTTACAGAAACAAGATTAATACAAACACCACAATTTCTTGTCCCTTTTGACTACTTCACTGACCTGAGAAGCCTGTCTCTGCCATAGATTGCTTCCACCCAGTACACAGATTTTCCTCCATGGCCATCTAGAATTGTATTCACTCTGCGTGTCTTCAGGTTCCAGACATGGATCAGCCCACTGGAAGACCTGATAGAGGGAACAGATGGCATTTTCTGTGACAATCACGTAAAATTGGTAAGAAATTTTGCTGTTCTTCCACCTTTTCAGACTCTGAAGTGTTATGTACATGAATAGGCTTCATTCAATACACCAACCACTTACTGGGAATACATTTTGTTGTTTTTCCCAGCTATAATTTATTTACAGTATATGATCTCTTTAAAAAAAAAAAAAAAGAAAGGTTTGAAGGATGCTCATCTCTGCAACAGCTTCTAGTGGGAAATTTACTTAAAGGCCTCTACTCACCCAGAGAACAGAATGGGGTAATCAGGTTCTTGGCCTCCACAATAAAAATGTAGAGTATGGACTTCAGCACTAGTACCCCGTAGAACATATTGTGGGTCTGGAGGTGGAAGAGACATACCAGCAATAATCTAGAGACAGCTTTCTAAGAAGAGAAATCAAAGAAAAGCACAAGATTTTCTTAATCACAGTGTTAAGAAGCATATATTATGAACAACAGAACTGCAACCATGCTCTGCTTCAAACATTTGCTTCATTTAAGAGTCTATACTTTCCCCCTATAGCTAGCATTATGTTGAGGTTATTCACCATATAATCCACACTAAAATGTTTCCTCTCACACTTAGGGATCAAGCATCTATCAAATCTGCTTCTCATTGCTAGCCATCCAAGCTAAATTATGAGAAGTGCTGAGCTTGCTACATGAATATTTACCCATCATATATTTTAATATACAAATGTGTTCACCTATTCTCCATGCTGCAAACTGGACCGACAAGTGACAACTACAAAATGCAAGGAATTGGACATACAAATTTAGTGGAGCAAGCACATTTATCATTCCAGTTAGGCCCTTGGCAAATTCTTTCCCCTTCCTTCCAAAATAATCCTTCCACTGTGCTCTCCAGCAATGGAATATATATAGCCACTGAAAAGGATTTCAGAAGAGGAGTCACAGAGAATCGTAACACAGAAGTAAAACTAAGCATTAAGTGGACAAGTAAAACATTTCAGTTTTTAAGTAGACACTCATGATGCATCCCTATCAGACTGACTCTTCCTTTATTAAACGGATGCGTTGACTACTGCACCAATTGAGATGAGAGCGATTTAATTCTATCTTTGTTATTTATATAACAGTGATCGTCACAGTATCTGTAATTCCTAATTAAACAAATATTTTAGGTCTAGTCATGAAACAGGCACTTGCAATCTAACATCTCTCTCTTCCTCAATAGTATTGTACAATAAGCTACAAAAATCATGAACTCAGTATGTAACTTCCATGTTTTAATGCACTGATTCATCTCTTTTATGATGCTGTGTGATGATCCAGACTCATGACAAGCCTGGAATAAATTTTCAGATGATTATACGCTTGTACAAGGTTGTTCCAAATGGTGAGATTCAACTCTTCAGTGCCGATCTGTAACGTACTTCATCCTTATTATGAGGCTGTCCGTTATTTTGTCATTGAAGGTCACTTTACTTTCTCATTGAAGGTCACTTTATCAGAACTCCATACCTGTATCCAAAACCATACCTGTATCCAAAACCATTCTAAACACCCTCAAAGTGACAATTTGTGTTGGGAACCCTCTGAACATTTAATGTAGCTAACACAGAGCATGTTATAGGGAGGTGTCCCTTTTTATGAAGGAATGATTCCAAAGTTTAGTTCCAAGAGAGGGAGGGAGACAAAATGGAATTGAGTCAGCCCAGAGGCTATCAGGGATTACGAGGCAGGATTTAATAGCATTTTTCTAATTACCAACACAAAAGTTTTGCTGACAGACTGTGTGTGCCTGGATGTGAGGAGGAGTTTAGCTGGCATGAAACAGACACTCCTAATGCATGTCTTTACAAGGACAGCACTGTAGAAAAACCCTCAGACTGGGATATAGGAAAAAAATAATAGTAAACATACTTTATTCACTTACAAATTCAAAGTCAGCTGTCAATCTTTGGAAATGGGATTTTGCGATTATATATATCAATCTGGATATCTGGATTTAATAGTATATGGCTTTTATCACTAGCCCCATGTTGTGTTTTGCTAGGGAATGAGATGTTTTCTATTATTAATTGCTACTGCTAAACATCAGAGGCTGCACAGCAAAAAAGGCAGTGATGCTTGATGAGAAGTGACAGCATAACAATTTTAAGTTTTTTACTGTTCTTTGCACTAGCTGTGACATAACAATTTGAGCAACAGTCCGGGAACAGTGAACTCCTAAATTCTAATCCCACCTCTGTTCCTAATTCCCACTGTGAACTTTGGCAAGTCACTTAAAGAGATTTTCAAAGGTACTGCATTTAAATGCCTGAAGATGCAGATAGCTGCCTAGTGAGATTTTCCTAAAGAACCTACATGCCTATCTTCAAAATGTTCAAAAGTCCCTAAATGATTTAAGAGCTTAAACGCTGTTTTCAAAAGTGGCTAACATTGGTGTGAGACCAGAATCAGGCCCCAGGGCTCTAAGCAGCAAAGTGAGACCCACAGAAGAAAACGTATTATACATGCTTTCAAAAAAAGTTCTCTGCCCTAGACTATGTGCTTGACCCAGAGACATCCATATGTTGTGAGCGCTGGCTTCCAAGACAGGACATGAATTAAGTTTTGCTTATGACAATATTTGTTTGTAAGAGGACACCAGCCTTGAGGGATGCAACACCTCCTTGCTATACTTTGGTCTTGTTATTTTAAATAGATAGTAATGCTTTTTCTTTTAAAAAAAATTTTCTCTAGCCTTTCCTGTGCTGGTAACACTTTCCTCCTTCAGGGATCAAACTGTTCTCCAGAAGTTATTTTGACAGGGTACAGTAAAAACCCCAGATATATTATGTTGATTACTCTTGATCCACCAATTCCACGCTGATTGGAAAATCCAAGTGTCTGGATCGATATTCCAGTCAGCAAATGACTGTGCACATCACACATTGTATTGTAAAGGGCTTTGCCTGCAAAACATGGTTCTACTAAAACTGGGAATTATTTAATTTTCTTCAAAATTTTAGAGAACAAATTACCAATAACAACATCTATAAAACTCCACTTTGTTTAGCACATAATTAAGGGAACTTTCCTTAAGTTATTTGAGTTTCTATGCAGTGAGAAATGCACTACTTCAGCATTTGATACCAAAAAAATAGAAAAAGTTGATTTTTCAATTAATAATAGTCATTAAAAAATGTAAATGTCAGAAAGATTACCTTAGAAAAATCTCACAGAGAATTAAAAACATTAACAGATTCCCACAGGAAAAATTCCAGCTGAATTCAACAAATCTCCTGTTCCCACTCCTGTCATTTGTATTTCCATCACACATCGAAGTAAAAAAAATTGCTGGTAAACTATCATCCAAGCACCTCCTTCCCCTGCAACCCCACAATTTAATCTGATACACAGACAGCTTGAGCAAAGACTAAAAAAGCCTTCCGATTCTGTAGTCATTTACAAAGTAGCAAACCACTGTGCTAGAGAGAGATTTCTCAAGTATGCCAGAGATAAATCTCTCTCAGAACGTCTGGCAAACTGACTCGGGACTCTAACCAGCAGGTGTGCAGATATAATTATGACTGCAAAATATTCGACACATCCAGGTGTGCTCATAATCAACTATATGAAATCCCTTTTATTTCTGGAAATTCCAAGCCTACCAGGTGCCAGCCTCCCAAAGAAGAGTAAAATTAATGAATTAGCCAGTAAAAATATGAATAATCTTTTTTCTTCCCTGTTCTCATGTATGAAAGCTCCTCTTCAGATTGCACTTCTGTCTCTTCCACTTAGGTCAAAGAGTAACTATGCTCCTTTTGGGACGATTTTTAAGACATGTTTCCCACATCTTATAGCTAACTAACTAGATATGACTATATAGCATCTGCATTCAAGAAGAATATACAGTATGTAATTTCAAAGAAAACTGGTGGAAAGGGCAATTTTATTAAGTTAATAGTATAAAGCACATAATCAATTTATATGACCTCCAACTCCATTTTAAAATATGGTAGGTAGCCCTTACAGTATGAGCTCCCTAAAAGGCCCATAAGGCCAATCTTCTCCAGGCTTTCTGCCTATAAATCATAACAGACAGTTGAGCTCTCATGGTGGGGCAATCTCCCCTTCTGCCCCCAGCAGGACCCATACTGCATGGATGCATTTAAAAATTGTGGGCCTCCCCCAACCCAGCTGGCTACCACCTTACTGGTTGGCTGTATGATCCATTTGAGAAGCCAGGCTGGATCAACAGGGACCCGACAGCTACCTGATTGGCCTTCCTCTAAAGCTGCTCTACTTGAAATGCCAACACACAGTGGAACTTGCACATACCTCAGACAACAGTAGTTGGGGAAAATGCTGTATGAACATGTGGCATTTCTAGCAGGCAATGGATCAAAGTCCAGGATTATAAGTACCCATTTTATCCAAACATAACTAAAATACAGATGGTCTGGCAGCTTCCAGAAACATTTGCAGAAAGCAACTTAACTGCTTATTTCAGAGTATTTGAACTCAAAGATGAGTATTTGAAGTTTACTGCATTACTAAGAAAATGTGCTCTAAAAGCAGGTTAAATATTTGGTAAAACAAATATGCCCGCCAGCCTTTTGTGGTAAATGTTCAGCCCACTGCTTTTGGTTTGATTCTTCAAATCCCAGAAGCTTTACATAAAAAAAACACAGAAGTAGGGAAAAACATTTAAATGGGAGACATATCTGAGCAAAAGGATGTTTAGTTTGTGCTCCATAATAAGCTAAGAAAGCGAGGAATACTTGTAGCACCTTAGAGACTAACTAGTTTATTTCAGCATAAGCTTTCGTGAGCTATAGCTCACTTCGTCGGATGCATAGAATGGAACAGAATCTATGCATCCGACTAAGTGAGCTATAGCTCACAAAAGCTTATACTGAAATAAACTAGTTAGTCTCTAAGGTGCTACAAGTATTCCTCACTTTCTTTACGGATACAGACTAACACGGCTGCTATTCTTGAACCTGTCATAATAAGCTAAAAATGCTACAAGACTCCCTGTCCCCTCTCCCCCTCACAAAATGAAGCAACTTGGAATTCAAATCCAGATTTAGGCTACAAGGAACAGGAGCTTGCATTCTCATCCTGGACCTCATTTGTACACATCACAACTTCACCACATAATTTGATATAATTGTCAATCTTTCCTCAAGTAAAACACAGGAGAGAAACTGCACAGTACGCTGAGGTCAGAACTGAGGCACACTGGTAGAACTGGGGGTAGGAGGGAAGCTTGCCTGCATGTGACATGTGACTTGCTTTTAGACATGTGAGTACTACATTAACTTTTGGAAAATATGCCAAGAAAACATAATGTTACAATTAAGCTTTTTACTTTATAGGTCTATTTGATATCTTTCTTGCTATACTACTACTACTATAATAATGCTAATTCTATAGATCATGCTTTAGTATTTATGTTTAAAAAGCTAATTAAATATAATGGGTTTCAAATGAATGATTTGACACATAAAACGTACAAATGAAAGATTTCATTCCTTTTAGCAGTGTGTATATCCAGTGCTTTACATTAGCATTAGCTAACTGCTTTGTATATTTATTCTTTATCTACATTCATCCTCAGATATCAGTGTCAAAGTAGGAACTAAGCAAAGAAGTTGTACCTTAAAAGATTCATGTTAAAAACAAAGCAAAAATAAAATCATGGCAATGGACTGGAAGCATGCATAATGTGAACTGAAATATGAACAAAAAATAATGTAACCAAGAGATTTCCATACTGACATAATATTGTTGCTTTTGAAAATTTAAATTTGGAGACATATCATCAAACAGGACTGCTGATTTATATGCCCAAGCTATACAGTACTGTATTAGCGGATATCATGAACCTATTGTCACACATCCTATGTTACAAGTGACCACAAGCCTGAATTTTTACAGGTTGGGGAGTCAGTGCTGCCAGAGCTTTCTTTCTAACTGGCCACAAAATAGTTGTTAATGACCAGTAATGACTGACTGCTCAGAAGAATTATTCAAAACAATAAGTCTAATCCTGAGAAATGCAAAGTTGCTGCCTCTGAAGTAAACAGGAGGTTAGGAGCTCAACCTCCTTCAGGATTTGCCCCCAAACTTAGCTTCTTTCCTGACCCCATGTAGGGAACAATGGAGGTTTCCACATTTCACTGTATAAGCCTATAAATGGTTAGGGAGCAAACTGATTTGTTTATCAGCCACTGGTGCAAATAAATGCCAAGAAATCCAATCAAAGTGTGGGGGGACAGGGGACAAGGAGGGGAACGGCTACTAATAGCAATACAATGTGATTTTTTCCAATAATTTCCAGTCAGAGAATGACTAGTTACAGTTTTAACACCTTTTCTCCTCTAACTAGTCATCATCTAACTGACAGAGAACAAAACACAATACACTCATATCTTTAAATAATTAAGCTAGTAAGGAAAATGCATATAAATTTCAACATACGATTTTCAGAGATATTTGGGATTTGAGCAGGTATCTTGAGGATCACTTCCAAATACTTCCATCTACAATTAAAAAAAAATCACTATAATTATTTTCCATATGACAATACAGATTCAGCATGGGAACAAAACTAAGAACACTGAGTTAGCATATGGATCTCATTGCCCCTATATATTTTAGTCACTGAAACAAAAAGCTATTAATCAATACGTAAAAGCCATAAATTAACATAAACATTAATCATTCTAATATTCCTGGTGTGTCAGAATGATAATTTTTTTTCAGTCTTTCATTTTGACATACTCGCCGTTAGCTATCAGCTGGCTGACCTTTCGTAACACAGTTAAACATTTTAGGCATTGCTAATCTCACTGAAATAAACATTTTTAGGAAAGTCAAATATCATGGCTACACTTATGCCATTGCACTTGTTTTTAATATGTCAGGCTAACATACAGCATGAAAACACAGCTGAAATTGATGAAATTTTAGTGTTTCATAAACAGGTTCATTGTGGAGATTAAGGAAAAAGAAGCCCATCTGTTTTGCTTTATGAAGCCATTAATTGCCTAGTAAAGTGAAATGATAAAACTATGGAAAGCCTTGTTTTAGGAGAAAGAAATCTGACACAAAGTACACAGTAGTTCAGCTCCAAAACAGACTCCCCATATGGCTAATGCAAAAAGATATATAGGAGCTCTAATGCCAAATCTCCTTGAAAAATTAAAGAATGTGAAAATGCACAAAATAAATGAAAAAAAGGCTTCACACGATTGTCTCTGTATAACACAACATTCAGGCTTAAAGTTGAATTCAAGTTTGCACACTTGATAAATCATTGCAATCTAGCAGAAAATTGATAAGCCAAGGACTATCAAAAGGCTGTTTTGAGTAGCCTTTCTGTTCAGCCATGCATAGCAATCTGTCAGCAACAGAGATCTGTCTACCCAGCCTCCGAAATTAGGGGTGCTGTCTACTTCAGCATCAGGCATGAATCTCTTGCTTCCAACAGCAATAACTAGTTAATATTGTCCTCAGACTGCAAATATTTAATTGAACACCTTCCAGACATTTTAGCAGACATTTCCTGAAATACTCTTGTTAAGTAGCAAACTATTAAAAAAAACTGACAGTGAAGAAATATCTAGCTCTTACAGCAACTGAAATTAATCGGGCCAAACTTGCATGTCTGCAATTAAGGATTCCATAATTCTGAGCAATTAAAATATATACTTTATTAGAAAACTAATTAATTCTAGACACATATTTTTCCCATGACAAACTTTTATGATTACTTGATTTATTCCCTTATAATTACTATTTAATTAATCTAGCCTTGTATAATATTATACTATTTTTCTGGCAGTCGACCAATAAAGACAGTAAATTGATTGCGGTTCTATTGTGCAACAACAGACTCTGTAATGCCAGTTTCAACACCAAGTTTATTTACTTGTCTGTTCTATTACTTTTCTTTTCCTCCCACAGGGCACATGAACATGAAACACAATACACACCGGATAACTTTTTGTGTTCTATAGATTTTCTCCTTCTAAATGTGAAATATAACATAAAACTTGCTTTAATTCAATATAAATGCATACGCAATATGATACATATAATAAAAATACAACTAATAAGAAATGGCTTTATAGGTCTAACATATATATCACAAAATGGCTAGTCAATAAACTATTGACGTACAGACCGGGCCCTCAGTTGGAGTAAACTGGGTTAACTCTATTTGCCCCCAGTTCCAGCACAGGAGATTGTCCCGTGATAACTGACAATAGGAGAGGAAGGGTCAAATAAAATCTTTCATACTAATTTACAAAGTTTGTACATAATACGACATTTATTTTAATGTCTCTGTTAAGTTTTACCAAAATTAAACGTTTACTATGCAACTTTAGCCTCCATTTAAAAAAATGGGATACACACATTTCAACCAAAACAAACCTTCTCACACCTCACTTTATAAATAATTATTTCTGGAGAAGTGATATCTGTTCGTATTAAACAATATTACAGCACAAATGTACTTAAATATTACCAATAGAAGCAACAATGACATTTTTGTTCCTATCTTTACTGCTTTAGAGGTAAAAACTATCCATTAAAACCCCCCACAAACCATTGCTGATCCTTACTGTTGGGAGGCCTCAAACTTCCTTCAGTGTACCCTTTCCTGAAATCCTAGCACTGGCTGTCACCCCAACATTGGCATCCCATATCTGTGTGTATTTTTTTCAGGAGAAGGAATTGAGAAGGGATTTGTTTTAAACATATATGGAAGCAACATGCTACTTCATATTCTTTTAAATCTTTTGAATCAGTTACTGGATTTTATGCTATTTTCTTCTGCTACAAAATATACAACATTGATCACAGATACCACTTATCCAAAACAATCTTAATTCTAGAGGGAACAAGTTATTTAATTGTGCACTGTAAGAAACTGTACCCAAACTATCTCCTGTTTGAGCTCTCCAAAAAGGCTCCCAACGTATTTTCTTTTACCCTTGTTCCCTCATTTTCTAAAATGCCTAGGCAGCACTGACAAAATACAAAATCACTGGATTTTGAAATCATACAGAAGGTGGAGAGGAAGGAAAGTATTTTTATGGTTAAATTGAGCAAGAAATCCTATAAGCATTGCCACATTTCAGGATACATTTACAACAGAATACTGTATTTACTTTTTTCACATGGTTTCTGTTTTTAAGATTTATTTTACAGATATGTTTCAGACAACTTTAAAAAAAAAATCCATCTAAGTCACAAATAGTTGAAGTAAGCAAATAGTAAATCAGCTGTTGTAGTTCCTGCTTGTTTTCATAGTTTACATTTTTGACTCAGTCCTGCAAAAACTTTACTCTCTTGAGCAACCCCTTTGAAGTTAGTGAGGTTTGCAGAATTAGGGTTTTAAATCAAAATATTAATTATTTAATATCTACAGGTGCAGTAATAATATCTATAAATTCATTCCCTCTTTAGAATCTTTATGTTTGCTAACTAAGCCACAGTACTGCTGCGATACAAGTATTATTATAATTCATTTTACAGACAGAGAAAATGAGGCAGAGAGGCTAAGTGATTTGTCCATGGTAACAGAGTCACTGAATGAGCCAGGATCAGCATAGGATTTATGGTCTCCCATATCTGTGCTCAAACCCCTCTGTACGCACAATGAACCCAAACTCACTAAAAGCTTTCTAAGAAAAGAGAAGTCTTCAAATTGTATAATAAGATTGTGTGACATTCCTCTACTCTATATTAATTCATTAGGTCAAAACTTGCAAGCTTTATTAGGCAGAAGTCCTACTGGTGTCAGTGGGAGTTTTGCCTCAATAAGGACTGTAGAATTTGGTCCATAATCTTTTCTATTTCAAGAATCTTTTTTTTAAAAAAAGACCCAATGCCATGTATATCAACCATTTCCAATTTAGGATTCAGGGAAGCATATTAAAAAGCATTTTTCTGCTGTGTCTCACTAAAATTCAACATTAATTGGTATCAGCACCTCCTTTTGTCCACTGTGATTCCCATCAGATACAATATACTGTATGTAGATGTTATTTGGATAAGCCAAGTTATCAGATGGCAAAGTAGTCCAAGAAATGTGACAAGAATGCACTGTAATTCTCGTGCAAACAAGAATGACATTTACAGGGTAAATGTTACCAGATCATCAAATACAACAACTGTTTATTTTAACTGATTAGCCTAATCTTAGATTTTAGATACAAAACCACAATTGTTCTTCCATGTGAATCTGATCACATAATTCTAGATCCATTTTCCGTGACCAGATAGGATGCAGTTGTTAAATATACTTATTTGGAGAGAGACATGTGGGGTGAGGTAATATCTTTAAATATTTAATATCTTTGGTAATATCTGAAGAAGAGCTCTGTGCAGCTCAAAAGCTTGTCTCTTCCACCAACAAAAGTTGATCCATTAAAAGATATTACCTCACCCACCTGGTCTCTCTCATATTCTGGTACTAAAATAGCTACAACATTAGGGCAATATTTATTTTCCACATTCCTGAGATAACAATATCAAACAGGTAAATAGTCAAAATGTGAAGGATATTAATAAAAAGTGAGTGAACAACTGCAACACCGTTCAATAATTCTTCAATGATCTTCAAACTAGAATGTCTAGTATTGAATGTTAGAGATGCCTGGCATATTCTGATCAGTTAGCTCTTCCATATTTTTATGGAGTCATGTCTTACGTTAGCTGTTTATTTCTGTCTACTTGCTAAACCAAAAGTTCCTGAAGACAGCTAACATGTTTAAAGTGTTATTACTTATTTAAATCTTCAGTCCCCTTGTCCAGTATGAACCAGTCCCCATGTCCTATATGAAGCACAATCGATCAGAAAAACAAAACAGAAACAAACCCAACAGTGAAATCTAAAACTGTTTCACCATCTTAATTCTGAATCTTGAACCAGCCTGCAGTACCTGAACTTGAACTTCCAGCCCTTGAATGGATTTTGAACAGCCCCCTTTTGTACTGCTCTTTTATGCTGGCAGGAACTGAAGTGTCAGTCTTTCATCAGATAATCAGATTATGTCAAATTCTGACCAAATTCATTAAGAAAGCCTTTACGAGCATCATTATCTCAAACCAGAAAATCTAGATCAAAGTGTAACAGATTTTACAGCACAATAAAACTGATTATAAATATTTAAACACTAATTAAAGTGCCTCCATTGTTAAAAAGCAAATAAATAATTGAAAGCTACCTCTCTTTATAAAATTATCCAAGTCCACCATATTTATCCACTGCTTTACAGAAAATCAGGGTCAAGATTGGGTGGAGAGTGGGAAGAAGTGCATATAAAAGGGGGTCATTTGAGAACATGGAGGATAGCTAGAGTTTTAAATCATTTGTCTGAAGTAAGCCACTCCAAATGTTCATTCCAGTGAAAGATTGTTAACTCTTTAATGTCTTTACTAAACCCCTTCCTACCAGACAAAGATCTGACAGACAATGTCAGCTGCTGAGGCAAGAGGCTCCAGATTGAGGGGATGGAAGTCACATCAGAAAGAATACGGGAGGGAAGAATATTTAAAAAAAATATTCAATGGTAAAAAATAATAATTCCCAGACTAACAAAACTATACCAAAATCTGCCAATTTTTGCTAAAATTTCCATCTTCTTGTCTGTGTGTATAAGGAGATAACTGAAATTTGGTGCCATTGTAAACATTTTACTTTTCACACAGAGATATTGTGTGCACATGCTATAAACCCTCACGGTTCGTGTACTAAAATGAAGAGAAAGTCCTAAGCAATTGCCTTTTCCTCCTTTTGCAAGTGGATATCAGCCATAGATATCATTCTTTAAGGAGGAAACAGAGCATTCAGAAGAAGGAGGAATTAGGTATTGACTAATCAATGAACAACAGCCAAAAAAAAGTCACCAATATTGGTTAGACTCACTTCAAAGTATAATCAGATTCTTCATCTGTAATTCAAATGTTAAAACTATAATAATTTAAGGAAAAGGGATTAATTTAGCCATTTTGAGTCTAAGATTTATTTCATAGCTGCATCCCAAATCCTGTACTTTGTTAGGATCCCTTTCCCCTTTGAAGACTTAGTGAATGATTGAAGCTTCTACTTTCTGAGAAACAGATAACACAAGACCAGTAATCTGACTCTAAACCACTGGATAAAGGCAGTTTGTTTCCTCTTAGCCCATCTGTCAACACCTCTTCAGTAATTAGTCCTAATTATTACAAAGGACTAGCCTCCCATTCGCATTATTAAATCAGAAATAGTATCATAGCCAGGTATCTTTCAACACCTACCAGACCAGCGACCTTCGATTTCATTGAATCTTCTATCAGTATCCGCCTTTGCAAGAGCCTAGGCAGTAATTTTAGCATCAGCTTCAAAGATGCAGATCCCACAGTGGAATTCCAGGGATGCATTCATATACACATCCACATCATGTGACAGGAGAGCAAGCAACATAATTGACCTTTGCATTGTTCCCTAAACTACTGTGATATCAAACACACATTCAGTTTTATACAACAGAACTTTTTTTGTGCTTATAAGTCTTCCTTTGAACTAAATACTAATAGGGAAGCTAATGGCATCCTGGTTGTAAATATAACAATTTAACATTTTTAAGGAATAATAATGAGGTATTGCTATACTTTGGAACAACCAGAGGTATTTTTTTTCTTTTAAGGAGGACTTGCACAAATAAAACAAAACCACGCCTCTTACTCCCAACATGGGTTTGTGCCTGTATAAAGAAGCTTGATGGGTTTTTATTTATTTATATTTCTCCTATATTTGAAATTCTTCTCTGGAAAGCTTTACATGTCTGGAAAACATATATGGTTGCAACATCACAGATACCAAGGAAGTGAAACTTAATTAGTTGAGAAACGTCTTTGGTTTTGCCAACATATATTTAAGCAAAACTCTTGACAAAAAAAGGTGTCTGATTCAGCACCCTTTCCTTTATAGGCAGAGTGTGTAGTCACAATACACAGCTGAGACCACTAGTGAGGTCTTGTTTACACGGGGATTTTAAGACACAAGTGCAAACCCCTAGCTTAGACATGGTGCATTGGTATAAAGGTACCGGTGCATGCTTTGACGTGAACCAATGAAACACTAAGGGTTTGTCCTAATACAGATACAGCAGTGCAGCTACATACAAAAACTTCAGTGTAAACAAAGAGAGTCCTCCAACAAAAACAGGGTATACAAGAATTGATGTCCCTAATGTTCTGTCTGCTCATATTTTACCTTAGAAACATTTTACTAAGGCACAAGCTCATTTCCTCATCCAGCATCCCCTTTGCAGGTCACTTTTACAACTAACAAAAAGTTTTATAATAATCAGAAGTTAATTATTTTACAGGAAATAGCCATTCAATTTACTTTGAGTGAAATTCTACCCAACTAGCAAATAGCTGGAATACTTAGGATTTGTGGCAGGACACTAAGGGTATGGCTAGACTGAAGATTGTAGCGTGTTTATTTGTAGCGCTTCCCAATGTAGCGCAATTGGTATCCCGCTAGAGACTGTACAAATTGAAACTTTGTAGCGCAAAATAATGGCTACATTTGTGGTGCTTCTGCCGGCAGTAGTAGTTGCGGGATAGGGCAGGTATCCCAGCATTCAGCTGGGTGCAACGTGTTTTGCAAAGGAGGGGGGCGAGGGGGAACTGGGAAGTTGTTCACAGGGAGATGAGATCTGTCTGTCAGTTACTTTTCATTAGCGAAAACTGACAGGCTGTCTATTTCAGACACACAGCTCCGTCTGCAAGCATTTTCACTGGTTATTTGCTGTGTTAATTGTTAGAGAGAAACTGCAAAGCTACTTCCGCCTTTATAAAAACAACACCTCACGTCATTTGCCTTACATGGCAAGTTGATTGTCCTTAATGGCTAGCTGATGGCCCTCAATGGGTTGCTGATAGCTTTCCATGGCTTGGAGGCATGCAAGAGATCCCATGGGTGTTCACATTCCAACCCTTGCGCTACAACGTTAGCGCAAAAAGGCTTATCCCTCTCGAAAAGGTGGTTTAACACTTGCGCTGTAAAAGGGGAGTCATTGCGCTAAATCTCCCTTTGAAGTGTGTTCCGTAGGAAAATTATAGCGCTAAAGGAGGGTTTTGGCGGTGCAAAGCGCCAGTCTAACCATACCCTAAGTGAGAATGGAAATGGGTGGAAATCACACACACACATCTGCAGGGCCTGCATAGCCTATGGACCAGTATAGTGACTGCAACTCCAATGTGAGGGTTTGGGGCTATGGAAGGAGAGAGTGTCCATATCTCCCTGACTCTGGGGCTGTGGGGGCAGTTCTGCCCCAGCGTAGGCTAGGGCAGCCCTAACTCACATTCACAGCTCTCATAACATGTATGGGTCTTTCAGCAACAGGAAACAGCCAGGGTGCAGTAAGGCCAACCCTCTTCCTCCCTTCCTCCTGCCTCAGAAACACCCCAGCCCTGAAATATTATGGGAGTGATCCTGCAGTCTTTATTCAGATTAAACTCCCGCCAAATTTTTTCATTCAATTCAATAAAATCACTAGAAATGACATGTTATAGGTGTTGTAATGATGCTGACTGTTGTATGAACACCATGTTAAAAAGAAAGATCTAATGACTATATTCTTGTATAACAGTTCTTTGAACAAAACCTAACTGGAGTAGTTATTTGTTTCTGATATTTGCATGGGAAGGATTTATAAACTAGTCAAAACTTCCTAAATAAAATAAACAAATAAATGGAAAGAAACCTGGAGTTTAACTGAATAAAGACTGCAGGATAAGGCCACATATTTCCAATACAGTTTATACAAGGAGAAATGAGGCCCAACTTTATTAATTTGCTAGCAACCCATCTTTGCACAAGTTGCAAAACTGTGTATTTATTTGCATATGAGAATATTCTAAGGCAATGCCCTTTTGCAGTTTCTTCAGTGGTAAAATGGCCCTATCCTCCAAATGCTGACAATACAAAAGTAACTTGACAAAAGTAACACTATTCACGGGAATAATGTCTGTGCAGGTTTGCATCATAGCACCATGAAATGTTCACTTGGTGACTATTTTTAAAGGACCCCAAAACATAAATGTTTTCAAAATCATACATTTTGTACCAAACTGTATTATAGTTTACCCTGCAAGATTTTCAGTCTCTTGCTCTTGCAAAAACTGAAAGTTCAAGGAAGAACTATGTGCCAAGAGTATTATATCCATTATTGCAATAAATTCTACATGGTTGAGACTAGGATCTTTTTTGTACATAAGTGCAGGGCCGGCGACAGGGGGGTACTACGGGTACAGCTGTACCGGGCCCCCCGACTTTAGGGGGGCCCCAGTACACAGCTGTACCCGTAGTACCCCCCTGTCGCTGGAGAGCGGGGAAGGGACGGGGAGGTGGCGCGGCTCTCCTCCCGACTAGCGCGCCTGGCCCCAGCAGGAGCTGTGAGCCCGGCCGGCGGCAGCAGCGCTGGGAGGGGGGGAGAAAGGGCGGCGGCTGGGCTGGGGGGGGGCCCAGCCGCTGTCGGCTGGGCTGGGGGGCCCCCCATCCGCTGTCGGCTGGGCTGGAGGGGGGCCCGTCTGGGCTGGGGGGGGACCCCAAACTATCAAAGTAGGGGGGCCCCAAATTTCTGTCGCCAGCCCTGCATAAGTGACCTTTGTTTATGTTTGCAGAATGTTATTCTAAAGTTCTATTGGATGCTATGAAATGTGTGTGTTCATAAATTTATTGTGGATATAAGAGGAGTTATCTTTTACATGTGATTTTGAAATCTAACAGAATAGAGGGTTGTATTCTAAACAAGGGCTCAAAATAGCTAAACTCTAGTCAGTATTGTGATAATGTGGACTAGACATTCATCATGTGAAGCATACACCCCACTATAAACATATACACAAATGTGAATTTAGTATAACCAGGATTAAATATGAATCACATGCTTAAGCAGAGAGGTTTTTTTAAGTTCTGAAAGTCAAAGCTTTTTTCTACAGCACTGTAAATTTAGATTTCCTAAACTGTTATTCCTTGCTTTAGTTATTGGTACATTTATGGTTTGGCAAAATAACTCCTTTAAGTAAACTGAATACTTTATATATCTTAAGTGCACAGATTATATTTAATAAAAGCCACTACTATAATTTTTATAAAACTTGGCTGGATTTCACAGGCTGGACTTTGGGTATTTTTAAATCCCTGAAGAGCTTGATATGGAATGTATCTGTTCACTATTATTACCAGTCTCTAATAAATAGTGGTGATGACCCTCTGGAACCTAAATTGTAGGTATTCCTCATATACCCATTCAGCACTGGGCATTTTGGATTCAGTTTATATTTAGCACTTGGCTCTGAAAGAAAGTCCCAGGCATTCGCAAGAGCTGTAATTTCAGGCAATCAACAGGAATGTTAATGGCCTTACACCATCAGGAGCCTGACTCTGAGAGCTGCTGTGCACCCACAACTCCCAATGAAGTCAGTGGTGTCAAAGTTTCAGCACTTCTCAGGAACAGGTCCAATGTCAGATTTTTTCTTCAAGGACCCATTCACAGTCCATTGTATTCAACAGCAGCTTTCTCACTGACTACTAAAGGTGCACCCTCCAAAGTTGCTGGAAGAACTAAGAAGGGAACAAAGCAGATAAAGCATAAAAATCATCAACAAGATGAGGCAGAAGAAACATTATAGTGCATTAAAGTAATTATCAAAAATTAGGACTTCTCTAAAATATTCACAAAAGGCAAGCTTGTGCCTTGAGACTCAGCCCTGTGTCAGGGCAAAAAGTAGCTACACCACTGAAGGAGCAGCACCAGCATGAAACTGACTTGGAGAGCCACCCAATTCCTTCCCTGCTCCCTTCTCATTTGGGAGGAGAGTAATTTTGGGTGAAGCTTACTCACGCCTCAACCCCAGCTAGCATCTCAGGCCAGCACATAGAGGGGAGCCCATTTCCTGCCCACCCGCTTTTATCAAGGTGATAGTAGTGGAAATATTAAAGCATGCTGGATTTATGGTCCCTCCTTTCCCACATCCCTCCAAAGCATTGAAAAGTAGCCATGCCATGGGGTCAAAAGGGGAGATGGTGGAAGGAGACACAGGAGGGCAAACTTACTTCCCACTACTCCCCTACATGGCTCTGGTAGGGCTAGAGACAAACTTGTCCAATGCTGGCATTAGCATGGCACAGAAGAAGAAACACTTCAAGTACCTAAGTACAACTCCTCACATTTCATGAGTATGACAGAGATTTTCCTTACCTTTTTAAAATATAGGGTATATTTTAAATATTTAATTACATTTTAGAGCCATCTGGTTACACAGTATTTATGGTGTAAAAGATACCATAATGGACTGTGTTTGTTACATAAATAGGGAGCAGTAAAATAGAGGTAGGTTTTACCCCCCTTATATTGATGGAGAAACAGTTCAAGAGAGATCAAATGTCTTGTTAAGGGCTCAAAAGTAGCTATTTTAGGAACTCCTGAGTTCTAGTCCTATTCTAACATCCACTCCTGTGATAAGACCACTAGATTGTGCTGGTCTCTCACATAAATGGTTTGGTTTTTTTTATTATGGGAAGGCAGTGTTGTCTAGTTGGCACAGGGGGAAATGGTAGTCAGGAGGAGATGAGTTCCTTTTTTAACTTGGCCACAGAGTTACTGTGTCCCCTCGCTTATTACTAATCACTCAGGTAAACTGAGGCATAGTGAGGCATAAAAATATCAAAGATCGTGAAGACTGAAGAACGTATTTAATAGTTATAAAGCATTTCAATTCACCTTTAAATGAAATTTCATCTAATAAATAGGCTCCACATGGACACAAGTGTCTGCCTGCATGCATCTTATTGGAAGGTCAGGGCTCAGTTCATTAATGCTGTAAATCACCTTGACGATTATATTAAAAATCTTGCATTTCTATATTGGAAAAATGAGTTACAATGCCTAACTCTTATTCATGAATACCATCCAAAACGTAGGAAATTATATACAACCCTTCCTTTGGCAAACAATTTAAATAACTGATCTGTCATAGAAAAAAAGACAGATGATAAAACAAGTTTAATTCTCATGACTCAATTGTGGTGCTAAATCACAGTTCAGGATAGAAGGTGGCAAGTATGCATGATGAGCAGGAGCACACCATGGCCTACCTAAAGGAAGGGGAATCAGATATTGCACCAGCCAGGGATAAGTTGCAGCGTGCGCCCTCCTAGAACAGGCCAGTTCTGCTAGTCAGTAAAGTGGAGCACGGCCCAGTCATCTCCCTCCCTATATGATGCAGCTAGAGTTGCTGTGGGAACGATCTTAGGGCACAGCTTGCAACCTGTAAAGCTCAAACCCTGCCACTGAACCAGGCTCCTGTGTGAGTGCACAAAGGTGGGGGAGGTTTCGCATGCCAGTAATACATGTTAATGTTTTTAGAAGGTCTCTTTCTAGAAGTCTATGATATAGAACTAAACTATTATTGTCTGTAAAGTAAATAAAGTTTTTAAAATATTTGAGAAGTTTCATTTAAAAATTAAAATAAAATGCAAAGCCGCCCAGACCAGTGGCCAGGACCTGGGCAGTGTGAGTGCCACTGAGAATCGGCTTGCGTGCCACCTTTGGCACACGCGTGTCATAGGTTGCCTACCCCTGCAGTAGAGTCTGATGCACTAAGCTCCAGAGGTCCCAGGTTCAATCCTGCCCACCGATGACCAGAGTATGTTGGAGTTACAATTTCATGCAACAAAAAGAAAAAAAATCCATTTTTGTCCACCCCCACCATTTTAATAAACCATTTGGTCTCTTGTTTCACCTAAACAAGCATGGGTACGTGACAGTTTACGGAGCTGTTTGAGGACCCAGTAAAGTGTACATGGCTGATTAAGCTCTACTATCCACTTTGTGTCTCAACCATTGAAAACTAAGCAAAACAAAGCAGCATACAGCCAAGCTGGAATGGTGGCCACTTCTATCGTTAACACCAACAATCAAAATAAAATAATAATAATAATAATAAAAAAAAAAGGACTTTCATTAGCTTCACTTGCAGGGAGGGAGTGGGAGCAATGATGTGTCAAACAGCAGTCAAGGAAGTACATATGCCAACTGGAAAAACTGACTATAAGCAGCTTTCTTACATAAACATAGAAGGAAGTAACCAACACCCTCAATTGTTCAGTGAGGAGTGGGGGTGGGGGTGGTGTCTGTAAATGCAACTAGAAAAAACAAACAAAACTGAAACAATTCCTGAATGTTCCTTCTGCGCTTAATTATCCCCATATTTGTTGTTCTGATTTACCAAGGTGAGACGGACAACAGGTGTTAGAATTTGAGGCACAACTGATAAAATTAAAAGACAAACGAAGTGCAAGAAATCAAAATGGGCCAATCGTGAAAAAAGAACAAAATGATGAGCGTGATGGACTAAATTCTAGTGGGCAAGGCACATAAATGAGTGTCGGGAAGACTGAGATGGGGGCAGTGGGAGAGCATTATGGAAGGTGGCTGATTTGGAGAGATTGCTATGCGAGACCATTGCAACTTCCATTTGTGGATTATCTAAATGGGAGGGTCTCATGTCTATACTGGAATTAAACAGCCTCTTAGCTTGAGCCCCACAAGCCCTAGTCAGTTGGCATAGGCCAGCCACAGGTGTCTGTTTGCAGGATAGACATTCCCGTATAGACCTTCTTCTGAGCAGACTGTGCAGTGGAAGGTGAAGCTGAACCGGAATGAGATGAGGAGGAATGTAGACCAATGCTTTCAGTATGAGAGTTACTCCACAATTTTTCAATAGGAACCAAAGACCTTTGATATTATGGAGCGGGAGTTGAATTCTACTCTAAAAACGTACCAGAGAGGAATCTCAGACAGCTGGAACAGTTGTAGATTTCCCCCACAG
Source organism: Sternotherus odoratus (assembly GCA_032164245.1). Taxonomy (NCBI): domain Eukaryota; kingdom Metazoa; phylum Chordata; order Testudines; family Kinosternidae; genus Sternotherus; species Sternotherus odoratus. Next base: position 12,532,383 of record JAVMKO010000015.1, read on the forward strand.
AAATGTAAAGGCTACAAGATTTCAGTGCTACAAGATTTCAGAAGGTAGAAAGAGAGACTATGGCACTGTTTCTCAACAACTGCTCCGTGGATCAGCGCCGGTCCCTGAGATCTCCTTGATACAGCTTAGGAAGGCAGCAAGCCGATTCCTGGTATACATACTCATTGGTTGGTTTGTTTTTTTAGCTATTGTAAAACATGATTGATTCTGATTTCAGAAGTGGAACAAAGCATTAAATGAGCTATAGCACAGTGGCAAGCTACAAAGGTTACATGGTATATTACAAAAGCCTCAAGAGTCCACTTTTTGTCACATTCCAGTGTGCCAATACTAAACTCAAAGGAAGTTTTTCTTCAGCTCTCAGCTGTGGCAAAAATTGAACAGCGTTTTCATGGATTTATTTTATTCTGATTGCTTTGTGATCACTTTTACTGCTCCATAGAGACCAATAATTTTGAAATTGCTCAGCAATTACAGTGGTTTTTGAGAAACTGCAATTTTAAACTCTTCATTTGTAGTATCAAATGGGTCAAACTTTGATATTTAAAAACTATCCATAAATTCACCTACATACATGTTCTGACCTAGAATATGATTACTACCATTTAAACTACCTTTTCTCTTTTAATATACACACATTTTACTTAGATTCAAAGTTCTGCAAATTGCAACATGACAGCATAATAACTCAAAAGCAAAAAGTTCAAGCTTTGATTTGTCAGCATTAAAGTTTCCTTTAACTCGGGTAAAATACATGCATTTTGGAAAAAGGGAATTGTGAGTATTGTTTTCATTGGCTTTTGTGGAGAAACTAGTTACAACTGACTGGTTCACAGTTCCAGAGGAACTGTGTGTTGTTATGGCTGGGCTTATGGAGAATCAGTATTCAAGTTAAAATACACAAGACATGTTATAGCCACATACACTGCATGTTACAAAGCAGGAAATATGTTGGCTGGGAATGTAAGAACACATAAAGGACACTGGTTAAGGGTAGGGCTGCAAAAGGTAATCTGTAATACTTTAAAATGCAATTATGGTCAGGAAAGTCATTATGAGGCAAAAATGACATCATCCTCTTTAGTGTGTTGCCTCCCAATGCATATCAAGACTTCAGTTTGCTGATTTTAATGACAAAACCAGTTCTTACTCCTATTAGCACTGCAGAGCCATGAGAGACTGGGAGCTAGTTTATATTCTGTTGCATGCATTAACGCCATTAACAGTCTGACTGCAGAATCTTTATCACTGACATCGACAAACAAGCCAGAAGGAGCCCAGCTTTTGTTTCCAGAATGATTTTGGTTATGAAAAAACATTTCCTTGTAATCTGAGCTAATTTCATTCAGTCATTAATAGACAAGTACTACGAGACATAATTTTCAATAATTACAATCAAAAATTCTTGCAAAGAGTGTCCTTGTGCCTAAATAACTTAGGCCCATATACTTCCCCTGGTGTGCAGTGCAGGAGAGAAAAAACCAGGGTAGACCCATTCAGAGAGGGGAAGTGACGAAGTAAGATGGTATGGGATCCACGAACATATTCAGACACTTAAACCCCAGGCTCAGGCACCCAAGCCCCTGTATTACCGGTAGGCACCTAGTCCCATTAGTCCCAGTTGTAGCTCCACTGCAAGCCATAAAACTCTCACCAAACCCTACAGGGATCTCCCAGGTCAGTGCCCTAACGACAGGTCTATAGTCATTCTCTCTGGACCAATGATATGGATAAAAACTTAAATAGAGCATACACCTGGAGGGGAGGAAATCCCTCATCTAATCCCCCTGCTCCATCAACTATCATTATTTATCCACAGTGGACCAGCTTCAACAGGAGAGGTTCTGGAAATTATAAGATATGCCCCTCCACCTCTGGCTGTCTTGTGTGGAGTAAGAGAAGTGCCTAACTCATTCCTGCAAGTAACACTTTAGGTGCCTATGCTGCCAGATTCCAGGCACTGGGTGGCCATTTGTGGCTCACTAAACAGAGCTAGACACCTCCCTGCAACCTAGACTTAAGCTTTTATCTCCAAGAGAGGGGAGGGCATAGCACACACCTCTCTCCTTAGCATCTCTTATTGGCTATCTGAGACCGTTCCACACCTAGTGGGCACCTATTCTTAGATGCCTTCCTCTTCCCATTCGTTGCATTGGGAGCCCAGGTGCCTACCTCGGCTTTGCAGATCACAGTATTTGTTCCTGCATTTTCCAGGCGCCTAAAAGTTAGGAGCCGTAATGCTCACCATTGCAACGCCTAAGTCTTTTTGTGGATCCTTCTTAGTTACATTGCGCCTTCTGACTGGATTCATGGAAGAAGTTAGTAGGGTTGGGATTGCGGGAGGAGAAAGGAATAGAGGTGAGACAGGAACAAGCTGAGGTAAAAAGCCCGTTCCTCCAACACTGCAGGCTGCTCTTCAAGAAATCTTGCAGAGAGGGAATTCTGTCTGAAAATATAGAGCAACAGAGGCTGGGATCTCTTTGGGGCCATACATCCTGCCCACTTTGCACCCTGCTAATCCCATGAATGAGAGCAGACTATGCAGATTCAGCAGTTTCTGTGGAATCAGAGTTTAAACTTTTGTACACAAGGGGATAATACAGGCTATTTTTAATGAAATAAAAATATCACCTACTCTCATTGCAACAAATAAAGATACAAAGAAAAGAACCCAAATTTCAGATATGGGCATCTAAATATCAAATCTAAATTCTGCATCCGTGTGCTCAAATAGATAGGCAGGCTCATTAAATGACATTTACATTTCTACATGATAATCTAAATGCTCGTGCATGGGGTAACCATTTGTAGACTGGGTCTCCCCTATTTTATACATGACCTTGTACTGTAGTACATATGTTAGTCACTGGAATAAATTTGTTAGTCTCTAAGGTGCCACAAATATATACGGATATAGACTAACACGGCTGCTACTCTGAAACCTGTAGTATATTGCTCGGTTGCTGTACAATCAGGCAGCCAGCAGAGGGAGCAAAAATAAATAAAGCATATTGTCAAAACTGTGACAATATCAATGAGGCTCCTAATGAGGAAGAAGAGCAAAGCCACATAAAAGCAGATGAGGGAAAACATTCTTTACCAAATGGAAGATAAAAAATCTAGCAAGAAAAGAGTATTTTCTAGCTTCTGAGAGGGATTAGTAACGGGTAGTAAAAGTCTCTGAGTTAAATTCAATCCTGGTGTAACTAGGTGCAATTTCACTGACCTCAGTGGAGTTCTGCCTGGGCTAAATTTGATATTAAAAAGCTATAGTGTATCAAATATAATAATGTTTTCACGTTTGTAAATGCTTTTCATTTGAAGATCTCTAAATACTTTACAAATTAGTGCTGTATTACTATTGCAATTTTCCATGTGGTGAAATTGAGGCTCATAGAAGGTAAATGAGGTCACAAAGTAAATTACTAGCAGAGTTGGGTACAGAACTCAAGAATTAACATTCCCTGTCCCACCTTGCTACAGCTGGTAGACAACACTCTTCCTCAAGCTGAAATGTCCCTTTATGGATAGGAAAATCCACCTAGGTCAGGGGTGGGCAAACTTTTTGGCCCAAGGGCCACATCGGGATTGTGAAACAGTATGGAGGGCCGGGTAGGGAAGGCTGTTCCTCCCCAAACAGCTGGCCCGCCACCTATCTGACCCCTTCCACTTCCCACCCCGACTGCCCCCCTCAGAACTCGTGACCCATCCAACACCCCCTGCTCATTGTCCCCTGACCACCCCCTCCTGTGACCCCTGCCCCCAACTACCCCCCAGAACCCCACCCTCTATCTACCACCCCTCCACTCTCTGTCCCTTGACTACTCCGACCCCTATCCATACTCCCTCCCTTAACCACCTCCCCGGGATCCCACCCTCCCATTTCCCCTCCCCTGACCTCCCTCCCCTGCAAACCTCGGCCCCATCCAGCAGCCCCCTGCTCCCTGTCCCCTGACTGCGCCCTGTGACTCTCTGCCACTTATCTAGCCCCTCCCCCTCAGCTCACCACTTGCTGGAACCACCCACTCCCCAGCAGGAGCAGCAGGCCAGAGTGCTGGCAGCATGGTGAAGTGAGGCTGTCGGAGAGGGTGGACAGCGGGGGGGAGCCGGGGGAAGCCTCCCCTTGCCAGGAGCTCAGGGGCCGGGAGGGATGGTCCCACGGGCTGGATGTGGCCCTCAGGTCGTAGTCTGCCCACCCTTGACCTAGGTCATCCACCTTACTCTTTAAAACCTGATAAAATACCCATTCTTGTTCATCATAAAATAAACACAGAGCAATTACTATAGAACTTGTAAAATTCAGTACACTAAAATTATAAGATATATTACATTTCTGTTTGGTATTTATGGCTCAGTGATATTAAAAAGCGGATATAGTCTAAACTCAAGGCACAAGGCATTAGCATTACAAATGCCAGCTGCTAAAAGAAAAAAATCATTACACAGAGGCTCTCCAAAGATGATCTTTCCTCCAAATGCCCGCAACAACAGCTCTGGAATATTTCAGAGCAACAGTTTAACTGTAATTAGAAAGACTTGGATGGTAATCAAAATATTATTTTACTATAGTATTATTATGTAGGACAAAGATACTAGGTCTCTCACAAACATTTGGCCTGTGAAGTATTTCCCCATCTCCAGTTACTCTTCCTCTAGTTCAAACTTCCGGGCATCTCTGTCAATATTATTAACTAAAACGAGACTATGAAACAAATTAAATGTGACCATCTGTAGGGATACATTAAGGCAGGATCTAAACCACAGAGTCAGAGAGAGGAATCCCAGAGGGAATACAGTCAAAGATGGAATAGCAGACAACAGTCCAGTGTCCATCTCACTGCTGCCAGCTTGCTGTCTCTAATGAAAGGAAGCTCGGAGACTCCAGATTTGGAAAAAACCTAGAATCCATCCACAGGGAGACAGGAGTGAGAGGGAAAGTCCATGATATTACCTGAGTAGGTGATGTGAGGCCTGGTTCTTAACTATTGATGAGTCCTGATTTCATTTAGCTTTTAATTAATCTCTGATGGTATAATTGTGCAATGAGTTACTGTCATTTAAATTTAAAATTTTTATTAAAGCTAATGTTCAACATGAAAACATACACAGATTGAGAGGTAAGGTACTGGACATCTGGGGTCAGGCTGGAGTTATGGGCGATTGTAGGTAGTAGGTACAGGTTTTACAGGGCACATGCATATCACATATCCAGCATAGCTCCAGATTGGGGTGTGGGAGTTTTAAAAGCGTCAGTCTATAGGTGTGTTCGGGTACGCCACCCATGGGGTGTAGTGAAGGTCCGAGTCAGTGGTGGTGCAGGCAATAAGTACATGGGTGGGCGCGTCCCTCTGTTTGTCAGGGATGGGGGGGGGGGGTTATTTGTATTGCAATAATGTCCAAAGGCCCCCCATCGCATCAGGGCCCATTTGTACAAAGCATTAGGTGCCATACATAGACACTGACCCTGCTCCAAAGGGTTTACATATTAAACATATGTACAGTCAATGTGTTGCCTTGAGGCAGGTTTCATTCCTGGCTCTTCCACTGATTAGCTGTGTAACTTTCCACAAGTTGCTTCACCTCTCATGCCCGTGGGGTCCCTCCCCATAGCGACACACAGATCCCTCTCCCCCACAGAGCCCCCCACCCATAACAACACGACCCCTCGCCCCACAGAGCCCCCCACCCATAACAACACGACCCCTCGCCCCACAGAGCCCCCCACCCATAACAACACGGACCCCTCGCCCCACAGAGCCCCCCACCCATAACAACACGGACCCCTCGCCCCACAGAGCCCCCCACCCATAACAACACGGACCCCTCGCCCCACAGAGCCCCCCACCCATAACAACACGGACCCCTCGCCCCACAGAGCCCCCCACCCATAACAACACGACCCCTCGCCCCACAGAGCCCCCCACCCATAACAACACGGACCCCTCGCCCCACAGAGCCCCCCACCCATAACAACACGGACCCCTCGCCCCACAGAGCCCCCCACCCATAACAACACGGACCCCTCGCCCCACAGAGCCCCCCACCCATAACAACACGGACCCCTCGCCCCACAGAGCCCCCCACCCATAACAACACGACCCCCTCGCCCCACAGAGCCCCCCACCCATAACAACACGACCCCTCACCCCACAGAGCCCCCCACCCATAACAACACGGACCCCTCGCCCCACAGAGCCCCCCACCCATAACAACACGGACCCCTCGCCCCACAGAGCCCCCCACCCATAACAACACGGACCCCTCGCCCCACAGAGCCCCCCACCCATAACAACACGGACCCCTCGCCCCACAGAGCCCCCCACCCATAACAACACGGACCCCTCGCCCCACAGAGCCCCCCCATAACAACACGGACCCCTCGCCCCACAGAGCCCCCCACCCATAACAACACGACCCCTCGCCCCACAGAGCCCCCCACCCATAACAACACGGACCCCTCGCCCCACAGAGCCCCCCACCCATAACAACACGGACCCCTCGCCCCACAGAGCCCCCCACCCATAACAACACGGACCCCTCGCCCCACAGAGCCCCCCACCCATAACAACACGACCCCCTCGCCCCACAGAGCCCCCCACCCATAACAACACGGACCCCTCGCCCCACAGAGCCCCCCCATAACAACACGGACTCCTCGCCCCACAGAGCCCCCCCACCCATAGCAATACAGACGCCTCGCTCCCCACCGAGCCCCCTCCCAGTGACACAGACCCCCACGGAGCTCCCTCCATAGCGCACTGACCCCTCACCCCACAGGGCTCCCCCACAGCCGCACGGTGGTAACGTGGGTGCAGATTGCCTCCTTGGTCGCACTGGCCCGGCTCCCCAGGTACTCCCCGAGATAACGGACACACGCAGGCTCCTCACCAGGCTGCCCGCGGGAGGGGTCAGCGGCATCCCTCCGCTGCCTGGGGCGACGAGGGGAGGAGAACGAAATGGATCGGTCGCTCGGCGCTCTACTAGCTACACCTACAGATTCACTGGGGGAACCAGACAGAGGCAGCAGAGCGTCGAGTCCCATGATGCGCCGGGCAGTCGATGCCGGCTGGGATAGGCAATCACGTGATGCGCCAGGCTCCTGGCCTCCCGGCCTGAGATCGCCTTTCCCTGGGGGAGAGAAGTGGGCATGCGCCGTGTGGCCTGTGTGACGGGGCGGGGCGGGGGGAGCCCGGATGATTATGCGGAGCAGCCCCTTAGCGCGCGGGACAGCGCGAGCGTCACCCGGGACCGCTCCTGGCCCAGGGCCCGGCGCTGTACAGACGGAATCCGCGCGTGGTTCCTGCCCCACGGAGCTCCCGACCCCAGGGGTGGAGGGAAGGCTCCGCCCCCTGTAGCAAGAGAGGGGGCAATGTGGCACTGTCTGCAGCGGCCTTGGGTTATGGCACTTTGGGGCGCCCTCGGCCCGTTAGGTTTTGTCAAGGGCCAGACTCCTGGGAAACTAGTAATAATAAAAGTAAATAAAGATGTTGGGGTGCATCTGGCAGTCTGGGTTGGGCCCAGGGTCCCCCTCTTGACGACCCCTGCTTTGGGGGATAGATAAGATCCGTCTGTGTCATTTACAACAATCAGAAGGGGGCGGGAAGAGATTCTTTGTCTCTCCAACAACCTAACACCCTAAGTTTTACCTCTTATTGTTTATAGTCCAACGTACAGACCATTGCCTCATACCTCCAGCATTTTTTCCAGGTTTCTGTGGGGGCTAAAAGTAAATAAAATGCTTAAAATCCAGTGGGGAAGTTCATTATCCATTACCACCTTCTAAGAGGAAAGCGAGGTTTTCCCCCCTTGCTGTAGAAGTAAAGACCTGAGCTCCCGCCCAAGATACCAAAGTAAAACAAACCATTTTTCAGGCAGTCATAGGGATGAATCCATTATTAGTTGGCAGTAGCATTAGGGGATGGCGTAGTTGGGTGGGAAAAGCTTCGCTTTGTGGTCCTCTGCGTTGTTTCCTTTTACAAACCAAATTCACTCCAACATCTAAAGTAAATAAACGAATAGTCTGAGAACAATAAGGTTATCCTAGGCCAAGATGAGGAAATAAGGGCTGTGTGCAGCTGCTTGTTGCTTCTGCACAAAGCAGGCTGCCCAAGGTTTTTCAAAAGTGTCTAGTGATTTTTGGATGCCCCGTTGAAAAGACCCAGAACAGACCCAATGTTTCAGAAAGAGCTGAGCACCTGCCTTCTGAAAATTAGGCTTCTGTAAGGTGTCTGAAATTGGACACCCTAAATCACTTTTGAAAAACTTGGCTACCATCTTTCCAGGTCTGATTTTTCAAACCAGCTTCCCCGTTTGGAGTTTGCACATAATTTTGAGGGCAGTCACCTTTTAAAATCTGTCACTCTGAGTATTTACATTTTAATCGGTAACCAATGGCTCAAAATACACAAGCAACTACTATCCTCGGTAGTTTTCTACAGCTATATATCTTATAGCCAAGAATTATAAAATAAATAATACTTAGCACTCATACTTTGCTGACAATCATCCCTTAGGTCATCCCTGTAAGTAGTAGAATCACATTTTTACAAAGAGGAGAACTGAGGCAAAAGAAGTGAAGTGGCTTGCCCTAAACAACTGAGGGAATCACTATCAAAGAGAATTAGAACTCTGGCTTAGCTGGCTTCTTTTCATGGACTCAGGATAATTAGACCACACAGCAGCTTGAGGTCTGAGAAAGCTTGATTGAGAGGTCATTTTAAAAGTACTTATATCACAGTGATAGGCACAATAGAAAGTCCTGAAGTAGACAGAATTCAGAGTACTGTACACTCCATTAAAGGGACATTGTCAAAGTTGTTAGACCAAGAATTAACCTACCAAGACAGACATCTTCATAAAATGTTTTCATAAATCTGCAACTATTCTCGTCTAAAGGTCTGTATAGTAGAGGCATTGTTAAAGGGTCGTTGTGTTCTGTTAATTCTGCAGTATGCAGATATTTTATTCTTTACATCCTTGCTGATGCCTGGCCACAACACTGACTGGTTGGCCAGTTCACAGCATTTAGTTAATCCTTGATGTCCTACATGGATGAGGTTTAAGATTTCTCCTCTCATTTCATTTGGAATTATGATGCAATTGAGAACTCATTTGATCTCTCTTGGAAAGATGAAGGGCCAAGGTGACGCTGTTGGAATTTAACGTTATCATTCCAAGGGATCTGCTTATTTCAGACTGGACCTCATGTACCAAACAGTGAGGACAGTCACACACCAAGACACCACCATCCTAACCAAGGATAGAACATGGGACCTTGGGCACCAAAAGCAGAGATGTGGTGTTTGAGCAACAGGAGAACTTCTTTACTTACCCGTGCATCAGTAGTAAGACTGTTATATCCAGTAACTAGCTGGAGACATAACTGTATGCATTTAGCAAGTCTTACATATAAGTTATTCCTGAAAGTTTTTCTGAGGCTTTACCAAATTCAGTTAGTGTGGACTGTGAACTAACCTTGCCTCTTCACTGTTCTTGTTGCTGCAATTTACCAGGAACTTTGTTAGCTAATTGATTCGCTCAGGGTTTCGTTGTATTTTTTGTTGCAGCTAAATAAGAGGCAATTTGCCTCCTATGTGTGGCTGCCACCCATCCTAATTTTTGTGAGATAATTTCAATTTTATGTGGGCTTTTAATGTCAGGACCATTAAGCTATCACAAAACATAGCAGTTGTGCTGGACTGAAATTAGATATTACTTTACCAACATTGTCTTGCAGAACAAGCTACTTGAAGTGACAAGTTGACTGTGGAGGCAGAGAGCAATTAGCATCAATTTTGTTAAAACAATAATTATTGAACAGGTAGAAGAGCTCAACATATTTAGGCAATAACAAAATGACCAGACTAGTAAATTGAAATTCTGCTGTTATAGCAGAAATACTGTGGGATTGTAATTGAACTCTGGGTTTCTGGTGACATTCTGAGTTATACTCCCAAAGCAGCTGTACTGGCAGTCTGAAGACCGTTCAGTACCGAAGCTAAGTCCATTGCTCCGTAGTTGACAGCTGTGGAGACAGGCATACTAGCTCCCCCACCCCCCAAAAGTGGGAGTGTCTTGTATCACTCTCGAAATGCATCTAGGCTCACTTGAGGCGGGACATACTTCCAGCCTTCTCAGCCAGAGGGGTGGTTGCTATAATATAAGGTCCAGTGAAGGGCAAAATGGACCAGATCCTCAGGGCTGCAAGAGGGAATAAAAAGGGAAGAAACCCCAATTCATTTGTTGATGATGCCACCTCACAGAGGTGAAAACACCACCCTTGTTTTATGTATCATTTAAGGGGTAGATTCTCACTGACTGTGACTTGCTTTAGTTCCACTGAGGTTCAGTTGAGGATCAGCCCCATCATCTGTATTCTTATAATGATGCTTTGTATTTCAATTCAATTTATCTAAGGATCTCAGCTTTGAAAGCTAGCACGACTGTCCTGGCAGATAAGCAATACTCTATCCTGGTTATAGAGGGGCAAACAAACGGTGGGATCCACAGAGATACTTAGTCATCTAACTCTCAGGTTTAGGCATGCAAGTCCCAGTTTTGGCTTCACTGTAATCGACAAAACTCTCACTGAACCCTGTGGGCACCTATGTTCACTTGGTCCCTACGTTTCTGCCTGTGCCTATGCACACTGCTGCTTCACTCTAGCCATCTAGGTGCCTCCCTCCCACCTAAACCTCAGAGCAATACACAAAGCAGGGAAAGACAGGTGTTTGGCCACCCAAGTCACACACAGGGCCCAGTTTGAGAACATCTGAGCATGCCTACTGGATAGGGTCTCATTTAAAATCTGCCAGAGGACAAGGTGCCCACCTTGTGACTTTTATCCCAGTGATTAGAGCACTAGTTTGGGATTTGGGAGATCCAGGTTCACTTGCCCCACCTCTGGGCCACAGTGGGGCAGAAGGGAGAGCCCCATTCAAATCCCCTCTCTCAGGAACATGTCCTAACCACTGAACTATGGATATTCCAATGTGGCCTCCCACAATCTCTCCCGTTGAAACTGCTGCACTCTGGCTAAATAATGACAAAGTGGCTAGAGCAAGTGGACTGGACCCAAGGTGTCCCACACAAGTGCCTTAACCACTGGTCTAGCAGTATCATTCTCTCTCCCCTGCAGCCCAGTGGCTGTTCCATTGTGGATAAACACTTAAATAGTCATTGGGCCAGAGGTGTAGGCTGGTAATGTTTTCTATTCTAGTTGGGTGTGATAAGAACCTATCACCCTGGTATTCTGGTCCAGGAATCTTGAATCCTCAGTCCAACTACTACAGGACCCTCTAAATATATTTACACGATTAAGCAACCTCACAGACACTAGTGACTTTCTGCATTTCTCCTTATGAACAATTTGTTAAATACAGACAGTATCCTCAGCATTGTACAATGCACAAATAGGATTCATGTAGTATTGTCTTAATTCATATTACTTTAGAAAAAAGGAAGAGACTTAAAACTTGCAATTTGTTACATCAATTTTATAGCATTAGAAAATAAATGGTCACTGTATCCTGAGGTTTTTCCATTCATTAAAAAAAATATACTATATTAGCATACAATGCACTTAATATTCCCTACCATCTCTTTGAAAATTAAGCATCACCTTTCACAGCACAAAGTTAATGAGTCGTGTGGCAAGATAAAGTGATTAGTGAGGCTCTTGAATGGAAGAATTCAATTAATTAAGCATGAAATAATATAAGTAAGAATTTATTGCAGTTGGGTGCAATCTGTAAGTTAAAGTTACATTATGTTACAAGTTTTTACTTGTTATTAATCATCAACAAGAGACCCCAAAACTAGCTGGATTCAAAATTTTGAAAAAACAATGTGTACATCACGGACAAAATTGTACCTGTAATATTCATATTAAATGTTTACTGTGAGCACTGTACAGTTTCTGAGATGCCAGTTCTGAATTGGGTCCCATTTTATGTGTTTCTGATATCAAGCCTTAATTTGGCTTATCCATAAACAGAAACTTGGATATGCTGTGCACAAAAATATCCCCTCTAGTTTTTTTAGTGATAAGACTTTAGTCAAATAAACCCTCCAATCTATTATCTTCAAAATAAACAGTCTATTGTGGAGAGTCACCATTTTCTTAGGTAAAGCTTTAGGTTTCAAATCCAAAAGACACACTGTGTCCTTTTAATAATTTAATAGCAGAAAACCTTTATTTGCCCATGCCTGTGGTATTATGGAGGTTTTCAAGGATTCTAGGTTTAGGTTTCGGGATTAGGTGAAACTAGAGTTCCTTAAACCTCTTTAGAGGTTTGGGATTAGGCCTACATCAGGCCTAATACAGCCTTTCTGTGCAAAGCTAAATGAAACAGTAAGAATAGTTGTTGCACATTGAGTCACAGGTGTTTGGCAGAATACCAGAAAACATAAAGGAACTCCTGGAAGAATCATGAAGGCAAAGCCATAGAAACATGAGCATTAGATAAGTACTGGAGTATCGCTTGCAACTGTGGGGTCTTTCAGAATGTGCTTCTAAGTGATTTTAAGGCTGGATATCATTTTTATGGGTGTCTCTAGCATAAATGTGAGTAAATTGAAGATCTATTGTGCAAATGGATCGAGGGTTTTTATTTGGGTATCACATTTTGGTAATTGCTGCCTGTTTTATAGCAAATGTATATTAAAGTTTGTCAAGCAGCTGATATCACATAAATTGTATTCTTTCTCTGAAGCATGTACAGCATATACAGCATGTGCTAGTTCATAAGCAGAGGAACACAAATTTATGCTTACGAGCACATCGCCAGGTCCGTCAGAGACCTTAAAGACTAACTAAAGTATTGAAGCATAAGCTTTCGTGGACTAATACCCACTTTGTCAGATGCAGGACGAAGTTGGTATTAGCCCACGAAAGCTTATGCTTCAATACTTTAGTTAGTCTTTAAGATGCCACAGGACTCGTTGTCACTTCTGCAATTCCAGACTAACAAGGCTACCTCTCTGATTCTTGATTTATCAATGGCAATGGATTAATTGGAGGAAAAAGTGTAGTACTATGGAGCACTAGGGTTAATAATCCTAGACTTCCTGGCCTTGTAGCTACTGAAGATTATCAGCATTTTGCCCCCTAACCTTGTCTGCACTGGAAATATTTCTCACCATTGCCATCACCAGTTTAGCTCCACCATTGGTAATGTTAATGCAGACAGGACAGTCAGTCAGAGATTGAGATGAGTACATTTCATTGAGGTGAATAGGAGCAGCTCGCTCATCTGATAGCTATAGTTTCAGGCTGTCTCCAAACTCAGGCAAAAAGTGATTCTGTGGCTGTCATGTACCAGAACTTTCATGACTTTGACACTGGTTCATTATAGGCAGTGCACTGAGGCTACACTGTCACTAACCAACTCAAGCCAAAGGTGATAGATTGGCAAAAGGATACAGAGCTTATGAGTTAGTCAGTTCCTCCCCACTCCCCCCACCAAACCACCAAAACAAAACCAAATAAAACACCCTTCGTTTTGAATGTATTTTTTTCCCAAACGAATTGGCAGTGAAAAATAGCAACTCTCTGTCAACACAATTAGAAGTATGATCTAAAGTAGTCCTGCATTTCGTAGCAATTGTAGAGAGGCAAGTGATATGCAACCCTTTTGTTTTGTCATTCTATGACTGCACAAGTTCTCAGGAAAGGAGTTAAAGGGGTAAAAAAAGAGTTCCAAGAGGATACATGTGCTGTCTTATTTTGACTACACTGGGCCCCAGTTCAGCAAAGCATTTAAGCACATAAAATCAATGGAAATTAAAGAAGAGTGAAAAGATAAGCAGTTGCTAAGTGTTCAATAGGGACAGGCTATTGAATTGGGGGCTTACATTTATATAGCCCCTCACCATGTTTTCTTTTTTTAACCTGGCATTCATTATTTAAATAAGGATAACAATTTATCTCATTTTTCATTGTAAAAATGTCTATTATTCAGAAAAATCAACGATCCCTCAAAATTACCGTAGTTGGCCATTTTTTAAAATCAATGCTTGCACCTCTCCTAACTGTTATTTGTAAGTTTTTGACAATCCACTCAGATGCATCCCATGTTTGATGTTTGGCCTTCAAACAAATAAATAAAGAGAGAAACAAAAAAGCAAGACTATTTTCCAAATACTACATCCTCTCAAATCAGAAGGAGGCGGCAAGAAGAGGGAGGCAAATTGAAAATATTTAATAAACACAATGATATAAAATATTATTTATGACATGGGAGTTGCCCTGGGCTTGACTTTTAAATGGAAGTTCTTCAAATAAAAAGAGAATTTTCCCCCTCCTTCATGGGTGTGTAAGGAAGGACAGAGGGAAATATCAACTATCTAGTCAAGGCCATAATCATAAAATAAAGAATACCAGAATAATGAAAATGAAAGTATTAGGAACCAAGGGAGGCTGAGTGGGAGTCCTGTTTCATACATGACTGCTCTACTCTTAAAGAGAAAAAAAAAAACTTTATAAAAAAATCACCTCAACCTTAAATTTGATGGTTATTTGAGCTTGACTAACAATCCCGTGTCAAATATGCAGCTGGTTCCACTGGAGTCTATGTTACAAAACCACAACATTCTGAGTCCTAATCTCAGTCAGATAACACAATACTGGCTGGTTGCTCTGAGTCAGCACTTTGAAAGCAACCTTTGAAAACAGCAACACAGTTAGGTCTCAGAGCTGCTGTTTATACAGCTTTGGAAAACGGGGCCCCACCTTTCTTTGCTGGAAACATGCCGTAACATTTAGAATTGGTTTTTCTGGGTGGCGGAAGGTCTCCCTGCCTAGTGTTAGCCAAGTTGATTGAAGTTAGTAGGGACTTGGGATTTTTATAAAAGGTGGAGCCAAAACACAATAAAAAAAAATCCCCAAACTTTTTAGGGGTTCAAGATCAGAGTCCAAGTGTGGCGGCTTTGTCCCATATTTAAAATATAGCTTTACAGCCTTTGATTTCGTCATAGTTTTATTTATTTCACCCTCCCCAACCCCCACACTGGAGCTGAGGTATGTGGGTGGCAGTGGATTCTTTATTTCTGATTCAAAGAGAACAGGCTAATGGCTTAGCCTTAGTGGACACATACTCTGTACCCAGCAGCATGTCTTGGGATTTAGCATTAGGAGGAAATCAAGACCTCAGCCCCACCCCCTGAGTTTAATCTTTTAAAGACAGATCCCATGCTCACAGCTGGAGTTTATGTGAGTCCTGCCTTATTAATTAAGTGTAGCCATCTTTTTCCCTCCCTCCACCCCGAATTCCAACAGCAGCAATTAGAAAGCAGATACTTCACACATAACA
The DNA here is from genome assembly GCA_032164245.1 of Sternotherus odoratus. Lineage (NCBI taxonomy): Eukaryota > Metazoa > Chordata > Testudines > Kinosternidae > Sternotherus > Sternotherus odoratus. The sequence continues at coordinate 12,547,694 of JAVMKO010000015.1, forward strand.
CCTGTTTCATTTACACCCCACCAGCCAATTCACGTCTCCTTTTCCCATCTTTTCATTTGACCAGAGACAAGTGGTAAAATCAAGGGAATGAGGTGGCAAAAGCAGCTGCAACAAATAACAACCAAATGCACAACAATAATAAAATCATTTGATCCAACATTCAAAACCGTGGGGTCAATACGGTATGTCTCTGAACCAGGAATTGGAGGTTTCAACTAACATATGGGGAAAACAGCCCTCCCAGTCTACTGCGTCCTCATTAAAAGGGGATCTGTATCAAAGTAGCAGCATATTTTCTCCACCACAGGCTGTTGGTGTCATAATAGCAAGGTCTCATTTTCATTGAATGGGAGAGTTAACAGTCACATAAAGTCTACTCAGGTGAGAGGAGCAGGAACCATTAAGTTGTGCAAAGATACACTCTGGAAATGTTCACGGGCCCCACTGCACCAACTCCAGATCCTCTCCCGCCCATACACACCCTCAGTCCTGTAATCAGGGCCACACAAAATCCCACTGAAGCCAACCTCCAGATCCAATTGCAGGAGCAGTGCTTATTGTTTTAACCGTGTAGTCATGAGGTATAATGAAGGTTAAAAAAAATGACATCTAATTGAAAGGAAACCCTGGCAATGCTGAACAACAAAAGTAGACTTTTGTCTAAACTACGGATTCTAGAAGGGAGCCTTCAGTTGAAGGCAGGTAGGGGTTTTATGAGATTTAATCCTTTCCCGATAAAGGGAGAGTCTGAACATACCAGTGTCAATTCTCAAATATTAACATTATCAGGATTCATTTATGTGACTTACATTCCAGACACATGCCCGACAAAACGGGGCCCTGATCCCAACGGAGCATTCAGAAAGTTATAGTGACAGAAATAATAAATAACGATAAAGAGGAAAATCAAAGTGCCCTTTTGCTGAGCTACTCCCCCGTAGTTACAAATCCTTTAGCCCTGCCCCACTACAGCTGGAAACATGCAGTTATTGCTAGCACCGTTTCAATTGTAGTGCGAGGAGGAATTTTGCTGCCATTATAATCTCCACATTTGTGCCTTGGATCATATAACGTGAAAGCTCTTTTCTTCCCGCACACAGGCTTTCAGTCAGGGTATAATAGGGGCACTGACTCATAATGTTTTTCATTTTTATAGTGCCTTTTAGCCAAGGACCTCAAAGCTCTTTAACAAGTTTTGCAGCGCCCCTGTGAGGCCGATATCTTAATACCCACTTTACAGAAGGTGAAACAGAGGCACGGAGATTAAGTGATTTGCCCAAGACCTCACAAATAGTTCGTAGGAGAGATGGGCATACAAATCAGAACTCCTGACTTCCAGTCTTTTTTTTGTAATAACTAGACATCTCTTTCCTGGTTAAAATCAGTCTCCAGAACACTGTCATCTAATAAAAACAAGAAAGAAGAAACTTTTAATCAAATAAAAAGATCAGCACTTGCTAGAATCAGAGATACCGAGTTAGGATGAGTAGTGTGTTATTGCTGCTGGCATAGTCCAGGGGTAAAAAAAAATTAAAAGAGAAGGGCAGGTAAATTGCAGCCTGTGAAGACTTCTCCTAATGAATGGAGTAACCATATTATTATATTTTGGGGATTTTTTCCATTAAATGCTATTACTGAAAAAAACCCACCAAATACTATGGGAAATATTAGTGCTGTCTCAGAACAAAATATAAATCTATACAGTTCCAACATTTTTTGAATTACAAAATGATTAAAAGCCTAATTAAACACATTTTTGTTTTGGACAGGATAAATTATGCTCGGTATATCTACACCTATAATGGATTACCCTATCCAGGGCTGTTAGCTGTAATAAAAAAAGGATCCTGTACATTTCTGGCCCTACTCTTGTAGAGAAAAGAACAAATGCTGTTGTTAATGACAGACAGCATCATTATGAAAAAATTCCATTTGCCACCAGGCAATACGATCTAGTTCCAGCAATTATTGTGTTAGTCAAGCTGTTGAGAAGTTTCATAAAGAGAGAGTTTTTAAGCCGTATACTTTGTTATTTTGGCAAGTTTTGTGATGTAACAATTAAAAACATGCTTCGGGCCTCAAAATGTGCATGAGATTGCCAAAATCAGATAAAGCCCCTGAGGGTCCCAGACTCGCAAAGAAAGAAAAATCAAACTGTTTACATTTCAGATAAGACATTCATCAACATTTGGCTTTTGTTTCAGGCAATGTCAGCTAATAACAGCACCCCATTCTGAATCGGTTTCTAGCAGAACAAAATCTAAGGAGTTCGATGTCAGGCCTTCCGAGGGTTACTCTGGCATTTGCTTTGGGTGTTAACTGGAGCAAACACTAAAAGCCTCACCACGAGAAGCCAATCTCATGGATAGCGATGACGCTACCAGCTTTTGCACTGGAAGTATAAAATCAGACTCAAGATTATTCCTGAATGCACTTCAGGGTGAAATGGGGCCATTTCCCACCAGCAAATCACCGGGGGGGTGGGGGTGGTTAGATATAAGTCATTCCTTTCTTGTGATAGAGGGGCTGAGCCCGGTAATTCCCCAGACTCTCATGGTTCTAAGGAGAAAACAGAAGCCTCCAGTCCATGTGCACCCATTACGCTGCCAAAAAGCCATTAACAAAGATATCGTCCTTCAGAATAGGAGGGGAATACAGTGAAACCTCGATATAACGGACTAATTCGGGCGGGGGGGTGTCCGTTAAAACCGAAAGTCCGTTATTTAATAATTTTTTTAAATCATTAAATAACGGACTTTCGGTGACAACGGACACCCCCCCGCCCGAATTAGTCCGTTATTTAATTAGTCAGCCCACCCCACCCCCTCCCCCCGCCCGGCTCCCCGCTGCGGGGAGCCGGGCGGGGGGTTGACAGCTCCCGCCTGGCTTCCAGCTGGGGGGAGCCAAGCGGGATCTGTCAAACCCCCCGCCCGGCTTCCCGCTGCGGGGAGCCGAGCGGAGGCTCTCAACCCCCCCCCCCCCGCCCGGCTCCCCGGAACGGGGAGCCGGGCGGGGGGGTTGACAGCTCCCGCCCGGCTCCCCCCAGCGGGGAGCCGGGCGGGAGCTCTCAAACCCCCCCCCGCCCGGCTTCCCGCTGCGGGGAGCCGAGCGGGGGCTCTCAAACGCCCCCCCCGCCTGGCTCCCCGTTGCGGGGAGCCGGGCGGGGGGGTTGACAGCTCCCGCCCGGCTTCCAGCTGGGAGGAGCCGAGCGGGAGCTGTCAAACCCCCCCGCCCGGCTTCCCGCTGCGGGGAGCCGAGCGGAGGCTCTCAAACCCCCCCCCCCCCCCCCCCCGCCCGGCTCCCCGGAACGGGGAGCCGGGCGGGGGGGTTGACAGCTCCCGCCCGGCTCCCCCCAGCGGGAAGCCCGGCGGGAGCTGTCAAACCCCCCGCCCGGCTTCCCGCTGCGGGGAGCCGAGCGGGGGCTCTCAAACGCCCCCCCCGCCCGGCTCCCCGTTGCGGGGAGCCGGTGGGGGGGGGGGTTTGACAGCTCCCGCAGGGGTCCCCGCTGCGGGGAGCCGGGCGGGAGCTGTCAACCCAGCCGGCTTCCTGGGGCAGGAGCCGGCAGCCCCCAAAACGGATTTCGGATGCATCGGAAATTTTGTCCGTTGCATCCGAAGTCCGTTAAATCGGGGTCCGTAAAATCGAGGGTTTACTGTATTGCTATTGAACCAATTTATGGGCAAATCTCTCATCTATCCACTCCCACAATTTGATGGTATTAGGAAATAATGATCTATAACAGAAATGAAGCTAGAATGCCATTATGCTAGGCCTCCACAGTGTGGAGGGGGGGGGGGGAGCCAAAAATGCAGGTTGTTCTACCTATCAGGAAACAAAGAACTACTTCTTCAAGAACAAGACTATTGGTAAAAGGGACCCCTGGGTCACCTCCCCTCACAAAACAGGTTGAAGACTACACAGATTCTCTGTTTTACTTGGCCGATGACAGCAGTTCTCAATCCGGATTCTTCCAAGCAAGTGAGCTGTGGTCTGAGCACAGGACAGGGAACCAGGATGGCATGATTATTTAAACAGGTGAGTTCCATATTAGCAACACTATTCTACCAGTTTCCATTGGAACATGCAAGACCTACTATGGGCAAGTGAAAGGAAGTATTACAGCTTCGTCTGCTATGATATTTCATCAGAATAGCACCTCCTCTCATCTGAAGAAAGCATATTTGGTAGTTTTAGGACCCGGGGGCCTCCTTTTTAAAAGTGGCCAGTACAGACCACTTCCATTGACTTCCAAAGGAACTGTGTTGCTCAGGAGCAAATCCAATGCTGATCTCTCTAGAACATTTATGAACCACACTAATCCAGCAGCTACCTTTTGGGAAAAGCAGATCTGTTTTTTTGGTTTGCTTTCTCTTATTGAGCAGACTAGTTCTCTTTTGCAGAGACCAGTTTTCTTGTAACTAGGTAACCTAGAACTCCAGTTTCAAATGAAACATTTATAATCATCACAAGAGGGTCGGTTGGTGATCTCTCAGTCTTGCATATAAATAATTTCAGATGTCACTGTTCCATATTATCTGCATATGCGTTACTTCATTCAAGGTTAGACCATGTCAGAGTACCAGATGAGGATTTATGAAGATGGTTTTAATATGTATTCCTTATTAGTATTAAAAATGGATTGCAGAGAAATGAGGTCACATTTATGAATAAGACTAAGCTAAAAAAATTACCTTCCTCATGACCTGCATTTTTAATATTCTGCCTTCGTATCTTTGATTTAGAGGATCTTGGATCAGTGGAGGGAAGAGATTGCAAAAATCCAGAAAACAGCAGTGTAGCATTTCCCTATGATGGAGGAATAGGAGATGTTAATGTTTTGTAGCAATCCTATAAATGACTGAGGACATGCAAGAACCACTTTAAAAAAAGTTTCACTATACTTGTGAACTGTGAGAGGCTTTACATGTGGGTCTGTGAAGAGGTACAGTAAAACCTCGATTTAACGGACCTCGATTTAATGGACTTCGGATGCAACGGACAAAATTTCTGATCAATATCAGACTGCGACCCCTCCCATCTGCGGCCCCGGTCCCCTTCGGAGGCGGCTGGCTTCTGGCTCCCGGCTGCTGCCCCGGTCCCAGCCGCTGGCGGGATGGCTGCCGGCTGTTGCCCCGGTCCCAGCCGCTGGTGGGCTGGCTGCCGGCTGCCGCCCCGGTCCCGGCAGCAGGCGGGCTGGCTGCCGGCTCCCGGCTGCCGCCCGGGTCCCTGCAGCAGGCGGGCTGCTGCTCCGACAGATCTTCTTTTTTTATTATTAAATAACGGACTTTTTGATTTAACGGACACCCCCTCACCCAAATTAGTCTGTTAAATGGAGGTTTTACTGTACTGGTTTTATGACTCAGCACATTTCTCAAGAGGAACCACTACAGTAATGTGATGTGTAGTGGGATTTGGATTATAAACCTGACCAGATTCCACCCTGCCTGAAAGAGGTCCAGTTTGTAGGCAATTGTGCCTCCCCAATTACTTCCAGGTGGCTAGTGTGGCTATTTAGAACAATGGCAGATGGCAAGTGTGCTAGGTAGCCAAGATGCTGGATGGCATTTTAAAATGATCTACTTTAAATTAATGAAGTGTAATCTAAAAAACTCCCCAAATGACAAACATACACAGTACATGGAACAACTGCAGCTCCACTGTACTATTATCTCGCTGTGACGTTACTGACATAACCTAGGACTGTATAAATCATTGTTGCAACCACTGTTATATATTTGCAGCAAATATTGTATAAAGGTTGTCGTATACGGTGTCTATGGAAATGGGATGGTTTGCTGATTATGATTATGCTATCTGTATGCATGCATCATTTTTGTAGTTGAAGTTACGAAGATTGGCTATGTACTTGTTTATCAATGTGTTTTAATTCTGAAGTAGCCTTAGAAAAGCATTTGGTCAGCTACTTGAGAAAGGAATTTGCAAGTTAAGTGCCCAACCAAGAAACACTTAACTGACAAATGATTGGCAACAGCGTGATTTGTGGGTAAGATCTAATATGTATATTGACCTGGGTCTGGGGTTTGGTCCTTTGGGATCAAGGGAACCCTTTTTTTCCTTTTTCTGGGGCAGTGGTTTTCATAATCATTTATCCCCATAATGAGTGGCACTGGTGGTGATACTGGGAAACTGGAGTGTCTAAGGGAATTGCTTGTGACACTTGTGGGTTAGCCAGGGGATAAAACCCAAGACCTCTCTATTTGGCTGGTTTGGTTTCCTTAATAGTAAAGGAACTCCAGCTTAGAGCTGTAACTGCCCTGTTCTTAGCAATTTGTCCTGAACTGGCACTCTCAGTTGGCGCCCACCAGAACCAGCATCATTACACTAGAGCAAAGAAATGACCACATCTGCTAAAGGCATCAGTCACTTGGTACTACCAAAATGTATTGGCTAGTATTTAAGTGTACCACTGCCCTCTACTGAAATGAGCAAGGAGTGCTCACCTGTGTCACAGGCCCTGTACTGCTACCAGTTTATGGAGGTTCACCTTTAAATCAAGGTGGGGTTTTGGAGCACAAGAATTCAACTTCTGCACCTGCCACCGCTGTGAATTTCTGACTGGTCATGGAGTGCAGCACCTAGCGAGAACCATGAGGGTTAAGGTGACTCCAGACTTGTTACAATGTTATTATGGAGCATTGTCACATGATCAGTATGCTGCATTCTGGAAGCAAATAGGTTTGCACATGTACATGTGGTGGTCATGAAAGGAGCTGGACTAACAGTCCCTGGAGCCTGAAGACAAACTTGAATTTCCCTGCTTGGCCTTGACCTTTATTTACAGTAAATGCCTCAGCTCCAGTTCAGCATTTTATCTAGGAACAGTCGTCTATTTTCCTGTGACCATGTTCCATCTCATTGGTGCACTGACATATTTACACCTGGGCCAAGGCCTGGGCAGCCATGAATAAGGGGCAATATATCAAGAGAGAAAAGGGATGCAGAGATGGATTTTATGAAATATTTTCAGGTTTCCTTTGACTCAGTCGTGCATTTCGTTACGGCTAATTGGATGCTCACTCAACACTTGGACACTCTGTGCAATGCAGTCTAGCATATACTTGAAATTGTGTCTCTTTGCCAAACTCCATGCTTGGCAGCCCTACAAGGGATAGGGCACATTTTTTATTTCCTGCCCTTAGGTGGAGTGGGCCATAGGGAAGGGAGCAAGATCTTAAGATTCAGAGTCAGAGAGGTAGCCGTGTTAGTCTGGAATAGCAGAGGTAACAAAGAGTCCTGTGGCACCTTAAAGACTAACTAAAGTATTGAAGCATAAGCTTTCGTGGGCTAATACCCACTTCGTCGGATGCAAGCAGTGAACTTCCACTGCTTGCATCCAATGAAGTGGGTATTAGCCCATGAAAGCTTATGCTTCAATACTTTAGTTAGTCTTTAAGGTGCCACAGGACTCTTTGTTACTTAAGATTCAGAGGTTTTTAAGGCTAAATCATTTAGCTTGACCCCTCACAATATACAGGGCACAGAATTTTACCCAGTAATTCCTGAAGTGGAAAGAATTATTCTTCCCTGCTTCCTGAGGGAACACTAGCTAGTTCAAGTTGCAGTTTAACCAAATCATATAATAGATTCCAAGGCCAGAGGAGATCATCCAGTCTGACCTCTTTTATAACACAAGCCAGAGAACTTCCCCGTAATAATCCCTAGACCAGATCGTGTAGAAAAACATCCAATCATAATTTAAAAATTGCCACTGATGGAGAATCCAGCATGGCCCTTGATATATTGTTCCAATGGTTAATTACCCTTGCTGTTGAAAAGTTACACCTTACATCCTGGCTAAATTAGTCTAGCTTTTTCTTCCAGCCGCTGGATTGCATTATATTTTTCTCTGCTAGATTGAAGAGTCCATTATAAAATAATTATTCCTCATATAGGTACTTATAGACTGTAACCAAGTCACCACTTAACCTTGCCTGTTAAACTAAATAGATTGAGCTCCTTGAGTTCTAAGGTATGGTTTCTAATAATTTTCATGGCTCTTCCCTCTCCAGTCTATCAACAGCCTTCTTGAATTGTGGACACCAAAACTGGACACATTATTCCAGCAGTAATGGCACCCATGCCAAATAAAGAGGTAAAATAACCCCTTTGTTATTACAGTAAAACCTCCATTTAACGGACTAATTCGGGCTAAGGGGTGTCCGTTAAATCAAAAAGTCCGTTATTTAATAATAATAAAAAAATGAGCTGTCGGAGCAGCAGCCCGCCCGCCACAGGGTCGGGGCAACAGCTCCGCAGCCTGCCCGCTGCCGGGACCCGGGCGGCAGCCGGGAACCGTCAGCCAGCCCGCCCGAGTCCCGGCTGGTGGGACCCGGGCAGCAGCCAGGAGCCAGCCCGCCTGCTGCCTGGACCCGGGCGGCAGCCGGGAGCTGGCAGCCAGCCTGCCCGCTGCCTGGACCCGGGCGGCAGCTGGGATCCGGCAGCCAGCCCGCCAGAAATGGATCAGGAATGCATCAGACTTGCTCAGAAATTTTGTCCGTTGCATCTGAAGTCCGTTAAATCGAGGTCCGTTAAATCGAGGGTTTACTGTACTCAAGATTCCCCAAGTTATGCATCCAAGGATAGTTTTAGTCCTTTTGGCCACAGTGTTGCACTAGGAGCTCATATTCAGTTAATTTGCTACCCCATCCCCAAAGTCTTTTTCAGAGTCACTGCTCCCCAAGAAAGAGTCCTCCATCTTGTAAGAATGGCCTGCATTCTTTGTTCTTAGATGTACACATTTTCATCTAGCCATGATTATCAGCAGTGCTATGTTCTCTTCCAGATCATTGAGAAAAATGTTAAATAGCATAGGACCAAGAACCAATCCCTGAAGGACCCCACTAGAAACACACCAATTAAATGAGGATTCCCTGTTTAGAAATACATTTTAGCACCTGTCCGTTAGCCAGCTTTTAATCAATGTAATGTGTGCTTTGTTAATATTATATCATTCCATTTTGTTAATCAAAATGTTGTGTGGTACCAAGTCAAAGCCTTACAGATGTCAAAGTGGATTACATCAACTCCATTACCTTTGTCAACCAAACTTGTAATCTCACCGTAGAAAGAGATCAAGTTGGAAAATACATCCTGTGAACTTAACTGGATATCCTTTTTTGGGTGAGATTAAAAGTGTGGTTGAGAAAGGCAATGGAGTTGATCTATTGGTGTAACATTAGTTTTTTTCTAATCTTCTGGAATTTCATATTTAGTCTTTTCTGAGAGGCAGAAGGGGTTAATCTATTATGGCATTGACTTTATCCCTTAATTCTTTCCTATGATAGTCTGAGCAATGCACTGGACGCGTTGAGCATATTTAAAGAGAGAAGCTTTGTACATAATAATTAAATGTGATATAACATTAAACAAACACAAAGGCACCTGGGGATTCTGAAGCATCTTCTGTCCTCTCTAACCTGGCAGCACATAGAGCCCCTCCAACATTTCCATGTGGAAAAACATTATCTAGCGAGGGAGAGTTTACTTTGAGTGACCCTATTGCCTTTCGAACAATGAGATGTCAGGGCCATTGTGAAGCTGAAGAGACGTTTAACTTGTCTCATAAGCACAGGTCATTGCTCCAACAGCTGAAGGGGAGGAAAAAATTAGAAAAGGAACCCAGAGAAACAATTGGAAAGAAAAACTGCACATCTGAATGGAACAACTTCTGGTGTCTTTCCTCTGCTGCTGACATCCTAACAAAAGCTACGGGAGGCTTTTTCCCTTTGTTTTTTTTCTGAGCATGAAGAAGAGAGCTCTTGGTGTGTTTAGTCTTAGAGCGAGTCTAGTACAATCAAGGTGCTTCGTTTTACACACTGTGGGTGAAAGTCACCCGTCTTCACAGAGCCCGCTAAAGGTTTGGGAGCCAGCGTCTCCCTTAAGCCTTCCAAGGGCCTTGTGCAGTATCTAGGCTTTGTGAAAGCCCTACGCCCAGGGTCAATTTCACTCTGTAAAAGGCCTGGTCTGCACTGTACCATCAATGTGAGGTGAAATGAACTGAAATAGATCAGGTTGCCCGACCTTTGCCCAATCACAGGGCACAATGGCAACCTGCTGGGAGCCCAAAGCCCACACAAATCTGTGTTTAAATAGAGGGAACTGTGGCCAAGCTCACCCTCAGTACAGAGTTCTGGCCCTCGAGGACCCAGGTCCCAGCATGTCATGCTCCATCTTGCTTCAAGTCATTTGGCAGCACAGACTCCAGATGGTAACTGTGGAGCCTTCTTCTTTGGCTGGAATTTGGGGTCTTCAGTGCAGGGACTTGGCAGAGAAAGGCTGGGAAATAAGCGAATGGAGATCTTCAGATGTGTCCCTCTGACAGGGTGGCGGATTCTGCCAGGGAAGCAAGAAATAGATAAAAGTCGTGAACAAGTAGTATTTCTATATAGCTCTTATCACTGTCATAGCTCAGGGCTTCAGTCATTAGTAGATTTTAGCCTGGCAACCCCTAAATGAAGGGGAGGATTATTATTCCCATGTCACAGCCATGGATCTCGGACAAAAGTTAGGCTAAGTTAGTGGCTCTCAGCCTTTCCAGACTACTGTGCCCCTTTCAGGAGTCTGATTTGTCTTGTGTGTCGTCCCTCCCATCCATCCCCCCCCCCCCCCCCCCCCGGCAGGTTCACCTCACTTAAAAATGACTTGCTTACAAAATCAGACATAAAAATACAAAACCATGTCACAGTGCGCTATTGCTGAAAAATTGCTGACTTTCTCATTTTTACCATGTATATTTATAAAGTAAATCAACTGAAATATAAATATTGTGCTTACATTTCAGCGTATAGAATATAGAGCAGTATCAACAAGTCATTGTCCGTAGGAAATGCTAATTTATCCTGCCTTCGTTAGTGCTTTTTATGTAGCCTGTTGTAAAACTAGGCAAATATCTAGACGAGTTGGTTACCCCCTGGAAGAGCTTTGTGTACCTCAGGTTGAGAACCACTGGGTTAAGTGACTTGACCAAGATCACACAGAAAGTCTGTGGCTAAGTCAGGAATTGAACCCAGGTCTCCTGAGGTCCAGTACTAGGCCAGAACCACAAACTTATCTTCTCTAGTCTGATTGATCCTGGAGGCCTCCACTGTGTCTGAAATTCCCTTTTCACTTATAAATTGAGCATTAACCAAATGGTGAGTCTGTTAAATCTCTATCCAAAGTGGGCTAACATTTCATGTAAGGAATTACATGCGTCTGGGGGTTGCAATCATCTTCTGCACAAATAATTTAAGCTTGTTTGGTATACTTTATTCTGATTTTTAAGTTTTTATTGGAAATATAAATACCTGTGTTGGTCACCAAACCAAATAAAACAAACATATTGAGTAGGGTCTATTATAGACAAATATGGAAACAAATCAGCCAAAAGTCTGGTTTTATTTATGAGCTTATTTGATTTTTTTTTTAACTTTAGGTTCGTATGAATTGGGGTTGTGGTTTCCACATCTGGACTGCCGATGCCCAGCTTAGAGAGCAGGCCAAGTTGGACCTGGGCATCCTCCAAGTGCAAAATGGAAAAACCCCACATTTCAGCTCGTGCAGAGCTCTCGCAAGCAAATCATGCCACAGTGCGGCACAACTCGGAGCGGCTTTCCTGGTGGCTGTTGGAAGGCAATTTGCTTCTTCCTCCTCACTCTGCCGGCTTCCTCCATGACTCCTCTGCACAGCCCCTTTTCTTCATTCGAACAAAGGAATCGTGACACTGTATCAAACACGTGGTCCACAGAGGCCAGTATCCGGTCTTCAGCAGTGGCTAGTACCATGTGGTACTGAGACAGACACAGCTGGTCTCTGTGACCTTCAGAACTCCCATAGTACTGCATTAATCAGCTCAGGAATGTATTAAGCCAAACCCAACTTAGACATACAAATTTGGCCGATGAAGCCCTTGAGCATCCATAATGGATTTCAGAGAGCACTGTGGTGGATTTCAATGCACACGAACACGAGAGACACTGTTGTGCAGCTGGGAACCATCATGGGTCTTGTCTATATTAGCAATTCTTGCACTAGTGTAGCTACACACCAGGGTAAGTTGCCCTGATGCAAGCCCTGTTCTGCAGTGGTGCAACATGGCTTTTGCACTAGTGTAGCTACTTTAGTGTACAAATCCTTAACACAGACAAGTGCATAACCTGGGCAGGGTGTTGCTTCCTTTGACAGATCTGGCTCTGTATTCCAAACCAGATGCATAACACCTGGCTCTAGACATCTCTTGAAGCAAAGACTGCCAAGATGTGAAATTGTTCATCTCTATGTATGGAGGATGGTAGTGAATAACGGCAGCAGAATTCATGGTGTGAACAATTGCCCACCAGTAAGTAGATTTAAGGAATCAAATTCATTTCCACTCTATCCCAGTCTGGTCCTCACAGTGGAAAGCCTAAATGTATTAACCACTGTGCCATCTACAACAGTAAATGCCTTCATAGCTATTCGATTCTGAGACATGAGTGACGCAGGGGAGTGCCATAAAACATGTTTTTTCGAGTTATTGTAACATAATTGAGATGCATTATTCATTCATCAACACAGTGATTCATTTTCAAAAATCCCAGCATGGAAAGAGGGAAAAAAGGGTTTCACACATCCTCAGTGTCCCAGCTGGGTCGAAGGAAATAATTTCAGTGCCATCCATCATCCTCTTTTTCAAGAGACTACTTCGGCCAAGCATAACTGTTGCTGCTGTATTGGCTCCTATGCAGGGGCAATCAGTATGAAATTGAGATGGCAAAAGAAGTATGGCTGATAGCACAGGAACAGATCTTTCATCAGCATTGAAGGCAGTCGTTCATTGTAGCTGGGGTTGGATCAGGAGACAAGGAGAGGAGATTAAAAAATTAGTTTTGGTAAGAGAAGGGGGAAGTCCTTGTAAACCTAGTTCCTACTGCAGAAGATCATGCTGCAGATTTAGGAGGCCGTGGTTCCAAGTCTTGGGTCCTGCCTTGGTAGATGCAGTACGTCTGATGAGATGAAATCAAGAGTGAATTTCTCCCATCATCCGTTTTGGCTGGCTAAGGGAGGGGAAGTTAGCCATGGAAAAAGGCCAAAATCTCACTGTTGCCAGCAAATGAAAAGAGCTTTGTAGCAATAATGAGCAAATCCAGCACATGTTGAATCTTTGTTTTATAGGCACGGGGTTCAGAGCTTTTACTTCAAGAAATTAAGTGGAATTCCTCCAGCTTATCCCCCTTGTGTTGGAGCCCTGAGAGTCTGATACATACACACTCCCCAGTAACTTTAGGAGCCTTTGTTTTCATGTGTCTCAGGGTCGAATTTGACCGTTGGGCAGCAGCCTCGTTCACCCACTGAGCAGAACCATCACCTGATGAACAGTGCTGGGAAAGGGGAAGCAACAGAAACAAGCATTAGAAAGGATCACTGGGCAGACTGCTTCCTCGACATGGTCTGCTCCATAACCTCAGTCATATCAGGAACCCTGGGGAAACAACACAGTTGTCCCCTAAACCTTTTACAGCAGGGTTCCATTTTGTAGCTCAGACTGGCCTTTAAGAATGGTTTATAACCAGGGCAATGACTTTGAAATGTCCCTTAGGAACCAATTCTGCTGTCAGTGACACTGGTGTAGACAGTGCATAAATCCACTTAGCCTGGTGTAAAATGGCTGTAGTATAATCCAAATCAGGCCCCTCTTAGCAAAGGCCAATCAATGTTCGTATAGTCTGCATCATAACAAAGATGAATTACGTGACCGTTCTCAATGAATTCTAGGAGTTGCAGATTTTGCCAGAGTAAAATAAAGAAACCGCATATTCCCTCAGATCCTCTGTTACTGTTACTACACTAGCAGGTGGTAGATGATAATAAGCATGTAAGTTACAGCGCGTGTAGGACAGTGAGGTTAATGTCTCAGAAGGACACTGTTTCAGGTGAGACGGCCTGGTTTGCTCACAAAAATCTCTCTAAGGTGAAAGACCAGATCCTCAGCTCATGTAAATCAGGTGTAGCTCCAATGGATTTACACCATCTGGGGATGTGGCCCTGCAGAACTAATGCAAATTAGCTCTAAGACCTCTGCAAACATGCTATTTTAAAAAAAAGTTACATTTTTTACATTGAACAGAAATATGCCCATGTAAAGTTCCCTGGCACTAATGCAGACACCAAACATATTTCCAATCATCTGTAACATTAATAAATCCCAGCAAACTGCCTTCCCTGTTCAGCTTGGCTGTGATGTGTTGTGGAGCAATAAACCAATGACCATCGTGCCATACTAATGTGGAACAATTAGAGTCCAAGAGAAAGGGCCCAAGATATTAGACTCCCTAACAGCCTGTTTCTTGCAGGTCTGTAGCCAGAGTTTTGAAAGTAAAGCAACTGCAAACTTAAGCATCCACTCAGAAATCCACGGTCTTGAGGAAGAAGCCAAATTGCCTGCTCTGCCTAGTGCATCTTCCACGGGGACAAGTCAGATTCCCAAGCAAAATACAATCATTGCATAGTCCTAGGAGGACTCTCAGTTTACGGCTGCAGGAGACCAAACCCAGCACAGGACACAGCTGTGGCCTGGAGCCGACTCCAGGGTTGTCATTAGCGCTCGGGAGGGTACTTGTACGTTACCCATCACCCTCTCCCACACATTGGTCTCCCCTGTCGGCCCTTGATGCTTATTCTTCCTGTGCCCTCTTACCCTCCTCTCCCCGCTTTGGCTGTGTTACATTTAAACACATGGTGGCTGACTCTGTTCTTGGAATAATTTATTTCTTGAGTAAAACCTAATTTGACCCTAATAATGTCAGCTTCAAAGAGGCTAAAAGGGACAATTCCTTGTTGATCCAGACAACTTATCCTCCAAACACAATAAAAGGGAGGGCTTGTTATCAACAGGGAGATGCCCATTAGTATTTTCACAGGCACACTAATGGAAGGAGCTCCCTTATCAAACAAGGAGGCTTGGCATGCACTCCAGGCCCGTGGGGGCCGGCAGACAGTGTTTTCGCTGCTTTCAGCCCGCAAGGCCACACAATGTGGGAAGTGTCCATTTGAAAGAGGAGTGGGGAGAATGACAGATGATTTGTGCCTGGGTGTTTTTTGGAGGACACTGCGTTCCTGCCATGGGAACAGGGTGGACATGGAAGGCAGCGCCCAGACGTGAAGAGTGACAAAGCAAGTCAGCCCCGGACAGCCCATGGGAGGTCAGAGGAAATGCACCATTAGTCAAAGCTGGAGGAAAAATAAAACATGATGACAAGTGGGCCATTCATGTGCTTCCCCCTTCAAGCAATGGCCAGGCCCTTTGCAGCTCAAAAGACTCAAGTATCAGCTTCTTTTCTCTTCAGCCAGGCTAATGCGGTCCCAGCACAGACGGAGAAACTCCCCTGTTGTTTGTATTAACTCTTCTCACATTGCTCTTGAAGTACAGAGCTAGGAGAGCGCTTGGATCAGTAAAGCAAACTCAAGTGATCTCTTCTTTGCTATCTGGAGTTCAAGCCAATAGCTCGGAGCGAACATGCACCTGCTTTTGTAAAGTCAGTGATATTAACAGTGCTTCCAAAACCACAAAGCAAGGTGACACAAACAAGCACGAGAGACGCATCTCTGCCTCACACACACACCATCCCACTGAAGTCCATGGGAGGTGCATGCTTGTCTATGAGACTTTACGGCTCATTAGCATGAGACCCTGGGAGCTAAGAAGTCACAATAACCAAGAGGGCAGGTGAAGACAGGGACTTGTGCTTCAATGGAACAGAACAAGGTGGGTTTAGCTGATGTTCTGCTCTGCCCTGCCACAGATCATTAAAATCTCAAGGCACTTTTGTAAGAACTGGTGAATCAGACACATATTGGCTTTGGGGGATCCAGCGGTGCCATGCCCAAGGCCCGGGTTTCAGTGCTTGCTCTGGTCCCTCACACTTCAGGCAACCAAGAGGTTGGCTGTACTGTGAAGGGAGTCCATGCAGCTCATGGTGGGGACGAAATGCTCGGCATGGTTTTAAAGCTGCTCCCTCCGCAGTTTCGGCATTGTTGGGTTGTGACGGACGTCCGATTCAGAGCGTAGTTGGAAATATGCAGCCACAGAGGGAAGGGACTTAGAGGAAGGAACTATAAGGGAAACCCTCAGTGCTCGGGGAGGGATAAAGAGGATCTCCCAGGCACTAACTGAACAGGGACTAAGCTAACTGACCTCAGACTGAGTGACTATATGTAAATATAGCACCAGCCATGGACTGGAGAACGAATGTACAAGAGAAGATAGAGAATAATAAAAGGCAGTGCCTCCATTACTTCTAAAGGCTGAGCTATGCTAGAAGGTGATTCTAAAGAACTAGAGTACATGAAAGACTCTAAATAGAGTAGGATCAAAACAACTAAGTCAATACACCCGATCAACCCCGCCACTCTTACAAAAATGGACAAGACTAAATCCAAAAAAGCGCAGTTCAAAACCTCAAGAAAATCTTGCTCCTTTTCATCCCTAGGATCTAGGTATGTGGCATGAACTAGATGGGGAGATTGCTGAGGAAAAAAATAAAATAAAAAAAAATAAAAAGATCTTTCAAGATCTAGTTAGATCCAGGCCAAGTGCAAAAGAAGCATTTAAAGAAAGAGATGGGCTTTGGCAATCAAAGTCACCATTTCTCAGTGTCCTGTGCTCTTTAAATTGCTTCCTGTTATATGCGTTATACATTACTGAACCCATTCATCTGGTCTAGCCAAAGCAAACAGCAATATAAAGACTAAGAATGGTAAGATTTCCAAACCACTGCATTTAAGAACAATGTTTTCTGGATTATTTAAGTCTCCTGACAACAGAGCATTAAGTAGCTACATTTCTCTAAGGAAAGAGACCTGGGTTTCCTGATGTTTTCAGCTGTGTTTGCACAACTTGCCCTGGTGTGAAGGTGAAAATGAACGTATTTCCTCTTCATCCTTTGTAAGAAAGGGACAGCGCAGTATGCTCAAAGGCGAGAAAAACCGCTGAGTCGCAATTGTTTAGCCCCCACTTAAACAAAAATATTTAAAATAAATATTCCAGATTCCTGTGTGTTCTGAGTTTCTTTAAAGACTCCAAACCCACATAAGACTATTCTTCCTCCTGAATAAACCCAAAACAGCGATGTCAACTGGGCACTAGTTATATAAGCTTCAGAGAGGTAGCCGTGTTACTCTGGAATAGTAGAAGTGACAACGAGTCCGGTGGCACCTTAAAGACTAACTAAAGTATTGAAGCATAAGCTTTCATGGGCTAATACCCACTTCGTCTGCAGGACTGCTTACATCCGACGAAGTGGGTATTAGCCCATGAAAGCTTATGCTTCAATCCTTTAGTTAGTCTTTAAGGTGCCACCGGACTCTTTGTCACTTTTACATAAACTTGTCTCACTTGCCTTAAGTCTGTTTACACTTTAATAAGAAACCACAATAAAGTAACTTACTTTCAGTAAACAGCCAGTGGCCATTAAGCAGCATGTGCTAGGACAAGTAAGCCAATAGGTTTGGACTTGGTCTCTTATGGGTGGCCTGCAAAGGGGACAAATGTTTGTGCCTTTGGGGTTTTTCCCCCCCTCTTTGTTTTTGGTGTATTTTAAAGAAGCCTGAAAGTCTGCCCCACCCCCCTATTTTTCTTACATTCGAAGTAGCTGGTCTTTATTTCCATGGTTTTGCTGGAAAACGGGGGGGGGGGGGGGGGGGAGGGGTTTAACACCACATGAGCTAAAGACAGGAGCAGTTGTGTGGGGCAGAGCTCCATAGTCTTATTGTTTAAAATCTTGGGGCTTGGTTTGGGTTTTGTTGCATTTTGTTAACACCTATTTAACTCAAACGCCTAACAAAGGGTTGGGAGAAAAACACTGCCTGTAAAAGACTTAAAAGGGTTACCATGATGCCCAAGTGCTGGGCAAGCTCCCCCACTCCACACACAGAAAGCCACACTGGCTTCTGCTGTTGTTTCTAAGGTAGAGAAACGAGCAGAAAGTGAAACAAAATCTCTCAGGCTTTCATACGTGCTAAAGAAAAAAAAAGAAGAGGGGGCACTGACATGTTGCAATCTGCTTTGTAGTTAGTGGATAGAATGTCAAACAGTTGCCTTGAATTGATGTATTAATACATTGGGCGATCTGGACCCTCCCGCCGCCCAAACACACATACAGAATCGCAAAGAGACATTTGCTTGTAACAAAGTTTTCCTTGGAGATGCTGGTTGTGACAGGCTGCACATTTCCAAGACCTCTCTCTCGTTAATACAGAGTACCTTGTTCAAACAAGACTGGTCTCCAGTTCCACTCTTGCCCCAGGGAATAGCCAGTTTTCTCATCATCCTGTAACTTTGACTGACGCAATCAGGTTCTGGAAACTTGCCTCGTTAGTTTACATCCCAGCCTTCCAGGGATGAGGTTAATTTTCCACTTAGAGCCAGCAGTTGTTGAATGTGCTACATCTTGCCTATAAGAATTAAAATATGATGGCACCTTTAGTACTTAGCTGCCGTGCTTCGAAATGCATGGTAGGGAACAGTGCGGGATTGGAACAGAGGTAGATTAGATCATCTAAAAAAGTCTTTCCAGGATTCCAAGATAGGATTATAGGAGAATTCTCAAAAGGTTTAACCAGTGCTTGGATCCTGGATGATTATTATTGTAAAAGTATCAATTTAAAGATACACAAAACTCATCAGGAGCAATAGTCTGTCAGAGTAGTGGTACTAAGCACCCACAAGAGTGGGTATGGGAGCAATATATTGAGGGGAGCCTTCTTGGCATCATTTAAATGCCCTTAAATAATTATTACAGAAGTCTAGGGTAGCAAGGAGTGTCAAACTATGTCTAGAATCTCCGTCCAACTCACAATGGCATGTTCTTATCAGAGTGCCGTTTGGTTAAGGGCCCCATGTCACTCTACAAACATTAACCTTTACCCCCATTCTACAGACAGAATGAAGCAGCCATGTAAGTGAGATGCCAATGTCATAAACTAGAAACCCAGCATCCTGACTCGCAGGCTTGTACTCAAGCCACTTTGCAAAACTGCTTCGGGCTACTGGCTGAGTTCCATGTGTGTTGTGTAGAAGGGTCTGACATTCCTTTAATACAACGCCCAGCGTAAGACACTGAAGTGTGATGGCTCTTGGCTTTATTATTGCCTAGAACTGAGCATGTCAGGTAGGTGCTGGACTAGCCCTAACCCTGGAGAGGGTTAATGAAGCTGAAAAGGGCCTAATTAACCAGATAGCCCACATCTGAGGGGAAGTAACTGGCCTAGGCTAACTCCTGACTGAGGATGGAACTCAGCTGAGGAAGAACAGGCAGGGCTAGCATAAAGCTAGGAAGCTGGCAGTAGCAAGGGAGCCTGCAGTCTCCACCAAATCGTCCCAGGATTCACTTGCTGCAGCAGCACCTCTTCCTGGCTGCTCTGGAGATTAGCTCCTTCCAGCTCCAATGTCCCCTTCCATCACTTGTGTGTGTGCTCCACAGCCATGTTCTCTATGCAATTCACGCTGTTCCCTCTTTGTGGTTTGGCCCTCCAGCCACTCCTTCCAGGGGTATCAAAGTCCCACAGGACAAACTGTCCTAGGCAGTCCTCAAATCCACTGCCCTGCCTGCACCACTTCCCCAGTGGCCAGCAGGGAAGCCCAGGCTCACCTTCTACTCCAGGGTCCAGCTCAAGGACCCTCTTGTCTGCAACGTCCTACCATGCTACTGTTTCCCTTTGCCTTTTCTTACTCTGCCTCTCTCCAGCTTTCACACCATCACCCTTCTGGGCAAACCCTTCCCTCAGTGCCTAGCTCCCCTGGGTTTCTACTCACCCTCTGGATTTCCTTCTCTCTCTCACTAACAGCCAGAGAGTCACTACAAGCTTCTTCACCATAGCCCTCCTCTTTTCTACTGCCAGCTTCCTGGTTTTATACTAACCCCACCTATTCCTTCTCAGATGGGCTCAATCATCAGTTGGGGATACCTGGGCCACCTCATTTCCCTCAGGTGTAGTCTACCCAGTTAGTTAACTCCTTCCTCAGCCTCATTTACCCTCTCCAGGTTGGTGTGAGGTAAACATCCCATCACAATGTCAGTTCCTTCCGCAAATATCTTAGAATGTAAATAAATAAGAAAAAGGGTGTGGAAAAGTATTATCCCCATTTTACAGATGGGGATTCTGCACATGAGAATGATTAGGTGACTTCCCAAGTTTTCACAGGAAAGTTTGTGCCACAGCCAGGAGTTGAATCCAGATCTGATGTCTTCCATTCCAGTGCCTTAACTATACCACAATCCTTCACCTTTATGGCGGAGGAAGAGCTCAAATTGACTAGTTTTATTCAGGGATTTCTTTAAGTGGGAAATTTAACATGCATATTAGAGATTCATAGCTTCCAAGGCCAGAAGGGACCATTATGCTCATCTAGTCTGACCTCCTGTAGAGCACAGGCCAGTGAACATCCCCAAAAGAATTCCTAGATTTACAACCACATGCTGCACAAACAGCTAGGAAATCACATTATTTTACTTGATGCTGTGGGACACGGTGCTCAGTTTTTTCATTGATTTATTATCCTAACTCCTCCCTAGACTGGCAAGTTCCCTATCCTGCCAGCATGCGGACATGTCTTAAGGGTTTCATTATACCCATTAACGATTAGATCAGGGTTCAGCAACCTTTCAGAAGTGGTGTGCTGAGTCTTCATTTAGTCACTCTAATTTAAGGTTTTGCATGCCAGTAATACATGTTAACGTTTTTAGAAGGTCTCTTTCTAAAAGTCTATAATATAGAACTAAACTATTGTTGTATGTAAAGTAAATAAGGTTTTTAAAATGTTTAAGAAGCGTCTTTTAAAATTAAATTAAAATGCAGAGCTCCCTTCCAACCTCCCCCCGACTGGTGGCCAGGACCCGGACAGTGTGAGTGCAGCTAAAAATCAGCTCACGTGCCACCTTTGGCACGCATACCATAGGTTGCCTACCCCTGGATTAGATCATTTTCCTTTGTCCCCCAACAAGTAGGGTCCCATCCAGGGCTCCAGAGCACTAGTAGACTGAACAATGTTTTCTTAAGGTGTACACAAGATTAAACACCGTTAAATCTGATGCATAATACCACCACAATGCCAGGGCCTTTTTAACGTGCATGTTTTTCAAGGCAAGATAACTGACAAGGGCCTCAATAAGGTGCTGAAAGGAATATTTCACCTGGCCCATCAAACTTCAATGTAGAGGATTAGAACTAAGAAGAGCTGACAATATTGACTGAGTGCTATGATGGAAATATAATTAGCTAGCTGACATTTAATGGGCAGAAATGTTCAGAATTGTTAACTAATTAAAGTAATGACACTAGAACCTGAATGTGTTGCCTTGAAAAAAACACTGGTTTTTAGTCCCCCTGAAAGAATTTAAATTTGGTGCTAGAGCCACTGCAGGGGTGTTTGTTGTTGCCTTTTTGCTGGAGCACCATTAGAAAATTCTTGTATGCAAAGCTAAAACCAAAAGTTATCTTAACACAGCAAGCACGGAGGCTGAAAGAGCAGGCAATGTGTTTGATACAAACAACACGGCTAAGTGTGAATAAACTTGGAGAGAGGAGTTTGACTTCAAAAATCCCTGAATTAGGCCAATATGGACATATTTTGTTGCCAGCTTTCAGCTGGATGGCTGGCTGTCCATTGTGCTTCTTTTGAACACTGATTAAAGGCTGCTCTTAAGCATGAGTCTACTCCTATTTAACACACCACTTGAGTATGTGCTTAAATCCCATCAAAGTCAATGGTTAATGTTAACTTTAGGTCTACTGCTTGAGACTTAAGCATGTGCTTAAGTGTGTTGCTGAATAGGGATGGAGTGCTGAGTTCTCAATTCCATTCCAATTCTCATTCCAAGGCCAGAAGGGAACATTGTGATCATCTAGGTAGACCTCCCATAAAACAGAAGCCATGAACCTTTGCCAAAAGAACTTCTAGAAAAGATACCCTCTGGACAGGGACTTGAACCCTGGACCCTAAGATTAAAAATCTGAGGCTTGGTCAAATGAGCCAGCTGGGCTCATTTTTTTTTAAAAAAAAAGAAAGTCAATTTAGCTAGGATTTGAACCTGGGACCTCTCTTACCCTAAGCAAGATACACACCTCTAAATCAACAGCTAAACCTCCATTGCTGCTACTTGTGCATCCTGGCTACACTGCTCTACTCATGATAGCTACCACCAGTCTGTATACACAAGCAGGGGACTCGCAGCAATTGCTTGTAGTGTAGGGGCAGCCTAAATAATGCAGTATACTGAATCCCCAGGTTTGAAGACTAGCCTAATTTCATCAAGCCTGTTCTGTTATTCTTTTCTCTATTTTAATTTGACATAAGATTAAAATTTTATGTTGAAACTAAGACAAAAGGGTCCAGAATGATGCCTGCCTTGTTACTTTCAAGACACTTGAATTCCAGTTGTGACAAAGAGAGTTATTAGTTATCACAAAGCTAAAGGCTACATTGAACCCTCAAGAGATCAACTTTGTGTGAATGAAAAGGCTTTTAATACAGCTAAGTGACAATATTCTTTTTCAAGGTCACAACAAGGGCAGAATCCATATGAGAATTAATTTTAAACTAACCAGTTAGAGGTCTGATCATCAGGTAATACCTAAGTGGGAACTTCTCACCAGGGAAAGCAGACTAAAGAGATAAAAATAAGTTGAGAATGAAGCCAGACAAGGTCTTTCTCCTCTGATGGACAGAAGTTCATCGCATGGGCTATAACAATGTTCTACTAAAGTTAATTCCTAATTTCCTTTGTAACATGTTTTCTCCTATCACAACCCAAATCAACTAGTTAGTTTTGCTGTAGTGCAGTTTCACTATTATCCATTTTATTTTTGCCTTGTAAACAAGATAAATACATGCTTTGTTTAATCCTTTCACTTCCCAGTGTTTCAAGGGAGTTTCCTCTTAGCATGCTTCTTGCAGGCACATCATCAACACCACACATCTATTATGAGCCAATCCAGTAGCTCTCCTTACCTGGGCAAGCCATGAGAAAATTGGAATCATAGCTACAGCGACTAAGGAGTTCCTTTGTTTTAAATTTAAAATAAAATCAAGGTCACCCTGCTGTGCTGTAAAGCTAGAAATCTATTAAAGTTTTCAGAGGCTAATAAGTGGAGAAAGTAGGCAACTCGGAGATATGTCTGTGACTACATGTTCTAGGCATTTAATTTCATTTGATGACTGTTTTTACTGGTAGTTTCCTTACTAAATCAGCATCCCACCAGCAGAAACATTACAATAAAAAGGGCCCACTTTTAACTGATGATCATTAGGATCAGGTTTTCAGTAAGCATGGACTGTGCATGTAAATTATGTTAAGCAAAGACACTGCAACATATTTTTTAAGAAAATCATTTATTTGTCCATAATGTAACAATAAATATCAGGATCATATATATATATATATTTAATAGGAGTCCAGCAATCCTCAGACTTGTCTACTCCACTGTGTGGCTTGACACACAAGCCATCATCAGCTGGCACCCCGAGAAGACAGCCTGACTGTGTGTATATATTTTCACTTACACATACAGTAAATAATTGGCAGCATCTATCAGACTTTTCATTTGACATTCGTCAGGCTGGTTTTATTACAAAAGACAATCCCTGGAGAGCACACAAAGAATCCACCAAGAAAATAATACCAGTCCCAAGTAGTTTTCAGTTACTCTACCTCACTCTTGGTTCTGACACATTAGTGTTTTGTAGCTATGGACGTACATCAAGATTTACTTCAGTGGACAACACATTGTAGTCAATGAGGACCACAGCCAGGATGCAATTTAAGATGCAAGATCAATTTTCATGGAGTCTATAAAAGCCCATATCGTGATTCTAAACTAGTGAAAATAAATTGTTGAAAACAAAAAAAGGCCCCATTAGATGGCTACTTTAGACAGTGATGATGTGGATTAATTTCACACCCCACATATAATCTTGAACAGTTTCCCACCGGATCTCTTTACTGGTTGCAGTATAACAAGTTTATTTTTTCCATTGGCAGGCTCATAATAGAAGTGAAAATAACTCATCTCATCTCCTGGGCCTCTCTCTAATGGCACACAACGCACATTAACTCCACAGGCAGGACTGAGTACAACAGCAACATGGCCCATGGCTGAACCAGTGGGTGCCTGAGTAATGCATGCAAAGGGAATGAGCAATGCAAAGGTCATTAGAAATTCTTACACATACACATTATAACCGATTAAAGGCTGTTTCTCCTAGCAAGAGCTCTGAAGACCGAAATGCGCACGGTGAAGCGGATAATATTTCCCACCAGCTGAAAAAGATCAAAAAGGTTTTGCTCTGAAATGCTCAATATTTAAATCAACTAAAATATTTTGAAAGAATTTTAACATTTACCGTAAGCTTTTTTTCTTTAATAATTGCTCAAAAATGTACAGAGGTGTTTTGGCTCCAATATTATATTTCCGCAGGATGTCCTCTCTTACCAAGGGAGATAGGGAGGTTTTGACTATGCGTGTGTGAACATGACACTTTCAAAACATTTTTTATGAAGGGAGTAGCAACAAAAAGGCAGCACACCAAGTACATTTCCATTCCCAAAATGTTTCCTTTCACCTGCAAGTCCATAGACTTGTTCTTAGTGCTGAATCAAACAAATCAACAGATGTGATGAGAAATGCAGAATGCTATATTCATTGGGCAACAGTGTTTGACTGAACCACTCTCACTTTTATGGACTAGGCAAGACAAATCCTGGTTTGAACATGCTACTCTAAAATCTGTAATGTTAGGAGCCACGGATCTAGGAAGCAACATATCCATAAATTTTTTTTTTGGGGGGGGGGGGAGGGTTGGCAGGAAAAGCCGCAATATTTGTGAACTGTACCTTGAAATTCTAGCCTTGTGAAACCAACTTAGAAATACTGCAACCCATCATATACAGCTTTTACTTTTATGTTTTTTGAATAGCAGTAGGAAACCCATTTGCTCTTTCTGCACTGCTAGGGTATATTATCTGTTTCACCTACAGTATCAAGACTTAACAACACATTTATGATTTACAGTATCAAAGTTTGGAAATGACGCACTTAGAACCAGTACAGGGCTGTGGGGTTGTGTTTTGTTTTTAAAGTCAGATCCCTGAAAGGAATTTGTTGTAATACCACCTTGATGGTGTATTGATACGTACTATTACATTTGTTTTGATAATGTCTGTTGAAGCTTCAGAGTTTTTCAATAGCTTCTGGGGCATGTGTTATACAATTTCGGTGGCAAGATATGTTTTCAACTTAAATTAAATCCACCACTTGTCTACAGCATAACTCTCAGTGAAATAATAAACTAAGTTAATGTCTTAAAATGGAGAGTCTAAGAAAAAAGTTTCAAAGATATACCTAGTCAGCAAACTGTTCTTAAGAACTTTGCAATTGACAGGGCTGGGATGACTAGGAAACTGTTAAAACTCATTTGCAAAAACACTGCTGTTTAAAATACAGCACGAAAGACTGATTTTTATTGTGTCTTTCTAAAGAATTGTAACTAACCCCTCCCCTTCTAACATGCACTGTTTTAAAGGGTCATGAGTAAATGTAATTGCACTTCTCAAAATACAGTATTAGCAATAAATTGCTACTTGAAATGAAAATCTGAGGGTTTGGGGTTTTGTTTTGCCTTTGTCCGCTACCTATTTAACAGTATTTGGCAAAAACAGCCCTGCTATTGGATTTTGATCTTGTTTTTATATTGCCACACGTTAGTCAGGATCTCCCCCTTCTGGCCAATATGAAAAGAAGCAGCTCAAAAGTGAATGCTTTCTTCCTACAGGAAGATCGGGTAATACGCTGAAAGACCAGTTTGCAGACAGGTACTTTAAAGTGAGCTCTGAACAAAGTGACGTCCATTTAAGTTTTACATAGCTTAGATACCAAATGATGGGCAAGAAACACTTTTTGATGTGCAGAAAATGACAATTTTCTCTAGCTCCCAGCAAGTCAAAGGACACAGACACTTCAGAAGTGATGTTTTTTTAACACAAATCCTATTTCCCTGAGGTTAAGTACTGTGTTGATTTTAAAGATGCACGTGGGCAGTTCTTTAGGTACGTAGTGTCTGGCTAGGATTGTAAAATTCACTTTTTATTGTCCACTGAAGGAGTGATACCTAGGAAACCTTGAGCTGCGGGACTACCATTACCAAAGCTGTGTCAGTTCAGAATGCTTTTTTTCCTTCTCAATTCTACTGTGTGCTTTTAGCTTCTGTCCAGGGATTGTACTTAACCTCAGCAACCTGTGACCTTTGCATCCAAACCAGAGCGCTTTGTGATACGTAACTTGGTTACTTCCTCAGCACAGGTAGGGTGAATGCCAACTGTCTTCATCATCTGCGCATACGTAGCGCCACATCTACCAAAAAGAAAATGAAGGAAACAAAGTCATACTCTGTGCATATAACACATCTGTAATGGCACAAAGCATCAGACTGGGTTTACCTTATTCTCTTTTTCTAGAGTAATAGCCAGTGGAGAAGTTGCAT
The DNA here is from genome assembly GCA_032164245.1 of Sternotherus odoratus. Lineage (NCBI taxonomy): Eukaryota > Metazoa > Chordata > Testudines > Kinosternidae > Sternotherus > Sternotherus odoratus. The sequence continues at coordinate 12,574,206 of JAVMKO010000015.1, forward strand.
TTGAAACTAGTGTCCAAAAAGCAAAGCAGAGACAATTACCAACACAATCATGGTCTATGAAGGTACTTACATGGTAACTGTTCAAGGATTTACCTTCATGGCATTGTGAAGTAGGAAAGGATTATTATTCTCATTTTTATAAATCAGGGGTCTCCAAACTACGGCCCGCGGGCCGGATGCGGCCCGCGAGGCCCTCTCATCCGGCCCGCGGAGATCTTTTTGGCTCCGCGCTGGGGCCTGGAAGCGCCGCGCGGGCCGCCGCCGCCAGCCGCGGGGCCTGGAAGCGCCGCGCGCTCGGCCGCCGCCGCCAGCCGCGGGGCCTGGAAGCGCCGCGCGCTCGGCCGCCGCCGCCAGCCGCGGGGCCTGGAAGCGCCGCGCGCTCGGCCGCCGCCGCCAGCCGCGGGGCCTGGAAGCGCCGCGCGCTCGGCCGCCGCCGCCAGCCGCGGGGCCTGGAAGCGCCGCGCGCTCGGCCGCCGCCGCCAGCCGCGGGGCCTGGAAGCGCCGCGCGCTCGGCCGCCGCCGCCAGCCGCGGGGCCTGGAAGCGCCGCGCGCTCGGCCGCCGCCGCCGGCCAGGGACGGCTCGGAGCTGGGGCCGGGACGCGCCGCACCGAACTGCACAGGCGGCGAAACGGTCTGTGGGGAGAGACCGGGTTGAGCAGGTCAGTTGGGGGGGTGAGAGACCTGGCTGGGTGGGTCAGTTGGGGGGGAGGGGTTGGAGGAAAGGAGGTTTTGGGGTGAGAGACCTGGCTGGGTGGGTCAGTTGGGGGGGGGGGTTGGAGGAAAGGAGGTTTTGGGGTGAGAGACCTGGCTGGGTGGGTCATTTGGGGGGGGGGAGGTTGGAGGAAAGGAGGTTTTGGGGTGAGAGACCTGGCTGGGTGGGTCAGTTGGGGGGGGGGGGGTTGGAGGAAAGGAGGTTTTGGGGTGAGAGACCTGGCTGGGTGGGTCATTTGGGGGGGGGTTGGAGGAAAGGAGGTTTTGGGGGGAGAGACCTGGCTGGGTGGGTCAGTTGGGGGGGGGGGGTTGGAGGAAAGGAGGTTTTGGGGGGAGAGACCAGGCTGGGTGGGTCAGTTGGGGGTTGGAGGAAAGGAGGTTTTTGGGGGAGAGACCTGGCTGGGTGGGTCAGTTGGGGGTTGGAGGAAAGGAGGTTTGGGGGGGAGAGACCTGGCTGGGTGGGTCAGTTGGGGGTTGGAGGAAAGGAGGTTTGGGGGGGAGAGACCTGGCTGGGTGGGTCAGTTGGGGGGTTGATGTGTAGTGTTCATGTGTAGTGAACAGGTGTTCATGTGTAGTGTTCATGTGTAGTGTTCAGGTGTTCATGTGTGGTGTTCATGTGTAGTGAACAGGTGTTCATGTGTGGTGTTCATGTGTAGTGTTCATGTGTAGTGAACAGGTGTTCATGTGTAGTGTTCATGTGTAGTGTATCAATGTGTTATTAAATAATAACTGAATAAAATAATATTAAATAAATAATTAAAAACAACATCCATGTTTTGATTCTTTTTTATTTGGACCTCGAGTGTGTTGTCGGCCCCCGAACTGCTATTTGATAGTTAATGCGGCCCTCGGGCTGAAAAGTTTGGAGACCCCTGTTATAAATGAAGAGTTGAGGTACAGAGAGATTAACTCATGTGCCTAAGGTCACATAGTTTGTGTGGTAGAGCAAGGAACTAAATCCAGATCTCATGAGCCACAGTCCAATTTCTTAACTACAAGACCATCCTTTCAGGTATTAAAACATTTGCACATGGACATCAGGTTTTCCTATTGGTAGGCATGTAGGAAAAAAATCATAGTTTGGATTGCAAGCAAAAATCAACTGGAAGAGAGATGAATACTAGACCGCTCTCTCAGTATATGGGTTGATGTATGGTGCTTACACTTGGAATTTCCTCTAATGCAAACAAGAGAAAACTTCTCCAAAAGTTACAGAGCGTATATCCACGATTTGCACTTCTGCTCCTGCGAATCCTACTTGCTTAATTCCTTCAGTCTTCCAACCACAAGAGTCTTCGACCTAGATGACCTTTAAGGGATTGTCTACCCTGCAGCTAAGAGTGTGCCTCCCAGCCTGGGTACCCGGACTCATGCTAGCTCTGTGCAAGCTAGCACACTAAAATAGCAGGGTGGAGGCTGCAGAGCAGGCAGCAGCTCAGGCTTGCCACCTGAGTTCAGACCAAGGGGCTGGGTGGCCTTGGACCTGGGTGGCCTCAGCTGCCATGTTCACACTGCTATTTTTAGCATGATAGCATGAGCAAAGCTAGCGCCAGTCTGTCTTTCCTTGCTGAGAGGCACACTTCCAGCTGCAGTGTACTCATACCTCAAATGGGCTACTATTCCTGTCAGGTCATTTTCTGAGAATGCTGCAACATGATGAAAGGTCTAGATTTAAGAATCATTTCAGGCTGGAAAAATTATATACGTGAGAAAAGAGTAAGAAATCTTTACTAGTATCTCATATGCACAGAGAATCCCTGGAGGATAAAAATCAGCACAGACCACACATGTTACCAGAGCACCGATTATTTTGGCAGGGGACATCTCTTTAAATGGGGCTAAAATAAGAGCTAATATTTGACAAAGTGAAATGGCAGTTCAAACTTACTATGCCTGTGTTGTACATTATAAACCCAAGACCAGTGAAATACAACAGTACACCAACACCAAGATTTGACCTTCCGAAAATCTGTTACTGTGGCTAGGGGCAAGGCAGAAAAGTGCTCCAGTTTCATATACTTCGTTTGCATTGGTTATTTTGGATAAAACTTCTAAACGATAACCTCCTAAAAAATGCAACACTAGAATTTCTACCCTGGCAACTAATGAACTACACACATGTTGGAAATATGCATGCTTGGGGTATACTGCAGTCAACGATTTCCAAGATATTCCTCTCATGATACTTGTGGTCCTGCTGCCTTAGTCCTTTCTGCTTTTCATTGATGCTAGTCACTCAGAAGGAAAAGCCAACAATACCATAATAATATGGTGATGACATTGAGGACAACTAGTTGACAATATCCTTAGGAAAAAGTTTTTCAGGGACCAGTCTGCCTTCTTCATAAAATAGTATGGCATTCAGAACTACACATTTAATTATTATAATAAACATTTCTGAAGATGCAAGTCAGTGACAAAGGGAGGAATTAAAAAATCATGAGGGCACATCTGGGATCTAGTGGTGACATTCTGCACTTTAGAGAGAGAAGACCCAGGATCATTCCTCTAGCTAGGAGTAAAAGGAAGGCAGGGGATTCAACCCAAGAGGAGAAAGAGACTCAATATCAACAAAATTAAACTCTCATACTACATCAGACCGATGGGTCACCTAGTCCAGTATCCTGTTGGTCTCCGAGGCTGGTACCAAACATTCCAGAAGGTGTAAAAGCTCCATATAATGGGAAATTATGAAATAACTCCCCCCAACATAAGCAAAGCTTCTTCCTCACCTCTCCCTTAGCAGTTGGCTTATGCCCTGAGGCATAAAAGCTCATATAGGGCTCCAGGCAATGAAGGAGTTGTCCTGTCTCATTTAAGTCAGATGGTGGCTACACTTGAATCAGGATCCAGAAGGTGGCACATTTAAAGGGTAGAGAAATGGGTAGAGATCCTTAGGAGACCTGACTGGTATAGAGGCCTCTCCTGGACAAAACATCAAAGTGAACTTCTTTTTAAAAAAAGAAAAGGCTTGTGCCGGTTTATAAAACCATTTCTTGCCTTGTTGGTGGAATGCTGGGAAAGACTTCTCTGTCATTCTTTGAAGAAACCAAACTTAATAGGTGGACATTCAAGTTGACTAGTTGGTGTAACAATGTCTGGCCAATCATGCACTTTGCCTCAGTTATTCCTTAACTATACCCATTATTTAACTAAAACCAGTATATCGTAATGAAGAACTACGGTATTTTAGTGAAAATATGTAATCTATCTATATATATAAAAAAGTCAAATGGTGTATGCGTGTATGTATATATGTTCCCTTACTACTTCCACACCATTTCAGCTAGATACTTGAAATTTGGTACAGTTATAGCCTTTAGGGTCCTAATCAGGGTAAGAATTTTAAATTTTTAAAATCTCACCTCTTACACCCCCTAGGGGTGAAATTCTTTAAAGCTCATTAACATCAACTACACAGCTCACATATCATCTGGGCAGCAGGTGAACACATGCTGTTGTCTGTGACATACTTATGATGTAATAATACAGATAAACAGAGAGCTTAGTGTTGTGTAGCGCAAACATAATTAAATACACTGTTTTTTTCTTAAAAAGGACCCTATTCGTTATGCCGCGTAAAAAGCGAAAATGTATCAGAGAAACCACATCTAAATGCAAGAGAATGAAATTAATGAGACAAAATGAGACTTCTGCACAAAATTTGTATTAATAAAAAACATTGTAGTCTTTTTACATCCCAGTTTCCAACTACAAATACCCCGAGCAATGCCGGGTATTTTTGCTAGTACCACATAAAAGTAACAGAAAACATTGATTCTTTATAGTGTTGCCAAAATATCTTCTATAATCTTACAATAACTTAAAAAGCAAGCTTTAAAAGTAGAGACATTCTTTTGTACTTACTTTATTCCAAGAGCAAATCCTTGAATAACTTCACCTGCATTTGGTCCAATGAAATGAAGGCCAAGGATCCGCTGCTCTTTTTTTCGCAGGCATACCATCTGAATGCAAAACATCAGAGAGAGCTTTTCTTAGGAAGTCTGAAGATGGGGCATGAAGCTGGGCTAAATGGAACTAGTCTCTCCAAGGCACCAGTTTAGTCGCCTATCCCGATGGAGCAAAGCATTAAAGCACTGCTTAAATCCCACTGACTTCACTGGGATTTATGCATGGACTTAAATGATTTGCTGAATTGAGGTTTTAATCTACATTCCAAACACTTCAGGCTTCTCTGTGGCACGTCCTTAGTGAGCCATTAGTAAACAATGATTTAAAGTAACTGACATGCTTTGCGGTTTGTCATTTGGATGACATCCTACAAATGTCCTTGGTGGTCCAATACCCATCCTCACCTCATTTTGACCCAGATTGGCCACGTTAGCACATCTCTGATTGAGATACAGGCTGTTCACATGGGAATTCTTGGCAGCTGATTAGCTGACCTTCCAAAGATGGTCGCCATTGACCACAGGTCATCCCGTGCCATTATAAATTCAAAGAACATTTATGGCAGCCCGTCTGGCTAGGTACATTTACCATATATGCAAAGTGACTTTTTTTAAAGCTAGCCAAGCCCAGGAAGGGACCAAGAGTGTTGATTCTGCCATGGGCAATTAGGAGCATGGAGGCCTGACTCACTGAATGCTCACCTGTGTTCCAGAACAATGTTGGAACGTGGATTATACAGGACAGCATCTTAGCACTCCCACTCTAAGAACAGTGAAAATCTCCTTGTGTAGCTGAGCATCTGTATTAGGCATTGAATTGCACCTGGTCCAAAAGGCTCTGCTACACACGTCAGCCTGGACTGTTAAAGGCTGCATAGGGACTGTGGATTCATTCATCACCACTGTGTAATGGCAGTACTCCCAATGAGACATTGCTTAAGATTGAAAAGATTGTAAACAAGAAAAAACCCCTCAGAGGTTCAAAGTCAACTGCAAGTTTGATGTTGGTTCACTTGTTTTGTGAGAGAGTTTAATAAGTGTTATCTGCAAAGTGACTCTCAGCAGTTATTATATCACTGCCATCTTGTCCTCAAATACTGTATTACCATGACCGCTATCTAAATGTAACAGTTGAGAATTCAATTCTTATGCTGGACTGGACATTGATAAAAGCAACCTAACTGTTTTTGCAGGTTGCATTTGAGAAAATGTGTATGGGGGAAATCCCTTCAACTATCAGTGTCTGGCATATTCTAAGCATAGGATGTTAGGAGCATACTTTGAGATGGACCTGTTAGGTGAATACATTCAGTCCACTGCAAATTGAAGTTAGTTTCTCCAACATAAAATGTACCAGATATTCCACTGATACAAAGCTTCAACCTAGCCAAGCTTCTTTGCTACAGTCAAGTGGGCCTGCAAACCTTCTTACAATCGGCGTAAATGAACTGTTCCAAAAAATGAGATTTGCTTCAGTTCTGAAGCTCTGGTGTAAAACATGGAGGCCTTTGTGGCTTGTTTTGTAAGGACAAATGGGACGACCATTCAAGGATTACATTTAGCTGATGAAGAATGCCTCCCTTGTCTTAAAGAAAAAAGAAGGCACAATAATATCCTGATCTGAATAAATATTCAGAAAGTCCCTAAGAACTGAACGTGTTGTCTGTGGACCGCTCTATCGGCAATGAGAACTGCTAACTTGTTAACATTCATCAAGTCCTTTGAAGATGTAAAGTGTTATGTGAGGAATATCAAAAGTGTGAGACTATGGCTAGAGAAAAAAAGGCTGTTGATTGGGAAAAGAACCCAGCAATTTTGAGAAAGTTCTTCTGCAATCTGACAAATGCGTCTGGTTCCTAAGGCAAAATATAGACTGTATCACTTGTTTTAATAAAAGTTAAAGTTCTGAACACTTACTTTTATGTAACACTGAGTTGTATCTCTTTCAGCCACTGTAAATTCCAAAGGTTTATAATATGCATGGTATACCTGATTGGGAAACATGAATATTAAGTTTGCATCCGACGAAGTGGGTATTCGCCCACAAAACCTTCTGCTTCAATACTTTAGTTAGTCTTTAAGGTGCCACAGGACTCTGTCACTTATGAATATTAAGATTCCGTGTTAGAATATATAATTCTATAACTACCAGACATTTGACATGACAACATCATTATTATTATACACAATTAGTATTATAAACTAATGCTATATAAACAGAAATATAGACCAAGATGTGTTTTTATAACAGCATTAATTAGTGGGCTAGATTTCTTTTAAAAGCCTACAAGATATGCAGTTACTCTGATAAAAAGTACACATGGAAAGCAAGACCAAGAGCAGAAAACATCTTTTTCACAGAAAGCTCAGCTATTTATACGGGATTAAAAACAATAGTCAGATTACTCATTTCTAGTGTCCTGAATTCAAAGTACTCATCTGATCTTAATTTGATTCAGACCTCTTGACTAAAAGGTTAGGGAATTCCTATGTTTTTGAGCATATGAAAAACTGTAAGCTCTCCATATCTGTAATCATGTATTGCAGGGGAAACTGAAAGAGTAATTTTTCCAGACTGTCTACTAAACAGTTTTTGTTATTTTTTAGCTGTTAATTTTGCCCGATGTTCCAATTTAAACTAACCAGTCTCTTTCTAGCAGTATAATGAGGTTCACCTATAGCCACAGCTAAGCCAAATGCTATATGCAAAAACCAACTGCTCGGAAAGAACAATTGCTTTGTTGCCATTTATGATCCTTCAGGTGGTGTAAGACCCCGAAGTAGAAGTGATAAACGCACTAAAGCCTAATGCTGATTTCAAAAGCATAAATTAAATATCAAGATTACCAAGAACGTGTCATGAACTAGGGAGGTGCCAATTATTGCATTATTGTCCACAATGTAAAGCGTTACACCTAGAAGACCTTTCTCTGAAGACTGATTAAAGAGACCCTGCATTTCTTTTGCGAAGTGGTTAACTAGAATCTTGATTTGTTAAAACAGTGCAGTGGTTGAATAGAAACAATGATTCTGAACTTCCTCACAAGCAATGGTGCATTGCAACTCGCATGCTTGTGTGGAAGTGAATGTATTCCTGAATAATTTTATTCATCAGCGAGCAGTGCATAAGTATACCAGACCAGTGTATTTTCAATCAAACAAATTGAACCATAGTATAACCCTGTTTACTTGAAAGTTCTAGGGGATATCAGAAACCTTTAGGTGAATAAGGCAGCTGGGTAGCTAATTTTGAAGACTCAAACGGGATGTAGCAGTTTCATTTAATGATGGCTGTACCTTATAATTCATTAAAATAGGAATTCAATTTCCCCAGTCATGTGTTATGCCATCTGTTCTTGAAATTGAGACCCTTGGTGTCTATGGAGCAGTTATATTCAATCTTCCTAACCATGTGGAGTAGTGGCTTGGGGATCTAGATCAATAGCTGCACAAAAATCACTTTTACATACTACATAATTTCCACAGGGAAAAGTTTCCATCTCTCCATGCTGAAACCAAGTCCTAGTTACACAATTTAAAATGTTCATACCTCTATGTTATCCAGTCCATAATGTTCCACTGCCTTTTCTTCTGACAGTCCTACACAACCGTATTCCAGAGGAGTGAAAACTGTAGTTGGTACCTAGCACATCATAAAACAACCCCAGCTGTTAATGTGGATCCATATGATGAAAGACTCACTAGGCATTTAGCAGCTACAAAATGCCTAGTGATTTGATGGGAAAACTTTTGCAACAGCGAGAAGAGTTCTAGTTTCAGTGCACCCCGCCTGAAAAGCTGGATCCCAAATTACAAAAAGTGATTCTCGTCTCTTTAGTAGCATGTTGGGTTTTCTTTTTAACTATTATAAATAATACTGGGAAAAAAATTAACAACTCACATTGTCATAATCCATCAGCTCTGAAGACTGGCCAAACAGACGTTGAGCCAGCAGCTTTCCTGCAGCTATCGCCGTGGGTGTCAGTTCAGGACGCCCCTGAGAAGAGATTAAAAAAAAGTTTGCTTTGGCTGGAAGTCATGGTTTTCCCCAGTGATGGCAGCTAGAGAGGCGCAAGAGTTTGCGATCCCAACCCAGAAGTCTGAAGTCAAAACACAGCAGTGAATACCCAAGAATTTATCCCATCTAGGATAAGAGGTTGTGTTAGAACATGGAAGCTAACAAGTCCTAACAACACACCTTTAAGTTATAGTCAAGACAAGCCTCAAGAGTCCATTCAAGGTCAAGGAATCCATGAAGGGAAAAAGACAGGAAAAGTCTGTCTGGGGTGGGAAAGAGATCAAGAAGCCAAGTGAAGAAATTATGTGAGGAAGTGAAGAGGCAGTAGCTGGAAGATTTTTTTGAGAGATAGTGCTGCTGTTTTATAAAGGACCGTGGCTGGTGGATTTAGGTCCCATTTAGATGTCATACTTCTCAGATTCACTCATAGCCATTAGGTGGCTACCACAATACTTTTGAAATCTAAGTGTTTCCTTCCTGGCACTCCCAACTAACCCCTACCTTAGAAATGGGATTCAGCAAATATCAAAACCAAGATTTCCCACTCTACACACCCAAGCTTTTCAAACTTTTAGAGGCATCTAATGTCTTAATTCCCTCCTCCCAGCTTATCCATAAGATTTCTATGTTTATAGTAGTAACCGTCAATCACTTCTGCACACATGCACATATCAGCTGAACTGCAAATTTTCTTGTAGTTTTCCTTGGCTTTTATCATCTCCTCCATCATCTATTGCACACCCTTTATACTTTGTTAACACTCACTGAGTAGTGATGGAGTCTCCGACTTTCATACCAAAAGTCAAATCCAAACAATTTAGTATTGCAAGTGCTTATGTGTACTGTACCTGATGCACATACTTTATACATTAATGAAAACTAGTCTATTTTTCTCCACAACCCACGACAAATCATGGAACTGCAAACCCAAACTTTTTTTGTTTTTTAAAAAGATCCATCAAATAATGGCTTTTCAAACATAGCATTTTCGCTTCCAAAATCTGTAACTGTCATTTACCAGATGAAGTTTGCCATTTGTTTTTTCTTATACACATTTGCCTGAAAAATGTCTGCCAATCATTTCTGTAGCAGGAAATACAGATGTTGTTTTGGCATTCCAGAAATGAATAGAAGATTGGAACGAGAGATAAAATTGTGAAAGCACTGCCATGCATTCCACAAAACCCAACTAATTACTAAAACATCCATGCAGATAAAGCACAATTTCTCATAAAACAGCTTTAAGACCTTCCCTGGTAAATATTTGAAGTCAACACTCACTTTGCAGTCATGAGTACAACTACTCAGTTCATTATCATTGATTTGAATTGTTCACAAGAATCCTTTCAAGATATTATACATTTAAGGCCTCCTAGGAGAATTTTTAAAGCTTTGAAGTGCTGTATATTTGTTCTAACATGACTCATTTTTTTGGTCTTATTTCTATTCAGAACACCCTATCAAGCAACATACTGTACCTTCCCACCCGGTACAGTTGCTACAACACCCTTTGAAGAAGGCAGATTTACAGTGGCTACTACGTATGTTAAATATCATTATAACAACACTTCTCTGGAGCATGTAGTCTGCTTCTTCAGCAGGAATGATATGGGAGAGACGATTTAACAAGCATAAAATTTATACTAGACTTACAAATCTATCACATATATTTACCAGCTCAGACATAAAATCTACCGCCTCAAACCCTCTCACAATTACTGATAATGAAGAAACTAATGAGATTTCACTTGTCAGTTTTTAAAAAAAAAACAAACGAAACCACTATTCACCAAAAGGGTTCCGAGACCTTTTCAAGAGCAGTGGATGCACCCCTCAGAAGTTTATACAAATGAATAGTTCAGATGAATTTAGGGTCTAATTTTCCAAACAACTGCACAACCATGCACACAAGTCTACATTTGCACCAGCCAGGTACGTCTCTTAAAAGTGACAATACTCATTTTGAATAGAGAGGTACATAAATAGGAGTTTAACTGAGCATATCTGGAGAGCACGGATTAAACTCCCAGAGTGCTCGTCTCACAGTGGGCTTGGCACAGTGTAAAAATGAAAGTATCATTGTGAGTTCAGAGTCCCTACACTGAAGATCTTACAGGCTACATAAGACACAGCATCAGAATAGGAAAAGGAGAGCCAAGAGAGAACATGAGTCACAGTAGAACATGAATGAAGCTTTTAAGTGCTGACATTTTTGGACACTGAGATTGAAATAGAGGAAAAGAGGGAGAAGCACCCGGCCCAACAGGGTAAGTCACATGGGAAAGAAACAATGTGCGGAAGGGGAGCAAAGCAGCGAGCTGAAGTGGTTTGCCCAAGGTCATACTGCAAATCAGCAGCAGCTCTGTGAACAGAACCCAGTCTCTTGAGTCCCAGTCCAGTCCCACACTGCCTCTAGCTTCTGAATTGGAGAGATTCAAGAGAAGAAGGTTAAAACCACAGAGTTTAAGGCCAGAAGGGATCACGCAACCATTTAGTCTGACCTCTTGCATATCACAATCACTACCACCCAACCACCCACATACGAAACCCAAAGTAGACCAAAGTATTACACAGCCCCCAGGAGACTAAAGTATTTGGTGCTGCAGCGAATCGGAGGGACCAATGGCAGGGAATTAATTGAGAGATACCCAGATAATCCTGGGAAGCGACTTGCGCATCACGCTGCAAAGGAAGGCGATCCCCCTCACACCCTGATCAATGCCAAGCTGACCTGGAAGAAAATTCTTTCCCAGCCCTATCCTGAGCATCTGAACAAGGGAACTCTCAGTACCATCTCACAGCACAAACACATCTGTCCTGTGTCCCATCTCCAGCTGTGGTCATCCCTGATGGTTCAGAGGAAGGAGGCCAAAAAACCCCAATCCAGAATACATTTGGAGCATGTCTGTGTGTGGGGTGGGGGGTAGAATCAGAAAGTCAGGAGAGACAACTATGGCATGAACCAGGGATTTGACAGAGGTACTGAGTGGAAGGGGCAAACTTCTAGAGATATCACAGAGGGAGAACTGATAAGATATGGTGAGAGTCTGGGTGTGAGAAATCAAAGATAACCCCTAAAGGTGTGAGTCTGAGTGGTGGGAAAGGATAGCGGAGTTGTCAGCAATGATGGAGAAAGGGGGAGGGGAGAGGGCTTAGAAGGAAAGGAGTAGTTCAGTTCTGACAGTTTGAAGGAAGTAACAGGTCATCCTAGAGAAGACATCAGAGAGAGACAAACAGGAAGAGATGTGAGTTGAGATGGAAGGGAAGAGGTCAAAAGTGGAGAGGTAGACTTAGGAGATGTGTGTCTGGTTCCAGAGTCCTAGTTACGAATGTGGACGACTATCCTTAGGACATTATATAACCTACCATACCTCTTGGAAGAGTTGGGACAACTGTATTGTTTAAAATGTGGCAGTCACAAATCGTTTAAATATTTTTAAATTTACACTGTATATACCCCTTGGATGTCATCACAGTATTTAAACCTTTTTGAAAAAAAGATGTCTCAAGTATATAAGGACCAATCCTGAAAGGCACTGATGCACTCAACTGCCACTAACGTCAGTGGTGGTGGAGGGAATGCTGTACCTTGAAAAACCAGGCCCATAAAGGCTCTTTTAAGAGCCTTTGGGGTGTTTCAAGTAACCGCTCTGCGTGTCCATTGAAACACCCCAAAGGTGTTGTCTATCTCAAATATTTATAAGATGTGCTTTGGGAATCAAAGCAATCCGATTTACTGGTGAGAGTACTTGCTATAACTGTAAGGCTTACAATGCAGACATACACAATTAAACACTTTAGGAAAATAACATTTCTAGATGCTCAGTTTATACTGGACATTCTGAGTTTTTACGTGACTGAAAACATCTGGCCTTGTGCCTTAAAGTACACTCTGACAGGTGCAAGAAACTGTTGTCATAGCACATTTTGTAGATTATTATTAGAACTGAGTTAATGCTGCAAGCATCTGTGACTATTTGTTTTGCTCATTTTGTTTTACTAATTACTGAATGAGCTTCAAGAATGCTTGTGTCCCTTTTATGTTCTCTTGCCATAAATGTCTGAGCAATTGAGTTTTACTTGGCATGAATGTTCACAGAGAAGTAGATCCACATGCATGAATATTTGGGTCAATCAAATTTTAAAAACCGCAGATGCTGATTCTTGTGCTAGAAGCATTCCATATCAGGGAAGAGAAAGTGTCATGTGACCAATCACAATTAACTAATAAAACTAAAAAAAATATAAATCAAATATTCACTGAAATTTTCATTGTCACTCCATAGACATATTGATAATTATTCATTCAGCTATAGTAGTTACGGATATTTTAACTCAACATGAAGACATTTATTTGAAGGGATAAAACAATATTAAAGATATTCTTAATAACTTCTGCCTGGTAATGCATTTCCTGATAATCATCAGCAATAATCTAATACAAAGATACTTCACAAAATTTTGACCAAGGAAATTACTGGTCCAGGTGGATAACATAACATTGTACAAATTGAAAAAGACCAAAACACTGTATATATGCTAGAGCATGACGACATCTGGTTACTAGTTATAAGCCAGGAACAAAGTTAGGCTTCCTGTTGTTGTAAAATGGTTTATGTAGACATTGTACCTCTGTTATGTCTCCAATTGCATAAATGTGAGGAACAGAAGTAGCTTCGCTGGCATCAACAATGATCTTTCCAGTTTCAGGGTTAATTTTCACCCCAATTGTCTCCAAATTCAGAGTTTTAGTATCAGGTGCTCGGCCTTAAGGAAATGAAGAAACTTAAGTTAAAAATATTTCTTCTTCAGCTTTAATCTAAAAAAACCCTGTCATTCTCCACCAAATGTTTCCATTAATTTGGTCCTGTTCAATAACCTAACAAGAAGAAAAACTGTGTTTGACAGTAGTAAAGCTCTCAGTGGAAATTATTGACATGAATTTCTCTTTGTGAAAGGAAAATACCATTACAAGTACCTTAGTTTAGATCATTTTCAAGAAAATTATCCCATAACAAAATCATAAGACCATTGCATTATATGCAGAAGCCAGAAAGTTTAATGTTACACATTAAATGCAGTTATCAGCACACTGTTTATAACTGAAGTGTTATCTTCCCTGAAAATTCGCATTCACACAAAGTGAAAGAATCCCTACAATCCTATTTCTCCTCCACCTCACCCCCTTGACAATTCTTGTTTACCCTTTCATTTCTTTCAGCTTGGACAACGAAGAAAATCAGTGAAGTTAACTTCACTTTCAAGTTCTTAGTGATATAATCTTTGGGACTCACATATTATATGGGAATGTTTGTGTATTTTAAGACAGCTGGTTTCTCTGCATTTTTAAAAATTTGTGGCAATGTTTCTATTGGCCCCAAGTTTTATAACAGCTTCTTTTCCCAAGTTTTCATCTTGGAACACATTTAAGTTGGTGGTGTTCCTTTAAGTTATATAGCCAATAAACTATGCATATGGCCTGGAACCTAAATGGCAAAATACTGCAGAAAGCACCCTACTTGTCAATCAAAAGCTTGACAACATTCCACTGAGCAGTCTGTACTGTGCCTACCACAACAGGCCCTGATCTTGATGGGTGTTCCTACGCTCTACTGTAATACAAACAATAAATTATTGCAAAGGTAATAAGCAGAATAATCAAGTTATCCAGTATCAGCAGAGTTTGCAAAGACAAACTTGATTGCATAGGATAAATTAACAGAAGAAATCTAAATGAGAAAAGTTTCCTTTTCCTATTAAAGTTGTATCCTTTTTTGGAGGCTATAAAGGAAGGGAACAGGAGCGTGTGCTCTGTGTGAGACCCACGGTTTTGTATTTGATGTTAACACAAAGCAAAACAAAAAGGGAAATGTGTTTGCATTATAAAAAACAAGGTATTTGATGTTAATGTAGGAAATTATTAAACAAAAGGAAAACCTGGCTTGTCAATGCAGATCTAATTATATGTAAACATATGATTCACTGCTTTACACATCTGCCACATCACCAGGCCCCCCAAACAATGTCACATCTGAATGCCTCAGTAAGGACTTCTGTGTATTAATTTCATCTGGTGAAACCAACACTTCCTCTGGGAGTACTGACTGAAGCTGTCGGCACTTGGCTATCTGTCTGTCTTCCCTTCTGTTGTCCCCATGGGATGTTGATCTGCTGTTCCTTCTCTGCCCCTTGCTCCACAGTCCCGATGCTATCAGGCAACAAAAATAATAAACCTCCAGGACCTTATCTTGGCTCGGATGTGAAACAACTTCCTACTGTTGTATTTCTTTGTGTACTGAGAGTAAAGCCTGGATATTCTACAAATGGACAGCTAATGGGGTTTTCTAGTTTCCCCTTTTTCCTGCCCAGGCAGAGCCAAGAGAAAGCTTAGCACGCAACGGCAGACATTAAAAAACAAAAAACCCACCAAACTCCTAACCTCCTCAATAGACTAGTCTGAGGCACAGTGACAAAAAACAGCAAAGTTTATCAAATCTGCAGAATAACACTTAGATTGGAATTGAAAAGGTATCTTAATAGGTGTATTTTGCATTAACAGCTAAAGAATTAGATAAAATATGCTTTGCTGGTCATTCTGAAACTCCCCCCGCCCTCCCCCAGCTACATTGCCCAAATGCAGTTATGAAAGCAGTAATAAAATATTCAAGCTAGGTTGAGTTTTGATTGGCTTCCAGCCCCGGTGGCTCACATTCACAAACTAGAATTACATTTAGTAATCTTATTTCAGATCAACTGTATTAGCCTTTGGCTCATGAATTCTCTCACATGCAGCCAAGTAGCTTAGTTAATTCTAATCCCAAATGTAAGAAGCCCTAACATTTTCCCACATTCACCTAACTACAATATCAAAGCAGTTGCTAACATGTCTTCCTAATGTTAGGTAGTAGGGCTAATTGTTTTTGATAAATTGCTCTTAAGTTTTCAAGATTGTTTCAACTGTTTTTAAAGTACAGTTTTAGGAAAGTATCAGTTTACAGCTTCTCCCCAGGAAGAGGAAACCTAAGCACACTCCAGACCCCACCAATCAAAGCAGAGAAATGGCCTCTCTTATAAGTCAGCACACATGCTTTTAATCACAGTTCCAAACACTGAAGATGAACACTGCCTTGAACTCTGACAAACAACAAGTCTATGAAAGCATATAGGGCAGAGGGCTGGCTGTAGCTTTTTAATTTTTTAAAATCAGAACTGTAACATATTAGAAAAAGAAAGATACAGACGCCTGTTCCACCTTCAAACAATGGTTAAATCTACTCTTGCCCACCATGATCCCACCCAACCCTTCCATAATTGTGAATGAGCATGACAATAGCACTTTTAATAAACAAATAGGGTAACCATGTCTCCCTGAAAACCAGGTATATCCCTGGCCCTATTCCCGATGCCTGTACAGATAATAATGTTTTGGGTAGGCCTTGGCAGAGTGGCTTCCTGAAGGAACTTGTCAGTCAACTGAGCTAATGAAATCAACAGGTAAACTACATCTTCCCCTCTGGGGCCAATGCCAGGTCAATCATACACTAAATGTTGCCACCGGAGCCTACATGAGGTCTCCCAGTGAGAAGCTCTCAGAGTGAACTTTCATCAAACACAATCAGATGCATGGGGCACTGATCACTCCTGTGACCAATGAGCCTACAGACAATGCAGGTGCCATCCATAGGTGTCAACTTCCTTGGTTCCCAGACTGGTGCTCGACCTTCGCTCTGTCCCAGGCCACACCCCTTCTCCCAAGTCCTTACTCCCTTCCCCCACTCCTTCTAGTGCCTCCTGCATGCTTCTGAACAGCTAGTCATGGCAGGCCGTGTTGGGAGGGAGGAGTAGGAGCTGATAGGCGGGGCCACCGGTGGACGGGAGCTGCTGATCCATGAGCTTGCTGGTGGGTGCACAGCACCCACTACTTTTTTTAGCATCCATGGAGTTGGTGCCTATGGCACCATCACCTGTTGACAGTACCTCCAACTACAGTCAGGAGAAGCCACAGTAATGGGCACAGAAAGAAAAAAAACCCACAACACAGATCTGTGGGTATACCTACAGCAGTCTATTCATTGGAGATTTCCTTGTGATGATAAAGGGGATAGTTTATATCACCTCAGTAGAACTTTATCATAGCTCCTTTATCACTTCCTTGGAAATTGGAATTATTCTGCCCACTACCATTTCTTTGGCAGCTTCACACCAGGGACTACCAAAGCATTTTGCAGTAAAGGAATCCTGTCTACCATAATCACACACTACTATGCATAGAACTGGCCAGAGGGTTTTGAGGAGGGCTAGCAAGATGGTTTTCTGGCATATACACCAAGTTTAACTGCTCCATCACAACCATGTCCCTCACTGCTCATCTGCTATGGTCTCTTATTGTATCAACCCTCCACTCAACCAGTGCTGCCAGTCTTGATCCCTCATTCGTCTGCTTTTCCCACAGCTTGCATTTTCTTCTACATAGTCCCTTAATGCATGGACCACCCTCCCTGAATTGATTTTTAAGGCCACTACCCCGTCCTCCTTCAAACCCCTCCATCTACTAGGATGCCTACAAGAAAATAGCCAATAATGCCCAAGGAGAGCCAGCTGGTGATAACTGACTTTTGAATGGGTAAGAAAGTAGTTAAAAAAATTTTTTTATTGTGCATCAGATTTTCAAAAACATCTAAATGATTTAGGAGCACGTCCTAATGAAAGCACTCATGTTTCAAAGGCACTTTTGAAAATCTCACCTATGGAGACCTGTAAGTTCTTGTCAGCTCTGCTTGTATGACTTGGCAAAGGCCACAGACTTTGCGTCAGAGTTATGATTATAGCCACATGCTTAATTTACGATGCCATACATTTCTTGTGGTATTGAACTGTCCCTGCTTCTCGGGAAGATGATATTAGCTGTTCAGCATAGGAACTAGCTCAGCAGCTGTTAAGGAGCTTGCTGCTGTCCTCAGGCCAACAAAAGTAGACGGGGCAGCATCATCCACTATAGCAGTGATGTGATCTACTGTCTTGCCAAAACCAACCGCAAAAATCAAAGCATCTATGCTGGGAGTGCTGGGTAACTGTATAACTGGGTGGATAACCTGTGACTTTGGCAATAAAATCACTAACAAGCAGACCTAGAGAGTAGTTTACGTAAGTTAGAAATTTAAGGCCCTTTGCAAGGTAAAAAAAATGAAAGTTGAGATTCTCCTTCACGTTACCAAGTCTCCCAATTTAAGGGGGCAATGACCAAGGACTTTGTGTGTCCATAAAGGCTGTCTTGGATATTCATGTAATGCAATGCTCTGACTGATCACTATTAATGGTAGTCACCAGCTTCTATCTTCACCATGGTAAGGAAAATAGACTCCTTTGTTTATTCATAAGAACTTCGAAGTTATAATGGTGGCATGGAATTACTTTGGAGCATTTCCCAAATAGTGCTTTCACACGGACATCCAAGTCATGACAGTGTGAACTTGGTCATGTTCACACTGACATGAGAGTATGCTTAGAAAATCTGCAGATGACACCCTGCTGGGAGGGGTTACAAGCACTTTGGAGGATAGGATCAGAATTCAAGATGACCTTGACAAATTGGAGAGTTGATCTGAAATCACCACGGTGAAATTCAATAAAAGACAAGTGTAAAGTACTTCATGTAGGAAGGGAAAATATCAAATGCACAACTCCCAAATGGGGAATACCTGGAAAGGTGGTAGGACTGCTGAAAAGTGTCAGGTGGTTATCCTGGATCACAGATTGAAGAGGCATGAACAATATGATGCAATCACAAAAAGACTAGTATTCTGGGGTGCACTAATAAGTGTGTCATTTGTAAATACACCAGCGGTAACTGTCCCACACTAGCTGGCCCTGTAGGCTTCAACTGAAATACTAGGTGCCACACTTTAGGGATGATGTAGACAAATTGGAGATACCAGATCAGAGGAAAGCAACAACCACCACCAGAAAGATAAAAGGTTTAGAAAACCTGACTTCTTAGGGAAGGTTAAAAGAACTGGGCATGTTTAGTCTTGAGAAAAGATGACTGGTGGGCAAGGAATTGAATGTAGTCTTCAAATACGTTAAGGGCTAATATAAAGAGGGCAGTGATAACTGTTCTCCATGTCCACTGAAGGTAGAACAAGACATAATGGGCTCAATCTGCAGTGAGGGCGATTTAGGCTAGATGTTAGGAAAATCTTTCTAACTATAAGGGTAGCTAAACTCTGGAATCATCTTCCAAGGGAGGGTGTGGAATCCACATCATTGACAATTTTTTAAAGAACAGGTTGGATAAAACACCTGTCAGAGATGGCCTGCCTCAGTGTAGGGGACTGGCCTTCGAGTCCTTTATTTCTGTGATTCTACAAAGCTGGAAATTGCGAAGGGGGACTGTTCATCAATTCACATCTTAGCTGTTCAAAAGTACACAGAGACAGAGAGAGAGATCAAAGTGTAAATTATACTTGGTTTCCTAGCTTTGACAAAACACTAAGAAGTGATTGCAGTAGCCATATGATGATAAATGTAAGTTGCATGAAATAAAATTCAGATCTCTCATATATATGCATTAAACAAAGACAAGAAACAACATACAGCACAACTAGCATTAGCCAGTTCTCTCTCATCCCAGACAACAATAAATATCATTTTAAGAACAATTCTAAGAGTCTAGTTGCATATCACTACAATGGGGCTTTGGGAAAACACTAGAAAGACTCCACCTCTGGCTAACATTTAATGGAAGTGACAACTTTCCAGCAGGAGAATGCGGAAATCACATCCTGCTGGGAGATTTAGGAATTAAAATAAGCATGAACGACAAACAAAATGTAATGGGAATTCACAACAAAATATCCAGGCTCTCAGCAAACTACAGCACATTAGTGTAACGGTTTTCTGAGATTAACAGAGATGCATTATTTCCCACTAAATAGTTCAAAGGTTAAGAATCCAATGGCCAGCCTAGTCCCTGAAGAGGATTCTCAAGATCATCCCTTTTGCACAGAGGCCTGGCAGGGTTATACCCAGAGGAGATCAGGGCATTACTTCCACATATGGGAAGTATCAAAGGAAAGCTCCAAAGCAAAATTTGTTTTCTTGGTTAATCCAAACTGATGTGGTTGTAAGGTTTGAAGAAAACTGGTCTTAAAAACAATTCAGGCATGCTTAACCCTTTCTTAATACGGAAAGCCAATTATCTTTCTTCAGTCATACACATTAGGAAAGAGATCACCTCGTTCCCAGAGTCATATGGTATAGTGCTTGAAGAGCATATATAACAAGGACAACTGGATACCTTTTCAGTTTTACAACGGGCTTAGGGCATACATTATTTTTATAGTAAAGGTGATTTTATTTCAAAGACATAGTGCCCATATCCTGGTGTGGGGCAAGTGTAAACATAACAAGCAGTGACTCGAAAATGCTTGCTCCACTGCATACCTCTGGGAGCCAATGCTCTCTCGTGTGTGGCTAACCTGTAAATCTCCCACTGCCATTGGTGCTGGTTCTGTCTATGCTTCTCATTTTGTGTCAACAGTTTACCAGACCACCACCCTGCTTGGCCTACGAAAATAATTTTGGGGTATTCCATGAAGTCCATTTGCCTTTATCGATGGATTGGAACTCAAGGCACATTCATTTGTGTGTTGGC
This sequence comes from Sternotherus odoratus, assembly GCA_032164245.1. Taxonomy (NCBI): domain Eukaryota; kingdom Metazoa; phylum Chordata; order Testudines; family Kinosternidae; genus Sternotherus; species Sternotherus odoratus. The sequence continues at coordinate 12,594,499 of JAVMKO010000015.1, forward strand.
AGGAGCCGCTCCGTAGCGCTTTCCAACAGATTCAAAGGAAGCAGAGAAAACCTGCTCCCTAACATTTCACCAAGCTGCTGCTGAACTAGGGGGATTCATGCAAGCCCTCTGGTGAGAAAGCTGAGGTTTGAGTCAATGAAAGAGAATCTCACCCAACCACCACTTCAGTGGGTACACAGAGATTGCAAAGCATAGCTCCTCCTCCCTCAATGGCTCCTACAGTAAAGATCAAAAGGGAGGAGATGGGGGGAAAAGGTCTTGTTACAGTGAGTAGAATCTTGCAGGCACTGGTCCTCTCTTTGCCAGTGGCTCCATGATGGAGTTTGAAGAGTTAGTATTATGAGAGAATATAGAGTCCTGTCTCCTCTATCCTGCAACACTACTAGCCTAGGAAATCCCACTCTGCTAGACAGCCACCAGGCAGGAGTAACCTACCCTCCCACTAGAGGTCTCCCAAGGCCCTCAATTAAGAGAGGTCATAAACAGACTATGCACCTCAGAAATCAAAGGGCATCCATTTCCTCTAACCAACCACCCACACCTCCACCAGAAAGGACCCACTCCTGACCTAACCAGCTAGCTTGGAGCTAGAGGCTGCTGGAAAAGTCACCCACCATCTCTGTGGGTGCAAGGAGCAGCCCCAAGACAATGGAGCCTCATGGAAGAACCTCCATAAGATGCTGTGAAAGGGAAAGAATTTATTTTGTGGTGGTTGTTAGTAGGGGTGGGGAGTAATACACATAGAATGCCATGTGCCATTGATTAATGCAGACATTTCAAGGGACCTGTTTCTTAAGGTGTTGGCATCACAACATTAATCTGAATGGCCAAGAGGATTCAGTACAATCTCCCCCCACACCTTTAAAACGAAAGCTGTTTGGTTCTTTTTTCCCTGCTCTTCTCTCTTCCACTCTGAGCCCATCTTGCCCATCATAGGGTTTTATACTGGCACAAATCACGCTATTATCTGAGCGCCTTCCACAAACTCACATGACTAGTCAAGTGCCAGAGACTCAATGATCTACATACACATGGGCTGGGCTCTTCCGTTGACCTCACCTATTAGCAGGAGATATATAATGCTACAGCCATCTCTGGGTTGGAACGGGGAAACTCTTAAGCAGCACACAGGAACAAAAAAATATTTCAGAACCAGAAGTGAATATTAGTATCTCTGGGCATGTCTTCACTACCACTTTAATTCGACCTTAACGACGTTAGGTCGAATTAAAGGTGTACCTGTCTTCACATACATGCCCTTAAAGTCGATTTAAAGGGCCCTCAAGATCGATTTCGGAACTCCTGCCTAACGAGAGAAGTAAGGCTAAATTCGACATTACAAGCTCGACTGTGGGCTAGTGAAGAGGCATCAGAAGTTAAGCCTCCGACCTCCGAGCAGCCCCGCGAGGGGGGGGCTGTTCGGGGGGGGGGCTGTTCGGGCGGGGGGGGGTCCGCGGGGCTGCTGAGGGGGGGGGAAGCCCGCGCGGGGCTGCTTGAGGGATCGGCTCAGCTGTCTGGTCAATTTCACCAGGCAGCTGAGCCGATAGCCCCGCGCCGGCTCCCCCCCCTCGGGCGGGGGGGGGGGTCCAGCGGGGGGCTGTTTGGGTGGGGGGGCTGTTGGGGGGGCTGTTCGGGCGGGGGGGGTCCGCGGGGCTGCTGAGGGGGGGGGGGGAAGCCCGCGCGGGGCTGCTTGAGGGATCGGCTCAGCTGTCTGGTCAATTTCACCAGGCAGCTGAGCCGATAGCCCCGCGCCGGCTCCCCCCCCCCCCTCGGGCGGGGGGGGGGTCCAGCGGGGGGCTGTTTGGGCGGGGGGCTGTTGGGGGGGCTGTTCGGGCGGGGGGGGGGTCCGCGGGGCTGCTAGGGGGGGGGGGGAAGCCCGCGCGGGGCTGCTTGAGGGATCGGCTCAGCTGTCTGGTCAATTTCACCAGGCAGCTGAGCCGATAGCCCAAGCAGCCGCGCGCTGGCTCCCCCACCCCCCCTCGGGCGGGTGGGTACGGCGAGGGGGGGGCTGTTCGGGCGGGGGGGTCCATGGGGCTGCTTGGGCAGGGGGGGGGTCCAGCACGCATTGCACTGTGGGCTACCTACCCACAGTGCAATACGGGCTATGTCGACCCCCTGCAAAAGTTCAAGGACAGACAGTGTCGACCACTGTCGACCTGCTGTCCTGGTGGGGACACACTGATTCGATTTTCTAAACTCGAGTTTAGAAAATCGAATTAAGGGAAATCGACCTAGACCTATAGTGAAGACATACCCTCTAACAGAAGCTACAGGGGGGAATTTAGGTAGGCAGAATTTGACATACAAGTATTAATCCACAAAAATGTATGTTCAAATATTGTTAAAGCTCATAGACTTTAAGGCCAGAAGGGACCATTATGATCATCTAGTCTGACCTCCTGCACAATGCAGGCCTCAGAATCTCACCCACCCACTCCTGTAGTAGACCCCTAACCTATGTCTGAGCTACTGAAATCCTCAGATCATCGCAAATAAATAATTGCCAGGGTTCTTAATTTACCCTGTTACACCTAGGTGCTGTAGATTGACTAGCAGCTCTTTAACTCAAGAGCTCCTTTCTTCTGTTTAATGTTTAATTCACAATTATGAATAGTATAAAGATGTTTGCACTGAGAGTTTTTTATATCAACATATGGTGGTTTATTTTTGAAAAGGGAGAGGGAGGCATATAAAAATATTATCTCTTTACCAGTCTGAACTGAGGCCCAACCACTACACAGTCCAGCTTCCAAAACAGGAACCATAAACTTGGAAGAAAGTGTTTTTATAATTTATAAACACATCTGGTGAAGCTGACCTACATGATTATTAGCTCTCACCAAGATTTGTAGTAATTAAATCTCATAACACTTTTCACAGAAGTTGGGGTGTTATCCTCAATGACACAAGCAAATTCCAGTTTGAGTAATATGTTCTGCCTTCTTAAATTCCCCTTGCAATTTCAAATAGATACATTATTCCTCACTTCCGGTTATAAATGGTTATGAAGTGTTGCTGTATGCTGCTGCTGCATTCATCCCACAGGTTACAGCATTTCAGTGGCTGGTGAAGTGGTCTCAACATGTAGGATCCGATTCTCCAGAGCTTTTCACCTTGGAACATCATTTATGCATGTATACAGTAGATGTAAATCATTTCCCTTTTGATTTGGCAGCATTTTACACACAGGTGTGGTGCAAGTGCAAATTACTATCTAAGGCACAAAGCAGTGATGAATCAGACCCATACGGCACAAGTGCTTTGAAGCTTTTTAGGAAGAAAAGGTGATATATAACATTAAAAAGTTATTTGCATAATCTCTCTCTCTTTGCCCGTCACCCCCCAGCCGGGGTATGGGCCACCAACTGGTGTTGGTGTTTCAGTAGCAATTGGTTCCCTTACGGGGTGGAGTTGCTAGCCCCATGCCCATGTTAAGCCTACAGCACCTGGTATTCCCAGGAGGTCTCCCCCATCCAAGTACTAGCCAGGCCTGACCCTGCTTAGCTTCCGAGATCAGACGGGATCGGACGTGTTCAGGATGGTTTAGCCATATTATTTGCATAATACCATAGCAGAATTCAAAAGACTGTCTTTTCAGTAGAGTTCCATTCTTTTCTGAGCTCATGGAAATTCTTCTGAAACAACCGTCTTTTGATGGATGTTAAGATACTATGATGATGAGCTCTATATAATTGCCAACACAGGTAGAAGATTAATCTTCCATATCACTGAAAGTCCTTAATGCATCTATTCAGTAATGTAATGTAGTTCCATTTGAGGCCTTCAGGCAAAGATTTTAGGTTGAAGCCTCTAAATGACAATGGAAGGTGGGTGAGGTACTATCTTGTATTGGACCAACTTCTGTTGGGTGAGAGAGACAAGCTTTCGAGCCACACAGAGACCTGAAAGAAAGTTTTGTGGCTCAAAAGCTTGTCTCTCTCACCCAATATACGTTGGCTAATACAATAAAGATAAAAAGGCATTACCTCACCTACTTTGGCTCTCTAATATCCTGGGACTGACACCCGCTGCATACAATTATGGGAGTCTACAGGACCTGCTGTCTACACTTGGGCAATTTTCCCAAATATTCTAATTGGTTTAAAAACCTGGTTCAGCTCAACCAGATTTAAAACTATTTGGGGGCACAATATAGACCACATTTTGGTGACTTGAGCCATACAAGCAGAGAAGTTGAACAATTTCAAAAAACAGCTCTAGCAGGAGTAGTGAATGAATATCTAGGACAGTGGAAATTCCATTCTATAAATTTGAAAATTATACATTTTTAGCAAAGATAAACTTCATGAACAGTGCTATCAAATTCCGCTTAATAAATAGGTAGCCAGTTTATTTACCAAGAAAGGTTCCTCTCATAATGTTAACACTATAAAAATTTATTTTCTATGATTTAATGTAATGAATAAAATTCTAGCATTATTATGCCAATCTGTGTATGTAAACATTAAACAATGAAATGTTTACTATGATTCAGACCACAACTAGTTAACTATCGAGGCTAATTTCTAACTCTACAGGCTGACTTTTTTCAATCAGCATTGTAACTGGCACATCTGCAGACAGGAAATCCTCAACACTACTAAGTTTCCCAGTCTATTATCTGAGACACCTGGTGTGGGTGTGTTGATACAGAGAAAATACAATGAATCATACCCCGACTGCACATCAATTAACCAGTTTTAACTGTTAATGTGTTTTATTCTTAAAGGGTGGAGTGCAAAAGTGAACACAGAGGAAAAAAGTACTTAAGTTGTTAGTTTCCAGAATATAAAAAAAATGTAGTTATTCTAAGATTGCTTTCTAATACTTAGTTTTACTTTGAATCAAAGCAGTGAATTGGATTAACATTTCAACTGATCTGCAGTAGTATATTAGTCATCTTTTATAGATTATGGTTAAGGTTAAAACCAGGTTTCCTTTATCAGCTCAATTTTAAACAGTTCCCACTTCCAACTTTGCCAAAAGTAATTCAATCCACCAGAAGTTCGCAGGTGTGACTATATACCAGGGTAGAATTTGACTGGAAAGTCTGAGGCAAATCAGGTAAGATGTTTGGGAAACATGCAGGTGTGAAAAATGAAATGATCTCAGTTCTTGAACATTTTTCTAAAGTTTCAGGCTCATTGCAACTCTAAAACAGCATGAGCTTTCTGGTCTTTGCACATGCTTGTGTCTTTAATCAGTTATGGGAGAGGGGAATTAAAATAACTAAAATAGTTTTTTTAAGGAACATTAAAGAACCCCATTACTCTCAGATGGAGAGCCACAATAGTAGTGCAACAAAGCAAAAGTTGATCAGAATTTATAACCCTACATCCCTCTCTCTGTGTATTATAGGGATACAAAAATGTTAAGAAAGCAAGGAATACCTGTAGCACCTTAGAGACCAACTAGTTTATTTCAGCATAAGCTTTTGTGGGCTATAGCTCAGTTCATCGGATGCACCGGATAAAAGTTAGTTTAACTCAGAAGAAAAGACAACTAGGATGGCACCTGTGGTTGATTGGACAGACCACTGAGTGCTGTAAATCAGGAAATCCAGGCCTGGTCTACCTGGGGAGGGGGAGGAGGGAAGGAAGAAGAATCGATCTAAGTTACACAACTTTAGCTACGAAGTCAACGTACTTAGATCCACTTACCGCAGCATCTTCTCTGTGGTAAGTCGACTGCTGCTACTCCCCCTTGACTCCGCCTGCACCTTTCATGGTGGTGGAGTACAGGAGTCAACGGAAGGGTGCTTTGGGATCCATTTATCCATGATAAATCGATCCCTGCTGGATTGATCGCTGCCTGCCAATCCGGCAGGTAGTATAAACATACCCCCACTTCCTATGACTCCTGTCACTAACCCACTTAGTAAGCTTAGGCAAATCGCAATCTCTTTGGTTCTTATTTTCCACTATGTGTAAAATGGGGGTAATGTTTACCCAACCATTATAATGCAATATCAAGAGAGGAAAGAATATCACAGAAGTATTATAATTAACATAATAATAAAATCATGGTAAAACTGATTTTTTTCAGTGGCAGGCAGATTTGTAAGTCTTCTCTGGTCTGGTAAATGCAATCTGTTAGCCTGATTTCTCCCCGCTTCATCTGCTATATCCTGCCATAGATATGCATAGAGCTTTACAAAAATTGAAGACAGTAGATCCCGTACTCCAAAGAGAGAGTACAATCTAAATAAGGGACCACAGAAAGTGAAGGCAAATTGACAATGGTAGTGATGGCAGAGTTGTAGGAGGTGAGGCAGAAAAAGTCTTTTCCAATCCATGTCTGGATGCTTTATATTATACATTACTCAACACTTTGGACTCTACACAAATATTCTTGGTACTGTAGAACATTTGATGTAACCGAAGTGGAAATTTCATTTTTGATAAGAAGTTTTTGGTGACTAGTTTAATGGCGTGGAGGCTACCATGGATTTCTGCACCAATTACTGATTCAGGAGTTGGCTCTCACACCTCAACTGAGAGCAGTTTAGGTGAGAGGAGGACAAATAGTTGAGCTCTTCACCAGGAGAGTCTAAGATACACAAGTACCTCAAGCTACCAGATGTCCTGAGAGATGTTGGGGCTCTTAGAGAAGACTGCTTCCCTCTCTCCTAACTGGATGCTGAGAACTGTGGTGGAGGATGTGGAGTTTAGAGGTAGCTAGCAGAAATGGCAGCCCCCTTGGACAGGATAAAAGGGAATTTTTGGACTGTAACTGAACAAGTGAAGCATGGTAGAGAGAGAGAATCAATGGTCAGGTGCTCAGTCCTGTAGAGGGACAGGCTGTTTGACACCACACAACACCAGGGCTGAGGGATTTCATTTCAAGAGTGAAAAGCATTTTTAAGAAGCAGTTGTTTTAAAATGCTCTAATTTACCTATTGCCCACATCACTGTGTCAAAGTCATCCATTTCTTCTTTTCCAGAGTCAGCATATTTCCAGGTAACTTGCAGTTTGCCACTCTCCAGCTTTTCAACTTTACTTGGGGTGCATTTCTTTAAAAATCTTGTACCACAGGATTCCATGTAATTGGTTACTAAGTAGGACATTTGCTGTGAAGTAAAAAAACGTAAACATTGTTTTATTTAAAACCAAGCAACTTTAAAGTCTTCTCAAAAATCCACAACTCACTCGTGCTCATTAAAACCTAGTGACTACATCAACCACCTCAAGCACACTTTATTATTTCAAACCTATGCAACCTTGTAGCTTCCTAAAAAAACCTGATAACTTTGATTTAAACAGCTATCCCCTAAGGACCTTTTTCTTTGTTTTGGCTGGCCTTGCCTTAGAATATATCACCTCTAGTCTCACTCAAATAGCATTTTACACTCTCTATTTCCTAAAGCAGTGTGTAAAAATACAATTACGATTTTTTTATTTTTTGCATTAACAGAAAACCTAATGCTCATGTGTTGGGATTTCTCATGCTGTGTCAGAGAAATCCAGTGAACCTGACAGACCCTGGAGATTTCTCACATGATAGACAAACTGAGGCCCTGACAAATGACAGTGGCAGGATACAGATTCACTATAATTTTAAGAATCAGTATATTTACATCCATTGCAAGTCATATCTTACAGCACAGGCCTTAATTTTAATTGTCCTGTTTTGCCAGATCTCACTGGTTTCAGACACATTCTGACCATAGCCCAAACATTGGGCTGATCACAAAGGGAAGTCTTTATATTTATCCATGGCAAGAGCTGTTTTTTTAAACAGAGCATTGTGTCACAGATTCCATAATCAATTAGCGATGTGGCATGCTGTGGTATAATTCCATTGTATACAATCAGCTTGGGGACCTTACTACATACTTTAAGTCCAATGTGCTGAATGCTACAAGGGGCCTTAATCACCACCAAGGGGACTGAAAGGCCTGGAATGCGGGATCATTTTGCTATTAATCAAGGACCAACTCAAATAAGACGACAAAAATACTAGAAAATTCCTTTTAATTTCAGTTTTGCCTTTTGGTGTTTACATACATGTGTTTTTTCATTACACTCTACAAAATCTTTTGATGCATCTTTGGCGCAGTATATTACCAGTTAAGTGGTAGACGTGTCATCATCCTTACTGACATGAGTGTATACGTACCAGTATGTATCTTTTACAGACAGGGTATGATTCCCAAACTCCAGTCTTGTTTACTCTCTGTACCCTCTATTGTGTTTTGTAGGCACCTATGACTACTATTTTTCTTTAACAAAGCTGCTTTTAGACAGAATTGCTTCTGCAGGTGACGAACATTATCCTACATATACCATTCTCCTCCAGGCAAGCTGTGAGCAAAAACCAAATGTCTCAAACTGGAAAACCACAGATGTGTGAGAGGACAGAATTATGTTGCTGCTTACTTTCAGATAAAGTCTATCAATAGCTATTAGCCAAGATGGGCAGGAATGGTATCCCTAGCCTCGGTTTGCCAGAAGCTTTGAATGAACGACAGGGGATGGATCACTTGATGGTTACCTATTCTGTTCATTCCCTCAGGGGCACCAGGCACTGGGCACTGTCGGAAGACAGGACACTAGGCTAGATGGACACTGAGTCTGACCCAGTAGGGCCATTCTTATGTAACACAGCATGTATGACAGCTCTGATGTCCTGTTTACAACCAACTATTCCAAACAGTCAGATTGGGTTTTTAAAAACTGTTCAGTGTTGTGTAGACAGCCAACACCATCTACTGCACCAAGCATGGCCAGTAAGTCCCAAGATGTAATCCTTATTCTGTTAACAGACCTACTGCATAGCCTTGTGATAGGCACTTAGCCGCTGAGGGTCAGTTTCTCCATCTATAAAAAGGGGGTAAGTTATACTTTCCTGCCTTCCAGAACGCTGAGCGGATTCAAGTGTGTAGATCACTTTAAAAATGTAAAACAAGGGGTGCTAGGTTGGTTGTTTTCCAAATCACCCGATATATCTCAAAAGGTTATAAAGAATTAGCTAATTCAATTTAACATTGTCAGAATTTCAGTTTTTCTGGGAGTCTGAAAATGGGAAACCTTTACATAACCCAACTAGCACACAGCTTCCTGCAGCCACTACACCTATCATACGTCTCTGCAATATATGTGAATCCTTAAAGTATCCTGAAAAGCTTTACTACAAAAGGAAATGGTGGTTTTTCAGGAGACACCTTTGATAAATGTGTTTGAACCAACACCACACTGCTGTCAAGCAGTGAACTGTCCCACTGACAGGTTTATTCAAAGATGTCATTGTTCTGGATTGTAGCGAGTCAGGTTGTACTTTATCATACGAGTTGTTAATTACTTATACACAAGGATATTATCACAAAATCACCCACACAGAAGAAATGCTCATTCCTGGCTTATAGATAACATTTTATTTTTAAGCTAAAAGTTGTGGCTGGCAATACAGTAAAGCAAATGCCAATGTTATTTCTTTTCTGAAACCTGGTATATCAATATTACCTCATTAGTCTCTATCAGGCTCAACCTAGTTAGAATCTGACTACGCCTATCTCCAGACCTGTTTTGCCTCCACTTCTCCTTGTATTTAAACTAGTATCCCATAAATTGTTTCTATCCACATAAGCCAAAGTTCCATGGGGAAAGGATATTCTATAAGTGTTTTGTAGAGGGCCCACACATTCATGGCACTCTATAAATACCCTAAGATCTTACGGATTTACAGGTGTAGACATCATAGCAAGATGAGAATAAATCCCAGAATATTAGCCAGTTTAGGCTATATTTTGTGCCTTTTTTCAAATTCTTGAGATGTAGCCATATTTTAAAATCATCTGCCCCATTCCATTTTCACAGAAATATAGAAAATATTCGTTTTAAAAAGTTGATACTTATAAAACAAACCATAATAATCTTTAACATGCAATGATTATGCACATCTACTATAGACAACTGTTTTAAAAAATCCAACTAATTACAGTGGGAATGACCACTATAGCTACTGTTATCTATTGGTTTCAATAGATAACAGTCTCTGTTTTCAGATGATTAACTTTCCAAAGGCTTCACCCTTGAAGCTGAAATTTTCTAGGCTTGTTATCTGAATGAGCACAAATTACTTGGAAAGTTTAAGCAAGAATGGTTCAGCCAGTATAAGAGTGGAAACTAAGCTAATTTTGGAGAGCGCACCTTTGATGCTTTGAGCCATGGGACAACCAGAGCAAATCAAATTGGCCACTTCTCTCTTGCTTGAATTAAGCAGAAGAAAAAAAGAAGTATGGTTTAGTGGTCTGAATAGAAGACTGAGTCAGGAACAACCAATTTCTAATCTCAGTTCTGATCCAATTCCCTTTGTAGCCTTGGGCAAATCACTAGACCTCCCCCTCCACAAGTCCCATTTTGTAAAACAAGGCTAATATTTATAACACACCTACAAGGTAATATTTTGTGAAGAAAGTGCTGCTATTTCTATAGAAGACAAAAACACCCTACACATCTCAACAGATTTAAGCTGTACCAATGGTTACCTGATCAAACCCTCGAAGTGGGATACTTCTCATCATGACTGTGGTATTCTGTCCAATGCCTGTGAGAAAACCGGCACACTCAAGAGACACATCTTTTGAATGATCAATTAAAGGAATATAGATTACATGATTTCAGATGGAAAAACAATCAAAACAAGGATATTGCCACAACAAGACTTTGATTATTCTAATCAATAAAATATCCATGGCAATAACATTACTAGTATATATAAAAAAACAAAAGCAAGCTAGTGTTCATATTACAGAAAACTTCAGAGATAAATGTTTGCAAGACCTTCAGAATGCACCATCATCTGATCTGAATTCTTGTGACTATACTGCTCAAAATGCTATTAATGTAGTTTAACTACTGATGCAGGTAAACATTTCAAGAACAGGGGAATTTAGACAATTGAGCCTTCACAGAAAATCTGTCAATCGTAATCATAAATCATTACAACTTTTACAAAGGATACAGCTGGCTCCAACCACCAACCTGTTACAGAAAAAAATATAGCAGTGGAATGAGCTTGTGCATATTTTCACACAATTGATACAAAATTATTTTCTGGTGTGTAGTAGGATTATAAGATTACAGGTTTGATCTGCACATTTGACAATTTTTGAGTGATAGCTGTGTTAGTATGTATCTGCAAAAAGAATTAGGAGTATCTTGGGTGAATTATTATCTGGTCCTGGTGACCCATTACTGTTCAATTTATCTATTTGTTCCAAAACCTCCTCTCTTGACACCTCGACCTAGGACAGTTTCTCAGATCTGTCACCTAAAAGAATGGCTTAGGTGTGGGACTCTTCCACACATCATCTACAGTGAAGACTGATACAAAGAATTAATTTAGCTCCTTCACATTGACCTTGCCTTCCTTGAGTGCTCCACTGGCACTTCGATCATCCTGTGGCCCGGATGATTATTTGGCAGGCTTCCTGCTTCTGATGTATTTTTTAAAAAAATATTATTATTTTGCCGTTAGTTTGTGTGTCTTTTGCTAGTTGCTCTTCAACTTCTTTCTTGGCATAACTTATTAAACTTTTACACTTGACTTGCTGGAGTTGTTGTTCCTTTTTATTTCCCTCAGTAAGATTTGACTTCTAATTATTAAAAAATGTTTGTCTTTAACTTTTACTCTGTCCCTTAGCCATGGTGGTATTTTTTGATCCTTTTACTTTTTTTAAAAAAAAATGGGATATACATATAGTTTGATCCTCTATTATGTTTTTTTTTATAAAATTTCCATGAAGTTTGCAGGCATTTCACTCTTGAGACTATCCCTTTTAATTTCTGTTTAACTAGCCTCCTCATTTTTGTGTAGTTCCCCTTTTTGAAGTTAAATGCTACTGTGGTGCCTGTGTCTGGTATTTTCCCACCTTGCAAGGATAGTCTATATTAGAACATAGAGGTCTATAAAATGATGAATGGTGTGGAGTAACTAAGTAAATGGGCAACAAAATGGCAAATGAAATTTAATGTGGATAAATGTAAAGTAATGCACATTGGAAAAAATAACCCCAACAATATATACAATATGATGGGGGCTAATTTAGCTACAACTAATCAGGAAAAAGATTGTGGAGTTATCCTGGATAGTTCTCTAAAGACGTCCATGCAGTTTGCAGCAGCAGTCAAAAAAAGCAAACAGGATGTTAGGAATCATTAAAAAAAGGGATAGAGAATAAGAGGGAGAATATCTTATTGCCCTTATATAAATCCATGGTGCGCCCACATATTGAATATGGTGTACAAATGTGGTCTTCTCATCTCAAAAAGGAAATATTGGCATTAGAAAAGGTTCAGAGAAGGGCAACTAAAATTATTAGGGGTTTGGAACAGGTCCCATATGAGAAGAGATTAAAGAGGCTAGGACTTTTTAGCTTGGAAAAGAGGAGACTAAGGGGGGGGGGATATGATAGAGGTATATATAATTATGAGTGGTAAGGAGAAAGTGAATAAGGAAAAGTTATTTACACGTTCCCATAATATAAGAACTAGGGGCCACCCAATGAAATTAGTGGGCAGCAGATTTAAAACAAATAAAAGGAAGTTCTTCTTCACACAGCGCACAGTCAACCTGTGGAACTCCTTGCCTGAGGAGGCTGTGAAGGCTAGGACTATAACAGGGTTTAAAAGAGAACTGGATAAATTCATGGAGGTTAAGTCCATTAATGGCTATTAGCCGGGACGGGTAAGGAATGCTGTCCCTAGCCTTGGTTTGTCAGAGGGGGGTGATGGATGGCAGGAGAGAGATCACTTGATCATTACCTGTTAGGTTCACTCACTCGGGGGGGCACCTGGCATTGGCCACTGTCAGTAGACAGGATACTGGGCTAGATGGACCATTGGTCTGAGCCAGTACAACCTCTCTTATGTTCTTAAGTGAACAAGGAAGTATTGTTTACCCCTTCACATAATACAAGAACCAGAGGTCACCCAATTAAATTAATAGGCAGCAGGTTTAATACAAACATAAGGAAGTACTTCTTCACACAACGCACAGTCAACCTTTGAAACTTGTTGCCAGGGGATGTTGTGAAGGCCAAAATTATAACTGGATTCAAAAAAGAACTAGATACATTCATGGAGGATAGATCCAGCAACGGCTATTAGCCAAGATGCCAGGGATCCACATTCTAGGTATCCCTGCTTTTACAAATGCCTGTAACAGCACCTCATTCATTGCAGCCCTAATCCTGAAAGAGATAATAGCAACAGAGGGGCTGTGTCAAGGACACAGATTCCTTGATCCATTGACAATGTTCAATGGGGAAAATTTGGCACTGTACTCTGAACCCTGAATTCACAAATGGGGCCGGAGGAGCATTAGGGTATTCCATCTTCAGGGAAGGTTCCCACCACCAATTTCGAGGTTAATAGTCCTCAGCCTAGAACAGCTATTTCATGCCTCACAGTAACCACAGACTGAAAAAAAAACACCACCGTGTCTGTTTGACAAGCATGCTAAACCCTTTACTTAGAACACAATATTTCATCCTCCTTTAATGATGAAGGTACTGTTTAAGATTGTTTGTTGAGCAGATATCTCTCTGAAAGAAGTCACACTGCTACCTGTGATGTCCCTGGTCTTGAACCTAGCCTGGGAGTCGCCAGACAGCTTCCACATCCTGGCCTCCACCCAGTGGCGACTGAAACTGGGTGGGCTAGGACGAGGACTATGGCCCCAGCTAGGGCCCCATCCATGGGAGCTCTGATTGGAGGATCACCCAGCTCCACCAACTGTTCCAACTACACTATCTATGCCAGGAGGAGGAGCAGGAAGTTTGTCTGAACAATAAGGTAGTTTCCTGTTATGGCTACATTGGACCTTGCAGGCAGTCTCATTCCTGCCTTATCGGGCTCCTGGCTCCTTCCTTACCTGCACCTTCACTCCTGTTCTCACCTTGCTTCTACTCCACTCTATCTTTTCCTTCTCTTCCCCTCCACTTATCAGTGACCATCCCGGCTCTGACCCCAGCCTCCGCCTTTCGATCCTGACTCCAGTTTGACCCTTAGCTCTGGCATTGGCATCTGATCTCAGCGTCGATTCCTGGTTCTGACTCTGGCTTGACCCCTGGCTGTAGTAACTGGCAGTTGACTCCGGTGCTGACCCTTGTCTTCATTCCCCAACCTGGACTGCTGTTCCGCCCATTAGACCTGACTCCTGCTCTGACTACTAGGTGAGACTGCATACATCCTGGTCCATAAGAGCACCTTGGCAGGTGCTTGGCAGAAAACAGATAAATAGTGTAACTATGTTTGGATTTAAGAAATAAACTAACATAAATCCTCTCAAATAAAATTAAAAAAACCCTGTTCAACAATCAAATATTGTACAATAAATAAATCCTAGACAGGGAAAATGTAGTTGTGGGTGGCCTAGTAAAATCAGCTCTTTGGTTTGTTGGAAGAGGCAAGGCGATGCTAGAATGGATAATTCTAATGACAGAGCTAATCCCTACAAGTACTAATAATATAATTCCATTTTTTTTAAATGGCTTCTCTCAGAATAATGTTCTGGGTGCCCTGCAGAAAGCAACTCATGTTCACCAACGTTAGGAGAACTGGGTGACAGGAATTGCCTGGAGTTATCATCTGAAACAACGCTGATAAATCTTGTGAAGACAGTTGAAGCTTGCAACTGTCCAGTTAATTTAAAGTATTACTTAACATCTATAATAGATGGGCTCAGGGGATCAGACCAAGATTTGGTTAACTAAAAAAATCTGAAAAGGATAGACTCTCCCATCCAGGAGACTTGCAGAGCATTAGGCTTCTGTTTCCCATGTAGTATATTATTACTAAGCACTTCTGCATCTCTGTATCAAGAATCCTAGCAACAAGCTTAATAAACTATCGATGAGAAAATGACTGACACACTTAAATCTCCCTTGAAAACCCGCATTAGTTACAGAATCTGGAATTTAAAATTCAGGCCATTATTCCAACACAAACAAAAAATGTAGAATAGTAGAAGTCATACCGGGGGTGATGGGTTTCCTTAATTTGAATGCTAAAAACCCATTTGCATTCAAAATGCAGACAGGACAAAACAGCATCACTGGCTGAGCTTATAAATATTATTCAGAAGCTCTTTGAGGAGCTCATGTTTACTGAATTACTGATTTTTATTTTTAAGAAAAGAGTTGATATAAGACAGCTGGATTGTATCAATAGTTAGCCTTTACAAAAATTCTTAAACTTACGTGTGAGTACCACTGATTCTATAGGAGCTATTAGCTTTTTCTTTTTTAACAACTATTTTAACATTTTGGATTTATATATATTTGGGCTTTCACCACATTATTTTTAGGCAATTCTCAAATATGTACTCTGCCTGTCTCTGAAGATTGTATATATTAGGGTTTTCTTGCTTTAGCTTATCATCATGGATATACACACACACTGCCATCTATTAAACCACATCCCATTTAAAACGAGGGAGTGAAATCTGGTACTACACTCTGTTGTTTTTATACTCTTAAATCCAATTGTTTTGCAATAAATTCAGCCAACTCCTATAATTTAACAAAAACTATATTTAAAGAATAAAAGTTCCCTAATTAAGGAAATTCCCCATTAAGGATCAAAATTCCTAGATAAGTATTGTGGGATTCCATAAGGCAGCATTAAGGTTGTCTCCATTTTTTACATTGATCTTTAGCTATACATCCAGACTTTTAAAATGACTTTAATGGTATTTGAAGCAGGGGTCAGAGGTATTTTTAACATCTGGTTTGGCTTTTTTAACACCCACCCAGATTTTCTTCTTTCTGTTTCTAGAAAGGTAAGACTTTTAGAATGTAAGGAGCAATGCCAACACAGAGAAGGCAGGAGGCAACAGCTGCCTCAAGACAATTCATTGAATAGAGGTCTTCCTCCACCAATGATTTTCCTCAATTAACTTTAAATCTTGCTCCCTTGCTGTAAACTGTACAAACACAACATTTAAAGAGCCAGGATCATAAGAGGGCCAATACATTTTCAAGATCAATCTGCAGTATCAATATCTGTATTGTGTGTGTGTGTGTGTGTGTTTGTGTTTATTTTGCCTAACTGTTGGTTTAAACAGAGTTTTCCAGGATGGTGCTTGATGTGGAAATTAGCTATCATATTTTGCCTTAATATTAAAAAAACATGTAATATAAAATGCTGTATGTAGATATACATTTTTTCATAAAAAGGTATAACTGGTTTTAAAATACTTTGCAAACTAGCAAAGCCATGAGCCCTCATGAAAACGTACTGGTCTGAACGTTTCAAAACACTAACACTACTTAGCTAAAGAAACACGAGAAAGCTTTTTAAAAAAATAAAAAAATGTGAATACACATTGCCATTAAAAACAATTAAACTTCAGTGAGACAGGGTGGTCCAGTGGAGAGGGCATCGAAGTGGAGGGGGGGAGGGGTCAAGGATTTGCTAAGTCACATCCCCATGCTTTGAGGCTGTGATGGAAGCTTAGGTTTGGTAGGTGAAACTCTCTCCACTTCAGGGTTCTTGTTATGGCAGGAGCAAAGGTGATACAGAACTGGCAAGGGAGAGTACCTCTGATGACACCCAGGAGCCACATCTCAGGCTAATTAAATGGCACTATCACCTGGCAAGTAGAACTAGCGCTAGGTGTGTGAAAGCTCCTAAAGAACATCTACACAATCCCCACTACAATTTAAACAGCATTCGGAGGTTGGGGGAACAGGTGGCGCTAGAAGAGAAACTCAAAGTGGT
The DNA here is from genome assembly GCA_032164245.1 of Sternotherus odoratus. NCBI lineage: Eukaryota > Metazoa > Chordata > Testudines > Kinosternidae > Sternotherus > Sternotherus odoratus. The sequence continues at coordinate 12,611,224 of JAVMKO010000015.1, forward strand.
ACATGTCAAAGTTCAGTAAATAATTTATCACTCTCAGAGATAAATTTGCCCAGTGCTAGGGCACCCAGATTTCTCTCTGAATGGAAGGTGTACCTTCCTCCTCTAGCACATAATGGGCCAACATTGCCTACAGCAATTGCAAATGCCAAAAAACACATCACAGTCTCTATAAGGAAATATTCAAAAGAAGTAAAACAAGGACTTGGGTATACAGTGACTCCCCTCTTTCATTAGCTGAGAAATAGATGCAAGACAGTGGACATATACAAGACCAGCAGTTAATCTGATTTACAGCCCCTCCTACAAACCAAAAGCTTCTTGACATCTTTAGTGTCAAAAAGGCAGGATTAAAAGCCAGAACACACCCCTGTCACACCTGCCAAGTCTCTCTCATTTGGAGGAAGACTCCTTCAATTTGGATTGATTTAATGGCAGTCTTTCAGTTCTCACTATTGGGGTGAAGGATTTTATTGTGTGTATATATGTCAGGGGATTTTTAAGACTCTTAGGTTGGTTGGTTGTTGGTTTGTTCTGGTCGTTTGTAAGTCTCCCTTAGAAAAATAACTGACGATTGACAGCCCTGTAATTTATATGTTGCTAAATATAAGAGATATGAAAAAATAGCAGAATAATTAGAACCCAGATCAGAATGCAAACAAAAGGTGTTAAACTGAACCTTGGGAATATTTATAAGTGAAATAAATTGGACAGAAAAAATCCTTCTGAATGTGAACAGCTCCCTCCTTCATCAGCTTCACCACAGGCTGATAAACTACAGAAATGCTACTGTAGCCCCTCAAGGCTTATTTTGACTAAAGCTTAGGAATGCAACATATAAACACTAGACTCCCACATTACACTGTTACAACTTGCATTAACAGTGACTGGACAAAAGCCACATTTTCATAGAAACATCTTACAGGGATAAATCTTGTGTTTAGCTTTTTTTTAAAATGCCAATTTCCTCACATAAATCATGCACTCACAATTCAAGAGGTGACTGATATACTGCAAACAACTGCAGATTTAGTTTCCTTTTAAACTGTACTAAAGGGTTCTGTTTATCTGTTGATGTTTAACTGAAGACACACTGCATTTCTGCATTCAGAGTAGCCAGAACTGTGAGTGGCACATACATTTTGTTTCAAAATAGCAATTTCAGCTTCCTCAGGTGATAGAGATATATTTAGTTCCTGGAATCAACTCACTAGAGAAAGTTCAAAATATAAACACCTTTATCTGGATATAGCACTGGCATTCACTCACTTCATATCATTATTTGTATTGTGGAGTCCCAGGCACAAATCAACACTTCCCATGCTAGGTGCTGTACAAATAGAGAATAAAAAGAGTGCCTATCCCAAAGAGGTTACAACTTAGTAGAGCAGAAATCTGTGCTACTAGTTATTTCACCTACACACAAAACTGCACCATAAAGTGTTTGCTGTACCTGCCACATTGTTGTGCATTGAAATGTTGAGGTTTTCTTTAATTAGAGAAAATAGTAAAAATGTGTCCATAGTTTGCAAAGTATAGATGAAAGAATTTTATCCAACTTAATTTTGTATTAAGTTACCTATATCAGAAGTTTGATATATGTAACTTCTGAAGTATTCAAAAAGAGTAGAATAAGAGAATGATAAACATAATGTCATCACATTCTATGTTCTTTGACTTGCTGTTGAAGTATAGGAACCAGTTAAGAGTAAACACTAGCAAAAATAAACTGGACTATGTTTTACCAATCTAAACCTTACTTCAAACATACACAAAAGAGTCACAGCAAAGAACAATAGGGCATTATATTCTAAGCACTTGCTGCCCTCTCGTGGCTTCTCTTGATAACTGCTAAAATTTTAAAAAAAGAAGCTATCTTCATCTAGAGGTAACAAAGGGTACGTCTTCACTACCCACCGAATCGGCGGGTAGCCATTGATCTTCTGGCGATTGATTTCTCGTGTCTTATGAAGACGCGAGAAATCGATCGCTCGCGGCGCCCCAGTTGACTCTGGAACTCAAGCTTGCCGGGAGGTGCAAGCTGGATCGACGGGAGAGCGCGCCGCCGACTGCCGCCGCCATGAGGATGAGTGGTAAGTCGGCTGCAGATACGCAAACTTCAGCTACGTGATTCACGTAGCTGAAGTTGCGTATCTGCAGTCGATCCCCCTCCCCAGTGAGGACCAGCCCAAAGAGTCCTGTGGCACCTTAAAGACTAACTAAAGTTAGCCCACGAAAGCTTATGCTTCAATACTTTAGTTAGTCTTTAAGGTTCCACAGGACTCTTTGTTACCTTTGCTATTCCAGACTAACACGGCTACCTCTCTGATTCTATCTTCATCTAGGATGTTGAAAATTCAGTTTGCTTTTCAAAGGTGTTTCTTATGCAAAACATTCCCATGATAGATATAGAAATAAATCCACAAAATAGTTTTACAACATTAAGCATAGCAGTATTCAGGAAAAAAATTTCAGAGGTGGAACAGAATGATAGCAAAATCTAGAATGCAAAAGCAGTAATTTAAACCATTATTTTGCCTTACTGTAACAAGGTAAAAATTCAAGTAACAGCATACATTCAAGTCTTACGTTTTTCCAGGAGATTTTTTCAACCAGAATATATCATCACTTGTAATTCCATATTCCAATGCACCTGCAATCTATGAATAAAATGTATAGATAATTTTGGAGCTCATAGAACATGCTAAAGAAATGAAAAATTGAACTTGATCACTACAAGATACTATAGTGTTTCCATTAGCTCAGTTGCTGGTTTTCTGCAATATATAAAAACCACAAAGCTAAAGAACTACACAGTGGTGCTAATACACATTTTAGAATTTTACTGCATTTGTACATGCCCAATGGCTTAAAAAAATGCCCAACAGACCCATCATATATTGAACACCCCTGAAATTCCCATTGCTTCTTTGTGGAATCAACCCTATGTCCTTCATTGCATGCGGTGACTGTTTAGAATGTTTAGGCTCTGATCTAGAATATTGGTTACCCACAGAATTGCCAATGTTATCTGTAGATAAAGTAGCTGCAGTCATCTCTTGTACTTTCCTACATTTACTCTTGGAACAGTGGTTAACATATTGAAACAGAAGGGGGAACTCTCATCACAGCAGCCAAGTAGAGTGAGTGCCGCTTACCCATACCAACCACAAGGGGGGGATTTTTCTTTTGTCAAAGGAATAGGAGCTGTGGTTCGCCTCCCCCCCCCCTTTACTTTACCACATGTGCAAGAAAAACCCTCAATGCTTCAAAGAGTAATATTAAGAAGAAGTTATCTAAGGCAATCAGCAAGTTTTTAGGTTTGCTGAAGTTCTATCCAAACCATGATTATGAAACTGGAACTCAATTTTTCTATTCTAGTCTACACAGGTTTTTATACCATGCTCTACAGCACAGTACGAGTGCCTTCCTGTAGTGCATTAAGGCACGTGACTATACACTGTCATGTGTTTGTTCTCTCATCTTCTCCCCAGAGGAAGAATTATGCACACGGGAGTTTCTGGTTTGGTAGTGCGGTGCTTTTTAAAAATATATCTATCTATTGCTCTGTATTTATGTTGGAGAAGACAAGGTTGAAGAAATGTGCCTTGCACTTGGAGCAGAAGGTGGTGTTGTCTGTGATGACCCACAACTCTTATGAAGAAACTCATTACGTGTTCTCCTTGCAAGGGCTATAGTCATTTTTAGACTCGACTAGGTCATTCTTTCACCCTTCTTTCACATAGGCATTACACAATAAGGGATGATGGAATTACACCTCCAGGAAAACATGCAGAAAGCCTATTTTTGGTTTTTATGCTGTGTCAAAGGAATTTACATCCTGTGTGTGGTGGGGCAGCTGCCCCATATAGGTAGAAAAAGGGTTGAACAGCCTTGGGGAGGCTGCACATACCCAGCCAATTAGAAAAGGGCTTATTGAGCCAGCCAATAGAGAGAAGGCTTAGTGGAGCAGCCAATCAGGGCCAGGCTGGCCCACCTAAGAATGGCTGCTGAGCAGAACAGAAGCAGTCTCTTCATGGAGGTCAAGGGCAGAGGACTAGCTGCCCTGTAGGAGGGTTAAGAGAGACAGCACCAGGGACAGAGCAGTGCTGGGCAGGGTGTGGGCAGTAAGAGGGAGCTCCAGCCTGACGGCTGCCAGACTGAGGCCCTGATAGAAGGGCAGAGAAGGTGCTAGGGCAGTGGGGAAGTGGTTCAGGGAAACAGACAGTGGAGAAGGAGGAAGGGCAGTATGTGACTGCCGGCTACGGGGTCCCTGGGCCAGGACCTGGATTTCTGCTCCCCACTTGCTACTGAGAGGAATAGCCAGTGCATGGAATGCTGTTTGCCACTGAGGCGAGTGGCAGGACTGTTGGGTCCTCTGGAAGGGGGGAGAGAACTGAGTGGGGCACAACCGAAGAGCTGTGTCCAGAAGAGGATCCTGTAGAGGGAGCAACGTGGGTCTTAGAAATGGAGGGAGAGTGACAATGGGCACAACACCACTAGATAAGGGCGCTCTGGTGAAATGAGAGCTAATTCCCAGGACGGCCAGCAGGAGGCGCTGTAGTGGTCAGTTCCTCCCCATTTCAATGTGAAATATAGGTACTGGCAGCTACTTCTGAGAGACTTAAGGTTCAGTGCGATCAGCTTTTGGTTCTGTAGCATGTTAGTTATCCTGAGCTCCGTCTGTAGTGTAGATGGAGCTCAGGATAACTAACATGCTACGGAACCTTTACCACCAGGTCTTTGGTTAGAACCCATCCCTGCTTGATAGCAACTTCATTTGAGACCAGACCAATGGCTTATATGAAATGACTTCAGACATCTCAATTCAGTTTCCAGTGGACAGGTATTTACCTCTCAAACTCACCATCACAATTAAAGCTAACTGACATTTTCAGGAGAGTCCAAAGAAAATAAATCACCCTGATCCCCAGAGGTGGTCCCTCCCAATCAAGGTAAATATACAGCATGGGAAAGCATTAACGGCGAGTGCCCATACTTAACTGTCCATTGTACAGGATGATGACTCCAGTTTTAAGAATTGTTAGTCTGGCACCTTTCAAGAGCACTAAAAACACTTTTTTAAAAGAAAGCAGGACCTGCCTGTTGTTCTCCAACTTCAGATGCATAACCCTGAAACATCTCATAAAACTGGATTACATGGCATGGAATCCCCTGTGCAGCCCCTTGGAAGATTACACAAGTTACATGCTACTTCTACCTGTTCTGCTGTTTTACAAGATTAAGGGTCTAAACTGTGCAAAGCTATGCTCATAGCAGGCAGCTTTTAGACTCAAGGACGTTCAGGGTGTTGAAATAGGCCAGGGCAACAGGTTATGGTCTGATTAAAAAAAAGAGATAAAAATCAATCTTGAGTTACCCTCACCATACCACAAAGTCAGATTGCTAAAATCCTGGATAGGTCAAAGCTTTGAGTTTACAGCACAAGCAACATTTATGCCTTTAAATTGTTGCACAATTTCAATTTAACTTGCAGGGATCTTGTATTTTAATTTTTGATGGAAAGCTCAAGTATTATGTAAAAGACAATTGTTTCAGCTCACACACTCACAGAAGTTAATTATTCGTATCTTCACCTGGGCATTTATGTCCTTTGGTAAGTCCTCCAACGTTTAGTGTGAGCTACAACAGAAAAAGTAAAGCTATTGGATACGTCAAATGGCAGACGTAACTTACATGTGTAGGATATTTTGGCCTTCCTCCAGTGGCAATGACTATGTTTTCTGCAGTAATGATAGTCTGCAAATAAATATACAAAGTTAGGATCATCATGATCAACAACCTCTGAAAGAATCGCTGGCTTTATTCTGAGACAACCTTATTGTCTGTCATTAGCTTTTAATTACATACATATGAATAATAAGAACTGAGGAAAGACTGGCATAAGCGCATACTATTTGTGTAAACTAGTGCACCAATGAGCACTATTTTAACAAATATAGTTAAAGGTTGTCTTCATTTAAAGTACACACACAAAAACTCTTCTCTTACTATATTAAAAAGACAGACTGGTGGGGAAAGTGTAAGGCTTTCAACTGTTCCTACAATATTGATTAGACTAAAAGGTTCCTTTGGGATGCAGTAGTTGTATACCAATGGCAGCTAATTTTTTCTTTAATTTGGCTATAAGAAGATAGAGACTATGACTAAGGTTTTCAAGAGTGACAAGTGATTTTGGTATCCAAAATCAAGACACCTTAAAATTACTGTGATTTTCAGAAAGCACCGAGCATCTGCTACTTGAAAGTCACACCTCTTTAAAGTGCCTCAGGTAGTCACTTCTGAAAATTTTGGCACACTTACACAATTTTATTCAAGAGCTTTTGCTAAAGGGGCAGAAGTGATTACCAACCATGATCCACTCAGATGCTTGAAGTTAAACTGCAATATACTTGCATTAAAAAAAATGAATGCAATGTTTTCCCAATTTTGCAGATTGGAGGAAAAGCATCTCTTATATGACCCAGGAGAAAAGATAAGGAGAAAGTTTCATCTAGCGGTTACAGCATGAGAGAGTGAGGAGATCAGAGTTCTATTTAAACTTCTACCACTGATCTTGGCTCTGCCAATACTATGGGACTTTGGCCAAGACAATTAACCGTCTTGTGCCTCAGTTTTCTCATCTGTAAAGTGGAAATAACACAAGCTAACTCAACGTTGAGACTGGAGTTTATTATGCTCAATTATCAATATATTAATGCTTATTCAAGCACTTTGAGATCCTTGGATGGAGAGTACTTTACAATTGCAAAGCCCTATTAATTTCATGTGCAGGAGGTTCTGGTTTGATAACTGCAAACTAAATTTGCAAAATAAAAGCTAGATCCCTGTATATTTGACAGTTACTAACAAACTTGGAGCTAGAGTTTCTGAAGTTCAACCAGATGATGCTATAATAACCAGCCATGTAGCTCACCTCTTTACCTGCATTTGTCAAACCCCGGACTGTGTGCGCATCCACCAAACTGCCTGTGAGGTTGAAATACTTCACTTTCCTGTTTAAAAAAGTTACACCTGCTTAGTGAACAGAAATCCAAGGGACATACAATCACCTAGCCCCCTCTTTCAAGAGCACCAGACCTAAAGTGACACAAAGATAGTAAATAGCAGCAAAACAGGAAAGTAAAATGGAAATAGAGTATCGGCATTTCATAGATCTATTTGTGGTTTAGCCACTGACTTAAATGACCTGCCTGCAGTTCATGCTAAGTAAACTATGGCACAAAACTCATCTATATAATGGGAATAACACCTATTGTAAAAGATGTTGAAAGGTTTAATGCTTAAAACCTCCCCCCCCCCCCCAGATGAGAGGTGCCAAATATGGAAAAATGCATCACGGACCATGAACTCTGGTCTTGTGTGTGCTTTAACCTTATACGATACAGATTTCATGGGGAAGACCAGTGTTTCTCAAATTGCAGGTCTTGACACAAAAGGGAGTTGTGGGGGGGTGGGTCACAAGGGTATTTTGGGGGGGCAGAAGTATTGCAACCCTTACTTCTGTGCTGTTGCTGGTAAGGCGCTGCCTTCAGAGCTGGGCTCCTAGCCAGCAGCTGCTGCTCTCCAGCTGCCCAGCTCTGAAGGCAGTGTCAAAGTAAGGGTAGCAGTACTACAACTCTCCTACAATAACCTTGACCTCCCCCCCCCAAAATTGGGGGTCCTGACCCGACATCTGAGATTTAAATAGCTGAAATCATGACATTTTAAAAAATTCTATGACTGTGAAATTGACCAAAATGGACCATGAATTTGGCCCTACACATAATGAAAAAGTGGCAAAATTTTTCACTCATTTAGCGGACATTAACAGATTAATAGTCTTTGCTGGGGAGTTTCACTACTTGCAAAAATGTAGAAAATGCAAAAGCTGAAACAGAAGTTCTACAAAGAAGAGAAAAACTGCTTGATTATATGAGGGAAGATGAAAGTTAGAATTTCATTTACTTGTTCTGTAGCTGCACTCTGTGTCCCCAGTTTAAGGATTTGACATAATTTTGAACGGCTTCTGCCATTATAGACCTATCAAGAAACAAAACACGAAGTGTTAAATCATCATATTACATATTCTGAATATGCAACTCAAAAATTGATGTACAGATAACTAATGGTAGTTAGGAATGTTTTTGTAACATAAATGATATTAGAACAAAGTGCAATATCTTCCTTGTAAAACTAGTAAGCCTGGGTTTTTTCCAGAGAGTGGCCAAAGAATGGTCTGAGTGAAATTCAATTCTGTTGCTGTCTCAGAGCGAAAAGCAGTGGGGAAAATGTTTGTACTTTTATTACAGATCTACAGGAAAAACAAAACGCATAGGTACAATATTCTTTACCAGTCATGGTGAACAGGGTGGGATATATTCCAGCCATAATGTTGGGCATCTTTAAGGGCACCCCCTAAAAGAGCTGCTTGATGCATAAGCTTTTTAGGAATGCAGCCAACGTTCACACAAGTGCCACCAAGTCCCCATTTGGTTCCTAAAGAGAGCATACAAAAATCCCAAACAGATCATTTTAACCTAATGCAGTTAGTTTGGAAATAACAGATGCCACTTATACAATCTGTTGCAGATGAGTTTCTGACTCTGCTTATGACATTTATGAGAGTAATTTTATTTTTAAGTTTAAAATTAGTACTGAAAATAGCTTAAATCTTACACTGCTCAATGCACAAAATATCTGAAGTACAGCAACACCAACTATAGACAATCACATTTAAATGTCTGCATTCCTACTTAACATAATAAATCATAGAAAAAATTCAAGAACCACTTGATTTACAGATAAGATAATGAACACAAGCTGAATTGTAAGTTGACAAATGTAACAGTCATGTTTTAACGGAGACAATGATCTTAAACTTTATTCAAATTCCACTCCCACTAAAGTCAAGGGGAGTTATGCTATTGACTTCTAGAGGGCAAAGATTAACTCTCAGTGTACATCTACAAAGCTAAACACCACCACTGCCACACTGGTACTAATGTGTTTAGAAACAGACCTATTTAAAGATGTGTTTCATATAAAAAAGTGGCCATGGCTTACTTTCATACCTTTAGGTGAAGGATCCACATAATCTAGAACAGCCACCTTCTTTCCAAACTGAGCAGCTTCAAAACAAAAAAAAAGGAGAGCAAGTATATTTATCAAAGGGAAAAAACACATGAAGAAAAACCTCATTATAGTGTTGTAGTTTTGGAGAAAAAATATAAGGTTATAAACATGTTAAATACAGTTAGTAAACAGCATTTCTCTGACATTTGCAGCAGCTGTTTGACATTTCTAACTTCAACAACTGTTCTCACTGTGTGTAAACATGCAGAAGGTATAATAACGAGTAAAGGAAAAAAGGATATGATCTCCTGAAGCATTCAGTGTAATGTAAGCCCTTATTTCACTGCCGTTGTGTGTTAAAAATCCAGATGACAACGAAGTCAGAGTAAAAAACAAAACAAAAACAAGACTGTCCTGTTCCTGTGTATGAATGACTCCTTAAATATAAGTGAATTAATGATTTAAGAAAACATTCTTTGTAGGGACTGAATGCTTTCAAGAGATTAGCAGAGACAGTAATGAAATAACTAATAGTCATAATTTAAACAAAAAATTGAACTTTTTATTAGTATTTCTTTACAGCTTCAAACCTTCTTTTGCACAAGCAAGGCCTCCAGAACCTCCACCAATCACCAGAAGATCATACTCATTTCTCCCTATGAAAAGAACATATAAAAAGAGAAGAAGAAATTAGAAAGATGGCAGAGGTACATTATGAGGTGTCAGGTTTGTTTTTTTAAATTAAAATATTGTTTCCTATCAGTATCTCATAGCACTCTACTGTACCCACTAAAACATTCAAACCTCCAAAACAACAATGTGCTAGTGAATAAAAACCTACACATAAAACTAACCAGTTTGTTTTCAGAAATTAAATGAAAAGCAAAAAGCAAACAAATAGCAAAAAGGAAGAAAAGTAAATTAGATATAGTACTGACAATGTCCACCAAAAAGTGGGTGACACAATAAATCATAATGGCTCTAGTTTACTAGATTATGATTGGAACTCAATGTATATCTCTTGGCAAGAGTGTAACAAGTCCTATACTATGGCTGACATTTCTATGCATGCAATCGCCAAAGCAACATGTTAAAGACTCTTATGATACTTTGGTTGAAACAAAGTCGTTGCAGTGGGTAAACATTTTTCTACCCAAACTATTTAATTTTTGTTCTCAAGCAACCAGATGTGGCAATCTAAATTACAAATTAGTAGTCTGCAACAACCAAGAGTATTTTAACAAACTCACTTTTATACAAAGGTAAAAACCAAGTGATTTCTATCAGAAACAGCCAGCCCACTTAGTTTGCTAACAGCCTGATTTTTCAAGCTACCGAGTGCCATCAATTTAAACAAAAAGAAGCAACAGTACTCAATCACTTGCAGGATAGGAGAAAACCACTTTCCCAAGCTGTATCACAAGTTTCAGCCGAGGGAGTTTCTTGGCAGAGGTGTACATTTCAGAAGAGAGAAAGGTTGAGCATAGACTTAGGGTGACCAGATGTCCTGGTTTTATAGGGACAGTTCCGATTTTTGGATCTTTTTCTTCTATAGGCTCCTATTACCCCGCCCCCCACCCCTCCCCCGTCCTGATTTTTCACACTTGCTCTCTGGTCACCCTAGCACAGACCCACTGGCCTCCCGCTACAATAGAATGGTTGTGTTTAAAAAAGTTGTTGGGTGCCTTCAGATAAGGTGTCACCGCAGGTCGGGGTGTCTCAGAGTTGGGGTGGGGGCGGAGTCCTCCCCCCCCCCCCCCCAACCAACCCAACCCAACCCAACCTAACATTTCCAGTGCAGGGGGAGATGGCCACCTACCTGCCCCTCCCCCCACCAGCTCCCTAGGTAAGGGAGCCCCACCAAGATCCACTCCCCCTTCCCCCACCCCAGGAGGGTCTCAATCACCTCCCCCAGCGGGCACGGCTGCTGCCCCCCAGTCTGAGGCACGGGGGGGAGGCCGCCCCTCGTCCCCGCAGCAGCAGCTCGCCAGGAGACAGAAGGGGGAAGCCATCCCCCACCGCCGCCCCGGTAACCGGCAAGGGGCTGGGGGCCACCGTACCTGACAGGACCCGAGCCGTACGGCACAGCACAGGCTCCCAGTGGAGCCGCTTCCGCCCCCGCCACAGCGCCGCCATGTTGTACGGCAAAAGTTACGGCGGCGCCCCCCGCCCAGACAGGACCCCAGATGCCCGGCCTGTCATGCTCAGCGCCTGACTGAAAGGCACGGAGGAGCCGTTGCTCTCATGCTCGCCTCGGGGACAGCCTGGGGGCGAAAAGGGTCGACTTGGGCCTCTGCCACTTCCTGGAGTCGGCGGCAGCTGCACTGGGTCAGTTGAGGTAGGTGAGTGTTCGGGCGCCCCCGCCGGGGCTCTAGGTCAGGGGAGGGACGTGGGTTCGAGTCCTTGCTCTGTCTGAGGCGCTGTGCCCTTGGTCAAGTCACTTAGCCCCTCTGAGTCCTGGGGATTAGTGTCCTAAAGCCTGTGGGGCTCCGCCCCTGCGTGAAACATCCCCACACAAACTCCACCTACCCCGTCCCCGCCTTTCGCAGGGACCAGAGGGTTTCCTTACCGATTTCCTGCCTTGTGTTGTGCTCACATCTTTCCAACTTTAGTTTTAAGACATGGTTGTTGGGGGGGGGGGGGGGGGGGGGAGGGTTAACAGATCCTCGGGCGACACAAGAATTTACTTTGTTTCAATTAGCAGGTTTTTTTGGACTTAGCACACATGCCTCAGTAACTCCTCTGATAAAGAATCAGAGACGTAGCCGTGTTAGTCTGGAATAGCAGAAGTGACAGAGAGTCCTGGGGCACCTTAAAGCCGAACTAAAGTATTGGAGCATAAGCTTTCATGGGCTAATACCCACCCACTTCGTTGGATGCATCCGACGAAGTGGGTATTAGCCCACGAAAGCTTATGCTTCAATACTTTAGTTAGATGCCACAGGACTCTGCCACTTCCTCTGATAAAGAAGTGGAGGAAAGGTCTCTGCAAAAGGGGGTCAGATTAAAAAAATAAAAGCATCCTACGCCATTTGAGCAAAGAATACCTCTTAAACAAGAGCAAAACTAATTTTGTCCAATAGTTGACATTTGATATTCCAGGGGTAATAGGAGGTTTTATTACTCTTTCCTGAGGTTGTAGACTCAGCCCATCAACACTACTACCGATTAATGACTGGAATATTTAATGTAGCATTAGCAGATCACCTCTTCAAGATGAGGAGGATCTATGCAGCATGTGCTCCCCATCTTTTCTCCCATATCACGTCCCTTGGCACAGCAGCACTACACCAGTGTTACCAGGGGCCCCACCACAGCCACACAAGTGAAAGCAGGAAGGGACCAATCTAGTGGTTGGAGGAGTAGGATCTAATCCTGATTCTACCTCTGACTGACTATACAGTCTTGGGTAGCACTTCACCTCTATGCCTCCTGTTACCCCTGTGAAGTAGCTCAATATAATGATTGTTAATTTACAGATGGGTATTACGTGATTTAATTATTGTTTGTAAAGTGTTCTGTGATCCTCTGATAAAAGGTTCTCTAGCAATACAAACCAGTTATTAATCAAGATTATTCCAGAGGGACCAGCAAACTTTTATTAATTCAAAAGTTCTGGCTTTTGTCCAGTTCCGTGGTAACTAACACGTTAGGAGATGGGAATCTAGATACTTTGATGATTCATTGACAAATACGAAGGTAGATGGATCTATTCTTGAGGTTTTAAGCCCTTGGCCCTGTAGAGGAGCAGCCCTAGAAAGGGACCATTTTAGTCATCTAGTGCCTCCATAAGTTAGTTCAGGAACAGCACTGATTGGCTAATGAGAAAACTGCATTCAGCCATCTTGTGCTTGAAATGTAATCAGTCCCATGCAGGGCTGAGGTGGGGTGATCGCTGGGGGGGGATCAGGATGGGGGGAAAAGAAAGATTTGAGGTACTAAAGACACCACTGAGGGTGGATAGAAATGCTCTGCAGACATAGTAACTTGCTTGTTCACTGTTAATTATTGTTTCACAAACCATAAAATGAAAACTGCAACACTTTGATAAAAGGATTGAAAAGTTGTCTGGTATCATGATAAACACCTCCTTGTTATACTGCTTGTTGAATGCCAGATAGGGGATATGCACAAAACTAAAGATAAGAGTTCAATATGTCCAAAAGGTGGAGCAAGTTCTCTTTGCTGTGGATTTAGCTTAATGGTTGTTTTCCATGGGAAAATGTTGCTAGACCATTACATTATTTCACTACTAGGAAAAGACTTTTAAGTAGCAAGATACTGCTGATAGCATGTCCCAGAGCTAGGAATCCTTAGTAAAAAATGCTCTGATCCTCAGCCCTGGAGAAATGTGCTCTTAGGACCATCAATAGTATTTCTTTCAGTATTAGCTGCTCAGGTGGGTCATGATGTAATTGGAGAACTTGTCCCACTGATCCTAGAATGATAGTCATGACTGCTGAACAGGTATTAGAAAAGCAAACCTGAATTCACATTCAGAAATGTATTTTGGTGCTGATAGATGAATGCATATATCTCCTACACCCAAGCTGCTTTGATATGGAACTATGAAAGTACACTCGCTTAGAAATCTGGGATGGAAACAAATTTCTTAAATGACATGTTATTTGACTCAGCTTCATATTTTCTCAATGTTGTCAATTAAGCAAGACATTGAAATGTTTTAGCTTTATACTCTGGATAGCATTTAGTTGATTTTTGGGGGAGATCTGTTCACTACATTGTAAACAATACATTATGAAAATGGAAAAAGGAATGACAATGTATGTTTCAGAAATACTTTAAAATAAATTCTACAAGAAACCAACCCATATACGTAACCTCCGTATTTGTAAGGCAACAACGGAAGTGCCAAGGAGGCGACTTTCATTTGGGGATACATTTTCAGGACAGTTTTAAAAGGCTGTGGTGCCTCTTTGTCATGACGAATTATATGTCTGTGTTTTTCTACGAAACTTTTAACATCTCCTTCATGAAGAGAACCAGTTTGAGCTGCACACTGAAGAATGGTTTTGTAACTTTCTGATTGGTATGATGCGGTGTTGTTGTGGTGTGGTTCCAGAATATTAGAGAGAGGCGGTAGGTGAAGTAGTTCTCTTTTATTGGACCAACTTCTGACCCACAATCTTTTGAGCTCTAGGTAAGCTTCTCTCACCCACTGAAGTTGGTCCAGTTAAAGATATTACCGTGCCCATGTTGGGTCTCTGATTGGTACGACACATTATCTTGACTTTCCTGTTTGTTTTGGCTTTATTCTCCTTATACCTAAAGATTGCTTTCCAGCAGTACTAGCTAGAAAGAGAAGAGGAAGAGAACAGCCAAATTGGGTAGCTACTGTTTTTTTAAAGGTACCGTACTACATTATTATTCTGGTTTGCAAGGGAGGGGGTGAATTAAAGCAATTGTATTTTACTGCCCTCGAACTGAATGTCCTATGAGGGACTGGCTGGAACTGGATTAATTGATTGAGTAAAAAGGCCTTCCATGGAGGACAAAGGTTGCTTTCTGTAGTCAGTTGCCAGTGTGGGGCCTTATCTTGGCATAAAGGAGGGGGTGAGGGAGAACTAGAATAATCTGCTGGTGACCTTCCCTTGAGAAAGACCAAGGCATGACGTGATATAAATGAAATGAATGGGATTGTCTGTGGAAGTGACTTACCGGTAAACAGTTTGGCAGGAGAAGAGAACCAGAGGTGGATTGGGGCAGGAAGAACTAGTGACATCAGGACTGAGGTGACTGGTGTCCTCCTGGCTGGTTCTTTTGAAATCAGAAAGCTCGGGGAACAGTCAAACCAGCCAAGTGTGTGGGAAATACCTCAGCATGAGGGTAGTCTGGCAAACAGGGACATCAACTCACCTAACATAGACAAAAGGTATGGAAAACCAGTCAAAATGGCTTGTGTCACTTTTGCATGAGACATTTCAGTGAAAAATTGTGTGGCAATTATTTTCAAGCTCCAATTCTTTGCTTTGGGGGTTGCAGAAATAGGAAAATTATGCCCTTTTTAATAATTGTAGTGCTTTCCTTGGTAGAAACAGAACTTCAGTTAATTTGCAACGGAAAACTGTACAGTATCTTAACATTTTTTTTAAAATGCCCTTGATGTTAGAACTCTTTCAAAAATTGGTTTGTGGAAAATTTTTGAAAGCAGAATCTCTCTGAAAGATATCGAACTCTAAATGAAAATGAATTTAAATTCTTAATCTTGGTTTAGGAGAGTGATACAGTAATCAAATTTCACCATAAAGCTTCCGTAGATCCCAGGACATTGTTAAAATCTGGGAACATTCCTGCATTGAAATGTTAGGATTTAATATGCAAGATCTGAAGATGCATCTAAAGGAATGACATTTCACTTCTTTCTCAGCCAAGGAAATTAATGTGACTCTGAAAAATAGAAAATACACATACAAAATAAATAAATAAAAATCCCCTGATCCTACTACGAAAGTAGAAGGCTTGAAAGAATTGACTGGAGGAAAAATATTTCACTTGATCTGTAGGTGTTTGTAGTAATAATGTTCCAGCTCTTTCTTCCATCTCTCTTACCAGTATATTTGTTCTGGTACAATCCCACGTGACAATTATAATGGCACAAAAACTGTGGCTAGAACAGGTCTCAGAGTGGAATTAGAGCAAAAGGCTTTGTAAAAGTCTTGTTTATTGTGCTATGTGCCAAAGTATTTATTTACTTTTTCCTTAAAAAGGTACAAAACCACCCCAGTCCCCTCACACACTACCTCTGACCTCCCACAGTTCCTTATTAATTTCATCCACTTGCTTATATTTTTTTCTTTTTCTTCTTCTCCTTAAACTCTGTGAATTAGCCCCAGTCTATTTCACAGACCTTCATTTGCTGCCTTGTCATGTACCATAAACCCTTTCTTTGTCCCTCCACCCCATTTGGCCACTGTTGGGGTGAGAGCGTTCTTCTCTGCAGCCCTTTTAGAGCAGTTTCCATGATAGCATTGTAGAAATTTGCTCACTTCTACTTTTGCTAAACTTCCCAGAAAGGATAAAGGGGAAGAAAATGATCCACAGTCAAATCTATTTAGAGCCATATGCTGAAATGGCTTTTGTTTCTTTTCTTCTGCTATCTGAGTGAGTTGCAGTTCAACTATCTTCAGTATTCCTGCAGTGAAAGAGACAAACATGCTTTGGATTTTATTTTAGAGCATGACCTCTGTCTCATATTCAGCCCGAAAGAAGTTTGTTAGAGCGTGGCTCTTCTGATCCGGGTCTTGCAGAATTATTTCTAAATGTAAGCTATGAATGTTGTCATATTTGATTTTCTGTAATGCACTGATCACTTCTCCCTCGTTTTCCAGTTCACGGTGTTAACACAGTTTATTATACAATAGTCCCCAGCAGCACCACCGTGTCTGGATATGCATGGGGCTTGTATCTACCATTTATACATTGGATATAGTATGATAAGTCTGAACTGGAAAGAAAAATAACTGTGGGCCATATTCATCCCTGGCGTAACTCCACTGAGTACTGTGAACTAACCTACATGGAGGATGAATTTGGTTCATGCCTGATTCCCAGCATTCACTGTGCAGTAACTAAGTAACAAGAACAGTGTCACGAGAAGGTAGAGTCAGCATATATTGTGCAAAGAAGAGTGGGGGGAAAAGGACACGTCTCCTTTTAGAATCTCTCTATACCAGAACGAGTAAGCTGTGCCAGTGATGTGATCAAAGGTGACTGAGACACTGCAAGCTCTTAGACTCGTACTGTGTCCTGTAAAATCCAAATCACTACAGCACAGGAAAAGATCAGAAGGAACAGCCTCTGTTCTGTGCATGAAGGTACATGTTTATATTTTCCTATTTTTTAGACGTGATATCTGATATGCTATGCTCTCTTAGAGAATGCCCCTATTTCAGATGGCTCTGGGTAGGAGGAGGAAGAAGCTTTTGCCAGGTTTCTGACGGCCAGGCACTTAAGTGATGCTAATTTGTGGGCAGCAACAAGTTTTCAAGAAGAGTAGGACATATTATATGTAATGCTTTCATATGTATGGTCAACCACAACACTTGAAAGCGAAAGAGGAAATAATCCTGATTAGGCTGAAAATGTTAATGACGGATAACTATGTTGGCATCTAGTACTCATTAGAATTACTTTTCAAGGAAAAGCTGAGCATAAGTCAAGCTTATGTTCAGTGATATTTGCAATGATGAATAGCAGCTTTGATAAATGTGCATCTGTAGCTATAGCTTACCCTGCGTTGCATTTTGATTAGGGAGCTCTACCACAAAATGCCGTTCTTTCCTCTGAAAAGGAACTGCAGCTAGCACTCCTTCTGCTCACAGGGGATCTGTTTGTTACCCTGGGTGGCTACCTTCCCTTAATGGGACATTTAAAAAAACCAAAACCCATCTTTCCTCACAGGGCTTACTAACAACACTTCTGATTTTTTAAAGCTATATAATGTTTAATATCATATTTACTTCAACATTTCTGCATTTTATGTTTGCTTTTTTGCACTTGTTCAGCCAGGGACTATAATAGACTGCCTAACTTAGATTTCTGTTTTTCAAGCACTAGCGCAATGCTGCAGTATTTATAATATACTAAAATAACCATCTGGTTGATGGCTTTTGCCTGCATCCCCAGAAGCATGGGCCCATATTGAGCATTAACACTGTCAGCAACATGAGTATGGAGACTTAGGTTTATTCAGTATTTTCTGTTTCATCTTACTTCAGTAAAATGCAGCCAGAGATCTAGATTTACCTTTTCATTGTTGGTCCGACACTCCGCTGGTGCTGTCTGTCAACGTCCTATCCATGTCCAGGTTAGGGTACACGTACATTCATGAGTCTGACCTGCAGTGTCCAGCCATGTCAGCTGATAGCTCAAAACAGTAGCACAAAATTATAAAAAATTATGAAACAGAAATAAGGACACTTTAGAAATAATTAAAACAATTAGAAAAATGATATCCCAGTAAAACTATTGCTTTTCAGGGCATAACATAATGGATATTTCTTACATTTAAAAACCAATAACAAACTAAGAACCTAATACTGCAATGTGATCCCTGTGTGTGGACCCTTACACCTGCCTGGATTGGATCGTTGGATGGGTGAGTCCTGGGAGAGAATGATCAATCACAGAAAATCAGAATCCGTTTTTATAGAGCACATGACTACTACATAGCTTTTTTTTTTTTTTTTTTTTAGGACAGTGAGTGTAGAAGAATATCGTAAACCAATAGAAACTACAGAGAGAGTTTTAGGAGGGCAGAAGATAATTATCTTAATTGAAATCTGTCCAGTGCAATGGAGATAAACACCCCTTTGAAACCTAATTAATGGGGATTCTAATCCATAATACAGTAGACTCTCGATTATCCAGGATTGGATTAACCAGGATGTCAAAAAAAAAAAAATACGCGCAACTCTGGCGCCCCAAGTGCACACACACAAAAAACCCACCAGGGCACAGGGCAGCCAGTGAACCAACCAACACTCCCTCCCCCCGGCACAGGGTGGCTGGTGAACCAAGCCCCTCCCCCCATACTTCCTATGGATGGTGATTATCTGGGATTTTATTAACCAGGATTCATTTTTTCCCCTAACATCCTGGATAATAGAGTGTCTACTGTAGTCATTTATTCTTTTCTGCTCTCTTCCTGTCATCAAGAAAAATGAGAAGAACCCTATCTTTGTTTCCACTGAAGCTGCAAAAAGGCAGAATAAAAGACAAAAGAAACAGATTCTTAAAATCAGCAGAATTTTGCATTTATTGAAGATTGACATTTAGGTAGCCACAGTAAGGAAACTGAATTGTAGTGTTAAGAGAGTATGAGGAGCCAGAGATTTAGATTTTAAGTGAGGAAATCCTCAGTGGAAAAAAGGTGAAAAGCGTCTCTAGCTTGATAACTAGATGTTGGTGGAAAAACTAAATGACAGTTGTACTGTTGTACATAACAAAAGTGGACAAGGCCAGATTACGCTTTCTTGGCTATCTGAGTTCTTCACATTTAGCAAATGCTGGCTTTCTGACAGTAAAAGATTAAAAAACACCGTGTTTGACTTTCAGCCTTATTGTTACCTCTGTCAGAAAACAGAAGAGTAAAAATATTCTATTTTAAAATACCAGAGTGAGAGTGGTTTTTCATTTTTGTGATTGCTGCGGCAATCCTATCTTTGGCAGAGAGTTACCTGGATGTTCTGGCCAAAGTCCTTTGCTGGCCTTGCTCCATGGAAAAGACTAAAAATAAGCACCCACTGAATGCTGTAGAAAGAGGTGGTTTTAGCCAGCTTAGTGTAGGATAGGGAGTCCGGAATTTGACGTTTAATCATGGCTTTGAGACAGATTCCCTCTGTCCTTTGGAAAAGTAATTAACCCAGATTTTAAAAGTATGTGCAAAAGCATGCAAGTGCTTGTGCATGTGAACAAAATGCAGATGGAAAATACTGGCCATGTGAGCCAGGCTTGCAAACACCTGCATATCCGTGACTTTCACTAATGCAACAGATGTTTTGATGCACAATTTGGGCATGAGCTTTTAAAAAGTTCAAACATAACCTCTCTGAATCTCAGTTTCACCATCTGAAAGACTGGGATACTACTACTTACCTACCTCACAGGGGTGAGAGGAGGGTTAATCAATTAATGTGCAGGGCCTTTTGGAGGAAAACACTAGGTAATTGCTTAGCATTATTACATTCTCCTCTGATGGATGCTGGCTATTAGCAGCAGTCTTTCTGCAATGAGTTCAGGGCCTGTTGTCCCTGAGCACTCTTCTCTTGTAGTCTGTTCATCAATACCGTCCAGCCAGTGGACAGATTCTCTTGTGAAGGAAGGTTGAATGGTATAAATTTACTAAGCATTCTCCGTTCACACCAGGTTATGTGACCTAATAAAATCTAGATTCGTTTATAAACTCCCCTGCATTGTAACACTACAGTACCAACTAGTTACTCGGACACTCATAATAAACTCAGAACAACCAACCAAGCAATTGGCTGTTAGCTTAAATGTATGAAAGATGATCGCAAAATTGGAGGTAATATTATCATCTTCCTACAAAGGGGTGATTTATCAGTGGGACAAAAATCGATAAAGGGAAGCATTTGAAGCACTGTTTGTATCCACATTTTCACCAGTTATTCGTAACATCAAGAATATTAATGTGTCACCTTGGTATTTGCTATCAAGGTGTCCCAAAATGGATCTCTTTAGTAAATATAGATAAAAACACTCTGTCTTTCTCGGGTGCCATCTGTCCAAAACATATCCCTATACCTTCTAGACCTGAGTTGATTTAGCTTCACAATACCCTGTGAGTTAGAAAAGTAGCATTTTACTCATCGCATGATGGAGGCCGCCAGCAGTTAAGTGACTTGCCCACAGTCACACAGGTAATCTGCTGCTAAAATGAGAATAAAACTTGGTCCTCCTGAAGGACCACAAGGCCATCTCTCATAGCCTCTCAGTCTAAGGGCACATATTGTCTTTGCATATTAGGCAGGTTTGTGAGTATTTCCAGACAAGACTACAGCAAAACTATGTAGTTTTATCTTAGATAAACTCATAATATACTAGGATTCAGTTTGTATTTTTTTAAATAAATATTAACAGAGAACAGACATTTATTTACAAGTATTTTTTTCATTATCAACTCATTTCTGCAGCAGCAGGTGATGACTTAATTATTCAAAATGTTATCACTACAGAGCTCAACCTTCTCAAGATTTAAATAATCCTATTTTAATCTCATTTAATCATTACATTTTTAATGTTTCATTATTAAGCATAATTAAATCCTGAGTTTCTTGTGTCAAAGCCAAAGGCACACACTTGTATGAGCCCTCAAACAACATTTGTGAAACAAGTTGTTTACTTTTCTTAGCAAATTTCAGTTTGCAGCAAATGGAGATTTTTTGCAGGGTGAAACTGGAAATAGAGGATTACCACTATTCACCACTTTACATCAAATCCCCCCTTCCATGATACATTTATTATGAAGCATAGAAATATGACAACTTTAAAAACTAATTTAATCATTTCTAGTTACCAATCAGTTTTGTATCTCCAAGAACTCTAGGCGTACAACAGATCTTAACTGATGTAGTCTGATTAGAGAAACACCCCTAGAACACTGGTAAATAATATTAATAAAAGGCACCTTGATTAAGGTAGTAGGAGTCACCTGTACTTGAGTAAAATCACAGGTTAAGATGAATTGTTTTGAGTGCACTTTATACATGCAACTATTTCCCTGTTAAAATGTATGCAATCCCAGAACCTTTTTTGCTTTGTTTTTAAGAAAACAATGAATCATATGGTTCTTCAGTTAATCCCAAACACAACATCTACTCTTCTTTAAAACTATAATTGTGTTAGTGGATTTTTACATTGTAAAAGAGCACAATAAAGATCTAGAGGAAAAGCTGAGTTGCATTACTAAATCAGGATGTGATCTCATCAGACCTTTCAAACTGAGTAGGGTCAGATGCTTACAGAAAACTCAGGTGTTACAGAACGTATAGTAAATGATTGAGTAGCTGAGCCACCACTGGCTAAATGTCACAGTGTGGTTGAAGAGTGCACTGTACGTGTGGAGGTGCCATTTTTAGGACAAGAGAAATTGATGACACTGTCATTAAACGTTCCATGGTACTTTTCATACAAGTGAAATGTCCTGATGTCCTTGCCCAGTATGAAACTGAACAAATTGCCTCTACCACCATCATTCTCAAATCATGGAAAGGTGTTCGCTGCCTGTCCTAAACTCGTGTGGAGTGCCAATGAGTACTTCTAATCAATTTCCACCTTTCACCCTAGAAATGGCTGCACTTCAGCATTTGGTGAGGGTGAAGTATTCTTTATACTTCATAAATCCATTGGCAGGGTTTGGGAAGTGCTGGAGAATGGCTTTATAATAATCTTGTACAGCAGCACAGTGTCAGATCTTCACTATTACTTTAAAAAAATACTTAATATTGTCTCAACACCTTTATTTATTGTGGCATTTTCAACTATCACAGCTGAATAGGCTGGAAGCATTTACCTGTAATACCCTACCTGGTTAGCAGATGTTGATCCTTCTGTAACAAGGAGAGGTGGGGGTGAGCTGAGCAATCATGAGGGAGGAGCTCTAGGAGTAGCTAAACCTGATCTGGATCCTATAGTAGTTTGAAAAGCCAAACTCAAAAAGAAAAGGCCACGTTTGTACTTTATCTTCTGTGTGAACTGTGTTTGTCCAGCAGATTGAGAAAAGCTCCCGCTCTCCCACACCAAAACTGTTAACATTACCCAGTGGAGCCAAACCTTTGCTTTATGAAGGCGTGGGCACAAAAATGCAATGGAACCTATGCAATAAAATCTGATGAGAAACGAAAGTCATTTATGTATACGCTCAGATTACATGCAGAAGAGACAGCCAATATATTGTAAATTGGGGGATACATGATATCAATCATATGAATGAAAGGATATGATATACTCCATGTAAAAGAATGTTATTTATACAGTATAATCTAAACAAGCAACATTCTGCATCTATCCCAGGAAGAAAGATCATCAGTGCTCTGCCATGCTGGGACATTTAATATCTGGTATCCTTGAATAATCTGTTTTCTTGAATGTGGATTTGGTGACAAAACTGGTTCATCATTTTAGACTCCGATATCCCTCTGGTGTTGTGGCATGCGTTTGTTTAATTCCCTTGCTAACATTTTATATCTTGTCTGTTATTGTTTGTCTTCACTGTTTAGATTTCAAATTCTTTAGGCAGGGACCATATCTTCCAAATATGTTTCTAACACAGAGGTTCTGATGTCAACTGGGGCCATTGTAATACAAGTATTTTATACAAGTGTTTAATAACAACAGTAGCTATCTTCTAATAATATTGTTATCTGAGACGCACATCTGTGATTTATTTCAGTTTCTCTATACATTGTGTGTTCTGTGAATCCACATCAAAACTGCAATTATAGTGGCATTTTCTAATAATATTATAATGAACTCAGGGCTAAGAATCTGTTCTTGTGCAGTGCTGGTTTTAAGTTGGTTGAATTACATTTTTAACTTTGCACATCATATTTGTGAGCAAATGAAAAAAACAAACTGCCTATTATTTTGGTATGGGATTGTATCATTTCTATTTGGGAGCATACTCCACATTTATGCACCTGGCTCTTGAAAATAAGTTGCTTTTATTGCTGAATTGATATTGCAAAGATTTTTCTTTCACACATCCCAGCAAAATGGAGTGGGTGTTTTGAGATTTCCCAAAGGGGAAAAAGAAATTAAGGTTTTTACAGAAAGCATCAAGCTAAACAAAGCTGGTTTGCTTCTTTTAAAACCTACTTGCTCTGGAATGCAGATTTCAGGATAATGTCTTGCAAGGGAACTCAGTTAATAACTTTATATTGCCAGCTTGCCAAGGTCCCTGAGGTGCTGTACAACAATAAAAATAACCAATTGAAATTTAGAAACCCTCCTAAACAAAATCAAATAAATCCCAAAGCAGCAAACAGCAAGTGTGCTAGATTGGCTAAGGCTAGGTGGTTTATATTCTATATAAGCTCTGGCCAGAAGTACCCCACATTTTAACTCTAGGGATCTAGAGGAAAGGAGATCTAGTCTTTAACCACTTGTAACCCTCAGGTAAGGCATTTACGCATGTAGGCATCAAACTAAAATACTATAAGAGACCAATTCTTCAAAAACCTTAATCATGTGAAGCAAGAAAAGATGAATAGTTACTCAGCAGATTGAGGTTGAGGCATCAGGCTTTTAATACCACCCCAAAATAATAGGCCCTTTGAATTACATGAGATTTTCCTGCCAAATCTGTGAGCTAAAACATAAAAGGAAACCAGTGTTAAAAGCAGAGAAGAACAGTTTCCCACTCTAGGTCCATTAAGGCAATGTGAGACCATACAGTTATAATTTAGCTTCAAATCCAGAGTTGTGGGTGAAATCGGCAGGAAAATAAGTAATTACTCATAGCCCTTGACTTAGGAATGTGCTTCCCAACTCCAGGGCAAGCTTTCAGGGCAAATGGAAAGGCCTGTCTGTTCATCCAGCCCTCTCCTTAAGGGGTGGCTGGTGGGGATCTGAGGTTGGGTTATTTGTGGTTCAGAGTGTTTTCCTTAGCCTGCCGTTTAAAATGGACATTGGGCACCACGTGTAGCAATAGTGGGGCCAAGAAGGGTCAAAACAAAACCCTTGCCTGTGAAAAGGAAAAGTTTGTGCGTTTCTTAGAAGTGGGGAGTGAGATATAGCTTTATAGCCGCTGGGTCCTGTGATGTGAAACTATGATCACCTGCCAAGCTGAGGCAAAATGGCAGCATGCCTAAATAGAAACTGATGTTAGAATGCAAATATCCATCTACAGGGGGCCCAAGGAGGAGATGTTTGCATCCACAGAGATTAGGTCTCTATAATTAAATACATAAAAAACAGCTGAGATACTGTAAAATGAATTCACCACTTTCCAGGCAGTGAGTGTAATGTGATTTCACCCATTGAGTGATTGCCTGAAGCTGGGGGAAGCACAATGAAGCAGCACTGTTGGAAGACCTCCTTGGAGGGACGGCAGGTAATTTCATGACAACCTTGCCAGTAAACAAGGATAATGGCATAAGAAAAGTGCACCACTGAAAACCACTTACCACCATGACCTTTCCCCTGGAAGCCTGTGTTGAGTGTGGTATGAAAGGGATGTGAAGGTTCTTACCTTGGCTCCTTACCTCCAAATAGTCCTTTGTGAAGACAGAAGAGAGGAAAAAGCAGCCTCCTCTCCTTTTTACTGAATAGGTAAATACTATAAATCAGATGAATCCAGCTGGCCATGTTGTGCAAGCATTCCTCCAGGGCGGAGATTCAGAGAGTGAGTTAAGGGGGTACATGGGGCAGTAGGTCTCACCAGCATACAAATGTTTAGAAATGATCTCACCAAGAGGTCCCACACATACACTGAGCAGCCCAGGAGAATGCTTGCATTGCAACCGAGTACTCTTCAGTTACTATCCCTCTTGACTAAGATCCAGGTGTGACTGGATCCTTCGAAGGACAGTGCAAACCATACTGGCAAAATCCATTCGTTGTGAAAGCAACAGCCTATGGGTGATCTTATTGGAAGGCGCTCAAAGGTCCAGTGTAAACAAAATGACCATCCCTGGCAGTGATCATGACAGTGACAAATGCATTTTCTGATCCAAAAGAGGCCTCAATGGAGACAGGATGCTGCCCAGAATGTCACTGGTATACAGATGCACCTGGACCACCTTCTCCAATAAAAGGAATTTACACATTCGGGGTAATTAGCGAGCAGCCTGGCATCAATAAAGGGTTCCTTGAGGCGGGGCCATATGCCCACACTCATTTAAGAACATGGAGTACCTCTACAACCACTTGATAATACTAGTCCACACCACTCCCATTAAGCCACTAGAACAAGTAAAGAGATCAAATCAAAAGGGATCTTTGTAAACCAATGACATCCTTAGAGGCCAAGCCACACTCCACCAGGCTGTGGAGGCTTCTTCATTTCTGGTTTGGAAAGACCAGCCCAAAGGTATGCAGTCTTTTCTATGAAGAACGTAGGGAACTGGCCAGAATGATCAACAGCACTACTCGTGCATGGGGGAGGATGGGTCAGATTGGTGTACGTGCCTCTGGAAAACGTGAGAGAAGCTTCTTGCTAGCCAGGTTAAATGGCTAAGAAACATGGATTTTCTCCTGCCAAATGATGCTCTCAAGCCTTAAAAAGCAGCAACTCGGGTCAGTTCTTTGCAATGGGCATGTTCGAGTGTTACAAATGTGAGCGTTAACATTGCTAACGCTTGGAAGCCAAAAGAAACAGACGGTAAGTGTTCCAAACAAATTATATGTGCCGTGCAACGGAGATAAGCGGATGAGTGAACAAACATCAACTGTACCATGAGTTGAGCACATCTCCATGGCAACCTAATCATCTTCCGAACTCAAAATGTGTCCTGCATGGTAATTTAAAGTTTTTGAAGGTGGATTTTTCCACATGAGCTATAATTATGAAGAGCAGACTAAAGAAAGGAAACAGAAGGGCCCCTAAAATGTAGGGGTAACCTCAAAAGGTTCAGTTTGGGAAAACAATCTCCTCCCATGCACCCATTCCCACGTTTGGTTGGCAGGCTCACCCCACTCCCTCCCATCTGTGAGCTTAGACCAAGCTTTGGAGGATCCACTTGTAGGGTCCAGTAGGTGCAACAGCTGCTCTGCTGGGTCCCTGGCTGTGGCTGTTTTATTTAAAAGGCACCTCAGAGCATGTAGGACTTTAATACAGTGGCAGCCAGAGCGGTTGGGCCTGGCTGGGAAGTTTGGACATGAAGGGGTCTGAGGGAAGGAATCAGCACCCTCTCAGGCTGTGAGCCGTTTCTCTTCGTCCCAATTTCCCCCGGGGTTCTAGTCTGTGAGGTGCTCTGAGAGTTCAGGACATTCAGCGCTTCGCAGGCTGGAGCCTGGGGGAGGGGAGAAGGGCAGGAGAGGGGCAGGTTTCTGTTTCCTTGAGCTAATTTAAGGAGGAGCCTGTCCAGGCAGCTAATGGGATAACGAACAGCTAAGCCTGACAAAAGGCCAGCAGGGCTCAGTTGCAGGAAGGCGGTCACAAAGAAGCTCTAAGGGTGAGATGCTCCCAGAGACCACAGGCCCTAAGGAGGAGGGTTGTGTTATCCCTGAGCCAAGGGAAGACACTATTTCAAGTTTATTTTGGGATTTAATGAAGTAGAACCTCTGCAGGGGAATTTTGTCTGACACCCCGTTAGACTGTGTGGCGTTCTTAAAGGGCCCTGAGGGAAGGGTGACTAAGGCAGGGAGTACCTGCGGCACCAGTTGGCCAGACAGCCCTGCAACAGGCCCTT
Organism: Sternotherus odoratus; assembly: GCA_032164245.1. NCBI lineage: Eukaryota > Metazoa > Chordata > Testudines > Kinosternidae > Sternotherus > Sternotherus odoratus. The sequence goes on from JAVMKO010000015.1 coordinate 12,638,190, forward strand.
TAAATAACATTTATTGGATGAAGGGAAGGAATAGAAAGGGTTAAATAACAGAGGCTGCTGGTAAACCATTTGTTCTCTAAGCCATTTTTAATACAATGTACTTTCCCGTGCAGAGCTGTGGGGTGTGGTGGGCAGGGGAAGGAGCCTCTGAATTCCATAGATCTGTCTGAAAATCCCCAATTAAATTGTAAGGGGAAAAAGATTCTGGCATTCACTCAGCCTTGTCCTGACTTGTGCACAGTCCAGCTTCCCGTGCAATTGTCAGCCCCTGCTCAAGTGGAGGCGCAGGTGTGGAGGAACAGAGGTGTTACAGGCTGCATCAACAGGTGTCCTGGCAGTGCTGCATTATACAGAGCTTTGCAGTCAGTGCTCTTAGTTCTGCACTTCCATAAAGACTAAATGAATTCTTCATTTAAAGAAACAGTCCATAGCGGCTCTTTTGGGCTCTGGTCGATTCAAAATCAATGAATCATTCCCTACCATAATAAACATACTTTTCTGTAGAGCGCTGGCTGAGTGGGTAAATGGCTTTGAAGGGATTTATCGCTTGAGCTGTATGGGTGACATGCATCCCATCTGGTGAGTTTCAAGTCCTAATGCCCTTCACTCGGAGAGACACGTCTAGACAACAGTCACACAGGCACCTTCAGCAAAGAAACCAAGTTTCTTGAAAACAACAGGCATAACGTCATGAGGTGATTGCAGCTGGCTGCAAAACCCAGCCTGTCAGTGAAATACAATACATCCTTTTGTTACATCCCCTGAATTTCATAGGACACTGCTCTGGCACAGGGATTCGACTTTGTATTTTGTAATTGGAGTGGGGAAAAAGAAACCCAGGCTTTCAAATACAAAGTGAGTGAATTTTGTGTTTGTGAAAGGAGCCGGACTGCTGGCTGAGAGAGTCAAGGCTTTGTCAGCACCTGCAGAGGTGACGCTGCCAGCTTCCTTGGACCACTCCAGACAAGTGCCTCAATTGTGACCTTGAAAAGGGAGTGGGTAGTTCAGTCTCCGTGACACGTCCAGTCCTTCCCTTCTCTGCAGAGTGTACCAGCAAGGCAGGGGCCAGCAGGGATGGTTTCCTGCACACGTGGAGACCAGCACTCCTTCATTCATCTTAAATCCTTTTTAATGGTTAAAGCAACTGTTTAAGGATATTAAAGATCACAGCCAGTCTGTGCCGTGGTGTTTTGGGATGGAGTCAGAACTGAGTGGATACGTGGGGGAATTAATAATGCCACTTGTTGACTGTGTATGAAATTTGCCTCTAAAGGGAACTTACAGATCAGTGTCTATCTCTGGGTATAACATAGCTGTTTCCAGCCAGACTGTGCAACTGAATTATAGTAAGTTCTATATATTCCTATCCGGGGTGTTGCTTATGGGTTATTCTGTCATAACAATTATGCAAAAGATGGTTCTCTCCTGTGCCACCTTAACTAAAAAACTGTTTTGCCTCTTTTATTCCAGATGCTGGAGAGCTGTCCGATCCTTTTGTCCATCCTTACCAGCCTGCTCTTTGTTTTACTGCTGCTTGCAGTGCTCATCAGAAGCAACGGCTGGGCAGCCATTCTGTGGAATGAAATCGTCCTGCAGAAAATAACCAACTTCATCATGGCTCAGAGCAAAGAAGAGAGGATTTTAAACTTTGTGCTGCAGAATGCAATCAAAGGGGACCCCCAGAGTGTAGTGGACACCATCGATAAGTACTGCTCCCAGAAGGAGTGGGCCATGAACGTGGGGGATGAAAAAGGTATACACTTACTTATGTGCCAATAAAAGCTGGATGGCAGGAAAAGACTAAGTTATACTGTTAATTAGGATCCCTGGGCTAGCCCAATGAGAGCAGAGCCATACCAAAGTCTTCCAGCAACGTCAGCGAAAGTTATGCATGAGGGCAGAGGGTAGAGTATAACATTTAGTTACTTAAGTCAGTCAGTTTAATATTTGCATTATTTTGCAGTTGAATGCATTTTTCACCAGTATGAGCCCCTTTTCCCTTTCTCCCCAGTTGTCTCTTCCTCCCTTCCTCTTCCCTGTCTTTGTGCATCTCCTCCTGTGTTCTCTGTATTTTTTCCTCCCTCCTTTTAATCTAGATACACTTTCCTGTTTTCTCTCCTAGTCTCGCTCCCTATTCTCTCATTTCTGTCTGCTCTGTCACCCTTCCTTCCTTTTGCTTTGGCACTTTTCAACCCACCTTTCTATTTTCAGTCTCTGCAAAGCTGCTGACGCGCTTTCCATGTGGAAAAGCTGCAGAGGGAAACTGATTAGCTTTCAGAGCTGGGTGCCTGGCCAACAGCCAGTGCTCTCCAGCCGCCCAGCTCTGAAGGCAGCAGCGCAGAAGTAAGGGTGACAATACTGCTACCCCCTAAAGTAACCTTGGGACCCCCCTGCAACTCCCTTTTTGGTCAGGACCCCCAATTTGAGAAATGCTGGTCTCTCCTGTGAAATCTCTATAGAATAGGGTAAAAGCTCACAAAAGTCCAGATTTCAGAGTTTGTGATGCGTTTTTCATGGCCGTGAATTTGGTAGGTCCCTACTCATAATAGAAAGGTAGAATCCGCCCCTCCCCCCCAAAAAAGGGAAGATAAATGTTTTCTGAGAATAGGGACTCCTAGGAGAAATGCTGACAAACCTGGCAATACGGGAGGTGCCAAGGGGCACTGCTCCAGTAAGATAAAAATAAATAAGGTTGGGATTTTGCCTAATTTCTAAGATTTGAAGACTAAACAAGAGTGCTCAATTACAAATTGCAGCATCACTCCAGTACAGTATGTACACAAGTGATGCATAAATAAATAGCACCAGGACAAGGTGAATGCTAATAGTGGGTAACCAAGCAGCTCAGATGGCTCATGTAGCATGATGCCAACGCTAAATACCTGAAAATATTCATTCAGACTCCTATCTAATGTATTTGCGCTACTAGGACCATAGAGAATTAAAGAGGGAAGAGAATTCTGTCCCCGAGCCCATTTCTTTGCAAGGATTGGCTCTAGTTTTCAATTTTACCGGTATTTATTTATTGTAACAAGTGGTTAGTGGTTCCTGGCCTTTATAGTACAAATAGGTAGAGCTGGCTAGACTGTTCCTTTTGTAATGAGTATTTCTTAAAAGTCTTACATTAAGGCAACTGCGTGTAATAATATTTACAAAATGTGAATTCAGAGTTCAAGAGCTCTACATTTCATGAATGGGGACAGATTGTGCAACAACTACATTTTTTGCTAAAAGTGTTGCATTTTTCATTCAAAGTTGTGCCAAATTTTATTTAATAGAAGCCGAACTTCACTCAAAAATGTGGGTTTTTATTTAAAACAGTTTTTTTAAAAAACCACCCCCCCATACTTATTTTTTTGAAAAAATTTACAATTTGAAGCCTATGTCAGATGATCAGTTTTCACAGTATGATACAAGACAACCTATTTCCTGAAGTCGCCCTAGTGCAAAAAAGAAGTTCACAAGCCTGTTTTCAGTTTCACCAGGGCCCCATTGATATAATAATTAGCAGTTTTGTTTGAGGTATTTGTAGGTGGTTTCTTTCTAAGATTCCAGACATTTCAAAATGAATCTCATTTTAAGTGAGAGCCAGTCTGCAAAAGAAGTGCTGTATAATTTATTCACATTTTGAATCTCCTTATAGCAGCCAGCAGCTTAGTAAATGAACTTGTAAGATTCCATCCACTATATTATTTGATTCAGTTTGATTTAGTCCAGAGTTAACCCACTTCTCTCCCATTCAGGTTTGATTCTAGATAAGATACTGGAGGAGACAAAGCCATCAGTCTTGCTGGAGCTGGGGACGTATTGTGGCTACTCAGCTGTGAGGATTGCTCGGCTGTTAAAGCCCAGTGCTCGCTTACTGACCATCGAGTTCAACCCTGACTTTGCTGCTATTGCCAAACAGATGATTGAGTTTGCTGGAGTGCAAGATAAGGTACATCTTGTTCTTCTGTGGCTGGTAAATGAAGGGACTAAGTAGATGTTATGTCAGAAGAAATACTGGTATTTCGCCCTCTTATACTTAGGCTAATGTAGCAATTACAATATCCCAGGATATTTTAGCAGTGAACTGAGCATGGCAGTCAGGCTCATCTGGGTGGTAAATGTGTGAAGTTGTGAAATGCCCATTAGGGACTAGGGCAGGGTCGTCCACTCCTTTTCAGATACGCTGTGTATAAGATAACTGAGTAGTTAGTAAAGATGGGGCAAAGCTAACAATGTTGGGAATCATTAGGAAAGGGAGAAATAAGACAGAAAGGATCATATTGCCTCTCTGTAAACCTGTGGTACGCCCACATCTTCAATACAGTGTGCGGATATGATCTCAAAAGAAATATATTGGAATTGCAAAAGGTTCAGAAAAAGAGCAAATGATTAGGGAACAGCTGCCATATGAGGAGAGATTAATAAGACTGGGATGTTTCAACATGGAAAAGAGATGACTAAGGAGGGGCATGATAGAGATGTGTAAAATCATGACTAGTGTGGACAAAATAAATAAGGAAATGTTATTTACTCTTCCTCATAACAGAAGAGCTAGGGGTCACCAAATGGAATGAATAGGCAGTAGGTTTAAAACAAACAAAAGGAAGAAGTATTTCTGCACACAACACACAGTGAACCTGTGGAACTCTTTGTCAGAGGCCAAGACTATAACAGGGTTCAACAAAGAGCTAGATAAGTTCATGGTGGATAGGTCCATCAAGGGCTATTAGCCAAGATGGGCAGGAATGGTGTCCCTAGCCTCTGTTTGCTGGAAGCTGGGAATGGGTGACAGGGAATGGATCACTTGATGATTATCTGTTCTGTTTATTCCCTCTGAAGCACCTAGCATTGCCCATTGTTCTAAGACAGGATAGTGGGTTAGATGGATCGTTGGTCTGATCCAGTATGGCCGTTCTTATGTTCTTAGAGTGGTGTGATTCAGATCCAAATTGGGGTTTGGAAAGAGATTGGGGTTCAAGTAAGAGCAGGGATTAGAGTTTGAGATGCCCCAAATTGCGTGAGCTATTCTCACCAGTTTCCAGCTAACCGAGTCAGAACAAGCATACACAGCGGCAGGTACAGGAACTGTGATTTAAATCCAATGTGCTCTTGTGTTGGAAAGAGTTGAGATTTCATTCTCTAGGTTTTGTTGTTTTTCTAGTAACTAGTTATCCATGTAGGCAGGCGATTGTTTATCACACTGGGAAGGGCTAGGTTCTTTGGCTTACAGTCACCTATCAACTAACTTGTCAGAGGAACACTGAGAGATGCTCAACAGTGCTCCGCTGACAAGTCAGTAGACAGGTGACTGTAAGCCAAAGGCTCTGAGGTATAAACCAGTAGCCAGAATGAACTGACTCCCTCACCTTTTGCTCAAGCCATACAATACCTACTTACCAAATACAGGTGCCGCAGTTCCTCTCAATTGAGCAGAGCTTGTGCTGATAAACCAATAATCAGGGTGTGCGGCCGCTCCCCTGCTTGCATCCGCTACTGAGGCCAGGTCTACACTACAGATTTTGATAGCATGACTGTGCCATCAGGGGTGTGATGAGGTGCAATTATGCCTGACTCAGCTGGCAAAAGGCCTTACTGTAGCCCCAGCTATACGGGCACAGCTGCATGTTTACTGAGATTGCTTATTTCACTCGGGGCTGAAACAAGCTATGCCGGTGCCAGTATAAACTGCATCCACACTAGGAACGCTTTGCTGGTGTAGTATACTAGTGTAGCTATCCCAGCAATGTAGACATGGCCTGACTACGTAGGAGGAGAGCAGGTTCATTGTTTTACATGCTCTCCCCACAACCTCTGTTCCAAACTAAATAACCCAGGGCTTTTTAACCTCTCTTCTGTACATTCTATTTGCTTTGGACAAGAAGGTTTGATTGAGATGTAACTGCAATTCCAAGCCAAGCCACACACTGTTTTCAGCAGGGGATTCCCTCATCACCAACAGAGAATCACTTTACCCAGCAGAGCCAAGGTCACAGACTTCTTATAATTGCACAGAGAAAAAATAATTGAGTCAATTTATCAAAAAAGCCCATGCGATCCACAGCCAGCTGATGTTATCCGCCAAGGCTATTAACATGATCACGGAAGTCTGACTGCAACTTAAAGGGTGAGGGGCAACGTGCATAAAACAGGGCGCACAGATCAACAGGAGATGAATTTGCTTTTCAGGTGAAAATTCTAGAAGGCCCTTCGGAGACAATTATCCCACAGCTGAAGAAAAAGCATGAAGTGGACACCCTGGATTTTGTCTTTCTTGACCATTGGAAAGATAGATACCTGCCAGACACCCTGCTGCTGCTGGTGAGTTGGAATGATTTCAGCCCTAAAACCCCCATAGTGAATATCCAGATGTCTGTGAAATCTTCCCAGAACAGCTGGGAAGTGCATTTTCTCTATAGCTATAGGGGGGCACTCACCAGAGCAACGCCTAACAAACACCCAGCCATGTGGTGAGAAGGGGCTTTGGGGCTGGATTCACAACAGTGATAAGTGCCCTCGCCTCCCCTATTATTGTCAATGAGAAGTGAGGGTGCTCGACCCTTCCCAGGGATTGGTCAGCCACTTGCAGGATCTTCCTGTCTGGAAGGGCCTGACACTGAATAGCCAATGAAAACCCACCCATAAATGCTGGGGAAGTACAGGTGTGGGCCTGAATGTCATGACTTAAGTCTTTCCCTATCAGATTAAGCCAGGACACCTGATCCAAATGCCCTGAATTTTGGAGGAGAAGTTCAGATTTTAGACCCAGCCTTCACATCACTAATTTCCCAGTGGCAAACTCACCCTCCGCTGTCGGGGTTTGTGCTCCTTGTATCTCGATAGCACGTTTGTACCTTCTTCCTGTGAACATCTGGGGCATCCTTACCATCGGATGGGCTATAAAGCAGAGGGAAGACTATTCCTAGGACCATGCTAGGCTCTCATTCCAGGAAATGCCATTCAGACTCTTCCCACCCACAGCTAGAGGTGGGGATGGATTCTGTCAGCAACAAAGGTAACAGTTAATGACACTTCATTACAAAATTAGGGGGCTATAACAGGAATAGCAAATTACGGGTTGGCTTTAAACAGCCAGGTAATGACAAAGGAGAGCGGTTGAGGACCCCGGGGTATTTCTAAACATCAACAAACAACAACCCAGTGATAATCACCGCCTCTGTGTTTATTAAAAAACAGCGCAAATGCACATATCACAGCTCAACAGCACTATTAGACCTGTGATTACCTCTAGAACTAAATGACTAATTGGCTGGAAGTGCCATTTTTCAGTTATATTCTCCACAAATATCTACCCACTCGCTCATGTATGAGCCTCTCTTGAATTGTGACCATGGGAGTCTCTCTGCTGACTGCTTTGCACGTGCCATATTCTCCCTCTCACACAGCACCAGTTTCACCACCCGTCTGGAGAATACAAACACTGTGTCTTAGGCTCCTGCTCTCTCCTCTCTACAAACAGCTTTTTAAAATGTCGAGGGTTTCTTTGAGACTTCTTTTTAAAACCCACCATTGAATTTACACAGTAGTAGCTGGGGGACGGTACATGTTTGTTCTGAAATTCCTTTGCCTCCTGAGAATGTTAATTTTTAAACTTGCTCTGTAACAATTACCGAGCCCCCAGCTGTTAGGAGGGCTAGAGCTCTGAACCTTAAAAAAAACAAAACAAAACAGCTAAAGCAAAGGATTGAAAATCATTTGGCCCCAGCTTCTTATTCAACAGTTTGATGCGATTACAAACCACCGTGTTGTTTGCTTATTCTCATGAATCATTGCAGTGTAACATTACCAGGGATTTTAGCTCGATCGGTTGAAGGAAACACTTTGAACATTTCTCCAGCCTGGCATTTTGACCATAGATTTTGGCAAACATTTCACATGACCCAGGTTGTATGACCCAGGTTTGAGTCCCAGGCAATTTCCCCTTCACACAATTCTAGAAAAGGTCCCACAAGGAGCAGCTGGCAAACAGCAACAGAGTCACAATGACCCAGCAATTAGTGGTGGAAATTACAGTGAGAGAAATGCTCTTTTCACTCACGTTTCTGATCTGATTATTAGAAAGTACAGGCCAAAGGATATTGACACATCTCCCAAACCACCTCTTCTCTCTGGATTGGCACACGATCAAAAGGGGAGCATGGTGAACTAACTGCCAGTGGCCTCTACAATATTGATGTGTGGGGCAAAAGCCGTCCATGGAGCCTTAAAGATGCAACCCTCCCCATAGCTGCAGGGTGTGAACAAAGCTGATAAGCTGCAGGCTTTTATTTTGAAAATTGCTGGTGTTTGCAGATAAGCAACGTCTTTTCAAGGAAGATGCAAGTAAGCAAATGTTATGGTTGCACCTTTACTTTTGTCCAGCATTGGATGCCCAGGTATATGGCAAGTTAATTATGCCCCTTGAATTCTCGGTAACTTGCCAGCCTGGCCCTCTTTGGGCTCTAACCGTGCTCCATGTCCTGTCACCAAATAAAGCGGTTGAAGGTTGGATGGGATTGAGGAAGATTGAGCGCAGGAAATCTCAGTCCTAAACTCTGTTTTTCCAGCAATGGGCCAGGGGCCCAGGTGAGACTTTGCTGCCCAGAATGCCATGCGGCCCGCTCTCTGGCGGCTTCACCAGCTTCTGAAAAATTTCAATATTAACCTGAAATAAAAAGGAACGGTCAAGTCTCTCTACATGTGAAGAAATCCTTCCAAATGGGAGCTAGACCGAGTTGTCTTCTTAACCCTGCAGAGACAGCCAGAAACAGTAACTCAGGCATGACTGTCCCCATTCATTTGAATCTGAATCCTAATGACGTCAATTTCCTATCAGCATCCTTAACTCTTACTGCTGACGACATTAACAGAAAGATCCAGCTTTTCAGCTGTCGCTTGCAGAACCTGTCAAGAGAGTCACGATTATTTTTTCCTGATTAGACCCACGTTAGTACAGGAATTCACTGTAGCATGAAACGTCACTAGTAAAAGTGCATTGCACTCACACTTAGCAAACGTTCACTCCTTCTAAAACGAACAGATTCACCGAGCGCACGTCTCTCTTCTTTCTAGGAACATGGCTTGCTGAGGAAAGGCTCTGTGATCCTGGCTGACAACGTTATCTGCCCTGGGGCTCCAGAGTTCATTAAGTACATCCGCAATAACAAGAGTTTTGAATGTACCAACTATCTCGCACACGTGGAGTACATGAAAGTGAAGGATGCCATGGAAAAGGCCGTGTTTTTGGGATAAAAGGAGTCCCCTGTATCCAACTGTTGTTTCAAGTGTTGTAAATGCAGCTGCACAGGTTAACTCTGTCCGTGCTTCAGGTTTAGCTTTCTGTACTTTTGGGGCTGTAATTAAAGCAAGTACTGATGAAAAAGATGGGTTTAGAGAAGAGGGAAACCAAGGTCTAGCGAGCATGTGCATAAGTAGGGGAGCCAGCCAACGATGAGCTGGAGAGGTCTGGTTTTTTCTCTTTTCAGATGGTTATCTGCATCCAAGATGATATACATTCCCGTAAGGTGATCTGCTTCCTGCCAAACAGCAAAACCAACTGGTTTACTCTGAGTGCAAACCCTACCAGCCAAGAGTGAAAAACTCAGCAGTCGCTTTGATTTTCTGTGTCCTTAAGCCAAACCAGACTAATTGCTTTTGAGAGAGAGAGAGAGAGAGAGGGAGGGGTGTGTGTGGGTTTTTGCAGGGAATAAATATTTTGGCAGCTCTGATTTCACTAAATATCTGGCAATGCACCACTGTGAAGAATCCTTCAGTTACATTACACACATTCCTTGTAAAAATGCATGGTGTTCTGTGCTGGGGAAAACAAAACACAATTTGACAGTGGGCAAGGCAGACAAGGTAATATATTTGATTATGGGGGAGGGACCAGGAAGGCTACACAAAATAAATGGGTGAAAATATACATTCGTAGGGTCCTTTTAACAGACAAGTAGCATTAAGGGAGCAGCTTCTTTATAACAAACTACCAAACGCACATAAACCACCAAGACCTTGGTCAAATGCGGTTTTCCAACCCTTTGCCTTGTCCATAACCAATGTAAGCTCTTTGCGGGCTGGATACGCTTCTTCCTGTAGGCCAAGAGCTGCATAAACGTGAGGTGCTGGCTGATGATTTATAATAGGACACAACAGGCTGTGCTTTTCTGGGTGATTATTGTACCCTCTGGGTTGGGTTCACATTACAGTAAATACTAAAGATTATTATTATGGTACAAGGCCAAACCCAAAGGGACTTCATTCACCCACCTGGTGCGATAATCCACTGGCAGGGCAGCGTGTCCCATTGCTGTTCCACAACTGTGTGAAACTCACAATTTATAAATAAAAGTGAAGGGGGAAAAATGACTTGCGCAGTTACTGAGTGTGTGTGACTCCATTTTATTCCACAGGGACTGGGCCCCGCACTTCTGCTGTAGGTTTCAAGCCAGGGAGGAGCTACAGAAATAGACCCTGTCTTCTAAAACCCGTAGATACGTATTCCCTCTCCCCTTCCACTTTGGAGTCTCACCGGCACGTTATTGAGCCAGCTGCATTTGCCTCCCTGAAGCATTATTTATTCTGGCTCAGGAACTGGAGAGAATCACATCATGAAGTTGGTGCAAATGAGCTTGACAGAGACTTCAAACAGTGCAACTGGAAGGGAGAGCAAGTTAACCCCAGTTGTAAAATCAGATTGAAAATGGATAGAGTTAACTAGAGGAACCCAGTGTATAATGAGGAGTCACTCCTGTGCTAGGCCCCCGCCATTCCACAAGCCAGAAACTGGTCTGGTGACTCAGGGCAGTTATATAAGCCTCACAGGAAGAACAGCAGCTCAGTCTATTCAACATCACTCTCTGGCTTGGAACTTTCTCCTACCTCACAGTGGAAACAGAGTCCTCAAACCTTAGCCTGCTCCAGCATTGCTCTCTCTGACCCTGTTCCTAGTCCTGCTCCAGCCTTGCTCGAACTCTGGCCTCACTCCAAACCGGCCCTGGACTCCTGATTCCAGCTCTGAACCTTGACTCTCATCACTAGGCCCTATTCCATGGCTCTGATTACTAGGACTGACCTTTCCCCATCATGGGTTCTGACACAGCTCTTAGGTGCGCACTTTCCAAATTGCCTCATTGTGCCTAAGCCACAATCACTTACCTTGATAAGGAAGATCGATAATAATGTCTTTATCAACCTTCAACTCTGCTGGATCCCTGGTCCATCCGCTCCAGGACGGACTCTCTAGCAGTGGCCAATAACTGATGCCTCAGGGGATGAAAATGTCATCTAATTCCCACAGCTAACAGTGCAATGCTGTACTGCGCATGGGTGTGCACGTCATTAACTCACTGGCATGGTACCAAAGCCCTTCTGGTGATTTTAAACCATTTGCAAAACACCTGGAGAACATGAGATACAAGCCCATTACATCCTGGGGTGAGGGACCAGTGCCCACTGTTTTAAAGGTCATAACTTTGGCAGGCCTCTTCCCTTTTTAGCCTATGCGCCTTTGATTGCCGTTAAGTCTCCTTCTCACCACAGCAGGTTGCTGTGACTTATTGATACCGATGAAGCCCAAAACATGTCAGAGGCTGGATGCTTGTGTCTGCTCAGCAGCTCTGTATTGGGACACTGGTGCATGTAAGACTTCTGAAGCAAACCAAACGCCGGGAGATCAATTGCATGTCAACAGAGGTTTAGGTGCAGCTTGTAGATGCAGTCGTCTGCTGTACTTTGCAAAACAGAATAAGGGAAGAGTGTTCTCATTTTTTAGCCTACAGACCTTAATGTATGGATGTGAAATAAGTTATGATGCAAGGAGATTATCAAGAAAGCAAGACATGGCAGGGAGAAGTACAGAGAAGTCATTAGGTTGGTGTGGCTATTACACAGGGCAGATTCCCTCATGTAGCACGGCAGTTTTATTTGGGAAAGAGACAATGTGAGCTTTGTATGCAGTCAGAGTTACATCCACTTCTTTTAAGGTTAAAATTAAGTGTTTTCCTCCTTTTAGAGTGACAGGGCCAGCGTGGTTATGGAAGAGCTGAGTTCTGTTCTTGATCATGCATCATCTGATTGTTAACCAAGTTCCAAATGCAAGGGCAAATTTTGCCCTCAGCCAGAACCATGTAACACTATTTATTGCTGGTGACCAAAGACTAAAAGGAAAGAACCTACCTGAGTTTGAATGACTGGCAAACAGAGCTGCTTTTCAGAATAAATGCACACTTTGGATTTTGGAAGCAGTGAAGGCTATAGGCTAGTTTCTATCCCTGTACAAAAGGAGGCTATTCAGTGTCCTAAAGATCCCAGTATAAGTGGGTCAATGCAATATCATCCTATTGCAATAGGTGTCAAAGACAACCCAAATATTCACAATCCTGTTCTCATGCATCAGTAAATCGGAGCTCAAGTGTTTGATCAAAAACCATCAGCTTGTGAAATGCCACTGATGGGAACTACCTATTAAATAAATTCCTCCCGCCAGTTCTCCCAGCTCGCCTTGCAAATGATCAATTCTAAGCAATCCTAATGGAGATAAATGAGCCAAATGAAAAATATTGGCAGGGCCCGTTGGCAGTGAGCCATGCTATGTGAGAGACCGGGGTCAGTTCCTACAACTGTATCTCCCAGCCCGCACTGCATTATGGCTGAGGGCCAACACACAGGAACACGTCCCTTTAACTTTTCATTTACTCACTGTCAGCTTGTACCACAGCCTGGCATTGCCAGTGTTGTACATTAGTTACAAATAAAGCTGTTACAGCAGGAAGCAAAAAATCCTGGTGAACACCCACTGTGGTGACAGGAAGCACTGGAGATTTTGTTGAAATCAGAAACAGACCAAGGCTGTGATATTTCATGTCAATTGTCCCCACGTTAACCTTTCACCTGAGGAACTCCGGTCTTCAGTTTGGCCAGAAGATGATGAGCTGAAAATGAAATTACTCTGACAGCTGTAAAAGGTCAACTGTAGAAACCACAGATTTGTTTTAGCTCAGTATCTTACCTACAGCATCTCCTATTCATTGCCACGTTAGTGCAGCCATAACGAAAACAAAAGTCAGGTTCTTTCCTGCAGCGGAATGTTGGTAATACCCACTAGGAGCCGGATTTTGAGGGTAAGAGCCAAAATGTTTGTAAAATGAGACTTTCTGTCTGTGTGTACAAGACTAGCAGATGATTTTGCACAATATGCATTCTAGACATCTGAGATTTAAAGGCGAGAAGGGAAGTTAAACTCCCCAGTACTGCTAACAAGCATCCACAGCTAAAAGGTCTTTGGAACATCTTTAGTGTTGTACAGTTATAGGATCACGTTACCACCTTTGATTGTCTTGGGCCAGCTATTCCATCAAAATTAACACAACAGATCTGTCAGCAATTGGCCATGTCATGTACTGGTATAATGGTATAATGTCACTTGACCGGTAATATGATTCACCAGAGTAACTTCCAGGGAAAACCTTGCCATCTCTTGCTTGCCAGCTCACTGCAGGGTACCGTTACTGCCTCCGAATTCTGCTGGAACTTATCCATGCTTGATGAGTACAGGTCAGAGAATATCAGGGTTGGAAGGAACCTCAGGAGGTCATCTAGTCCAACCCCCAGGTCACGAAGCGTGACACTGTTTGCCACATCGATCTCTCTGTTGATGTGATCAACATTGATTAACCTGCCAGGAAGAGTCAGTCCTCAAGGGTCAATAACTTGGAGAAGATCTGTTGTGCAGAGGTTCGTTCTCTACATTGTCCAAGGTCACAAATGTCCATCTCAACCTGTTACATACTGTTATATAAAAGTTTACATAAGTGAAAGACTGGATTAGGTCAAACAAAAAGATCTGCTGATACCACCCCAAGACTATGTTAAGATCACGACTAATAAACAAAAGAAGAATGGAATCAGAAATTAACTAACCTAATTGGTGGACCGACTACAGAGGAGATGGCCTGTGCCACTTACCACCTCCGTTAGGGGATCCTTAAAAAAAAAAGTCTTTGGGGGGAATCAGCATGGTGGAAATTGGTGGACTGGAAGGAGAGAATTTTATCATTATGGCTGCCAGCCCCACCATCTCTTGGGATACCAGGAGCCGCTACTACAACCCGGTTAGGCCTTCATTGTCCTGACCCTGTAAGGTGTCCTGACCCTGTAAGGTGTCCTGACCAATCCAGGCCAGGGAGAGGGAACCAATATCATCACTTCTACCACTTTGGTTAATTTCTGAATAGCACCTGAAATGGGAGATTTGGGTTCCTGCTGTCACCCCACCTTCCTGTGTCCTTGAACTTTCTCCACCTTATATGTTCTCTTCTATTTTTCTCAAATTGCCTTCTGTCTAGTAAGTGTCTGACTTAGCCAGACAACACTGCATCTTTTACAACACTGCTCTAAGTTCATGCGCAGATAGGGGGCTAAAAGCAATGCCCTACACCTCCCAATGCCCTACACCTCCCAATGCCCTACACCTCCCAATGCTCAGACTTGTTTGTCAGGTCTTGGGGTTGGCTGATAAGACCATGTGCTGCACCGAGTTGCTCATTTTTTGTGTCCATTTGTCTTGTTTGACCTTCAAGAGAACGGGCCGGGTCTTTATCAGCAGCTCCTGACCAGCTCAACTAACATCTTTCCCCCCAAAAGAACAATCATCAAAAAGACTGTCAAATGGAGCTGGCTGGGGGTTTACTATAAAAACTTTCTACTGCTGAAGGAAAAGGGAACGAGAAGTATTGTAAAATGAAAGCCTTACTTAATACTTTACATTTGAAATGCTTTGACTGGTTTTCTCTTTTTCAACACAAAGTTATAAAATATTTAATGGCAACGGTTGTCATGGGACTAAGCAGGTTGAAATCTCTGTACTCAAAACCTTCAACCATGTTTAATTCTTTAGTTTGGTACAGTTATAGGATCAGGTCACCACCTTTGATTGTCTTGGGCCAGCTATTCCATCAAAATTAACACAACAGATCTGTCAGCAATTGGCCATGTCATGTACTGGGAAGCTGTTTCCTCAGCTTCTGGGTGGATCCTCCGTTCCACACAGCAGCAAAACTAAATGATCTAATATACCCAAAAGCATGTACAAAAGAAAAGTCTCTCACATCTCACCCAAAGGTAACATACAGCTCCGGTCAATTCCTATGAGCTGTTGGTTTTAAACCTCCTCCTTCCCCCCCCCCCCCCCCCCACTTACTTTACAGCCATTTGACGTGGTGCACTAAAATATTTTATCAGCAAGTGTGGGGAAGGGTCAGTGACCTCACAAATGGTAAAGCCCTCAGTATAATATGTTTGTGAATCCAAACGTGCAATCCTTTGAACAGGCCCATGCAGATGTCTGTCTCTCCTCCACAGAAACACCCTTGTGTTTTAATAAAGCCATGATCTGCACTCCAAAGTCATTATATGGCTGTCAGTTACAATGCTGACATAAACCACAGAATTACCATTTCCAGCTGCAGTACATTAAAGCGTACGCCAATCACTTTCATTACCAGAGGTTTTTGCACAGCACACTACTAATATAAGTAGTGTATACACATACACACACACACACACATATATATATATACATACATACACACACTACTATACTAGCATATATATATAGTAGTATAGTATAGTAGTCCCACTACCCCGTGCCCTGGCTGAATGATGTTATATGGCAGAGAATATTTAGGACATCTGATGTAACAGATACAAATAACCAATGGCACACATGTTCTTTCCAGGCATGGTTTATTGAAAACACACCAAACTGTTATCCTACATACCTGGTATCTAACAAGCATTCTACTTATCGGTGTTATGGAAAATTCCTAATAATAATACATTCTGTTATGGTAACATTTGTTCCAGGAAAGCATAATTCACCTTTTATTTCCCCCCCCCCCCGCCCATCTTACTCTTAAAATAAAACCATTCTAAGTGTTCCAGTTTATAGTACAGTGTAAATACAATGCAAAAACCCACCAGTCTAAACTACAGCAATAATGTCGAGTAGTATTACAGAAAACACATTGGTGATTTTGTTTTGTTTATTTTCCTACCATGAAAATTTTAAGGCACATGATAGTTACAAACACATTAGCTACTAATTACCAGTAAGCTTCTTAGTCTAGTTATGTTTTTGTTTTGCTGAACAATTATATCCTCAATTGGATTGGCAGGTTTTGCAGCATATGCTCTTTTCTCCTCATCACTCAACCCACGACCATGTTTCTTAACATTCTGCCCCAATGTAACTTTAAGACGGGGGGAAAAAGTTGATAATACTGTCCCTTAGTGCACTAGACTAGTTACTGTACCGATAATCAGAGGAAAACCTTTCTGTGAAAGGTCAGGAAACACCAGCTTTTTAGGAGCAGCATAGTGAAGAGACTTTGCTAGAAACTATATCTCTATAAACACCTTTGAAAGGGGCGGAGGGGGGGAGGGGGAGAGAGAGAAGAGGACGAGAGAGAGAGAGAGAGAGAGAGAGAGAGAGATCCAGCCCCAACAGCACAAAAGCATGGGCTGAAGCTATTAGTACATTATGGTTTTCAAAGAAGTCGTCAGGCCATCAGGAGTGTCACAGCAGAAAGTAATAAAATCAATCTCATTATTATGGTCCTTGGACCCAGAAGCTTTGCCTCCCCGTCTAGGAACTTATAATGCGCCCATCCTCGTTGGTAATCAAGCCTAAACCACACAATAAGCTGCAGGTAAGTAATGAAAGTGGGAGCACCCCCCGCCATCCTAATGCTCTGGGAGTTGTACCCAGGTGAAAAAGTGCTTTGCATATCACAAGCCTTGTGTGTAGCAGGCTGCGTATCACCAATTCTCATCAGTATTGGCAACAGCTTACTGGACTGGTGGAACCACACTTGCAAACCACTGCTTCCTCTGTCTCCCCCCCATCTTGGGCCAGTTCCTGGTCCCCCAAACCAGTCCTTTTCATGATGTTTTGGAGACAGTTCCGAGAGCTGTAGGAGGAATCCCTAGATGGTGAAGAATGTTGCTGGCTCTGTGCCATTCACTCTACCCTACGTAGGGGGCATTCCTGAGAACATAGCTACGGGTGGCCAGAGCACACCAAACTCCAGACATCTACAGTCAGAAAACCCATCTGTGGGCCACCAGTCCAGCCACTAGTCTTTGGACCCCTCCAAGTTATGCAGAGGGGTGAACTGGCACTTGGCCAGCACCAGAATCAGGAGAGCAGAATGGTGGCTTAGCTTGGAGCCCCATAGTTCCCCACCCCTTCCCCACTGAGCACAGCCCGGGCCACCCTGGGTATCTGTAGGAACCTATTGACTTGGTACAGCTATTCCTCCAATACACAGCAGCCAAACCTACAGCCACAAAGGGCTCCTGAGTCATGGCAGCCCCACCAAAGTTAGCGCTGGTTTCTTCAGTGGTCCCAGGGTAGTGTCCTGAGCTGTGCTAGGACAGAGCTCTGTGGGATAACTTGACTCCCTGAGGGACTCAAACTAGCCCCCACTTCATCACAGCCCTTTAGCTGAGGCAACGGAGGTTCCCGCCTCCTCCTGGTCAACAGGAAGCCTGCACCCACTGTCCTGCTAGGACACACTAGAAACTCTGGTGTGTTATTTTAACCCTTGCTCCTCTGTGGGCCTGATCTCCGGCTGTCATGGTGCAGGCGTCTGGAGCAAATGGCAGGGAGGATGTTGCATGCTTAACCTTGAGATCTGACTGAACTGAGACCTGGAGCGGGTGGACTTCTGACTGATTTCTCACACATACTCTTGCTTTCCCACCTCTACATTCAAACCCTACTAAAATGCCTGGTGATTCCTTCCTTCACATTCCCTATCTTCTCAAATGAAGCCCATACACAGTTGGGAAGCAACAGGTGGGTTGTGGGGGGAGGGATTGGAAGGGGCGGGAAGGGGACACATCCTGAAAGGTCTCTGTAGGTTATCAGCTAGCTATAGCTACCATACATCGGCCCTGCACCAACACAATTCTTTCAGAGAGCGCCTCCCACAGGTCAGCCCACCCCTTGCAACAGGCTTTCACTGCAGCTTGATTAAATGCGATACTAGGATTGCTCAGCAGCGTCATTTTAAAGTAGAGAGTTTCCTGATTTGATCTATGGCTGGTGCTGCTGAGACTGGAGGCCATTCTCATGTCTTAAGTCAGCCTTGGGATCCCACTCTCTGCTCAGTGTCCAGGGAAAGGCTTGTGGGAGAGGAGCAGAAGGAAAGCAATGAAATGTACAGGATGAAATTCTTGTTATTGCTACATACTCTGAGTAAATCTTCATTGTGGTGAGTGGGGTCAGAGCCACGCTGCTGTTAGCAGGCCTGATATTTTGTCTCTTGGTATAAACACCACACACTACTAACTGGGGGGAAGTGGGTGGTCTTCTACTCAGTAGCAAGAAGCCTTGCAAACAAAGCAGTCCCAAAAAGACGACGTAGGACACAAGGAAAAAGAACAATCACCCACAATGATTCCAAGCATCCAGTTCCATTCCTGGATGGGTGGGATGGTTTCTGCTTAGAATATAAAACACAATTTGCTTCTCAGACACCCTGGTATTTTTGGTTTGGCCCATTATAAAGCGAGGCCATTTGCCCAATCTGGATTCTGATCCAGATTTTGAACATCCCCATAGCATGGGTATTTAGATCTAGATTTTTGTTGGGGGCCTCTCTCTGGATAGATCATTTAAGTTTATTGCCCCGTCTCCTCTCCCCAGGGTGTTTCCTACAGCCTTCCCCGTATGCCATTCTCCTTCCAACCTCTCCCGGGCTTTGGAATATTTGTAGAATAACTACATCACAAAGCCTTAGCAGAAAAGCCTGGTAACATTTGGCTAGTTAATTGCAGTAATCTCTTGCTGAGACACCTTTGGTAAATACAATACTTTGATCAAAATAACCAGGGACAGATTGATACCAGAATCTCCTGGACCTTTCCTTATGCACTTCTAATAGGCTAACAAAAGGTTCCATTGTTAATTGCTGAAGAAAGTTATTTTTAAAAAAATCCTTTCATATACAAAAAGAACACACAAGGTACAGACCCCAAAGCAGTATAAAACTCTTCTGTGTAACCGCCTGGTTAAAAGGGTCTCTACTTATTGGTAGAACAAGTATGAAAAGAGCACCGTTGTTAGAATATACAGTAAAACTATGTGTCTGGCTTCACTCTTTATGCTTTACATCTACATGAAAAAAAAAACCTCCCTGCCCATCAGAATCCAAATGGCCACAGATGGATCGGGCTTGGCCTCCCTAGACCAGCTAAGCATCTTTGACCTCACAGAACTCTCTCTCAATGGTAAACATAACCCAGGACTGTAATCTTACTTTGCTCCCAGCAACTTCACCTTTCTTAGGACCCAGACGTAACCCCTCTGTGCGTGAGTGGGATTGGAAGGGGGAGCAAGTTAGTGGGTGTAGCTCGAGCATCGGTCTTTCACTGAATCAACAGTCCTCCTGCATACTACTTCACACAGTTTTGGCAACCTATCCTCTGCACAACTATATGCATATATATATATATATATATATTTATTTATATATATTTGTCAAATTTTATTAAACTCAAGAAGATACAAAGCTCTTGATGCTTGCTTTTTTTGAGTTTTTTAATTTTGTACAAAAAATTAGACGTTTACTATTACAGGAATATTTTGTTTTTTGTTGTGTTTTTTTTTCATTTTTAAATTACAAAGGAAACGGCAGGCACTGAAAACCCAAAATTAAGTTTGCTTGATTCAAAAATGTGCTTTCCAGTCACACTGTATTTAAGAACTTATAGGTGTAAACATGGCAACCAAATAACAATGGTAACTAAACAAAGTAAGTAAAAGGCATCCATCCAATGCTAGGAGAGAGATTTGATTCTTGTTTTCATCCTCTCTCCTTGGATCAAAACCCGAAGGAAATCAATGATTTGCATTTAATACATAGCATCAGCAGATAGCGTATGTGTAAAATGTGACCGTGGGCGGCAAAAATTCACCATTGTGGGGAGAGTCTGCCTATGGCCTACCAGGCGGCTTTGAATAGACCCTCAGCAAGTGGCTGAATTTTACCCTTACGTCAGTGTGCAACCTCAAAACAAAAAGCAATACAACAAAACCAGGATGATGATTTCTTTAAAAAAAATATACCAGTTCCCTTTGTAGCACTTTTCATCAGGTTCAACAGCCCAAAACACACATGGATCCAATAGCAACTGAGTCTATCAACAAAAATATAAGGGGCTGACCCATCTGAAGATTACAGTGTGTTCTAATGGGAACTCCCAAGGAGGAAGTTTCCATTCTTCCCCGATGTGTTAACAGCTATGGGAAATAAAATTATGTTAAAGATTAAATAACCATCAACCCAGCATCAACACTTGGGGAAGGCGGAAGCAACTCCTTTACTGCAATCATCATGAGCAACAAAAATAAAAAGGCAGCCAACTCTATTTCTCAGCACAGATTTCTGAATTGGGACAGTGAAACCTTCAAACTGTTTACATATGTGGAAGTAAAAATAGAACCATTACAGAAGTCAAAAGGCAGAAGTATTTTACACCAGATTATAATGATAATATAGCACAGTGTGATATCGCTTACTCTAATAGCAGATTATACAGCTTGCATCAACTTCTCTGTCTACATTCCAGTTCGTTCAACCAGCGTAAATAATTTTTTCCCCTTTCATTAAAATCCAACAAACCCACTCAACATTCCTGCATTTCGTGTGGAAAAAAACCCAACAAATAAAAGCTCAAAATCAAAAAAATCCAAACTCCCTAATATAAAAATCTTTTAAAAATTAAATTCACAGTTCAAAACAAAACCCCCAAACCCAAAAGTGCTAGTTTCCTCACGACTCTACCTAAGATATATTTCAAATATTCTGCCGTTGCTCTTTCACTTGCGAAGCTGTCCTCTTTCCCACCACATGACTTTCTCTTCTCATCCTTGGCACCATCCTCATTTAAGAACCATCTAAGAACCTAACCAGTTCGATGTAAGCTTGGATTCTTTCTTCTCTGGGGAGTGGGGGACAAAGGGAGGTGGCTGTGTCTGGCGGGAATGTAATTGAGTTTTAAAAAGCAAATTGTCTTGCTGTAAGGCATGGTTCTCCGGGGTTGGCTGATGGCAGTTGTCTGTCTTCTCCCTGCACCCTCCTAGAATCTGCAGACTGTTCACTGATGCAGCGCCCTCCGAATCTGAATGGCAGTGGTGATTAATGAGATCCTCTGTGTTGGTTCAAATTTGTTTTTTCCCCTCAGTCAAAAAAAAAAAGAAAGAAAGAAAGAAAAAAAAAGTAGTTGGACTCTAGCCCTGGAAAATAAAGCCACAGCTGATTAATATATGAAATAATGCACCTTTGACGATCTCCAGCACATACAGTATGAGCTCAGGTAGCAGGACAGCAGCAAGTGTTCACCCTAGGGTGACCAGAAGCTTTTTCTTACAATTGGCACCTCTTACCTCCCACCCCCGTTCCGATTTTTCACACTTGCCATCTGGTCACCCTAGTCCACCCCCTGCACCCATTCCCAATGACATTGCTCCTCAAAGGGCAGAAATTGGCAAACAACAACAAAACCAAAAAGCCACCCAAAGTTTAAAAGGCACCTTCACCCACCCTCGATGCCTTCTCCACTCCCAAGGATCACTGCACAAATTTGGGACTACTGTGTCCTGCCATAGCTTTACATCTCAATCTTCTGGAGCAGGGACCACGGCTTCCTACTGCACCTAGCACCGGGGGCTGTGATCTTGGTTGGAGTACTACCACAATACAAAAATCTATGGCAAGAGCAGAGCCCCCAGGGTGAATTTTCAGGGCAGTGCCTAGGGGAACTGGATGTGAGAACCCCACGAATTGTGTCTGACCTTGCTCCCCTTACTCCGGAGAGACTTCCACTTGCTTTCAATGAGAATTTCTCTTAAGTAAGGACTTGAGGGTCAGGCCCTTGATTCCTAAGCATCAGACTGAAAGCATTGTCCTAAGGGGGCACCAGGAAGTCCAGTGGCTTTTGTGCTCTGGCTTTTCACGCTTAGAGAGCTGGACTCAAATCTTCAATCCAGCGAGCAGGAATCTGCTGGTTAAATCCCAGTCCCCTGTGGGTCTGCATCATGAAATCATCACAGTTTGGCCCAGTCAGTGTTCTCTCCTTCAGCATAACTCAGGACTGGAACAGTAAGAGCGCTGCAGATAAAGAGTGAGCTGCAGAGGCAAAGGATCTGCGGGTGCTATCACTGTTCATCTTTATACGCATTTAATGTAAAGAGAAATAAGAGCGTTTCCTTCCCCCTCATTTGAAGGTCTTAGAAAAGTAACAAAGTGAATCTAAATTTGAGACCTTGGAAGGTTTCAGGTTTAAAGTTACTTGCCGAGAGTTGCCAGGAGAATGCAAAGAGCAGAGAAGTGCAGCAGCATCAGGGCTGGTTATGTTGCAAAGCTACTCTGCCAGCCTCACCAGTGATTTTTCAAAATGTTCTCCCGAAGGTCTCCAAAGCCCTGGGAATTCACCCTCCCCTCCCCAGTCTCCAATGCTTTATTTCCTCTGTTACCATCAGGAATGTGTGTGAAAATAGAGCAAGTCTTCCAGGTTTTCTTGGGTGATGGAGGAATTGCTCTTTGAAACCAGAACCCAGAGGGGATCAGCAAGCCAGCCAATCAGAAATTTTAATTCTGTAAAGAAGTGCTTCTTCTAGAAGTCCACTTAAAGCCAGTGAAAGGGGCCGGAGTGCCAGCTCCAAGGACTGAAGCCCACAGACCCATTTGTCTCCAACACAGGCACAGGAGAGAGTGGCAGTGCTGGCTCCCACCGCCTGTCAGCAATGTAAGACCAGAAGAGGGCTGGTTAGGAGCCAAAGACCGAGTATGTACTGGGAGAACTAGGGAGACAACACTGGTGAGGTAATATCTTCTATTGCACCAACTTCTGTTGGTGAGAGCGCCAAGCTGTGGAGCTCTTCTTCAGGTCTGGGAGAATTGTCCACCAAGCTGCGAAAGGCCCTATATGGGTCTGTTATAGGCTGCAGTGGCCAGAGGGTTACAGCCCTTCCCTTCAAGGAAACAAGATGAGTCATGAACTCTGATCCCTCCTATTGTACTGCACTCGCCTCATGACTTGAGTTTCCTTCTCACTGCAGAATGTGATTTCCATGGAGAGAAAAAGACTGATTTTCTGCAGTGCTGAGCAATGAGAGACACGGGTGCACCCCATCTCTGGAAATCAGGCCTTCAGAGACCATCAGACATTGGGTAGTGCAAGCCAATGGTTACTAAAGATATTCTTTTAGTCCACAGCCAGCCACACAGTCTGTACTACACACACTGCGGCATCTGACGGGCTGCCAGGAGGTGTAACATGGATAACAGACTGGGCAGCAGGAGGCAGATTAGTGGCAGCAGGAGTGGTAAAAGCTGGCACAGTTTTAAGGAGCTTGGCACACAGGGAAGGTTGAGAACAAGAAGGGGACCAAAAAAAGCCATGAACTGCAGAGAAGAAGGAGCAGGAGGTGGGTCTTATGGCTCCATGTTTAAATGACTGATGTTCTCCCCCCCTTGAAATTTAATTGTGCGCGTGGTCACCAGCTTTCCCTTGGGGGACAGGAGCATGGAGTTCTTGGGAGCCTCAGGGGTAGGCTGACCATATTTCCTTTAGACAAAAACGGGACATTGGGAGGGCAAAAACGGGACAGGGTGTGGGGGGGGGCATGGCCCCACCTGGGCCCCCCAGCACCGGGCGGGGGGGAGGCAGAGGGGGGTTGGGGGGGATGGATGGAGGAATAAGCAGAACAGGGATGGGGGATGAAGAGGATGGAGGGAGAGAGAGAGAGAGAGAAGGGGGGATGAGGGATGAAGATGATGGAGGGGACGGAGGGAGAGAAGGCACGAAGGTGAGAAAGGGAGAGGATGGATGGATGAGAGAAGATGGGGGTAGGGAGCAGGGTGGATGGAGGAGGCAAGGGACAGCGAGAAGGAGGGATGGAGAGAAGGGAGATGGAAGAGGAGGCAGTGGACGGAGGGAGAGAGAGAAGGGAGGGATGGAGAAGGGGGATAGAGAGAAGGAAGAGAGGGATGGAGGGATAGAGAGAAGGGAGGAAGGAAGGGATGGAGAAGGGGATAGAGAGAAGGGATGGAGGAAGTGAGAGGAGGCAGTGGACAGAGGGAGAGAGCAGGGAGGAAGGGGGGGATGGAGAGAAGGAGGAATAGAGAGGAAGAGGCTGCAGCGGGCGATGGGCTGGAGGAGGCGGCAGATCAGAGCTGTCAGGAGCCGCAGCTGGGAGCGGAGCGAGCCGGCGGGGGGGGGCTGCCGGCCAGGTTTTCTGAAGAGAGAAGGGACGGAGGGAGTGAGAGGAGGCAGTGGACAGAGGGAGAGAGCAGGGACGGAGGGAGTGAGAGGAGGCAGTGGACAGAGGGAGAGAGCAGGGAGGAAGGGGGGGATGGAGAGAAGGGAGGGAAGGAGGAATAGAGAGGAGGAGGCTGCAGCTGGCGGCGGGCTGGAGGAGGCGGCAGATCAGAGCTGTCAGGAGCCGCAGCCGGGGGCCCGAGCGAGCCGGCGGCGGCGGCGGCGGGGGGGGGGACATTTTATGATTCCATGTTTTTTCTGAGTCCTGCCCCAAAAACGGGACAAAATTGATATTTTGGTCAAAAAGACGGGACGGTTAAAAAACATTAAAAAAACGGGACTGTCCCGTTCAAAACGGGACGTATGGTCAGCCTACTCAGGGGAGATCCATGAATAGTCAGGACATACTTTTCCTGAGGGCTCAGGCTAAACCCGGTAATGGGGCGGGGGAACATCTGTAAACATTTGAGATCAGTCAGGAAAACTGTATTCGATTTAATTCCCATGGCCTAATAGCAGAGTTCCTTTACATTTCCGCTGACAGCCCATCGGTCAGGATATTAATTCTCTGTGTGGTTATCTGACAGGTTATTATTTAATCAAACAGCAGTGGCTTATTGTGTTTCATTAAAGATACAGTGTGCAATATAAACATCCCCTTTTCCAATGCATTTTCATTTGCCTAAAAGGACCCAGTTAGCCATTAGCCTCAGAGAGATTCTGCAGCGATACAGATCATGCACAATGAGACAAGGTAATCACTAGCACCAATTACCATTAAAAGGACCTACCATGCATGCAAATTAGACCCAGGAGTCAACAGGCTGGGGTTTAATGTCACGGGCATCCACCAGATTCACCGAAGCCCTGTTACTCCTGTTAATGTTTTTCCTATTTGTGTCATTCTGCAGCAAACAGGGTGAGGAGTTAAAGGCAAAACAGAGCGGATTAATCAAACACAAACAAACAAATCAGTCAGCTCAAAGGATTGCAAGGGGGGGAATTAGTGGAGGGGGAGAGAGAGAGAGAGAGAGAAACAAAATTGGCAAAAGCATGAGCTATTCCACAGGCACTGACAAAAGCATTCACGGCAGCACTTCACTTCCTTGCAATCATTATTCACAAGTCCTAGCCACTCATACAGCCTCTGAGCCACAGTTATTGGATTGTTCACCATCTAGAAATCAGCACACGTTTCTCTTCGATGGAGTAGTGCAGGGGGCATCTAGACTCTGCCCAACTAAGGGCTGCTTCAACAACATGACAGGAACCTGTGGGCCTGCCTTCCATCTTTCACACAGAGGAAACAGGTCCCAATGCCCGTCCTGATGCAAGTAACTTCTGCTCCAATCAAGCCAAAGCATTGCACAGTGGAACCACCACTTGCCTCGATGGGTGCACCTCAACCATAGGAAAGATGAAGGTGGCCTTGGGCTGCACTGTACAACTCTGTGGGCTGTACTTGGCTATGTGTGTCTCATATGGTAAAAGTAATAAGCACTCGCTAAACCTCTCTCCTCCCCAACCCATCCCCCTTTCCTCTGGAAGAAATATTTTCTGTCATTCCTGCAGAACAGCAGCCTAATTTTTGCAGCAATGTCCCCTAGTTCACCCTCCTCCTCAGCATCCTGCAGTGTACACTAGACTGTGGATGGTTGGATTGGAAATCTTATACCATTAACCTCTGGTTCAGGCTGGGCCATCTGTTTCCACATCAGAACAACATCTGTGACAATCAAATGGTATTTCCAAAGCGGGTAACTAGGATTTATACACCCAATTCCCATCAGAGGCAATCTCAGAGCCTTGGGGCTCAATCTTTGTGTAGCACTTTGGAAATTTACCCTGAAACATAACCACGAATAATACAAAGTGAATTGCTCCTAAGCACTTAAGGTAGAAATTTCCCAGTCTGATCAGGGTTACTACGCAGTAAAAAAGGAAAGGCCAGACATGACAAACGAATGAAGGAAGCACCGACCACTTCCAAAGGCAAAGGTGAGAGCAACCAAAGATTTTGTTTCCTTTCCATCTTTACTAGTGACTGCAAAGCATAACTGCAATTAGCATTCTACATGTTCACACCAAAAGGTGATTGCTATCCAATCCCATTCGATATAGCACAATTAATGCAGACTCAGGAAATGGATTGTACATGGACTAAATAGGGCAGCTAGTTTTAAACGACAGTGGCTGTTCCCTTGCAGTGCAGCTTTAAGGGCCGCTGAGGTCTCCTAATCCACGCACAGCTATAATCTTCACCTATTTACAGTACTGGCAAATGGAAGGTCATATTAAAGTAAGATCGGAGGCTGGGCTAACCCAGAGGGTAGAGAGGTCAGAGTTTCAGTCACACCGCAGCCACATGACATGAGATTCCTACTCATTCAGGCTGGCTAATAACAGCAAGCTTGAAGGGTTTGGCACTGGAAGGGGTAGCACAAGACAATGGCTTATATTAATGAGGCTGCCAGACGAGAAGCTTTTTACAAGGGGAAGGTTTTTAAATAGCTTTTGGACAAAAGAGGAAAAAACTATTTGTGTCTGAACAACTGAAGTGTGGACTGCAACTGGCCTCTTCCTTTACTGGAGAGGAGGGGTAGCTATGCTCAATCCGGACAGTGAGTGTGTGTCCACATGTTAATATAGACAGACTATCACCAAGCAGGTGCTCTACTGGCTCAGTCTATGGCAAGATTTCTCTCTCTCATTTCTGCATGCCCACGTCTGCACGCCTTCGCTCACTGCCTGGCACTAACTGGGAAGTCTTTTAGCCCGGAGCACCCAGAACTTCTGGAGTTTCCACAAAACACTGAGGAGATTTCATCACAGATGCTCAGGGCTCCCCAGCACTGAGGTTCCCAACACCAGCACCAAGGCAGGCAGGAATGTTTTCTGTCACAAACTCTAGTTTCATTGTCTGTTTTTTCCCCACTGCTGACACACAGGAGAGGACGCGTGGGGTTTTGCACGGTAGGGAGGAGTTCCATGTGCCATGGCACTGCTGGAAGCATAAAACAACTGCTTATAAAAACTTAGCTAAAATTGTGCATGAATGTAAGAAAAACTGCAGAGTGTCAATTACTTGCATGCAGCCTGCTTTGGTAACTCAATAGCCCACAATGGAAGTGGGAGACTCAACTCTGACTCTTCCGTAAGAAAACTGCGTGGAAGAAGAGAGTTGGAAATTCATTTTAAAGGCAGCTCTGCATAAGGGAGTGAGAGAGACTGACCCATATACAGAGTCCATGTGCCGGAGAGTCTGAGCGAGGGCCGGGAGCTATCAACACCACGCTGCTTTACAAGACACACAGGCTTTCAGCTACACTCCTTTATGGTTTCTCTGGGGGGAAGTAACTGCTTGATGTGGCAATTCTCAGAACAAAGTCTCCTGCAGAGCTTTACACTTTAGGGCTGGGGAACATACCTAGATGGAGGAGCTGAAAGTGATAAAGCAAACACATTCTTTTGTAAAACCGGTATTTACCTACTGGAACTTGAGCACATATCAGCTTGTAAAACCATCTCCTGCAGTTGCTCCCTTATTAGAAAGCAGCATTTGCTTCCATTTAAGGCTAACCAGTGATGGCTTACGAAATGATGCCTTTATCACTAACCACTTACAAGCCCCCGCTGAGTACTTGCCACACACGTTCCTTGCTGCCTGACACTGTCCCATTCTGCAATGGCACTAAATAGCCCTTGGAAGAACTGGAAGCTTACTTTTAAAGGTTCTTTCTCCGATGCATCCCCTATATTGTCATTGGTCTTGTATTTGCGCTC
The DNA here is from genome assembly GCA_032164245.1 of Sternotherus odoratus. NCBI lineage: Eukaryota > Metazoa > Chordata > Testudines > Kinosternidae > Sternotherus > Sternotherus odoratus. The sequence continues at coordinate 12,666,288 of JAVMKO010000015.1, forward strand.
TTTGTCCCGGTGATCAATGGTGGAGTACCCATCTGTGAAGGAATGACATGACAATCAGGCAGCAGCAAAACCATGGTAGATTTGGCTGTTTTGCGTTGTCAAAGAACTAAAGAGAGAGACACAAAGAATGAAACCAAAGACATGGGGATGTGCCTTCCTCATAGGCTGATGCTCAGCATTTTATTTTTTAACCACCTTTCTTTTTAAAAAGAACTCCTTTTATACCACCACCTCAGTGTCAAATGCTGGTATCTCATTAACAAGCAGCACAGTTTCCATTCTGGCTGGCTGCAACGTAGCAGTAGTCTGTCCAAGGAAAGCAGCAAGCTGTTACTTCACACCCTGTGGCTAATGAGTTCCAAATCCAGCTGAAATCTTGTGCTCTGAGCCGAACAGCCTGATTAATTGGCTGGGTTCCTTCTCGCAGTGGCATGCAACACATTCTCGCTCCTTCTGAACTTGACTACAAGCAGGACGTGACAATAGTTTGGAGACGTCCCCTTTGGAATGATAAGAAAAGCAGCCTGTCGAGTTTTGTGAGATCTCGATGCAAACCCCATGGTGCTGGACCTGTCTCTCATTTTGAAATGGCACCTGTGGGTGATTTTTCTCCCTGACAGTTGAAAAGCAATGTGAATACATGAGTAACCAGGAAAGAAGGGGGTGGAGGGGATTTATGAAGAAATGCTGTAATTATTTCAGAAACTACTTGGATTCACTGTCAGAGATTACAGATATTAGTTTATTTCTCTGGTGCATCAAGTTTCCCTCATTATCAGGGACAAATATATTCTCCTGCCTGCTTTGACAGCTTTGTAATCTGAGCTAAGTGACAGTCAAATTTATGGTTCTTAATAAGCTTTGTATCTCTCCATGTAATTAAAGGATCATTGCAGATTCTACTTCCTGTCAAACTGTACTCTCCAAAATTTTTTTTACATAAAACGTCAGAATGCCTCATGTCTTGGTCTATTGCTTGAACTCAATAGGCCCTCTAAAATCAATCCATCAGTCACTCCAAATGTCGTTTTTGTGGGCTACAGGTGAAATATAAAGTGAGCCATTTTAAGCTGCAGCAAGAAAAGCTTTGTAAATGGAATGACTCCTGGAAAACAGTCTATGGGGCAGCAGTTCTCAAAATAGGCTACCCAGGCTGCAATCCAGTTAGTTTATAAAAAGATGCTCGTCTTTATACTTGGCTCAGGAAATCAACATATGCACAAGCCTTGCAGAATGACCAGGCATTCGAGATAGTCCATATGTTTAATTACGATCAATATCGTATAAAAAGATAATCCATAACTACACCGATTATAATGACTAAGGCAGTGTATCAAGGACCTTTTTGAGTTATGTGGTGCATAACTTAAACCTTGAGAACCACTGCTATACAGCTTTTCTTCTTTACTTTCAGTTCTCTGACAGTTAAGATACCTAGCATCCCTGCTTGTGCAGTTAGATCAAAAAAAACCAACCATCCACCTAGCCAACACTCCTGGGAGAGCATACAATAAGTCATTCAGTTTCAAATTACACCCCCCCTCCCCAGTAACTCACGTGCTGATCTAAAAACTTTATAATTCATGGTAAAAGTCATGGGTACACACTATACATTTAAATGATAGCACAATGGCCTTCAAAAATCGACACTCCCGAACTCAGTTGTCCACTCAGAAGCAGCCCTTTACATTTGAAAATGTATTTCATCATGTTTACTTACAAACAACAGATCGCTGACATTGTGTAGCACCTTTCATCAAGAAAGACCCCACAGCACTTTATAAGCAGGTAATCTACAAAGAGAACGGTTCACCCGCCACTGAAATGCAGCCATGTAGATGATCCATGTCTAGTGTTTAACATTTCACAACAGTTTAGGACAGGAGGTAAAGAATATCACCATATACAAATGGAAAAAGTGGATATTTTAAGTAGGCAAAAAAGCTAGTGTTTAATCAATACACCACCCTTCAGAATCCTGATCTTAATCAGTGATAAAAAAATGGTGAGGGTCTTTGGGTTTACCTCTAAACTAAAAGGCATTTTGTAGCATGCATTGTCGGTCAGTTGAATGCTGACCTCTTGTTAATGGTGTCACACACGTCAGTTCTAATGGATTGCTTGGTGCTAAAAACAACACGCTGAGTTGGGAATATATCAAGATAGCAACTGAGATAGGAAGTTTGTGGTTAGACTTATTAAAATGAGAAGTATCCTGAAGAAGGCTGTACCAGTACATTAATATCTCAGTACCCTGAGGGCAATGGCTCGGTGGTGGAATTAACAAACTCAGTTCCTTCCATGTTTCGAGATTAATTCTAAAGATCAAATTTAATTTAGTCTATGTGGAATTAACAAGCAATCTGGAGTATGCCTTAGGAAGGTATAAGCCATTTGGACTTTGGCTGGAGGAGCCTGAGGAGAGTCAAATATTAACATTATCCATTTTCTTGGAGTTTAGTGGAGCAAAGCAATTACCTAGAGTTAGTGCATTCCCTGTGAGTTGGCCTTTGAAGGTGTTGGTGATGAGATACAGAGAAGTCCCAGTGACCAGCTATAGCTAATTTAAAAGTTTCCAGTAGGGGATCTAGAGAATTTGACTGAAACCTTGGAACCTTGTTTTCTAGAGGTGGTGAACAGATCTGAGTGGACTCTCCTCTGTGAGAGATTCTGTCAAACTGCCTACCTAAGATCAATTTATATTTCACCTACTAAAGTCATATCAGTATTTACCTGTAGAACAAATGAAGCATTGATTAGATTAATATTTTTCTCTGAATACTGAACTACAGTCATGTGGGCTCAGAACTTCTGACCCCAGGCCCCTGACTGCTGAACTAGTTAGTACATAACTATCCTATTATGTGTAAGTTATTGTCTTCCATTGTGGAGACAATTATTTCAGTCTTCCCTTATGTAAACTACATATGACAGTTTATTCATGCTGGGGGGTGCTGTCAGCTGAGGTCATGGAAGGGAACATCTTTCTGTTATCCTGACTTTTTGGAAATGCTGTGTTTGATTTTCAGCAGTGGTTCAATCAAATTGCCATGTTTGCAGATGCAGATGTGAATCATGAGATGTCAAACTATCCAGTTTGCAGATACACAGACATTTCAATACAAATATTTGCAGCTGGAAAAACTGAGGCAAATCTACAGCAACACTGACTGTGTTTATGCTGTTTTACTAAAAGGAAACAGTTGGCTTGTCCCAGATTGCAGTGCCTTTCGAATCTCAAAGCACTTCACAGAAATATGGACTCCTCCCTATTTTACAGATAGGGAAATTGAGGCACAAACCAGTCACAGCGAGTCAATGGAAGAGTCAGGAGCAGAACCATTGCCTCCTGACTCACAGCCCTGTCCCCCTATACAGCACTGCCTCCCATGCAGCATTTCAGCCTTCATCCTAAGAGCCTCTTGCCTCCGAAGTGGCTATTAACAAGAAAACCACAGCTCCCTTCCCCCCAGTTGTTGCTGACAAAAGCTCAGGCTTTTCATTATGCTTCATCTCCATGAGGGCTCAAGCCCTGAGTAAGTTGTTCTCACATCCAGGCCACAGAGTTTAACAGCATTTTGAAAGAGAACGTCTTGCCTGGACACAGCTTTGCCTTTCTCTTTAGAAGTAGGGGTTCTACCTGCTGCCGCTATCCTACATCCAAAGAACAGTCTCCAAACCACCCAGCTCTTCAGAGTTTATCTACTCTGGCCCTTATGGCTTCAACTTATGCAGAATGGCTCTGTATTTCACTGGGCTGCGGGGAAACCTCCTCTCCTGGCAGATCCTGGTGGGCAGGTTGCATTTGCCAAATTAGGTGCACCAGCCCCAAGGTGGAGGTTTTTCCAAGTATCGGTGAAATGTCCTCCCTCTGTCCAGTACTGGTTTCCCTGAGTAAGGCAGCTGATGCCCCCTGTCTCAATGGGCTGCACACCACATAATAATGCCAGGGTGATTGAGGTGGATTGTGCGATGGGCTGCAGAATCTTGTCTTCCACGGCCTTGCAGGCCTCAAGCCCGCAAGAGACTCTAGAGAAGTCTGGTGAAAGGAAGCCATTTCCATAACTCGTATTAGGAAAATTAAGCCATTCTGCCTGGCTCTCGAGAGTTGCCCTTGATGGACTGGTGGAGCGAAGATGAGACGTCACTACTTTCTCACAGCCTGCATTTTATATATGGGAGGAGGGATGGAGGGTTATGGCTTCATCCCATCCCATCCCATCCCATCCACACACACACACACCCTCTCTGTCATTCCATGCTCAGATTTTGTTCTATCCTCACCCAGGTAGAACTCCCATTGAGCCAATCAGGAACAGTTTAAAATCGCTGGATTGATCATATCCACCTGCTGTTAAGCTCGACTTTGCATACAGAAAACCCTGGCACCATTCCAATCACTCGGGGCCGATTTTTACAATCATGTATTCCTATTTTTTTAAAAATGTTTCTCTTTCCTCTCTTGTGTGAAAGATCCACATATGCAGCCGGGTTGACTAACTCCCTGACTGAATTCAGGAAAACAGGGACAATAATTACAGACTGAACAATAAAAGTACTTCTTTCCTCTAGTCCCTTTCAAGTAAGGTCATTTTTTGTGCTAACCTGTAAGAACAGCACAAAAAACATTTTCAGACGGAAAATGATATTTAAATAGATTTAAAGCTCACAAAATTAATATCCCTTTAAAAAAAAAGCAATAGTTGAAATCGGATGGCTTTTGGATCTCTCACTCCAGGATGCAACCACTTCAAAGCAAAGAGATTAAAATGCAGGAAGCTCTCAGTATATTTACTTGATCTGGTTAAAAAGTAGTGGAGATACTACTATATATGCAATATACACATTTTCTTAAAAAACCAGACAACCGATCTTTTGGAAGGAAAAGTTCGGTTTTTAAATGTCAGCTTTATCCACATGAAAGAATACCTCCCAGAGAAAGCGCTGAACTTTCTCATGAGTGACAGTGTGCTCTATTGAAAGAGACAGGGGGTTGATCTGGGACTGCATTTACCTGGACCAAGTTCATCCAGAGGAATCATATCACGACTTCCAGCCTTCTCATTATCTACAAAAGAGAAGCATTGAAACTAGTTGTACCCTGCTTACTAACACAAAAGCAGAGCAGGCTGGGATTAATCACAGGGCTGGAGGAAGCAGAGGAGACAATGATTTATTACACTCAAGAGGCTATAATGAGGTCACAAGAAGCTATAATGAAACAATATTAAGGTTCTGATCATTTACAAAGAAAGGTTCTGAGTTAGAACATGCTAACCTGATATCTCATGCCATGGCTCTGAATCACATACATTCCTGTATCCAAAGGATGCCACCAACTCAGTGCCTGCTCTGAACCACCTATACTTTCTAAAATTGATCTCTGGACCCATCCAAGATGGGATGAGGTTCTCTTCTTTGCTCAGAGGAATCAGCACTGAACAAATATCCCAGGGCATTACTGGAGATGATGCCCTTTGCATGAGCATAACACCAAGATCTGATGACTTGTGGTTAGTAAATATACCACCCACTTACCACAACAGTTAGCCTGCTCTTTGGCTAAATTCCTGCTGGGTAGTTACCTCATACCTATCTAAAATATTCCCTATAGGCTTCAACTGAACTTTTCATCCTGAACTATAGGTATCACCCATTTCATGCATGGGGAAGTGATCATTGTCTATATAGTCTGTAATGTCAATTGCTTCAGGATCTTTGGATAAAAGGCACCATAAAATAAAGTAATAACTGATATTTATCCAATTAGAGAAATACACTTCACAGACACGGTGAATAGCACAAGGAAAATCATTATGGCCCACACCAATGAGCAGAACTGACCTTGGCTTTTATCCACCAGCGGCAGAGTACTGTCATCATAGCCAGACTTGCCAGAAGTACCTTTGGATCCCTTTGGTGCTGCAGAGACAGACTAGAAGACAAAATGGAAAAGTAAGGATATGCAAGCTAGTTAAATCCAAAGAAGACTGCGAAGAGTTACAAAGGGATCTCACAAAACTGGGTGAGTAGGCAACAAAATGGCAGAAGAAATTACACTGTTTACAAATGCAAAGTAATGCACAGTGGAAAACATAATCCCAACAACAGGTACAAAAGGAAGGGGTCTACATTAGCTGTTACCAGACAAGAAAGTACTTGGATGGAATCAGTGTAGATAGTTCTCTGAAAACATCCGCTCAATATACAGCAGCAGTCAAAAAAAGTTAACAATGCTAGGAACCATTAGGAAAGGGATAGATAAGACAACAGAAAATATAATGATACTACACAAAGAAATTGTATGCCCACACCTTGAATACTGTGCACGGTTCTGATCATCCCATCTCAAAAGAGATGTAATAGAAATGGAAAAGGTACAGAGAAGGGCAAAAAAAAGAAAGATGAAGGATATGAAACAGCTTCCAGATGAGGAGAGATTTAAAAGACGGACTATTCAGCTTTGAAAACAAATGGCTAAAGGGTGATATGATAGAGGCCTATAAAATCATGAGTGGTATGGAGAAAGTGAATAAGGAAGCATTATTTACCCCTTCACATAACACATAACAGGGGTCAACCAATGAAATGAACAGGCAGCAGGTTTAAATACAAACAAAAGGAGGTACTTCTTCAGACAACACACAGACAACTTGTGGAACTCATTGCCAGGAGATGTTGTGAAGACCAAAACTATAACTAGATTCAAAAAAGAATTAGATATATTCATGGAGGGTAGGTCCATGAATGGCTATAGCCAAGACAGTTACGGATGCAACCCCAGGGGCTGGCCATCCCTAGGAATCTGACTTCCAGATGCTGGGACTGGACGACAGGCTATGGATCACTTGATAATTGCCCTATTCTGTTCATTCTCTTTGAAGCACCTGGCACTGGCCATTGTAGGAAGACAGGATACTGGGCTAGATGGACTACTAATCTGACCAGTGTGGCCATTCTTATGTTCTGAGAAGCTGCTGCAAACAGTAAGAATTAAAACCAAATTTTACAAAAAGTAATAATTTGAAAAAAAAAATGTATGGAAACCTGTTCACACTCACCCCCTCTTGATAAACTGATCTTTGGCTGGAATTGAATTTGGGATTCTGGATATTTTTCATTTCACTGCAGTTTTGCTGATGATTCCTCCTTCCCTCATCACCTGGTTGGGCAAGCCAGTAGCTGCTTTACAGGCCATGGCGAAAGCCAGTTACTTTTCATATAGAGAAAGGATCAGCAGCTACATATAAAGAACAGCTGGATGCTCCACATGCTACAAGGACTACATCCCAAGGGATCAGCAACAGACAAAAATGAGTCGAGTCTTTCCTTGATGTATATTTGTAGGGACTAGACTTGGTACATCTAAGGCGGAATAACCCCTAAAATGTGGAAGGCACATGCCACAGATCTTCTAGATATGCATCCAGTAACTGCATTTAGGATACCAGAATTTTACTATCATTCTTTTATCACTGGAAAACACCGACTTGGGGGTCTTGGTCCACCTGCCATTGACATTAGTGGGAGTAGGGCCTGAACATGGAGTGAAGGATAAAACACCTTCATGGGGCTTTCTGTGACTACTGAACTGGACTAGGACTCTGCATCTTTACCTGGAAATGGGATTTGTTCCATCCATCCTTCTGTAGGACATTTCGTAGCTCTTTGTAGCTCCAGACCATCTGAAGAACATGAGATGCTGCCTTTGTTTCCCTGGGGGACTGGCTAATTCATGAGACAAAATTAGAGCCTCAAACATTAGGAATGCAAACTCATTCATATGTTGACCTCTTTACGCTAAAACCCGTAAACTTCCTAGCAGGTCTGTTATTTCCCAAGAAGCGATGCAATTCGTGACAGCTCTAAAAACACAATCTTTGGGCCAATTCTGTAGTGGCTTCTATTAATGTGGGTCCATCTATCAGCACGTGTAAACGCACATTTGCTCAAACAAGAGACATCTGCTCAAGCAAGAGGTAGTTAAATTTGCAGAGGTCTGATTTTCATATGGATAGCATGCAGGTACAGAGGCCAGTTGGATAACGTTGTGCTTTTGTCTAGTGGATTTCAACAGCCATTTATATAGGTCAAAGCAGAAGTGCTGAGCACCCAGAACTCCAAAAGTAATCAGCACTCGATCACTTCTGGAAAACAAGAACTTAATGTCTAAAGTTGGGGAGTCAAAATAAATCCAGAGGCCACATCTCAAAATTTTGGTCTGAGTGTATATAAAAAAAAACGAATTTAGCTGAAGGCACCCACTGGTTTGAAATGCACCCCACAGGACAAGGATCAACGAACGAACTTAACTAAGGGCTGGTCTTCACTCGCGCGGCGCCGGATCGATCTTCTGGTGATCGATTTATCGCGTCTTAAAAATCGATTGCCCCAGGCTCCCGTCGACTCCGGAACTCCAGCTTGCTGGGAGGCGCAAGCTGGAGTCGATGGGGGAGCGCGCCGCCGACTGCCGCTGCCGTGGGGACGAGCGGTAAGTCGGCGGCAGATACGCAAACTTCAGCTACGTGATTCATGTAGCTGAAGTTGCATATCTGCCGTCGATCCCCCCCCCCCCAGTGAGGACCAGCCCTAATTCTCACCTGAAGAGCAGTTTTCTTTCATTCTTTCCGAAGTCAGTACCAATTTGCTACACAGAGCCCCATGTGGCTTGATTTCTGGCTGACTCTTAATTAGGGCTTGTCTACATGGTGTTTTCGTCTATACCAAAGGGGTGCAAATTGAAGGGCTGGTCCTCACTTCCGGGGGGGGGGGGGGGGGGGATCGACGGCAGATAGCTGAAGTTTGTGTATCTGCAGCCGACTTGCCTGCTGTCCTCATGGCGGCGGTGCGTTCCCCTGTCGACTCCAGCTTGCGCTTCCTGGCAAGCTGGAGTTCCGGAGTCAACGGGAGTGCCGCGGGCAATCGATTTCTCACGTCTTCACAAGACGCGAGAAATCGATCACCAAAAGATCGATCATTACCCGCCGATCCAGCGGGTAGTGAAGACCAGCCCGTAGTCTGCATTAGCAGGTCACACACTAAGTGGACTGTATGGACTGTGCTGGTGCACACAAAGTTCCCTACTGTGACTACACCACCACACAATGGGGCACTTTTAGTGCATGCCAGCGGAGTCCACGTGGGCCAGTTAGTGAATGACACACTAGCACAAACTAAAACGTATACCTCTCTGGTGTGGACTAAAGCACTGTGCAGACAAGGCCTTACAGACGAAAAGGCAAAGGCTAAAGAAATCTCCAGCCAGCCTGTCAACAGTTTGTTAAAAAGGCACTTATGAATGAGCTCATTTCTAATTGGCTGAAGTACAGAAGGAAGCCCTTTTCCAATCAGGATACAGGCTGCTTTTCAACAGGGCTATATGGTACAAAAGCATCATTTAAATGATCACGGCTGTCCTTCAGACAGCATGATCACTGCAAATCGTTAACCATTTCTTTTAACAGAAATAAAGTTGCATCATTGGCATTTCAGGAATGCAATGTCACAGGAGAAAGGTCTCCCACTTTGCAAACACTGGTCTCAGCTTCACTGCAAAGGATATCTGATAAATGCGTACATAATGCAAAGGCTATATCAAACAAAGAGATTGTACCCTGAGAGGACAGAACTTTTTCATCTTATTGGTTTCATCTCTTAAGTCAGGGGTCTGCAACCTTTACCACTCAAAGAGCCATTTGGACCCGTTTCCCACAGTAAAGAAAACACTGGGAGCCACAAAACCCTTTTGACATTTAAAATGAAATAACACTGCATATAACGTTTTCTTTGCCTTTATGCTATGTATAAACAAACTATAATGTGTTGCATTTAGATCAGGGGTGTCCAAACTTTTTGGGAAGAGGGCCAGATTTGGTAAGGACGGTGAAGATGTGTGAGGGCCGACCCCCTCCCCCCCCCTCCGGACGTGCTCTCGCTCTTCTTCCCTCCCCCTCCCCTCCAGCCGTGCTCTCGCTCTTCTTCCCTCCCTCCCCCCCCTCCGGCCGTGCTCTCGCTCTTCTTCCTCCCCCCCTTTCCTCCCCCCCGCTCCGGCCGTGCTCTCGCTCTTCTTCCCTCCCTCCCCCCCGCTCCGGCCGTGCTCTCGCTCTTCTTCCCTCCTCCTCCCCTCCAGCCGTGCTCTCGCTCTTCTTCCTCCCCCCCCCCCCCGGCCGTGCTTTCACTCCCCCCCTCCCCCAGCTTGCCTTGCCTTGCCTCGTGCCCCGGCCCCGGCTCGCTCTTATCCGCCGGCTCCGCCGCGCTTCGCCTCCTGCCCCGGCCCCGGCCCGACTCGCACTTCTCCGCCGGCTCCGCCTCCCCTCGTGCCCCGGCCCCGGCTCCGCCTCCGTTCTTCTCCCCCCCCCGCCGCTCGCCTCTTATTGACCCCGCCCCTCTCTTTCGGCTGCGGCTCCGCGCACTGGTTGGACAGTGCTGGCGGGCCGCATAGAGAACAGTCTGCGGGCCGGTTAAAATTAGAACACACAGGGAGCCGCATCGGAGGGATGAAAGAGCCGCATGCGGCTCCGGAGCCGCGGGTTGCTGACCCCTGTCTTAAGTCAACTAAACCCATTAAAGTAATTGATGTAGAATTTGTTTTTATTGCATGTTTTAAATGCTTCAGTTACACATCTGAAAAGTCAAGATGTCAGGGCATCATCACAGAGTCACAGTGGGGTTCCTATAGTATCCTCTTTACTTTGTTTTCTATTTAGTAAGAAACCTACCTGGACTTGCTGATAGCTACCAGCTTCTGAATGCCCTGTGTTTGGATCAGGGACCTTGCATTTTCTGAACTGTCAGTAATTATTTCATGGATAGTATTCAAGACTGCAACCACTGTATCCTCTTCCAGGTTTTTAGTGGACCTCTGCTGCCTGCTAGGCAAATTTCTTACCAGTTCACTCATGGCATAACTACCTAGATAGGGGGAAGAGCTTCCATTAGTCAGACCCAATAATCATTTCAAGAAACAGCTTCCTGTCCTGAAAGCTAAAATATAAGTCAGTTCCCAAAAAGTCTAAAGATTTTCTAATGTCATTTCCTTGAATCTCAAGACTATTTCATACTGTATTTATCATTAGCTTTCTCAAGATGTTTGAGAACTGATATCTAAAGCAAACTCATTCTGCATAATCAATACTACAGGTATCAGAGGCAAAAAAGTTGGAAACATTTATTGAGAATTTCACAGCCAACACATCACACTTTGCTGTGCCTGAGGCAAACATTCATAAACTGAGGCTAACATATTAATGCTAATGCATGCACACAATGCTTACTCAATGTAGCCTTATGAGGAGGTCTGCAGGGGCAAGGTATGCAAGAAGGCATCTATTAACCTTCCCCTGAAAGGTAAGAACGTCCATTTGGCCTTCATGGTAGGCAGCACTGAAGAAAAGTCTAGCAGTCCTGGGCCCATTACTCCCAGGTGTCTGTACCATTTGATAGCTACAGCTCTACACTGGATGTGGTTTTTATGAAACGTAGGCGTATTAAAGTAGAATTGGAGATTTGTATTGATTAAGCATCAGCATCTGTGCTCTGTATGCAGCACAAACATTTTCTTGCTTGGTGAGGTTACAGTTTAAACAACTCAGGCAAATTGCCAGGAAATATACTGGGAGACCCACACAAAGGCTTTCACTTGGAGCTCAGCTTCTGCCACTTTCATTAAATGAGTAGTGAGTGCGTTATTTCTAATGTGGATTAGAGTTGGGGAAAGTTAGAGAAGCTGAGTTTTAAGGGGGGCGATCTGAATGGAGAGCACTTGGGTATCCAGCTTCTCGATACAGGGGACAGCACAGGAGAAGGCAAAAGGCTGAAAGTGGGCGAGGCGAGGCAGGGGTCATTGACAGAGCAAAGGGGGAATCGTATCAACTCAAAAGATCTGCTGCAAAGTAAAGATTCATTTCCATTAAATCACACCATGTGCATGGATAGAAATTGGATGGGCTGAAACTGAATTTTTAGATGGCAGTTCTTCACTTGGGACATGCACTATATGATGCTAATGGGATTTGCATGCAGAATCAACCTCAGCTCCAATACTTGACAAAAGCCTAAACAATTTTACAGTGCCCATGTGTTTATGGGGTCACAATCCTGTAAGAGAAGCTCAGAAGGTACCTATGAGATCCTTATTGCGACGATCCATAGAGAGATTCCTCAGTGCAATTGACACAGCTCTCACAACCTTGTCTGAGTCAGACTGGAGAAGCTCTACGAGGACTGGTAAGCCTCTCTCCTTTCGTACTGTTGCACGGATGTACATGGACCACTGTGAGCACATGGGAAGAAAAGCAACACACAATATTGTGAATTTAGAGACCCATTTCCCTGCATTTCTTTCAGTGTTGGGGTCTGATTTTTTCCAGCATGAAATTGAAGAATTTCCCCTTCTGCAAACAGTTCTTCCTTACTCTCTGCATAGCGACATGTCTGTGACTTATCCCATCATCCAAGTCCATTGTGCACCAAGCATGAAAAGGAGGCAGACAGTATTTCATCTTATAGCTGGCAAGGGGGAGAGGGAGGGAGAAGAAGACAGGGAGTGGGGAAGAAATATCATCTATTCTATACAAATTTAAGAGCAGCAGAGGAAGAGTATAGGCTACTATATACGCCTCTATGGAAAATGTATTCCTCTCCATCAGAAAAGATTAGAAGGAACTGCAAGACATGTGCAGCTTCTGTTAGCTTTTCAAAAAAATTACTTGTTTCTATTGTTTCATGCATGTTTGTAAATAATTATATCCTTAAAAGAGACTCCCCATTCAAATTAGAATGAGGAAAACCACCTTACTACTTCACAGACGTGTAGTTGCTATGGATGACCTGACTTTGTCATGTCCAGAGACATTCCAGTAGTCTTTGCTAAGAGAGTGGACTGATTACTGTAGCATAGGTGGAGGGAGGTTTCCGGGAAGGTTTTGGTGGCAATTTTGAGATGCAACTCCCAGTGTTATTTGATGAATCAGAATAATCTCCAGCCCTGGGGTAAGTATGGTTACCCAGCTTTAAAAACAAGCACTGCTGAAGAAACCCACAAATGAAAGCAGCAGCAGATACATGGTCTGTAAACTTACTCATTTTATGAGTTGCATTCCCTTTAATCTCAATGGCAACACTCCAGCCATACAAAATTCTATTTGCCTGGGGCAAGTGAACTGCTGTTTTTCCCCCACAGGCAAGAGCCAAGTAAAATAGCATCAGTTTTTATCTGTTACCATCAATCAGTATGGTAAAGAGGGAGAGTAGATTTTATGCCTGGCCTAGTAGATTCTCATGACAATTTTGCAAAGTGGCCATATTCACAAATACCATTAGCAAATTCCAAACAGAACTTCATTGCATCTAGCTCAGGGGTCTGAAACATATGGCCTGCGGGCCGCATGGGGCCCTCAAAGTCCTTCCCTGCAGCCCGCGAAGCTCCCTGGCGCCGCCCCTCCCCCCATAGCACTTTCCAGGAGGGAGGGGACAGAAGCGGAAGCTTCTCTGCTGCCTGGCTGGGCCGCTGCCGATCACCTGCTACCAGGCGCTGCTGCTGCAGCTTCAATGAATGAGCTGGGGTGGTGCTTCCCAGGAGCCCTCTGCAGTGGCGGGCAGGAGCGGTAAGCCAGGCTCCCCACCACCCTCCCGCCTCCCTCTGCGGGAGGCTTACCACTCCTGGCTTCTTTAACTTTAGATTAGTATTGCTTGGTAACCTTCTGGATCATGTCTCTGATGAATATTTCAGCAGAAGGATACATGGAAGTCTATTTTATTTTTAAAATACTTCTATGCAACACTGAAACCTTTTCTAAAAGTTAATCATTCAGACTTTGCTCAAACCAAAAGCTAAAAATCTTCCAAAAGAGATTCAGAAAAGAGAAGTAAGGATACATCTATACTACCCGCCGGATAAGTGGGTAGTGTTCGATGTATCGGGGATCGACTTATCGCGTCTTGTCTAGACACAATAAATTGATCCCCAGACACGCTCCCCATCGACTCTGGAACTCCAGCTTCCCAAGAGGAATAAGCGGAGTCAACAGGGAAGCCTAACAGAGTGCAATTTGCCAGCTATCGAGACATTAAGACTAGAGAGCTTAAAGGGAATTTCCATTGTACCAATTTCTAACTGGGATTAACCAAAGGAAAAGGCTAGACTCACTGTCCAGTTTCCAGCACTGAGATTCTGCAAAGCCCCTGCGGCAGCTTCCAAAGTGTTGAAGTTCTGGCTTTCAGTGAGGATCGAGAGGTAGAGCCGGACCACCTCTGGCTGGTAGAGCAATTCAAAGCCTGAAGGGTGAAAAACAGGAGAAACAACTGGATCAATATTTGACGTGTCTTTATTTCACCATGTATGAGAAACACGTCAGAACACACGACACCGACAGAGGAAGGATAAGGATTTCAGTTAAATCCAACTTATTCTATTCCCACCTGCTGAAAGTGGTGCACACTGGAATTCAGTCAGACATATTAACTCTGCAGTTTTGAGAGCCCCTGCACACAAATTCTTTATAAGGTCATTGTTGACCACCTCAAAGCATCTTTCTCCACACATGGTAGTAGAAGGTATAGTTTACAGCACTTTATCTCATCACAATAGATGAACAGAGGAAGGTGGGGGGGGGGGAGGGGAAATCAAGATTAGGGATTACATCTTGATCTTGTGCATAGCACTGTTGCTGAGTCACGGATCAATTCCTCCATGAAACCTACCTATGAACTATGTGCATATTGTACCTGTATCAAACAATATTTTGGCAATAATGGAAATGACTGTAGTGGGTATATTAGCCCACGAAAGCTTATGCTTCAAAACTTTATAGTTAGTCTTTAAGGTGCCACAGGACTTTGTTATCTCTGTGGTGGGTATATTACCCTGGCACGTTAGTGTAATCCCAAACCAAAGTGATTATTCTCAGAGCAAGATTGTCATACTCTCCCTCGTCCATTCAGCAGTTTAATTATGCATGGGAAATGATGCACATATGTGCTGTGCTGAGAGGTCGGACTGCACCCCTAAGAATGGTTATTGGAGCAGGAAAAACACATTGCTGGCTTATTTTCTATAATTGCATAAACTCCAGCTCCCAGTTTCAAAGAGGAGGAGCACACTCCATACAAAGATGGTGTGTGGAACTCTGGCAGAGCTATACAGTGCGCCCATCAATCTTTGAAGAACAACACCTAACTGTAGCTTGATGGTTATCCATTTCTGAGGTCTACATCAGCCAATTCGAACAGTGCTTTTACGATAGCTACCACCAGATGGTGCAAGAGGAATCCCAAACTGGAACTGCTGTTCCTCTGCAAGGTCACAGAAAAGTACACTTTGTAGAGAAAGCGAATGGTTCCCTAAGCAACTAGGCAAATGAGCCAAAAGGAAACAATCAGGTCAGTAATGGAAACCAACATTCTTACGGAATAAAAAAAACCACTCAGCAAATCTTGGACTTCTGCCCTATTTCAGCAATGGGCTGGTAACTTCATTACAAACTGTGTAATTCCCTATTTTGAATTAAACAGTTGTAAAACCAGAGTTCATGGTCATTTTCAATAGAAACTAGGGCACTATCAAAAGACAGAAGCAGCAAACGTTCTAGTAGCTCAACAAGATACTTTGTTCTACACTACATAATTTGAGAAAAATGTCCTTGAAGAATATATACTTTCTAAAAGGACTGAAAACACGATTAGCGTTTTTATAAAATTAAACAGCAGTGCCATTCCATTTGTATTCTGTGTGTCAGTACACGGTGCACAAAGCAACCTGAATATCAAGATACATTTGCAAGTTTCTTTGAATTGAAACAGTTTAAGGTAGCACAGATGCAGTCGGATCTAACAGCTAAGTGCTTAGAATGATAGATGGAAAATGCAGCTTGGTGTAGATCAATGTGGAATACAGAATGTCAAACTGGAGAGGGATGGGAGAAGAGATTCCTTTTGGATAGAAAATTGCTGCAGCATATGAAGAAGAAATGAGAAGAGGAAAGTCTTGAATAATCCATACAGCCTTCACTTCAAGGTGCAATAGATATCAGGATAGATATTATTCTTATAATAGAAGGCACTGGTTAGATCTGATCAACAGCACTATATCCAGTATAGATTGTGATCCTTGAAGAAAAGGACAGAATAGCCTTTGAAGAATGCAGAAAGGAGCTACCAAAAATGTGATACAGGAGACTCAAATCATAAGGGAAAGTCAAGGAAGGCCTTTTCTACATAGAAAACAAAGACCAGAGTGTCTGACTTCACTGAACATTTTAGTAAGTTACATACAATATTTCTAACTCTAAGCAAGCTCTCATACAATTTATCCCCCTATAGCCACACTGGAAAGAGATATTGGCATGAAAGCCACAGACGCACAAAGGATGCTATAGGAATATATGGAATAAGATATCAGAGTACTCAAGAAAGTGAAAATCAGTTTGAATACAAAGCAGATGGAGAGGCATCCAGGAACTAGACAGGGATGGGTGGGTGAGGAAGAGGGAGAGACTCTTGTAGCAGAAAGACTGCACAGGACAAGGACACTCCATTTTGGTTTTAGTCAGATCAAATATAGAGCGAATGCATTATTTAGATAAGAGATGTAGCAGTGAAACTCAACATTTGCCATGAGGCATAGTCTTTAAGCTAATACTGCTCTCTCTCCCTTTCCAAGTAACCTGCAAAGTAACATGAGAAGTGGGATTTATTTCAACAATATTCGGACTGCCCAAGAGTGCCCAGTGCATATTGTGAGGCCTCCTGGCTTCAAAGCGCTTTTAGCAACAATCCTCTCCCCACCCACTAATTAGGAGAGGGAGGCTTTAGGGACTCAGTCCCATCAGCATATTCAGCAGGAAGAAAGTGGAACTTGAAATGGCGATAAGTACGGAGGGTCCCCAACGCGGTAGTTCAGTAAGGAAAGGTGACATCCCCCTTAGTTAGTGGGGCATGAGGAGAGGGACATTCCCAGCAGTGAGGCTGGTGTGGGGAGGGGTGAGATGCTGAAGGTTCCCTTTACTCTGGTTAGGAGGAGTGCTGGTGAAATGCAGACATTCAGCATTTATAGGTCACCTTTTAAAAATGTCCCACAACCCAACTGAACCTGCTTCAGTTCCAAAGTTAGCACAGAGTCTAGCACAGAGTCTTTTGGCTGAAAGACTAAAATGAACAGTTCATGTAAATTGCTTTTATCCCCAAATAGACCCTGAAGAATCATCTGACCTTGGATTCTTTAAGTACAGTACATCAGATGATAATGCTTGCTTTCTTGCCAAAGTTGTGGATTTTTAATTCTCAGTGGTAGCAAAGTTTGTTTCATTTTAAGGGGAAGGGGGAGAGAACGTGCTGCCTACAAAACAAGGTTAAAGTGTGGTTATTATTTGAAAAGGGACTATTTAAAATAAAAATACATTCCGGGGTTTCTCTCTTCGATAACTGCATACCAAATATGATCTGTTTGCAAGTAAAGACTTTTTCCTCTAACTGACAAGGCTGAAAACCCACCCTACAGGTTGAAAGTCAAGCTGGGTTCTTTCTAATCCCTGCATCACCACCAAAGAGAAAAAGATACTGTAAATGGAACTAACTTAAAAATTCTACGGACGATACTTGAGCCAGAGTAGAATCCATCTCCTTCTCCCATAGCTGTGTTGACCACACAATATTTCATTGTTTGAAAGTGTTAGTGTGGCAAAGTCCATATACCTATGGGTAAGCAGCCTAGTGAATCTGAGTTAGCTTCACGCACAAAGAAGCAATTATTCCTCTGCTGTGAAGAGTTTTCTAGTTATTTTGAAGACAAAGACTGATCAGGATGGTGACCTCAGTGATTGCAAATCAGTGTGTGGGAGTCTGGGAGGGGTGGAGGGTGAGGGGCAGGGGAAAAAAGTTACAAATGCAAAAATCTTCTGTATTCCAGTCAGTCTCACTCCCAAGTTCTTGGGAACATCGTCTTGCAACTTTTGATTTGGACCCATCCTTGTTCCGACAACTGATAAAATCTTGTGAGCAAACTAGATCCACTAGTCGTGTGAATTGTCAATGCCTCTTTTCAGAAGTGCAAGATGACCTTGGGAATGGCAATTTTGCCCATGCTCAAGGTTTCTTGACACCGACAGTTTTGCCAGTTATCACACACTATTTGCCTCTGCCCAATCTGGACCTTTTTCAATCAGGCCCATGATCCTTTCCTAACCCTCAAAATGGCCTGGCCCTTTTTCAGTCTGGGGCACGGCATGGAGATTAGAATGGTCTCCTTAGCTGATGATCTCCTGTTGGTCTACAAAGATCAAATGTCCATGCTGATTATAAAATATATACTTTAATCTAAAAACTGTCTTTGCTACCATTGACCCAGGGATGTTTTTGACATATTTGTGGACCCTGGCAGGAATAGAAAGAGTCACACTTGAATGGCTCTGTTCTATTCTCCCTGAAAGGACCCAGATGGTAATGTTTGGTGATTGCTCATTTACCCTGAAGACTCTTGCCTCATGTGCAGTATGCCACACAGCTCTATTTTGTCACCCCTCCTGTTCAGTCAGACCCGGCAATTGCAGCGACTGTGAAAAACAAACCAGGAGTAAGAACATTGCCTGGCCCATCTGCCTTGCTCGAGTTTGGGCCAGCTACACAAGCAGAAAACCTGGAAGCTCTGACAGACGTCTACCCACTACCCTTGAGCACAAACCAAGAACACCTGGGGACTCCATGCTAACTGAAGTCATTAGTGCAGCCTTCAAAGAAAGCAACATACCAGCTACCCAGAAAAATGCAGTAATCAGATAATCCTGAAAAAAAATCAACACTTCATACAAGTGAACATGGAAACTATCTCCCTCCTTCTTAGTGGAGGGTCCTCTAGTTTGACATTCATTCACTTCTTTCCCCGTGGTTTGACAGAACTTGGATTCAATATGTTTAGTAATGCTGCAAGTCCTATTTTTTCAGGCCTTTCAGGGATGGGTAGGATGGGGGAGACGGGAGGGAAGAAGAGGTATGGTGGAGGACAGCATGACTGAGCAATTTTTTATTGTTAGTAGTTGGTAGAGTTAGTTGATGTGGTTTTAGAGAGTTGTGTCTAGTAATAACACAACTTTGGGCCATCATGAGAGGATTGGAGGATCATGAGTTTAGGCCATCATGAGAGGATTTTCCCCTAAAACAAATGGGAACACACTTATTTTTGTTCACAAAACCCATCAGAGATGACGCAGAATTCACACAGAATCGAGTAAAGAGGTGCCATCGCTCTTTCAATCATAACTGTCTTTTGAAAGAAATCAGTTTGATTCGCCGACCTAACAGCAATGTCTAACTGTCCAGACTAATTATCAAAAGGTCTAAGTTCACCTTCCAATGCATTTCTTAGACAGAGAGCGAGAGCCTGAGCTGTTCTCTGAAGGAACAGCCATAAAGAAGCCTAAGGTATTTTCAATAATAAAACACTTTGTTTTTAGCATCTCATCACCAAGTCCAAGAACTTTATAAACACTGGAATTTCTTAAAACTAGAGTCAGCAGTGCAAATCAACGTCTTGAGATGGGGACTCCTTTCCTTCACTTCAGACTGTTTGGACCTATCATTCGGATTCCTCTAGTAAAGAGGTGGGCAAACTACGGCCCACGGGACCATCCTGCCGAGCCCCTAAGCTTCCCTCCCCCTGCTTTCCCCTTTCCCCAGCAGCTACGCGGGCAAAGCTCTGGGGGGTGGGGCTGCATGCTCCTGTGGGGCAGTGCGGCAGGGCCACGCGGTTCCTCTGAGCGGCATGGTAACGGGGCCGGGGATAAGGGGCAGAGGGTCCTGAGCGGCAGTTGGGGACATGCGACCAGTAGTAGCAAAGGTGGGTGGAGATCAGGTGGGGCTGCTATGTTGTAGGCAGGCAGCTGGGGTCAGCGTGTTGTACCAGGGCTGTACAGCACACAGATACTTGGGGAGCTGAAAGCTTTTCTGCAAGCTGGCTGGTGTCTGGGCTGTGAGCCAGAGCAGCAGAGCACTGAAGGCACCCTGGATTACAGGGCAGGCTGTGACAACCTCCCACTGGTCTGACTTGCACCCCAAAATGGAACAGGAGGAAAGGAGAGATTGAGAGAGACACATGGAGGGCACGGGAAAGCAAAGACATTATGTTGGTGCCTCAACTACATAGGTAATCAAACTCTCATGCTCCCTCAGGAAACCCACAACATGAAGGCTGAGTTTTGCCATCATGTACAAGAGTGAGCTAGGAGGAGAACCAAGCACTTTAGTGCGCCCAGGTAGGGATGAGGTGGCATAAACTGGCTTTCATCCAGGAAAAGGAAAGAGGAGCAGCTAGCAATGTCAGCAGCACAAGTGACCAGAGATGGGGAGATTACAGAGAAGGGCCACAGCCTCTCTGTGCCTCAGGGCGGTTGTATTTTGCAGGGAATCGTTGGCTACACCTGTTGAATGGGTGCTGTAAATGGGCACTCCCTGCACTCCACTGGGCCTCCAGGCTTTCAAAAGGCCGGTGAGAGGTCATTGTGGTTCTGGGCCCTTTGCCTTTACTCACAGACTATGTTAGTTACAATTTGATATTTGGTCCCAATGTGAAGAAAATAAAACATCCCTTGGGAACCTGGAGCAATGGGATTGTGCACTCTCTGGGACAGAACTATGGGACCTCTGCTCTTCACATTTCAAACACTCACCAGGTTGTCAGGGGCTTTCTATTCCTGTTTTAAAAGCATGTACACCCATGACATGGTGCTCAGATTCCACAGTGATGGGCACAGTCTAAGAGCCTCAACAGATGCAGTTAGACAGACAATAATACAGCAGGGGCTGGCACCTGTCAGGATCTCACCTTGACAGGCTGGTTGTTTGAGTTTTATCTTCAGTGCCTGGGGAAAGGCAACTTAGAAAACAAAACAGATCTTTCAAAATCTACACATCACACCATGCTTGGCAGCTAACTTTATGGTTTGAAGAGCTTCTTTCTAGGTTACTCATGCTTCAGGGAGTTCACTTTGACTTTCTCATTTCAGAACATATGGCAGTTTGCATCAGGCAACAAGAATGAACAGAATTCTGCATCCCTTGGCTTCCAGTGAATCACATCACGACGTCACACGAGTGTTGCAATTACCGTATATACTCGAGTATAAGCCGAGTTTTTCAGCCCACATTTTGGGCTGAAAAAAGCCGCCTCGGCTTATACTCGAGTCAGTGAAAAATGTGCGCCCCGGTTCCTCCCCTCCCCGCCGGACAAAAAAAAAAAAAAAAAAAAGCGCCTCGCTCTCCCGTTCCCGCCGCGCGGGCGGGCTGCCGGGAGCGTCCCGGTTCCCCCCTCCCCGCCGCGGGCGGGCTGCCGGGAGCGCTCCCGGCAGCCCGCCCGCGCGGCGGGGACGGGAGAGCGAGGCGCTTTTTTTTTTTTTTTTTTTTTTTTTGTCCGGCGGGGAGGGGAGGAACCGGGGCGCACATTTTTTTTTTGGTCCGGCGGGGAGGGGGGAACCTCGGCAGCCCGCCCGCGCGGCGGGGACGGGAGAGCGAGGTGCTTTTTTTTTTTTTTTTTTTGGTCCGGCGGGGAGGCGAGGAACCGGGGCGCACATTTTTTTTTTTGGTCCGGCGGGGAGGGGGGAACCTCGGCAGCCCGCCCGCGGCGGGGAAGGGGGAACCTCGGCAGCCCACCCGCGCAGCGGGGACGGGAGAGCGAGGCGCTTTTTTTTTTTTTTTGGTCCGGATTTGATATCGGCTTATACTCGAGTCAATAACTTTTCCAGCTTTTTGTGGTAAAATTAGGTGCATCTGCTTATATTCGGGTCGACCTATACTCGAGTATATACGGTATATACTACGCAAATGGAAAATGAAAGATCGCCTGGTATGCAAAAATGGAGAAGACATACAAACCATGGCACACCCTAACCCTAACGTAAAACCATTCTCTGGAGGGAAAGCCTCACCTCTTTCCCTGTCACTGAAAGCCACTCAGAGGATGACAGTGTTGCCACACCAAAGAAGGAGAAGGGAATGACATTCTTCCCTTCATTATCACACACTGGAGTAAATTCAGACTCACTGTGGAGTCATTTCAGACTCACAATGGATACCAGTGAGAGAAGTGTTCTGATGCAAGCTGGAGGAAATGGCTATGCTGAGGACCCTTCAAAAGATAATATGGAATTTCGGTGGAAAAGGTAGTCCTGTTTTGTCTTGGGGAAAAAGTATGAACCTGAATCTCAGCCTATAGTAACTCTAGGCCACTGTTGCTTCCTCATTAGGGCTAATATATGTCTGTTACAGGCAGAGTGCTGTGGACTTACACTGGGAAGAATAGTATCAGAGGGGTAGCCGTGTTTGTCGCTTTTGCAGATCCAGACTAAGAGTCCTGTGGCACCTTATAGACCAACTGCAATACCTCTGTTAGTCTATAAGGTGCCACAGAACTCTGTTGCTTTTACTGGGAAGAATTTTGTAATGACCAAAACATTTTGGTATTAATGGGTACAAGTACTATGAAAAGGCCCATCTACACAATGGTATTCAAAAGTGCTTAATAATTAGATGCATTTATGTAAAGCTCCTAACTTGCTCAATGTTTAGTAAGCTACTGTATGTCAATCCAGACTGAAGCCCAATTCTTATCAGGTTTCAGGGTCCAAGCTCCAAGGTGATCATCTACACTGTTTTTTTTAGTCCATCAGCTTGAACCCAGTCAGTTGACTCAGAGCTGTGGGTTTTTCTTTGTAATGTAGACATTCCCATACAGAACAGCATTTGAGGTTGTGATAGCTGCTTAAACTACTTCACTTCCCACAACTAAAAAATGATGGAAAAATTGTGCAAGCCATATGATTAGGGACAGGATTTTTATTTAATTCATTTTTTCAGAAAAACATGACAAAAATTCTATAGGGATTTTTTGGATGAAAAGATGTTCATTTTTAAAATGACATTTTATAGATTTTAGGTAAAAGCAGATAATTCTACATCGAAGCTATTCATATTTGTATGGAGCTTGAAAAACAGACATCAGTGCTATGAACTCTGCAACGAGCATCATCGGATGTATGTTCAAAGCATTTTCCATCACATTAACACCTGCATCAATTTTTAAACATTTACAAACACACAGCTGGGAGGCCCTAACAGCTCTTCATTGGGCTGGCCTCTCAGGTTAGCTGGCTAACAGTTGGATTTAGAAATTGGAAGCATTAGCTTTCAGGCAGGTCAGGGACACCATGTCAGCAGCACACAGTCTAGAGAGGGTTGTGTCTGGCCATGTGTGAAAATGCTTTAAAATTTCTCACCACTAGATTCAGTTTTGTTTTCAGTGGGTGGGTGGGTGGGTAGAACTTGGAAGGGAAGGTGGTTGTTATAGGGTTGCACAAATCCGGGACTCCTTAGCGTATTACATATTATAAGCTACCCATAACTCAAAGGAAAATGTTCTCCTCCTGGAGTAGCTCTCATTTAATTGAATAAGTGGGATTAAGTCATGTTTTTAACATTCATATGTTGTTCTTTCCTTGAGAAGTCCCAGCACACACGATGCATCCAGAACCACAGTAATCTCAGTCTATGATCTCGACTCCTAAGCCTCTGTTGGCTGCCTTTTCATGCTTACAGCTAGTGCGTCCACACTTTATGACTCACTCTTTTTCGGGATGCATGGAATACCAGCCAGAAGGGGAACAGGAACCCCTTATTTTCAGGGGATGTCAAAAGCCTCCATTGCTAAGTGTTTAAAAGTCATTTAGGAAACTAAAGCATAACCCCTTCTCCAGATCTCTTCATGTTCCTGTCCTTGCACATTTGTTACAAGAGTCTTAGGAGAAGCTTTTCCCTCATCTTTTTTTAAGCTCTCAGCAGGACATGATGTAATTATGTGCTTGATCATGATCACAGCTTTGATGATTGTGATTTCAAAGGTCTCAAAGCAGAACTCATTAAATATTCCTTCTGGTATTGCATTTGAATGCAGTGTCAACATAAAAAAATGACAGTGCTTTAATGGGGGAGGTTATCTACATGTTTTATCAGCACAGTCTAGGGCACTGGTTTGAAAATCAGGACACTCAGCTGTGCTACTGACTTGCTGTATGACCTTGGGCAAATCACTTCACCTTTTTATGCCTCTGTACCTCCTGCCACCCTATGTCCACCTCATCTATTTAGACTACAGGCAGTTCAGGCAAGGACAGTCATGAAATGTCAGACACTTCCACCCAATGTTGCCCAGGAGTAAAAGTGAGAATCTGAACTTGCCCCAAAGGCAACAACAAATTCTCTCAACTTCTTTTAGAACTTCTGACACCCATTAAAAATCATCAGCGATGCTTCTGTAAGGCTCTACTCAAGCTCCACCTGCTCCCATGCCACTATTTTCCCATTAGGAAATACAGTACTCTCCATGTTAGCCCTGATGGATTCTTTTCCAACAAACCAGTGGGGGTGGGGGAATGACTGAGGGAATGGGATGGTTAGAGAGCCATGGTCAGAGAGCCATGGTTGAAGAATATTTCATGAAAGTAAAGTATATTCTTTCACCTGTGTATCCAGTGGGGTCAATAATTCAAAGATGTCATTTTAGAAACCCACACATTTTCTTAGTGCCAGACTGGGCTGCTATTAACCTTGGGGTGGCTGCAGAGCTGCACTGCCCATGAACAGCCCTTAGGAGGCGCTGTGCCTCCTGGAGAGTTCCTTGGCATGGATGGAGAGTGTGTCTAATGTGCACCTTTCTGTAGCTGGTCAGCTGCTTGACGTGGAGGGAGGGTAAAGCTAGGGCCTGGAGACCACAAAGACAACAATTGTGGCTGACCCTGGCACAGGGGGAGGATGCTCATTGCATCTTCCTCATTCTGAGCAAGCATAAGACACAGTTTAGCCCTAAATGAATATGTGGCATTTCAAATATTGCCAGCTTCTCCTGAGACACACACTTGGGACAGTCAGTGATGTACTAATGGCCCAGGAGCCGGACGTAAACGTGGTTTGCTTTCCCCTGTGTAGTGATCATTGTTCATGCTGATCATCTTCTCCCGGGCTCCAAAGCAAACAATAGCTGGACTGATACTAGATTCCAAATTATGCAGAGATGAGGTTGGTTTTTAAGTTGACAGGCAGCTTTGAATGGCTGTTTTATCATATAAAATTTCTCTCTCTCAAAAGTTCAAGGTCATTTTTCTTTAATACACAGTTAGACATAGGTATATGGTATCATAAGTCATATCATTCCCCTGCTATGATGGATCAGGGGAGGAGGGAAGCTTTTAAGCCTGACAAGAGCAATCAAAAGTTTTACAACTGAATTTGGTTTTATATAGCACATTTCACACTTAAAATAACTCTCAGCACTTTACAAAGTAACGAGTCACAATAGGACTGCAGTGGCTGTATAGGCAAATGCACTAGCTGCTATTAATACAGAGAAAGGTTTTATAGTTTGATCCGGTTACTTACCCTTCTGCAAACAAGTCTATGCATCTTAGTTTCAATAGTTGCATTCCCTGTGCATCAGTGATTCTTGAGGTACAACGGTTATTTTAGTCTCCAAGTTACCTTTTACTACTTTGGTTAAAATTCACCTTTAAACACTTGAAAAACTGTTCTTGTTGAACTGATAAACTACTAGGACCTTGGTGTACGCATTGCTATAATCCAACAGAGAGAGAAGCAAAGACCTCTTTGCTGGCCTCCTGTGGTCTAGTCTCTCCTTTTGTAGTAAGCTCAGAACCATGAAGCTATTTTATTTTGCATTGTTCTTGGTTTTCTCCAAGATCTCAAGCATGTTCCTGAAAAGCGATTTAAAATGGTACTGCGAGGATTCATTAAAATCGTACATTGTCATCTACATCAACTCCTTACCTTTTGTTTTATAAGAAAATTGTAGAGTGATATTGTATTCTGTAAATATTACAGATTTGCATACACCTGTTGATTGATGTGCTTTTTGCATCAAGATTACCTTGGTGTAACAGCTGTTTGTCTTTTGAAGCTACTGGATGAGATTATTTTTACTCATTTTGAGTAAAAATACTCTCTTATGATGGCTCCAGATGAAATGTGCTCAGATCAGAGTGAAAATAAGTTAACTCCATTGAAAGTCAAGTTAAGATCTGATAGTCAGAAGAGTTTTGCACATTATGACTCAGTAATAAAAATTCTGTGGCCTAAATTCTGCCCTAAATTAATCTAACAATTTGGCCATGCAGTTGGAACGTAGTTAAGGAACTCAGCTCCATCCCCTGGCTCTGCGGGGATAATTGAAATGAAAGGCAATAAAAACATATTTTTGCTGCTGACATAAGCAGTTATATCTTGCCATCCCACGCAGAGCAGATCTGGTCTCCTTACTCATTTGCCAATTCTAACTCCCTTTGTCAATGTCATCCCTTTCAGAAGAATTTTCTTCCTTGGGAAATCCACACTGTGGGTTTCATGGCACTAATTTTAGATGTAGCTGGAAACATATTGCCAAGGTAAGGCTCCACTGCAGCTGGAGAGGGCCACTGTGAATGGCGGCTCATGCAGACATACCCAAGCTAGCTATGTACTCTTGGTAGCTCACTAAAAACAGCCTCCTGTTCACCATAGCATCCTGACTTCTATTTTTAGTGAACTAGCTAGACTACAGCTAAATGCGAATACGTCTACACGAGCTGCCCGTGCCCCAGCTGAAGTGGCTCAGCACTTTCCGCGGCTGTGGTGAGAAAAGAATGGAAGTATCCTGACTCCTCACATTCATGTCCTATCCACTAGACCCCACTCCCTTTCTTTACAGGGCAGAATTTTGCTCAGTGTGCAGCCATACTTTATGCAAAACCATGGACTGCGGAACACATTGATCAGGAGGGCAGAGGTGTTCTATACCCTCCAGAGAAATGTCATGGGATAGCATTTTTTTTAAAGGATTAAAGAGATTTAGGAGCCTCAGTCCCACTTTCAAAAGTGCCTGAGTAACTTAGACCTTTTGAAAACGTTATCCGGGATGTTCTATTCCCATCTGGACAGCCAGGGGACTCAGTTTACCATCTCATCCAGCGTTCTGTTTCTTTTGCTTGTATGCATAGTATTTCCAATTATGTGGCAGGGCACCCAAGGCAAGACTGTCATTCTGCCTCGGCTGTTCTGAAGCTTTCTACCAGTCTCTGAGTTTGACAAGTGCCTCTGTCAGCAATTTTGCTGCAGTATTGTTGGTAGACAGTAGGAGACAACCCTAATTTCGTGCAACACGGTTTTTGTAATGGACTTCAACAAGTCAATTTATTCTCCACATATTGGCAGCAGCAGCTTGGTGTGTATTCCTTGCTCTGTGATAATGATGGCTAGGCAACCAGGCAACTTCTTGATATTCACCCTTCTTAGAAGCATCAGCTCCATTGTTTTGCTTTGTTTTTTAAATACTCGTATGCTAAATGGAACAGTTTTTTGTAGATCTTTTGTTGTTGCTGCTTAATTGAAACTGAAGAAATGGCATGGCAGGAATCCTACTTAATCCCACAGTTTTGGATGGACAGGCAGAGTTTTCACCACTGTGACTAAGTCCCAAGACTGAGACAGCTGCAGTGATGCGGAAAATGCACCTCTCCCTCCAAGTCCTCTGTTTTCATTCCTGGCAGGCTTGCTTGGCACATTCTCATTTTATAAACAATTCTATAAGAGCATCAGCATAATGAGCTGGAATCTGTAATAACAGTCATTGTATTTTAGAGTAACAATTATAATTGCTTGTAGAATAGAAGTGGTAAATGAGACATACAAACACACACACACACACAGCAAGGAAGAGAAAAAAATATTCAACTCTTCTCAGCCAAAGCAGGCAGCGATGCATAACACAGGGTAGTTTGGGAGGAGAGGAGAAAACAGAAGAAACAGCAGTGGCAACCTGACAGCTGTCACTTTCCAGTGGTATCTATTTTATCTTCAGAAATGGTAGCCATGTACCTCAACTTCAAGTGAAAAAGAAAATGCAAATACACATTAGTGGTTAAAGTTTTAAAAATACAGTCACTTGTCTCAGAATTGTAAGACAGCATATGTTGCCATAACTAAATTAAATATATTGCCTGGACAGTCAATCTGCT
Organism: Sternotherus odoratus; assembly: GCA_032164245.1. Taxonomy (NCBI): domain Eukaryota; kingdom Metazoa; phylum Chordata; order Testudines; family Kinosternidae; genus Sternotherus; species Sternotherus odoratus. The sequence goes on from JAVMKO010000015.1 coordinate 12,694,325, forward strand.
AAGGATTTAATTTTATTTATAGATGTAGACATCCAGAGTGCAGCATCATAAATGACACTACCCATTTGTGATGGGGTGCCTGCCCCACACTGTGCTCTAAGGGGTTAATAGAGCCCTCAGGAGACTGTGCAGGCAGCAGCCAATCAGAGAAGGGCTGAGGGGAACAGCCAATCAGGGCCAAGCAAGCCCATATGAAAAGGGAGCTGCAGGGTTAAGGAAGGCAATTCTCTGCTGGAGCCCAGAGAGGAAGGACTGCCTCTGGAGGGCTGAGAGAACTGCCAATACCCCAGACAGAGAAGTCCGGTTAGCAGGGACTGGGAGAGCAAGACACAGCTCCTGGCTGGCTGCTGGGGTTTGAGGCCCTGCGGCAAGGGCAAAGAGGATGCTAGGGCCACAAAGAAGACAATTTGCTGCAGTAGCCACTAGGGGAAGTGGCTGAACAGCAGACGGTAAATCCCCCGAAGGGGGGAGCACAGAGTGTGGCATGGCTGGAGGGCGGTGTGGCTGAAGAGGACACCACAGTCCTTGGAGAGATGTAGGTACTAGAGCAGGAGTGATGGTAGTGAGGCACCACCCAAAGAGAGCGTACCAACATGCAGAGCTAATCCCCAAGACAACCAGCAGGAGGCGCCAGAGTGGTGAGTGAGCCCCATTACACTAGCCATAAAATATGGGGGGAGGGAGACATGAAAAGCCTGACCAGTAAAAATACAAAGCACTTTATAACATTTTACATTTTCAAAACACTCCATGTACCATAAATCACTCAATCGAGCCTCACAACACTTCTGTGTGGTAAATAAGCGTCATCCAGGACTGACTGAGACTGGGTCTCTACTGAGCTTTCTATTAACATTTCCCACCACCAGCAGTGCTAGCAATGGTGGGAGTTCTACTCTAGATAAAGCACTGACAGCTGCTGCTGTTTTCACTATCATAGCATCTACTTGCTCTGACAAGGTTAGACAACACCAGCAGCCAGACTAGTGCAATAGCGCAAAATGTTTCAAACATGCTTAATACAGACACAGCCTCTGAGGTCAACAAACATGCCCAAGGCCATTCAGCAAGTCAGTAGCAGAGCTGATATTAGAACTCAAGAGTTTCTTGGCTGAACAAAGAACAGGAGTACTTGTGGCACCTTAGAGAGTAAAATGTATTTCAGCATAAGTTTTCGTAGGCTATAGCCCACACTCTATCATATGTCCTCCCTTATAACTACCATACTTACTCAGTGCTGCAGTGGAGCACCGTCCGTTTGGTTACTCATAAGCGGTTTTATTTCATGAGTTTATTTGTGCCAGGCTAGTTTAAGATGTTATAAGCACATGCATTCGAAATTTAGTTTTCCATGAATTTATAAGTTGGCCACAAATTCACATCAATGTTAGAAAAAGGAAATTTACCACTGGGGTCCCTTGCTTTTCTAAAGTACTGCTAGTTATTATACTAGAGCTATATTCTTGGGTGTCAACCTCCGGCAGGGGAGATTGGGGAACTGACTTGTGAAGTAAAATAAGTTTATTATATAGTCCCCAGAGAGCCACAGGTCGTACAATCTGAAGAGGCTGGGGGAATATCTAGTCTCAAACTGCCAGGTTTTTTCCCCAGTGAGGAAATGTTAATGTTTAAGAATATGGGAGAAGGAGGCGGTGAGTGTGAACATACCTTCACTATCAGTGGCTGATCTACAGTCCTCATTGTGAGTCTGGAGAGGAATCTCAGTTGGACATTATGCGCCTAACTTTGAGAAAACCTTCCTGTGGCTGGAAGAGTGCTGCAGCTCGCATCTTTTTCAACCTAGCCGCTTTAATTTCATGTGGGCACCTGAAGTAGCTTTGCTTAGCATTGCTTTCACAAGGGGTTAAACTTCTATTCTTTGAGAGGCTACAATCTGGGCCAGAATCTAAGGGCACGTCAACATAAGCACTTACCGTACAGCAAGCTGGAGTATAGATCTACAGCGCTCCGGAGCACCACACACTTAAGCGTCCATGTGGACCCAGCGGAGGTGCACTAAATGTTCCCTACTGTGCAATGACCTACTGCAATTTAAAACAGCAGTATGTCAGGTGCACTAGGAACTCGTAGGGCACATCAGCTGGGTCCTCACGTACATGTAGTGCTTGGCACACTGTAGCTCTACATTCCAGCTTGCTGTGCAATAAGTGCTTATGTAGACACGCCAAGAGAAATCCCCAGAATCTCTGTCCCTGAATATATGTGCACAGTAGGTAATTTTTAAAGATTAACACCATCTATCTGGTAAAATGAAAAACAAAATCTAAATACTCAGCAAGACTTTGAGAGAAGAAAAGGAGTTAGAGGTCAATAGCAAGCAATTCTAGTATCCATTCTCAATGGCCTGCTGGGAGATTTCAGTCGGAACTCTAAGCCCATCACCTTACACAAACAATAAGAAGAAGAAAGAATGCTCACACCTTCTGATCATAAAGGAAACAACCGATGCATTGTTAAAAATGTGGAGGCAGGCTCTGTGAATGACTATTGGAGCTTGCTGAGCTATTCTGTAAGGGACAAAGATATGTAAGCCTGAATAAACTGGAATAGACTCATCTGCTATTTCTCTGTTATTAAACATTTATTGAAGCTGCATTTCTAGAATGCAGCCACACTAGCCACCTGCCCCATCTCCCCCTGGGTTTCTCTGAAGCAGTGTTAATAGGAAGTGTCAGCTGGGTTTTATTTTTCTCCTAGTTTTCTTCTGGCATCCAACGGCTGCTACACATTTTATACAAATCACAGAACCGTAGGACTGGAAGGAAAGAACCTTGAGAGGTCATCTGTTTCAGTCCCCTGCACTCACTTCCTTGGATCTGTGTATTCCAGGTGCTCTGTACCAGGCCCTCAGCTCCTGCTGACTTCCTTTGGAATCACCTCCGCACCTTGCAGGATAGGACCCTGGTGATCATGCTCTCTCTGTTCAGTGGTTAATATTTTAACAGCTCTTCAACCTCATGTGAAAAAAACAAACCAAAAAAACCACTTTGCAGATTTGCAGTTTCTGGAGTTTCTTCACTGCATTTTGAAATGAGACTGGGATGAGACGCCACCCTGTGGTTAAGGAAGGAAAGGGCTTTATTTGCAGTCTGTGGAGGTTAAAGATAGAAAACCATATTTTGGAAAGCACTTTGAAAGGACAGGGATGGCCAAGAACAGCGAAGCCAGCAAACGGCTGGCAACCCCCTGCGGTCTCCCAGCTTAGGAACAGACACCACCGAGCATTAGGTTATATAAACGGAGACGCCAGGGCTGTGTGTTTTCTTGCTGAGTTCAGCAGAGCTGAAACCCCAAGGGAACCCTTTGCATGGGGATTCGACAGCAGCAACGCTACACATGGGGCAGGAAGGAAGCAAGATTCTTACAGCACTGCTGCCATGGAAACTGCATCAGTCACCTTTCCGAAGTACTTGGGCTCTTGCCAGCCAGAAACCTCTTCTTGCTGCCTCTCCCAGTCCCCTCCGAGCCCATATCTTTTGTTGCTGAAAATGTCTGAGAAAAACCTATTGTTACTCTTATGGTGAAACAAGCCACTTGGGGACAACCAGCTGTTTCCAGCTAGTTCAATATCTGTTTAAAACAGGTTGTTGGGTTGTTGTTTTTAAACCTCTTGCTACCAAGCTGATCTATGTAGAAAATGGAGGTCATTCCAGGGACGCCACGCTTCAAAGGCCAAGCTGTTCCGTGCTTACTGCTTGCATAAAAGCAAACAAGCGAAGAGGATTTTCTTTTAAGAGCTGTGCTAATGATTTATTTTATGCAACATCTGTGTAGCAATGGGAGCTCCCTGCAAGACAAGACTGTGAATTGGTACCCAGGAAGACTGTTTTAATGATGAAGCTCCACCGCCCTGTCTGATTAAGATGCAGTCAGAAATCTACCACAAAACCTACTAGCTAATATTGACACTGTACTGTAGGACAATAAAGCATTTAGAATAATGAATGTGACAAGGAATGTCATGACAAAATAATGGCATTTTCCATCTCAAGTGATTATATCTGTGCAGTCGGGAAGATAAACCTAACAAACTAGCCTAATAAAAGCTACAGTTGTGCTAGTGATTTTAAAATCTATTTATGTCAGAATACACCCAGAATGGAATAGAAAATAATAGTGCTGAGGACAGCCATTTGCAACATACAGTTACCTTATTACATGGTAATGGTGAATTTAGATGTCACGGCTATAAAAAGAATCCTTGTTTTAATAGATTCCTACTAAGCAGCTGATCCTTCCACACATACTCAGGCAACTCGGTCTGCTATGATTTCTCTTTGTCCCTTTGCCATCACCCAAGCAAGGGTCACAAAACATTCAACTCAGAAAAAATACAGCAGGTAGATGGCTTGGGAGACAAGTAGGAGCATTAGGTAAGGCAGGGAACAGAGAAGCATCTTCTCAGCATGCAAGTGGACACGTCTGGTGACTACTAATATTGGACAAAATATCGGCGACAAAAGCAACCAATCATCAATATTTGCCAGGCTCTGAGTTCATGAAAAGTTGTGCAAGTGGAACAATTCTGTGCAACTGACTTATTTATGGCATTATGTTCATAATGTGAACAGAAGGTGAGATCAAGGTGACTGAACAATTTGTGACCAACATAACCCATGCTAACAGCATGGCTGGTACTTGCCTCAGGTAAAAGGTATCAGAGTCATTTGCCACTAATGGGGAGGAGGGAGTGAGAGGACAAGGTGCCACATTGTGTTAATGTGGATTACAACAAATTTTTGTGGCGCTTTTTTGAATTTTGAGCTGGACTGCTTGCAATGAGTCCAATAAGTCACGTGGTATTAGTCCTAGCTTCTTGATTGGCTGAGGGTGAATAGAAGCTATTTAAGACTCATTCAGTTGGAGCAGCTGCATTTTGTATATTCTCCTGTATATTGTTTCCTGATGCTGTGTTGGGTGAAGAGTCCCATCATTTGAGGTGGAGCTACAACTCTGTCCAGTGGCCTCCCAAAGACCACCCACTAAACTCCAAGGGGGAGATGAGTTGCATGCCCAGCCCTGGAAGAGCTATGCAGGAACATCTGGCCTGATAAGGTCTTCTGTTGATGGAAACATTATAGTTATGTCTAAACTCGGCATCTTTTTTGGTTAGTACATCATCAGCCGTTATATGATTGGACTATAGTTCTGGCAGTATAACTTTATATGTTGTTGGGCTGTGGTCAGGAGGTGGAAATTGAGGACAGAAAAACATGTGAAATCAACTGGCAAAAAGGTTATTAAAAATCAATTTTGCCTTTATTGCTAATGAGAGCTCGGTGTGTCTGCTCCTATTCATGGAAACAAAAGGTGCACACACAGATGATAGAGCCAAACAAATAACTTAGAAATTCTCGTTAAATTAATATAAGGCCCGATGTAAAGCCCATTTAATTCAATGGGGTTAGATCAGACCCATCATTTGTTTGGAATGCAGCTAATTGAGTTGCACACCCACATGGTAGTCTTTGGTCCCCTGGACTCTTTTGAACAATTTCCAGTGGTGAAGAAACCGGGGGGTCAATGGAAGAATTCCAAAAGGGGATGAAAAAGTAAAAACAAAACAATCCAGAATAAAATCAGCCAACTTTTAAATTACAACCAATGGGTTTCTGAATGAGTTTTGACTAGTGAAGTATAAACCAACTGGCTCCCACATTCTAAATTCCTGGCATATAAGGAGAGGTGAGAATTGAAATGTGTCAGATTGGGAAAAAAAGTTTATCAAGGAAAGGCCACACAGGGGATTCTCCTATCCAAGGTAATAAAAAGTTTCTCTGATTCAAGATGCTGGAAGACAGATGAGCCCATCTTTCACTGCTTTGTAAATTATGAACAACACAGGGGACTAAAATGAACATTGTACTTAGTAAAGCAATGGAAATACAAGATTCTTATGGGAATTCTCAATTTCATGTGCCTAATACTAAGAAGATGTTAATGAAAGAACACGTTACATGTTCTCATGCTGAGGGATTGAGAAGAACTCGCCTTACAACTTCCACTCCATTAGAAGAAGAAGGAGAAGTGGGGATGGTACCATTATCAGTCAGTCATTTATTCATAACACTGAAGTCAAAACTAATGATTGAAAGGAGTCAGAAAAGGACACATGAACACTTGAATCAACTTGTAAGGTTTTAAAGAAATCAAATGAAAGTGACAGGAAGTGCTAGAGCAGCAGCTAATCTTATTCACAAACCCATAATGTAGGTAAAACTGTTCTTTCACCGCACACAAACACTGTTACCTTTAGTCACAGAGAAACTATTAGCATTTTTGTAATATACTATCTTAGAATCCTTACCCTGGACACTACCAGGAAGTCTAAGTTCAGTGCTTATTGTGGAGCAACACAAAAGATTTATTAGCCAGTTTCAACACTCACATTCTGGAATAGGAAATCTGTTCATAGTATCGGACTAGATAGAAACCATCTGATCATTGTGAGATACATTATATATATTCATCTGGTAGCAAGTTCATCCAAAATCTCATCCATCAATATCCATAAACTTTCATGTAAATGCACATGCACAAATTCAAATTAATTTTCAAATACACTCAGTATTTTCACAGAAGCACAGACTTGTTAACAGGACATTACAGATTTGTTCCATTCCTAAAAAGCTTTAGTTTCAGGACCTAGGTTACATACCTTCATCCTACTCTATAGGCAACTGTTAAATTGCAGTTAAGAAAAAAATAATCACAGGGATGGACTGGACCTCAGGAGGCAATCTAGGTCATGCCCCTATGCTGAGCAGGATTAAGTATCCCTAAAATTATTCCCGCCAGGTGTTTGTCTAACCTGTTCTTTAAAATTTCCAATGACAGAGATTACCCGGGAAGCCTATTCCAGAGGTCACTTGTTACTAGAAAGTTGTTTCCTAATAACTAAACTAAACCTCCCTTGCTTCAGATTAAGCCTATTACTTCTTGTCCTACCTCCTATGGATATGGAAAACAATTGATCACTGTTGTCTTTATAAGCAGCCCATAATACAGTTGAAGATTTATCAGTCCCCCCTCAGTTGTCTTTTCTCAGGACTAAACATACCCAGGTTTGTTTGTTTTTACCTTTTCCTCACAAGTCAGGTTTCTGAAACCTTTTATTATTATTTTTCCCTCTCTCCTCTGGACTCTCTCCACTTTGTTTATATCTTTCTTAAAGTGTGGTGCCTAGAACTGAACGCAGTACTCCAGCTCAGGCCTTAGACCAGTGCTGAGTAGAGCAGCATAATTACCTGCTGTGTCTTATCTATGACACTCCTGTTAATACAGCCACAATGATATTAGACTTTTTTGCAACTGCATCACGTTGTTGACTCATATTCAATTTACAATCCACTATAACCACCAAATCCTTTTCAGCAATACTGCTGCCTAGCCATTTATTTCCCATTTTGTATTTGAGAATTAGATTTTTCCTTTCTTTGCACTTATCTTTATTGAATTTCATCCTGTTGATTTCAGACCACTTCTCCAATTTGTCATAGCCATTTTAAATTCTAATCCTTTCTGTCAAAAGGCTTGCTACCCCTCCCATCTTGGTGTCATCTACAAATTGTATAAGCACACTTTGCACTCTGCTATCCAAGTGATTAATGAAAATTTTGACTAGGACCAGACCCAGGACAGATCCCTGTGGGACCCCATTAGACACATCCTCCCAGTTTGACCACAACCCACTGATAATTACAGTACTCCAAATACTGTCTTTAAACCAGTTATGAACCCACCTTAGAGCAATTTCATCTAGATCACATTTCCTAGTTCAGGGGTCTGCAACCCGCGGCTCCGGAGCCGCATGCGGCTCTTTCATCCCTCCGATGCGGCTCCCTGTGTGTTCTAATTTTAACCGGCCCGCAGACTGTTCTCTATGCGGCCCGCCAGCACTGTCCAACCAGTGCGCGGAGCCGCAGCCGAAAGAGAGGGGCGGGGTCAATAAGAGGCGAGCGGCGGGGGGGGGGAGAAGAACGGAGGCGGAGCCGGGGCCGGGGCCGGGGCACGAGGCGAGGCGGAGCCGGCGGAGAAGTGCGAGTCGGGCCGGGGCCGGGGCAGGAGGCGAAGCGCGGTGGAGCCGGCGGATAAGAGCGAGCCGGGGCCGGGGCACGAGGCAAGGCAAGGCAAGCTGGGGGAGGGGGGGAGTGAAAGCACGGCCGGGGGGGGGGGGGGAGGAAGAAGAGCGAGAGCACGGCTAGAGGGGAGGGGGAGGGAAAAAGAGCGAGAGCACGGCCGGAGCGGGGGGGAGGGAGGGAAGAAGAGCGAGAGCACGGCCGGAGCGGGGGGGAGGAAGGGGGGGGGAGGAAGAAGAGCGAGAGCACGGCCGGAGGGGGGGGGAGGGAGGGAAGAAGAGCGAGAGCACGGCCGGAGCGGGGGGGGAGGAAGGAGGGGGAGGAAGAAGAGCGAGAGCACGGCCGGAGGGGGGGGGAGGGAGGGAAGAAGAGCGAGAGCACGGCCGGAGCGGGGGGGAGGAACGGGGGGGGGGGGGGAGGAAGAAGAGCGAGAGCACGGCTGGAGGGGAGGGGGAGGGAAGAAGAGCGAGAGCATGGCCGGAGGGGGGAGGGGGGGTCGGCCCTCACACATCTTCACCGTCCTTACCAAATCTGGCCCTCTTCCCAAAAAGTTTGGACACCCCTGATCTAAATGCAACACATTATAGTTTGTTTATACATAGCATAAAGGCAAAGAAAACGTTATATGCAGTGTTATTTCATTTTAAATGTCAAAGGGTTTTGTGGCTCCCAGTGTTTTCTTTACTGTGGGAAACGGGTCCAAATGGCTCTTTGAGTGGTAAAGGTTGCAGACCCCTGTCCTAGTTTGATTAGGAGACTTATGTGGGAATGTGTCAAAATCAAGATGTGATGCATCTTGGCCAGTAACCCACTCAAAGAAGGAAATTAGGTTTGGCATGATTTCTTCTGGAATGGTAGAGATAAGCAAATAATTTTAATTCATTAGTTCATGTATCAGGTAGGGATGGATCTGAACAAACCCTCTTTTGTCCAAACACTTCCAGTCTCCATAATGGGATGAACCAAACCCCAGGGCTGGGCCCATCTCCAATACCCGAGTATCTCACAGCAATCTATATTATGCCATTATACACATGTACTAAAGTGGATGATTTGTTTAATCCAGATACATTGTCGTTTTCAATTTAATTGCTGTTAACCAGATTTGGTTGCATAGAAAAGCAAATCAGACACATTTAAGTAATGGACAGGATTTCCCTTCTTCCTTGCCCACGAGCTGAACGGCCTAAGGAGTTAACCACTCCAGGAAAGTAAGTGTCACAAGCTTTAAACAGGGGTTCTCAAACTGGGGGGTCAGGAGCTGTCAGCCTGCATCCCAAAGCCCGCTTTGCCTTCAGCATTTATAATGGTGTTAAATATATTAAAAGGTGTTTTAATTTATAAGGGGGGGGGCGGGTTGTCACACTCAGAGGCTTGCTATGTGAAAGGGGTCACCAGTACAAAAGGTTGAGAATCACTGCTTTAAACCAACTCCAGAGGGCTTACGCCCATCAATAGATTTCTTGAAAAGACTAATCTGCTATTCTGACTACAGCTGCAGCCTTCGCTCACAGAATGACTCTGGATTTCTCCCCCCATGCCACACACTTCTTGTGTTCTCCCCTTTATCATCTGCTCAGTTTATTTTCACCTTAACACCTGTAGACATAAGGGCTCTAAAAGCAAAGCAAAGGCACCATGCTGCGCTGTAGTTACTATGTTTTTTAGTTCTGCACAGGAAAGATCAATACTTGCATTGTTTGTGATATTCATTGCCAAAGAGGAGACACTGCAGGGGAGAAAATTAGCCAATAGAATTTTTGTCAACCTACTTTATAACGATGAAGGATTTTAGCAACATTATTAAAAAAACAATGGACTGGAAATGGGCATTTTCTCACAACCAGCCCAGCTGAATGATGTTTTCCCATTAGAACTCTATCCCATTCCCTTCCGACTCAGTTCCAGCCATCAGAAGCTTATCTCCCCATCCCACCTGTCAGAAAGATGAGCCATGCCCTTCAAGGAGGAGGAAAGGCTGCTCTTTAGACTTCTTTCCCCACTGTGGACAGAGCAGTGTGGACAATGCCACAGAAGATTTTTTCTATTAGATGGAACCATTTCTGAAAACACCGTGCACCGTCCCACACCATGTTAACAGATTTCTCCACAAATAACCAGCCTGAAGCTGGAAATGTTTTCCTGCCAGAAAGCCTGGCAGGGAGAGGTCACAGGTGTTCAAGGAGATCCACAACTAGGCAAACTCTTTCCTTACTGGCTAGTCTGATATGAATTTAAAAATGAACAGCCATTGGCAAAAAGCAGCTCACATTTTTAAGACGCTAGATCTTTGCTTGAAAAATTGTGTTATATCATCAGTTCCAGTCCACGTGGCAACCAAATGAGTTATCCCAGGCAGAATACACTAACAAAGCCAGGCAGTCACCCCGAACCTTCTTCTCTCTTTTCAATGCATCAACTTATTTACAGGTTGTCTTGACCAGACACCAAAGAAAAGGTGCCAAAACCTATGGCTACTGTATTTCCATTTAAACACATCCAGCTGCTCATTAGGCAGAGATTTGGGACTAAGGTCCTGTGGACACCAATTTAACTTTCTAGAGATATTGGCAAGTAGGACAGTTCCTTTTCTGGTTCACAGTTTCTAAGCCAACATGAACACTGGATCAACTGAACTGAATGATCACATTTATGACACATTTCTATAAAGCAAGCAGGTTTCAGGGGGTCCACCAAGCAGGACCAGTGTTAGACTCGCTGGGGCCCAGGGCAGAAAGTCAAAGCCCGACTGCATGGGACTGAAGCACAGGGCCCTAAGCCCCTGTCATTTGGGGCTGAAGCAGAAGCCTGAGCAACTTAGCTTCATGGTGCTTCTTGTGGCCCCAGGCAACTGCCCTGCTTGCTACCCCGCAACGCTGGCGCTGGCTTTTATATGCATAAAAGCAATTATTGTGGCGCAGCTGGGCTGTGGAATTTTTACAGCATGGTTGGGAGGCCTCAGAAAGAAAAAAATTGAGAACCCCTGTTATAAGGGAATCGTGAGCAGCAGTTTTTAAGGTTGCTCCTTAGTTTTCCCAATGAACCCTAGGGAAGTTGACTAAGATTCAGAAAACCTACCAGCACTGCCTCCCAATAGTCTGTTAACTACCACAGTGTTCATTTGCTGCTCTGCATGAACAGCTCTTATTAGCTACTGTAGTTTCATTTGCTCACAAAGATTCCTGCAGAAAACTCACCTTAATATGGCTTTAATAATACATGAAACAGATTAATCTGTAATTGTTGGTTTTGAAAAAGCACTTCATTGTGTCACTCAATCCAAATGCATTTGATCATTAAAACTTGCATGATTTTTCCATCTTCAAAATGAGATTCTGCCTCAGCTGAAAGCTGATTTCATCAGAGTCAATTATGCTCCATGGCCCAGATCTGACCTGAGCTGTTAAACTGTTTTGAGACTGCAATTTTATTTTGCTGATCTTTCTGAAGAATTCAAAACAGCAGCAATCTTGTTAGAACCGTCAGGACCCAGGAACTATCAGGTAAACTGGCTGTTTTGCAGGAAACTTCTTGAGGAGGAAAAACAAATTAACGTTTTTTTCCCCCCTACAAGTATACTTCAGTAAATGGTTTTTCATGTCCCTCCTTTCCCAAGAGGTATCATCCATCAAAATGCTGATGGGATTAATCTTTTGACTGAATCTAGGATGTGATATGTAGTCAGACTAGTATTATCCATATAGATTAAATTTGGGTTCCTCAAAATTATCAAAAGAAAACCTCTTGAACAGCATGTAATTTTAGCAGCCTAGCTGCGTAGGCAAGGAGATTAGGGAGACAAGGTGGGTGAGGTAATATCTTTTATTGGACCAACTTCTGTCCAATAAAAGATATTACCTCACCCATCTTGTTTCTCTAATATCCTGGGACCAACACAGCTACAACACCGCACAGGCAATGAGACAGTCGTGACTCCCAGCAGGAACATCCACAAAAAACATTGTCAGCAAAGTCCACCCCCGCCTTTTTTTAAAGAAAATCGAATGTTTGCACAAGATGTATTTCTCTGTAGAAATCTTGTGTGTGTCCATTTTTTTCTGCCTGGCACCCACATTGCAACCACATTTAGCAGTAAATTAAAGGGCTGAGGCCTGCTTTATGCCATACATGTAAAGTTTGTTCTACTTTCCTTTTTTACTTATCAAGCTCATTTGTCCAAAAAAAATAAGTACTAATTTAAGCACTTTAAAAAAAAAAAGCCGCCTAGAACATATTTCAGGCCCAGTCTAAATTTTTTATCCATAAAAGGCCTCTCTGCTCTGCAACCAAACCATGGGCCCAGCCCTGAATCAGTACGTGTGTGAAGGCTCTTTGCATCTTCCAGGAGCGCCGAGTATCTGGCATGATTAGCCCCAGACCAAAACTGGCACTGAAGCACAAGTCTAGCAAGATACAGCCACAGTTTCCTTAGCAAAGAGAGCCAACCTGTGTCTATATATAAACCAGTATACAGACGGAGGCCAATATATCAGTTCATAAATAACTCAATCTCATGGCCCATAAAATACTTGATTCCTAGTTACAAATTAAAGCACTTAATTATATATAACATCACCATCCTAATCTTATGTGGTGCTTCAATAGATCTTAAAGTGCTTCGTAAAGGAGGTCAGTTGAAGTATCCCCATTTTACAGATGGGGAAACTGGAACACAGAGAGAGGTGATTTGCTCAAGGTCACCCAGCAGGTCAATGGTAGAGTTGGCAATAGAATCCAGGTATCCTGAGTCCCAATTTGGTGCTCTATCTATCCATCCACTGGGTCACATTGCCTCCCTATGCGCAATATAAACTATACATGCAATGTGGAGGGAGCTAACATTTTCTTTCACACATTTTCCTTACACTTTTCTTAAAGAAAACGAGAAAAATGCTTGTGTGTACAGTAGACTCCCGATTATCCGGGCTGCGGATTAACTGGGATGTCTAAAACAGGGGTTGGTAGGGGAAGCCCCAAAGCGGCGGCGGGCTGAGCGCTCAGCCTGCAGCCGCTTTGGGGTTTCCCTCACTGGCCCCTCATCAGTCAGGGTCACAGCCCGCAGCCAGCCTGGGTGTAGAAAACTCAGGCTGGCAGCGGGCGGAGACCCTGGGTGGCAGGAGCCTGGGGGGGGGGGGAAGACCAAAGCGGGACAGGCTAAGTGCTTAGACTGCCACCACTTTGGGCTTTCCTCCCAGGCTCCTGCCATCAGGGGTCCCGCCGCCTGCCCTACTCAGCTCCCGCTGCCAGTCTGGGTGTAGGGAACCCAGGCCAGCAGCGGGAGCTGAGTGGGGTGGGTGGCGGGACCCCTGCTGGCAAAGGGCCAGCGGGGGAACCCCAAAGCGGTGGCGGGCTAAGCGCTCAGCCCGCCGCCGCTTTGGGCTTTCCCCGCAGGCTCCTGCACCCAGGATCTCAGCTCCTGCTGTTAGCCTGAGTTCCCTGCACCCAGGCTTGCAGCGGGAGCTGACTGGGGCAGGCGTCAGGACCCCAGCTGGCAGGAGCCTGCAGGGGAAGCCCCAATGCGGCGGCAGGCTGAGCGTTCAGCCTGCCACCGCTCTGGGCTTTCCCTGCTGGCCCCTTGCCAGCCGGGGTCCCGCTGCCTGCCTCAGTCAGCTTCACTGCTAGCCTGGGTGTAAGGAACCCAGACTAGCAGTGGGAGCTGACTGGGGCAGGCAGTACCCCCCCCCCCCATGGCGCAGGGCGGCTGGCGCAAGCCCCTCCCCCGCAGGGTGGCGGGTGCACCCTCCCCCTCTCCCCCCAAGGCGCATTGTGGCCGGGGAACCACCCTCACAGTAGACTCTTGATTATCCGGGATTTTATTAACCGGGATTAAGCTTTTCCCGATCATCCTGGATAATTGAGAGTCTACTGTATTAATTTTTTTCCATATAGACCCACTTAGATCTTAACAGTCACATCTCATTTAGGTGAATGGTTTTCTGCAGGGCAGTTAACAGGGCAGCACTGTATCAGTTTGCATGGCAAAGGCTGTATCTTTGCAACAGAAACAAACATTTTTATTTTAAATGAAAGCCTGAGATTTGCAAAAAAAATTGCAGCATGCAGCAAAAATTACAGGAGATCCCCACATTATCCCCTAAATTACCGCTGAGAAGAGTACTATGAACCAAATGTTTGTGAAGAGATTTCACTTCTCCCAACAGCTGAAATACAGACACAATGCCCCTCTTCCCCCCCCCCCCCCCAAACACCAAAACAACAGAGCACAATTCATCAAAATCTCCCTCTGGACCTCGTCTCTGGATGGCCTGAAAAGCTACAGGGGCTGCTCACTGCAGCAGGCAAAATTACCATTATCAGGGGAAGGTCAAACTGCAGTGAATGACATAAAACCCCCAAAAGACCTAAACTATTGCAAAATAGTGGGGAACTGTAAAGCTGCCAGTGAAAAGCAGATTGCAAGGAAACCATAGAGTGCTTGTAAATAACCTATGTCTCCTGCTCTACGCAACACCCTATGCTTGTGTCTATTGTGGAGAAAGTGCAAAATTGTGTTTTGTGAGTGGATCCCATGTTTTGTCCCTGGATGGAGGCACTTTCACCCAAACCTAGGCTTAATCTGCCTCCATTATCTCCCGAGGCCAGTTTAATCAATAGAAACCTACATAAGAATGGCCATAGTGGGTCAGACCAAAGGTCCATTTAGCCCAGTGTCATGTCTTCCAACAGTGGCCAGTGCCAGGTGCCCCAGAGGGAATGAACAGAACAGGTAATCACCAAGTGATCCATCCCCTGTTGCCCATTTCCAGCTTCTGGCAAACAGAGGCTAAGGGCTGGGAATGAGCAACAGGGAATGGTTTACCTGTTCTGTTCATTCTGTTTGGGGAACCTGGCCTTGACCACTGTTGGAAGACAGGACAGGACACACTAGGGCCATTCTTTTGTAGGTTTCCATCGATTAAACTGGCTAGATGAGATAATGGGGGCAGATTAGTTTTAGGGTTGGGTGAAAGTTCTTCCATCCAGGGAAAAAACATGGGATTCACTCACAAAACAAGTAGTCGAGTATTGTAAATGGGAAGAGAAGCAGCACATGGACATGCATCTATTATTTCAACTGAGTATGAAATCAAGGTATAAGCACTGTATGCTGCTTATTTTAAAAATCCCCACCTCCCACCTTCCTCATTTTCAAAAGCACACACCCAAATTAGTGCATTACCTTTTGCTGCTTCAGATCGCTTGGGCAAATCAAGTGTATCAAAGTTCCTGTCCAGATCTCCATTTTTCTTTCCTGTACATAAAATAGGACAATAAATGACAAAGGGTATCAGTCCATGGATAGAATAGTCACTGTATTGTGTATCTACAGTATGAAAAATGGTAAAAGTACCAGAATATAAACAATAAAATCGCCTTTGTTTGTATATATTCATCCTTCAATCCTCATGCGAAGCCATTGTGTCTACATGAGCAATTTAGGTACAAAACTGCACACCTCCTGGCTTGATTTACAAAGGCTCCAAATATCTGCAGTTCCCTTCAATTCAATGAGTCTTGTGGGTGGTTCAGCTCCTCTGAAACTCAGGCCATTTAGTTTCATTGTCAAGTTATTTTCCTCACTCATAAATCCAATGTATTGTGCACTTCTAAACAATGTAGTCAAAAATTCTTGCCTGATGTCTTCCAGCCGCATGAGGCTTCTTCTCTGGTGTTTAGTAGAAGATACATCTTGACTACTAGATTCACTGTGAACAGCTATACATTGGAACAAGGATGAGGGGCATAGAGAAACAGAATGGGCCCCCTTTTTAGTGCTATTTGCTTAAATGGTTCTGCAGGAATGCCTGGATTTAATATATTGCAAAGAGGATGGCAAATAACCTTCAACTGCTCTTCAATCAACACAATGTAATTTTGGCTGCTTATTAGAAACGAAGGGAAATGATTTTGTGCTTTAAACACTTGGCTAAGGAACATGGACGGATTCATACCATTACATTAACTTTAATTTAAAGGAAGTGGTAGAATCTCCTTCCTTAGAGGTTTTTAAGGTCAGACTTGACAAAGTCTTGGCTGGGATGATTTAGTTGGGGATTGGTTCTGCAGTGGGTTGGACTAGATACCTCCTGAGTCCCTTCTAACCCTGATAGTCTATGATTCTATGAAGTTTAATTTAGCAGAAAGTAGCATGCTGGACATTTTGACAAAACCCATGTAAAAATGGGCTTGAGGGTGCATGCATCAATTCAGGCTTTGAATTCAGGGCTCTGAAAATAGAACATAAGAATGGCCATACTGAGTCAGACCAATGGTCCACATAGCCCACTATCCTGTCTTCTGACTGTGGCCAATGACAAGTGCTTCAGACGAAATAAAGAGAACAGGGAAATTATCAAGTGATTCATCCCCCATCATCCGGTCCCAACATCTGGCAATCAGAGGCTTAGGACACCCAGAATATGGCTAATAGCCATTGATGGACATATCCTCCATGAACTTACCAAATTCTTTTCTGAACCCAGCTACGGTTTTGGCCTTCACAACATCCAGTGGCAATGGAGGTCCACTGGCTGACTGTGTGCTATGTGAAGTAGTACTTCCCTTTGTTTAATTAAAACCACTGTCTATTAATTTCAATGGGTGACCCCTCATTCTCGTGTTACGTAAAGAGAAAAATAACATTTCCTTATTCACTTTTTCCACACCATTCATGATTTTATAGATCTCGATCACATTCCTCCCTTAGTCTTCTCTTTTCCAAGCTGAATGGTCCCAGTCTTTTTAATCTCTCCTCATATGGAAGCTGTATCATTCCATAATCAATGTTGTTGCCCTTCTCTGTACTTTTTCCAGTTCTAATGTATCTTTTTTTGAGATGGGATGATCAGAACTGCACACAATTGTCTACGTATGGATATACTAAAGATTCATATACAGTAGAACCTCAGAGTTACGAATTGACCGGTCAACCACACACCTCTTTTGGAAGCAGAAGCATGCAATCAGGCAACACACACACACAGCAAGCAAATACAGTGCAATAGTGTGTAAAACAAAATGCTTAAAAAAATCAAGAGAAAGTTTTGACAAGGTAAGGAAATGGTTTCTGTGCTTGTGTCATTTAAATTAAGATGGTTAAAAGGTTTCATCTGCATAGTAAAGTTTCCAAGCTGCATTAAGTCAATGTTCAGTTGTAAACTTTTGAAAGAACAAACAGAACATTTTGGTCAGAGATACAAACCACCTCCATTCCTGAGGTGTTCATAACTCTGAGGTTCCACTGTAGGGTATTATAATATTTGTCATCTTATCTATCCCTTTCATAATGGTTCCTAACATTACTAGATTTTTTGGCTGCCACATTGAGCAGATGTTTTCAGAGAACTATCCACAGTGACTCCAAGATCCCTTTCTTGAGTGGTACCAGCTAATTTAGACCCCATCATTCTGTATGTATAGTTGCAATTATGTTTTCCACTGTGCATTACTTTGCATTTATTGGCATTGAATTTCGTCGGCCATTTTGTTGCCCAAATCACCAAGTTTTGTTAGAACTCTTTGTAACTCTTCACAGTTTTCTTTGGGTTTAACTTCTGTATCATCTGCAGATTATGCCACCTGACCATTTACCTCTTTTTCTAGTCGATTTATGAATATGTTGAACAGCACTGGTCCCAGTGTAGATCCCTGGCAGACACAGTTCTTCGCCTCTTTGCATTCTGAAAACTAACCATCTAATTCCTTTGTTTCCTGGCTTTTAACCAGTTACTAAACCATGAGAAGACCTTCCCTCTTATCCCATGACTGCTTACAAGCCTTTGGTGAGGGACCTTTTCAAAGGCTTTCAGAAAGTCCAAGTACACTGTATCTACTAGATCAGCCTTGTCCACGTTTGTTGACTCTTCAAAAGAATTCTAATAAGATTGGAGAGGCATGATTTCCCTTTACAAAAGCTGTGTTGACTCTTCCCCAACACATTTTATTCCTCAGTGTGTCTGATAATTCTATTCTTTACTATAGTTTCAACCATTTTACCTGGTACAGATGTTGGGCTTACTACTGGCTTGTAGCCAGGGCTGCCTCTGGAGACTTTTAAAAAAATTGGCATCACATTAGCTATATCCTCTAATCATCTAGTACAGACGTTGATTTAAACAATAGGTTATGTACCACTGCTAATAGTTTCATATCTGAGTTCCTTCAGAACTCTGGCTGAATTCCATCAAATCCTGGTGACTTAGTACTGTTTAATTCAGGGGTGAGCAAACATTTTGGCCCAAGAGCCACATCTGGGTGGGGAAATTGCATGCAGGGGCATGAATGTAGGGCTGGAGCAGGAGGCTGGGGTGCGGGAGGGGCTGGGGTGTGTGTGGGGTGCAGAAAAGGGTTCAGGGCCAGGGTTTGGGGCAGAGAAGGGGATGGGGGGTTGGCAGAGGATTGGGGTGCAGGGTGTGGCAGAGGTTTGGGGTGC
Organism: Sternotherus odoratus; assembly: GCA_032164245.1. NCBI lineage: Eukaryota > Metazoa > Chordata > Testudines > Kinosternidae > Sternotherus > Sternotherus odoratus. The sequence continues at coordinate 12,712,856 of JAVMKO010000015.1, forward strand.
AGGCAGGGAGAATCAGGGCAGTGAGTTGGAATGCAGGACAGGTTCGGGATGCGGGCTTCAACATGGCGCCGCTTACCTGGAGCAGCTCCAGGTGGTCAGCGGCATGCACCAGGGCCACGGCAGGCTCTGCCTGCCTGCCCTGGCCCCACACCACTCCTAGAAGTGGTCGGAACCCCGGCCCTGGCGCTCCTGGGAAACCACAGCCAATGAGAGCTTTGTGGGAAGTACCCACAGGCGTGGGAAGTGCACGGAGCCCTCCACTGCCCCTCCCCCCAGTTTAATTTATCAATTTGTTCCAAAAATAACAAGGTGGGTAGATGAGGTGGGGAAAGATGGTTTAATTTTCACCATTTTCCCCCTACTAAGAGGGAGTGAGAAAACAGTCTGCTCTGGGGCAACCACACCTTGATTATAGTGTTGACTTCATGGTGCCTTACTATCAGAAAAGCATTGACAGATTGGAGAGAGACTTTAAAGGAAGAGCAAAGGACTGGAGGGCTTATGAGGAAATATTACTATATTTACAGTTTAGCTCTGGTTAACAACTAAGTTTGGGAGCGATCACATAATTACTTCCCACAATGCATAATCATCAAGATGGGAAAGGAATTATTTAGGATGGTACAACTGGGTTTAACTAGGAGCAATGGGATGAAGTTTGGAACACAATTTAAGCAAGCTAGCAGTGCATCTACTGGATTGCAGAATAATCTCCCACGTGAAGGGTTGGAAGCTGCATCACTTGAGACATTTAAAAATATACAGGACAAAGCACTTGAAAATATAAAGTAGTGAGCAATCTGGCTGTGTTGTAGGACTTGGTCATGAGATGGGAAAGACCTATGAGTCTGAAATGCAAGAAGCATCACTAGCTTGTCAATACTTTTGGCTCCAAAAAGAAATGAACAGCTCCCAAATCATTTAGGGCCTGTTTCACCTTCCACTGGAGCCCTTCAATTTACTTCAATGTAATTGGATCAGTCCCTTCAAAAATATTTACTAACACCACAACTGCCAACCAAATTCATCTCGACAGACTCCAGTTTACCCCTATGCCACTGCATACAACTATCCCTTGTGTTCTGCATCAGACACTGGGAACGTGCATTTAAGCTTTGTTGGTTTGGAAAGTATGTTTTCTTAGTTGTACCAGACCATAAAGTCCCATCTTTTTTATCTGCCAAAAGTTCATACCACCACATTTTGTTCCATTCCTTTTGAAAAGTCTCTTTGCTAAAATGAGGGATGGGAATTAGTGATAGCCCTAAACCCTCACTCCCATTCTTGGGCCATGCAAAAACTCCGTAATATGTTGCTTGGGGAGCTAGTGACACAGAGAGGAAGACAAAATGTCAAGCATTATGCTAGGATTCTACCTTTTATGGTGACAGCTGAACCTGGCTGTTCAGCTGAAAATCCTGCTGTTTGTCATGGCTCAGGGCTAAGAAAAATCCCACCACAGAGGGAAAAAGGGTCAGGGAAGGGAGGGTGGCTTAAAATTAGTGTTGGGAAAAGAAAAGCTCTAAATGAAGACAGAGGAACTTTCCTCCATTTTATCTACAGAATTTAGTTTGGGTAATAATCTTACTGCAGGCCATTACATTGTGTGTCCTTCGCACGGGCAAGTTTCAAACTCAGGGCAGTTCTATTCTGAAAATAAGCTGTGAAAAGCAGCACCTTACTAAACAGATCTGTTCAAAGCCTTAAAGTATTTACTTTAAAATACTGTTTGGTTTTGTTATTCCTGTTGCCCTGCTGAGTTAGCACAGTAAGAAAATGAGCTAGATTCCACTCCTCCTTGTGCATCATCAATTGAGTTGTTAATTAAATTCAAACCAGATACTCTTGTGCATAATCTCCGAAGACGCAGTTTATGCAGGTGACAACCTATTTTAAGCTGCAGAGTGCAACTGCCTGTTTATTGAGCAGTATTTCACACAGAAAAAGCATTCTACCTGTGCTCTGGGATCTTCACTGACTCACTGCCTGCCATTCAATTTCTGGGCAAGGTCTAGGTGCTGGCTTTCACGTAGGAAGCCTTCAGTGACTTGCCTCATGGCCCCATGAGAAACAGCTTCTCTTCTCATGTGATATCCCGGCAGTTGCAATCAGCTGGCAGTTTAAAGAGAAAGCATTATGCTCTCAGTGAGGCGAGTCCTCAGTGACTGCAGCTCATGTTGCAAGGCATCTAAGTGTCCAGGGTTTTCCTGTGAGGAGCAGCTGATGAGGAAGGAGAAGTCTGTGATATGGGGAAGAGTCAAGAGAAGTCTGTGTGGGGATGGGAAGGTTCATACAATTATGGCCTTTTTTGAATCATCGAGTTGTATTGGTTTGCACTGGTTTCTGCAGCACCCACATGAAAGGCTGGGCACTTGTAAAAATGGATTACATTTATCAAATTTTAAAATCCAAGCATAATTTTATCATAATGACAAAATTAGGTGCCATGAATCTCTTCCCCACCTGCTGTCACGCACAACTTACAATACAAGATCAGCACTGTCCTACAGAAGTTCAGCCCTAAGCCCCTGGCAAATTCAGCCATTCCTGCAGTGAAGGTCATGGAGCACAGCAAGGCTTAATGATTCCACTGGCAGATGACACCAAAAAGTTTTAAAAGTGCAAAGTTTGTGCTTATGGATTTTTTTCCCTTCCTGCCCCGACACACAGAAGAAGGAAGAAGATATTGTTAGATCTGACCCAGCTCAGAACCTCGTCAAAAGACAGGCAGCTTTTAATACAGCTGCTGAGAGGCCTGTTTTATGGGGCCAGGCCATAAGAGCTGGCACAGTGCTTTGGTGTTGGAAAGCAGCCTGGCAGGAAAGTTACTTGGGAAATAGATGATTTACAATCATATAAACCGTGAAATTAAAGCTTCTTCCTTCACATAAGGACTTATCAAAAACATTACTCTGGCTCATGTAAGGTCATCCTTACTGGGTCAAAATGCTTTCTAAAAAGTTGGTAAGGACTTCAGGATGTGACCCTATGTTATTTATGACAAATACTTCAGCATTCTTCCCCCAACAGTCCGATGCTTCCCTGCAAAAGCCCAAAGGATAATCCCATGTCCCCCTTCCATTTTACACCACTTTTCCCTCAAGGACAAAATCCCCAGCCAGCATCTTTCTGGGTGAGAACCACTGAAAGGGAAAGAGGACCACAAGGGCCATTTAACAACATGCGGCTAATTCATCAGCTAGAAAAATGCCTAGCTAAGCGATACGAGGCATTTGCTCCTCCCAGGGAGCTGAGTTCCACCTTACCAACACTCCGCTTCCATGGCCTGATTAGTGGGAAGGTAGAAAGCAGTGTCTCCCTACTGACACTGCAGACCATGATTGGCTTTTCACCCTACCCCTCTTCAGTCCATTGCACCAGCAGCAACTATCACGTGTCGTCACCTGAAACCTATCCCATTCTAGCAGCCACCATCAAATCAATGGCAAGAAACAGAACAGCACTTTTCATCTTCAAGCCACTGTACGAATGAAGGAATCCTCAAAACTACCAGGTGAGGGAGGTAAGCATTATCCTCATGCTGCAGTGGGGGAAAACAGATGCTCAGGTAGGTAAAGTGATTTGCCTAGGGTGCCAAATGGAGTTAGTAAAGCGCTGGGATTAGAAAAGGGATTTCTGGCACCCACTCACACATTCAGACCACTAGACTATGTCTCTCACTAGCCTTGGTGAGAAAAGTTTGGTCATATGCATTTACCTGATCCCTTAGCACATGAATATAGGGCCAAATTCCCAAGTGTAATTCCATGCATTTAGTGAGTTTACACTTTGGATGAATACGGCCCAGTATTCTTTACTGAGAGTGTAAAGAAGAGTGCCTCTTCCAAAGAGCACCAACAAGACTGGAAACAGCCCCTTCATCAGATGAACAGTTTGCATGCACCTAAGAGATCGCCAAGTGACAGCAGCAGAAATGAGCACCAGGGAAACACAGAGCTACCGCCTATATTGCAGGTGTTGGGTCAGTGAGGCCACTGTGCCACCACTAATCCTTGCATGTAAAAGATAAAGGAAGGAGATTATGGCAATGTGGGAAAGAGTACTGGAAGGACTCACCTTGATTGAACCACTCCTCTAATTACCAGAAAAGCAGTAAAAGAAAAACAAAAGTTTACAGGAAGGAAGAAGATACAAAGGAACAATCACAAAGAGGCAGAATTTCACAGCACAGAATCAAACCTGAAATGTACAGGGATGCACTAACTCTCACTAATAAAAACACTTCCCCATTCCCTCTTGTTCCTGCTGAAAGACTCTTTCCCCCCCCCCGAATGTTCTTTTTCTTTTTAATTATTTCCAAAAATGCTAAAGGAGTGGGGAAACGGAGGCAGACTAGCCCTTTGCAGTGGTGTTTGAAATGCTGTGATCAATGACCATGAAATAAAAACAAAATATCACACGATTTAAAAAATAAATTTAAAAAATGATCTATTTTCAAGTGCTAGAACAAGTAAGGAATTTTTAGTCTAGATTTCCACAGAAATTTACAAGTCAGAGAAGGGCTATTTTACTTAGGTTTTTAAAAGCAGACTTACTAATGGTGGGGTTTTTTTTTAAGCCTGCCTGTCCCTCTCAACCCTTCTGATCTGCACATCACCAGCTGGGTGCTCTGCATTGCTACTAGTCAATTTCATCCTACAAAACAGCATGATTTTTTACAGCTGAGAGCTGCATGGGAAAAGTGCTAAAACATGCTTGGGAAAAATAATTGGGATTCTCTGCTGAACATTGTGAGCCAAAATTGAGAGTCCGCCAGGTATCTGTGTCTCTCACTCAAGTCAAGGCAGTTTGTCTTCAACATCCCTCATGATTTTGGCCCCCATTTTCCCCAAAATACAACCCCAACATTTTTAATGATAAATTCAGAAACCATATACGGACAGAGAACATATAGAGGGCTGGATCTTATGGGAAGCGGACAGACATCTGATATACAAGAGCAGAGCAGTCATTTAGAAGTCCTCAGACTCTTCACTCATCAAGACAAAAATCATTAGATCCCAGCAATCATGCTCTCTCTCTACACAGGGAATATATTTCATACATCAGATTTATTTTTCACATGCTTCCACCCAAATGGTATTGCTCTCAAGTGGCAGGCTAATATGAACCCAGAAATGTTTGTAAAGAAAACTGTATTACCTTTTCTCATATACACTGTATAAGTCCTGGCCAAGCAAGTGATGTTTTTTGCCTCCTCAAAGAGATTTTCCAATTGCTAAAGACCTATTTTTTTTTAATTTAAAATTACATAAGGTCAAGCTGAAGACAGACTGTAGTTACTGTGATACATACTACAATAACTACTGTAGCACACTGAAGTAGAACAACTTGACACCAGATATTTAAAGTTCAGTATATGTGGGAGGACTAAATTTTTAAACCTAGGACTATAGGTTAGGTTCCTCAAATTTGTGCACTCAAATTAGAGCAATTCTATACCTCACCAAATATAAGCATAAAAAAACCACTAACAGTATTTGGCTACCTATAGTACAGACACTCCCTGACTTACGCAAGCGTTCCATTCCGGAACGCCTTGTAACTCAAATTTTGCATAATTCGGAAACGTATCTTTGACCATTACATATAAAAATAAACCCTCCTATTTCTAGTTTATGGAATTTTTTTCCATAAGCTTGGATTTGCGTATGTCGGGTTTACGCAACTTGGAGAGCATCTGTAATCTGGGTACACACAAAGAATTGGGTGCCCAACTTGGAAACTTTAGCAATTCTCTCTCAATTTAATTTGGAAGTTGAATTTCCTAAACTAATGAGGAAATATAAGTTGAGTGTCAGATTCTGAAGGGAAGATAAAAAGGAGGTTTACTGAGACTTTATTAATCCCCTCTTGAAATGCAATGTATTTGTGACACTCGTGCCCGACAGGGAGAGAACAGGTCTAAAGTGATTGACAATTAAAAGCGACTAGAATCACATTTGCAATTTAAATGAATGCAAGAGTGACGGCATTGTGCTTTTTAAAACAATGCGATAGATTACAAAATATGAAACAGGCAGAGACAGGACAACCATGCATGGAAATTAGCGTGTTCTTGGCTTGTTTCCAGATAAATCAGCAAATGCTGTGGAGCAAGATGGATGGAACTAATGTGAAACTTTCAGGGGATTTGATGCATGAGGCAACACTGGCACATGATGAGACGCCGAACACATCAGCCTTCACCAGCAGTGGAGATGAAGGGTCTGGTCATACTTCAGTGCACATCACCACCATTGTTAAATGGATGTTACACGTACACATCATTGAGAAAACAGTTCCTAAAATATTTAGTAATAATGAACAGGGAAGATAAACACACAAACCTGCAAACATAGAATCACAGAGTTAGAAAACATGCAACTGTATAATTCTACTCATGTGAGTAGTCCTACTGGCGCCAATGAGGTTACTTATGTTAGTAAAATTACATGAAATTGCTTGCAGGAGCAGGGTTATACACAGCAATGTGACTCCGAGAATCACTCTTATTTATGAGACCACTAGGACACAAACCTTTAGCTTTCTTTCCTCCAAAGCAGCCAGCATCATCTTTTTTCTTCTTCTGAGAGCCTCCTGTGCTGGTAGGCTGATTAGCATCCAGCTCTTGGTACCTGTCGGCTCCTGGCACCTCTTTGTGGACGTGATAGGAAAGGTTTCGCATAATGCACACACAGTTCTCCACAGACTGTTAGAAGAGATTTAAATTGGGTGAAAAAACGAACACACCCTCAGATTTGCAACGTTTTATGTTTCACGAGGGAAGAATGAAGTTTTCAAAGTGGATTTGATCAAATAAGCCTTAATTTAAAAGGTTCTAATAAATGAATGTTTTAAATTTAACACCCTTCATAAATAGCACCTATGCAAGATGCGGGTTCTCTGATCAGAGACACCACCAGATCTCATTTAAAGAATATAAATTTACCAGAAATTCAGATTAACTATAAAAGACGTACTGGGCAGTTACTAGATCATCACATATTTTCCTTTTCCCATACATCCTTACCCCCTACATTAAGAGGCCCATTTAATTGAACTTCCTCTGACCCAAACTTCGGGCTTGCATTAAAATCAGTAGGAGTACAAGCAGACTTTGGAGTAATAGTTAATCCTTAACAGTTCTCTGTAGGTTGCAAAACAAAACATCAGGTGGTTTCCAAATCAACTTACAAAATGGTCTGTGATTAAGTTGCAAACCTTTCGAGTGCAGTTTGCTTCTACAGCAGGGGTCTCCAAACTACGGCCCGCGGGCTGGATGCGGCCCGCGAGGCCCTCTCATCCGGCCCGTGGAGATCTTTTTGGCTCTTTAGAGAATTTTTGGCTCTTTTGAGCTTTTCGCTGGGACGGCTCCGCGCTGGGGCCTGGAAGCGCCGCGTGCTCGGCTGCCGCCGCGGGGCCGGGACGCGCCGCGTGCTCGGCTGCCGCCGCGGGGCCGGGACGCGCCGCGTGCTCGGCTGCCGCCGCGGGGCCGGGACGCGCCGCGTGCTCGGCTGCCGCCGCGGGGCCGGGACGCGCCGCGTGCTCGGCTGCCGCCGCGGGGCCGGGACGCGCCGCGTGCTCGGCTGCCGCCGCGGGGCCGGGACGCGCCGCGTGCTCGGCTGCCGCCGCGGGGCCGGGACGCGCCGCGTGCTCGGCTGCCGCCGCGGGGCCGGGACGCGCCGCGTGCTCGGCTGCCGCCGCGGGGCCGGGACGCGCCGCGTGCTCGGCTGCCGCCGCGGGGCCGGGACGCGCCGCGTGCTCGGCTGCCGCCGCGGGGCCGGGACGCACCGTGTGCTCGGCTGCCGCCACCGGCCAGGGACGGCTCAGAGCTGGGGCCGGGACGCGCCGCACCGCCACGCAGTTACAGGGGGGCGAAACAAGGAGCCACCCACTGCCAGGCGGCGAACCGGTATATGGGGAGAGACCGGGTTGAGCGGGTCAGTTGGGGGGGTGGGTGGGAGGGAAGGAGGTTTTGGGGGGAGAGACCTGGCTGGGTGGGTCATTTGGGGGGGGGGGGGTTGGAGGAAAGGAGGTTTTGGGGTGAGACCTGGCTGGGTGGGTCAGTTGGGTGGGGGGGGTTGGAGGAAAGGAGGTTTGGGGGGGAGAGACCTGGCTGGGTGGGTCAGTTGGGGGGGGGGGGGTTGGAGGAAAGGAGGTTTGGGGGGGAGAGACCTGGCTGGGTGGGTCAGTTGGGGGGGGGGTTGGAGGAAAGGAGGTTTTGGGGGGAGAGACCTGGCTGGGTGGGTCAGTTGGGGGGGGGGGTTGGAGGAAAGGAGGTTTTGGGGGGAGAGACCTGGCTGGGTGGGTCAGTTGGGGGGTTGATGTGTAGTGTTCATGTGTAGTGAACAGGTGTTCATGTGTAGTGTATCAATGTGTTATTAAATAATAACTGAATAAAATAATATTAAATAAATAATTAAAAACAACATCCATGTTTTGATTCTTTTTTATTTGGACCTCGAGTGTGTTGTCGGCCCCCGAACTGCTATTTGATAGTTAATGCGGCCCTCGGGCTGAAAAGTTTGGAGACCCCTGTTCTACAGGTATGATACAGACTGACTCATTAGTTTGAAAAAAATATAAAGCTAAGACATTTTATGTAACCAACAAAGTATTCAGAGTAATAAAGTTCTACCACATTCCCTGATTTCTCAAGTACATGAAGGCTTTTGGCCTTCTGCCTCAAATTCCCCACATGCCATGGGATGTGGTAAAACCATATGGGCCAAGTTGTACCTTTAGGAAGCAATCAGCACTTGCTGACTTCAGTGGGCGCAGCATGAGAACAGAATTTGGGTTCGGAACAATATTACAATATTGTCTCAACAAGACTAAGTTCTCTTGGGCAGGGACCGTCTCCTTAGCTATATTTTATACAGACCCCATCATAATGGGGTCCCAATTCCAATTTAGGGCATGAACATAAAGTAACTGAAAATTATAATAATAAAATGCCATTGTATTTACTATAGCATTATCTTTCCACTTGCTTCCCCCCACGAATACTCCTTACTCATATCAGACAAGCTAACAATGGTATCACTCTGATGACCCAATTTATGAAACTAGGTTATCCAGAATGTCCTTAGACAAATGCAGGCCTATTTTGCATGAGCAAACAAAACTCAGCTTCTAATGAAGTCAGAGCTTGACTCCTTAACTAATGCAAACACTCATCCAAATTGTAATACACAAGATCACCTTGTTATCTGTATCTTTCTTGCCTACTGCAGACTGTAGAGCATGAAGCAGAGCGTCCACTAAGCCATCACACTCTCTTAGTCTTCTGCGAGCTTCTGCGCCATCTGAACTTACATTCCTGACAAAGAACAAATACAAAAAAAAAACCATTTAGCACCGTAACCTTTACAATAAAGGTCAAATCTACCAGGCTTTGTTCTACATTTTTGAAGAACACAACACATGTGGATCAACCCTGGGAGCTTTCTGGTAATGAAAAGGGGATCAGCTGGAGAAAAAATTCTGACAAACCATGAGATCTTCTTTGCCTAGTGTCTGAAAAGCATGGACCACAAACCTGCAAATGGTCTAATCCAGTTTTCATTCAGAGTTAATAGTTACAGGAAGTTTGATCAGCTCATTCTTCTGAGCTTCCATTGCAGCTCAAACCTCATGTGTCACAGCTACATTCACAATACTTATCCCAGTTATTACACATAAACCCAACCCTGTAATCCCTTCTCAGCTAAATTCATATGAAGTTAGAGCACTACCTTTCAGGGCCTACAAGCCGGAGGTGTTTCTTCTCTGAGTTTTATAATCTTAAAAGAGGTTGTAGACATTTGTAGAGGTTTTTCTGAGTAATTTGCAAAGTTAAGGTCATCCCCAAACCAAAGTCTCCAGGATAGCAGCATTTTTCCAATGAATCCACATGAATTTAAAAATAAGCAGATAGGTCTCTTCCCGTACAACATATTTTGAGTTTCATGAGAAGATATTAAGATGAACAGAAATACAAGGGGCTACGGTTTATTTAATCAGAATCTATACATAGAATTTATTTTCACTTTCATTGGCACTAATTCACACTGACAGAAGCCAGAGTCTACCTGTAAAAACTAAAAAACATTTTCCACTACATGGTCTCTGATTAGTCAAAAGTACATTACCAAGGATGAGTTTCCATTGGATGCATGGAAAATAGCATTCTGTATGGTATTTTTTCTCCTCTTGTACTAATTCAATAGCATCAAGAGCCAACCTGTCAATTCTAACTTTGTGAAAGTGAAATTAGGATTCAAGTTCTCTATGGTACCTTATAGAAGTTGTAAGAATGATGATGATAGATGCTCTGCCTTCAAGTACATTAAAATGGAACACTACTTGTTAAGCTGAAGGGTGGCAGATATACAATGAGAAAGGACATGCAACTCCAGGTGGTCCAATTTCCTATTTCTCCTATCATATATTTTAATTCTTTTTTATTTCTAAATCTAAGGAAAACTGACAGAATTGTAATGAAGAAATGATCAGACTACTCCACACTGAATTTTTTCCCTCCCTATCTTCTCATCACCCATTTAGAAAAGTTGAAATGGCTCATTTATGATACCATACTTATAATAATGTGCATTTCTTGTATTTTGTGGATTTAGCTCAGCAATATTAGGGATTTTGTATTTCCCTTTTCTTTTTATTTATACATTTTAGGGATTAACCTTAATGTAGACAAATGTAGACATATATTTTGAAAACACATCAATAAAGAAAAACAACTTGTCAATATCAGAAGTGTTTTGTGTACCTTGGATTAATGAATTAAAGTATTGAAACTTAAGCCACAGTAAAATTGAAAATTAGATATAGATAATCACAACAGTACATTAACATGTAATAAACTAAAAAAAAGAATGAGAAGGTGGGTAAGGTAAAGTCTTTTAATGGACCAACGTCTGTTGGCGAAAGAGAGAAACTTCTGAGCTACACAGAGCTCTTCTTCAGAGTGTAGCTGGAATGTGCCTCTTTCATCCCAACAGAAGTTGGTCCAATAAAAGATATTACCTGACCTCTCCTTGTCTCTCTAATATCCTGGGATAAACATAAAATAAAAAGAATCGGATTAGTAGATTATTAATGCTGTAAAGAAAATGGACTGAGCGTCACCAGATGTCAGGGTTTTAATGTCATCACTAGCACACAGCAAGGTTACTACAACTGGTTACATTCCACCTTCCCTTCTGGAACACGACTGACAGGATGTATCCCCTTTTATAACCAACTCATGGAGATACGCCTGCTTTTGTAGATACCTAGAGTTTGGGACTGTACCCAGCTGGGTCACCGGGTTTCTGCACATTGTGAGGGTTAGACAACCAGGGACAACACAGTTATAGATGTGAAGCAGGGTTTATTCCAGCTCTTAGCAAACATCCCTGGCTCCAGAGGGGACAGTGCACCAACAGCCTCATAAGTAGACTACATCCACAGAGTCCAGATCCCTCCCTACACTAAGTGCCCTCTGTGCAGCTCTGGCAGTGCAAATAAAAAGCAGCTGGGGATTCCCCTTTATAGGGGAATGATTGGATGACAGCACTATGCCACACACAGCTGGACCCCCCATCTTGGGGGGTTTGGTGAGGAGGGAAGAGCCTTGGCTGAAACCTGATGCGCTCTGTCAATCTCAGTAGAACAGCTCATAGAGGTCCTTACAAACCAGAGCAAGTTAGAGCAGCTAGAGTTAATTTGCACTGGGCTGAAATGTTCCTCAGCTTACTCCAGGATTGGGATAGGAGGCCTGAAAGGTGTGGAAATGCCACCTTTATGGCCCCTGTCCACGAGTGTGTAATGCAAAGCCTCCTCTGTGTAGCATGGCCTTCAACACTAGTCCCTAGAGGCAAAGTTCCTCTTGGCTCTCTTCTGCTCTCGCTAGTTCTACCTCCTCTTTACCTATCCTACCTCTGCACCCTCCTTTAGAGGCAGCTCACTACCAAATGTCACTCAACCTGGTCATTCTCAGTCAGCTAATTTCTTGTTGCTGTCATGGGAATCTAGCCCATGGTATTTGGACTCCGAGGTCTCTGCGAAGTCTGAGATGGTTTTCTGTGGTTGAGGCATTGGGCTCTGAGCCGTGTGTGACTTTTCAAACATGCATGAAGGGGGAAATATTGTTATAGATGAAATAAATCTGACTGCCTGTCCAAATGCATGAATCCCAGAGGGGGGGGGGCAGAAGGGGGGGAGATACTTTAGCTTCTTCTATATGCCAGCATGACTAACTGGTGAGGAGAATCCAGCTGCTACATATCAGACTGGCTGCATTCTTGCTCTGTGGGACCTCTGTCTCCAGTGCTGCACCTTTCATGCTGCACCTTTTCACCAACATGAAAACTGATGTTTAAAATCTGGTGAAGAGTCTCACTGCGTCCAATACAAGTTGTAACTGGCACAAAGTCTATGATCTGTGCTATACAGAAGCTCATATAGGGTTGCCAACCCTCCAGGATTGCCCTGGAGTTTCCAGGAATTAAAGATTAATCTTTTTAAAGAGTATGTCCTGTGATGAAACCGCCAAGAATTTGTCCAAAAAACAATAAAATAAAATTGGCCACCCTAAGCTCAGCTACATGATCTGATTGATGGTCCTTTCTGGCCCTAAACTAGGACTCTCTTTAACCCTTTGATCCTATAGGAGTTATCTTCAGAGTTCTGCACAGAGATACTGAAGAGTCAGTTTTCCATCAATACTTCGTTCATCTCTTTCCCTGCACAAGAAACTCTGCTTTCTTGTGGAGTCCTGCTCTTCAGTCCTCCCCAAAAGAGGACTACAGTAGTATAAATAAGAGAGTTTCAAACATGCATTGCACTTATAAAAATATTCATAGTGTCCAATTAAGTCATTGGAATACACAAAGAATAATATTAAACTTAACAAATAAACTTAACTTCCACTGCTGGCATCCGACGAAGTGGGTATTAGCCCACGAAAGCTTATGCTTCAAAACTTTATAGTTAGTCTTTAAGATGCCACAGGACTCTTTGTTGCCTCTGCTATTCCACACTAACACAGCTACCTCTCTGATTCTTAACAAATAAAGATGCTCTTAGGACAAACATAGCCAGGAATGCATCCTAATGAATGATTCTGCTAGCGGCAAAATCTTGAATCACCAGACACCTCAGTATAAGTGCATGACAGATTTCATGTAAAAGCAGCAAAGCCCAGAAACAGTATTGTACAGAATCTCACACCTGGATTTGACAGCCCCACCTCCCCCGCCTTTCTGCTGAAGGAGAAAGTGACCTGGATTCTCTCTCACATCTCAAAAGTCTTGCACACTGATCTGTAGGCAGGACTAATGGAAGAGGATTTGTATAGCTGTTTAAATATCTGCTTTCCCTAGGAAAACAAAATGGAGGAACACTGAGTAAATGTTAAATAAAAGTAAACACCTACCAGCACAGAAACTCATCAGATTAGGAATCTGGTCTGCTGGTATGCAAGACTATAGAAAGAAGTGAGAAGGATGTGAGGAATCCATCCTTGATTTAGATGTGCATGTAATGACATAGGCCTCTAAATTATATCTAAGTTTCAATGTAACATTTAAGTCTGCAGCAACAAGGTTGACTTTCTCCACCTCTGGGATAGGTGTGCAGCCTCTGCTAGCAGAGCCACACACAAATCATCCTCAACAGCAAGATTTTTATAGTGATTAAATGTATGGCACTTGATTTGTATTCTTTCAATGGAAAAAAAAATCTTTTTTTTTTTTTTTGGAAGAGCAGCCAACTCCCCATTGAATCTGAAAATTCACAGGGCCAGCAGCATATTTTAGGAGAGTTAAACAGGAACATGTGAAAAAGGGACAAAAGGGTCACAGACAGACTTATAATTTACAGAGACACAAGGTAGGTGACAGAATATCTTTTATCGGCTTAATTTCTGTGGTGGAAGGGACAAGCATTTGAGCTTCACAGCACTCTTCCTCAGGTCTGGAGAAAGTAACCAGAGTTATAATACACAATCTGCTTTAGTAAAACTCCTATTCCCAAGATGACTGCTGATGTCAGCCACCTTGTTGAAAAGTAGTACCATTTGTTATCATGTAGCCCTGTCCAGGAAGCATCAGAGCAGAATGTTAGGGAATAACAGTTGCCATCCTATGTCAGTGTTGGTTCATCAGTCATGAAAAATACTTCGTTTAAAGTGCCCTCAAACCTCTCTGTGGGGAGAGGATAGTTTTTGTGAAGAGAAAGTGAAATTGGTTTTCTTTTTTTATGCACTCCAAATTAAACTCCTTTGTTGCACTGTTTCTTTGGGAGAATTACACAGACCTGTATAAGAGTTGAAGCTATTGGCTTAATTGTGCTTGGACATTGCATGAGTTCTGCCAACCGCCACCCAGTTTAGGCTACTGTCTTTCTGTTTCTCCAAACAATTTTAGTTTAAATTAGTCTTGCTTGACTGGTGAGGAGAGTAGCATTAGCTCCATTACAGTGAAACCTCGATTTAACGGACTAATTCGGGCGAGGGGGTGTCCGTTAAAGCCGAAAGTCTGTTATTTAATAATTTTTTAAAATCATTAAATAACAGGACTTTTGGCTTTAAGGGACACCCCCTCACCCGAATTAGTCCCTTATATAGAGGTTTTACTGGGCGGGAGCTGTCAAACTCCCCCCCCCCTTTCCGCAAGGGAGCTGTCAATCCCCCCCCCCCCCCCCGCTCCCGTCCGCCGGGATGTCAGCCCGCCCGCCTGGCTCCCCGCAGCGGGGAACCCGGCGGGAACTGTCAAAAAAAAAACACACCCCCGTCCGCTGGGCTGTCAGCCCGCCCGCCGGGAACTGTCAGCCTGCAGCGGGGAGCCCGGCGGGAGCTGTCAAAGCCCCCTCTCCCCCCGCCCGGCTCCCCTGCAGCGGGAAGCCAGGCGGGAGCTGTCAACCCCCCCCCCCCGCTCCCGCCCGCCTGGCTCCTGGGGGGGGGGGGGTTTGACAGCTCCCGCCTGGCTCCCCGCAGCGGGGAACCCGGCGGGAACTGTCAGCCCGCCCGCCAGGCTCCCCGCTGCGGGGAGCCTGGCGGGAACTGTCAAACCCCCGCCCCCCTCCCCCGCCCGGCTCCCTGTCAGCCCGCCCGCCTGGCTCCCCGCAGCGGGGAACCCGGCGGGAACTGTCAGCCCGCCCGCTGGGCTCCCCGCTGCGGGGAGCCCGGCGGGAACTGTCAGCCCCCCCCCTCCCATCCGCCGGGCTGACAGCCCGCCCGCCTGGCTCCCCGCAGCGGGGAACCCGGCGGGAGCTGTCAAAGCCCCCCCCCCCTCCCCTGCAGCGGGAAGCCGGGCGGGAGCTGTCAAAGCCCCCCCCACTCCCCTGCAGTGGGGAGCCCGGTGGGAACTGTCAAACCCCCGCCCCCCTCCCGGCTCCCTGTCAGCTCGCCCGCCTGGCTCCCCGCAGCGGGGAGCCCGGCAGGAGCTGTCAAAGCCCCCCCTCCCCCGACCGGCTCCCCTGCAGCGGGAAACCAGGCGGGAGCTGTCAACCCGCTCCCGCCCGCCGCCCGCCTGACAGCTCCCGCCTGGCTCCCCGCTACGGGGAGCCGGGCGGGAGCTGTCAACCCGGCCGCCCGGCTCCCCTCTGCGGGTATCCGGGCAGCCGGGTTGACAGCTCCCGCCCGGCTCCCCGGGGCAGGAGCCGGCAGCCCCCTATAACGGATTTCGGATGCATCGGGAAATTTTGTCCATTGCATCCGAAGTCCGTTAAATAGGGGTCCGTTAAATCGAGGGTTTACTGTACTTCTACCAGTACAACATAGGTGGCTAAGTTCCAGACCTGGGTTGATAAGTTGCCATGACTGTTTTTCAAGGCCTGGTTTAATGTATTGCTTGTCCCACCCATCAGCTCAGAGACTCAATCCCAGTCCATAATCCTGTCAGATGTTTGTCAAAAATGACCTGTAATTATTAAGAACACATGTAATAAATTGTGCTGAATTTCTTCATTACTTTTATTGCAGAATGTCCCAAATGGCAAGCACATAACTCATTTCAAGCCAACCTTTTCCCGCCCATTTCAGACAGAGATGTGATGAATTCCACATTTCACTCCTCATTGAATCCCAAGCAGTTTAACTTTGAGAGTCAGGGACTATGGATCCTAACAACCCAAAGAAAGTGAAAAGGGACGTGTGATGCAAGAGAGGTCCTGGTACCAGATAGGGTGAGCAGGACAGAGTCAGTCAGCAGGAGGTGGCATTTGACAGAAGGAAGCCCCGTGGGAGGGGTCACTGATATTAAAGAAGGCTACCCAATAGGGCAGTAAGGTCAGGATCGAAGCAGCCTGAAGCAGTTAAAGGACTGGGTTTCATCACGACCATTTATGGGCTAATCACCCCTTTTCTTGGTGTCTGGGAAAGAATTTTCCCCTCACTGCCAGATTGGCCAAGGCAAAGAGGGCTTGGGACCTGGTGGGATGGGGCAAGGGGCATAGGCTACAAATGTCACAACTTATGTAAAGCTTGTGGCAGATGTGCAGTGCAAGTTTAATGGAATGGATAAAGTGATCTTGTTAGGGTTAACTCAGTTTCCCTCGCTCCTTCCCACCTGTATTCTTCCTCACCAGCAATCACGTAGTTAAACTCCCAAGGCGTGTACAAGCATTCGCTTGAGTCTTAGAGGCTCAGTGAAATATTGCTTTGACACCCGGTTGTTGTGGTAACCTTCTCAGTCCCTGGAATGTAACCATGTCTCTCCAGATTGCATTATATGTATGTAACGACTTTGCTAGCGACTTATTCATAAGCTGGTTGGCATCATGTAAGCTTTCTCAAGGTCCCCACACCAGGTGCCTCAAGAGGGCACTGACCTAGGACTGATGTCAGGGTTTGCTAATGCACATGCTTCAAGTAGGTCTGTCCCTCCCTCCACCCATTCCCCCTCCCCTTTGAATATACTCTATAAAAGGCTGCTTGGTACTGATAATAAACGGAGCTGCTACCAACCCCCTTTCTTGACCGAGAGGAGGGTGCCTCAGTTTCCCCTTTGATCAAAGTTGAGTTGTGTTTCTCTTCAATGGTCTCTGACAGCTTGTGAGATCCTTGCCTCAACGCCGCCACTACTATCCGGAGTGTATGGTAAGGGGGAGAGACGCGCCATTAATTTTCCCCTGACAATCTCATAAAAGGGATTGGTAAAGGAAGTATTTATTAAAATTCCTGAGGAAGGGGGTTCATATATTCCATATGGCAGGGAGTCAAACCTCCCCACACCCATTTCTAGGATCCTTAGCCCTCATACGAGGGGAGAGTGGGACGCGGTTATAGTAGCAGGATGGCTAGGACCAGATTGGAAAGAGGGAGGGCTCACAGCAGCCCCCCCATGTACAGTAGACTCTCGATTATCCAGGATGATAGGGAAAAATTAATTCTGGTTAATAAAATCCCAGATAATCACCATCCATAGGAAATATGGGGGGGCGGGGGATTCACCAGCCACCCTGTGCCGGGGGAAGGGGGTGTTGATTCACTGGCAGCCCTGCTCCCTGGTGGAGGGGGGTTTGTGTGTGCGCTTGGGGCAGCAACAAAGCCAGAGCCGGCTGTACGAGTTGTGCATATTTTTTTTGACATCCTGGTTAATCCACATCCTGGATAATCCACATCCTGGATAATCGAGAGTCTACTGTATATGAGAAGGATTCTGGAAATGACGACAACCTGCACTGTACAATTTATTTGCAGAGTACTCCCATATATTCAAGATAAATAAGTTGCATCCTAATTTAAAGCACATCCATTGCTTCCTCTCCTTCCAGCATAGCTGGACAAAGTATGGTGTAGTGGAATGGAGGCTTGCCCTTTGCTATTCGGGACGTCCAACATATAAAAATACATGTACTTCTTTTGTAAAATATTTGCTGGTTACCTTCAATATGACCTAGTTGTGGGAGTCTTGTTTTGCTCTTCTTAACACTGAGCTGCTCCGAAACATGCTGCAAGAAAACACTGGAATGGCTGGCGGCTGCTTAGCTTCAAAATTATTATTCCATTTTTTTGCTCTGAGAGAAGGGTAAAAGGCTCTGCTTGTCCTATATTATGTGTTTGTTGCTATGTGAAAAGAATTACTTTGTGTAAAAATAGAAGACCTCTGTATCCATTAGGTGTATGGAATAATGTAAACTATGCCTACTTTCTACATCAACCCCATTCCAAAAGGTATTGGTGAGTTTTGTCGTGAACTCACTTTTCATCAAATCATAGTGACATACATTTTCTAGTTCCCTTCATTCAGAGCCAAGGGACCTATAATTCCTTCCTATGGAAATGACAGAAGGCAATAAGCGAGTGTACAACTTTAATTTATACCTTTGACTTGGTTGTAAAGCATTACAGTTGCATGTAACTAGGCTATGTCTCTGCTACTAAAATCTATTCATAATTTATTTATATTACAAGCTAAACATCAGGAACTGTCAGGCAGAACTCTAACAGCTCTTCACTAGCAGGAATTAAACACTCTACTCATCATATAAGCCCCAGGACAGCCATATGCTATGATCCTGTACAGTATCAGTAAGCTAATTAAGAAACTGCCTTAGCTTTCTCCTCTTTATTATATGTCCTTAGGAGTCTAATTGTTGTTTTTTGAACCTGCACTCTACAGATAAACCTCACCCTCTTTCCAGTTTGTTCAGTGTTTTCTGTCCCTAAAGAGAAAGTTGCCTGGAAAAGTTGTTTTAATGTCGTCAATTCAATTTTCCTCACTTTTTGAAGTCATTTCCCTAAGGAAAGTACAGCTCAAAACGTACCGGCTTCTCAAAGTCTGATAT
The DNA here is from genome assembly GCA_032164245.1 of Sternotherus odoratus. Taxonomy (NCBI): domain Eukaryota; kingdom Metazoa; phylum Chordata; order Testudines; family Kinosternidae; genus Sternotherus; species Sternotherus odoratus. Next base: position 12,731,630 of record JAVMKO010000015.1, read on the forward strand.
GTATTTTTTAAACTCCACTTTGTACTATATTGACTGAGACACAAGGTCAGGCAACTAACCCAATGCCTCACCCAGTCAGTAGCATGTTTGAAGATGAGGTGATGGCATCACTGGCAGCGAGACACAATAATTCCGTGGCACTTTGTGTTACTCAGACACTACTCTTCTGTATGACTAATGCAATGATATGTTTTGAAAGAGGTCCTGTCCAGTCTTCCTGGGCTAAAGTGATGCCAGTTGAAATATACTGTCATAGTAGTGTAGTGGAATGGAGGTAATAAATGGAGAAAGATCATCCGACGGGCTGGATGCCAGTTGAAATATACTGTCATAGGGCTGGTCTTCACTACCCGCCGGATTGGCGGGTAGTGATTGATCTTTTGGCGATCGATTTCTCACGTCTTCACAAGACACGAGAAATTGATCACCTGCGGCGCCCCCGTCGACTCCAGAACTCCAGCTTGCCGGGAGTCGCAAGCTGGAGTCGACAGGGGAGCACACCGCCGACTGCCGCCGCCGTGAGGACGACAGTAAGTCGGCTGAAGATACGCAAACTTCAGCTATGTGATTCACGTAGCTGAAGTTGCGTATATGCTGTCGATCCCCCCGGTAGTGAGGACCAGCCCATATGGTGTAGTGGAATGGAGGTAATAAATGGAGAAAGATCACCCAAAAGGGCTTTGTCAGAGGATCCCGTTTCAGAGTGGCGGGGTGGGGACATCTTGGGCCCTTTCCGAGCACTCAGAGAGGAGTTATGGAATGATGTTTCTCTGTATAAAATGTAGACTACTTACTTAAGCTTAATTATTAATTTACTGTCATTTTAAGAAAGCTTGCATCTGAAACCCTTCATCTAAATAACTTTTCTATCCTGTCACACTTCAACAAGCAAATTACTCAATGTTCCTCTGATGCAAGCCAACAAGCACCTTGATAGTACTGCAGTGATCTCCCCGTCTCACCTCCCATGCCCTTTCCTTCACCAGACAGAGCTATTTAGAAGAAGTTCACACAACCAGCTCTCCCCAATCCAAGATTTACGCTTTGTTGCCTTTCCACTTCTGTCAGAGAGTTCAATGCTGCTTCATGGAGGTGGGAGGATGGATAGGGGAATATAATGCTACTGTTATGTATTTATTATCATACGTGCAGGATTGGAAGACAGATAAAGCTTGAAAGTAATTAATTTTGAAAACTAATTCCCAGTCCCTTTTCTTTGGAGAAAAAGCTATACATTATTATTAATAGACACAGAGGGTATAACTGGTGCATTGTGACAGCTCGTTTTCCCTTCTTCCTTGGACTTCAACATTCACAGACATCAGGCTCTGGAAAAGCCTGGGGACATCCGCCAGGAATGGGAACACAGCACACTTAGCCTCTGGCAAGACAAACCTCCTGTGACATTCTAGCACCTATCCCCCCTTAGTTGACCAATGTGCAGTGTTGCCAAACTCCAGGGACGGGGAGGAGGAGGGGATGGTAAGAAAAATTATGTAATCTCAGAAGAATCCTTCCCCCCTCCATACTCCCCACAAAATAAGATAACAAAATAAGTAGTTAGGACACCCAAACTATAGGTCTGGCCCCTGGTAAAAACATACCTTTACTGAGCAGCAAAAGCCAAGCTATACAATAGGTCTCAAAGGAATAGAAGAATAATCACTACAGCTTAGTTTCCAAAATGGCTACACATTAGCCTTCCCCTCCATGAAACCTTAAATTTTACACATGTGGAACTGAGGCAGAAAGACACTACTTGATTTGCACAGGGTCATATAGGATGTTTGTGGTGGAGCAGGAACTGAACCTGGATCTTCTTTAGCCCAGGCTAGTGTTTTAACCACTGGACCATCCTTCCTCCATGACTTCATGGCAAACAGCCATTCTGTGCAAGATTGTTTTGTAGAGAATTCATTTTTTGGTACAAGTCAAGTAGGCAGGGTCTCTCTTTATGAACTTGTACATCCATGGCCACACTTTGAATCCTGGGGCTGTTTGAGAGCAGGGGTCTCTATGTACTAGAAGGATTGACAGGAAAAGCTGCAGATGGTAACCTGGAAAAGTAACACTTTTCATCTATTTACTATGCGAGTGAACTAATTTAAATATTTGTTGACAGCAGGTCAATTTAGCACAAGATCCAGCCTATAAATCAGCAATTTAGGAAATAAAGTTTACTCTTTTCTCCCTTCAAAACTGAAAAAAATAAATCTGCAAGGTGGAAGAGAGAATGAATGGTAATTTAATCGAGGGGAATGGTAATTAAGCACTCTATTAATTTTTTTAAAGCAGTTAAAAGCCTTGTTGCTTCTGGAATATTCAGAGTCATGATGTAGAACTGTACAGGAAATGAAAAGGAAGTCTGATTGTGACAGCACTCTCTGACCAAAAGGGCTCACATCTCCACTCCTGACCAAGAGCAAGGAGTGTATTATCTGAACAAGAGAAAGAGAAACAATTCAGCACCAACATGGAGAAACACTGAAGGTCTCTGGCACTGAGTTAACAAGTGCAGGCTAACCTAAATTCCATCTCTCTCACAGAATGATCCCATTAAGTGTGCCCCTTCACTAATGAGCCTTAATGTCTTAGTCAAAGTTGAAGGAAGGATTGCTAAATGGCCTTTTTAAGATACATCAAGGCAGAACATTATTTAAACTGGACTATAGTATAGTTTAAAAGCAAATGTTTCTGGATTGGAAATCTAGGCAGGAATTAAATAATAAAGAGACAGACAGTAATAGACATCTCCTTTTCCACACCTAAAAGAACAAATCAGTTGGAGGACATCAAATTTTCACACCAAATGAAATAAGAGAACTTCCTGTTTATTATTGACTCTATTGGTAAGTTCCCTTCTTCCTTCCTAGTCCCATTTCTCCAGCCCCACACATAAGAAGAGGAGTTTCAGAACTTTTCGGGGGAGGAGAGCTGTACATTGTTTATTGAAGCTAGGAAAAAGACAACGATAGATCAGTGGTTTGCTGGTTTATAAGCAAATCACGCTGAAGTTGCTCAAAGAGGGAGGCTTGCAATGGGCTGATTATATTTTCAGTGTTCTACAGCTCAGATCATCAGGCGTGGTGTTTACGAAAGCTGGAGACACTCATTCTAACAGCACTTTAATACTATAGATATACCCTATAAAAGTCTGACCCTCTCTTAACACCCAAATCCCTTAAAATTGAGATACAACCTCTGAAGGTCAAGAGTCCAGCAAAAACACTCCTGGAAAAAAGTTAAGCACATCATGCATTCCCAGATTTTCAACAGTCCCTTATCCTGATGGCCATGTTGAGAGAGAAAGGGAACTACCAAATTTTGTGCAACTTCCTGATTAGCATCAAAAGGCTTATGACTATTCTGATCTACCAGATGATCATCTCTCTCTCAGAAATCCGATATTGGATCTGACCCAATAAACAAAGCTTGACAAGGAAAGGGACCTTTATCATTCCTTGGACCAGGAGGAAGAACAAACAAAACAAAATTGAAAATCAGTATCCTCTCCACAAATTCATGAATATTTAACAGTTTCCTGGTGAAACAGACAGCATGCAGCAACCCCAGTTACTGGCCAAAGTGTTGAAACTGTCAAGTTTTGCATGAACAGAATGAAATCTGAGGTTTTCCTTCTCGTCATTCGAAGACATAACTGTTGGCAGGTTGCATACAGAGTGAAGATGGAGTGGCTAGGATTAGTGTGATGGAAGAGACTTTTCATATTTCAGTCTAATATTGGGATACAAACAATATGAACTCACCCCATGAATGTAAAAGCAGCCCCCAAAACAACAAATACCTGTTTCCAATGTCAACAAGTGTTGATAGGAAGCCCTGTCTTCCTCTGGTCCCTACTTGGGATTTTAAGATCTTGAGTATTTCCTGGTAGCTCATAGTGTTTCATCTGGTTACGGGCTGTTCAGGAATTATGCAACTTGTGGCAGAGAACAGACAGGACTATGGTGAAACTAATATCAAGTGGATTCTTTATTGAGGCTTCTGGATGGAGAGTGATGTTATAGTTCTCGCTGATCTCAAGTTGCCAGTTATCATATCCTGTGTTTCTTAGCACCATCATTTGCGTTTTCTTAAACCCTGACTTAGATTTAGCAATTATGGAATGGATTGCTGAATACAAATTCCTTACAGTCATCCTGGCTATCAACAACATCAAGTTTAATTTAAGCATTCCTGCCAGTTTGGTGAATGGGAGAACTAGCACTAAATCATAAGCCTCCTTATCTTGGTTTTGGTTTTTTTTAAAAAAACTTAGAAGTACATACCATGTGCTGAGAGGCCTAGATAAAAAGCAGTTCCAACACTGGAATCACAGGGACAGTGTAGATATCTCAGCTGAGACACTAGCTCTAGTCCAGTGGTTCTCAAACTTTTTTAGTGGTGACCCCTTTCCCACACCAGGCCTCTAAGCGTGACCCCGCCTTGGGGTCAGGTGGGGGGGGCGTGCATGCAGCCCACTGCGGCAGGGGCTGGGATGGGGGGTGTTCCAGCAGCTCCCCAAGGCCAGTGAGGGGGGGGTTCCAGCAGCCCCACGGAGGCGCCAGCAGCCCACCGCGGCAGGGGCTGGGCTCACGGGGGCACTGGAAGCCCACCTCAGCAGGGGCCAGGTTGGGCACGTGGCAGTGCTGGCAGCCCGCCGTGGCAGTGCTGGCAGCCCGCTGCAGCAGGAGCTGGGGCCCGAACTGGGCTCACGGGGCCGCCAGCAGCTCGCCGCGGCGGGAGCTGGGACCAGGCTCGCAAGGCCACCAGCAGCCCACTGCAGCAGGAGCCGCAGCTGGGACCGGCCTTATGGGGGCGCCGGCAGCCCGTCGTGGCAGGGGCACAGGCTGCCTGCAGCAGCAGGGGCCAGATGCCAGCAGCCCACGGCAGCGGCATTGTTCAGGGCCAGCTGCTGGCAGGAGGGGCTCACAACCCCCTGAGGGGTCCCGACCCCCACTTTGAGAACCAATGCTCTAGTCTAAACACTGGTATTCAACCATAGTATCCTTCCTTCCCTCACACAACGCACATATCAAGCACAATATCACTGCTAACATCGCCAATCCCCCAGCCTCTCCATCTGTGGATGAGTTCAAGGTAAATAACATCAGCACAAGGAAGGACTAACATAGCAGCAATTCCCATAGTGAAGCAAGGAGTTTGATGCAAAGCCAGCCATACTTGTTGGTAAATTTCATTAACATTCCTGAAAAATACAGAAATGAAAGCAGCTGTGCATGTGTAATACACATGCTGAGCCCTGGCACTGCTGAGCCCAAGTGATCTTAATTACTTTTAAAAACTCAGTCAGAATAGTTGCTCATTTCTCAGTTTCTTCATTCAGAGAGCAGTGCAGTGTTCCCTTCAGAATCACCTGCAGAGAAGACAAGGTGGGCTTGGCAAATGATCAAGAGGAATAACCTCCAAAGTACAAATCAGATCATGTATTTTTGCAAATGGTAAATATGTGTTACAGTCTGTAAATAGCTCCATTCACCAAACATTAAATTTCTATGACCAACTGCTGCATCAACAGACGAGCGGGCAAAGGGGCTTTAACATGCATGTCAAACAGATGGTTGCAGCGTAAGCCAGCTAAAACACAGTTTATTGATGGCGTTAGCCCTCTTATGTGGGAGATGCATTTAATGATGAGCTGCAGAGAGTTTTATATAGATGCCAAAGGATTTCCAATACCCATTATAACACTTTGTTCTTATATAGCCCCTTTTGCCATACTCATAGCGCTTTACAGAAGATAGGTATCATTACCCACATAATACAGAAGGGGAAACCCCATAGCCTCAAAAGAGCCCAAGTCTCCTTACACCCAATCCTTTGCTCTATGTATGGATCATCCTGCCCCTCCTTTAATGCCTCCTGATAGCAATGGGATAAAAATGATATCATCACAACAATTCTCCTCTCTCCGCACAATGGCTATTCATTCCAATACCAATTTTATGAAACAAAAGATTGATAAACTGCCTTGTCTAACTGTTCAAGTAGATGGGGGGAAAATCTGGAACAAATTATCTGGACCACATACTCAGCCTTCTCCAAAGACTAGCTCTCTCTGAATTTAAAAATAGAAGGATATTATCTCCCCCATGCCCCAAATAGCGATAGAAGACAGACTTTACACATGAGGACTGCAATGTTTTCACGTGCAGCTCTAGCAATAGGCATCACATATGTTTATTACTGAGTGCCATCACAATGTAATTCCAGCAGGACCACTTTAGTTATCTAAAAAATGAGGTGGAATTCTGCAGGAAGCAGATCTTAACACTACACTAGCTCAGTATGTCCATGTTCATTATGCTGAAGAAAGCCGAGTTCTGTAAACAAAATTCTTGTTCTTTCCCCTCCAAAAGCACCACCTTAATTTAAAACTCAAAAATACAACACACACACTTGGAATGCAGAAGTTCAAGTAGATCAGAGCATTGCAGGTACTAACAGATTAACCTGATCCATGTCATGATCATTTTTTTGTCTGCAATCATTAGAGAATCTCATACTATTCAGATAATCCTTTTATCCTCACCATATCTAATTTCCTCTTGCAACAGCATTAGGAAGTGAGACACTGATAAGGAAAAATTATGATGTCTGGATCCTACTCAAAGGACCTCCACCTCCACTGGGACTGCAAATAAGTTCAGTAATGGGTCCTTTCAGAACACTTTTCATTACTTTCTGCATGCATGAAGTTGCTCATGGGAATAGTCAGTACAATTTAGAGACCGCAAGCCAAAGGAATGGAAATGAACCAACTTGCTGAAGATATACTAATCAGTACAAATCTGACAGAAGTACACTTCAGTGCACCAGAAGGTGCAATACAGAATCTTTATTAGTTTTGCTTGAACTATTAGACCTCATCGTAACACTGAAGAATTTAACAGTATATATACACACCGTTTAATCTTTTATAGACTATTTACAAAAACCTCACGGAAAAACATGTCAAAATGAAAGTCAGTCACTCTATAGAGAATGTCCATACCTTAGGTCTTCACAGGCTGTGCTGCAGGCTCTTTCAGACCCTGTGTTCTAACACGCACTGTCCGGTTGCAGATGATTTCAGAAATGCAAATACCACTTAATCAAAGGTCTCTCCCCCGCCCCCGCCCACCCACTGGGAACACCAGAAACTGGCTCTTAAGAGCTCAGCAGGCAAAGTGTATCTAAAGCCAATACCTATGAATTACACTGAATGTGCATCTCTGACAGGTTCATAATATCTATCCTACAGCTCCTCACTCACTGCAATCTGAAATCAAGTTAGTCAATATCTTCACCTGGGATGTTTACAGATAAATCTGAATCAGAAGTCTTCTAGATTTAGTTTAAATCAATAAAAAAAAAAGTTAACACTGATATTATGCATTCCCTTACCTGCTGGGAATAAAAGTCCACTTGTGCAGGAAGAGCTTCAAAGAACTGAATAGTTTAGAAAACTGGTCATAAAAAAATAACCCTCAAATGGGCAGCTACGGAAAGGACTTGACAAGTGACCAGAATCAGCCTACTGATCCCAGCACACCTGATTAAAGCTGGATTCCTAGCAATTATGACTATGCTTGCAATGGCATATTACTCAGGAAATCACCATTCTACTAAACATTGCCCCCCCACTAAGGAAAAGGTTAACATCTATCTATAATGTTCCATCTTACACAAATGACCAACCACTCCCACAAATACGGCTGTAATGTCAGCACTTACAAGGCTCTAGTTCAACAGAATCTGTAGTAAACGGAGAGCCTCCCATACTTCCACATTGAGCTCCTAAGAGAACCTATGCAAAACAGATGCAGGATATTTGATTTCAAAGTCAGAGTACATAAACCACTTTTTAAACATACGCTAAGATGCTACAAACAACAGAAGCACAATCTATGCTCCCATCTTACCGCAAGCAGCCAGATGTGTTCTTGAAGACTGTGGTCCATTCAGCATCCCGGGGTTTAGAGTCCTCATTCGGCTCGCTCTCCCATCCGGAATGGGGGATAATCACCTCGTTTGTCAGTGTCTGAAGGCCATGGTTAATGATCACCATCTTTAGGGGTTCATAGGATGACAAGTTCCAAAGAGTACCTTAGAGAGAAACAATGGTTATTAGCCAAGTTAGAGTAGTTTACATATACTGCTCATGCAGACTAGCATTTCCAGAAGATTAAATCATAAAACAACATGAACCAAGGAAATTACTCGCCTGACATTTCTGACAATCCAATATAACCACATGGTTAGGACTCACTCAGCAGTTATCAGAACAGAAAGCTATACCACCTTTCTAAATGCAGTTATGATTAAAACAGGTGGAGTGGGCCATATAAAATACAGGAGGCACCCATTATGTGTTCATTAATCGTCTACACAAACTATAATTGTAAAGATTCAATACGATAGTGTTCATTCTAAACCAAGTGTTAATATTATTAAACTTGCAAATCTACTTATGACAAAAACCAAACAAATAAAAAAAAAAAACCCCACCCCAGTGCAGAGGGCAGTGCAAGGCCAATGCATCATATAAAACTTCAAAACGGGGCTTAAAGGGCACATAGCCCTGGTGTCAACTCTCTACAGAGTTGAATTTCACCCGCAACGTTTTTGCCTTCCATATTTACTTTCCTATGATCTACTACATCACAGGCACATACAGTGCAGTGAGGGCAGTATTACTAGGCAGGGCTGGCGACAGAAATTTTGGGGCCCCCTACTCTGATAGTTTGGGCCCCCCCCAGCCCAGCCGCCCCCCCCCCAGCCCAGCCGACAGCGGCTGGGGGCCCCCCCAGCCCAGCCGCCCCCCCCCCACAGCCCAGCCGACAGCGGCTGGGGGCCCCCCCAGCCCAGCCGCCCCCCCCCACAGCCCAGCCGACAGCGGCTGGGGGCCCCCCCAGCCCAGCCGCCCCCCCCCAGCCCAGCCCAGCCGCCCCCCACCCCCAGCCCAGCTGGCGCTCCCCCCCAGCTGACAGTGGCTGGGGGAGGAAGCCCAGCCGCCCCCCCCCCCCAAGCCGGCGCTCCCCCCCAGCTGACAGCTGGCCGCAGCAGGAGCAAGAGCCCGGGAGCGGCGCGAGCCGCCCTTGCTGCTCCCCCCCCCCCCGCCCTTTCTCCCCCGGACTGCGCCGCTGGCGCTGGCCGGGCTCACTGCTCCTGCCGGGGACACGCGCGCTCATCCAATTATGCCCAGTTACACTCATGTTAATCAGGAATAATGCCACTGAAGTCAGTGAGTTCTACTAGTACAAAACTAATGTATGTGAAAGGAAGACCAAGCCCGCTACACCGGTCTGTAAACAACAGAAAAATAAAAAGTTGTAATACTGAATCCTCCCTGATGTAGGTTTGAACGAAGGCTTAAAGCTCAAGCTTTCATTGCAACAAACGAGGGATGGCAAATGTCCTTTGTACTATTTTAATAGTGTGGTCCATATAGGGTCATGTTACATACCAAATTGGAAAGCAAATTTTATCTCCACTGCCAGTAGTGAGTGGCAATAATAACCAAGGAGACTGACAACTAACAGAGCTTTAAGACTGACACTTAATGATGCCTCGGATTCAAAGTGGCATTTACAAAACCCAGGCATCTGTTTAGATGCAATTGAACACATTAATTATTAAACAAATCCAGTAGTAAACAAAAGAATTTACCTCAGATGTTAACACCCATCTTTCTTTACTTTAATCTCTTGCTGGGTACATACTTTAATATTATTTATTTGGCACACTTCACTTACTGTAGATACACAAGTTGTGTGTGTTTTTTGGAAATTATTTTATTTAGTATTTAAACAAGCTAAGATAATATAAATGGCAAGTATAAATTAGCTTTCCACTGTTACCAATTTATGTATTAAATAAACATATCCTCATTATTACAGAACCTACTAAGCACCCTGGGAATTAAGAAAAAAAGGAAACCAAGAAAAAAATTCAATATCTCCACTCAATTCTGAAAAAACAAAATGAAACTCAATACTGTACAGTAAAACCCCGATTTAACGGACCCCGATTTAACGGACTTTGGATGCAACTGACAAAATTTATGAGCAAGTCCGAAGCATCCCAAATCTGTTTTTCGCGGGCTGGCTGCTGGCTCCCTGCTGCTGCCCGGGTCCAGGCAGCGGGAGGGCTGGCTGCCGGCTCCCGGCTGCCGCCCGGGTCACAGCAGCGGGAGGTCTGGCTGGCGGGCGGGCTGGCTGCCTGCTCCCGGCTGCCGCCCGGGTCCCAGCAGCCAGGACCTGGGGGGGCTGGCTGACGGCTCCCGGGTCCCGCCCGAGTCCCGCCAGCGGGCGGGCTGGATGACTGCTCCCGGCAGCCGGGACCCGGACCCCGGCAACGGGTGGGCTGTGGAGCTGCCACCCCGACCCTGTGGCAGGCGGGCTGCTGCTCCGACAGCTTGGGTTTTTTTTTTATTATTAAATAACGGACTTTTTCATTTAACGGACACCCCCTCACCCGAATTAGTCCGTTAAATGGAGGTTTCACTGTACTACTTTTCTTCTACTTCAATTTATACAGATACATTATACAGAAAGCAAAGCCAACTACATAATCAATATAAAATATTCATAATCAGGCAATACAGAATTATTCAATAAGTTGTCATCAGAATCATATCAAACTCTTTGGTTTATCAAGTTATCCATTCTTTACTCACAATCCAGCAAAGCATGTGAATTGTCCCACTGACTTCAATGAGACTACCAATGAATGGGGGGTGAGGAGAAAAAACAAAACAAAACAAAACAAAAAACTATGTAAAGGACAGGAGAATGGATGGTCTTGCCCAAGCGGTCACAGCTGGGCTTAAGTCTGATCACCAGTGATGGGAGTCACTGAGCAGGAATCACAAGGCCAAGAAAACAAGAATCAGACCGAGGTTGAAGACTAGAGATCAGAGGCAGGAGTTGGGGGTCTAAGTCAGGCTGAAGTCAGAGACCAGAAATCAGGAGACAAGGTAAAGTCCGGTGTTGCAGCAGGTCATGGTCTGTGTGGCTGCCCAGACAACTTCCTGGGGTTAAGTAGGGGCACTTGGCTAATCAGAGGGCTGCAGGATGCGGTCACGTCTTGTGCACAGTACTTTCTGCGGTGCCTACTCTCCACAGTGCTCCCTGGAAGTGCCTCTATCTGGCCTCCTGGTGGGACTATGGGAACATCAGCCACACCTGACTCTACAGACCTGGGTTCTAGTCTTCAGGTCCTTACAAACTATTTCTGTGGGCATGTGTATTGCGTAACTGTTTTTAATACTTTATTCTGAAGCACCTGGTACTGGCAACTGGCAGAACCAGGATACCAGAAGAGATGGCTCACTGGTGTGACAAAGTAGGACCATTCCTATGGTTCTATATTTCTATTCACCTATAGTGAATTTCTATAGTAGTTCTTCATCTGAGCTAGTAAAAAGCATCACAATTAAAAAGCATGTTGAGATTTTAAAATATATATCTTTAAATCAATCATTCTGAGTTTGGAAGGGGCCAATACAAAGGCTTGGTAGGTCGCAGACACATTCTGAATAAAGTATTAAAAGTTTATACCCTTCATGTTTGAGTGGTTTCATTGTTAGAGATTAACAAAACTTTCTTCCTCTGAAACAGGATGTTTCCTCTCTTCACCTGCCCCAGACAATTGACTGTTCATTACATTACAATGCTGCTAGGGTAAATAATTTCATTTCTTGAGATTAGAGAAGAATCAATACAGGAAATGTTTTAAAAGTCTAAACAAAATCTGAAATCTTCTTAATATTAGAATTAGGACAGGATGGTCCCAATTTAGCAATAGAGTTCAACATAGAATAAAACTTATCAAAAAGTTTAAGCTCCTTCTAAGACCTCAGACAGACCAGCAGTCCAAATATTAGAGGATTTTGCAAAATTTTCCAGTGCATGAGTACCACCTTGAAAGCATCCATGTATAGACCTAGGTCTGTAAAACAAGGATCTTCTCTCCGAATTTCTTCCATGTTGTCAGTTACTGGTAGCTATTTCTGAATAGACTAAATCCTTCATGGATTCAAGAGAATCACATCTAGATTGCAGAGCTTGAATGTCCACAAAAAGAAAGTCCACATGTAGTATGTGAACAACTTCACTCACAACAGTTGTCCCATTTTAACCAACAGTGGGACTACTTGCATGAGTAAAGGTACTCATGCAAGTAGTACCTTGATCTTAATCAATTTTCTCTCATTCTTAAGAGATCGCTTGAATATACATGCAGATTTCAAGCTAACCAAGGTATCAAACATAGACAGAAGCAACAAGGTTGTCTTTTTTAAAGTAATGCGGTTGATACAAATTGTAACAAAGAAAACAGAAGCTATAACTTCTTTGTAAATCCTCACTTTACCGCATATAAAAGCAATTAAGCCCATAGTTCCAAATGCTGTGGATCCCACCTTCCAGTAGCTGCCTATGATGGGCAGGTTTAAAGAGAGTGCATCCAACAGAGACATGCTAACATCTTTAGAAATCCAAACAGAATCTTCTTTCTCACTCTGCTTAGTTGCAGAATCCAGTGTTACTATTAACTTAAAACAAACCAAGAACCTGTTTACTCTCATCTATGCAGCCAACTGACTCATTTATCATCTAAAATAAATTGCATATATTCGCTGGGTGCAAGTTGATCTTGTAGTCATCTGTCTGACATGTATTATATTATGTATGCAGTCTTTTTTAAAAAATTGAACTCTGGTGATCGGAGATGTACATCCCAAGCTGAAAGAGGCCAAGCACAGGTCCTGAAGATAAATGACTATGTTACAGAGTGCACCATGATATATCTTTATTTTTTGGTCAGGTTTCCCAACAGAGAAAAGGAGTAAATTCACGTGTAATTACAAAATACACTGCTCATATTAGTGGACTTCCAAGAGGGGTTAATGCCCACTGAAATGAATTATGATTAGCTGCTAGGCTTCTAACATACATTAATTCATGCCCACCAGAAATGGATTCTGATTGGCTGCATCAATTGGCAAGTTTCTACACAGAACATTATTAAATCAAAAGATTTTCTCCTTAGAATATTTGAGGTCAATCATTTTTCAATTAAACCCAATTTGCCAATACAGAGTATCAGGAGAATAATGTTCTGCACCACTTAAAATATCATGCAATGTCGTTAAACAACAAAATTACATTTCAATGAGCACACAAAGAATGAAAAATTCATTAAAGCTACTAACTTCTGATTGCTTGTCAAAAGAGTGAAATAGAATTTCTGTCTTGCATATCTGATGGGAACATTTGTTACACACCAAACCTGATCGTTCAAGATAAAAACCTTTGCAGTTTGCCAATCAGAGCAGATTTCCTTCTTTATCAGCTCAGCTCTCATTTCTGAGTCAGAAAATGATCCATTGAATGGGCAGCTTTGCACACTCCCAAGAGGATAACTGCGGACTGATTCAAGGAAGAGCTCCACAGAGTAGCATTTCTGATTGCAGCTCAATTCATGGTGTAGCTGTGAAAGCCTCAATAAACTGAGATTTCTGCAGTACAATACATGCAGGCTATTTGTGCAACCCTAGATTTAAAAAAAAAAAAAACGAACTAGAAGACTATATCTTTGGGGATTGGTAGATTTAAACACCAAACATGCCTGGCGTTCACTGAGGGGCATCATGCTCTAATGCCATTCTCAGATGTTCACAGAACTTCTGGTAAAAGAGCTAGGATGTCAAGCTATGATCTACCAGCTTCAGCCCACACAATATTGTTGGAACCCTATTCCCGTTGGCATTACTGCTTGAATGTTTAACACCCAGTTCCGACACTATTACTTTAACACCAGAATTAAATTCACCCCCGCATAGATGGAGATTAAAGAATCATCATCTGTTCCCGGACATCTGTTTAGGTTAATATCTTTAATGTTCCTAGGGTTTCTCAGTAGAGAAAAAACAGCTTAATATAGCAAGTGGGAACTATACATACATAAGGATACAGAGCAAAATTACTAATTTTATTGCTGAAGTAGGATCAAACACACATACTTACACTGTGAAATTAATTCATCAGTTGGGATTCAAAGCAAACACCATTCAGAGGGAAAAGGGGCAAACTCCAGTTTGTTTTTGCCATCTCTGAGATGACGGATTACCACTTAACATTATAATGATGTTCCTCCAGAGTAAATTATAGACTAGCTTTTTCTTTTTTTGAATCTGACAGAAAGAATGTATCCTTGGCAGAGCTCTGAAAAGGAGTTTTGAACAAACCAGAACTGCAGAGAAATGCATTTTACTTATCCAAATTTTTAAAAAAACCAACAAAATACAAAGTCAGCCATCCTGCTGAATTAAATACTTTAGCAAAATGCTCCCCTTCCCTAGCTCTAGGGAGAAGGACTGGGGATAGAGGGGAGGGAAGCTAGTTTGTGGATTGCATGGTTAGGCCCAGTTTGCTGAATAAATAAAAATGCTTGAGGAAGGACAAGCATCCCAGTAGCAATATCCATCTCAAAGGACAATGACTGGTAAAAGCCTGGAGAGTTGCCATGAGTTCTGCAGTGATTATAGCATTATAATGTTTACCTCAAATGTATTATGCTACATTTACAACAGAATTTGCTTGGCAGACCCCAATACAGATGAGGTAGCAAATTTCAGTCATACAGGCCTATTTTCACATGCTTAGAACTTTGAGTAACTATTTTTGGAGTAAAATTCTCCATCTGGTCTCCATCGAACTGTCATTCCTTCTCCTCCCCTACCCTTGACTCTCCAAAGAGGGGAAAATCTATGTTCCTGCTTTCGAGTTATGGGAGGCTGAAGAAGAATATGGCTCCACAATGTAAGGAGTTGTTGACACACTTTCTCACCCCCCTCCACATGTGTAGTAACTCAATGGCTGAACTTTGAAACCTGGCATGTAATTCACTACTCATTTTGCAGCATGTTCAAGGCTAAGTTCAAACAAAAGCTGGTTGAATAATGGAGTCACAAATACTTGGGGGGGCGGGGGGGAAATCATTGCTAAGCATATATCAGTAGTTTTTTAAACAACAGTAGTGCCTCCTTTTCTGATATTATAATGAACATTCCCTTCCCAAACCTGTCTCAGCAGCAGCCCCTGTGCCTATCAATCTAAACATTTTCCAGCCTTTAGCGTTAGCCACACAACCTCACCACACACTGCATGGCATCTTGGTTTTCCCCCTCAATAGATAGGTGCATGCAGCTACACTAGGACGCACTCAATGCAGCAGCATCCAGTGGGTCTCACTCACAGGTGCTAATGGCATGTCTTCACAGCATGCAACTCAAGTTTTGCCCATAACCTGACACACACAAATCTCCAGTTTGACTTAAGTGGTGCTCCTAGGGCTCTTGATGCTGTAACTAGTAACTGTACTGGCGATGCAACTCACGCTGTGCTGCTAAAGCAATCACTCTGCGTAACTCAAGCGTTGTGGCTCTCACTCCAGCTAGGCTTGCTGGAGTAAACTAGCGGATCTGTTACATGTATGTAGCTCTCAGGACTTGTCTTCACTGTAACATCCTGGAGGGCATGAGAGCCCAAGACACCCACAAACCTAGACATCTATGGCATAGAGGTCCCTAGCATACTTTGAACTTTTAGTGCACAGCAATGGGGTCCCACACAAACAGTGCACAGCCTGCTGCAAGTGCTGTGGATTTACACCCCTGCATGCTAAGACGTCATATAGACATGTCCTGAGACAAATGACCGCAGCCAGTGGTTCATAACTCTTAGACAATCTTGCCACCTTCAAAAATTCTTGTTCCCGAAACCAATAGTCTCTTCCCCTGAAAAAAATACAGACACTGACCTGTAATGAGCTCTCTGACTTCCATGTCGTTTGTCTTCCGCAATAACCTGATCAATGCCGGGATCCCATCGCAGTTCTTTATAGCCACCTTGTTCTCATTATCCTTCCCGTAAGAGATGTTTCGGAGAGCCCCACAAGCTTTGCGATGGACCTCGGGCTTTGGGTGATCTAGCAGGCCCACCAGGATGGGAATCCCTTTGAGATGCCTCACATCCTTTTTTATTTTATCGTTCTCATAGCACAGGTGCTGCAAGTATGCTGCTGCGTTGGACTTGACTGGATCGATGGGGTGACTGAGCATAGCAATCACTTCAGGGAGGTCAGGGTCCCGCCACCTGGGGTCTTTGCGGATGCTGTCAATGGAGGGGGAGCGCTTACCCAGGCGTTCGATGCTGGCCATGCTCCCCCTCTCTGGCTGTGCTAATGGTGCTGCGTAGCCACCGTGAAGGTAAGGGATCCTCTCATCCACCATCTCTGTCTCAACAGAGTCATCGTAGCCCCTGCACAGAGAGGAACATTCAAATAGTGTTTTTCTGCCTATACCAAAATTAAGCAGCATTCAACATCACTCAGCAATGATGAGGCCACAGCACAGTATTTTCTTGGTGAGCAGTGACGACAGGAATTGTAGGTCAGCGTCGCTGCTTTCCTTTAGGTTATTTACCAAAGCAATGATGATAGAACTGGGTTACATTTATTTAGTGGGAAACACTAAACCTCATTAATGACGATCCTCTTATGACAAGCTAGAAATCTAATCAAAGGCATCCATGGTATGGACAGAAAGCACCTTTAAACTATTTGTGATCCCTCCCCAAACAGTGCGCCAACACACACACTTTTTAGCAGGTACAACAAGGTCCATTACATTTCCAATTCAGAGCATGTGTTACTCAGGCCCAGACAAGCTCCCTCAGTTTATCAATGATCATTTGCAAAATGTGGTAGAACACACAAGTTTCAGAATCAGAGCTCATACCTAGGATGACCAGATGTCCCGATTTTATAGGGACAGTCCCGATTTTGGGGTCTTTTTCTTATACAGGCTCCTATTACCTCCCACCCCGAAATTTTTCACACTTGCTATCTGGTCACCCTACTCAGATCTTCTGCACAGTGGTCCAGGACTGGGGCACTCAACTGAGAGTGAGGAGGCCATTGTTTCCCAGCTTTGCCACTGAACTGCAATGTGACCTAGGGCAAGTCACTTCGCCACCCTGTCACTTCCCTCCTACTCAGTGGCTAACCCTAGATGCAAGCCCCCAGCTGCAGTCATTCTGTGCATTACGAACAACTGTATTGATCTCTCTCAGTGCTATGATTTACTGTAAATAGATTGTGAAATAAGTAGCCAGACACAACCATCCTACATATTTTTGCCCTCCACAGAAAAGCCCTGATTCTAAGAACAGTGTATGATAGTAGTTTAAACTGATTTTTTAATGGCAATCACTGTAATTCTATCCTCCTACTTTGAAGGAGATCATATCTTGTGCAGCCAGTTGTGAAGTTTCTTCAATATATTTATAAGGAAATATATCTTCAGCTTAAGAACTTGTTATTGAAAGAGACAAAATGACATTTGGGTGGGGGTGAGGGGCTTACCGCTCATATCCTGTAGGCTCAGCATTTCACAAACTATCTAGAGGACAGATAAAACACAGTAACCAGTAGGGCAATGGGTAAAACCTCACCAGTGCATAATATACTGCACAGAAGTGGGGTGAAGGGATAAAAAAAAGGATCAGCCATTGATGCAGGGGCCACCAATCCTGAAAACACATGAATATTCTTCACTTTATGTACACGAGTGAACCCACTGGCTTACAGAACGATTCATGCAAAAAGTTACAAATGTACATGTTCAGAATCAGGGCCTTGTTTATTAAAGTTTCAACCAAAAGACCTACATATAGTAAACTTAATTTATCTGTCTCTGAAGGATAAAGGCCCGAGTTAGTCCTACAAGGATCTGTGTTACAAGAAATCTGTTTTAAACCAGATGCTTAAGATCACTAAGCCATCCACACAGCTATGGTGTACAACAGGGTTTTTTCTGCCTTCTTCCTATCAATAGTTTTTTGTTTTTGCTAAAATAAAGGAATTTCTTAGAAGTGAATTATATTACTTCTTTCATTGCTCAGTAAACCTGACAGATGGGATGACAATCAATAGAAATTAAGATTACTATTTAGCAAAGCCCCACAGAATCCAAGACAACATAGCCCTTCTCACACAGTGTTTGTGTGGGTGTGTGCACACTGCAATTTTAATTTTAAAAACAGTCATGAAATCACAAGTAGAGCTTATTTGCTTTATTTAACCAGTGGAAGCCTTTCCCAGCTGCCACTGTTTGGGGCAAATTGGAACTGTAGCTCTCTCAGTCAAGCAATTTTAATTGCAGGAAAGAGGTCCTTAAAGCTTTGATTTTAGGCACACATGGTGCATTTCTGAAATATTCCTGATGTCATGCAGAAGGAAATATAGACGATTACTACTTTGCAAGAAGGAACACAGTATTATTCTAAGGGACTGCTAATTAAACTAGAACCCTGAGGAGAAGAGCAACAGGGAACAGGGTCTGAACTCAGAGTAATACAATAAATGACTATATGTTAAAAGCATCCCTTCCAACTTTAAGTTTCTTTAATTGCTGATCTTAACCAGAAATGTGTGTGTGTGTGTGTGTGTGTGTGTAAGGATATAAATGGGCAGGTGTTCAAAATACTCAAAGTAACTGAAGAAAATCCTTTTATTGATGCAGTTATTTGTGCATGCATAATTCATTACTTTCTTTAGGCTGTAATTTACAGTGTCTGAACAGCCATTATGTTTCCCGTTATGTAACAAAGCTGTTTTCAGTCTTTATTATAAGGGGAAGTAATAACATTAAAATGATTTATTCCCATATAAAAGACAAAAGGGATAAAGAAAACACGAGAACTCTAACGCAATGAGCAAGATTGTTTTTACGTACACAAACCGAGTACAACCTGCACTTACGATACAATGAAAACATGCTAGCTCCTTGCCTCAAGCTTGCTCCTAATGCTGTATCTTTACTGTGCCCGGCAAAGCAGTAGAGGGAGACAGAGATGAGTGTAAACAGTCACCCTCTCCATGGCTGCTGTTGTGATGAGGTAACTTGTCAATCACCAAGGGTCAGTCAGATCAAATGCCTACAAGGTAAAACTACCTATAGCTAACTTCAATTGAACTGTAAAATTCAGTAAGTATTATTCTCTTCCCACTAACCATGGCATTTTCATGCATGAAGATAATTATTGTCTAAGGATGAGGCCTGTTTGACTCACCACAGTGAAACCTCTTTTCAGGTCAGAATTGGTCTCGCTGTTCAAATTGCATGGGCAGTCCACAATATGCTCAAACATAGTCCCCTTGGTTTCATCAAGTCTGTCCACAGGAATCAGACTGAAGACCGTAATGGTGTTGAGTCAAGCGAAAGCACCATCCCCTCTTGTATGGCACAATGCTAAATCATCATATTACCACCAATTATTGTTAAAAAGTGTAAAATATTTAAAATAAAAATGTTAGTAAAATGTATTCAACTCTAAGAAAGGATCAAATCCAGTTTTAATAGTTTGTAGAACTGGAACAGGGAGAAAAGATTTTGTGCCTTGGATTACTCCAATATGTAGCTATGGATGCAACACAACGACCTATTGATTTTGCTGAGGCTTGCTATAAAAGTATCACTTCCTGATGAAATCCAATCATTTCAGCACAACCTTGTGTTCTGTATGAGAAGGTATCAAATGCCTCATATTCCCTGAGAGGGGATGTGCTCCTAAGCCCCTAAGCCAACAAAAGACTGTGTGTAGATCAAAGTCAGGAAAAGCAGATGAAGAAAAAGGAAACACTCCCTTGTAACCATCAACAATAGCTCTTGACCAGTCAAGCAGTGCCACATACTCTGCCAGCCCATAGTCAAACTAGAAGCACAAACTGACAATGAAAGCACAAATGCCCGAACGGCACAAAATGTTGGTAGGTGCCCAGTGCCATTAATTATTGATCCTTTTATAAAGTTTGATTCCTGCAAAGGCTTTTCAGGCTTCCCTCAAACTCGGTTCCTACCAACCAAAGCCTTCTTCAATGGGACAGTTTTGAACTGAAACACACAGGATTACAAAACTGTTGCTATCCCTATAGTACATAAAGACATTTGCCTTCAAACAAGATTAACAATTACCTGAAAGCATTTTCTGGGGAACTATTAATACACTGTGCACAGTATTAGTAAGTGAACATAAGGTTTGGCCCAACACACCTCAGCAGAATGAAAAAGGGAGTTTTTCCTCATCCAGTGCTCGGTTAACCTATCAGAAACAGCCTCCCCATCCAGCCCAAGTAACACCCTGCCTTAGTCCTGCTGCGCCCCCAATCGGACTTTCAACTGCCTTGTCAGCGTTACTTTTTGACCAGGCATTCCGGTTGAAAACCAGACACCTGGCAGCCCTAGTCGTTCACCAGTCCAAGCGATAGCGTATGGAGAATCGCACTCATTACTACAGGCCAGACTGACATTTTTTACACCTGATGCTGTTTATGTTTGTGTTTTACCTCCTGCAAAAAAACAAAAACTAACCGTTTTGTCGTCTACACTCATATTGAGGACATGACATTAATATCAATAACAAAGTTGCCTGAATTCTGAAGAGTGAGGGACCCATTTTAAAACCATGTACGAGCCAAACAAACACTCTCAATATAGAGAGCCAGAATGGTGGTCTGTCTTTACAAAACAAACACGTCTGCATGCACAGGAGTGCAAACGGATGGGAAAATTGCCTTGTACACTCATCTGTATTTGAAGACTTGATTTTTTTTTTTCAAATTTAACTTGTTTACATTTGGCCAGCGATGAGAAGAATGAGAACACTGTCAATAGCTGGCTGATCAGAGTGTGGATAAAAACTTCCACCAACTGTGGAAGGCAATGTGCAGATATAACCCACCTGACTAGGATTCTCTACTTATAAAGTTAGATCACTTCAACAAAATGCCTGGAGTGGAAACACAATGCAGTAGACCTAGATGACTAGCTTTTATCCAAGTTTTCTGGGATAGAATGGGAGTAAGACCAGTAACTCTGGCACCAGGGATAGATCAAGATCTTTATTATTTTAAACTCTAGTAACATCTTAATGCAGAAATAGCTGAGAAGATCTTAAAAAAAAAAAAAAAAAAAGTCTTACACTTGGATTTCTGCCATGATCTGGGTAGGCACCCAAACAAGAGTCCAGCTCATTCCCAGCTCCACACAACGAAGGAGCAGAAGATGCCGTGGTTTAATGAAGTGCACAGTGATCTGTTCTCAAGCGTTCTATTTCCACACACTGACATTATGTTTGTTATGTGTAATTTATTTCTAGAATTAATCTACCTTTACTGAAAATGGCATGGGACAAAAATCTGCTGGTCTTTTCCAAACTCCAAGGAATATTTGTTGACACCAGAAAAATCGCCCCACACAGTTCATCCCTTGCGCAATTCATCCCTGTTTAGGAAATTGGGTGTTGGAACTGGAGCAGCAAGAGGGTTGACAAAGCCAGGGCAGATCTGAGGTATTTCTACAGCATTTATCACTGGCATGTTTGAATTCAACACAGAGAATACCAAGGTCACTGCCAAATGCAAAAAGTCCTGTGCCTTTAATTTTTCCACCATTTGCAACATTAGCCACTAGCCCCATACTTTACCTTGGGATTTGCTTTTCTCCAAAGAATCAGATATGGGTTATCGTCAAAGATTGGACATTGATAAAACTTTCAGACACTTCCATCACTACTTATTTAGGCCTAAACGGAAAGAGGACTATTTAACATCTCAGGGCCATTCAGTGGCCTGTCTAAAAAGAAGCTTGATCTTGGCTCCTATTTCTAGAGAATAAATATCCACAACACGAATTGCCACCATAGTCTGCAACCTCGGGTGGTAGCTTCAACCAACAGTCTAAGATTGAATGGGCAAGGAAACTAACCTGCCATCTTGTCTCAAATTTAAAAGGATCCCTCCAAGTCTTCTTTGAGGCAAAATGGTTGAGCTATGTGAGAAAGCGTCTATTGCCATCATCATCCTATTCTATGCATAGAGCATTTTAGCTTCAAGTGCCATCAGTTTATTACCTTTTATGGGCACTGATGCTGGTAAACCAGGTGGCAGTCTTACCAAGTCTGCAGGCATCAGCGGAGCACTGACAAATTCATAGCTGGAAACCATAGGGGTTAGACTTGTAAGAATGCATTTAGATTCTATAAAATGCTTGTAAGTTGCTGCATGCATTAATCTTACTTGTAATGTCTGTATTCCATGCTACAAGATAAAAATATAAGTTGGTTGACCTAGGTTAAGCCCTAAAAATACACTCCGTGCTGACAGATTACTATATATCTGACACTTTTTGAATTGCAGACAAATTCATTCATGTATATATGATTGATTGCTTTAACCTGTAAAAAAAAATCTCTAAATTCTTTTTCCTACTTGATAAACCTTTAGTTAAATTTATTATAGGACTGGCTACCAGTATTTTTGATGTGAAATCTAATGTACAAATTGACCTAGGGCAAGTGACTGGCCTTTTGGGTCTGGAAGTAGCCTGAATATTTTGCCATTTTTGGGGTAAGTGACCGTTTATCACTAAGACCAGCTTGCTTGGATGTCAAGACAGATTGGAAACCTCAAGAGACTGTCTGTGACTCCATGGTAAGATGGTTCCAGTGATCTAGGAGTTCACATTTGTTAGTGGGTTGGTGAAATCGAATAGAACATACCACCAGGCTGGGAGACTGCTCTGAGGTTGGCACTCTTGGCTGTGAGCCACTCTAGACAGCATGACAGGCAGTAACTTTACTTTTAAGATGAAAAGACTAAAGAGAATTAAAAAGCTGTAATCACGCACTAATTACTTTGGGGCTTCATCATTAAACACAAAGCACTATTTGTAGTCGTTAGCTTCTTATAGATCAAGGGCATACCTGAGACATGGGTTTAATTGTTTAAATATTTCTTTGAGTAGTTGTAAATGTTTAAGAGCAACCATTTTATGAAGTAGACCTCATTCACTCCTCTTATATTTTCACGAGCTAAACTTTACTGCCACATTCAAATTAATTGCTTGTCAAAGCCCCTTGATCATATTAAATATGGAAAAACAACAAAAGAAATGCAAAACAAAAACTGTAAATTGGTCCTAACAAGACTGCTGTGGAACAATAAATCAAAGGGGATGTTTCAAAACTTTTGAAAATGCAAAATTGATACGTTCTAAGAGTATTTAGTTATTCATCCTGCATGCAGTTTGCAAAATGGTAACAAAAATTGAAGTCCTCTGTTGCCTCACTGCTTCTAACAAGGGCTGTAAAAAAAAAATTGCCTCGAGATAATAGAGGGGTTATTCAAGTTTGGTAGATCAATCAATATTTCAGTACCCACCAGCTGCCAGATTAGTGTTCATTTCAACCCTCAATGTATGTAAGTGTGAGAGAAAGAGCTAGCCTGCGAGTCTGCAAGCTTGCATCATGAGAATTTCCAGAGGCTCCTGTACAGCTTTGGCTTCTTTAATTTGTTTTAATTTTTGTTTCTTGGTGCCAGTTTGGTAGCATTTGCTTTTGTGTCTCTTCAGAAGGAATCTCCAATTGAGGGGCCAATGAAACTAGACCCAGGCTATGGTACTCAAGATTTTAACTGAGAAATAATGGAAATTAAACCACACATCCTTCAGAGACCAAGTATTCTAACTAGATCAACCCAGAAACGGGGGGGGGGGGGGGGGGGGGAGGGGGGTTGCGGTGTGGGTGGGACACAACAAATGAGAAGACAGTATATGTCATAGCTAGAAATGACACACACTTTCAAGATTTAGAACTCCAGTGAGGAATTTCAACTGAAAAGCCAAGCATGATTTTTTTCACAAGAACCAGTTTCCGCAAGCCCGATGTGGATGAGAGGAGTTGCAGAATGTTTTGGGCTGTGAAAAAGCAGAACATCTCCCAGGAAAGTGGTTAGAGCAGATGTAATTGGTGACTAGCCTCTAGTCGTGTTAAGGGTAATACATATGTTGTCTTCTTCCCTTCATGCGGTTTGACAGTACTAAATAACGGCCCAATTTACATGCACTTCCTACGAAATGCTGAGCGCCCTTATCTCCCAGCTGGGTTCACCTGGGAGCAGAGTGTGCTGCATCTCTCACTGGAGCATACTTATTAGAAGAGGTATTCCTTCAGCAACATGGAATGACAGGCCCTAAGCCTCTCAGAACTGTAACCAGACAGTTGTTAATTTTAACATTCCCGTTTGGCAGATAGATACATTCGGGCCCTGTCAAAATTCTCACAAATGAAGTAGTCCATTTTCCACTTGGTACTGGATAGGGGAAGACAACACAGTATAGTCACAAACTGTCTCTTTACAAATAAAAAATGCAACATAGCCCTTTATAAGAGTCAGCACTTTTTCTTCCTAAATATAATCTAAAACTAAGCTGCCCTGCAATTTGGGGAAAGGATCCTTGCACACAGAGAATATAATATTTTTCACATAGTGTTTGGTGACTTATGTATTGCAAGGTCTCTATCTGGTTTGTGGTAAGCAAGCTGGTCTTCCCTAAGAAAGCCTCATGGGAGCCAACCTTTCTCCAAAGGAGCCCACTCAAACTCCCCGTTCCTCAGGATTCCAGGGAAGGACTGTAAGAGTGTTGACTGGGGAAGACAGAATTCCTTTGGGAAAATCCATCTCCACACCCAGAATCAGAACGGAGTTGAAAACCCAAGCTAGAGTTTTACATTCACTCCTTTTTTTGCTTATGTTAGGTCAATTTTGATTTCTTGCGATTATAAAAGGTTAGCTGTTCACGGAAAGACCAGGCCGACTGCAATTGTGGTTGTTTTTGCTGCTCAGTCACTCCAGAAACTTATGCAGACTATTAGAGGCTATCATTTTAAGCTTAAAAAATAAATCACAAAATAGCTGCAGGCAGGATCACAAACATTCAGCCGCAGGATTTTACCTTCCTTTGTGAGGTCTTCCCCTCTCAGGCACCCCTGCAGATATCCTTCGGTTCACTGTGGAGTAATCTGGGTCCAGTTCATACCCTTCATCATCTACCCCAAGGCTGCGGTTATCGTCCTCCAGCCCATAAGGCTCTGGCTGGAAACGTTCTGGCTGGGAGCGATTCAAGTCAACATTGCTGCCCGTTGGCACTTGGGGCTGGGCGATGGGACCATAGTTATCCCTCCTGCTTGGCAAGGTGAAACTACCATCCTCTGGCCGGTAACTGTTTCCTGGCATGTAGGCATAGCGAGGACGGTAGTTGATGCCACGAGACAAGCTGCCATAACTGTCAGCTAGGTCACCGTAGCCATCGTGGCTGATGAAAGGACGATACTGGCTGTCGTGGCCGTCGGGATAAGAATCGTAGCTATTGTAAGATCGGGTCAACGTGGACGAAGCTTGTGGTGTGATGTAACGCTCGCCATTCTTCATGTATCTTCTGTCTATTGAATCTGTGTAGCTGCCCATAGGAGAGGAGCTGTCCATTACCGGCAGGCCATCGGGCCCCAGGGGGACCTGGCGTACTGTTCGAGTGGTGACTGTTTTGACCATTTTTGTGACCTGTGAAGCAGAAACCAATAGAGGTGTTAACATTTTCCTTCTGTCTGGCTCTTACATTTTACAATGAGTACAAGGGAAACTCCTAGTGAGGACTCTAAAACTAGACTAGAAAAGATACTGGAACACATACTGCAAATGAAATCCTGGTAGGCAATAGGTTATCTGACTTATAAGATTCCATACCTGCGTTAGGATGCTGTTTTAGCAATTAGAAAATTGATCCCATATGAAGGTGAAGAGTTGAAGGGGACAGAACTTAAGGTTTTTAATATTCTAGTTATAATTAATACAACTTTTTCTCCCTTAAGCTCCAGTCCTCTACCCCTCATACCAAACCCCTATTAAAAAAAATCACTGACTGCTCATTTACACTGGTGGCAATCTAAAATAACGCCATGTAAGACTTTCATTATTGCAGCCATCCCAAACCGCACCTATCTAGATGACCTTTTGCAGAGTTTCAGACACTTCTATTGACGTTATGTTTATGCATAATATTACTTTTGTTTTCATATGATTTTTTCCTCCTTATTATCCTATTTATTCCAACCCCAAGTGGGTTTAGACTGTTTGGGCATTTCACACTAATCATCCAAAGACACGGGGAAAAAAAAATCAAGAGAGACCAAAAGAGTCTAAGATGTAAACATGACCCAGTCACTGTCCAACATTAAAACAATGTTAAACGAGGTTCAGGGTTTGGCATACAGAAATTTCAGCCAGTGTAGTATCCTGGCCAACACCCTAAGAACTTTCATTAAAGATACAGAAAACACTTTACATTTCAAATGCCTTAACTATTAAATAAAAAACTTTCATTTGAACAACATCCTTTCTTCTCTTTAGCTGGAGAGAGTATTTAGAACTGGGGTGGGCAAACTTTTTGGCCTGAGGGCCACATCTGGGAATAGAAATTGTATGGTGGGCCATGAATGCTCATAAAATTGGGGTTGAGATGCAGGAGGGGGTGAAGGCTCTGGTTAGCGGTGAGAGCTCTGGGGTGAGCTGCGGATGAGGAGTTTGGGGTAGAGGAGGGTACTTTGGGCTGGGACCAAGGGGTTAGGAAGGCAGGAGGGGAAGTGGTGCAGGAAGGGGTGCAGGTTCTGGCTTGGGGTGTGGGCTGCAAAAGGGTGCTCCGGGCTGGGATCAAGAGGTATAAAGAGCTGTATGGAGACTGGGGGTTGGGGCGTGTTGAGAGGCTCGGGGTGCAGGCTCCAAGCGGTGCTTACCCCAAGCGGCTCCCAGAAGCAGCAGCATGTCCCTTTCTCGGTCTCCTATTCAGAGGCACAGCCAAGAGGCTCTGCATGCTGCCCCGTCTACCACTGGAGTGCGGGAGGGGGCCATTGGAGCACGTAGGAGCCAGAGCAGGGCCATGCCATGACTTCCGGGAGTCGCATGGTGCAGCCCCTGACCCGGCACCCTGGATGGAGCACCAGAGCGGGGCCGAGCCCCAGACCCTGCTCCCCAGCAGGAGTTCGCAGCCGGCTTAAAATGGTTCATGGGCCAGATTTGGCCAGCAGGATGTAGTTTGCCCACCCCAGATTTAGAAGGAAAAAACACTGTCAGACAGTCTCTTCGATGGTATTAAAGTTGGTAATAACTGTCCTTTTGGGGAAAAGTGACTTGAGATAGGCTAGAGCTGTCATTGCTGGCTTTTGCTGAAGTCCAATCTTGCTTCCTTGAAGACAAAACAAGACCAAAACGCATAGAGGTCAGGAATAGAACAGCAAAGATAGAAAATGCAGTTTCTGTCTCTGGTGTTGACTAGTTTACAACCTCATTGCCGAAAACAGGCACATCACACGGTCTTGTCTTAGCCACCCTGAGACCTGACAAATTTCTACCAGCTTCCAGCTGTTTGGGGCATTACATCAGCTGCCTCTTTCTGGTCACAGGCTTACTGCTGCATTGCAAAATGTAGCCTTGTCAGCTAAACCAGACTTTCATTAGATGGAAAAAAGAGAGGGATAGGAAAGAGAAGAAATAGAGTGGGGAAAGGAAGGTGGGAGGAAGAATAAAATCTCATATCCCAAGTGGTGTTTGGGTTTCAGCTGGAGCCCATGAAGGTGGCATTGTTACCTGGGACCCTCTCTCTGGCCCAATCTGCTCAGGACATTTTTCTGCATCAGAATGAAGGAGAGTCCCAGGAGACAGTGAGTATGGCAGCTATATGGCAAAGCTCATTCCAACAGCCAATTTATCTCCCAAAGTTTTTCTTTTTACGAACCCCAAAAGTGAGTGTTGGGCAGAACAGACTTCCATTATTTTGTTCCCCAATAGGCCTAATTTCTGACACACCAGTTTTGGTTCATTGATTCCAGGTCCCACACTTCTCTTGCTCATGGTCTTATCACGAACCTTGAATTATATCAGTTGGTCTTTGTTTGGACTAATTCGGTCAGTCTCACTTTTGCATCTTTTCTCAGCAAACATTTCTTATAGGTTATTGTGACAGCTTACAAACTTTTACTCACTTTTTACAGCGGAGCTTGCCATGAAGATGACCTGTGGTCCAATTATCACAATAGACCAGTAAAAGCTGCTTCAGAGGAGATGCCAGAAACCCTGCCATTGAAGTGCGGGCATAACCTGTCCCTATGGAAAGTTTCCTCCTAACCCCCAACAAAGGTTGGCTTAAGCTCTGAAGTATGAAGATTTCTCTCTTCTAGAACATGGCTAACCAACAATAAGAAAAGGAGAAAGTGAAAGATTCCTGTTAGACTTGCAGTAGCAACTGGCTAATATATATTACTAGCAGAAATACCCGGCGTTGCTCAGGTCCGTCGGAGGAGGGGAAGGGGACCCAGCGTTGCTCGAGGAGAGCTGAGCAAGTGTGGGGTCCGTTGGAGAGGGGGAGGGAGGAGAGAGCTGAGCGAGTGCCGGGGCCGTTGGAGGAAGGGCGGGGCAGAGAGCTGAGCGAGTGCGGGGTCCGTTGGAGGGTGCGAGGGGGGGGTGAGAGCTGAGCGAGTGGGTGGGGGGCGTTGGAGTGGGGGGAGGAGGAGGAGGAGATTTTAAAAATTTTCAATTCTTACCTGAGGGGCGAGAGAGCTGAGCGAGTGCAAGGTTCGTTGGGGGGGGGGGAGCAGAGCGAGTGCGGGGGGCCGCTGGAGGGAGGAAGGGGGTGAGATTTAAAAATTTTTCAATTCTTTCCTGAGGGGGGAGAGAGCTCAGCGAGTGTGGGGGCCCCTGGATGGGGGGGAAGAGAGCTGAGCGAGTGTGGGGTCCGTTGGAGGGGGGGAGGAGGGAGAGAGCTGAACGAGTGTGGGGTCCGTTGGAGGGGGGGAGGAGGGAGAGAGCTGAGCGAGTGCCGGGGCCGTTGGAGAGGGGGCGGGGGCAGAGAGCTGAGCGAGTGCCGGGGCTGTTGAAGGGGGGTATTATTACATCATAACTATGTCCCAGAGAACAGCAGGTGTTAGCCTGCTGCCCAGCTGATGTGAATGGGCTTTAAAGAATTTCACCCCTGGGGGGTGTCAGAGGTGAGATTTGAATTTTTTTTTACTCTTACACTGATTAGGACCCTAAGGCCTATAACTGTACCAAATTTCAAGTCTCTAGCTCAAACGGTGTGGAAGGAGTAAGGGAACGTACATACACGCACGCACACATACACCATTTGACTTTTATATAGAGAGATTCTGAAAGCCATGGTGGCATCAAGGAAGATATTGTTGCTCATATAAGGAGGGTAGAGTCATGTGAATTTAGGTCATCAGAAACACTGGGCTGAGAGGGAGAATTACTATACTAGCTTGTATTACACATTGGAAAAGAATAAAAATAAATGAGAGTTTTTAAACCAAGTATTAGAAACTACGGAAAGAGCTAAAAGAGTAAGTGTACGTATGTTACACTTTTCTTAATCTAAACTGCCCAATGCTGTGTGTACATAGAGTAAAATGGCAGATACTAAATCTGCTTCTGGTATGTTCAACGGCTCAGAAGCCCAAACTGAGAGATTTTTGATCTACAGCCTTTGATTAAAAAATATTGATCACTGACCAAATTAGCCAAGCCACTGTTAAAACAATACTAGAGCACATCTTTTGAAGCCGCTCCACACATATCCTCCAGCCAGCTGTTTTGGCACAGAAAGTGTGAACAGAAAAATTTCATCCAAACAGTGGTTTTCCCAGAGACATCTGCAATCAAATGATACTTCAGCCTAATGAAATAATGAAGTCCTGTAAATCTGTAAAATGGCAAGAATGGCTCCCCACCAACAGCATAATTAAACAGCATCACGAGCTGAATGATGCATAGCCAGATATCAACACGATCTTTTCTGTCATTAGGACAAGAGCTGAAGGAGATTTCCTCTGCATCCTGAGGGTTTGCCTTAGTAATTAGTATCCTCCCTGCAGCTTAGTCTATTTTTGTGTTCTAGTAAGCTAAAAGAAAGAGAACCACACCTAAAAGAGAAATAATAGTTTCACGGAATTAATGGGATCTGGCAATTAATTTTTTTTGTTTCATAGTATTTGCACGACACAATCAGAAGTCTTATGTATTAACATCAGTGTCATCCAATTAAAGGAGCTTCTACAGAAAAAGAATATGGGTTACAATAAGTACAACTTAGATAGCTGTTAGTTTCTGGTCGTGAAAGTAGGCACTATATTTCAGTACCATCCTCTCCAACTCCAAACACAAAACTACATTAAATGCTAGAAAACAATCGCTCACGGTTGGTGCATGCAAGAACTTTTCTACAGTTTTTGGTAATCTTGAACTTTCAGAGCAGAATCCAGGAATAAGATATAGTGAGAGAGAGTGTTAAAGTGGGTTTAAAAAGATTTCTGCCCACTAAAAGACAGCAAGGAAATCCTACTGGGTGCAAAAAGTAGGGTTCCCTCTTTTTAGCTCGCCTAAGAACAAACAACTATATGCTCACAAAACTTTTACTCTCTGCACTATTAAAACACAAATCAGTTGCATCCTAGACCATTGATTTCAGTTTTTAACAGTCCTGTTGCCATGTGTGCAATTTCTGTTTGTAATGTTTAATTTATTCCTAAAATTATCAACATCAGACACAATGCGAGACAGCCAATACAACCATGGTTTTGATCCACAGAACAGAAGATCCTTGGTACCAAACAAAAAACCACCAAACACACACACACAAAACTACCAAAAACATTCCATTGTCAGTTCTCTTGGTACTAGTCTAATTTCCTCTTTCACATTCATTTTTTGCTGCAGAATAAAATAATGCTGTGGGGTTTTTTAAAAAAACAACAGCTCGGATGAATTAAAGATTTCATAGAAGCTGACAGGATAAGAGAGATTAGGTTATAAAATAGAAACAGAAAAGAAGGAAGCACTCACGGATAAAAACACTTTGACATTTCCGAGTATTTATTTTTGAACTACAGACTGTAAAATTATCAGGCCAAATGGGTTCAAGGCTTTACCTGTCTGTTAAATGCTGGGTAAGAACTGACCCAGAGTTTCAGAAAGGTGGCTCAAACTTCCCCCTCTCCCACTTAAACTTGACAATTTCAAAGCGGCCTAAGCGAGTGAAGTACTCGACTCCCACTGAAACTCATTCCAGCTGCAGTGCCTAACTCCCCTTAAAGCCCTTTCCAAAAGCTCTGCTTAAGTGTATGCTGCACTATGGGGCTAAGTGACACCTCAGGAATCTAGGGCTTAAATAGCAAGCACTTTCAATCCCCACAATGGGAGGAGCAGGTATTCAGCACTTTGCAAGATCCGGCCCCTGGCGAGCACTGAAAAGCAGGAGGCAGAGTGCACGGATGACTTATTTTTAAAACACAAAAACCAAACAAAGGAGACTATCTAAAAATGTAGGTACATTGCTTTATGCAAAAAAAGAGGATCCAAATCTCTCTTGGAAAGCACTTAGCATTCCAATGCAAATGAGAATAAATATCCAGAAATAGAGAAAAAGAACATATTATATATATATATATATATATATATATATATATATATATATATATATCCCACAGAAATAATTTGTCTTACTTTATTAAGTGCTCTTCAACCACTTAAGAACAGGCTTCATTTACTCTGCTGTAGTGTTCCTAAGCTAGAAACTAAATGTGGTAACTTCCTCCCCAAGGTGACCTTCACTGTTTTAACATGCTAGATATTTGCCTTCCAGGAGAGACTGTAAAGTTGAGATGGAGTATATCGGATACATCCTTTGTGCCGTGAATGAGATGCAGAAACCAAGCCAGCAAGGTACATACACTAAATAATGAGAAATAGTTTGGAGGGCAATCACAGAAAGTACATTTCAAAATGCAGACTGAAGGGTGTTCTCCATTTAAAAGATGGCAATTATTTAATTCTATTAACCCTTTTTAACACAACTCACTGCAATAGATGGTTTTAAAGAGAAGAAGAAGAAGAAAGGAAAAGCACAGTTACATTTCAGTGCCTCTGAGTTGAGGCTATTTACTTTAATTGTACTTTGAAAAAGACAGTAGCATATTATGGCCCTGAAACTACTGGTATAAAAGAAAGCACAAGGGAACAGCATTGTGCAGGAGCATCCACATTTACATCAGCCACTACATTTCAATTCTAGCTCCAAAGTCTCAAATGCAAAATTAAAGTGAATAAAGCCTTCAACTATCTGAAAGGGAGGGAGGAGAGTTCCGAAGAGGATGGAGCTAGCCTGTTCTCAGTGGTGGCAGATGACAGAACAAGTAGTAATGGTCTCAAGTTGCAGTGGGGGAGGTCTAGGTTGGATATTAGGAAACACTATTTCACTAGGAGGGTTCCCTAGGGAGGTGGTGGACTCTCCATCCTTAGACATTTTTAAGGCCTGGCTTGACAAAGCCCTGGCTGGGAGGATTTAGTTGGGGTTGTTCCTGCTTTGAGTGGGAGATTGGATTAAATGACCTCCTAAGGTATCTTCCAACCCCAATCTTCTATGATTCTATGAAAAGGAATCCAAAATCTAAAAGTTAAAATGCACTGTCTATCTGTGGAACCCAGAAGCATGTTCTAAATAGCACATCAAATCAAGTAATACCAGCATGAGTTAGTCATGCTCATCACAGAAACACAGCTGAAGAGGTCTTTGAAGAGAGGAAGGTAGGAAGTGGGACCCTGGAAAGCTCCTTGAATGCATTTGGCTGGCGGAGGAGCAGATCACTAGGTTCCTCTGGTTTTTAAGACCCTGAATTCAGCACAATAGTCAACCTGGCACTGCTGCTCCCTTGAAAGGAAGTAGCTGGCCTGGCACTTCCCAGAAGAACATTTCCTGCTGTGAGGTTGAAAGGAAGTCTTGCCCCAAATATGAGGGCTCAGCCTAAGGCAAAGAACAAAGGGTTTTAGTTTGGAAAAAAAAACACTACAACAGGTTAACTACCATGAGTTCACTGGCAAATCAATTAACTCCAAGTAAATGCCTCGTGTAGACATACCCTGAAGCTCCTGTCTGATGGAGGAAGGCATCAGAGCCTCCAGTTGGAGACCTATGAAGGAGGCGGAGGGAAATGGGGCAGAGCTGAACTGGAGACTGATGGTTTGCCTGGAAACCTGGAGGGAAATTGATTGGAATGTGGGGGTAAAGTAGGTATGTAATGCATGAGGTGGGAAGTGGAACATGATCTGTACCAGTGCATGGTAGGAGTAAAGTCGCAGATAAGGGAAGGGTTAAATTGGGCTACAGACCATTTTGCATAGCATTTTGGGGGAGTTGCAAAGGAAGGTAATGAGCTGAAGGCTGACAGATGTGTGGGGAGCAGGATGTAGAGCGTGTATATATAGACATAAAACAGGAACCACGTCAATTTTTAATACCACTTTTATTAAAGTAATGCATTAAACATTACATAAAATAGATTTAACATTTATGTGACTGAACACAGTCCTAATTCTAGTGTATGAAATACTGTTCTTTTGAAAAGGGTGCAGAAAAGTGAGTGCATACTTTAAGCAGGGCTAGAATCACTGTTTTAAGCCACTGGGGTGACAGAAACTCCTTAGGAATCCTGCTAGTGGTAGTTTTCTAAGGGGGAATGTACAAAATTAGCATATTCATATGCTGCCATATCCTCTCTCTACCCATGGAGTATGAGGGCTTACCCCACTCCACCTACCCGGCACTCCTGCGAGGTAGAGCAGGGTTGGGGCACAGGGTTTTCCCCTGCCCACCCAGCACTCCTGCGGGGGGGAGTGGGGTCAGAGTGCAGGGGCATGCCCCACACTACCTGACTGGAGCTCTTGTAAGTGGTGGGAAGGGGAGGGGGTGAAGGGGTCAGAGTGTGGGGGCTTCCCTGGCTCCCCAGCAGGAAAACTGGGTGGACAGGCAAAGAGGAACAAGCTCCCACGCCCCGGCAGAAGTGTTGCGCAGGCGGGGCAGGTCAGAGCACGGAGGGTGCCCATTTTTCCAGGTCCCCCCAATTGGCCGGGGGCCCTGTGCACAGGCCTCATTGGCCCAGTGACTACTCCGCCACTGGACTATGTTCCCAATTCTTCAACCATATAAACTTTCTACTCAGTTTTATAATGCTTGGGATGTACCTGAAATAGGTTTATTCTTTGAGATCAGATGTTAATTTAAACATGTTTCTCTATATAGGATTTTCTTCAGTGCATGGGAAAAACAGTGTGTATGAGTGAGAATGAGAGAGAACAGGTACAGTATTTGTTTAAGGTATGTGGGGAAAAGAGAGAAATAGCAGGTATACCATGTAAGATAAGATTACACTCTTCATGCTATGAGAACGAACACATTGCTTATCAGTAATATGACTATTTTGGACAAACTATATCATCCATGTGGTACCCTTATCTAACAGCCATTGTATGGAAAGGAGGCCTCTGCTATTTTTACAAACTATATTACACTTTAGGTCACATCCACCACTGTATTCCTTTCCACGGCTTAGATTAGAGCCTCATAAAGCTATTTATTATCATTAGTTTATTGAAAAAGTTGCTCCATTTAATCAGCGCCTACATTTATTACTTCCTCCCTGTATACTTTTTTGCTAGAAAAAAAAAAGACAATATACTTAGTCCATATAATTTAAAGATGTAACACACTGGTTTTAAGTCTTAAAATACTGAACTAGAAATCCATTAAATAAAATGGGAGAAGGCTGAGGTGGTTTTTAAATCCTACATACGAACTTACTAGGAAAGGTCAGGTTTTTTGGACTATGAAAAGACGCATTTAGAACAGCCAAAAGAACATGCACACAAAGGTCCTCAAATAGTGTAAACATGGGCAGCTCTGTTGACTTCAGTGGAATTGTGCCCCTTTACCGTGAGATCTGATACTCTGAGATGGCATCTTAAGGGACTGCCAGTAAAGCATCCAACACAGTGACTTCTGTACAACTTTTTGTGTCTGTTGGTTTATGTCCAATCTAAGGGGGAAACAGCTAGACGATCTCATTTTAACAAATGCTGTTCAATAGTTTAAAAAATAGAAACACCTTTGACCCTTCACTGGGCCAAACCCTAGTCAAGATGTCAGTGTTACCACTAGGGTCCAGAACTTCAGGGACAATGCTATTCCAGGAGCCCTGCAAAAGCATGCCAAGGAGCTCCAAACATACAATATTTGTCCCAGGGAAAATGGAAACTACCCTGAGACACGACAAAGTGAGGAGAGTAAACAAGAGCAGGATGTGTGAAGGGGAAGGAAGGCCAGTAATAACATTTACAGTAGACTCTCGATTATCCAGAATTGGGTTAACCAGGATGTGGATTAACCAGGATGTCAAAAAAAAAATGCATGCGACTCATAGGGCTGGCTCTGGCTTTGTTGACACTCCAAGCACACACAAAAAAATCTCCCATCAGAGCACAGGGCTGCCAGTAAACCAACACCCCCTCTCTCTGGTGCAGGGTGGCTGGTGAACCAACACCGCCCTCCCCATATTTCCTATGGATGGTGATTATCCAGGTTTTTATTAACCAGGATTAATTTTTTCCCCCGATCATCCTGGATAATCGAGAGTCTACTGTATATTCAGGACGACGCTGATATTCTACCTACATGGTATTGACAGAGACCGTACTGAATCACTCCTGTGGAAGGCCTCGGGTTCATCACAGAGGTCATGGATTCCATGACTTTCCATGACCTTCCGTCTGCTGCAGAAGTCACAGTGTGGCTAGCCCAGGAGCCACCTGAGCAGCTCAGGCAGCCCCTGGACCAGTTGCACTGGCTGTTGCTGGGGCAGTCTTGGACGCCGCCACCTCCCAGCAGCAGGAGTTTGGGCGTGGAGCAGTGCTCACCGGGGGGGGGCTCCCCAGAAGGAAGACAGGAACTTTCCACCCTCAGCTCCCTGATCCACATGCTGCCTATTGCCACCACCCCCACAGCTCCCATTGGCTGCGGTTCCAATGCCCCTAGGGCTGCCCCCCCTCCCGCCCGCCCCAAGTTTTAGTTAGGGATATATAGTAAAAGTCATGGACAGGTCATGGGCCATGAATTTTTGTTTACTGCTCATGACCTGTCCAGGACTTTTACTAAAAATACCTGCGACTAAAAGGTAGCCTTACTCACATGCAATTGTGGTGGTATTTAAAACAAACAGAATCTCTGGAAACTGGAAAAATATTTTCTGAGGAACAAAGCAATAGGCAGACCCACACTGTTACTACGGATTGTAAATAGTTTGACACACACAGAGGCATGATTATCTGCTCTGTTCAACGTGCCACTAATACTTTATCTCCGGCGTGAAGCTGAAGTTTTCCATTTCTCCCCAATGGACCTCTTATGAAAAAGGAGAGCAAGCCTTACCTTTGAAATTACCCTTCTAATGCCCCAAACCATACCCAGAAATTCCTACCTTAGTCTCAGTTCTCCTTGTGGTCCCATCTTCTGAAGTCACAATAGACACATGGGAAGTAGGGGTACCCGGGTCTTCCTCAACAGTAACAGTCTCCTCTACCATCTCCTTAGGCTCTTGCATCATTGTTATTGATGTCTGGTTGCCGGGGCTTTGCTCCTAAGAAATAAAAATGGAACATGTTTGTCATTTATACTGTCACTACCTAGAAGGTTTTTTGTTTTTTGTTTTTAAACAACGTAGATGATGTCAGACGCCTGGAAATATAGATTCAGAAGGGAGGGTTTTACTGACCCAAGAATAACTAGCTGAGGGTAGGCTAGCCTGAGTGAATAACCTCAGTAAGTGGAGATCACTTGAAGTTGACATCAAACACTCAGCATTTATTGCCCAGTTACAGGAAACTATTTCATATTTACACTTGATTTGCCGTTTCCCTGCTATGCTCAATCTGGGATGAGTGGAGTATCGGTGTATAAAAAACACCAAAAAACCCACCACCACCTCACCGTGCTCCACAATAAATAGGACCATTTCTTTAAGAGCATTTAATCTTATTTAGTATTAAAAACTTATTTCCAACTCATAAAACACACTCTTCAGACCATGTAGCAGTGTATAACAAGGCTATAAATAATTTATTAAGACCTTCTAGTTACTCAGTGCACTAGTTAGCCAAAGAATCGCACAACTGAACTGATGGTAGCAGTAGTGGGAATTTTTCCCTGCTGAATATCCTAAAGATAAATAGATAAAGCCTAACTGGTTACAATCTCAATTAAAAGTTGTAGTATATACACACAACATAGCCAACTAGGGTTGCCAGGCATCTGGTTTTTGACTGGAACACCTGGTTGAAAAGGGACCCTAGCGACTCCGGTCAGCACCACTGATAAGGCCATTCAAAGTCTGGTCTGCGGGTGCAGAAGGGCTAAGGCAGACTCCCTGCAGCTCCCAGTAGCAGCTGGCATTTCTCTCCCGCTCTTAGGCATAGGCACAGCCACGCGGGCTCCACATGCTGTCCCCAGCCCGAGCACTAGCTCCACAGCTCCCATTGGCCAGGAACCGCATCCAATGGGGAATGGTGGGGGCAGCACCTGCTGTGCCTCCACCTAGGAGCTGCTTGAGGCAAGTGAGACCTGGAACCCACACCGTCTCCCACACTCCAACCCCCTACGCCAGCCCAAAGTCCCCTCCGGTACCTCAAACCTCTCATCCCTGGCCTCACCGCAGAGTCGGAGCCCTCATCCCCTTAGGCACTCCAACCCCTCGCCCCAGCCCAGTGAAAATGAGAGAGGGTGGGGGAGAGGAGATGGAGTGAGCGGGGATGGGGCCTCGGAGAAAGGACAGGGCACGGCAAGGGTATTTAGTTTTCTGCAAATCAGTTGGCAACCTTATAGTCTACTGTTGACTTACTTACTTTCGCCCGTCACCCCAGTCGGGGTATGGGCCACCAACCATAGATCTCCAGAGTCCTCTATCTTGGGCCATTCTCTCTAGCTGGTTCCAGGTGTAGCCCATTTTTGTGGTGTCAGCCTGAAGGTCGCATTGCCAGGTGTTTCTTGGACGGCCTCTTTTCCGCTTGCCTTGGGGGTTCCACTGCAATGCCTGTCTGGTGATGTTGGTTGGCTGTTTGTGTAGTGTGTGTCCTATCCAGCCCTACCTTCTCCTTCTGATTTCTTCCTCTGCTGGGAGTTGACGGGTCCTCTCCAATAGGTGGATGTTGCTGATGGTGTCTGGCCAGCGGATCTGGAGAAGCCTTCTGAGGCAGCTGTTGATGAAAGTCTGGATCTTCCTGGTGGTTGTTTTTGTTGTCCTCCAGGTTTCAGCTCCATACAGTAGGACTGATTTCACGTTGGAGTTGAACAGTCGAATCTTTATTGCCAAAGACACCTCTCTGGAGCTCCAGATGTTCTTGAGCTGTAAGAAGGCTGCTCTTGCCTTACCAATCCTTGCTTTGATGTCTGTGTCTGTGCCACCCTGCTGGTCGATGCTGCTGCCTAGGTAGGTGAAGGACTGCATTTCTTCCAGGGGGCTTCCATTCAGTGTGACTGGGTCACTGCTAAGGGAGTTGATTTTGAGGATCTTGGTCTTGTCCTTGTGGATGTTGAGGCCAACCTGTGATGACGTGGCTGCCACTACGTTGGTCTTCTCTTGCATCTGCTGTTTGTTGTGCGAAAGGAGTGCAAGGTCATCGGCAAAGTCCAGGTCATCAAGCTGGGTCCACAACGTCCACTGGATTCCATTCCTGCGCTCGTAAGTGGATGTCTTCATAATCTAATCGATGACTAGGAGAAAGAGAAATGGTGACAACAAGCATCCTGGTCTGACTCCGGTTCGCACCTGGAAGCTGTTTGTGAGCTGCCCTCCATGGATCACTCTGCAGTGTACGCCGTCGTGATCAGGTTGACCACCTTTGCTGGGATGCCGTAGTGCTGAAGGAGCTTCCAGAGGGTCTCTCGATCCACGCTATCGAACGCTTTCTCATAGTCAACAAAGTTCATGTACAACGAGGAGTTCCACTCCATGAACTGCTTGACTATGATGCGGAGCGTTGCTATCTGGTCCGTGCAAGATCTGTTCTGCCGGAAGCCTGCCTGCTCATCTCATAGCTGTGGATCGATGGCATCCTTCATTCTCTCTAAGAGGACTCGGTTGAAGACCTTCCCTGGCACCGAAAGGAGTGTGATTTCTCTGTAGTTGGCACAGTTGCTGAGGTCTCCTTTCTTGGGAATTTTGATGAGGTATCCCTCTTTCCAGTCTGCCGAAATCACTTCTTCCCATATCTTCTCAAAGAGGGGGTACAGCATTTCCACTGAAACATCCAGGTCTGCTTTCAGGGCCTCTGCTGGGATGTCGTCCGGTCCAGTCGCCTTCCTGTTCATCATCATGGTGATGGCTTTTCTGATCTCGTCTCTGGTTGGTTTGTCGCAATTGATTGGGAGATCCTCGTTGGCTGGGTCAATGTCTGGTGGATTTGGTGGTGCTGGTCTGTTCAGGAGTTCTTCAAAGTGCTCCGCCCATCTGTTCATCTGTTGTTCTATTCCTGTTATAGACTTTCCCTGCTTGTCTTTGACGGGACGTTCTGGCTTGCTGAACTTTCCAGACAGTCGCTTGGTGGTGTCGTACAGCTGTTTCATGTTGCCGCTGTATGCTGCCTGCTCCGCTTCTGCTGCCAGTCCATCCACATAGTCTCTTATCCTTCCCAATATTCCTCTTCACTGCTCTGTGGGCTTCAGCATACTCTTCTTGAGCTTTGGCCTTTGCTGCTCTAGTCCTGCTGTTGTTGACTGCTGCCGCCTTCTTCTTTCTGTCTTCTATCTTAGTCAAGATCTCTGCTGTGATCCACTCTTTCTGCTGGTGTTTCTTGATTCCAAGCACTTCCTGGCATGCTGACCTAAGTGTCTCTCTCACTTTCTGCCAGCTGTTGAGTACACGGTCTTCCTCAAACCGATCCTGTAGTACTGAAAACTTATTCTTCAGCGTCAGCCCAAAATCTTCCTTGGTCTTGTGGTCCTTCAGAAGGCGGACGTCGTACTTCGCTCTTCTGTCTGACACGTCTATCCAGTTCTTTTTCAGCTTCAGCTTCAATCTGGCCAGCACTAAGTGATGGTCAGATGCCACATCTGCTCCTCTTCTAACTCTAACGTCCTGCAGGGATCTTCTGAACTTCTTGCTAATGCAGACAAGGTCGATCTGGTTTTCTGTCGTGTCTGCTGGCGATACCCAGGTACTCTTGTGGATCCGCTTGTGAGGAAAGATGCTGCCTCCTATGACCAGGTTGTTAAGTGCACACAGATCCACAAATCTCTCTCCATTCTCACTCATCTCTCCCAGCGCATGGGTCCCCATGACTTGTTCGTATCCTGTGTTGTCAGGTCCAATTTTGCAGTCCACTGTTGAACAGAATGAAAATTCTCCAGAAGGATGGTTCTCTTGAGGAGCGCTACCTGAAGATGATTCTTCTGCCTCCCAAGCAGAAATTTCAGTTACATTTTTCCTTATGCAATTTGTGTGCTTCACATAGCAACAAAGATCAGAAGAGATATTCCTGATGGATGAATGAATTTCAGGAATGTCACAATACATGGACAACGAAACACTGGTTTACAGATTGAGAAAAAAGACTTTTCCAAAACACCTGCAATTCTTGGCTAGGTATAATAGTAGAACAGTCCCTTTCATTGTACTCCCTAAAGCGGGCTGTGCACAGGCATAAGAGTGCAGAACCGAAAGCAGAATCGGGGCCTATGCTTCCACAGGTAAATCCCACTAGACGTAAGATGAATCTGTGATATTCCTTCTATACTTATCTCAATAATGAAATATTTTAAAAATAGCAGTGAAG
Organism: Sternotherus odoratus; assembly: GCA_032164245.1. Classification (NCBI taxonomy): domain Eukaryota; kingdom Metazoa; phylum Chordata; order Testudines; family Kinosternidae; genus Sternotherus; species Sternotherus odoratus. The sequence continues at coordinate 12,772,235 of JAVMKO010000015.1, forward strand.
TATTATGGCCTGTGTAGAATCAATTGCAATGCTAACCAATCCTGTTAAGAGGTGATTGCGGGTAAATCGATATCACTTTTCACTTCACATGGAAGTAAAATGATGGGGATGAAACTGTTCCCATGCAGGTGTTGACTTAAGACTTAACTATCCTGCACCTGTGAGCAGTGTCATCACTAGGAAACTACAGTGTATTGTTTTGTAGTGTTTTATTTAGGAAATTACATTTCATCCCCATGGTAAGCCGGCTAGAATCCTAGGTGGTGACACGCCTTCTGTTGAGTCCTGAAGGAGAGACTACTTTCAAATGGACTTCGTGCAGATGAACAGGACCAAAATCTTGAATTCTCTTGTTACAGTCCATGGGGGGAGGAAGGGAATATTTCATTTAATCCTCACGTGATCTGTAACCGTCTTTGAAACAAGTTAGTTAAGGTGCCCTTGTTCAGTTTACTTTATTTACAGCTATATTGAGGCATTCTGGAAAATACCTGTTATTGCAATTTGGGCTTATACTTTAACTAGTGCATAGTTTCCATGTCCAGGTAGACATTAATAGTAACCCTGTCACAGACTGCGGTACAGGCATTGAGCTGGACGTGGACATGTTGACCAAACAGGAAAGGGGACGAATATTAAAGGAATATGCACACAGGACCAAATTCATTGGTGGCGTAGGCAGGGCCAACTCCATTCCCAATTGAAATCACAGCATAATTAAGACTGCAAAATTTGTCAGCTTGAATATTGTTAAATCCCACAGGAAATCACTCATTTCAGCAGTTTCCAAGCTTTCATTTCTCTAATCACTACTGTCAATGACAGGTGATACATGCTGAATCTTGCAAGTATTCTGCAGTTTAAAAGTCATTTTATGTTTTATCACCATAGGCTAAAGGGGAAACAGTCCTGTGGAAAATCTATTCAGAGTTGCATATTTTCCAGGAAAAAACAACAAAACAAAAACACCATATGCTTTACTTCCAACCCCTTATAGTGAAGCCATTTTCTCCAACCGACAGAGAAGTTTCACCTTAATTGGAGGCTTTCTAGAACCAGAAAGCAGTTTACACATTGTAATGCACGGACAATTCATGACCATCCCTTATTCTTCACTGTAAAGCAGACAGAATTACACAATATTCAAGGTCATTCAACATAATTCATTGTATTCCCTTCCCTGCAACCCTCCCTGCAACCTTTCCTGCCAACTTTCAGAAGGTATCAACCCCCCATACCTTTTAAAGTTGAGGCTTTTGTTCTCTCTCTCTCTCTCTCTCACATGCACACTCACCCATCCACTCACTCACTCACTTCTGGCTGCATTTTGAGGCTACTGGATTACCTACTTTCTCTCCTTCCCTAAATTTTTGTGAGGCACACCCAGCATTGTGATAACAAACTTAGGAAAACTGAAGGACGCAAAAGATAGTTTGTCTTTTGTGTGATATTTTTACTTTAAAATAATTTTAAAACTCCCTTTGTATCTAGGCAGCTGGTGGACAAAGAAAATCTTTAAAGCCTGGCACTTAAAACATGAGTGAACTGCAGACTGGAGCACACCGACTTTAAATGAACACTAGTGCTTGTTTTTATCCTGTGGCTGCTTCTAAAATGATGATCCTGAGAGATTTGATGTGGATTTGCATTCCTAATATAGCATGCTATCAGCCAGAAAAGACTGTCCTGAGCATCGAAAGATTAAAAGCCTGCCTGGTTCAAGTTAGATTTCCCAATGCAGAGCGCTACCCAGGTTACATTTCTCTACCTTTTTACTGCATGAACTACCCAGGGACATGCCAGTGAAGAGAGTGGAATGTTATCCAACCTCCTGTTCCCAGAGTTGACTTCCAGGAGGCTGCTCTTTGATCTCCAACAATTTTTTAATATTCTTGGCTCTCAAGATTTTGGTAAAGTAGCAACATTGCAGGGGGGAAAAAAAGGTGTTTAGTTTCCATCATCATGGTTTGTGTCTCTCAATCACAGAAATCAGGATTCAGTGCTACTTTCAAATTCTTTAAAAGGCATCAGAAATGAATCTCTCTGCTTAGCTCCAAAAATATCCCACACCCTCCTTTGCTTAACAAGTTTCTGCATGAAGCCAAAGTTTCAAACACTTCACCGGTTCAGCTCCATTATTTAAGGACTGAGTACAAACTTGACTTGACGGACATTTTGATATTTGCCAGTCTGTGCAGACTTGTAATGGATCAAATATGGTTCCCTCACTGGCTAGTCTTGGGCCTGGGCTACACTGGGGGGAGCAACCTAAGATACGCAACTTAATTCGGCGTATCTTAGGGCGACTTACCTGGCTGTTCACACAGTGGTGATTCGACCACTGCCGCTCCCCCGTCGACTCTGCTTCCGCTTCTTGAGGAGGTGGAGTTGCGGAGTTGACTGGGAGCATGCTCAGGGATCGATCACTATCTGCAGATCACGCGGGTAGTGAAAATGTACCCTGTGGCAGTTTCCTATCCTGTCATGCAGCAGGAGATTCCAGTTTGGACCCACATCCCACTATTGGTCACTTTGCTAAGGAACTAACAAGGCAAACGTGAGCAGCCTGCAAGAGGAGGTCATGCTGGGTATCACTCAGTGTAGGATTTCTCATTCTGGGGATCATGGATCATTATCAGGGGGCTGTGACAACCCTACCTTGTCCATATTGTTAAATTGGGGGTGGATCCCAATATGGGAAAGTCAAGATTGAGCCATTGCTTTACAGTCAGTTGGAAAGATGTTCAGGATTCTGACAGCTCCAGCAGGACAGAGATCTTACTCTCTTGCCTTGCCTTCCAGAGACCACAACATCTCATTTAACCGTTCAAGCATGATGGCCAGACTACAGAAATGTAAGAGCGTTTACATAAAATCATGGCAGGAGTTCTCTGGTGATAAATGATCATATTTGCAAGATGTCACCGAGAGAAGTCACCGAGTGTAATGTATGAGGCATGATACAAGTCATCAGCTCTTTGGTTCTGTCACAAGAAAATCAGAAGTCAACACTACCTTATTAAAAAAGTAGGTCCCAATCCAGTAAGTGAGAAAGCGTATCAATAATGAAGGCTTTTCTCTTTGCTTTTTGTCAGTGGATGAATCACATCCCTGTTTAGCTGTGCTTAAATCTCCAGCAGCCTCTAAAAAGAAGCCATTGTTAAAAAACAATCAATTTATCCCCAGCCCATAAAAGTTTAGTGCAGTTGAAATATCTTTAGACATTTCAGGCAAGAACCGTAAAATAGTAATTCTTGTTTTGTTAAAAGCAGAGTGATTTGCCATACAGAAATATCTCCGAAGGCCTACTTTACATTAGATTATTGCAGTCCCTAGGACCACCATCATTTTGATTCCTAGAGTTATCTTTCCATCAAAGTGACTATTTTATATCTGTTTAATAAAAGAATAAGCTCCCCTAGAAGGATAGCACATCCTGCATTGAGACGGAAAAGTTGTGTTATTTTACTCTCTGCTTATGAAACTGTTTAAACTACAGGAGATTACCTCTTGCCATCAAAATAGTCACTCTTCAAACACACTTAAAGCATGTCCATCTAATAGCCCTCCTTCCTGCAGACTCCTTCTGTTTAGTGGATTGCTGTAGAGGCGATATTCAGGTGACTGCTTACTACACATTACTATTCGATAGCAGGTCTGTAGGTTTCAGCAAGACAGCAAGGCTGTTTACACCAGTGGGACACTAGGCTTTTTTGGACTAGTATAGACATAGCCAAAACATATTGATTTCTAGAAATATATTAGAAATCTGGGCATACTTAAATCACATGATATTTTTAATTGAATAAAAATGAGAATAATTCCTGTCTCCTACCCTTTGTCTGATTTTTCTAATGAAACCCTAATGTTTGCAATGGCTTTATATAATAGGACTACTTAAGTATGTGAAGTTAAGTCCACAAGTCAGTCTTTGTAGGATCAGACTTTCAGGATCAGTCTACTCTTGAAAAGATACTTCAGATTAAGGTAGGGAGTGAATTTAAAGTGCAATGCTATTGCAGAATAACTTCATATGTAGACAAGCCCTTATACTGTAACCTCTTTGGAGCAGGGACTATTATATCTGTACAGTTTCTAGCACAACAGAAATCTACACTTGGTTGGGGCCTGTAGGTCGTACTGAATTACTGCTAATAATAAACAGAAACTATCTTTTAAGGGCTCATGTTCAGTGCGCTCTGCAGTTAAAGCAACTGTGACTTGATGTGGAGCCCAAGCCAAGTTGGGTCTTAGTTAAGGCACTCTATTGTGTGATACAGGAGGTCAGACAATGCTACAGAGTTGAATGTCAGAAGTGACTACTAGGACATGGCCACTCACAGAAGTCACATCCTCAAGTCAGTCAAGTCTTCACAAAAGAAAAATGATTCCCCTAATCAAAAGACAAGCTCACTTAGCACGTGACACCATAATAAACCAAGCTGTACACCACAATGCAGAAGCTGGTCTCAGAGCAGTTTCACACTCTCCTTGACCTTTATGTACAAGCATGATAAATAGATAAATAAAGAATGATGCCAAAGGCCTTTAAAAGCCAGTGTTAAAAACTGGACTTTTCAACCACTGACAAGTCATTTTGGAAAGCATTTTTAGCCACAAACAAAGAAGAATTTTGTAACGGACCAATGCAATTCATGATCTGAGCTCTCCACAAGACACCACACCTTTCAGGGAAAGAAAGAAAGAAAATCAAACCAACCCCCCCCCCCAACAAATAAAAATAAAAAAGTAGTAATATTCATCCCCGAAGTTCAGCAAAATACACTAGCACTCTGTTCAGCCACGGGTAACTGCCCATCAACAGGGAAAGCTACAATCTCTGCCCAGCCGTCTACAAAGAGGGCTTTTATACTATTTTAACAATCTGAAGTGTCTCAGTTAATGGAAGACTGGTCAATTGGCCCTCAACTATTTCTAATTGACTGGAATGATGGATGAAGCTAAAGGGGAAGCTGACCCACTGAACTTTTCCACAAAGCTAGAAAACTGCAGGAGATTGTCAAGAGTGCTTTAAGAATGGATGTGCGAGGAAGAGGGATTCCAGGGGCACTGCCTCCTCCTTAACCTGCTGGATGACCCAGGTAATTATAGGCCTGCTGCAAAATTGTTTTTGGAGGAGAGGAAAAAAAAAACAACCACCCTGAACCCAAGGCAGTAACAAAAATACCCTATTCACTGCACTCCACTTCAATATTTTCCTCTCCCACTCTCCCCACTTTTCTCCATTAGCTGAAGGCTAATGTGTTGCACAGCTCTACCACGCAAGTTGGCCCTCTAGATCAGAAAGGGCAATTTATCACTTTCACAAGAAAGATGTCTCGGTTCTTTATTGTCTTGTCTTGCCACAGCAAGGATTTTTTCAGATCATTCTGGTGCTAACTGAATATGCTGAGACTTTAAATCCCGGCCATCTTCAAAAGCAGGTAATGTTAATCACCCCACTGCATTAAAAGTAATGCTCAATAACGATGATGAATGATGGGTGCCCGGTGACCTTCAGAACACTGTAATTACCGACAGCCTTTCAACAAGGAAAGAGCCACATAGACCATGTACTGGAGCAAATAACCTAAACCAGTGGTTCCCAAACTTTAACAACCTGTGAACCCCTTTCACTAAAATGTCAAGTCTCACGAACCCCTCCTAAAAAATGAAAGCAGTGATTTTGGAAATATAAAATTTGTTTTTATGACACACTATTAATTATGATTCATCATTACAGTATTTTTATTACATTCTGAAAATGGCAACACTCTTCCAAGACTTCACTTTCGTAGCTTGTATCACTTTGAATAAGCTTGTTATAAGACAAGGCTCCTATGTTTCATCAAGGAGTATCAGATGTGAAACAGCAGGAAGGTATTTAAGAAGCCAGCTCAAAATGTTCCTCCTACACAAGCATTCAGGTCTTGAGCAGTCCAGGCAAGGATAAGGGGCAAGGAATCCAGAGGGGTTGTCAGGGGGCGGGGGGCGGTTGGATGGGGCAGAGGTTCGGGGGCGGCGGGAAGGAATTGGATAGGCATGGGTGTCCCAGGGGGCAGTCAGGGGACAGGGACAGTTGGATAGGGGGTAGGATCCCAGCCCTCCATGCAAATTTTGCAATCCCAACATGGCCCTCAGGCCAAAAACTTTGCCCACTCCTGCACTAAACACACGTTCTGCGTAGTGCAAAGAAAAAGGGGTTTCTTTGGCTACGTCTACACAACTTACAAATTAACCTGCAGGAGCAAGTTTCAAAGCCTGGGTCAAATGACTTGGACTCACGTTGGGGGGCTCAAAATAGCAGTGTAGACTTATTCAGGGCTGGGCCGGAGCTGAAGCTCAGACTCTTCCCACTCACCAGGTTTTCAAACCTGGGCTCCAGACCAAGACAAACACTTTTATTTTTAGCTCGAAGTCGGTTGACTCAGACTGTGAGACTTGCTGCAGCGGGGGCTGGGTTTAGTTTTTTGCTGTGTAGGCATACTCTTAGACAAAACCTTTACAAGAATAAGTAATTACTGTTCAAGACACAACTTGGCACTCTATAGCGCCTTCCACCCACGGAGCTCAAAGGGATTTTCAGACAATGAATTTAGTTCAACTTTCCCGAAAGGGAAGAAATGAGGCCGACGTTATCCTTACTGTACTGATGAGGATATCAAGGCACATCACGCTTTAGTCATTTACCCAAGGTCAGATGTCCATGACAGACCCCTGAATTGAACCTAGGTGTCCTGACTTTCACTCCAGTGCCTTAGTCACAAGACCATCCTTTCTCCTTAACAGTCCATAAGCTCAACTTCAGGAACTAGAGTCAAGAGAGCGTTTTTCCCAAACATGATTTCTAAATCAAGGACAGAAGGCAGATTGCACTCTGGGTAAAATCGCACTTCTCTTGAAATGCAGCTTATTTTGCTATAGCTTAGTATTTAATCAGGAAAATCTGTCCACCACGAGATCATATTAAAAGAATGGGAAAACACTATCTTACTGTGATTGTACAGATAATGCTCTCTTTCTCCTTTACACTACTGTAGACCTGTAATTTGCTACCCAAGTGCTATGAGCAAGCCACATGCTAAAAGAATATTACAGAGAGATTTACTAAAAAAATCAGTAGCTAAACACAATACAAGTGAGCATATCTAATATCTGACTAAACGAACAGCAGTTGTGTACTGAACTCAGTACAACACAGACTGGTACTTGCTGACTTCCTAGGGTCTTCAGATGAACTGGCAGAAGTTAAACTGAGGGAGAGTTTTCCTGGTTAGATCACAGATTACAATCTTCCAACAGAATTTTCTTCTTCTCTGCCTGCTCCTTATTTAATGTTGGCATACAGGCTTGTGGGAAGGAGGAGTCCTCTGCACATTCCTTTTCTTGCCAGACATTTAAGAAACATTTCTCCTTCTCCCCCCAATCCCTCTCCAGGTTTTGATCAGGCATTAAGATGACACACATATTAGTATATACAAATCCATAAGTTTATATACAAAGGGGAGCACCTGAGGTCTATTACTCAGTTTGACAGATTTTCCTCTTTATGAAGTAGCCACTCAGAGGGTATGATCAGTGATGCACGCAAAACACCAGCACATTGAATCAAACAAAGCCAAAGAGTTATACTTGGGTGTATTTCAGGGCTTTATATACACACCTAGAGCACACCAGATAGCTTGTATGGAGAAGTAACTATGCCGACTTCACTGGTATAACAGACCTGAGCAAAACGCTTAATTTATTTCAAGGCAGAGTTAATTTCGAGGATGTAGAAGTAGTTTATTTACCAAAGCTTGACCTTAGTCTCTCTACATGTCTCGACGGCTATAACAAAATCAGAATTAAATTCAAGGCGCACAGAATCCCCCCCAGGAATAAGTTATAGAGTAAACTGCCTGGCTGCCATTACCATTAATCCCTGGCTAATTCCATGGGTACTGCACAGATAATGTACTCAAGACTTTACATCAAGCAGAGTTCACTTGATTTGGTTTTGAGCTGTCAGACTGCTGCTCTGTTCTTAAAATAAAAATGGCACTTTTTGATTCAGTTCTGGAGTCCCTACTGCGTGTACATAAAATTATCTCAGTTCAGGGCAACTGCTCCCATTTCCCCTCTCCGCGGTCCACCAACGGCACCCAAAGGTTTCCAGTTTATAGCCACTAATCTCTTGGGCAGAGACCTCCCTCTCCCTCCCTCTTGAGGGGAGATTTTAAGGCTGCACAGCTCCTTGGATTACATTGCGGTATCTCTATCAAGACAGTCAGCCTACAAAGATCAGCACCTGTGCTTTGCTTTCTCCCCAAGTGCTATGGACAGCATATTACCAGCAGTTACCAGTTACCACACAGCTCCTTCTAAGCAAGCACATTTATTCCTCAGGTAAAAACACTGAGAACAAACATTCCTATACCCAAGCTAACACCTAACCAGAGGTCACCCCTCAGTCCTATGGGGCCACAGTAGGTGAAAGTCTCTCTCATCTTTCTACCAGGCTTGAGGCCTCCCTTGGACTGGCCTATCCATTTGATGGGTTAGAAAAAAGAGGCCAGGAGTCATTTTAAACTCAGGCTATTTATCCTTTTTGGTCAGTTGACCTTTAGAGAATTGAGTTTGAAGCATACACGCAAGCCTCTCCCGGTGGTGGTTCTTCTCTGGAGGTGTTATAACCTGAATGAATTTGCCTAATCTTCTCTGCCCCTCTTCCCAGCCTGCCACATTTTAGATCCTGGAAAAGCTATGGTTACCCTGCCCCATGCAATTACATACAGTCTCCTGCTCACAATGATACATAAAGTTAAAACAGCAACATCTCCCAAAGATACTGTAAGAAATTGACATATCTAGCACATAACTTCTGCTAAAACATTGCTGAACCACGATTCAGCTCCATTGATCTCAAGCCAAGCTTTCATTCTTAATGAGATTCCTAACAACTGGAGGCATCTTTGAAAACTGTATGGTGGAGCAACAGTGGGGTGAAAAGAGGACAGAAATTCAAATCTAAATTACTATTTCCTTGCTATAGTGGAAGACAAGCAAAGGCAACATGAGATTACAGACTTCACTAAAAGGCATGAGAATAAAATGTTTCTCTCTTAGGTTAGGTTTATTTTTGGTAGGAAAAATACTCCTTTATAAAGGGGGAGTCGTTCCATCCATCATGTTGATCAGGAACCCAAACAACAACAGGAGTTGCACAAATACAGCAATCATGCTATTATCTTCTGTCAGTTCCTTGTTATTTTTGGCAGCAGATACAAAAAGCTTCCCAGTTCTTATTCACGGAAGGGATCTAGACACGGTCTGTTTGACCCACACATCAATGGCATTCAATGAGACAAGGCCAAGTGGCCATGGAGTCATTGGAAAGAACTGGCAGATCAGTGCTTCCAACAAAATCTCACACTCTTAAATAAGGCGGCCGGTCTTAGGTTTGTCAGAACAGAAGAAAACAAAACAAGCTTGAGTGTCTGCCATTGGGTTTTGTTTTCACTAATTCACTAACCTCCTTACACAGAGCCCAGGGCTGGCATCCGTAATAACGTTGCTGATTTATACCATCTACTAAAGCCACTGCTTTTGATTTTGTTTATAATATGGGACAAGTAATCAAAGCAGAACAGCAGTACAGTTCTGCAGTCCAGCTTGTTAAATCAGAGAGTGGGATAATCATGAACAGACTGGAATAGAGCAGGGAAGAGGAAGAAAAAAAAAGCAATTATGGGAATACGAGGGAGAGAGGCCAGAAGAGAATAGGGGTCAGATGAGAAGCATGAAAGAATGTGAGGAGTCAACACTGGGAGCAGGGGGCGGCACATGAGAGAATGAAGATGTGGAGATCGAATGCAAGAAGAAAGCTGAATGGAAAGAAGTGGTGGAAAAAGAGAGGAAAGAGGGAAAAACTACTACAGTAGACTCTCGATTATCCAGGATTGGATTAACCAGGATGTAAAAAAAAAAAAAAAAAAAAAATACGCGCAACTCGCAGGGCCGGCTCTGTCTTTGCTGCCGCCCCAAGCACACACACACACACACAAAACCCCACGAGGGCACAGGGCAGCCAGTAAACCAACACCCCCTCTCCCTAGTGCAGGGTGGCTGGTGAGCCAACCCGCACTCCCCATATTTCCTATGGATGGTGATGATCCGGGATTTTATTAACCAGAATTATTTTTTTCCCTATCATCCTGGATAATCGAGAGTCTACTGTACATCTTTAAAACGTTAATGTTCCTTTTGTTTATTGTTGTTATAATGTTCTTTATACTTTATAAAATATTGACAACATTGGTCAAACTGCACTATCAATAGCTTTTTTCCCCAAGGTTTCCAAATAATTCAGGTGCTATTCTTTGCTTTACATGTTTTGCCTGTGTTATTTTTGTGTTTCCAGTCATTCACTAGGCGTGTACCATGAACTGGTGTCCTCGGAGGAGGAAGAGATTAATCACAGGAACTTTGAACACAAGCCCTGATTTCAACTTCATGCAATCACTGAGAACATTTAAGTTTGTGTACAGGCACTGAAGAGTGTGTGCACACAGATATGAAAACAGAAACAAGGAAAACTATTCTGCTCCTACACTGGTAGCCAAGGATGACTCCGAAGGGGTCATGGGCATCTTCCCACTAGGATCAGGAAGTCAGTACCTAGCCTCGTGCTACCACAATCTTTCCAAAACACATCACATCTTTTCATGACTGCTGGTTTTCCCTCTCAAAACCACTCTGTTCTCTTGATCCAGATTCATACAAACAAACAATTAACAGTATTCTTCTAGAGGGGGAGGTGACTGAATGCAGCTGCAATGCCCCACACAACTGTGCAAGTAACTCTCTAAGGAAAGGAAGGAAACTGTACTTTAATTCAGTGATTTCCAACCTTTTTCAGAGTAAGACCTCTGCTGTATCACTCCACTAGGCTTGCAACACCTCAAGCTCCATGGTAGCCTACAGCACAGGTACAAGTTTAAGTTGGACAGAGACAGCAAGGACCCTCAGCTCAGTACACTGGATCACCAGGATCATCACAAATGGAGGGACAGGCTGGCCTACCAGTGTTTGAGAGCTATCTGCTTTAACCAACACTCACTCTTAGCTGACATGTTGTTCCTAAAGAGGGAAGAAAAGGGTAAGAAAAGCAGAAACAAAAAAATACAAGGGGGCTGAGCATGTTGCAGCTTCTGTAGGCCATGGACATTACACCCACAAGTGGGTACTTGCACCCCTCCATTCCCCCTGCCACAGCTTCCTGTGAGCTATCCTCCTATGCCTCTCTATTTCAGGGACTCCCTGCAAGTCCCCCCAACTAGGGTGACCAGATGTCCCGATTTTAAATGGACAGTCCTGATATTTGGGGCTCTCTCTTATATAGGCTCCTATTACCCCTCACCCACATGCCAATTTTTCACACTTGCTGTCTGCTCGCTCACCCTACTTCCAACCCATTCCCCATGCCAGGGGTCATATTTCCACCATGTCACCTCTGACAAGCCAGGAGCTTGGTGTTTCACCTGTGGTCCATTCCTCCCCCTCTCCCCCCACACCTTTGCCCTGTTATGCCAGGGACTCTGTGTGCTCTCCTCCTGCATTACCCACTTTCCTCCCTAGCAGGGTCTCACATGGTCTCCCAGCATAATTGGGTCTTTGTACATCCCCTATTCTCCTCCCTCCCTGGCCTCAATGCCAAGGTCCTTTGTGTTCCCTTCATGCCACAGCTTCCCCCCTTCTGTATCTCTGCTTGTACATTCACCCACTCAATACTGCACCTTCTGGGTTCCTCTTTTCCTCACCACCACCACTCCCCGCCCTCCATTCCTTTGTGGGTACCAGATTAACTCCTCCACTCCCAGCCACCCACTCCCTATGCCCCTTCAAGGTCCCTTATGCCTACATCCCTCTGGCCTTTGCTGCTTCCCCTTCATTCCATTTCTGGGTCCCCATTTCTGCCACCACTCTCTTGCTCCCGCTCCCCAGAAGCCCTCCCTGTAAGGGTCTATTATTTCTCTTGCAGACATACAATATCTCCCCCAAAGAAAGTTGAGATCCTGCCTCTGATGTCTAGGCAGGAGAAGCAAAAGGATTCCCCTGCCTGATGTACCAGGCATTCTGGGAGCACTGATTTTGGGGGGGGGGGGTAGCAGGGTGGCTACCCGCTCCCGGCCAAAGGGGTTTAAAACAGCCCTGCAAAAGGCTGTGGCTGGGGGCAAGCAGCTCCCAGGCTGATTGAGCTGAGCAGCCACAGCTGTGGCTGGTTTAATTAGGGCCCAGCTGGCCCTCATAAAAGGGCTCAGTTTGGTGCAGGAGAAAGAGTCTCCTCTGTCTGCAGAGGCAGACAGGCCTGGCTGCTGGGAGCTTGATAGAGTGAGAGTACCCAGAGGGAAGCAGGGCTGGGGCAAGGCAGGAGGAGCTGGGGAAGCTCTAGCCTGGAAACCCCCAGGCTGCATGGCCTAGGAGAAGGCTCCACAAAGGGTACTCGGTAAGAGGGCACCAGGGTCCAGGGAGGGACTCTGGGCCAGAGCAGCAAGCGGGACATCGGCCTGCAGAGGGCGCTCCAGACACTGGTGAGCTAATTCCCTGGGCAAACCAGCAGCAGGTGCCGCAGGGGTTAGTCGCGGCCCTGCTACAGGGGGGTAAAAATATCCTTGTAAAAGTACAGTATGTTTTCAAAAAATAAAAATCACCAGATGATCCAAGTTTCAGCACGCAGAGTGGGAACACATGCAATAAGAATGTGTTCTCTCATTGCAGAGCTGCTCCTATAAGCAGCTCATTGAAGGAGCTGCCAATGCAAACACAAGGCATTCAGCCACATCCTATACTTTGGAAAGCTACAGCAATTTCAACAGATTTGAGAGTCTCCTGATCTGAACAAGAAATATAATTTCACAGACAGCTCAGTCAGCTTGGATGAGTGAGATCAACAAGTGAAGAATAAATTTCCAAAGTCAAGATCTAAAAGTCAGCCACTGAAGGAAGATATCTATTAATAAATTTTTATCTTAAAGCAGAGACAAATAATGGAGACTTCTTAAATGAACCCATTTCAAACATAAAAGCCCGTTAAAAGGAATGGTTTGCACAAAGAAGTTACAGCAGCAATCATGTATAATTCCACCTATCTGATCAAGTGACTAACAATTCACTCCACTCCAGCTAATGCCCTTTTATGCAAAATATCTGGAGTTTGCTTCCACACACACATGGAAAACCCAGCCTCTCTCATTTAATTCAATGTTCTCTGTGAACACTGATTCACATACTACAGTATTTATAGTTTACTAGTGTTTATCAGTTGCCCACAAGCAGAAATCAAATTACTTTATTCAGAAAAAGTCTAGTTAAAGTTGCCAATCAATAAATTAGTTTGCAGAAAACTGGCAAAGTATTTATTTGCCAAGAGCAAGGAGCATTACAAAGCATAGAGTTCCATTTGGTAAATTAAAGGAAATCCTCTTGGTAATCAGATCATTCAATTCTGACTGTAAACCACAATATTGTAACAGATGCTCAATATACTCTTATAGCAGTGTTTTGGAATTGAAGAATACCAGATAACCTGATCTATGACCCTGGTGGTAGAAGATGTTACAGCCGTTCTTAATCCTGACTTTTATAATCTTGTCGGCATCATTCATTGTGCTTTTGGATACATAATAACCTGCAAAGCTCTGCAGTTTGCTGGTTTATAAACCTGCCCTGCCTATTCACTGGGTGCAAAGATTCTTGCTGACTTCATGTATCATTTCAGTTGCAGTCATCAGGGACTAATAATTTTTACTGCTAGGGAGTTAGGCTGAAAATACAAAGTAGAAAAAGTATGTACATGCCTGAAAGAGATAGGAGACATTTTGATAGCATGAATATATTACATTGACTACTGGAAATACCTGTAAAGGTATATATTCTACTAATGAAAACTGGGGAACTTTAAAAAACAGAAATAGAGGTATACAGCACATATACAGCACTAAAAAAGGTGATCAAATACTGCATGAGTTTTGTAAACATTCATTCAGGTTTTGAAATCACTGACCCAGCCATGTTCATAGAATCACAAAATATCAGGGTTGGAAGGGACCTCAGGAGATCATCTAGTCCAACCCCCTGCTCAAAGCAGGACCCATCCCCAATCAAATCATCCAACAAACTTTTGCCCCATATCCCTAAATGGCCCCCTCAAGCAGGGCCGGCAACAGGGGGGTACTACAGTTACAGCTGTACCGGGCCACGGACTTAAGGGGGGCCCCCCTTAAGTCCAGGGGCCGGTACACAGCTGTATCCATAGTCGTCCCCGCTTGTCGCCGGGCCTGGGCGGGGGGCGGAACGACGCGGCATCACGGAGCCCCCGCACAGGCTCTGGTGTAACCCGAGCAGCCCGGCCCCGCCCCCGGCGCCCCAGTGGAAAGTCTGATGCGGGGGGAAGGAAGAAGGTGGATTTATCGCGGGGGCAGGAGCTGGGCTGGGCCCAGCCGCTCTCCCACGGGTCTTTATAGGCGCGGGCTCCTCCCTGCCCAGCCCCGGGCCGCTTCCCTTCAGCCCCCACAGGCTGGGCAGGGCCGGCCTGGGAGCGATGCGCCCGCCCACCCCAGCACACACCCAGCCTGCCCAGGGGAGCCCCCCGGCCTGGCAGGGAAGCTACAGCTGCCCACTGGGGCGCGGCTTCTGCTCCCACTGCCCACAAGCCCGGAGCCAGGGACTCCCCCGCATGTGCGGGTCTGGCCCGCTGGAAACTCTGCCGCCCAGGGAGGAGGGGGGCAGGCTGCTCGATCGCTCTCACTCTCCCGAGGCACAGCCTGGCTGGGGGGGCCCTGGCCAGCCTCGGGGCTCGGATCCCGAGCCCATCCCCGCAGCACGTGGGCAAGCTGCGGACACCAGGCGCCTGGCGTCCAACTTGCGCCTTGCTCTGGCCTCCACGGAGGAGCGACAGAGCGAGCGCTGCTCCACGGGGGCGGGGGCCAGCGAGCAGGGCTGGGGAGACCCGGGGCCGGGAGCCCATGGCAGCCCAGCGGGGGGAGGCGGGGCAGCTGCGGAGCGTAGAGCCCACCGGAGCCGGGAGCGACGCTGCGGCCGCCGCTGGCGCGGGCGAGACACCTGCGGGCCGGCCGCCAGGGAGCGCGCGGGGCGGGGGGCGCGGCGGGAGCCGGAGTCAGAGACTCGTGGATAGGCAGCTCCGCGCCGGAACCGGTTGCACCCCCACCCCAGGTATGTCTGGTAGCCCGCGGGGAGGTCGTCAGGCTGGGCGGGCGGGGAGGGGGGCAGGAGACTAGGCTGGATGGGGTGGGCGAGGCGTGGGTGCGAGAGGGAAGGAGGTTGGGGGGGGTGGAGGCTGAACTGGGCGGGGCAGGCATGGGGGCAGGAGGCTGGGTTGGGAGTGGGAGGAGGTTAGGTTCGGTGAGATGGACCGGGCCAGGCAGGGGTGGGGGAGGGAAGGCGGTTAGAGATGGGGGGAGGCTGGGCGGGGGTAAAGGAAGATCACCCCCAACAGCGGGGTGGGCCAGGCAGGGATGGGTGGGGAGGGGAGGAGGTTAGGCTGGGGGAGGAGATTAGGTTGGGTGGGCCGGGTCAGGCGGGGGGCCACAAACTATCAGAGTGCGGGAGCCCCACAATCAGAGTAGGGGGCCCCAAAATTTCTGTCACCAGCCCTGCCCTCAAGGACTGAACTCACAAGCCTGGGTTTAGCAGGCCACTGCTCAAACCACTGAGCTATCCCTCCCCCCATGCCACCTCATTATTCATGCCCCCATGTTCATGCCATCTCATTATTTACTATTCACAAACATCTAAGGGCAGAGGTTTTTGTTTGCACAACTATTTGGGAGAGTTGTTCTCTCATACAAATACGCATTCACACATAGATGTGTATATTTGTGCATGAATAAAAATATTCATTACTCACTATTCTAGTTTGAAAAGTCTCAGTCAAACAATCAAGGAGCAGAAACACCACCATGTGACCCAGATGACCAATCACACTTTAGAAAATAATCTAAAAGAACAGTTGGTTAATATCCAATAAGCTAATTGTTTGTCCAAACTAGGACACAAATAGTTAGTACTATCATTTGCAGAAATATACTTCAGTTTGCAAGCTATTCACAAACAGAAAAAGGGCTGCGTTCATAATAAGACTGCTTTTTTTTTTTTAAAGGAAGAGGCCAATTAGCATACTTGTAGTAATAATGGATCTTTATGCTGTCAGCTTCTCTCCAGGAATTTTCAGAAACCATATGAGCATATGCAATGGACATACACTGAAGCCACTTCAATATTTCCAACATACATTTAATGAAGTCCAATTATATACATTTCAGCTTTCATCTTGTGGAAGATTTGCCTTATTTTCATTTCTTAAATTTCAAGATTCCATTTTAAGCATGTAATTTAAGAAAAATAGGTTTAGTCTAAAATATAAAGCTGCACATTCTTCCAATGGCAAAACAAGTTGCTTTGTTAAAAAAAAAAAAAAAAAAAGAGGGAGCTGCACACCAGATGTACTTCCAGATGGGTACTGCTGGGGATATGTACTAAGTTCACAAAGATCTCTCTCCTGTTCTCCATGCACACAGCCAAGCTCTAGACACTAAAAGCTGACACATATCTAAAGAATATTTTAAATCACAAGCAGAATTTAAGGAACCATTGAGGGATAAATTAAACATTCCTGACCGGGCCCTGTAAATCAGGGCAACTTCCGATGTTCTTCAGGTGAGGCAAGGACAATCCATCTTGAATTATTAAAGACAACCAAAAGTCACTAACTGTCTTTTGCTGATTTTGTAAGTTCCCTGGTTTTATTTAATTCAGTGTGAGCTTTACTAGCATTAGGATTGCAGGGTCAGCCCTTCCCTATGTTACTTATTCTGAAGTGTCTCTTTGGGGCATAAGCAGGAATATTTTATTGTCATTATTAATACAGGTAATCCTGTAACGCAGGCTATCTGGATTATAATATTTGGTTCATATCTTTAAACTAATCAAACATCAGTACAAGTTCATATATTTTAGTTTAGTTTGATTTGATAGTTAAATAAATATCCAGAATAAAGCACTGATGAATTACTCTGAGAACATTTGCTGCATCTCAGCAGCAAAACTGTAACAGACTTAGCAATTATTTCTTTTCTTTCTTAAAGCATTAACCTTCAGCTTTGGATATTCAGCAAATTAAGATGCTCAGGCACAAAATAGCTTTTGTAGCCATTTGCATCTGGTATTACCAAGAAGATCTGGAAAAAAACAAAAAAACAATTAGCTGTCAAACAGGTGTAGCAGATTTTAAGATCTTTACTGTCAACCATCAAACTAAAGCTCAAGTGTTACTTTAATATTCTCTCTATCAGCGACATATATACTGATTTGCCATCATTTCCATGCTGTGAGATGATCAAAATTAAATTAATTTTTTTAATCCATCCTTATAACTCCATGGGGCCTACTTTTTATCCAGCCTACAACACTTATATCATCAATGCACTATCAAATATACTGCAAACACAGATGCTTGATACTCGTAAGGAGGATGATATTACTATCCTAGCCTGAAACATGGTTTCCTTTTCTTTAAGTGCACAAAAGGCATATATTCAAAACTTGATAATCGCAATTTACTTTACACAGTACATAAAAATCTGAGTCCTAGAGAAACTCCTAAAATGATCAAGAGGTAGCTTCTTTCTTTCAAGAAGAAAACGGGTAGCAAAAGTTAACAAAATGTTGTATTTAGTATACAAAAAACATATCACTACCTGTGAGCCAAGTATGACGTGAGCCTAAAAGGTTTTCCCTCAGAACAAATGTAGTTGTTAATAGATCTACTGAATTAATTGCCATGCTGCCAGCGGCTGTGAATATATAGATAGTACTCAGATGTGTCAAGGTTTGGCTCCTATTTAAGAGGCTCATGAAGGCACTAAATTCAGTCCAAAAACTTATCAACTCAGTTTTCCATTTTTGCCAAGTTCAAAGCATTCCTTCTATATTTAAGAGAAAATTAAAAATTCTTAAAAGATATTCAGACAAATGACATAAAAATGAGCTATGCTCTTCCTTCAGGTACAAGCACAGCCTCGGTTGGGAAGGGAAGGCATTTTTAGGATGCAAGACAGAAGAGACTAATCTGAATCCATCCCTTCTATGAGTTACGCATCTATCACAATAGAGAGCTTCTTTCCAAATACTTACCTTTAGACTCCTTATAAAAATCTATTTGTAGTAGCTGTTCCTATCGCTATCCAATTAAGCTTTAAATCCAATGTATCCTCTCACTCCCACTCCCTTTCATCAGCATGCAGTGTAGGAGGAATATTTTTGGATTCTTACAGTGCACCTGGCACTAGCATATATGGTGACATTTTCCAATGCTATTGGTTTCATTCAGAGAGAGTTTTTTCATCACATATATAAATAATGTCAGCTGGTAGGTTCTGTGACTTTATTTACTGATGTAGGAGTTTTCCTTCATCGATCTGTCTATATCAACCCAGGCTGTGAGAGCACAGGACATGGAAATCTGTCTTAGAACTGCCCTTGTGTAAACACTACACTAGCTCAAGAAGTGTATATTCTCACCCATATGCACAAGTTCTTCTCTAGAATAAAGTTCAGATCAGACGCTTCTGTCTTAAACCATCTCTCAGCCTCCTGTATGGGACTATGAATTAGAGCAGTTAACAACACTTTGATAGTGAACACCATACCGTCACAAAATCTCTAGTGCAAGACTGTAGATGTTAATTTAGTCTAACTCTCTAATTTCAGCTTTCCCTCACCTGGGCAGCGTCCAGTTAGCCCAATTCAGAAACAAGACAAACAACAACTATAATTACCACACCCAGTGGTGGGCTCAAGTTGCAGTGTCTAGAGCTTACTAGTAGCCGCACACCAGACAAAGGGGGCCTCCCTGTCTTCTTTTCAGATGTATTTTTAAAGTCAGTATTTCTGGGACAGAAATTTCATCTTAGCTAAAGCAGCATATCATATTTCAAGGTTTGACTACCACGTCGTCACTGTAATAATATACTGCTGAAAGCAAGCTGTCCAGGCTGAGACCAGATGTTAGACCACTGCTTAGACAAATAATTGTATCGGCATGTCTAGGAGTCTCGTAAGTGTAGCTATACAATATCGTATAGCCAGTTAATTTCAAAACAAATATTGTAGGCAATGGTTAGAAACATCTCTTTAATCAGGTGGATTGGTCTAGGTCAGAACGACACAGATCTTTTTTAGGGAAAAAAAGCCCGCATAACTTGTTCACAGCATGGGTTCACGAAGTATTGGCCTCTGTTCTCTGCTTGGCAACAAATAGCAAGAACATGAAACAAGTTGAGTGGTTCCACACACAGACTGCAAACCAAACTTGGGAAGTTGTGATAAAATGAGGCATTCCATGTTCTGAGTAGTGTACCTAGTCTGGGTGTCCACCAATCACAAATCTCCCCCCTTCCCCAGTCCTTTGCAACTACATAAAATTACACGTGGCTAAGACCTCATTTGTTCTAGAGCAGGGATGTCTAATTCAAATCACGACGAGGGCCACATGAAGACTAGTACATTGACCCTACGGCCTCATAACTGACACCTTTACATATAAAAGGTACAAAAGCCACTCCCTGCCCCCACTCCACCCCTTCCATGCCCCGCCTCTTCCCACCCCTTCTCCAAAGTCTCTGCCTCTGCCCCACCTCTTCTCCACTCCTCCCCTGAAGGCATGGCTCCCTGCTCCTCCCCCCTTCCACCTGAAAAGCTCCAAGAGCTGCCAAATAGCTGTTTGGTGGCAGGAAGCACCCGGAGTAGGCAGAGGTGCCGCACACAGTGGGGGGGGGGGGGGAAGCTTGGCAGCCACAGGAAATAACTCTGGGAGAGGGCATGCAGGGAGCTTGGCGGGCTGCAGCAAATAACCCTGCAGACCACATGGGCCACATGTTTGAGATCCCTGTTCTAGAGCTTGCACACTGAGGTGCTTATGGAACCTCATGAGCCCTTGGTCACCTAAGCCTGTAAGGACTTACTCAAGCCACCTACTGATTACAGATGTCTGTAGGGGAGCTGGATAGAGTTCCTGTATATGGCCCTTGCAAAATCTAGGACCAGTCCTGACAAACCACTGCACATTGATTCAAAAATCTTTACACTGCAAATTGCTCCCCTGTGCTCCGAGCTCTCACCAAGCTACAGTATATCATGCAAGTTAAAATAGTGATTCTCTGCTAAGCAACATCTGCATATGATTCCACACACCACCAAAACCACACACCACCAAGAAAGTAGTTCTGAGAACACTCATTTAAGACCTGGACAGAAAGAAATGCAAACAAAAGGATCATATGGGTAGCACAGCAGATCTGTGATCTTCCAACAAGGCTTTCTGCATTAGTCAATGAGGTGAAAGTGCTCCAAAAATAAATCTATTTATTGATCTGGGAAGCTATGTAATGTGCCCGAAATTAGCCCTCCTGCTGAGGAAACTGCAGTAGGTCCTGCTCACAAAAAATGGAGGGGGGTGGGTAGACACTTGTTTCACATTTTTAATCAAAGTTCTTCGCTAATCGTTGTGTCGTTCTCTCTCGCACAACATTATTATTTTTTTAAAGTAAAATATTCATGCTAGTTGTGGTGAAAGTAACATTTCCTCCTCATGTGGGCTGAAAAACGGAGACAGAATAGGCTTGGTGTGACCTGCCTGGCAAACATTTTCTTTTGATGCTGAGCAGATGCAAAACTACTTTTGAATTTATCAACATGGAGCATTAGTGTACGATGCAATGGCTAGTAGTGCAGCCAATAACAAGGCTACAAGATTTCTCTTCACTGGGATAAAGTTTCTGAAAGGTTTGCAGCATGCCACATAGAACTGGGTATGGCACTTTATCTTTCGAAGAGCTGGCAAATCTCTTCCAAATCTGTGAACTGCTGTTTTTCAAGTCAGACTTTCTACCCCTTCCAGTGATTAAATCCTCTGACATACCATCTAGGAGGGCATACTTCTTTCAGACACTAGCTAAAAAGAGAGATTCAGGAGCAGACTGATGAATGTCTGGCTTTTAGGTATGTTGATCATAGGCAAAGACCCTGGAAAGTGTTTGATGAAGTGCTGTGCAGTAACCATGGTGCTCACAATGCCACATTAATATATGGCTTAGTAACCAGTTGTGTACCTAAGGGTCAGCCATTCATAAAGGTACCTGCTATTTTCTGCACAGGGACCCATAATAAACGGATATCTTTCTTCAGACTTCAGTGGGCTCCGGATTACCCAATATGTTGACAGTCATGCTTGGGCATGTATTTGGTGTCAATCCAGAAGTCATGAGCGGTTAATCTCCAAGAAAATCAAATATAAACAGCCCCCCCCCTCCCCTTTTTTAATAAAACAAAAAGAACATGGTGTAAAATCCAGCTGAAGACACTAAGTGACAGGGACCAATCTTGTGGTATTTTTCATTTTCAGCACAATACCTGGGAACTCAAAGGTTATAATGAAAAAATATGGTTTCTGAAGAATATTTTTAAGTGGACACAGCACATGCCAGATCAGATCACAAAAGCAAGAGTCTTCCTTGGCATGTGTGCCACACAACATAACCATAACGCAGCAAGAGCAACTTGCCTTCTCTACACCTAACTGGATTTATTCCTAATAGACTAGGAAAAAAGTATTAAATAATCCCTTGCACCATCAATTTACCCTTAGAGTATAGCTATCCTGTGAGCAGTTCTGAAGTCTACACACAAAAGGAGATGACACCCCATATTGACAAATGATTAATCTGACAGAACTTCCAAGTACTATAATATAGTCTATGTTACGTACACTGCAATCCACGTTCAGAAGAAAACAGCTCCTGGAGGGATGTCACATTTTGAATGATCAGAATCCACCAGTTATTTTCATAGATGCAGCCCTGGTGAGTTACTAAAATCACCCAA
Source organism: Sternotherus odoratus (assembly GCA_032164245.1). Taxonomy (NCBI): domain Eukaryota; kingdom Metazoa; phylum Chordata; order Testudines; family Kinosternidae; genus Sternotherus; species Sternotherus odoratus. The sequence continues at coordinate 12,794,174 of JAVMKO010000015.1, forward strand.
TCAAAGCCAACTTTAATGACAGAATCCACTGCACGCTTCCTTTAGTGAGAGCCAATGGAGCACCTCTCACTCTAAAGCTATTTCAGATTAAGTAACTCAAATGCTTTGGCTTCTGGTGGACTACTTGAGACGGCCAAAATGTGAGTATATGAGGAAGAGAGGAAGGAAAAAGGAATTAGGGGAAATGACAATTACAATCATCTATATATCCACAGCTTGTGGATATATAGAACCAAGCTGCTTGATTTAGCACCTACCAATTTCCAGGAGCTTATAAAAGTATATAGAAATAAAAGGTCTCCCTAGACCAAAAACCAAACAGTCACTGCATTACCACAGCTGCTTCCTGCAGGATACAAACACACCAAAAGAATCCATCAGGAAATCTACCCAATTGATCTTATGCTTTTATAGTATGGGATTGTCAGATGTGTCCCATTAAGCGAGCCTTGCTCACTTCAAATCTGGTCTATATTTTCAAGGAAAAAAGAAAACACCTTCAGTACAGGCTGTTTGTAAAGCAGCTGCATGCCATCCTTCCCTGCTCCACACTTCTTAGGCATGGGATCATCCAAAATCTGATGAGTGCCCTAAAAAAAGGAATAACCATCTACCCGTACAATACTCAAAAACACACAGATTACCACCAATAACTGCAGAAAGATGTTTAACTTTCTCTTCTTTATACTTAAGAAATAAATGTTTCCTAAGCTATTAATGAACTAAAACATTAAAAAGCAATGAAGTTCATTTAATCCTCCATGTTTACTACATGGAACTGCCAAACAATTTATTCAACACTTTATGGAACACCTGAGATGATGTGGGTCATTACCTCCAAAGAGCACCAGGGACATTAGCAGTAGGATTTATGGACAAGGTGGAAGAAAGTTACGATACAGGAGCTACAGAAGCACAGCTGAGCAGTGTCCCTGGATTTTATACACAGCAATACATTTTTGGGAAGACATGACAGGAGGGGTCAGCAGGAAGAAGAGAGAAGGTAAAACAGAGCAAAATATTGTTAGGACTCTAAGGAGAATTTACACAATGCAGCACATGTCAATGAAAAAAAAATACTGCCAATCCTCTTGGCCTGTAAATTTTGTACGCCAATTGCTGTTTTGGCACACTATTTCAGGCAGCTGTGTTCTAAAAAGACCTCACACAGAATCCATAGATGATTCCAAAGCCAGAAGGAACTATTGTGATAATCTAGTTTGACCTCCTGTATAACACAGGCCAGAGAACTTCCCCCATATCATTCGGAGATCATAACCCTTTAGAAAAACAGCCAAGCTTGATTTAATAATTATCTGTGATAGAGAATCCACCATGACCCCTGGTAAATTGTTCCAATGGTTATTTACTTTCAAATCTTTACCAATCTACACCTTATTTCCAGCCTTAGATCATATTATACCTTTCTCTGCTAGGGCTTTGGAGCGGAGCCTAGAGTCAGAGCTCGGAGCAGTGGAGCTGCAGGTTTTTGCTTGGAGCCGGAGCAGAGCCCGAGCACTGCTCCAAAGCCCCGGTAGATACTTACAGATTGTAAATCAAATCCCCTCTTAACCTTCTCTTTGTTAAACTACATAGACAGACTCAAAGAACGCAATCCCTGCAAGACTTATTGTCTGATCCTTTAATCATTCTTGTGGCTCTTCTCTGAACCCTCTCCAATTTATCAACATCCTTCCTGAATTGTAGACACTGGAACTGGACACAGTATTCCAGCAGCAGTCACACCAGTGTCAAATACAAAAGTAAAACAACCTCTACTCCTACTTGAGATTCCCGCTTATGCATTCCAAGAGCATGTTAGCCCATATAATCACACTGGGAGTTCATGTTCCTCTGATTATCCACCATGACCCTTGAATCTTTTTCAGAGACACCACTTCCCAGGAGAGAGTCCATCCTGCAAGTCTGGCCCCCATTTGAAGATATATACATTTATATTTATCCATATTAAAATGCATGGCATTTGCTTGCACACAGTTTACTAAACAGTCCAGATCACTCTGCATCTGCGAGCTGTGCTTTTCATTATTTACAACTCCAATTTGTGTGTCATCTGCAAATTTACCAGTGATCGATTTGTGTTTTCTTCCAAGACATTCAGAAAAAAGTGTTAAATACTGTAGGGCCAAAAACCAATCCCTGTGGGACCCCACTGGAAACACACTCACTAGATAAAATGTAACTGTAAACTGAGACTGGTTGAGACCTATCAGCCAGTTTTTAATCCATTTAATGGGTGCCATGTTAATTTTATATTGGTCCAGTATTTTAAAATCAAAATCCCACAGTCTGCTTGAAGTTTCAGTGAAGGAATTATCTTGATTTTAGGACACTACACAGATGTAGCACCGGGTCAAAATTCATCTCTAGCACATCTGGATTGATATCAATGAAGTTGCATTCACTTAAGGGTTGAATTTGTCTTCAAGTGTTTATTGCAAGATTAAGTGGCAAAAGAGTGGGGACTAAGGAGCAGAAAGCCCTAGATTGTAATATTAAATCTGAGATCACAACCCAAGCTGACAAAAATTGTCTTCTGTATACAGCCTTACAGCTAGAGATCTTAAAAGCATTTCACAAGTGTGGGTAAATATTGTCCCCTATTTTACAGTGGGGATATGGAGAGAGCGAGCAAGGTGAAAACAGCTTGTCCAGAGTCACACAGAGCCAGTGGCAAAGATCGAACAGAACCCAGGTCTCCTTAGTCCTCATTCCTGTGTTCCAGATACTGGACCATGCTTCCATCCCCTGCAAAAAAAAATCCATGTGTGGAACTGAACTGATCCATGTTCAATGACGACATGTGTTAGTTACTACGTTCTTGTTTTAAAATCTCTCAACTATGAGAAAATTGTAATCTGGTTCCAAATTACCTGAACCTGGGGCATCTTTACATCAGTTACCCAAAACAGAAAAAAACCTCAACATTAACTGTCTAAGCTGCATCTTGGCTCTGGACATAGGATCACTATGCGGATCGTTAACTCCACTGAATGCAAAGACATTACACCAGTGCAAGTGAAAGACGATCCAACCACTTGTGCCTGCCAGGAAAAATGTAAAAACAAAGGCATCTTTAAAACATCCACAAATCTACGTGGAAGCTTTTAGAGTTCTTTCCTGAACTTTTATACCTCTCAAAAAAATAATAAGAGTTTCAGGATGTCCACAAGACACATTCTTGGTGTATGAACTCTCGAATACATTCAAATCCAAATATTTTGAAAAGACCCAAGCATATAACATAGTTTATCCTGGAGGGATAAAACAAAATTGGGTAACATTCTACTTGCTTGGGCCAACACAAATCAGGGGAAAAATGAAGTTTTGACTGGCTGACACCCATGATGGTTTCATGCTGCTAACTACTACACACGGATGGCGGCCCTAAAATGACCTGAGCAATAACACGGTTATACGGCACATTTCAGAGATGTGCTTGGTTTTACCCTTAAGTGCACGCACATTTTGAGGGGGGGGGGGGGGAGATGTTATGAACTTACATAGCATCATTTAATGCTCAATGTGGGGAAACAGCAGTGATGATTAATGCCATTCAAAATATGGGCAGACATGGTATCCACTCTATGCTCCCAGAACCACTCTAACTCCCTGCTCTGCCAAATCAGGTGGTAGATTTGGTATGTACAGAAAGGCTTCTGGCTTGTTTTCTTTTTTGTTTTCAACTTAACCAAGGCATGAACATTAACCCAGTAGTCTAGGTGTTACAGGATTCCCATTTCCCAGATATTGCTACTGCTGTGAACCTTCCGAGTATCTCCTAACCTCTACCTACTATAATTTGCTTTGTAGTCTCTTTACCTTAATTCTTCTCTCCTGGAAATGGAACGTGGGTGTGATTTCTTCCCCAATTAACTGTCATGTTACAGGAGAGCTGGAGAACAAATAAATTTAAAAAGCAGCAGGAAGATAGGAAACTTGAAACAAGGAGGAGAAAACATTAGGAAGCCAGCGCAAAAGCTATTAACACCACACAGGGAAAACCACATTTAGACAGCCCATAAGGATTCACATCTGGAGGATATTGACAGAATGACCCTGGTAAGAAGCAGAGAGAAGAACAGCTCTGATACACTGCAGGAGATGTACCAGACCAAACAAGGGCCCTGTTTTCATTCATACTGTGCAACTGACAATATTTCTCAGTCCCTTTCAATAATAAATATTTAACAGTTTATAGAAATTGCCTTTTAGGACCTCAGGGCTTATAAAACATTGACAAGTATTGCCTCAACACTCCTGCTAAGTAGCATTATCTCCAATTTACAGATGAGTAAACTGAGGCACAGATTTGTAAGTGATCTACCTAAGGTTTCGCAGAACTTATCTAGATCAGAAAGAGGTCAAGTTTAGGTTGGGGGTAGCTAAAATGTTAACTAATCACAGTCTCTAATGTCAGCATTTTACTACTTACACAAAACATCAAAAGTCAGCTTCTGTCATAGCCAGGAATAGAACCTAGGTTTTCTCCTGACTCTCAGTCCTGCACCTTAAGCAAACAAATCTTTCAGGCTTTTTGCAAAAAATCAATTAATTCTTTTTGGGAAGCAAGTTTTGTAAATGACACAGGAAAGGGAGGTTAAGATGCAAAACTAGTCATCTCAAACTCATTTGTTAGGAATTTCAGAAATGCTCAATGCAGATGTTGCACATCAGTTTATGCGCTCGCTAACACAACGTTTTGTTGGACTGTCTCAAAACTGAAGGATTAGATTTGTGGGGAGTTGAATACAAAACTCCCATTAATGCTGGTCATAAGTCCCTCTGCACACTGATAAGAGTATGAAACCCCATGGTCTTTAAATGGCCACAAGTTGATTCAAAATGGCCAGTCAGGGTGCGGTCACTAAGCCGTGCACTATCTTGTCTTTATCTCTTCATACTCCTTCTATTGCTTTTCTACAGCCCAGGCTTTTGCCATTTGTAGTTTTTATAACCATTCTTTTCCCTGCAGGCACCCACTGTCCTCGATAGTCTGTTGATTTTCTTAAATTCTGAACAGATAAGCTCCCATTTCAGCAGCACAATGGTTATCTCTTTAGACATTTTCAAAGCGTTCTCGGTTTCTTTATTGCCCATCCTACATCAGCATTTGATGCACAGCATTCATCTCTTCAGTGCATGCCTGAAGAGTTCAGCCTCCTATTTGGCAACTCTGAAAAGCCAGCTCTTTGACCAGTAGGACAGCATGAGCTGTTCCTTCTTCCCCTTTCACAGCAATCTTTCAGAACTATCAAATACAATTCACAGGCGTTCTGCTGAAGTTTTTACTGCCATCCCCTTTCAATCTAAGCACAGGGCCAAAATACATACTCTCTCACCAGGCTGGAGGGAGTGGAAACTATCCATCACAGCTAGTACTGCTGTATCTGCCTTCTTTTCACTTTACCATACTGGATATGGTACTAGATAGGAGCTTTGGAAAATTTTACCCATTGTCTTTACCAATTATAACAACTTGTTTATCTAGCCAGGTCCATCCAGAAAGAATGTCATTCTTTCCAGCGCAAATGGAATATTCTTGATCAGGTTCATTTCCTATCACTTATGACAATGGGACATTTCACCACCTATGCTTGGTGGTGCAGAAGTAAAAGCAAGGAACAGGAACTGGCCAATTGTGGCCACTAAGGAATTGAAAGAGGGAAAAGAGCCACTTGGGAAACATTTCCCACTCCCCTCACACCACAGGATCCCATCTGCATGATCAGTGAAAAGCTAGAGCTTAAAGAGTCCTAGGAGCAAGGATGGATGGGGTGGAAACAGAGTCATGGAGCACCTACTTAAGTCACATCATCCCACAGCAAAATAGCTTCCCACATTGAGTGGAACTATCCCTGAGATAAAGAGGAATGTCCTCTTCCCTTCCTCAGGTGATGGTGTAAATAGGTATATGTCCCTAGGTCAGCACACGATAGAATACATAGAGGGCATGGGCCTCGATAGGGATGTCCCGAGTTCTAGGAAGTTGTCTAATGCATTTGGGGCCCATCTATTCTGGTAGGGGGTCCATGTCCCCATGCCACATTCCCATTGGTGTAACACAAACTACCTTCTGATGGAGAGGACATTTCAGGATTTCTATGAGATTTATTTGAGTTTCTCAGAACAGTTTTTCCCTATCTGGTGAGCTTTTCCTTACAGAAGGGGATGGTTTATGGGCAGGCTTACCTAGTTGGATATTTTGGAGAGATCTTTTTTAAAATATTCAGTGAATTCAGACCAAAGCATATTGGTATTATGGGAAAACCAAACAATTTCATGTCACCAGAGCTGTCATCCCAGCTTGTGTTAAGTGAGCCCTCTATAACCTCATAAAATGTGTAAGGCAGACCAAAAAAACCACAAACATTTATTTAAAATGTATTCAGTTGGTCTGGTCAAAGATTTGAGAATACATTTACTAGCGGTATGATAAGTGGGGAAAAAAAGATTAAGTGGATCAGCAAAAACAGGTACACAAATTTTTAATGGATTTTTTAAAAACGCCAACTTCTCTTAATGGGAAGATGGTTTAAAGTGCATTTCCCCATTAACTACATTTTCACACGAGTGGCTCCTAAGACAAGGAACAGTCTTAAAGCTTAGGCTGATTTACAGACCTGGCCTTGTCTCCGGAGTAGTGCAGTAGACTTTGTAACTGCACTCCTTGCTAGGCAATTTATGTGCAACAGTTTGAAAGTGTCACTTCACAAGATCTGCATTTCTATCTTCAACTGATGCAGTGGCGGAGAAGTGGGGAACTAAACAGCAAAAGTTCCCAGTACTGTATGACTAGGCAAAGGAGATCTCATTATCCTTCCAGCCTAGGTCGCCTGAAAGGTAAGTCCCATTTAACATTACCACTGCTTGCAACTGTATCACAAGTCATGCAATATTTGGTGTTTTTCTTAAAGCACCAGCATCTGGAGATAAAAGTTGAGTTTCATGCAATCATTTATTTTTTAAAAATAGTTTATAGTCCTTGTGATTGGGGGGGGGAGGGGAGTTTGAAAACAAACTCTAAAGGCTCAAACTCTAAAGGCTCAACAACCTGAAGGAAAATCAGAAGATCCCAAATGTTTTAAACACTCATGATTTTTAAATTGAATATTTATAGCATGTAAGTTTCTGCTAGAGTTTATGGTCAGGGAGGTGTTTTCATACTGGAGAAAGCAATCAAGTCATTTACAAGAAATAAACAAGATGGATTACAAGAATTACTGAAAACTCCTAAAAGTATGAAATGCAAAGTTTTATTGCACTCTAACCCCTGCCTAAGGGTTTGACTCCATCAGGATTAGATTTAAAAATGCTTTTTTTTCAGTGTGTTGGCCTCATTGTGCACTCCAAGAACAGCACAACATACACTAAGCACTTTCTATTCCTTCACCCTGAAAAACAGGCAAGTACTCCTGTTAATGGACATGACGCAGCACCTCGCAAGAAAAGAGACATTTCTTCTGCACTTTTGCAGGAGGACAAGCAGGGAATTCCATATCATGGTCATTGTTAAACTCACACATATGGCCACAAAGGCATGTCTAGACAGCAGGATCAAAACAGAAGAATGCATAATCTGATACAAAATACCTAACTATAATTTTGCAGGTTAAAAACAGATTACCAGAGCACCTGAGATTAGCATTATGTGAGAAAAACAAACAAACAAAAATACGTTTTGGCTTCAAATTTCTTAGCAAAGGCAGGAGCAACTAATATTATACCCAGGCTAGGGACTTTGTGTCTAAAAAACACTTATCCATATGCTGTAGTTTCATTTATAACTGATTATATGGATAATACTCTATTTAGGATCAAATTATAGTCCCACTGAAGCATAAGGCCCTGTATAAAAAAGTCAAATAAAATTCAGTCCTAATTAGAGATACAATTTATTCTTTTTTCAGTTTCAGCTCTATTCCCAACATATATTCTGGGTTTTTTTTATGAAATTCAGGTAATAAAAGGAGAACTGTATATGAGAGGGGGACAAACATTTTGAGGCATGTAGCATGACTCTCAAACGGAACATCACACTGGTTTTCCAATTGAGCCAAGATGCCAGTTTATTATATGCTTCTCATGTCAGTGGGCAGGACATCACAAGTCATGAAACATTGCATCTCAACTGCAAAATGATGCAAAAGATCAGCGTCCAAGTACGTGGCAGTACCAGGACTAGTTTGCGACACTCCTAAGATAGATATTGGAGAGGAAAAGCTGTTTATACAGCTTTATCACATGCATGGCAATTTACCGATGTGCTAGAAGATCCCTGTCCCAGTGTTACAAATTAAATAAAGACTATTATGGTTACAGCTGAAAACATTAAATATGGATGAGTACAATCTTGTCAAGACTTTATGGACTTAAAGCCCTGGTCCCCCTCCCTCAAGAGAGTCACATATCTGAACAATGTCCCAAAGTACAGTATTTTGCATTCAGATCTTTGAGCGGAGAGATGTGTGAAATTCCATGCAGAGAGGCATCTCCCTCTTGGCTATGCATCTCAAGTGGCCTGTGTTCCAGCAAGCATATTGCATATATTATTAGTCTGAAGCGTGCTACCAATACTCTAAATTCAGACCTAGTATGCAAATAGCTTGCATGATGCCTAAAGACTCACACTTGTGGTTAAACCTCACTGTGTTTTCCTTATCTCTGAGCACGGCTGCATTAGACACACACGGACCCAATGTACATTTTTGGAAGACTGCAGCATCTCCGTCCAAGAGAAGTTTTGCGCTGAAGTTGCTATGAGCCCTTCACACTCTGGTTATTCCACTTTTTGGTGTTCTGAATGTCTGGCTAAGAATCTGGGCTGGCCCCTAACTGCTTGGCCAACAAAGGCAGTTTGAGGACTACAGCACTCTAAGTGGATGGGATGTTTCCACAATTGAGATGTTCAAAAATAGAACAGACTCCTCAAGGTTATTTCCCAAAGGTCTCAGAATGCAACAAACAACAACAACAACAACTACTATTATACTGACAAAAACAGACAAATCCCAGGCTGGGTTAATTCTTCTGCCCCATAGTAACAGGGTGTGGAGTCCTCCTTGCTCGAACATTACTCTGTATCCCAAGAACACAACTGGCCATCAGTCTCCAAACCTTGCCACATTGTCCTCCCAAGCTTTTGAGGGAAGGAGGAAGCAGAGCTGGAGTTAGGCCCCCCATTTGCCAGTAACAAGACAGCACCTCAGTTAAGGTTGCCAATTCTCCAGGATTATCCTGGAGTCTCTAGGAATTAAAGATTATACCATGTGGTGAAACCTCCAGGAATATGTCCAACCAAAACTGGCAATCTTAATCTCAGCACCCACATCAGGGCAAAGCCAGTGGCAGCCTGTGTGCAACAGTCAGTTGCCAAGTTGCAGTCAGGAGACCAACAGCAAAGTCGGGCCTGAGCCGAATCAGGGTCAGGAACTAGCTCACAGCAGGCAAAAAGCAAAAGGGCAGAGAAACCGGGGTCAGAAGCTAGAGTCTAGATTCCACAGCAAAGCAAGGTTGGAGTAGAGGCAAGCATGAGTCTAGGTCTTCCTGGTTTATATACTGGCATGAGCCCATCAATCTGAGGGGTCACCACTTAGGGCCTGCTGGGTGGTACTTCCTGCAGAGTGCAGCTTCACAGGGTCCTCCAGGTGAAACCCATCCTAAGATTACAATGGCAGTGTCAGCAGCTCAGAACCCCCATACTTCCAGGTTCTAATCCCACATGTTCCAACTAAAGGCAAAGTCCTAAAAATTTCAAAAGTGACTAATGATTTTGGGTGCCAACTTGCGATACCATCAAGGTATCAGATTTTCACAGGGCAAATGCTCAGCACTTCCTCAAAATCAAGCCTTAACAGGTCATAAATTGGGCAGCCAAAAAACGGAACAATTCAAAAAGTCACAAATCACTGTTCCTTCTCAAGATGAAGCAGGAGCTTTGGCTGCAAAGAAAGCAATACATCATTATTTCTGACAAATCAGGAAGAGAAAGGTGTGAAGAACAGGTCAGGTCTGCTTCCAACAGCAGTAGGAAGTGCCGTTAATACGTCAGGGGATTTAATTTCCTTGTTTCTCAAGTTGAGAAGACTTGGAGAAGTTAAGGAAGTGACAATGGCAGCTCCTGTAGAAGAGAGGGCATCTTTTACTGTACCCGGGTCCCTTGCTAGGCGTTTAGAAATTAGGACTCTGTCTACATCTTTGGCATACAGCATGAACATTGAAGTGGGCCCTGAGGAAGTTCATCCTGGAGATGATGATGAAAGCACTGCTAAGCAAGAACAACTGCATGAAAGGAAGGAACCGTGGGCCCTTCTTCCCACCCTCCTTTGTCCAAATAGCCTGCTTTTTCTCCAAATAAACTGCTTGGTTTGTAGGCGAAGAACCTTCTGTCTAGAAGATGGAGGATAGGAAGTCAGCCGGTGGTTCTGGGAAGATGCCAGGAGAATAAGTAAAACCCAAATTAGAGAAGGAACAATAAATTGCAAAAATGAAATTCAGCGGGTTCATAGAGAGGGCAGAAGAATATTTTTCACAAGCCACAGAGCTTTTTGCTCTCGTTGATTTATTAAATGGATTTTCCTCTTTCTTCTGTTACTTCAGGCAACGATTGAATTATTCACTGAGTTTTAGTTGGCTCTGTTGTTTCTAACACACTTGAACCACCCCTGGGGGAACAAAAAAAAAAGCAGAACTATGTTTAAGTTAACAAAACTAACAGAACTGGGACCTGTTCATTTAAGTTTCAAAAGCACAAGCACCTGTTCAAATTTACCCTTTTCATAAACCTTTGACAGATACAGCTGTATGAAATCAGGACATAGGCAAGGCCACAAGCAAAAAAATACCATGCATTTAAACTTAGAAACCTGGTAAAATGAAGATCAATCATCAAGATGATCACATCAGTATTTATTCAAGTAGTCATCAGTTGTCTGTGCTGAAGATGACTGACTTGGCAAGAGATTTTGTAGACTCAGATTGCTGAAAAGTTCAAGTCTTGATTTACTGCCCCTCTCCCTCAGGTCAGAAAGAGAAATTCTAATGTGTCCTCATGATGTTTAACTCCCATTCCTTCTCCTTATGAAGAGCCCCATTCTCTGGCTGTTGACTTACACCCTGCAACAAACACATTCCACAACGGCTATTATGTTGGCTTGCCAAATTGATTTGTTTGCTGCTTGTTTCCCATATGTTTCTACCAATGGCACAACAGAAGGTCCTTTTCCAGGCATATTTATATTTCTACCGCTGCCTGCTTCTTGATCTTTTGCCCATTAAAAATTTGCCATGGAAAAAAAAGTTTAGTAAGGATGGTTGGGGAGGGGGTGCTTCATCAGAGTGGCGATGAAACATCTGCATGGATGTGGCTTGTCCATTCCAGCAAATCTATTGCTTCAGTGCTGGTTGTGGAATCTCTCTGCAAACATACAAATGCATTTTAGTTTGTGTGCGCTGAATTTGTGATTAGTAGTACAGGGTCAGAATAAAATTATCCACTACTACAGTGATTCCAAAAGGATGCCCTAATAGCCATTAGGTGATAAGTACTCCAAACCTCTGAATCACATACGTCGAAAACAAACAAAGCTTTTTTTGTGTGCCCCCCTAGAATTTTGTCTTTTTTTGTTGTATTCTAGTAAAGCCTCTACATTCTAATCCACACACTTCATAATGCCAACTTTCAGGCTCTTGTGTCATTGGGAAATTCTCAGTTGAGTAACTTCTATTCAGCCCTAGCCAAGAGCATTAGAATATGTATTTAACTGACATTCCATTAACCATGAGCAGCACCCTAGCTAATCAACTTAAAACAAATGAACAATCAATGAAGTTTATTATGTGGGCTCAAAACCAAAAAACAACCCAATATTGAGACCGCATCTTGAAACAAATCAAGAAGAACATCACTAGGATAAAGTATGCATGGAAACTACATGGGGAAAAAAAATGTAGCTTCCTTCCATATTAGAATTTTTTTTAAAAAAAAATTGGTCATTCATTTGTAAGCTATTAGAGATGGTTCTATGGACAGTAAAAGGAGCTCATATGTAAATAAGGCTCTCCATTTGCAATAAGCAGAGTGCATGTGATAGACATTTTTCAGTATCTTTACTGGATAACAATTTAACTTTTACAAGAAATTTTCAGACAAGTATTCAATCTCCTTCTCAGTCGGATATGTTTCATGCCAGTGCGGGGCATGAAATTGACAGGAAGTGGTACAAATTGGACAAGGAGCGGCACAGACATTGAAAATTGTAAAAAAAGGTGCATACTAGTTTAGGCAGTTTATGTAGGAGAGAGGCAGTGAATTTGAAATATATTTAGTAAATTTATTACAGTTAACAGATTTACAGGTTAAAGTCATTTTTATTCAAATAATTCTGTGCATCTAAAGCAGGGGTGGGAAAACATTTTGGCCCAAGGGCCACCTCAGGGTTCCAAAATTGTACAGAGGGCTGGGTATGGAAGGCTGTGCCTCCCCAAACAACCTGGCCCCACCAGAGCCCTTCCCATGCAACGCACTGAGACTGTGGGGGAGGAGGGACAGTGGAGGATGGACCGCAGGGAGCCTCCCCATACAGGAGCTCGGGGACCAGGCAGGAGGGGCCCAGAGGCCAGACGTGGCCTGCGGGCTGTAGTTTGCCCATCCCTGATCTAAAGCAAGTCTGTTTTAGAGGCAGAACTCATTCATGTGCCCTTGAGGCAGCCCCCCAAAAGAACCTGAATCACATTAAACAGTCACACAGTGTACAAGCAACTAATTATTAACGTTACTGTAGAAAAGGTGATCTTCGGAAATTTAGCATCTGTTCATTTTAATGAAGAGTGCACGAGCAGAGGTCTGAGCTCAATGCTACTATGATTAATTGGCTAAGCAGGAAGCTAACATTTAACTCCCGCCGCACTGATCCATGACCCTGCAGGATGGACACACAAGTACATCCATTTTCCCTGACCAGTAAGGGCAGGAGATAGAATCACTATGAAAGTAACCTTGCCCAAGGGGAACAGCAGCCTCATGAAAGACTTGGAGCAGCAGAGAATCTGAATGCAGGGAAAACTGTTGGAGAACTGCAGGCAGAATCTCCCTAGGTGACCACTTTCATTTTACCTAAATTTGCAGCATTTAAACTTCTGCACCAAGATTATTTCTAACCTTGCCCTTTCTGCCAGTTCTAGTAAAATGCCCTTTCATTTATTTTGAGTTGTTTTTAGGATCCACCATGGGTGGCTGGCTCCTATGGGACCTAACATTTGGAGCACGTTCAATGTTTGCCTCCGAGTTGTGGTACACCTGGCATGTTACCAGTAATTTAGAGTTTTGGTGTACCAAAGCACTGAGATGCTGTAACTACAACAATACCATTTGTGCTTTGCAGAAAAAGATTCTTATCTACCATGATATACTGAATTGCCAATTTGTGTTCTCAAGGTGAGTGAGTGTGAGAGAGAGAAATATAGCTCTGTGATTCTGATCTTGTTGATAAAGTCAACAACCCAAAAAGAAATGCATAAAAAGCTCTATAATATCCTAGTCTAATGCAGATGAGAGATTTCAAACCAAAACCGCATCAGCATCTTGATGGTATCTTCAATAAGCTATTTTACAATAATGTTGCAAAATACAAGTAATTGTCATCTAAATTGTATTTGTATTAGAAAAACAACAAAATAGCAACATATAGGAGGCATACTGCTTGTACGAAGAAGCTCCCACACAGATTTTATATATAATCCCAGAACAAACCCTCAGCAGTGTCTGTACAATCTTGTTTTCAGACCTGCCTAACCTTCAGCTTTCAAGTCCGGTCCCTGTCTCTCAAACTCCCTGCAGAGACCCCTGACTTTTGGATGTAGATTTGACCCTCGTCTCCAACTGTGTAAGGAATTAAACACAAAGTGGAACCCTTTTTAGGATTTTTAAGGGACAGAAGCAAAAGCAAAATATTGTACCTCTGCTAGAGAAACTGCAAAATTAGTTTATAAGTGGATCAAGAGAGAGCCATAGAACAAGGACCTAACCACCATTTCACAATCAATTAAGTCAAATTAGATTTTCCTGAGCAAAAACAAAAACACATTCAAGTGGAAATTGTAAATAGTTGAAAAGACCATAAACAGTGAACTATAACAGCTACCAATACCTGAAAGTAGTCATGTCTTCTAATGTTTCACCTCCAAGCTGCTCAACTGAGCTTTCTCCTCCAATGACCACAAGGGTAACAAGTTTACCATTTTAAAGGCATCCGTAGTTCAGTATCCCAAGAGATTTTATAATGCTTCAGCAATGTTAGGTCTTGTATACCCAGTACAGGTATATAAAAAGGTTTGCCTTTATAAATCTACTGTGAAACAAAACAGAGAGAGGCAGCTTCTCTGAAATATAAGGCCTTTTAGTCCTGAAGATGGATTTAGCTGCTTGACTTTAGACTCTTAAGTTTGAACATTTTGGCCTGTAATTTAAAATTGCTTGTGGTCAGTTTTCAAAAGTTAAAATGGGCGTATCTAGGAAGGGAAAGTCAGTTTCATTGTTTCAAATATTGACGGATAAATGGGATGTGTGCCATAATGCTGTCTCTACAGTGCCGAGCACAATAGTGACCTGGTCCAGGACACTGGACAGTTCATGGGCACTATGGTAATAAGTATTTATTTAATTAATAATAAATTTCTAAGTCCATTATGAAGCGGGCTCAAAGAAAGATGTCAAAAAAGACAATTAGGTTTAAGCCTGTAAAACTGGTAGAAACTAGGCTGTAAGCACATGAAGTACAATGCTTTAAGGAAAGCAAAGCTTCCTTGGACAACTTTTCCACCTCATATTCTTTCTGCCACACTAATAAGGCAGCCTGTTGAATCCAACATCAGTGTTATGTTAATAACGAATTCATCATCATCCCCTAGAAGTCGTCCCTTGAGCACACTGAAAATTAATTCAGGCCCCAATCAATCGGTGAGGCTTAAGTGCTTTACTGAATTGGGATCTCAACGATCTCTTTTGTACCCTCTTTTGACGTTCCTGAGTAAGTTTTCAGAGAATGTCATGTGTTACCTGAATGTAAGAATGACCAATGTACAGTAGGGGACAAGTAGAGCCAGTGATGGAGCAAGATGTGATTATGTCAGCTCCAGGTTCGGTCTGTGACACAAAATAATCAGGGGGAAGCTTTCATCTTGTATGGAAAAGAGAAGAGAGATTTTGGAAGACAAAAATACCTCAAATGTAACTATAATTTATTGCTCCAAATCATGTCAAATAAACAAGTATCAGAGAGGTAGCCGTGTTAGTCTGGAATAGCAGAGATAACAAAAAGAGTCCTGTGGCACCTTAAAGACTAACTAACGTATTGAAGCATAAGCTTTCGTGGGCTAATACATTGCATCTGACGAAGTGGGTATTAGCCCCCCAAAAGCTTATTCTTCAATACTTTAGTTAAACAAACAAGTGTCATTCCATAGCAGCTCCTAAACTGTAACGTAACCTGGATAGTTTTTCAAAACCATCTAACTTTTAGGAAGTAATATAGAATTTTCTAGGCTACGCATAAGACTTGCTGATTTTTGTTGGCATGTTCAAAGCAGGCCTGGGCTATCACCTAAAAATAGCATTAAAAATATGCTGAAAGGTGTTTTAGACACTTAAATTTTTAAGCACAAGCTTTGTTTTTTAGAAGTGTAGATCTGAATCTCCTTCCTCGCTAGAGTCTTCTCACTTGACAGACACCAAGAAAACACAAGCAAGGACTCTTAGAATAGCCTTCAACTGCATTCAGACCTGCAGTGACTATAAATGCAAAGGTAATACCAGTGATCTTTACTGAGGACTAAATAAAGGGACTTCACCCAGTATGACATTCTTATTGTGACACAAGAAAAATCAGCAAAGATGGGAGTTTTCTGTTAGTCTTTAAGATACCAGCAGATGCAGATTAAAAAGCAAAAACAAACAAAACATTTTAGTACAGTCCATCTACTAGATGCCTACTGATTTCACAATACAGCTGTCCAAAAAAACAAACACGAAAAAAAAACCTCACAAGAAAGCATGATTTAAGGCAAGAAGGAAAGACTTCAAAAGATTTTACACCCACACAAAATAAATTTCATATAAAATAGATTAGTGCTTAGAAGCGGACTTTGTGAACTAGGAGATTCTTAACTTCACTCAAACACAGAAAAACAACAACATTGTCCAGTGATTAATAAACTTGATATTCACCTGGTCCAAAAACACCTGATTGCTCAGAGTTTAAAGATGTGAGGTTTGATGGTTAAAACACGTCTCCCCTCTTTCCAACAAATTCTCTGAATGTGTTTTGTGGCAAGAATTAAAAAAAAAACACAACATTGTTGTCCTACAGTTACATTCTTTTAATGCCTGTTAAATACAGAGGTTGTCCCCTATATAATCTCAAGGTCATATTCACTTCATTCCTTTTTGCACAGCACAGAATCTATTACATCTAGCATTCTGCTACATACCCTGAACATAATACATTTGTCAGAGTGGCCAATAAATTACAGCTCGGAAGTGCATTTTCACTGTCTGTCAAGTAAACAAAAAAATCTCTTTTAACAATGTCTTTTAAAAGACAATGCAAGTACATGTGTGATCTGCAGTACATGTAAACTACGTCTTCTCTTTCAAAGAGCCGCTCAAAAAAATTAACTATTTACACAGGCCCGTCACCTTTCTCTTCATCAATAATCATTACATACCAGTCCTGTGAAAGCAACAATTTGCACCTTTAAAAGCTTGGCATCCAGGCCAGCAGTACAGGATTGGGCCCTTAGGCAGGAAAGCCTTGAGAGTAGGCTCTCTGCTGAGATGCCTGAGACCGGACCAGAAATAGCGAAAGAGACGTCTCCTGTACTTCACTTCAGGGGTTCCTCCCAGAAGCAGAAAATGCAGACACATTCAAAAACCAAAACCACAACCACACACCACAAAAAGGTAACTTGGTGACAGGAAGTGAACTAACATTTCCCCACCCAGCCTCAGAAGAGGGCTGCTTCAAGTGCTCCCTTATTTTTTTTTGGAACTACTTTGTCCTTCCCTAAAAGAAACCTTATTTAGGGGGTTGAACCCAGGAAGTCCTGTACTCAAAACGTCCGGTAGCTGCCAGTTGCTCAACACCTCTCAGAATCAATCTCTAGAAGGAAGAAGCAGTAGCAGCCTCCAAAATGTGTGTAATTGAAAGACGCTCTCTCCTTCTCTGAAAAGAGAATGTAGGCAGATCCCAGTGCAATTCCTTCTCTTTTCATGCATGGCAGTTTAGAGGAAGAGGAGCTCTGCACTGTCTTCCACCTCTCTCTCCCAAATCTGTATACGGGACAGAAAGAGACACTAGGCTGCTGTAACTTGAGGATGAAGTGTAAGAGGGGAGTGCTGGTATGATCACAACTTAATACCTATGTCTGATTTCCAGCTATGGTTTCAGATATTTTTAAGGGCCCCAGAGGCTTTTGGGCATGTGGTTACAGAAATATACATTTTTACTTATAATTGAACTTTGCCCTTTTATTACCTTTATTCCCTCCTAGAAGTTGAAATGGTGAATTTCACCTTAAGGACACGAACACACTTCAGATTGCTTTCCTCCTAGATTCACAAGTGTGTGCAACTGGACATCCCTTTATAGATGAAGGGTTATATCTGTATCGTGCAACATAGGAGGCTGAACAGTCTCTCTAATTATTCCAGGTTTTTGTCATTTGAGCAGCACAAAAAAAAATACCTTTCCCAAAAGAATACGACCAAAATCCAATATCCTCTAAAAACTGTACTAAAAATAAATAGTAAGCCTATTTAATTTAATCGGAGCATGTGGCAACGCAGAATCACACAAAATAAAGAATGAAGCACAGTTACCCTGCAAGCTGCCACAGATCTCCTAAAATCATGTTGACCATGAACAATAGATACATACAATCTATTTGTTTGACTGTACAATAAGCTGCATGTAATAATATTTTTCCAGGCTATTCAGTTATAAGAATCCTGGGGGCAGGAATGACAACCATTGTCCTCAAAAAACATACATATGGATACATCCCCTGACTTTACTGAACATGACTTTAAGATGTGTGTACACATACCTTAATCTATAACATTTACTGTATTTAATTTTAAAAAAACAGACCAACTTAGAATGCAGTACTATTTAGGCAATATATGCAGGGTCTGAAGTCATACGGCTTCTGGAAGAACTATACCAGTATGAGTAAGATGGAGACACATGAAGAATAGAAACTTAAGTCAGAACCTGTGACACCTGCCTTAATCTAGAACCTAAGCAGCAGGGTTTCTGCTTTGAAGCTGGGCAAAGCAAGCATGCCTGAACTTTAATCTATCTATCTATCTATATCAGGGGTCTCCAAACTACGGCCCGCGGGCCGGATGCGGCCCGCGAGGCCCTCTCATCCGGCCCGCGGAGATCTTTTTGGCTCCACGCTGGGGCCTGGAAGCGCCGCGCGCTCGGCCGCCGCCGCCAGCCGCGGGGCCTGGAAGCGCCGCGCGCTCGGCCGCCGCCGCCAGCCGCGGGGCCTGGAAGCGCCGCGCGCTCGGCCGCCGCCGCCAGCCGCGGGGCCGGGACGCGCCACGCGCTCCGCCGCCGCCGCCAGCCGCGGGGCCGGGACGCGCCGCGTGCTCGGCCGCCGCCGCCGGCCAGGGACGGCTCGGAGCTGGGGCCGGGACGCGCCGCACCGCCACGCAGTTGCAGGGGGCGAAACAAGGAGCCACCCACTGCCAGGCGGCGAACCGGTCTGTGGGGAGAGACCGGGTTGAGCAGGTCAGTTGGGGGGGTGAGAGACCTGGCTGGGTGGGTCATTGGGGGGGGGGGGTTGGAGGAAAGGAGGTTTTGGGGTGAGAGACCTGGCTGGGTGGGTCATTTGGGGGGGGGTTGGAGGAAAGGAGGTTTTGGGGTGAGAGACCTGGCTGGGTGGGTCAGTTGGGGGGTGGGTGGGAGGGAAGGAGGTTTGGGGGTGAGAGACCTGGCTGGGTGGGTCATTTGGGGGAGGGGGGTTGGAGGAAAGGAGGTTTTGGGGGGAGAGACCTGGCTGGGTGGGTCAGTTGGGGGGTTCATGTGTAGTGTTCATGTGTAGTGAACAGGTGTAGTGTTCAGGTGTTCAGGTGTAGTGTATCAATGTGTTATTAAATAATAACTGAATAAAAGAATATTAAATAAATAATTAAAAACAACATCCATGTTTTGATTCTTTTTTATTTGGACCTCGAGTGTGTTGTCGGCCCCCGAACTGCTATTTGATAGCTAATGCGGCCCTCGGGCTGAAAAGTTTGGAGACCCCTGATCTATATAAAAGGCAAGTGGTGTATGTATGACTGCGAACTCCTCCCGCACCGTTTGAGCTAGAGACTTGAAATTTGGTACAGTTAGGGGTCTTGGGGTCTAGATGGTCATAAGGGTCGAAAAATTTTCGGATCTCACCTCTGACGCCCCCCCAGGGGTGAAAGTCTTTAAGGGCCAATCACATCGGCTGGGCAGCTAGGTGGTGATGATGTCATAATACCCCCTCCAACAGACACCGCACTCGCTCAGCTCACTGCCCCTCCCTCCTCCAACGGAACCCCGGAAATCCCTCAGTTCTCTGCCCCTCCCCCCTCCCAACGGAACCCCGGAATCCATCAGCTCTGTGCCCCCACCACCACCACCACCACCTGCGAAGGTCCCCGGAATCCCTCGGCTCTGGACCCCCTCCTCGCCTGCGACGGATCTGAGTTGGGTTTGGTGGGACGGTAAGTGAGGTGGGGGTGTCGGGTTTGGTCGGGGGATGAGGTGGGGGTGTTGGGTTTGCTTAGGGGGAGTCAGGTGGGAAGGTGTCGGGTTTGGTCGGGGGGGGTAAGTGAACCGGGGGGTGTTGGGGTTGGTCAGGGGGTGTCAGCTGTCTGTCCCCTCCCCAATATATATACACACACACATACATACATACACACACACGTACATCATTTGACTTTTTTATATATATAGCAGCGCCGGGCACTTATGCTAGTGTATATATATATATATATATATATATATATATATATATATATATATATATATATATACACACACACACATATATATATTATATATACATACACACACATATATATTATATACACACACACACACACACACACACACACACATCATTTGACTTTTTTATATATATAGCAGCGCCAGGCACTTATGCTAGTATATGTGTATATATAGTATATACATATACTAGCATAAGTGCCCGGCACTATATATATATAAAAAAGTCAAATTATGTACGCGTGTGTGTATGTATGTTCCCTTACTACTTCCACACCGTTTCAGCTAGATACTTGAAATTTGGTACAGTTATAGGCTTTAGGGTCCTAATCAGGGTAAGAATTGAGAAGTTTGACAATCTCACCTCTTACACCCCCTAGGGGTGAAATTCTTTAAAGCTCATTAACATCAACTACACAGCTCACATATCATCTCGGCAGCAGGTGAACACATGCTGTTGTCTGTGACATACTTATGATGTAATAATACAGATAACCAGAGAGCTTAGTGTTGTGTAGCGCAAACATAAATTAAATATACTGTTTTTTTCTTTAAAAGGACCCTATTCGTTATGCCGCGTAAAAAGCGAAAATGTATCAGAGAAACCACGTCTAAATGCAAGAGAATGAAATTAGACAAAATGAGACTTCTGAACAAAATTTGTATTAATAAAAAACATTGTAGTCTTTTTACATCCCAGTTTCCAATTACAAATACCCCGAGAAACGCCGGGTATTTTTGCTAGTTATTTATAAAGCACTGTCCACCCTAGACATTTTTTGCAATGATAAACATTCAAATACAACAGTTTTTAAACACACCATCTTGAAACTTAAAAAAGATAAAGTCAATTATCTGATAAAAAAGTAGGTTGAAAACGGAGAGTCAGGTAATAGACTTGTTTAGATTTATCCCTTGTGGCTATCAAACTGTAGGCACGTAACATAACCTATACGGAAACACAGCCAAGGACAAAGATTTAGACAGGCAGCATGACTGCCTTCATCTTCCAAACCCCAAAACAACTCCCATTAGATATGGGGCCAACACTGATCATGGTTTTTAATCAGCCCCCCAGAACGTGAAAGAGTGTAACAATAAAGTACCTGAACAGACTCAATTCAGTATCTACCACAAAGGCATGAGTCACTTGCCTCCTTCATGGAGCTGTACATAGGGGTGGTATTCTGAGTGAAGATACCGGACATGATGAGACTCATGGATGTTCTAGGCTCTGGCTAGGGATTTAAAACAAGTACTGCCTGCTGATGGAACAGCCATCCATTTGATAGGAAGCCATTAGAATGAAGAGCCAATGGACCATGATCACCACTGCACTGCCAATCCCCTTTAAATCAATCACTTGGAACATTGCATTTAAAGACATAGGTTCTTCATGTTATGGCTCTACCATCAACTAGGATAATAGAAGTCAGAGTCTTGCCTTGTGCCTCTCTTACTCATACATCATATAATAGGATGCAGAACCTCCCCCATGCCTCCAAGTTTCCTTTCCTCTTTTTGCTCCCTTTTAACAATGGGGCTACTACTCCACACTGTGCTATCTGTCTGAAAAACAGCTTCAATTTCTGTCATGAGAATTCTTTATGGTGGAATCTACATTAAGACGGCCAGGGACACATGCTACATGAGACGGGTAGCTATCAGAGACGCATGCTACCCTGGGCTCTGTTTTCTTGATCCATCTTCCTCTACCATATCAAGATGAGCCATATAAAATTCACTTATTCCAGTTTTTAAAACACAGTTACAAATCCTATTTATGCCTGGGAGAAAAACAATAATCACTTAATTCTAACTGGAGTTCACTATGTCATGACCTCTAGCTGTCATTTCTTATTTAGTCTACCCATGTCACCATTGATCCATCTTTCCGGAAGCAGTGGGTGGCAGGGAACTTAACTGAAGAAGTTGCAGCCTTGGGAAGACTCCAATTACTGTCCCTAATGCTATGTGTCTCCCTTAGCAAACCACTTGCACAGTGGTGTAACTGTCTAAACAAAAACACTAAAGATGTTATTGTACTTTGTATAATGGATTTGTGTTATGTTGTGCAAAGCTTTAAGAATCTATTCCCCAAAACTCTGCATACTAGCACTTTGATATTAGTAAAATATTGTAATATGGGACTGCTAGTTTGAGCAACATTAGGGTCTTCCTGTGTTATCAAAATAGGACTGGAGACTGGCCTGAGTCAATAAAATTCAGTTCTGGACTGTCTCAAATTTCCGAGGTATTCAGATCTGAAATTTTGGTTTAACCCTAGGTGGGCAACTAGAATTGAGATGTAGATCAAATTTTAATATTCAGATTGTGTGTGTGTGTGTGTGTTCATCTTTAACAAGTTTTTTTTAAAAAAATGCAAAGCTGTTTAAGCAAAAAGCTCCCATTGTGTGTGTGTGTCACTCACAGGACATAGTGCGGGCAAGAGACCATATGACAAGGCTTAAGGAAAGTGACTGGGATAATCCTGTTAAAGAACAGCAATAACTTAGTTTCTTTGGACTGGGGTAATAAACACTTTCTAAAACTCTACATGGAACTACAAGTGCCTGCATCACCCCATATTTCATGGGAAAGAACTGCTACTATTCTGGTTTAGCTACAGTTTGTAAACTTGAATCAAAGTGCAGAGGAGGGATGAAACGTGTGTTATTGCTAGAACAAGCTGTTAAAAGTGATGGTTGCATCTTTTCAAAACCAAAAATATATATATTTAAATAGTCTATTGTTTAAACCTCCCATGAGATAGCCTCTATCTCTACTGACAACTGTAACAATTCCATGAGACAGAGTCCCTGCCACCAGCCACAGTAGAAAAAAAAGCTTTCATTACTTTAGGCTGAAGCAAGCTGAAATCCCAAGAGATAACTATCTTACAATGAAATTTGAATGAATCTTTCCTTAAATAAGTCTACATACTTGTAAGGTGTTAGAAAGGACTTTGAAGTAAAAAATAAATTAATGATGACTGGAATCACAGTTAAAGTTGTCAGGTAAATATATATTCCTGAATCACACAATCACCCATGTTTCAGAGCAGAAATTCCAAAACTTCAAAAGTAAGCAAAAAACCCACTTGTCAACTTGTACTGCAAGTACAAGGGACCGCTGGGGTTTCATAAGGGAAAGTTGCATTCTGGGATACGTCAATTAAAATTAAGAATGAAATAACTCTGTGCAATGGTATGCTCTCTCTCAGGAGACCACAGACCCAAAACCGGGGTTTTTAAGATCTGTAATCTTACGTTTATATTTTTAACTGTTCATTTTCCAACAAATTGATTTATCAGCACAAGTCATAACTCCCTCTGTCACTTCAATACCTCCGCTACATTCCAAAACAGGTTAATGATATTCTTATCTGCCAGCCTGAAGGGCTAGAATCTAATTTCACTTCCAAAAGCATTAATCAAGAGTATCTCCTTCTGAAGTCAGAAGTACCCTCACACAAAATCACTAGAAATGACATCAGAATTGGACTCAAAATCTTTCTGGCTAGGAATTTTATACACTTCGCAATTCACAATAGTTCAGTTCGGTCCTTTGTTATAAATAAAAAGGAGTGTGCAGCTAGGTTTTTGAACTAGTACTTGAGGTATATTTATTATGAGACCAATACCGCATTTTGGCGATGTACAGACAGAATAAAAAGGTAGATAGTCCTTCTCCCCAGGAGTTTCCAAAGTATAACACAAGCAGCAAAAAGATGGCTACAGACTGATCTGAGAACAAGTGAACACGTAGACAGTACTGGTCAGGATGACAGTGGTCATCTGCATATCAACAACGTTGTCAAGTTTTTTGCAAGCATTGTAGCAAAGGAGAGTTTTAAGGAGGATAACGAGTTAGTTATGTGAATGTTTATGGGGAGCAAACCTCCCAAACATATGGGACAGCAGGAGAGAAAACACAAAGATGCCTGTTTAATATTCAAACAGGTGGGTGGTGGAGGCTGGCAGCATGAACCAATTGGATGTGAGCATCAACAAAGATTATAGGTAGAGTGCGGATTGAATGAAGAGCATTAAAAATGAAAACAAGCATCTTATGTTTGATGCCAGTGGAGGGATTCTGAGAAAATGGTGACTGTCAAAGGGATGAGCTAGGAAAATGATCTTTGCAGTAGCATTCAGAATGCATACAAGTGGTATTGACAAGCAAGATTGCATTTGTCTAGGCCAGTGGGAATCATGTTGCAGTAACAGACATGAAATCATGAGTGCTTTAGCTGTGTGGATGGATAAGGCCATACCTTAGGGTAGCTGGGAGGTGTGATTATGAGCCTGGGTAGACATACATGTGCTAGTTCTGCTTAATCTGGAAAATCTCAGACTTTTCAATTTCCCCTTGTAGGCAAGTGTGATGTAGTCATTATCAAATGGGCAGAAAGTATCAGTGAAGGTAATGAACAATTGCCCTAGTCTGCTGTTAGGAGAGCATTGTGCTGCTGCAGGTGCCTGTTTTCAATGAGGTCTTGACCTAAACTGATATGGCTGAGACACACACACAGGGGTAAGATGCTGTACATAGTGTGCAGTACATTGCAAGCTGGTGAAAGCTGTTACTGGGCTAAGTATGTTAAACAAACATTGACATTTTTTAGTCCCTATCAAAATAACTCTCTCTGTATGGCTGAAATTCTAGCACCAACCATATAAAATGTTGGGTTAGGGTGAGAAATTCACTTTTAAGTTGTCTAAGAGGAGCCTCCTGCAAGGCTCCTTTCTTTATTCTGACCATGTCAATGTGTCTATCTTTTAAGAGCATTTGTTCTCAGATATATTTATGTTGGCAGCCACTGATGTTTCAGTGAAGTAACCTGAAGATACTGCGTACTGTTTCCAGGGCCACAGTCAGCTGTGAGAGAGATGTGCAACTATTGAAATAAAAAAAGCTTCTGACCAACCACATGCTGTTGATGATAACAGTTGTTACATTTTTGATCAGTGTGGTTCTCTAAGTTTTTCTTACTGGGTAAGTAACTATTCTAAAACGTTCCATACTGTATTTCTGGGACACAGAAGTCCATCATGGGTAATGTTCATCTACTGAGGAAGGATGGTCTTGTGGTTCAGAGATTCTTAGATTAAGACCAGAAGAGACATTATGATCATATAATCTGACATCCTGAATATCACAGGCCATAGATTTCACCCGGTGGTTTTTGCATCAAGCCTGGAATGTCGGGTTGAGCTAGAATGAATCTTTTAGGAAGACATTCAGTCAAACTGGTGAAGGTCCTACCCTAGGCAGGGGCAGGTTGGTAGAAATTTTGGTGGAACCCAGGAGGCCAGAGCGCCCCCCCCCCCCAAAAAAAACTCCACCATCACCTGCCTAAAGTTCTGGGAAGGAGTTTGGGTGGGGGGAGGGGTCTGGGACAAAGTGTGGGTGCTGGGTGCAGGCTCTGGGCTGGGGGGTACAGGAGGGGGTGCTGGGTGCAGGCTCTGAGAGGGAGTTTGGGGGCAGAAGGGGTGGGGGTGCAAGTTCTGGGGCTCCTAGGCAGTGCAGGCTGGGGGTCTCCACACGCTGCTACTCCTGGGGACTGCCCCTGCAGCTTCCCATTGACCGCAGGCATGCTTGGGGTGGAATACAGACCCACCCTGCACAGGGGCCGCAGGAAGGGGCCAGCAGCCACGTGGAGCAAGCAGACAGGAAGCCATTCAACTCCACTGTGCTACCAATGGTGGGGGGGGGGCTGTTTTAAATGGCCCCGAGGATTCACAGGGGCATCTGGGAGTGGAAGGTGGGGCCAAAGAAGAGACCCAGCCTTAGACAGTGCTGGAGCAGGGCCCGTGGTGCCTGGCCCAGGCACCCCAGGCCCATAGAACTTGCTGCCCATGGACTTATGTAACGTAGATTCGATTCCTGGCTCAGCCACAGACTTTTTTTAAAACTTTGGGCATCACTTAACCTACCCTGGGCATAATTTCCCATAGTAAAATAGAGAGGATAGTTTTATGCCCAGCTTGCTTATTGTGACAATACAAATTAATTGACAGTGTATTCATGTTTCCTCAGATTTCTGTGAAGTATTCCAATTGTTAACAAGGGGGATTTAATCCTGGCACTTCGGATTGCAGTTTCTCATGCACAGGAATGCAGTTGCAATATTTGACCTGGCACTTGTCCTGTTTCTTGGTTTTGAAGATCATAGTCCATTGGTCATAGTATGGAACTGCTGTCTTAGAGGAGCTCTAATACCAACCTACTGTTCGTAAAGATCATCAGAACATGTCCTCTGGTGTTTATACTTAGGAAGAAGGACCACATCATGTTGCTGTGCTCCCCCCCTCCCCCCCCCCCAAACTCTCCTCTTTCTCCCATCACAGGCAAAGACATTTCTCATCTGCTCCCCTTCTCTTAACACCTTTGCTTATCCCAGTGACCCGATCCCATCTCTTGATATTCCCCCCCCATCCTCACGCTCATCCCCTCCCTTACTCTTCTCCTTAATCTCTAACTCTCCTCTAGCTCTTCCTCTCAAATACATACCTGCTCTAGTCTCTCCCATCTTAAAACAAAACCACCCTCCCCCCCCAAAAAAAAACCCCAACTCCTCCTTGACCCCAGTTGCCTCTCCACCTATTGCTTCTTTTTCCTTTTCTTTCCCATCTCTGAGCTCATTGAACACAGTGTCAACAATCACTGTATAGAACTAGAGTTCCTAGATGTTTTCCCATCTGGCTTCTGCCTCTTGCATTCCATTGAAACTGCTCTCACCAGAGTCTCTAGTGACCTCCTTCAAGCTAAAGCTTGAACTCTGGCCTCATCCTCCTGTGACATAGCTGACCAGGTCCTTCTTAAAATCTTGTCCTCCCTTGGCCTCTCTCTCTCTAATTGCTACTTCAGTGTGTTTTTTGGGATCCTCTTCATCCTCCTTGTCCACCAACTTTCAGTGCGGGTTTCACAGGGCTCTATCCTTGGGCCCCTTTTTTCTTTCTACAATTTATTCCTGGGCAATCAATGGCAAACACAAAACAAAGTACCATGTTATGCTGATGACCTACAACTTTACCTCTCTACTCCAAATCGGTCTCCTGTCCAAGCTAAAATTTCAGCCTGTCTCTCGGACATCTACTTATGGATGTCTAGCTGCCAGCTTAAGCTCAACAGAACTCCTAATCTTCCCACAACCTCCTTTCTTGATTCACTGTGGATGAAACTACTATTCTGTCGGTCACTCAGGCCTGTAACCTTTGACTCAGACCTCTCCTTAGGTCCTACCATTCAGGCTATGTTCAAATCTTCTTTCTGCACAAGGTCTCTAACAGAACGTCTACAAAGCATATGGGAGGTGTGATTCCAAGCTTCGATAGACAAACACTCTAGCTCTGCTTGAACTAGCATGTAAAAATAGCATCATAACCAAAGTGGCATGGACAGCAACTTGGGCTATTTGGTTTAGTACAATACCACTTGACACACACACACACACACACCTGGGTATGTAAGCTGGCAGCTAGTCTGTGCATCTTCCATGCTGCCTTGGACATATTGCTATTTTTAGTTGCTAGATTAAGCAGTTACTATTCTGGATACTTATGCCCAAATAAATTTCTTAGTCTCCAAGATGCCATAAGCACCCCTCGTTCTTTTTGCGGATACAGACTAACATGGCTACCACTCTGAAACCTGTCACAATTAAACACAGTTAACTCGGTGTTTGTAAGTAGCTCCATTGACTTCAATGGGACTATCCACATGCACCAAACCAAGCATGCAGTTAAGTAACTTGTTGAATCAGGGCCTAAGCTTGGCCCTATCAGTGTTAGCATTCATCTTCTTAAATGTGATGATAGGAGCATTTTCAGGTGGATAAGTAATGTACAAGTAGAAGTGGAACTGCAGTCCTTGGGGTCCCTAAACTCCCTGTTTTTCCTTAACAAAACTGAATATAATGGTTGTTATAGAGGCAACTGCCCAAGAGATTTTTGCAAAATCTTACTAATTTTTCCCTACCCAAGGCGGGGAAAGAGAACTATATAGGATTAAATGTACACAGATGGAGTTCTAACCCCCCAAAGAATACAAGGCCACCATTTCAATTTATGGAATTAGGACATGCTCTGCTAATAGGGAATAAAGGGGATAATAAAAAAAATGCAGCCACCTGTATAACCAATTTATAAACAAGTTTATGTGCTTCCTTCTGTCTAGATCAAAGATAGAATGTGTTTCACCCTCAACCATCTATTGTTTAATACATAGAATAGATGTAACTCAATACAGTGGGAACTATAGTATATAGCTTTATACCAACTTCCCCTTTCAAATTCTTCTACAGCTACTTAAAAACATTTAACATACTGCCAATAGCCTTTACTAAGCTCTTTAACTGCATAACTCCATTTCATTCAAGTCCGTAAAACTCTAATCTTTGTATGTACTTATGGTTTACTTCTTTGTTAAGTGCATCAGAAAACAAGCCAGCTAAGGCCCACATATTGATGTGCCTGAAAGTGACAAGTTCCTTTGGCAATCACATCATCAAGAAAAAAATTAAACAGCTAAAGATGCAAAATGTGTTAATTTCTTTAAAAGGTTTACGTTTTGAATACCAGAATAATCCTGAGCATGCATGGGAACTTCATTTGCATCTTAGGGCTCTGCCATACATAAACAAACTGAGCTGCCCTGTGTCACACCAGCCCCCCGATGAATTACAACCTTGTTTCCCATTTGGAGAGTTATTTATAGGATAGTATTATAACAGATCAGAATCAGGCCTATGTATCCAGAATAACTCCACACAGTGACCTTGATTCTGATTTTTCACCTAAGTATGTCTAAATTCCTGAAATATATACATACAGCCCACTCTTTGCCATTAAAAAAAACAAGGCTGTGACATTCCTGTTTAACTTCAGGCTTTTGGGCGATAGTTCCGAGGTCTTCTGGAATGCCTCCAACATCTCAGGACTGTCAAAAGCCAGAGCTGCAATAACCACGAATGTTATACGGAATAAAATTAGCAGGGAAAATGAAGTGATTTAGTCCAAGGAGCAGGCTGCAAAGGGGACCGTTCTGGAGCCAATATAATTATCCAGGTTATAACAACTTATAATTGTTGATTCTATTTATTTTTCCAATGGCCAAGAGAAGGAAGGGAAGGATACATATGTAGGGTTTAACAAAAGGAAAGTCTCAGATGTGTCAATTTCCCATTGTAGACAAGTGTGGAGTAGTCGTGAGATGGGCAGAAAGTATCGGCGAAGGTAACGAACAAGTGCCCTAGTCTGATGAAGTGGGTTTTAGCCCACAGAAGCTTGTACCCAAAGTACTGACAAGTACCACAAGTACTCCTCGGTCTTCACGTGTTTAAAAGTATTTTACTGACTTGTCATAAAGTATGCTGTCTGTCTTAACCCTTCTTGCTAGCAGAGCCATTCTCCCATTGTTCTACAAGTTTTAAATTAGGGGAAGAACAGGATCTTTATAACTTGGTTTAGAATATGCACTGTATTGTTGGCTTGAATTCCAGATGTGCTCAGCACTTGTGAAAAACTTGCCATATTCTCTCTCTCTCTCAGTGATGCCCATTTTGGTGATCTTTCCTCCATTTCTAAATCTCTTATGAACTATAAATGTGGTTTCCCATCAGCCTTTCTCCCCAGCACAGTCTCTTTTATGGATTATATATTAATATGTATCTTACATAAATTATATTTTTAATAAGGGCAACAGAAATACATGGAATTTCTCCTCCTTTTCTAGGATTTTAAATATTTCAGCACAATACTAAATGCTGTCGAAGTAGATAGCAACTTTCAGTAGTATTTCTGGGTTTTTTGTTTGTAAATAAAATATGGAAATATTGCTACTAATGATAAAATTTTACTCTAAGGTCGATAAATTAATTCAGATCCTCAGATGGTCAGTGGGCACCTAAAGCTCCTCCTCTGATTCCCGTATTTTATAGTTGATTTTTGATAACACTAGGGAATTGTATTTCACTGCTTCTCTGTAATAAAATGGAATTGTATTTTGTACATTATAATTTCAAAAACAATTCAGCTTTATCAGTTCACTTTAGTGTTGATTGGTTTGTGTGTTATCGTAACGTAGCTGTTTCTGTTGAGCTGATAATATTTGAAATTGTGGGAATACAGCCAAAGAAATTCTTTACACAGTACTTACTTATCACCTTTTTCTTTTATTGCTGCCAGTTCTTATAAAATTCAGTCATAAATCAGTATTTGAGAAGAAAAGGCCTTCATATCTCATGAGCACTGCAGGAGCCCTGAACACTCCTGAAAGAGAGATGATTGGACTTCATGGGTGAGATATTCCGCTCTATTGGGTGCTTCAGTTTTCTCATTCACTGCTCTTCATGTTTTTGTAGCTGGGAAAAGAATATGAACTGTAGATGTAAGCACCTCCAGAAAGGATAGTTATTAGATAATATACTGTACCTAATCAGCAGAAAAAATGGATCTTCCCTACATTAATAGTGGCAGAATGGCAGTATTTAAAATGTTCCTTCCAAAAACTGTAAATGTAATCAATATGACTAAGTCAAGACACTGTGCTCTTAAGCCTAAATTCCCTCCAGGATAGCTTCAAAAGATTTTTGCATGGTGTACGTGCTGTACAGGTTTTTGCTGGATGAGTTTGAAGTGGAGCTAATGATCAGAAATTCTAGTGAAAGTTTGGAGCTGCGGGAAGAAGAAAGAGGACCTTTTTCCTTGGACCCTCCAAACTGTGAGCAAGGTGGCAGGTTTTTTTATTAAACTAGTTTATGTCCTGTTGTCATCTATTAATAACAGCATTTTGACTATGAAGCTAACTAAGCACATTAACAGCTTCCGGAATGCATTGTAGAAGAGATCACACATGTAAAGCTGACTTATGTTAGAAGCCTTTCCCTGCTGTCTAGCACTGACTAGGTAACTTGGTGCATATTTAATAAAGTAGATTGGGTCTCTCTTACAGATGCCAGTCTTGTTATTTAAAGCACTTCTGAAGACATTTGGGGATCATGACAATGCAACTATGAAATAGCCTGAATAGAATTACTACCTAGTTTGTGGATATTTGAATAGCAATGAAAGTACAATAAAATATTTTCTGTGAATGAGTTGGTAAGAGAAGGGACTGAGGTTACAATGTTATTTTAAATAATAAAAGTTCATATTAATATTGGTAAATGTATGCATTAAGAGGAACACAATTGCATTTTATATTTGTCCTTAACAGCTTCGTCTTATCTCGGTTGTTTGTCCCCTTTCCTTCCCCAGATTCTGTTGTATTTCCAGGGGCTAAACTGCATCTTGGTTACACATTTATCTTGTATTTTATTAGGTGATCCTATCGTATCCCATTTCTCTGCTCTTTCCTGTTCAACTTTTCATCAGTCAGTGACAGTCCTGACACCAGCTCGTGGCATAGCAATACCAGCACTGTGTATTACTGCATACAGCTGGCAGCTTTTAAGGTTGGTACCCTGCTTCTGAGGTACAATACGCTTTTTAGCAGGTTATTTCTGGAGGGGAGAAACATTTGTAATTACATCAGAAACACCAGCCATTGATCACTTTTTGCAACAGAAAATAGCAAAAAAGCCTTCCTTGAATGACAGTCAGGAAATATGAAGTAAATAAGAGATGACCTTCTCTTTTTTACTGAAAGAGTAAAAGGAGAAGCAAGGGAATTCTAATTCTGTTTATTAAGTATCAGGAATGACCTTCATATTGTACAGCATCCAAGGTTTAGTGCCTTTATTTTAATGTATGTCTTTTTGGTTTTTTTTAATTAATGTTTTTTCATCAGGTTGGACAGAACATTAGCATGAGCGAGGGAATTCTACATTTACACAAGTTCCCGCCTGAAGACATTATGAAGGTTTTAATCAGCAGGAATTGAAGTAGCATTTTTTGGTTTGTTTTTAAAGAAGAGCTCTTCTGCCATGTAGGCAACGAACTAAGGGTCAGATTTTCAGAAGAGCTCTATCCACACCCAGTGTAATACTTAATCAGATTTTTCAAGAGTTCTGAGCACTTTTGGAAATCCTGCTACTTATTTTGGTGCCAAAATAGGAAGTGAGCTCTTCTGAAAAATCTGGATCCAAGTCGCTTTAAATCTGGTGTAACTTGCTTTTGACCTCTAGTATGGTTCCCCCTGCTCCTTTTTAACTGAGGCTCAGGAGCCAATTTTTTTCCTTGGGGGTGGATGGCAAGGATATTGTACGGCATGAGATTCTTCTTTTTATTTTTTTCTGTAGCAAATGTGACTTTTTAAAAACTCCGGATAGATTACGCCAACACAAAAATTTAAGACCCACATAAAATACAATCTTTCTGCTTTGCTGTTTATACCAGAGGCATAAAAAATATTGTATAAAACTCCCCGAGTCTGGCTCCAGTCCAAAGATTTTCCAGAAAAAGAAACATTGATAAAATCATCATCTGCCATGTACAAGAGAACCACAGATAAACTTGTGTCCACAGTGGCTTGAATGTATGTAAAATAAATATTATACACTTAAATGTGTAGGGTGTTTCTACAGTTACTGCTCTTTAAGCTTTCTTGTGTCCAAAGACACGTGGCTTAAGAGCATTTTGTGGATACTGTTTTGGCAGCTGAAACCACAAAAATTGTTTACAAAAGACTTGGGTTCTTCCACCTCCTTTCCCACCCCTTCCTGTTTTTAAAATAGAAGGTTTGAGGGAATTTTATTCCTTCCGGTGATATTTGAAAATCTAAGGGTTATTTATTTGATAGAAAATAGACTTGAACTGAGTTTCTTATGGGCATAAACTGTAGATAATTTAAACTTCTTAACTCTACTTGAAGACAGTAAGAATCTCAGGACATAAGTGACATTAAAAATATTGTCTGCGATATTTTTGGTTCCTCAATGGCTTCCCAAGCTTGTTTTCTTAGAATACCAAATAGAAATATGATATTTTTCCCCTCCTCATAACTTTGTGCTTCATGCTCTAGTCACCAAAATCAAGTTGTTTTCTGATTCATGCAGTGCATTGTAAACAGCAGTAAAGTTTTGGGAATTATGTTGGTGCATTTTTTTGTTTGGTTGGGGTTTTTTTTGTTTGTTTGTTTTTTAAATATAATGCAGCATGCTCTCTCTTAGTCTGATGGTTGCAAAATACAGTTATGTATTTCAATCACGGTCATCTCATTTGTGCACCTTTAACTTTGCCCCATAATATTTGCAAAAAACTGACAAGGTCAAAACAAATTATTATGGGGCAAAGTTAAGATTTATTGGACTGTATAAGCAAGGTGGGAGGTAGGGAAAAAGAGCCATTTTCAAGCATATAAAAGAGCGATGTTTAAACTACCTTTTCTAGCCCCTTTTCAGTGCACTGCTCCTTGGAACAGCTAACTAAACCAAATACACACTTGGAGTTTTAGGCCATGCCCTTTTGAAGATCTGATGCATCAAAGAGACTTAGGAACACTCCAGAGAAAGGAAAGGAGGGGGAAATTGAAAACTATTTTTAAAAAAATAAAATAAATAAATAATAATAAAAAAAGACATTGCCATTCTTATTTATAATCAAAATTCTGAGGAAAAACTTTACTATGAAATAAATCGGCTCTGCAAAATTTCAGGGTTGTTTCCTTTAGGGAGAAAAAAAAAAGAAAGAAGAGACGGGATATTTAAAAAAAAGGCTACAATTGGGAGTTACCTTCTATCTTTACTGCAAAGTTACTACTACCAAAGTTCTTCCTAGTACATCTTCACCAGACGTGTTACAGCTGTGCCGATGTAATGTGTGGCAATGTAGATTTGCCCTATAATTCTCTCCCCCTCTGCTGCCGCCTTCTCCTCTACTGAGGATGAATACAGCAGACAATAGAGCAGTTGCTGCCACAGGGACTTGTGGATTTTGACATTTGGCCTGAAGTTAGTGCCTGATCCAGTGTTTGGTGCCAGTGATGGGCTTGAAGCAACATCCCATACTAGATTTCAAATCTGAGCCTGAATGTCATATCACTGTAGTGGCCAAACCAAAACTCTTCACTCAAACACTCAGTCTTGGGGCTTTGAAAACTAGATCTAAACTTTAATCAATTTCAGACTCCATATTACTTTAAGCCCATTACAGAGTTAATTCTAAGACACAGACTTTGATGAGGACTTAAACAGGGGTTCTGACCCTGGCCAACTCAACTGGAAACAGTGATGGGTGGGCGAGCTCATAGACACCTGTAAGAGCTGAAAATCAGTGCTGGTGATCATGCTATATTACTAGGAAGCTCTGGATATCTTCTTTTTACTACACACAAGACTGAAAAAGGATCCCCTAATATATATTTCATCTGACATTGTTCCCCAGTGAATAAGGCTGCTGTCACCCTAAATTTGGAGACATCTGACAGTACTTCATAGAGGTGAGAGAATGGTCGAAGGTTAGTGCTGGTCCCTTTAACAAAGGATTTGAAATCCATGAGTTTTTGGCAAGGTTTCAGCTGTTGTGCTGTTAAAGTTTTAGTTGTATTACTGGGAAAACATTTGTCTGAAAAAATAGAATATTCAGCCAGTGAAAATGCAAGCGAAGTGTAACCATGTACTTTTAAAATAAACCAGAAACTACTAGTTCACTTCAAGCAATTAGAACCCAGATCTGATCTTAGTTACACCAGCGTATACCAGAAGTAACTCCAGGATATACAATATTAGAGCCTGGACCCTAGTTTAGAATTAGTGCCCTTTCCGAGCACACACAATGTATAGGTAGGATGCCTCATGTGACTGCAGTATGTTTAAATATATATAAAAAGCCGGTCTATTCTTGCCACTTTGCATGTGCCTATTTTGACATACACCTTTCCCCTTCCTCCTGCCCCCCCCCCTCATTATTTTAGATTATTCTCTGGAGCATCTCAAATTTTTTGCCTCTCTGTTGCCCTTTATCTCGGAGTCTAGTTTTAAATTTAAGATTCGTTTTCCTTTAATAATCTCCATATCTATATTCTATGCAACTGCACAATAAGTTACTTTGACAACAAGCAGTTCAGGAACCACTACCATTCTTAAAATAAAGAGACATCTAATACGCAACTACAGTACCACCTCTAAGTTACACTGCAAAGTGACCTCAATTGACCCAGCATCCATATTCCATCCAAAAAGAAGGGCAGAGCAAATAAAACACATCTATCCTAAATGTGCACAGGTGTACCCAAAATTGAGGCCACAATACTTATTCTTATACTGAAAACAGATTTACATGGAGAAATTAACTGAAATGTACTACTTATGCAGTTACGGGTAATATTCCATTCCCTTCTATGGTCTGTCTCCTTCCCCGCCCATCCAGAAACACACATGTCTGTTCATCTCAGATGTGCCTTTCTGGTAGTTAGCATTCTACTCCTGACCTCCAGCTTTTTCATTCCTCCTGTGGAAAAATATTCAAGGAGACAGGTTTCTGTTGCTAACTTTGTGTACATCAACAACCAATCACATGTAATTTGACAGCCACAATAGTTTCAGGTCAAGCAATATAAAAAAGGTAAAACACCATTCTTTCCTCTCTGAAAAGTCCACAGGTGGTGTACAACACAAGTAATACAGACAAGCAAGCACCTAAACATGATAGGAATCCTACCATCTCTAGCAAAAAAGGTCCATGGCGGCAAGAACCATCTGTATATCACTAATCATTCAAGGATCCCCACAAAGCCCAGGAAACAGTGACTTTTTGATCCCCCAATTTCTTTGAGAAATCCAATTCAACTGTGTTACTAGATGCATGGACAACTTCCAGCTGAGATAATCAAAGCAAGCTGAATCATCACCACCACTTTCAACATGCTAGCTCACATTAATGCACATGAGTATCATCTGCAGGTTTTGCTCCTCTTAGTCTATGAAAGCAGAAGTCTACATTATCTTTATTTATATTTAACCTGCAAATGCTTCCCCTTGAAATGCCCAATGACACTCCAAGGTAAGGTAGAATGTTTGAGTTTTTCCACAATAGTTCCACAACATTTTCTAACATTATGGGTCAGAGGGTTTGTTTAAACCAACTTCACCCTTTATTTTTGATACTGAATGTACCAGAAGGTTATGTTAAAACAAAAGAGAAAGCAAAGGAACGCTGAGTGGAGAACCTTTAACAATGGCAGAGGTATTTGTGGGGTTTTGGGGGAGGGGTAGATAAAGAACATTATTTCTAGCTATTCAGTGCCAAAGAGTGCCCTGGATTTATTGAACCTTGTTGAAGGTCAAACTAAACAATAGCTTGCTTTTGGGGGAGGTTCAACAGTTAACAAGAGACAAAAGCAAAATCTCTCTCCAATAGTCTGTTAGAAAAGCAGCTCGGATTTCTCTGATTTTAAAAAATTAATCCCCAAGCTCCCTATCAGAGAGGCACTCTAACAAGCCCAACAAACAAACATGCATAAATAAATACAGAAGATTTATAGAGGACATGAGAGAAGGAGGGAAGCCATGCAAGTTTGCACTAACCTGTTTGAGTTCTGCCGGCATTCATGAAAGGTGGCAGTTTTACAGTCCCTACTAGGCAAAGATCCGGATTATGGCAGGCTCTTTGTGGATCCAGATTTTTTGCTTGACAGACCGGTTCACTTGCCTTCCGAGCCTCTTTTCTGAATGAAAACCCTCCCACACATACACCCCCCCCCCCCACACACACACCCTTTATAATCTGATCGATTGCAGTTTGAGAGCTTCTCGGCAGCCTATCTACACCCACAGCCGATCCAGAGGAGAGAACCCACAATCAAAGTTGCTCTGAATAAAAACTGGTGATAGTAGTAGAGGAGGGGCTTCTTCAGGTGGTTGATTTCTCTCCCAATCCCCTGGGGAAAGCAAACCTGATCTCCGCGTGCTGCTGCTTCTACTCTTCCTACCGCAGCTCCCAGTCTCTGAAAACTCGGTCCCCTTTGGGGGCGGAAACTGACAGACAGTCACAGCTGGAATCGCCAATAAAGCGGCACTAGCCACACCCAGCAAGCAGCAGCCAGAGGGAGGGAGACACACAGACTGGAGCCAGCTTAAAACACCATGGGGGAGAGCTTGCGTTTGTACTGCTGGGATCCTGCATGCTGATCTTCCAAGCCCCAGCCTTATCGAAAAAGCAGGCTTCCCTCTCTAACTATCCAGGGGGCTGTGGCAGTTGGAAATCTTTAATCTAGTCCATTTTTTATAAAGCAGTGGTAAGTAGTTTCAGATGCTGCTCCTGCGTCCAAGCGGCCCCCACCAATGTTCTTCATTGAACAGACACAATTTCCTAATTTTGAATGTCCCTCCTCCTCCTTTGCTTGTGCTCCTGTGCGAAGGACCCACAAAAACCCAGGAAACTGTAAAATGGTTGTACACAAACTGGAGTCAACACGACGTTACCCATTCAACCCCCCTCTCCCCTGGCATACTTTCCCTTCTATTGTTTTTCCAGTCATTTTAGGAAGTTACTTGCAAGAAGAATCAATACAAGTGGTTTCCAGACAGGAGGGAGATTGTTAATCTCAACCTCAAAGCAACTTCTCCAAAGAACCTGGACCTGAAAAGCAGCTAAGCGGGTTTCTTTATAAACTAGGAGGGGTCTCAACATTTATCAACTTGAGTAGGGAAATCCTCCTACTTATTTGCAGTTCACTCACTTTGGACCGTGAAAATAAATAGACTAGCCAGGACTCATGCGGTAGCACAAAAGGAAGATCATCCATTTTTAATCAGTCTCCTCCCCTCTTAGATTCCCAGCACAGGAAAACTGGGATTTGCAATTAACTAAAGTCCTTTTAAAAAAAAACACAAACATTTTACACACACATGGGAGTTGCTATCAGGCACTACCATAATACACACACAAAACACAATTTTGCACTTTTTGAGGTACATTATTTCAGCAAAGAGCATTAGCTGTTCTATAGTTCATATTTTTTCTGCTCAGCAGAAAAAAAACCAAGACTTTCCATCCAGATATTGCCTGATTTTGATATTTTTAATGTAAACAACCTGCCCTAACTTACATACCTACCATTCAACAAAACATCTCAGTTGCTTTAGTGAAAGCACAGTCACTGAAAAGGAAAACTATCCCCTCATACCTCTCAGGACTGGGCTCTTGTCCCTCCTCCTGCACCTTGCAATGAACAGTCAGAGAAATGTACATTAATACACCTCAAAAGCACCTTAAGTCTCCTGGGAAAGGCTCTTTGCTTGGAAACCTACCTTAGCTAGTGTAATCACTTTATCACCTGCTAACCCACAACAGGGGAAAAGGGACAACCGTTATTGACATTCTGACACTGAAATCCTGCCCTTCAGAGGTAAGCAATCAACGATGTTTGAGTCAGCTAGCTAAGCCCTGCCTCCAGTGCAAAATAACTGGCATTGCCCTCAGTGACTAGCCAATGGGTTGAGGATATTTTTCCTCTTTCATACTAGCTTCCTGCAGCAAACAACCCATGCAGTAAATAAATCCACCACTCTAACAGCCAGTGGCCTGAACAATGGTAATTAGGGATGAACTGCTAATTGTACTGCTGGGCACCAGGCCCTAAATTAGGGAGTGGTCATGGAAAAGAGGGACAGCCACTGGTACAGCCTCTGGAGTCAGCTACCAAACAGAAAATGAGAAATTAGGGACACACACAAGTAGTTCGCATTTTCAGCGGACACATTTTCACAAGGCAAGCTTGCTTCCCTTCTCCCCCTCCCCCAGTTTCTCACACATCTCAGCCTCAGTTCTAGAAAATGCTTCCAATGTTACCAATAGAGTTACCACCTTTGAAATGACACCCCCCCCCCAAGCAAATGTCCACAACCCCAACCACAAGACAACTCCGCAATTCCCCCCCCCCCTTCAACAGCCACTTAGAGTACCTAGAGAGATAACATATATAGGTAAGACTGATAAATTGCACATCTCCCCCAACTCAGACCCTTTCTCATACACACAGTGGTGGGCAGACAGCTGCTGTATTTTCAGTAGTTTTGATCTGTTATCCCTTAAGCCACGGAAGTGTCTTTAACTGGACCCAGAAACTTCTAACATTAGATATCCCAGTGCACTGTGATGATCATGCAAATCTACACAGCAGCACACCTGCCACATCACCACTGGCCTTGTGATGACCTCATCCCATTTCAGACATTACCAGAAGTGGTGCCCTAGGAGGAAGCAGGCATTATAAACCCTGTTGGGATTTGACTAGTCCTAGGAGTGGGGCAGAGAGTGCCACTTTCTTGTGCATCCATGCAAGAGCAGATCAAAATCTGATCCAGATAATTTCCTGGAAAGCCAATGAAACGCCTCTCATGAGTAACAACTGAAGGATCAGCTCCTACATTTTTAGGGTGTCAGCTGAGTAAATTTAGAGTAGGACAAAACACACTGGAAAATTCTCTCTCATTTGACAATCTTCTCAATACCAGCGATAATGCAGTCAGCATGGAATAAATATCCCTGGACCCCTCATAAATTCCCAGAGGTATGGCACTGAAAGAGGGAAATAGCATTGCAGTACTCTGTAGAGCAGTTGGAAACCAACAATGATCTTGTTTGCACCTCACCTTACCTTGCATGTCACTTTCCACTACATTCAATTCCTTAATATGAGTACAAATATTTTAGTCCCAGGGAAAGAAAAGCATAAACTTCCCTACAGCCAAGGGGCCCTGTGGACAGTAGCTAAATAGAATGAAACTTGACACACCAGGCAAAAAAGGGACTGCTTGCACTCTGCAAAGGGGGGGAGGGAGTGGAAGGAGCAGAAGACTCCTCAGGTACTCAAGCAAAGCCTCAATTTAAATCAGGCTATATTTTTTCCCACTGCTATGCTATTGTAATTATATGTGCATTTCCAATACATCTACCACATATAATATCAAGATGACAGAGCTGGCCCTTAAAGTTCAACAGTCATATTCTTCAAACCTATACTACTCTAGTTTAGGGCAGAGGATCTTAGGAGATATGCTTCGTTGTCTTTTATCAGAGGAATTGATTAATCTCTGTCATTTGGA
The DNA here is from genome assembly GCA_032164245.1 of Sternotherus odoratus. Lineage (NCBI taxonomy): Eukaryota > Metazoa > Chordata > Testudines > Kinosternidae > Sternotherus > Sternotherus odoratus. The sequence goes on from JAVMKO010000015.1 coordinate 12,834,227, forward strand.
AATAAAAAGCAAAAAAGTGATCCAATAGCTTATTGAATCTATCAAGAATCAGAGAGGTAGCCGTGTTAGTCTGGAATAGCAGAAGTGACAAAGAGTCCTGTGGCACCTTAAGGTACCACAGGACTCTTTGTCACTGAATCTATCAAGAATCCTACATGCAATGTGGGTCAGAAAAATCAATGGGCTTGATGTTACACAGGTGTGACACTACTGATTTAAGCAGTGGCTTTTTTCTCAGAAAACATCTTCACTAATTTCTTCTTGTAGCTTTGCATTCCTGCTGTGTGCTCTGCTGAACTTTTTAGCTTATCTTCTGCTTGAATCCCACCCTCACTTCCTCAAAAGGAATATCACTTTTGGCTAGAGTTTGTGTTCCACCACTCCACCACATAGGCACCGCAGTATTAATATGGAAAAGAAAAATGCTGACACTCGATTACTGACACAATATATAGCAGACAGCAAACTTCCTTATCAAAAAATAAATTAAAAAATCCACACTTGCTTATTTTTAATTTCTCTGTTTCAGCTGACTCCAGAAAAATAAGTGATGAGAATTTTAAACATGAAACATTCTGTAGCTTTGTTTTCACCGGTTGGTTTTGCTTGAGCAGCCAGAGCAGCACGTTTGCACAGTGGAAAAAGACTGAAGTGGGGTTACTCTTAACTTGGTTGAGTAATGGCATCTTGAGCTGGGTTTTCAGGTTGTCCTGACAAAGACAACCAGTTTGGGATCTCTCAAATCCTTCCTCCCTCATGTTCCCTTAAACCCCCACATCTCCCTAATACCTTGGTTAAATTAAAAAAAAAGGCAAAGCAAGAACTAAAACTATTTACTAATTTACAGATGACATAGGAGTTGACAGTGTATTGATAGGGGCAGGAGCCTTTGAATGTGGACATTTTTTGGTCAGATCTCCAGCTGATGTGAACTGCCATAGCTTCATTGAAGTTAATGCCAATTTACACCAGCTAAGGATCTAGTCTTTCAGTGTAATAAGTTTCATGTGTGTGATCTGTTTTGATTAAAAAGAATGTTCTTAAATATAAAATATAAAGTGCTTGGAATGGTTAGCCACGATCCCGTGACCATATTGCTGCTCTTTGCAATTCAGAGTGCTATAGTAAAGACCCTACCCATGTGCACTTTCATCTCTTCTCTCTGTCGTACCACTCCTCACAGTAGGAACTAAGTTGAAGTTTGATTTGAAACAAAGTAAAATAGAAGCAGGCAGATTAAATAAAATCCCTCACACATGAAGGGTTTTAAGGTTTATCAAGCTTATAAAAAAAATCACATCATCATTGGAATCTTGAACATTTGTGAAAGAAACAAGATATGCTCTATTCATAAATGCCATACTTAAAAGGTTATTGTGCTACATCTGCATTGGTAAAAGGATAAAATGGCCAAATCCATCTGTACTGCTTGACAGTACGCTGACAGCTTGTGACCTCACACTACAGACATCTTTTTACATTCTTGTCTTCTACAGCAACATGTAGGGAAGCAAACAAGATGCCTGGACAGCTGGCTCCGCTCATTTGAGGGCAACTGGATTTCAGTTTCAGTAACATATAGTCAGAGACAGCCACATAGCTTCTAGTGCCCAAAGCTACAGAAGAATACATCGACCTGAACAGAGCTAGAGGTGGTATGGGTTTTAGCAAAAATGTCTATTAACAGAATGAACACTGTATGATTAATATGCACTTAAACTTTACATTATTAGCATGTTGTAGGGCAGGAAAGGTTTCCGACACCATTTTTAAGGAGGGCTGTGATGCTGGCAGACCGGGTGACAGCTCATGCCAAGGCCCCTAAGCCTGACTGAACATTAACAAATGCACAGCTGGAAACCACTCTGGGTTACCTGTGTGCTAGTATTGTTAAAATTGGTATTAGATTTATAAAAATGTGTTTAGTCTCTATGCTGTTCTATGCTCTATGATGCTCTATGATCATGATGGCTATGATGCTCTATGATGCTTGAACTCTGAGGGACAAAGATTTATAAGTAAAAGCAAAGGATCCCTGGCTGTTTAGCTTTGGTTAGCCCTAAAGATCATCTAGATTCTAGAGCTTGCATATCACAGACAGCAGCTTCCATCATCTTTTGAAACCAAACACTGCAAATCATTTGTGTGAGAATCATGTTAACCTGCTTTAACCTTGTAAATAAGTCTCATTTCTTTTCCATAGTTAATAAACCTTTAGTTAGTTTATTATAGGATTGGCTATAAGCCTTGGTTTTGCATGAGATCTGAGGTGCAACTGACCTGGGTAAGTGACTGGTCCTTTGGGAATGGGAGCAACCTGAATATTGTTGTGATTTTTGGAATAAGGGACCATCTATCACAGAGGCAAGCTTGCCTGGGTGGCAAGATAGACCAGAGTACTCATGCTCTACCAGTGTGCTCTTATTTTGACTGTTCTTGGCGTCTAGGTGGTCTACAGGGCCCTTTTTCCAACAGCACATAGGGAAGCGATTATAGCTTTCTCTTATGGTTATAGCCCCTGCCACTGTGATCCATAGCTTTCTGGATTTATAGAATGGATTACTGCAATGCCCTCTATGTGAAGCTTCCTTTGGAGACAACTTGGAAGAGACACATGGTATAAAATGAATTTACCCAGGTTTGTTTAGCAGCACTAACCACATGGAACTCATTACTCCTCTCTCCAGGAATCATGCTTGCCAACAGAGCTGAAGTTAGTTAATCAGCCCCCAACCCAGGAAAGTAGAGGCAAGCACACAGCCTCTCACACCCAGGAACTTTGGCAGGCGTGCTGCCTCCAACAAAGAACTGTTCAAGCCATGTACAACTGAGCCTTCCCCCCTCCCCCCCCCCCCAGCTTTTCCTCAGGCAAAACTCACTGAAGTCAATGGGAGTTATAACTGTTTATCAGCTCTCAAAGGGGTCATAGCGTGGAAACAACATATAAGCAGATCTTCCCCTTCATGGTATATCATAGGATTTTGGTCTGTTGAAGAAAAACTTCAAGTATCATTCCAGACCCTTCCAATTAACATGTGACCAAACCTCTTCTGCAGTATTTACAGTGGGAGAGGTGGTGAAATGACCTCCCTGGAATCAAAACAAATATTTGTAAAAGCCTTCAGTGAACCCCCCCCCCCCATGCTTTCCCCCCATTTAAATAGCTGCACTTAAGTAAAAATCTTTTTGCAATTAGAGTGCATCTCTGACATCATTTGCCCATCTGACATTTCCTAGTGGTGGTTAAGAGATGATGTACACCACTAAATAATGCCTGAACCATATACAGGAAACGTAGACAAATGGAGTACAATTTGCTTGTGTTGTTTGTGCGCTCCAAGCTCACGCTGAACAGACAGAATAACATAAGATTATTTTTCTTTCCATTTAGTGAAATGGCTAGCTGAGCTGCTTGCAGCCTAGAACAAGAAGACACTGTTGAGATAATGAAGGAGCTTAAGGTTGGTGTAAAAATAAAAAAAAGGAGTGCAGCTGACAAGGTATCGAGAATGAATTAGAAACAACAATTGCATAAGTCCTTGATTTTGTTTTTAAAGGACTTCAGGAAACTGTTACAATTCTGGCACGTTGCCTCTGTCCTCTTGCCTTTTTCTATATTTTTTTTTGTTAAAAAGAAAAGAAAAGAAAGAAAATTAAGCTAAGAATGATATCTGGGAGAAGCTTGGGAGTGTGTTATTAGAAGGGAAAGCACAATGATGCTGCTGCAGGCATACAGCAAAGCTTTGCCTACAAATACTTCAGTGAGCAAGTCTCTTGGCCAGGGTCCACCCCAACTGTCAGACAGGATGTAAAACAGAAGCCCTGGTCACAGGGGTCATTACAGATTATATGGAACTTTCCAAAAGAACAGGGTTGTTAATTCTCATTTCTTGCCCAAATTCCAGATGAGAAAGTTAGATTCTGTATATAATTCCCTTTGTAGTTTCAAATGGAAAAACTCTAATATTAGCTACAAAGTTAAGTTATATGAACGTAAGAATGGCCATACTGGGTCAGTCCAATGGTCCATCATGCCCAGTATCCTGTCTTCCAACAGCAGCCAGTGCCAGATGCTTCAGATGGAATGAACTGAACAGAGTAATTTATCAAGTGATCAATCCCCCTGTTGTTCAGTCCCAGTTTCTGGCAGAGGTTTAGGGACACACAAACCAGGGGGTGGTGTCCCTGATCTTTTTGATGGATCTATTCTTCATGTTTATCTAATTCTGTTTTGAACTCAGTTATACTTTTGGTTTTCACTACGTTCCCTGACATTGAGTTCCACAGGTTGTCTCTGCATTGTGAGAAGAAGTACTTCCTTATGATTATTTTACACCTGCTGCCCATTAATTTCTTTGGTGACCTCTGATTCTTATGTTATGAGAAGGGATAAAAAATACTTCCTTATTCACTTTCTCCCCACCATTCATGATTTTATAGACTATCACATCCCCCCATTAGTTGTCTGTTTTTCAAGATGAATAATCCCAGTCTTTTAATCTCTCCTCATATGGAAGATGTTTCATATCTTTAATAATTTTGTTCCCTTCTCTGTATCTTTTCCTGTTCTAATAGATCTTTTTTGAGATTGATTAATAGAGATCTGTCACCCACCAATGAACTACAGCCGTTCAGAAATGGCTGCCTTTCAGTGGTGAGTGATCGATCCCTATATTCTGTAGCATATAGTCTATAAAGTGCTGGATGTACCTTAATGATGAAAGGCACAGAGACTGTAAAGCTACTACATTTGCAATCTTTAAATATTCTGTATGAGGCTGTGGGGCAAATTTCACCCCTGGTTTAAAGTCATTCGGGTCAGTGCTGTTGCACCAGGGATTAATTTGGCCTTCACTGTTTTCATGTATTTTATATAAAGGTTAACCACACGTTATTATGAATTCGTAATTGTTCATCTTTAGCTAATTAAAAAAATTATTTCAAAGACAATATCATTTTTTGTGTATAAATTACCTCAAAAAGCGGAACACTAACAATTTACAACTGAAGCATTTGGGTGCTAGACTGAAGCATTTCATGTCTAGCACCCAGAGAGGCCAAGGATTGAACACACATGTAGACTAAACTCTGATTTCTCTTATACAGGTAGTCCCATCCAAAAGAAGGATAACTTAGGACCTGGTTACATCAAGCCTTCTATTGATTTAATAGGAATTGATTGGGCTTTAAAGCATAGCAGTGCAGGAAAGCTCATACTGTACCTGATCTGGCACCTTTCACAGTTAGGGCTGGTCTCCACTACGGGGAGAGATCGACTGCAGATACGCAACTTCAGCTATGTGAATCACGTAGACAAATGGAGTACAATTTGCTTGTGTTGTTTGTGCGCTCCAAGCTCACGCTGAACAGACAGAATAACATAAGATTATTTTTCTTTCCATTTAGTGAAATGGCTAGCTGAGCTGCTTGCAGCCTAGAACAAGAAGACAGCTATGTGAATCACGTAGCTGAAGTTTGCGTATCTGCAGCCGACTTACCGCTCGTCCTCATGGCAGCGGAGTTCCACAGTCGACGGGGGCACCGCGCGCGATCGATTTCTCACGTCTTCATAAGACGCGAGAAATCGATCGCCAGAAGATAGATTGCTACCCGCCGACGGGTAGTGAAGACATACCCTTACTCAGAAAAAGCAAAGGTGCAAGTGAACCATTCTTCTAAAATGTATGCAGCATCTCCCTCTAGTGGCTAATCATCAGGGTAACAACTTACAACTGCTAATGGCTAATGGAGTTATTCCTTTAGCCCAAGCAGTAAAGGTCAATTCTTTGCTTCTGAATGTCCTAATTGAAAACAGATGGTAAGGATAATTAAACAGTGACTACAGGGAGTAACATAGCTGTACAAAAAATAGCTGTCGCCTTTCACAAAAATTTCTCTACATCTACCCACTGAATTTGTAAGCTATCGAATACCCAGATAGAACTCTCTGACTTGGACAGCTTCCATGAAATACTGTCCATCAAAAATGTATTAGCATGAAGCTGTTTTGACATCACATGAACACTACCCATGTACTGATCAAGCAAGAGTCTAGTGTGATTGAGCCAAGCTCTAAAGTCCATAACAGATCAGAGTTTAATTATGGACCAGAATCTTCCCCATACTACTGTTGCTGCTGCATTCTTTGCCATAGGCTTCCAAATAATTTGCTAGTTTAAAAAATCAGTTAGAAATACAACCAGCTTGTCATTTCACATTAAAAGAGTTAAGGAACAAGCAGGAGGTAAAACTAAGTCTGGGATTTATGAACAGACATACTTACAAATCAGAGCTTGTAACTTTAGAACAAAAACCTACATTTGAACAAACACTGTGTGCCAGATCTTGAAGTCCTTATTCAAGGAGCAGGCTTGCAGTCCTTAACAGAGGAAATCCACCATTTTCACCCAGTCCCTGTTCTATCAAACTCCAGTTGACATCAAAAGAAAATTTTACTTGATAATGACATCACGGTTTGGCCCTGCTTTTAAAAGCATAGTAATGGCACAGCACGTAGCAAGCACATTGCTGTAAGAACTGGTGTGAACATCTTTATTGGGGTTTAATTTTCAGAGAGCTATCATTTTTAGGAAGCATCCTTCGGGGTAAAAAGAGATGAGAGTAACATTTTATCCTAGGTGCTGTAATTCATGTTACCTCAATCAATCAAACAAATATGCTGAGTTCTCTGGTTTGTAACACACACTATGGAATGAAATGCTGATGACAAATAAATTGGAGAAGGCTTTTTACTTTCTGGAATGGGACATTCTGGGATGTGTGAATTCTAGTGACACGTAAGATAAGCAGGCTGTTACCTGCAGGACAAGTTGCTGCCATGCGGTTGCCAGTGGCTGACCATTGCCAATGTTGCACACGCTCATTCGTTCTGAGGGCTGATTAGCACGTTCAAGCTGCAAGGAGACATTGCGTCGCTCTTCTTCAAGTGCACGGGTGAGCCGCTCGAAACGAGCCTCTTGCTCTTTAACAGATGCCAAAATGCTGGCAGCAGACCTGATATCATAATCATCCATGATTGTTCTCAAATGTTCCTGCCTGTTAACTGACCAGGGCAAATGGAAAGGGTTAGGTAAAAGGGTAAGAGGGTACAGGTCAGAGGTTAAGAATAAAAAGCACATGTTAATTACTCTGTTAAATAGCATTCACTCTAAGGTGCAAACTCTAATTGCTCTTTGAAAAGTCTTCATTTCCATCCATTAATTTGATTTTAAATGAAATTACCCCAAGGCTTCCATGTTTAAGAAAAATTCTCACCTTAGATAGAATTATTTTTTAATTTATTTGATCTTTCTTTTAAAACTTCTGTCTCAAGAGATTTTCATGCCTCTTGCAAAACTAATTTCACTGTGCGAATAATAATGTGCTTTTAAAGGGATATAAAGATATTACTTTCCTCTTTTTTGCTGGAAGAACATATTCTTTATAACTATTCACCTGGCATCTTTGTCTTTCACAGCACAGATGATAATACAGTAGTTAAGGCTTTCAAACATTGAAGCTTCATGCTTCTGGACAACAAATGCCACACCCTTATCAGGTTTTATACTTCATTTGTCCTAGCAAGGTCACTAATTGGGTACACATTTTGCAGGATCCTTGTAAATTTAGCAAGTTGGATGAAAATATATTCATGCTATAATGAGAGAAAGGGGCGGAAAATTATAATATAGAACATCCTTTTAAAATGCAGACTGTACAATTACAGATGAAGTTTCTTCAAACCATGATTTCTGCACCTTCTCTTAGGTCATATTACCAAGGTATTTGCATGCATGATAACTAGTGAGAATTTTCACACACAGCAGTCAGCCATGCAGCTGCTTGCTACTAATGTACATGAGGAAAAACAAAAGGACACTTTCCATGGAAAATGTACAAGTTTTCTTGTTTCCACATGTTGGAAAAAAACAGCAAATCAATCAAGTTTCTTTTGAGATATCTCTGCTTTGACTATGTCATTTTTAAGATGTTCTCTATATTAAGCTCTCTCAGCATGTGTGATGCATGAAGCTCAACTTCCCACTGACCTTGAAATGGGGAGTCAAAATATTTTTAAATAAAATTATGAACATTATGTAAAGATGCTTGGTGGTTTCGATTCAATCTCTTTACTGAAACTAAACTATAATGAGTACACTACTTACAATATCTGGAACTCAAGTGCTCACAAGACAATATTCTCTGCTTTTCCCACAATTCAGTCAAGTTTTCTGTCTTCTCAGAAGCTACAGTACTTAAAAAAAATCTTAGTGTGTCCTTTCAAAAGGCTTTATTCCATTTCTATGTGAGTCAGAGGGTATAGTTACCTGCTCAACCTATAAGCCAGTAGTTCCTTTTGTTATCTATCTACAAAATCCCATCATGTACTCTCGCAGCCTGCAACTTATTGTCAACTCCTAAGGAGTTGCTCAAGATCCTTTTCTGTATGGAAAAGCGAAGGAATTATGCGCTTTTCTTCAGTCTCGCCTGAAAAGCGGAAGACCTCTTCTGTCACCATAACAAGTATAATCCCCTTCAATGGCATGTTTCTTCGTTTTCGGCATTGAGCAATAGAACCTTTGTGGTATTTTGTAGACTTTGGGCTGGATTGTGCCTTCAAGGCACAACCCTGCAGCAGTAAGGTGTGGAGGGGCTCAAGTTGCAGCTGGAACCATGGAAGGAATTCTGGCTAGCTAAGATCCACCAGCCTTTAACAGGTTGCAGACATGCACTCTCCCCTGCAACCAGCTTTCTTCATTGGCAGATGGAAGACTGTCACCATCAGCCATGCTAGTCTTATGGATTGACTGTGCTCCTCAGCTAGTCTGTAACAAGCTGCTGTGTGTGAGGGTGCCATGGGAAGAGAAAGTTCTTTGTTCTCTCTCCCGCATCCCTTCTGCACCCATGCAAAACCAAGGGGTATGTAAAGATTAATACTGCAGTGTATGAACTGAAGAACATTGAGGAACATTATAAGCAGAAAGCAGCAAATCATTCCTTTCTCCTAGCTCTATTAAATGCTCTCAAATTGTGATCCAGTAGCAGACGTTAGGTTAATATTCTGTGCACTTGCTGCATGGAGAACAAGGTTTGTGTAATTCTATTCTGTAGCTGTGCTGTTTATTTCCTTTTCCTACTTGTAGGTCTTCTCATCTGTTAGGACTGAAATTCCCCTGGTTGTTGTCTGCAGCCTTCACTTCTCTAATCTCCCATTGTTGCAGTGCAGTTTGGTTCATTTATTTGGTACCCTTCTAATTTTGGAGCCACCCACAAGTTTGATCACGGCTGAATTTATATCAAAGGAACATCTAGCAGAGACAAACCAGGGTGCTGACAAGCTTCTTATTAATTTATTGATCCAAAAATCCTCTGGAAATCTAAGAGTCCTGAACTTGGTTAAAACATCCCTGTGAAGAAAAAAATCACTGTTTGAAATCTGGCAGATTCCACCCCACTGTAAGCAGCTCTTCAGACCACCTGGGAATGATTCATGGACTGTATAGTGGTCTGCAGACTATAAATAGAAATCTACTGTCATATGTGATTTTAACAGGAGGAAAATAGATGTGCTGAGTTGAAGTCCTGGTGTCACCTCTCCAAATATTTTCCTACATTCCTCAACTCAAGAGCAGGTTGAAGCTGAGTTCCTGTGGAAAACTCAGTACACAAAACTTACCCTGCTTCCTCTAGTAACCTCCAAGAGGAAGCACAGTAAACTCAAGATCTTTCTGAAGCAGAGTTTCTAGCAGATGAACCTACCATGAATTAAAGCTCATTCAAAATTTAGGGATTCAGAAAAGTAATGGTTTTGAGTGATCAACAAGCATCTCTCTTGGCCTTAGCTAACAAAGCTTTTTCCAGCCCACACAATGCATCACTCATGATCTATTTCTATTATCTCGGTGGTACTCTGGAAATAGTCCGACAAGATGCTTCCATAGTCTAACTACAAAAAGGGGATTAGTTGGGAGTGAGATGAAGAAGAGGACAGCAAAATGGGGTATAAACTACTTTAAACAAATCACAAATCTACTTTCCCCTAACAGTATAAAAATAAAAATGCTAGAGAATTCACACTGTCTTTCTCATAAGGAACATCTAACAACTAAAGTTTGAAAGGTGAAGAGTCGTTCCCAACCCCCATCTGATGACTTGAAGCAGTAGTGTCATTAATACAAAGGAAAAGCACGTCTGATCACTGAGCTGCTGTATACTTTTCTAGCCATGCTCTGAGAACATGAGACAAAGATTCCCCTTCAGAAAATCCTTGAATAAATGTAGATGGCTGCTAATGCCACGCAACTGAGAACCTCTCCCTGTCTGCAAAAATGAGATGATATAAATAATATCAATCTCTAGAGAATCTCACAGCTCACCATGAAGGAAATAACATGTGAGCCTCTTTACAACCATAAATATTGTTTCTTTTCTGTGTGCATAGAGAAACACAGGCAGAAAATAAATGCACAATTAGTGACCATAAAAATCCTGATTGCTCCGCAGAAACAGCAGCAGAACCACTAAATGCCTTTTAAGAACAGTTGGACAAAGACAGACATGCATTTCAAATGATTTATTAGTAGATAAATACTTGCTTGTTGTTGATTGCATTTCCAATTATTTACCTAGTGTTTGAACAATTTAAACTATCAGCAGTCTAGACTAGAGAAAAAGGCACTGACTCATGAAGTTAGTTACGCAACCTGCCACTTGCAATTTGCTGCCATTTGTAAATAAAGTGCGCTGGAAAACCCTATAAATAAATGAAAAATATGTAAACTGTAGCAGCCAGGTAAAAATTATTCCTTGTGCTGCAATTCTAGAGACTTACTCTAAACACAGCAAACAATTGCATAAAGAGTGTCAAAGGCTATGCTGACAAAAGCAAATCTATTTTGTTCTACCTATGTGACAAATGTCCTATTATGTTGCGTTACAGCTAGAATACAGACCAGCACTAAATTAATCTGTCTTTTCTAAATATGAACCATCAGAATCAATGCACCAAGCTGCATCATATGGGTGAACATAAGCAAAACTAGCTGTTTAGGTCAGAGGTTCTCAACAGGGGGTCCTTGGCCCACAAAGGCTCCGTGAACCATTTTAGAGGATCCGTGGGGGCCCACAGCTAAAACCCAGAGCCCCAGCATTTATCATGGGGATGAAGCCAGGAGCTGTGGGGTCGAAGCCGGGAGAAGCAGGGTCGAATTCCTGAGCCCCGGTGCTCCACATGAGCAGAAGCCCTGAGCCCATGGGCAGAGTTGGGGTACATGGAGGTGTTTCCCCACCCCAAGAGCAGGGCAATCGTGGGGCACTCCATCCTCACCCTCCACCTCCTTTTCTCCTCATTCCCTAGTCAGGTAGGAGGCCGGAAGCCAGAGCCCGGCAGTGCGGGGCAGCTTCTGCTCTGGCTGGTGCCATGGAGCAGGCAGCCAGGTGTTCCCTCATCTCCCACTGCTGCAGGGATTGAATCTGCTTCCCAGCCCGCTCTGCTCTTGCAGCCGCTAAGAGATGTCTGGGTGGGGGGACCTGGCTCCGTGGCTGGCAGAGCCCTTGGGGAGCATCTACCACAGGGGGAGCCCTCCCAGCACACATCCCTTAGCTCCCCCCCTCCCTGTGCTCTGAGCTACCCCCCTGACTGCACACAGCCCTTAGGTATCTCCTCTCTCTGCACTCTGAGCTACCTGCTGTCCATACACAGCTCCTAGCTATCCCCTTCCTGCGCTCTGAGCTACCCCCTGCCCACACACAGCCCCTAGCTACCCATCTCCCTGCACCCTGAGCTGTTTTCAAACTTTTTGAGCTGAACTCCCCACACACTTTTGAGTTATAATTTTTGGTTGCGTCCCCTCCCCCACAACCCACAGAGGGGGTGGCCTGCTGAGGTGAACCAGCAGGTGGAGGTGGTGCTCCCTCCCCAGACCCTGCCGTGCTGAGGGAGCTCGACCCCTGCTGGTCCCTGCGCATGACGTCAAACTACACCTATGCTTGGGTCAAAATAGATGTCAAACTACACCTATGCCTGAGGCCCATTCTCTCCCCCAGCCCAGAATCCCAAGCCACCATCCCTACTCCCCTGCTGGGCCCTGGAGTTTTGGTAGCATGTTGTGGGCTTCAGAAAGAAAAAGGTTGAGGACCCCTGGTTGAAGTGATCATTCAGGGTGAAATGCCCCCTGACACAAAGAACCAGCAAAAGAGCGATGCACCTCTTCTATCCAACTCATGCCCTGTTTTAAGGTATATATCTTTTGAGATTTATGGAATGCACAGGCCTTTTGCTAGTCTTCTGCAAAGAGGAGATTTATCCCTAAGGATTCTGTCATACAAAGAGTCCAAGTGCTAATGAGCAGTCCTCTGTGTTTGTTCGGGATTTGTGCAGAGACTTCCAGATTATCTCTCTTTTGAATAGATATCTCTGCTCTTTGCTCAGCCATGTGAGTAAAGCCCTAATTGTTCACTGAACTGTGCACTCTGGACTAGTGACAGAGTGGAGGAAGGGTATTGCCTGGCGTTTTCAAAAGAGACTGCAGGAGCAAGGCCCTGATCTCTAGGAGTATGTCTACACTGCAGCTGGGGGCCGGCCTCCCAGCCCTAGGTAAGCTCTTGTGCTAGCAGATCATAAACTAGCATGCTTAGAAATAGCAGTGTGACACTGCAACTCCAGCAGATACTTGGGCTAAGATACCAAACTCAGACCCAGGGGGTCGGGCAGGCTTGGGAGCCTGAGCTGTTGCCCCAGCTGCAATGTCCACACTGGTGTTTTTAGCACACTAGCTTGAGCCCTGATAACCCTAACATACCCTAATTGAAATTCAGTGGGGGCGCCTAACTCCCTTACACTGCTTTGAAAATCCTAAACGCTCCAGCCGATGCAGGTATAGGATTCACAGTTATTCCTCCTACATATGAAGAATAGTGGGGACTTGAGCGAGCCGCAGTTAGAACTAGAGCAGGGTCTGCCAGCTGATGGCAGAGATGCGTCAGAACCTTCTCAGGAAAAGGTGCTTCTCAGAGAGCTTCTCAGTATCTCATGGCATGTGACCATTTTCTTGTGTGCCCAGTAGCCTCATAGCCTGTTCACCTCCTGAGTAACAACATACTATGCACCGCAGCCCCTCTGATAGTTTGCTGCTGCTCTCACAAGACAGTTTGCATCCAAGCAGGAATGAGCCCTACTAACAGGGAATGCTGCTGTGGGAAGTAAGAAGAAGTATCCTGAATATGGGCAAATAAGAGAAATCAAAACAGAACGTGAGATGTATCTGTTTGTATGGGCATAGTAGTTAGGTGGGTCTGAAAGGGAGAAAGAATAACAAAACAGAAAACGGGGATTGGAAAAGTCTATTGATTCACAGTCTATTCACTAAAAGTTTCTAGAGTATACAAGCAGCATTAGAGTGAATGCTATCTCCCATGCAACATTAGAAATCATGCAATGAAAACCAAGCAATACACACCTAGTAGAGTATTAGGGTCTGAATGTTAAAGATGCTGTAACATCACCCACTAAGACTAGAAAAGTGTAGAGAAAGCAGGACAGCAGCCTCGGGCAGAATCAGCTACAATAGAAGGAAGGAGAAATAAAGTTAGTTATTGAGGTGTTAGTGCTCCAAGCATCTCTTTCTAAACATGGTCATTCTATATGTCCTCCTTTCCATGTGGAATGAATGCCACAGTTTAAATATATATCATTTTCTGCATAACTCAGAAGAAAAAAAGAAAGCACATTTATAGAAGCTAATCCAGAGAGCCAGACTGGCTAACATGTTGTCAATGGAAATACTTGTTACTGGAGAAATTTATTGCTAGTGTATTATATGAGCTGAAAATTCTGGATCACGGGATTCAGACCTTGTACAACTGGACATTATGTTCAAATTGTTCAAAACATGTGGATCCAATGTCAGGCACTCAGAGTCATATTTAGGCACTTGTGTTACCCAATTTTCAGAAGTGTGAATATCCCACATACAAGTTGAGTTCCAGGAAGATGGGAATGCTCAGCAACAATGGAAAACAAAAAACACCAGGCGATTTATTTAGGTGCTCACCTTTAGGCATCCATGTTGGAAATTTAAACCCAACATAACATCCATTGATGTTGTTCAAGTTTTATGATACACACTACGCTACAGCCTACAACCACAAACTACCTTAATCTGTTTAAAGCAACCACCTGAACTCCAGTCCTACAGGGAACCTGAATGAAGGCAGATCTTTGGAGCTAACAACCTACATGTAGCTCAAAGAATCTCTAATCTGCTCTTTATAAAATTTTCCCTGTAGGAGGATTCAAGGCTGAAACTCCTTTGGGTCAAGGGTTGCAAGTTTACTACAGAATAATCCAGTGAAGATAACAAAAAATCCATCTAATTCAAATAAGTAGTTTTCCTTAAAATGGTGGAAGTTCAACACTAATGATCGTCAGAAAGGGCACAAATGTCCTAAGATGCAGACAAAGATGAAAGTAAGGCGATGGGGCAAAAGGTGAGCCCACAACGTAAATGACCATGAGGAACAAACTAAGCAGAATTCAGCTGTGCATATGAAAACAGCATTTTGCAAAACCAATATATAATGTATGTGATGAACTCCAAGTAAACAGCTTTTCAGAACTTAAAGGGGGAATCTAGCTGGAGGCTGGCTCCACTCACTGTCGTCGCTCTGGTTGACTGAGTTCTAATTTGACCCTTAAGCGACAATCCCCACCCATGAATAGCAATGAGAAATTCACAAAGAAAGCTATTTCAATATAGCTCTCTCATAGGCACAGGCTGACATACTGTGTTGGTGTCAAAAGAAACAAAAAGACTGGTTAGGGTTTTTTTGTTACTGGGGATAGAAGCAGTCTGTGAAACAAGCCTTCAGCCGGGAAGAAACAAGGGCAGTGGAAGTGCTAACAGGAAGACTAAACAGACGCTTCCTTGGGAAAGAACTTTGCATTATTATTTTTTACAGTTTGTATTGCATGGATAAGTCAACAAAGCTTGCAGCTCATCAGTTTCATTATTGCCAGCAGGAGAAATACAGTTTCAATACAAGACATTCAAGATTTCTACAATCTGAAGGTTCAAAGGTTCATTAATTCAGTCAGTGGCAATTTAATAGTCAGGTGTGAGACATCACTGGTTTTCCGGTGAGTTTTAAAATTAATTTTTCCCTAATAAACCTCTCAAATGAAAGGCAGAGAAATCACATATTAACTCATGAAAAGCTGCAATGGCTAGTTAAACAGAATTAGTGTAACACGTAAACATGCTTGGACTCACATTCTTACACAGAGAGGGCCTGTCTAATGGATAAAGCAGGGGTCTGGGAACCAGGATTCTTGTGTTTTATTCCCATTTCACCCACATATAGGTTGTGAAATTCTTGGGTAAATTATTCATCCTACTTATCTGTGCATCAGTTTGTCTGAGTACAATAGTAACTAGCTTACCAACACTCACTTTGAGGTCACTGGATGAAAAAGGCACTGTGTAATCTTAGCCTTTTGATGAATTGCAATGTAGAAATTAAGAACAATTACTGTACATCACTTAGTCCATCCCTTGTCAATACAGGATTGTCTTGTATATCAAGGATTCACAACCTTTTTCTTTGAGGCCTCCCTAATATATTAGCTATTAAAAACTCCAGGGCCCAGCAGGAGTGGGGAGGGCCCTCAGGGCAGGGGCCTTGGGCATAGGCATAGCTTGACATCTCTTGGGGGGGCGGGGTGCCAGCGGGGCTCGAGCCAGCTCCGCATGGTGGGGTCCAGGGAAGGAATGCCACCTTCACCCCATGACTCACCTCAGCAGGCCACCAGCCTGTGTGAGTTGGGGGCCTGGGGGCCACAACCAAAAATTATAACTCAAAGTGGGGGGCTTAGCTCAAAAAGTTTGAAAACAGCTCAGGCGGGGGTGGGGGGGAGCTTGGGTTTGTGTGCAGAGAGGGGGTAGCTCAGGGTGCAGGCAACGGGTAGCTAGGTGCTGTGTGCAGGCAGGTAATTTAATCAGTACAGAATTAAATCAGTACAGAAGTGCTTATGCTGGTATAATATATTCCTGTACAGGAATAAGCTAACTAAACTATACTAACATTATAACTGCATCCATACTAAGAACTGTACCAACATAACTATTGCAGTAAAAAACAAAATACAGCCTTAACCAAAATAGTTGGATTGATACAATTTTAAAGTGTAGACCAAGCCTTATTTATACTCTTGGGAATAGCAGAACAATTTATATCTTTTCTTAATATTTACACACTTTATTCAGGACTCTGACTGATCTGGTACATCACACCAGCACCTCTTTGAAGTTGAGATCTTGTTCTCCGGAATCTCAACTTTCATGAAAACATACAAAAACAACATACAGTAAAGGTTTGTTATCCGGCATGTTGAAAGAATGAGGAGTGCCGGTCAGTAAAAAATTCCGGTTAACTAGGAGGGAGGGAGTTTTGGTGAGGAAGGGGGCTCAAGGCTGGGGATTGGGGCAGGAGAGAGGGTGTGGGGGACAGGTTCTGGGAGGAAATTTGGGTGTGGGAGGGGGCTTAGGTCAGGGGGTTGGGACACAGGAGGGATTTCAGTGTGTCGGATCCAGGCGGCGCTCACCTCAGGTGGCTCCCCACAAGCAGCGATATGTTCCTGCTGCTCCAAGGCAGAGGCGTGGCCAGGTGGGGCTCTGTGTGCTGCCTCTGCCCGCGGGCACTGCCGCCGCAGCTCCTATTGGCTGTGGTTCCTGGCCAATGGGAGCTGCGGAGCCAGCACTTGGGGCAAGGTGGGCCAGCACATGGAGCCCCGTGGCTGTTCCTCCACTTAGGAGCAGGAGTGACATGTCGCTGCTTGGTTAGAGTACTGAACCTGTGTAGTGGGAAAAGATAACAGGATCAGGCTCTTAAGTAACACAGCCTTTAGTTCACATTACATTTCTATCATTTGTATCCATCAAGACTCATGCACTTTAAGGACTACTAATACCATGGATTCATTAATA
Organism: Sternotherus odoratus; assembly: GCA_032164245.1. Taxonomy (NCBI): domain Eukaryota; kingdom Metazoa; phylum Chordata; order Testudines; family Kinosternidae; genus Sternotherus; species Sternotherus odoratus. The sequence goes on from JAVMKO010000015.1 coordinate 12,851,209, forward strand.
TTTTGTCCTTGTGGGTCAAACTGCTTTTTATAACTTGAGCAAGGTGTGGTTATATTTAGAGATAAATACTCTGATAAAAACCATAAGACTGTAAAAACAATTAAAAACAAACTAGTGTCACCCATTTGTCTGGGCTTCAAGACTTGGCTGTATTAGAGGAACCCCAATTCCAAGGCAAAATGCTGCATTAACATCACGGACTGGGGTTGACTATAAGTGGTGAATTAATAGACTCCAAACATCTGTAGTTAATAAACATTTTGAAAAATTCAAGATCGAGATCCCTCCCTACTTGCCTAATCTCTTAACAGTCACGGGCAAAGAGACCCTTTCTGCAGCACAGTACAGCAACAAAAATGTTGCAGCAGGATATGGAAAGCCTGCAGCCTCATCTTTTCATAAAAAATATGATTGTAATTGCAAAGAAAAAAATGTCAAGTGGCAGGGATAAGGGAAGCCATTCAGTTACCTAGGCCAGCTTCACAGAATACAAATGGTGCAATAATAATGTCAATAGGCAGCTGTTTAAGCTAATAGATATTAGTTAAAAATGGTTATTTTGAGGGGGAAAGGGTCCCTTCCAACCCTGATATTCTATGCTTCTATGAGATCAAACTGTGACCCTACAAAGGAGTGTGTGTCTGAGCTCAGCAACAGATGTGTCACACGACTTATCCCAAAGATGAGGAGTTAATTGATTCTATAAATAGTATCATGTAGATAAAAACACAAAGCTACTTAATCTCAGATCCAAAGCACACAGTCTAGCTTTGTTTATCAGTAAAATTATTTGCATTCAAGGGAGGCAGAGTGGGTCGGGTGTTTTACATGTAGATAAACACAGACCTAATTCAATTTCAGGCTATTGAGATATTTGCTTTTTTTTATGTTGTAGAAGTGCTGTGCTAAACGAGATCTGTAGATTACAGTGGAAGAAAGGCTAGTTCCAATAAAATTGTGTACATACATTCTTGACTAACAACAAATGTTTTGTAATTCTAGTGCTCTGTTCTCAATGGATTTATGAGGGCAACTCCCACTAAAGCTTATGAGAATAAGGCAAATAAATGTATCAAAGCGGAAAAGATTTTTTTTTACAAGTCTGAATCAAATAAATATCTGCCATGTTATTTCTCCCCTATGAACCAATTTGTATTGCCAGAAAAATTGTTGTCCTGCAGAGTTCAGAACATGTCTCTTTTTGCACAGAGGAAAAAAATATATCCCCTTTTCTGTTTCTCTGAACATATATCTTGTTTTTTAAATCTCTCCCCCACCTTTCTATGGAATGTGTGCCTTCTTTGCCACCTCTTCAGGGGGTCTGAAAAAACAGGTACAAATAATACCTCCAACAGAACAAAAGTCAATATTTAGAATTCCTGAAGCTACAAAAATCAAACCGACTTTAACTGCTTACCAACCACTCCTGCAGTGTTACTCTCCCTTATGGCAGCTTCTCTCTCATTGAGAAATAGGAACAAATTGAGCTCTAATGTTATTTTAAACCAGGCAAATGCCACTGAAGTCAGTTACACCAGCATAAAGTTAGGGTGAAAATAGAATGAGACACAACAGCTCTAATTCTCTCCAGGATCTGTCCGGCCCATTCTAAGGACACATCTACACTGGGGTTGGAGGTTTAACTTTCAGCTTGGGCACATACTGATCAGTCCTTTACTTGTCTTCAGTAATCTTATGGGCCAAATTTAGAGTTGTGGAAAGCAGGGGGCAGCTTCCCTTCAGTTAATACAGATACATCTGTTTACCCCACATTTCAGTTTAGTCATGTAAATTTAAAGTACAATCCAGTTCTCCCTGGACAACAATGCAGCCTTTTTGTTTCACAAGGCAAACATATATTTGAGAACTAATGACTAATATGTGCAAGAAGCAAATGTACTCAGCTCACTAGACAACTCAAATAATCAGCCTGTTCATGCACAAGCATTCAAAAGCAGGAAAAACAGATACATTTTAATCACAGTCTCAGAGACCCTCATTTCATATGATGGATTCTGGCACATAAATGTCTTGTTAACACTGCCAACAGAGTAGTCTTTGTTACAGACAACGACAACATCCTGGTCCAGAGTTTAACTGCCTGTCTCTGGAGCAGAAACAGTGTCATGAACCCTGCCAATTAACTTCTCTACTCTGGGGAACAAGACATTGGTGGCTCCTGGAAGCAGAGACTTAACACTTGATCTTCCAAGCACAGGGCCATAGTCTGTTCTGCATATTGAGGCACTGATGTGAGTGTTGCACCAACAGCAGAATTTAGCCTTCAGAAGAATAACGTTATGCCTTGTTCATACAATTTGTCAAGACAAAGAGCCATAATGATCCCATAGATCTGTGTAGGCTCAAAAAAATGCCCCGAAAAAGTGAGTTCATCTCTGTGAAGGGCACAAGAAAGAGCTTGCTGTACTTGCACTTATGGGGTTCCCAAGTGGGGTTGATAGTTAGAGGTTTGCTCATACCCCAAACCATGAAGGTTCATAACCTTTTAGATATCCCCTCCCCTGGGCTCCCAGAGACGTACAGATTCTTGTCACTCCACCAGGATGAACAGGGTAAAATTGTCACTTATCTCCAAGATGGCCAGATCCTTACATGATGAAGGAGAGTGGAGCATGCTTTGAAGATGTAAAAACAATCGAAACAAAACCTTACAATCCATTTCTCTCACTAATTGGATCAGGAATTTTTAATGCAAGTTTGACTTTTCAGACAATGCCCAACTGCATTTTATTAATCCATCTGATTTTTAACCTAATTTAAAAACAGCTATCCTTGTAGAGAACATCACTAGAAATATATAGAATTTAATTTGTAGTACTGTGGGAAATATTCTCACTGTTCTTATAAAGAATTTTTTATAAATGTCTTAAGATCCACTTGCTGTTGTTTAGTACATAATGTCATTGCTGGTCATGTTGTCATGAAGAATACACTCCTTCGGGTGATGATTTAAGGTGGCCACTCCTGAATGAACCATGCATTTTGGTACTCCTGTTATGCCAGGTGAATACAGAGGTGGGGCAGTGGCATCTTTTTCAGCAATTAGAAAGATGGCAACCCTCACTTCATGTTGAATTTTTTTGTTTGGATAATTTCAGCTACCTTAGTCCAGGAATTTTTCAAATTGAGGTTAGAGGGAAATAAATTGTTTTGCCCACGCTAAGCCTCTACACCCATTTGTTGAGAAGCTATGGTGCCGCCATACTTTGGAACAAGGACTTCAAATTTGGAAGAGGTTGCCCTCGTGTCAAGGATGTAGCTTTTTTTTCATCTGTGAATATCTGCCCAAATTTGGCCAAATTATGAGCCTCTGAATATCTCAGTTCACACATGCTCAGCAGAGACAACTTGGAGCTACATTCTCCCAGTATTTCACCTTCACTGGGCATGCCAGGGCAGCAGGGACTGAGCAGGACTTTTCCCTGCAATTGTTCCTACTGGCTATCAGGCATCAGTGCAGTACTAAACAGGAAGTGAGAGAGAGAAGATTGCCTCTCCTGCATTCTCGGTGCTCCTGCTGCGGGCACCCAGGTAGCAAAGATACGGGGGAGAGAGGGCAGGGAACTAAAGACTCTCACAGTCTCATATCCACAAGGTTGTATGGGCAACTGGAATTCTGGCATTTGTATATAATATAGATATAAACATGCATAAACATCTGTGTGTAAATACATACACACATTTGCCAGGTTTATATCTGGCTCAGCAGCTCTGACAACCAAGCCATAGGCATCTCAAGTGCGACATTCAGGATCTGTGGTGTTCAAAATTAGAAAGCCCTCTGAAAATGTGGGTGTTATGAAATCATGGCTCTGCCTTATCAGTTGAGCATGCAGGCCAGGCTCTGATGTGATACAGCAAAACCTGCAGGCAGTAACAATCAGATCCATTTTCATGCCAAATTTGGAAAAGCATGAAGAATGCAAAATGTTTTCCCAACTGTGTGAGAAAGATGGCAGGGGTATAACTACTACATTGAAACTTCAGTTAACAAGCATTACAGGGGAGATGTTTTCTTTCCTCCACCCAGTCAGAATAATAAAGCTCCAGTTTTAAAATGCTTCAGGGATGTCTCTCTATAAACCAGGGTTTCTCAACCTGGGGGTCGCGACCCCCCAGGGGGTCGCCGAGCGCTCCCCGGGGGGTTGCGAGCTCCTGCCACCGCAACTTGCGGTGACTGGGGCTGCGCCCCGGCCCCCAGTCCCCGCCGCGGGTGGGCTCCCGGCTGCGCGCCAGCCCCCAGTCCCCGCAGCGGGCAGGCTGGGGACCGGCACGCAGCCGGCAGCCCGCCCACGGCGGGGACGGGGGCGCACGAGCGGTTTTTTTTTTGGTGGTGGGGTTTTCGGCGGAGGGGTCGCGCCGCGCCGCCGGATCACAAAAAGGGGTCGCGGTCTCAACTAGTTTGAGAACCGCTGCTATAAACGAAATAGTAAATTGTTACAAAGGTAAACAGCAACATGAAAGTTACAAAATAGCCAAAAATAAGGCTAGTCTTAGTCTTGTGCAATGCATCCGACTGGACAGGGAATCTGGATTTCAGGGGAACACAGGCTGCAGGTGTATGTGTTTAAGGTTCACTTTAGCCAGCTGTCTTGAAGGTATGTACTTTTCTGGGACTGCAATTCCTGGCAACAGAAAGTTAAGGCTGGGGCTGGAAGCCTTTCCATTAGGCCAATCCAGATTGCTGACTCCTTGCAAGTGAAATGTTCATACACATACTGGACCCCAACTATTTAGATCTTTGAGTTATAAATTGAAATGTGTTGGTAGCCAGTTACAAAAACTTCCCCTCTTCACAGTACAAAGTGCTATCTTGATGAATTCTTTGCTTCTATTGCAAAGGAGCAATCACCAACAGCCCTGCAAAAGCCAAAGTGCAGAAGTGATCTGGGAGCTGCCTGGTGTCCCGAGTAGGGGCAACCAGAAGAGAGACTGAGCATAGAGAAGATTCCTCTTTCATCGAAGCTTTGACTGAAAGCCAAGGACTCCAGTAACTGTGTCCAGGAGTTCCACTACTATCTCTGGTGAAAAGAGAACTGATAGTAGTAGAGGTTTCAATACTCACCTCAGTTAGTTTAATGATTGTAAGTGCTATGTTTATAGAAGCTCCTATCACTAATAAATACACTGGGAGCATGAACCAAAGTGGGGATCAATTATAATTAAACATTTGCCTGAGCCACAGAGTTCAGATCCCCCAAATTGTTGGAGGTGGGTTGGATTAGAGCCTAGCTCCACCTAACCTTTTGGAAAATCCAGTTATTTCCTTCCAGGCTAATGCAGCCATACAGTGCCCTCTTTTCTTCCATAGCTACATTATTTGTGTATCTTAATCTCAGAGTCCTTTGATTTCCCAATGCTTTTCACAGCTGAAGCTCCTACTCAGTGGGTTGTCTTCCTTACAGCAGAATATTTCACTGGTGCCTAACTGCAGCTGATTAGAAGTAGAGATATTTAGCTTCTGGGTAACTACCTAAGATCTGCTCAAAGAAACTAGCTTTGGTTTTAACCATCCCTTTTTAATAACTACTCTGTTGATACTTATGCTGAGAAGTAGGAAAGTTTTAAATTTTGCTTTTACTGTCTAGCCAATTCAAATGTTTAATAATAAATTCTCTCCACTATTACACCAAAATCCTGGGCTGTTTAAACAGGTTTTTAGCTATAATAAACATATCTTTTAACTCATTTTTATTAAGTTTACATAAGTAATAGAGATAAGTGGCAAAGAAAATCCAAGCACTAAGTGCAAAATAAACTCTTCAGAATCCTTCCTACAAATAATTTTAGATCTTTAATATGAATTAGATACACCTCCAGCTTTGACACATAAGCAAGAGACAATGTTTAATAAAAATAATAATCAAATGCAAGGGGGAAGAAGCTAAATCAGAAATGTGATATGAAACTTGGTAATTTAGAGAGTTGGGAGAGCTATTTCTCAGAGTCAAGTTATTTTTAGAAGAATGGTTGGCTAAGGCTTTAATTCACCTAGAGAGAGACAAGGAAAACAGTGCATAGCATGGGATAATATTTCAGGAAAACAAACAAACTACTTTAATATTTGATGCACTGTTGTTGATGAATAATGGAATTTTTGAAGCACAAACACCCAGGTTAAAAGGATACAGGAAGAAAGCTGAAATCACAGTGGCAGAGAATGTTAGTGCTACTACTCTAATTAGTCTGTTAGACACAGGATGTGGCTTTTGATTTCATTTCTACTTGTTTCAGAGTAGGATCCTGATTTCAAAACAATCATTTTGGGACTGCATCAGCAATAGTTTGGAGCTCTGTTACCCAGTTTTAGGTGACTTCACCAGGGCCAGGTTTAGGCACCGGGTAGACGTCTCTGTGAAGGGCACAAGAAAAGAGCTTGCCTAAGAGATGCTGTCCTTCACCCCCTGGAAGTATGGCTGCAGAAGGTGGTCACCCAGGCAAAGGACATATTACCACCCTAACAAGGCTGAATGGAAGATAAACGGGGAGTTTCAGAGGAGAGAGGTAGGAAACTGGGAATGAGAAGAGATGGACACCTTAGGAAACCAGCCAGTGGAATCAAGGAAGAGCAAGCTGGTAAGGAATGTTCTTGCCTAGAGCTTGAATTTCATCATCACTCCTGGCTTAGTTATTACAGAGCTTCTGAGCCAAAAATTGAAATTATAATATTTTGTCTGTTTCACAGAACTTGGATTCTCACCTTGACTACAACCTCCCCTTCCTCCTCTCTCATCCACTTTTACAGAGCTACCCTAATAACAGATTTAGGGTCTTTAGTAAAGTGAGAATGAATGAATTTTAAAAAGGAACAAAAAGAGTTACATATACAACTAAAAAAGGGCTTAATGAATTCAAACCCTTAAATAATATCAAAGCAGAAAATTACACAAGAGGAACAGACTGTAATCAAGTGCAGAAATACAATACCTTTTGTACTGTCCCCTTCTTGTAGTTGCTTTAAAAGAAAAGTTCTCCCTTGGTATTAAGCCTGGGGAATATCTGATGATAACTGTATCTGTCAGAGAAAAGAAAGATTTATTATTATATCCCAGGAGAGGGAACAACTATGTTTACATAATTGAGTGAAATTTATGTAGTAAAAAACCTTTCAATTTTCAGTCTTCTTGGTTCCACCCTGCTTTCACGCACAGATGTGAATCCGTGCTTCTGAATAGTGGGGGAGGGCAGGAAACACAGGGAAGGCACAGGAGGAAATGCAGCCTCAAAAGTCTTTTCCCCCCCAAACCTGGACTCCATGGAGTCTAAGCTCTGTAGAAGGGATATACTTGGGAAAGTAGGTAGTCAAGCTCCCTTCAATTTTCTTACAACACAGGATACTTTGCTATAGAATAAGTTTGCTGGGACATAGGCTGTTGTCCCCTGCCCTACTGCCAAATTGCCATTAAATGTGCTGCACCCAGCCTATGGATAAACAAAGGACATCAGTCACCGGGACTCCCAGTCTGGCAGTTTAAAAACCAAACCATACTCAGGCCTATAGTGGGATCCCTCATTCTTTTATGCTGGCTGCAACAGCACATGGCCTGTTTTGGGAAAGACATTTTGTCACTAGCCACCCACTAGACTGGAATGTAGCTAGTTGTGTTTACAGAAGACCTGTAACACCAGTGACTTCAGAGGAGTTCCTTGTCATACACTGCCATAATGTGAGGGGAGAAATCAAGCCCAGAGTCACTGCCAGACTGGAACTTGTTGATGCTCATTATTATAGCTTAGAGTCCTTTTTTCAATTCTTGGCTGTTGTCCATTTTAATGCCCACGCATATACACACACAAAAGAAAGAGAGAGAGACACACACACCAGCTCAAAGCCAATGACACTTAATAAAACAATCTGTACTTCATTATTAAAATGCTATACTTAAAATCCCCAATAACATCAAATATCTTACAGCACTCAATGAGAAAGGTGGAGAAAAACCTGTAATGGCTTTTCTAATTGCTTGTTCTCTCTCACTCGTAACTAATTACTGCAATCACACTGTTACAAGATTCTTAGACTTTTTACATTCTCTCAGCCACAAACATCTACAGTATTAATAAAAAGGAACTGAGACAATTAAACCATCCTTGTGGCAACTAATGCAAATAAATATTTTCAGACAGAAGAAACTACCAGAACTTCAAATTGCAAAAAGGATGGGCAAATAAACATGTATGCATTAAGAACTTGTCATCTTCAATGCTCTGTCCCAGTATAGACTTCTGCCTTCATCTCCTCCTACAACTCCTTACTCTGTCCATGGTTGTTCCCTACCTCCAGTATATGGTTGCTTTTATGTTAAAATATCAACAAAACAAGGAAGAACAACCATGAGGCCCATAATGCAGCCAAACATGTGGGTGCATGGCCTCAGATGCAGGCCACATCTGAAGAACATACAAAATGGTAGTATGGAGCCTATTTAAAGGTACAGTATACCAAAAACGAGTCACAACATACAAACTTTACCACATGTCACAGCAGGATGACTCACCGGCGCCACGTCTCCTGCTGGTCATCCAGGGAATTAGCTCAACTCCAGCTTCAGTGTGCCCTCCACTGGCCAGTGTCTCGCCTGCCTTAAACTCCATATCCCTCCCAGACCCCAGTACCCTTTTATCTCAGGCTTCTGCCCCAGCAGAACCCCCACTCTCTGGGTCTCACCTCCCAGGGGAACCCCATACCTTCTATCCCCACCTTGCCTCAGTGGCTACTGCCAGTCATCATCTAGCCCCGTCCAGCTATGGCTGCTTCCCCAATGAGCCTAACTTGGCTGCTTTTAACCCTGTTCCCCAGGGAGTGGGGCAGCCACCCCACTACACTACACCATCCAGATTATAAATTGTAATACCTCACACATTCATATAATGCCTTTCATCCAGAAGAAGCAGACTCCAAGCTCCCTGATTGCTAATACTTGCTTAATTACTGTTAAGAATTAATTTTAGAAAACATGTATTTTGTGCAACTCATGATTTTGAACTCCCTTACAAATTCCTACACACTATTATAATGTAAATTTATGAATTAATATAGAGAAGGCCATCATAAATTAAATCAACTGATATAAACCTGGGCAAAGAATAGAAAGATAGCAGTGGCAACACGCCTAGAAAATTACAGGAAACCTTAATAATGGTTCATTCACCAGTTAAAAGTGCCTTCTGGATAGATATCCACACCTTCCAAAATAGATGTTAAGGGTGAGAGCTGTTATTACCAGTAAATTGTATATAAATATTACATAAGAAGGGAAAGCACATCAGCACACATATATGCCATAAACAAGAACCATGGCTTTTTAAAATGTCAGGACTTTAAATGCACAGCGGCCTATAAAATGTCACCCAAGTCGTTACAAGATGGAAGTGATGTAAATCATGTATTAAGGAAATGCCATCTAAATTAAGGTTGGAAAAACTAAATGCACCTATTTTCTATTGTAGATTCATACAGTAATTTGCTGAGACAGTAATTTTTAGTTTAACATATTTCTACCTAAAGGAAAATTAAAAAGCCATCTATAACTACAAAAGCCAGCAGAAAGCAATGTTTCACTTAATATGACACCAGCAAGTAAATTTAAACTAATCCTAGGCACTAAAGAAATTGTCAAAGGTTTTTGTGCATTTGTAATTTAAGAAGCCAAAACATTTTTGTGCTTTTTAATACTAGATCAGGACAACTTCTTCCCAACATGGAATGGAAAGCTAGTCTACAACAGACAATTTCTGGATATTCTAAAAGGCAACATTTCCAAGTTTTGTTTCCAACATGTGATACAGATTAGCACCTATACACACCTTGGAGATTTGCGAAATCCACTGAGTAGCCCTACAACCCAATATGCACAAGGGTTCATCAGGCCCAATTAAATTAAAATCTGATCACCTTTTATACAATTTTCTAAAAGGAGTTTTATTATACTATATGCCAATATTAAGTTTCAATTTAATTTAGTTGATGAATTACCCAATTTTGATGCCCAGTAAATATACCCCAATCCAGAAGGATAATTCTTCATGGTATAACCAGACCCTTCCATAGAGGAGCACCACAAATGCATTACATTTTCTGGAAGAATCACTTTTCACTCCCATTTAAATTATAATCAAAATGCAGAGACCCAGCTTTGGTGGTACTGTAATTTAGTGCCAATAAAGTTCTTAAGGAGTGAAGATGGCTCTGGCAGCAACTAGTTGGTTATATTCTCCAAAGGAGAAATTCTTCTTTGTAGACCTGTTATTATTTCAATGGGAGTTTTGCCTAAGTAAGAATTTCATGTTGAGGCCAACAACACTGAATATCAGCAACTTTCATATACAGAATTCTTTACCTCTTTACCAAAAGATGTGTCAACAGGAGTTTCTCAGTCCGTATGAGCGACATTCTGAATTCCTGCCCATCTCACAAGTAGGCTGGCCCTGCACAGCATGGATGTCAACCCATAAAGGGAACATACACTTCTTGAGGGGATTTTGGCTACTGGACCTGCGTAGTTAAGGTACCAAAGGGACTTCAAAAGTAATGGAGCCAACCAACCAAAATGGGCCAACCTTGTGCACCAGGAGGCAACATACTTCATGCACATCTGGACTGGCCACCCTTCTATCATGACACCCACTTCACTATAGTAAGAGAGGTCTGGCCAAGCCAAATTTGAGTGAGTGGCATTGCAACCTGGTGTCTTTGATTCACAGCACTGCTCAAATTTCACCCACTTGCCCCTCCCTCATGCTAGCAGGTAAGGGGCTCCATTGTTATGCCATCCACTTTTATTCAGGTGCCCAAAGGGGAGCCCAGGCTGCTTCCCTTTCCTCCTCCTCATTGTTCCCCTTTTGGATTTATGTTCTCAAAAGTGTTACGGGAATGTCTCCATTTAAAAAGGAAAGCAGGAAATGGCTCTTTACCCTCACCCCACCTTGTCTCATGTGGGCTTCTGCTTCTGTTCCATCCCAAACCCACCTCCCACCACAGCATAGACATTCCCATCGGGACTTCTCCTAGGCAGGCAGGGCATGCACAGTAGTACTCTGAGCTAAGTTCAAAAAGTTTGTATCTTGGTTTGGAAGAACATTAAGATCTATCAGGCTCCCCCACTCCCACTCTGCACTACAGAGAACCCCTGCACCGAGCTTCCCCTTCCTCCAGCAAGCCAAGATCCCCTCTTTACCCAGCTAGTATACTCCAAAAACCTCAGGCCTCCCCTCCAAACGGTGATACACCTATACTCCACCCCTTCATACCTTTGAAGATCCCACTGCAGAACTTAGTAGTTCAAGGTGACTTTCTGCTAGGCCATGACCATCATGCTCAGCATACATTGAGCCATGAAGCAGAACCGATGTGTAATGGACAGATACAAGGAGGGCATCAAGGCATTCTTGAGAGGTTGTAAGGGGGAAACTGTGTAGGTTCATTCAGGGAACTATTAAGTCTGTGCTTGTATAAGGACACCCATTCCTAATCACAGTGTTTTTTATCTGAAATGAACTACACATATGCCAAAATGTTGTTATAGAAACATCACCATGTGGAAGTTTTAATAAGTAACAACTTCCAAACAAATTAAAAAATATACTTGCCAAGAACATGCAGCTCTGAAAATCATTCCTCTTGAATATGCTCTCCACAAAATGTTACATTCAAGGAGGTTTTGTCATGAACAGTTAGTCAATCAATAAGATAAATTTACCACTTGCAAGAGACCTGAGTATAAATGTTTAATTTTATCTTATTTTAACAGCTTACATATTTCTTTGCTCTTTTCAACAAATCTTCATAATTTAAAACAGCTTGCTCGGATCTCATCACAAATATAACACTAGAGCCATAAATTTCAATTTCAATATAAGAATGATTGTACCTCTGTATAACAGAAATAACAAGTCATGAAGTAGAGATATGATTCATGGTGCTCTGCAACAAAGCCAATCATTCACTAAAAGAATAATAATTTAGTAACTTTTCATCTTCAAGATATATACACAAAAACACTGTCTCCTTTTATCAGAGGGGTAGCCATGTTAGTCTGGATCTGCAAAAGTGACAAAGAGTCTTCTAGCACCTTATACACTAACAGATTTTAGGGATCATGAGCTTTCGTGGGCTAAGACCCACTTCATCAGATGAATGTTGTGGAAATCACTGTCTCCTCCTATGTGAGAGAAACAGAGTTGTTTTACACAATCAAACTCAATTTGAAAAGTTTCTTCTAAGGATCAAATACTACTTTAAAAACATTGTTTTAAATTCACTGTGGAAACTGCACAGCTTCTAAATTACATCCAGTCAGCCCTCCACAGCAGGAAAATCCTGCTCTTCTGCAAGGCCAGTTGATTTCCTGATAAGCAAATGGCTCTTAACTCCACCCCTACTCAGCTCTTCAGCCAATCCAGAAGCCCAATTGAGGTTCAGGGGAGGGAAGTGGTTTCAGAGCCTAGCTCCCTAAATTGGGGTTACTATCTATGCACTGTGTCTCTGGCAGTACCAAGTGCAAGACTGAGAGGGAATGAGAAGGAGAGAAAACTAGAGTGGAAATAAAAATGTCAGAAGTAGACATAGGAGGGAGTGAAAAGGAAAGAAACAAGTTTAGTTTTAGGGTGGATGACCAAGTTCACCACTGACTGCAGGAAGCAAAGCTCCACTGATTCCAGCAGTGAATTCTGCCCACCAGTGTATTTGAGTTTCTTACAATTAACAAGCCAATTCACTGCAATTTAATTAACCTAGTACCCAAATGGAATCATAGTGGCCATTTCAAAAAGTTTTGATAAGGAATAGTAAGATTTCTCCTAGAGAAAAAGGGAAATGTAATATATGTGTGTCACCAACTATTCAAATAATTGGTTTGAAAGATTTACTGTATAAGACAAAAAGTACGAAAAGGCTTCAGATATCTCCTTCAGAAGACAGACTTCTCAAAGCAATCTGGATTTTTCAGTAGTAAACTCTAAAAAGGAAATCTTTGCAACAATTTCAATTTACAAAGAAAACTGTGATTTCCAATCCATTCCTTATTGTATTCTTACAACACAGATTAGCTGCTATAAAATCATACAATGCTGTAACAATTTCATTATAATTACAATAACCAAAAGCACTCTACAGTCAACATTGTCAGATGTTTCTGTGTTTATCTGACATCCTTCTAGAATTTTAATTATGTTGTACTGGCTGCCAGTGGCTAACATCTACCAGCTTAGCAATTAAGCTGGCAAGGTCTCAACTCTGAACAAAAGGCAGTTACCAGATATTTTATTTTGCTAGATTACTTCTTGCTTAAAATATGTACTAAAAATATCAAGTTCTTTTTTCCCATAGACAAAAGGAAGAAAGGACTCCCTAAATTAGTGTGTGGGGGGGGTAACATTTGACAATTAACAGCATTTTATGAGTTAAATTTAAAAAGCCTGCCTTTCATTAAGAACTGTATTCGGTTTCAAGGTTACATTAGGACTAAGTAACATTATTAATAATTATAGTCTAATATGAGCTATACTACAATAGCACTAATTACTTTTTAGATAATGCTTTACAATAGTACCTAACAGCCCCAATTAACTTAGCCCGCCACATGTACAATACATCATACAAAAATATAGGAAAGAGGTGGTCCCTACGCTCCCATTATTTTCTAAACAGATAAGAGACAAAGGGTAAGAGACAGGAATGCAACATAGAAGCAGAAGTATGGAAAATAATGCATACCTTTGTTCAACTACATTTAATAACAGAAAGAGTTACTAAAATGGATGAGGATATATTAATTCCCAGGTATGCAAATATCCAGATCTTAAAGAAATAAAATACAGGATCACTGAGAATATGATGATGACTGGACAGTTAAAATATATTATCTACTGAAAAAAGTACATAAACCTTTCTGGTTTTCTAACACAGGGGTTCTCAACCTTTTTCTTTTTGAGGCCACCCCACCCCATGCTATAAAAACTCCATGGCCCAGCTATGCCACAACAACTGTTTTTCTGCATATAAAAGCCAGGACTGGTGTTAGGGGGTAGCAAGGAGAGCAATTGCCTGGGGCCCCACACCATAGGTGGCAACACAAAGCTAAGTTGCTCAGGCTTTAGCTTCAGCCCCAGGTGGTGGAGCTCAGGGCCCCGAGCTGCAGTCCCACATGGCAGGGCTTTGGCTTTCTGCCCTGGGCCCTAGCGAGTCTAATACCAAGCTTGGTGGACCCCCTGAAACCTGCTCAAGGCGCCCCAGTGGCCCTGGAATCCTGGTTGAGAACCACTGTTCTAACAGATTCTCAGGTTAGGGAGTTCGGTAACTATAGAATTATGCACATCTGTTGAGTTAAACAACAAAAGGAATTCTAACCATTCATTTAAAAGGTCAAAGCAATATTACTATCTGTACCATATGTGTACGGAAGCAGGAATCTGAATACCTTGAAACGAACGTAAGCAGCAGCATTTGCTAAATTATCCCATCTACGTACTGTATTATTCATTGTGTAATAAAACTCAAAGGAAATTTACACTAAAATAAAATTACAGAAACACCACTACTCCACTTGGCCAATGCCAGTAGATAAGCAAAGCACACCTGCATACACTATATTCAATGGGTGAAAAACAGGTCATACCTATCCTCCCTGCAGGACCTTGTCAAATGTATAAGCTGATTTTTTTTTTATGGGACACAACGTGAAGTTTGGCTTACATTAGTTTTGTAAGTCAATGGCAAAGCTGGACTAAACCCCATTCCTCCTGATTCCCAGTACATTGCTCTATCTATTGAACCATATTTCTTTCTTTCCCTTGACAGTGAACGTTATCTGATATTAATTATCTAGTTTACCTTTACAGATGTAGGACATTTATTACACTCTTCTTGCAGATATTTTTAAACTATTTTTGTGTTCATTTGCTGAACCAGCTATGGGATAATAAATTAACAAACCATATTGTTAGAGCTGTGCTAACAATGATTAACCTTTTTAATGTCAAAGGATTGTTGATTTCTTTAAAAAAATGAGGATAATCTGTCTGCTAAATTGACAAAACTGATCAGGAAAGAATGATCAGGTTCTGAGAGGATACAAACAATGAGAGTAAAAGAATAGAGTTATTAGAAAATTTGCCAGTTCTCCTTTAACTATCAAATCACAGATCACAGGAAAATTAGCAATTATAGCAAGCTGACTGTAGCTAACTTCAGTGACAGCCTGATCTCTGTCCCTAACACTGCATTTTATTAATATTGGAGGCATGAACAAGAGATCAAAGACCTTTGAGAGACCAACCTAGCATCCAAGTAAATATCCAGATGCTAATACTGAAAAGTGCAGCATATGCCAGAAAACCTAGCATATGAAACTTGCTGATACAAATTCATCTACTGAGTGGGAAGAACAGAGCAAAACTGGCAAGGAATGAGCCTAAGGGATCCACGCTTTCACTCTGTCAACAGAAGCAGCCTTGCCAAGTGAGAATTGGCAATGTATGCCTATGCCAATGTGCATTTGGAACTAAAGGTAAAATAGTGTCAATAAGAGCCTGAATGGTTGTATTTATCCCTTTGAGTGCATTTCTGTCGTGTGGCTGTTACAAGAACTTGCTTAGAAAGAGTATAACAAGGTTTGAAATAAGTAATTGAAACTAGAGATCTTCTGAGGATATCACTTTGGTACCTGATTCAGCTACTACAGAGACCACAGCTAGAAAAGAATACACAAGCAGGAAAAATAGCTAAGTGAATGGCTATGGAAAGATGCAGCTGATGCCATCCTATTCCACAATTCTTATAGGAAAGAAAAGAGATGATTGCATAAGAAAGATCAATTGGAAAATATTTCTTAGAAAAACCCACACCCTTTGTGGTTTTAACATAACAGATGAGCTCTTCAAAGATACCTAGGGTTATAGAAAACCATTAATTTCAATACAAACCAGGCATTCAAACCACAGTTTTGAAAAAATATCAGCCTACAATTACTAGGAACACTCCTTTCATACCAACAAGAGCTGGGCATGTGGATGAATAACAGCGCCTGGCACTCCAATGGAATTAATGCAAATCAGGGTGAGTTTAAGGAGGATGTTTCCATACCTAACCCTGGTTCCTGCCAAAAATCACAGTCTGTCCACATTCCCTCCCCCCCATGACAAGAGCCATGGAAGGGCATTCTAGGGAAGGACCTGGGATCAGGAAGCGTAGTCCACATTTAATGCACACACACTGAGCTGGCAATGACCCCTGCCAGCTGTCTATCGAGACTATTTCATCTAAGCATTTACATCACATTCATCACCATAGTTCCTGAGACTGGTCGTGATCCTGGCAGGATTAATATGTGTGGAGGTAAAGATGGTCTGAACAGATGCACATTAGCACAGCTTGAAGATTGAATATGTTCATCAGTTTGGAGATCAGTTATCTTACCTGCTGGCCTAATATTTAGTACCATGAATACATGCTAGATCTTTCCTTTTGTTCCCCCCATTAAAAAAAATTAAAATACAGGTTGAAATAACAAACAAGTTTGAAACTGTGGATACATCATGCTGCACTGCTGATCTGTCTGCTCTGATCTCAGAGGCAAGCAGAATATTGAGATTTACAAGAGCCTTGCTGTCCAAGAACATGGCTCATTACATTTCAAGCCCACTCCTTGCTCACAAGAATGCAGCAGGTAGAACGCAGGGTAGTACGACATGACTGCCCACAAACCAGAAACCGAAGTGGCAGATCTAATTTTAGTTCTGCCAGCCCTGACAGTATCCTTTTAATAAGCATCAAGTGTGATAAAACTGATGAATAGGTCTAACTGTCAAAAGTATGGAAGCAATAATTCTGCTGCACAGATCTGATTTGCATCTTAAGTATTTATAACCTTCATATTTAAAATACAGTATATGGTTGCACATCTCTTCTTCTAATCTGAATGAACACCTATTATCATAAACAGCTAAGCAACTGCAAGCAATAGTGTATAGTTTCATGATTGTGGTGGAACTTTGAAAGCAGGTTTAGAATATCTCTAGCAACTTCATCATTAGAAGACCCCATCAAGCTATTAATGTGCAGATGCAAGTTCTCTTTTACTCTTCCTACCTCTTACTGTTCATTTTTTGTAGCACCACAGGTGACCTGCAGTGAAGGAATTAGGAGTCCAGAGACATTGGACTGGAACCTCAACCTCACAGGAAGATGCTAATTAAAATGGGGACAATATCGTCATCCAATAGCTCAGAAGTCAGTGAGATAATGAATATTAATTTTTATATACTGTGATAGAGAAAGGTCAGGGAGCTGTGGCAGAGTGCTTGAGGCGAGATATATCAGCTCCAGGTTCATTAGGGTGTGGCTCCCTGTAGACTAGGGAAGCAGGCAGCAGGTTAATTAGGAGCACCTGCTGTCAATTAAGGCCTTAATAAAAACCCCTGCCTCAGGCAGACAGGTGTGGGTGTTTGGAAGGAGTTTGGAGGTGTTGGAGCAGAGAGCAGTTTGGAGGTGTTGGAGCAGAGAGCAGTTTGGAGGTGTTGGAGCAGAGAGCAGTTTGGAGGAGTTGGAGCGGAGAGAGTTTGGAGGAGTTGGAGCGGAGAGAGTTTGGAGGAGTTGGAGCAGAGAGAGTTTGGAGAAGTGCTGTGGTGAGCTAAGAAAGACCCAGACCCTAAGTAAAGGAACACCTGGCTTGTGTAGAGAGAGGGCAGGAAGCCCCCCACAAGCTGAAGAGTAGGAGAGGGAAGTAGTCCAGGGGAAGGAGTAGCCAATCCCAGTTTACTGCTATCCTCAGGGCCCCTGGGCTGGGACCTGGAGTAGAGGGTGGGCCTTGGTCCCTCCTTCTCCCCTCTAGGATACTAGTGGGACAGTTAATACCCTGTTCAGAGGCAAGAAAAAGGCTCCCTGAATTCCCCCCACAAGAAGAGAAAGCGTAGGACCCATCAATATCGTGGGAGAATTTGCCACAATACAGATGATGTCATAGGCTTTAGGTACTTTACAAGTTTTAAATATAGAAAAAAGGGATACTATGAGTACAATATATAATATAATAATAACATACCAGTCCTGCAAAATTGACATGAAACTTTACCACCCGAGGCACAAAATCTACCCGCCTGCACTTTACCATGATGACTGATGGTAATGCAAAAACTAATGATATTTTACTTGCCTGTCAAAAAAAATTTAAATCACCTTAAACGAGTGGGTGCACAGAATTTTGCAAGGCTGCAATATATTGGACTGCCCACACAATGCCACAGTGCTAATATTTACCCATCATAAAAACAAAGCAAGCTGGCATAATCTCTAATCCTCAACTCTCTCCCTTCTCCAAAGAACCAATGGAGAAAAAAATAGATGGGCTTTGCACTGTGGCTGAAGAAATGATGAAAACAAGTCACTGAAAACATGTTTATACCAGCTGGCTCTATAAGTAAAAGTATGTGACCATTCAACAGAGTTTTGATAATTCTGTATACATTTTGGCAGTGTCCTTTAAGCATGCATTAGGGTTTTCACTCTAAATATCTATTTTCTGTAATTGAGAATTATGGCACAAATTCCCTTATAGCTGGTACATGCACTATAGTTAAGGATAAGATTTAATCATGGAGGTCACAGATTCCGTGACTTTACCAGACCTCTGTGACTTTTTCGGCTTCAGCTGTCAGTGACTTCAGCTGGGGCTGGAGCCGGGGCTGTGCACCTCCACCCATGCCCTTGGCTGGAGGTGGGACTGCATACCTCTACCCCACAGCTTCAGACAGGGGTGGGCTGTGTGCTCCTCCCCACCTGTGGCAGTGGGACTCAGGCTTGCATGCCCCCCTCCCCGGGGCTCCAGCTGTCATTCCTTCTCCCCTCTCCCACCTGTTACTTTTAGTAAAAGTCTCAGACAGGTCACAGGCTCACATGATTTTTTTATTATTGTTGTCCACAACCTGTCTGAGACTTTTAATAAAAAAATATGTGACAAAATCTTAACCTTAACCATAGTTATTACAATATCATTGACATTTGGAACCAAACACTGTTGTCTTCCCCCAGTTCTTACCTAGACAGAAGTCCCACTGAAGCCAATGGGAAATTTGATTGTCCAAGGATGGCATGATTTGACTCTGAATGTGAATTCAATGAAAATTCACCCAAAGCTTTATGACTTAAACCAATAAGATGGAAAATCCCAGATAGAGATCAAAGTTCTAATACAACGGCCACAATGGGCCCTATCTTAATATTATTCTGCTGAACTCCACTGTGTTAAAGTATTAGAGATTTGATCCTTAACTTTGAATTTTAATCCTTCTGTTGGTCAGAGTCAGCTTCTTAACATCCCTTTAACGCACATATTTTTTTAAAATGTGAATAAATATTTCACAGTGAGTCTTTGAGATAAAAGGTTCAGTAGGAAGGCTTTTACTGGTTCATCTGCCAATCATGGGGGATCCAATGTTCAGCAAATGAAACCCATCCAACTGTCATGGAAATCCAGAGTCATTCCAAAGAGTCAAGAATTAAACTACAACTTGGCTTCCTGGGCACAAAGGTTTTATTGGTGCAATTTATTGAAACTGTCAAGTTTGCATAAATTAAACTGAATGAAATCACAGTAATGGCACTGTTGCTTGAAGCAGTGCTCTGCCAAGATTTTAAAAGGATTTAATACATGAATGTCTCTAAAGAGAATAAGCATTATTTTGATATTCTTAACTTGTTAGGTTGCAGGATATGCTTCAATTCCATAATAAACTCATGCTTTTGTTAATTTCTGTTCAAAGTACCAGGCCTTCCCTTAGACAAAAATAGGGCTGTAGCTTAAATGTAGCTTACAAAGCGCATTCAGACTTCCCAATTTTATAATTACACATCTGCATGGAGATTATTTAAAAAGTAAGAAATGGATTATCCCTCAACATTTCCTAGGTGAGCCAGTCAAGAATTTGCTAGCCAAAATAGGAGGTTTTTTGCCTATCAAATTTTGCTGAACAAACAAACATGCCTGTCTCCCCTCCACCTCACCACTTGCTGAAAAATATATGTTCACATAAATGTGTGAGCACAAAACTGTCTCTTAGTCTACTAGCCATGATCTAACCAGATTACTAGACTTTTTGCACTAACTCCATGAAGGGATTACATGGGACCTACTACAGGAGAAATGTTTTAGAGATTTGCTATGTTTTAAAACTGCTCCGACAGGCAAAGTTGCTGTAGAGTTTTCCTTAAGCCAAATTACAGCAGTAGAACTACAGTACGGCAGAACAGTCTGGGCTCTCCAACTTCTATGCAAAGAGCTGGAGCACGCAGAATGCTGGGAGAGTAATTCAGTAACCCAGGCAGCTCTGAACCTTCTTCTGTGTCCCTCCTCCATCCAACACTCCCTGGGACTGACCATCAAATCACTTTGTTCATCCTCCAGGGCACTCTTCAAAAGCCCTCATCCCAACATGCTGCCCAAGATGAGGAAACATCAATACTGATGCAACAAGCACACCACTGAGGGTAGGGAGGCTCTTGAGAGCAAGTAAGTTACACCGCTGAAAGTCATTAAAGGCAACAGAGTTGCACAAATGTCAGGGAGGGCAAAATTCAGTCTACAAAATTCATATTACTGGTGATGTGCAAAATGTAAAGAACCCAGCTTGATTTTCAGACTGTAGGCTCTTTCTCCAGGAGCTCACAGGTGAACATTTTTTTGCGTAATATGGACGTGACTGAGGCAGCATAAACACAAAACTCCAATATTTCTTCTTAAACCATCACTTTTAAGTGATAACTGTCTATGCTTGTGAACCATTCTGAGGTGAAGAACACAATAGAATTACAAGTAGTATTAGTTTATACATGTCCAAGTGTGATATCCTCCCCCCAACAAAGTGAACATGATTACAAGAGCAGATAAAATGTTTTTGTAGGGCAGATTGTAGCACAATGGTAAATAGCACCTACAATTCTACCTTTATTTAACTGCAAGTGTGAAATAGGATAAAAGTGTGAAGTAGGATTAAAAATAATGTTCTTCACCACTTCTGAAGTCTGTCATCAATCATTTCACACGTGGGCCAAAAAGCAAACATATCTTGTAAAGACAACTGACATTTTGCTAGCATTCCAAACTGACAACTCAAGAGGACAATCAACTTGCTGAATTCTTTGTCAAAGCCCTCTTTCCCCCACACAGGTTGCTATCAGAAAGGCAGGTGCTAAAAGGCAAGTTTAAAATACTTCAACTCAAAAATATCATGGCACATGAGGCACATTCCACACGTGGAGAGTGGAAGGACATTTATGCTTCCATCCATGAGGGAGAACCTAACTTGTGAATATTAAAATTATATATACATTTGCGTTCAGAACTTTTTCCATCCAAATATCTCGGCACACTTTACAAAGGTGAGAAAGTTATCATCCCCATTTTATGACAGGAAATGGATGCACAGAAAGGTTAAGTGACTCGCCTCAAAGTCACATCTATAGAAAAGCTGGAACTAAAATGATTTTGTGATCTTCACTTCCAGGCTGCAACCCTGCATCACATTGCCTCCCAATGAATAGTATGATCCCTAACTTTTATAATGAAAAAGCATATTTATATGCAAAGGATTCCTAAAACAGGGACTATGGACATAAGAGAGGTCATGTAGTTCAGTGGATAGAGAACTGGACTATAGGTCAAAGGATCTGGGTTCTGGTTCTGACCTGCTATGTGACATTGGGCAAATTACTGCACCTGGAAAGTAGGGATTACTTCCTTCCTTTAGGCACTTTGAGATCTATTGAGAAAAAGTACTATTTTGGCACTAAGCATTATTAAATGTGGGGAGAAATGTCAAAAGAATAGATAAAAAAAGATACCTACAAATTTGCATTAAAATTCAAACTCCTGAATAATGGTACACATGGGCCAATGCAATTATGGTTTCTTACACACTCAATTTACCATCTTGCATGGTGACAGGTTTCAGAGTGGTAGCCGTGTTAGTCTGTATTCACAGTAAGAACGAGGAGTACTTGTGGCACCTTAGAGACTAACAAATTTATTTGGGCATAAGCTTTCATGGGCCAGAACCCACTTCATCAGATGCATAGAACACATGATCTTCTCTGTGTATATATATATTTTCCTACTGTATGTTCCACTGTATGTATCTGATGAAGTGGGTTCTAGCCCATGAAAGCTTATACCCAAATAAATTTGTTGGGCTCTAAGGTGCCACACCTACTCCTCATTCTTTTTACAATTTACTATGCACATGAATGTAGACAGATATAAGTGGTAGCCAATTTTGCAGTATGCATTGCCTGAACAATCAGAGAGTGAATCAGAATAAAATGGTTATAAATAGTATAATTTTGGAGTAACCATATCAAAAACATATATGCATGTATACAGTAACTGGTATATTTCAATTTACAGTAATATTGCTAGCATGCAATTTTAGAACTGAATAAAAATCAAGATGCCCCATATCCTGAATATCTTGAAATTCAGTTACTTAATCTCTCATTTATGTTATCTTGTACAATTCTCATCCCATAAAAATGAATAAAATGATAATCTGATTCTGTTCTGAAATTAGATTCTTTTCCTTGTCTATAAACAAATAAATC
Source organism: Sternotherus odoratus (assembly GCA_032164245.1). Taxonomy (NCBI): domain Eukaryota; kingdom Metazoa; phylum Chordata; order Testudines; family Kinosternidae; genus Sternotherus; species Sternotherus odoratus. The sequence continues at coordinate 12,873,818 of JAVMKO010000015.1, forward strand.
AGGCTGCAGAAACCATACATACTAAATCTGGAGAATTGTGGGAAGAATGCCTGGAACGTCTTGTTTATTGAAACAATGGATAATAACAGCATAACTTGATAAAACACTCTATCTAGTACAGTAGCAGATAGTTTCTTGCTCTAAAATGTGCAAGTTAACTAGCTTAACCCAAGGGAAATCTCACTTAACATCAATGTCTAGGATATAACTTGACCTGCCAAAAATCAAGCTAAAGATGTTAAACTGTGTCTAAAATGGCGTTAAGTGAAGTTTTCAATAGTGTTAAGATAGATCAGATGAACTAAGCTAGTAAAATAGGTGCTTTTCCCCAATGATCTAAACAAGACCACAGTGATTTCAGATGAAATTTTACAAATAAAATGATGTTCTAATTTCAGCCCTACAAACTCATCCTGGGATTTTAAATTATGGGGTCTCTGGATTGTAATCACCACCAGTAATAAAAGTTAACCAGCCATAACTTTAGATTCCAGCTCCAGTTTCCACCATAGCAGCGTTGGTTCTCCAGGGTTAATAAATGTAAAGGCTTATCTGATGAGTAAGAAGGTGCCAGTTTTATAGTCTTTTCTGAGCATAATCACACTTTAAAGTTAGATGGAGAGAGTGGTCATTCTGCTAAACTTTTCTTCTTGTTCAAAAGTCATGTGAACAACAATATTAATACACCAATTTTAAATGTTCATAATTTCCCCCTCTCTATTTATTACGTGAATTTATACAATCTCTTGCACCATATTTGGCCCTTGAACTTCTATATTCCCCCATTCTTCATTCTATGAGCTCCTGCGAGAAAAACTTATTGGTGTATATGTTGCCCAGGACAATAGGTTCTAGCTGAGATTTTCTAGCTCTAACACTGATTCATTGAGTGGCCTTGAGCAAGTCTCTTTCCCTTTGTCTCTAAAACAGGGATAATTGGAGTATTTACTTATTTTGCAAGGCCTGTTGCATCAATGTTTCAGTGTTTTGAAGATTAAAGTACCAAGTATTATTTAATTATTAGAATTGTCTACTCATGAATAAACTACTGTTATAGAAGCAGCAGCAAAAGCCTAAAGCTAAATTTCACTTGTATGATTCATTTACTACAAAGATTTTATTGACATATCAGTGGGTTGTTTTGCTGAATTTGCTGCTTGTATTCAGGTTCCTCTACAACTACATTCAAATCAATTACATTCAAATTCTGTTGCCTTCCTATGTGGCTTCAAAACATCTGACTGTGCAGATTATGATTTTATCCCTTATAATTTGGTAGGATAGCTGTTTTATGCACAATAGTGTCATAGCAGAGAGCTATGTCCAACTTCAGCAGTTTAATGAATGAATGAAAAATTATTCCATACAAAACAAATAAAACTAGACCTGCAAAGAGCCCAGGAAACACTGGTATATGACAAGTAAAATCTCTTTCGGTTAATCTTAAATTTCATTTTGTGGTGGCCACCACTAATCAGTTAAGATGTCTGATCGGGAAGCCTTTGGATATGTTAGCACTTGGCAATAGCCCATTAAGCTGTCCTGGAGCCCCAATCTCAGAAATTTACTGGGAAATTCCAGGCCTTGCTGTGGCTAACGACTGAAGTTTCATTAGCTCTACAGCCACAGTAATATATCACATGGGGAAGGGCTGTATGGGATGTGTTGCACACACTGAATTGAAGGTGCCCTCTGCTGGCAGATCCGTGAAGCATTTTAGGCCACCCTGAAGGATGTACCAACCCATAGAAGAGCTTTGGGGATGGGGGGCAGATATCTGGATGAAGGAAAAAGAAAAATGACAGCCCCTTTTTTTGGTGATAACTTTACATTACTTTAATTTGTACATTAATTTAAAAAAGCACTAATGTGTATCACTAAACACTTTTTTTTGGAGAATTAACAGAAAGTGAGTTGTGGCTAAACTCCTAACACAATACTTAGGATAGGAATATTCTAAGTACTCTGGCATTTCAATGAAACTCCCACAAAGGTTTGACTTTAAGGAGCACACTGGGGAAAGGTGGCAGGGAAATTAATCTCTCACAGAAAAATATGCAATAGTAATTACCAAGCAACATGTGAGAGTATAGGAAAGTCTCAGGGGACATGTATCCCTAGACCAAGACATATGACAACAGAAAGAGCCACCACTGATTTCTTTCTAGCTTGCAGGACTATCAAGATAGTCACTAGATGAGCATGAAAGAAGAAGAGAAGATAGGAACTAGAGGACAGTCTTTGTTTCTAATATTTTTAATTAAACATTGGAACTGTTCCATATAGTTCATATATCTCACCCTGCTAGACAAGCCAAGCAATCTTTTCTATTATCTAATTCTGTACTCAGCCACAGGGCTCCTGCCAATCTGAAGGGCTGGCTTGCTCTATAATTTTCACACTACTGTGGGAACAGGCAGAACAGTAAAAGCAGGTTAGGACAGAAGAGTCACTGTATATAAAACATTTTATAGATTTATTGACTAGTGCCTTGAAGGAGTTCCACTATGCAGCCCAATAAACCTGAATGGAACTGCTTCAAGTTTACATGCAATGAGATTAATACAGCGGTTAAGAAGACCCTGTACTCTGCTTTTTAACATTACAGTTAGAGAAGGGTGAATACCTCCAAATATTTTCTATGAATGTTTACTTAAACAGTCGAGTGTATCTGAATGGTGTTCACATGCCCTCTTTCTATATTCCTCAAATATTTACACGGAGAAGTTTTATGAACATTCCTGTCACTAAATAGCTAACTTCAAATAATTATTATAGATACTTATGGATAGTAAATTTTGAATTTGTCAACATATTTGCAGCAGAAACACAATTTTAATTATGTGACCTATGTGCCCAATCAAAACTAATTTTGAATTTTGAATATCAAACACGTTGTGACAGAGGATCTGTATTCTGTCAGTTTACATTTCATAGCAGAAGCAAATGTAACAAGTCAAATCCATGCTACCTCTGATGATTCAAGACACATCCAGCATGAGGACATGATTCAAAACCCATAGTCAAGAAAAACTGACATACAAATCAAAATGTCAATTACCTTGACTGGTGAGGAGTATAAAAGGAGCAGCGATCAAAATGGCCTGTGAACTTAGAGACAGGAAGGTGGGGGAATATCCTAAAGGTAAAGAGGGCAAAATAGTCCTCATATGAGGGGAGAAAACACTGTTTCTTCCAGATGGTATTCCTGGATCAAACATTCCTTTGTGGAAACGTTAATATAAGCGCACCTGATAGAGAAATCTAACACCCAGTCTTGATAAACAGGTCTGTGACAGAGAGGAACTTCCCTAAACACAGCAGAGGGAAGCGATGTGTGGATTGGTCAAAGAGATCCAACTTTGAGATATGTAAGATTATTTCCCCTGGAACTAAGTTTTTTTTTTTAAGATTTCCAGAGGTGAAAGGCATCATAGAAACACAAAGTGCCAAGCAAATTCTTATTTAGGCATAATAGGAACACAGCTCTTTTTCTATTGGTTGGACACCGCTCCAGCATTTGAAAGTTATGATCCTGCATCTGTTGTAGCAACTGCACATCTGTATGAGTTCTGCCCATCATAGCCCCCCCACAGGTTGTTTTCTCACCTCATAACTTCAATATACAGTAGTCTGGTTTTGTTTTTCATGTCTCCGTTTTTACAAAATTATTTCAGGAGTTCCCTGGGGACATATATGTATGTTTTCTCTAAATAAAAGTATACATGTCGCTTCATTCCACTCACCAAACAAACAGCACTAATGTGTACACCTGTGCAGACTGTGTAACGTTGCTATGAGGTGAAAGGAGCAGATAACAGCACACATCCTGGCAAGACTATCATGATTTCCCATTTGCACGTATCCCCATTTCTTCTCTCATTTGTTTGCAGTTTGTGCACAGCTCTGCGGCTCTATCGCTAGGCCCAGCAGTTCAGACACATCTGAACTTCAAACAGGCTAAATATCAATTGTTTTGATCCATAGCCCCAGCGGGGCAACTCAATCACAGAGGCCTCAGGTTAAACTAATTTACCATCCTGATCTGTCTGTAAGACGTGCCTAAGCTGCAAAAAAATGTAAGAAATAAGCATGAAGCAGATTGTATATTTGCTTCCTTTGGGCAAAATGGCACAAAACTCCATCTTCATAATGATCACGCATTCAGTGTATCCCTTGGCCCATCCAGACTTTGAATCTAGGATCCTTTCACATAGGTGTCAAGCAGGAATGTCTCCACAGAAGAGTGAGTGCTATTAGTCTAGGGAACATTACAGCATCCTCGGCTGTGCCAGATTTATGACATCTTTATCTAGAGCATCAGGCAGGTTCACCAATTCAGGTCTTGCTTTTTAACCGAATCAGTAGAAGTATTTCATATCAATATAGCAAATAAAGAGTCTAAACTATCTGAGATCTCAGGTGCTTTAAGTAATGTAGATACGTGAACCCAGAACATTTATATTACAATGTAAAGAATGCAGTCTGGTGTATTTTAAATTACGCAGACCAGTTTGAGTTGTATCTGATGGTGGTTATTAGATACAGCTCCTCTGCCTGGCTAACACTTACATAAAGATGGAGACCAAATTCACTGTGCTATTGAATTTGACAGTCATTTGCATGTACCAGACACTGTAAAATGCAGTACAATTGACAGTCTGTCCATTAAAAAGCTGATGGGGGTAGGTTTGAGGAAACCTTTCCCAAAGGAAATTCTGGGTTTCAGCCACTCATAGCAAAATTCACTTCCCAAAACCAAATAATCTGATAGTAAATTCCAGTTACTCAATACAGTAAAACCTCCATTTAACGGACTAATTCAGGCTAGGGGGTGTCCGTTAAATCAAAAAGTCCGTTATTTAATAATAAAAAAAAATGAGCTGTCGGAGCAGCAGCCCGCCCGCCACAGGGTCGGGGCAACAGCTCCGCAGCCTGCCCGCTGCCGGGACCCGGGCGGCAGCCGGGAGCCGTCAGCCAGCCCGCCCGAGTCCCGGCTGGTGGGACCCGGGCGGCAGCCGGGAGCCAGCCCGCCTGCTGCCTGGACCCGGGCGGCAGCCAGGAGCTGGCAGTCCGTTGTTCGGATGCAACGGACAAAATTTCTGAGCAAGTCTGATGCATTCCTGATCCATTTCTGGCGGCTGCTGGGATCCGGCAGCCAGCCCGCCAGAAATGGATCAGGAATGCATCAGACTTGCTCAGAAATTTTGTCCGTTGCATCCGAAGTCCGTTAAATCGAGGTCCGTTAAATCGAGGGTTTACTGTATTGCTGTTATATTTCAGTAGCCTGGACGGTTTCATCACTGAATGAAGCGGGCAGGAGCAAAGTTCTCTGTTACACAGAAATGTTTAGAAGCAGATATAAAGATAAACTATTGAGAAACAAGTGATAGCTCAAAAACTAAATCACAAGGGAGACTCTTTACTCCAGGGGTAGCCAACCTGTGGGTCCGGAGCCACATGTGGCTCTTCAAATGTTAATATGCGGCTCTTTATATAGGCACTGACTCCGAGGGTGGCATTACAGGCGCCAACTTTTCAATGTGCCAGAGGTGCTCACTGCTCAACCCCTGACTCTGCCACAGGCCCTGCCCCCAACTCCATTCCTTCCCGCTCCCTCCCTTGAACCTGCTGTGCCCTCGCTCCTCCCCAGAGCCTCCTGCATACCACAAAACAACTGATCTGGGGGTGTAGGGAGGGAGGGGGAGGAGCTGATCAGCGTGGCTGCCAGTGGTTGGGAGTTGATGGGGGGCTGCTGACGTATTACTGTGGCTCTTTGGCAATGTACTTTGGTAAATTCTGGCTCCTTCTCAGGCTCACATTGGCCACCCTTCTTTACTCTCTTAGTGTTGGGCAATTCTGAAGATCCTTCCTTAGTATTAACACCTCTTGCAAGAACAGCACATCACAGTATGAACTCAACAGTATTTGTATTAACGAATCAGGGCTAGCCTTTAGTAGCAATAGCATTGTCGTTGATACTGTGGGCCAATAGTGCCCCCGGAATTACAAGTGCATGCCCAGAGTAACTGCAATAACATCCCAATGTTGTCATCCAATAGCTGAAAGGAAGAGTCAAGGAAGGCCAGCTTCCCATCAATAACAGTCATACTTATTGCCTGTCAGGTTCTGGAGAGAGTAGACAGTCTTTCCAGGCAACGTATGCATTTAAGACTCAGGGCTGATCTAAGAAATTTCAATCCAGATCCAAGCTTCTCCAAAGTTAAAGGGGCTTTAGACCCGCTGTTCTAATTTGAGCCACTCTTTAATTTAAAAAGTGATAAAATGTAATGAGATGGGCCAATCATGCTGGAGGGATTCAAAGTCAGGACCCTATGTTAGTTCTTATCTTCTGGGCCATTAGGTTCTATGGGTCTTTGCCAAGTACCAAGTTCAATTTCTGGCTGGGAATGATCCTTGGGTAATTATAATTTGGACATCTTCTATAAGAAATCTGTCAAAGTTTATGGTAGAACTCAGAAAACTCAGTGTCTCTAATAAACTATGAGAATACCTGGGGTGACCGTTCAAACAATCAGTGGAGTTCTGTTCCAAGAATGCTTCACGGTTAGTAGACCAAACATCCAATCAGCAGAAACCATCTTCCTCCTCTGTTTTGGTGATATACTGTAACAATGGCCAAATCTCATAAATGGGGAAAATACACATTGATGCTAGAATGCTGAGACAGTGACGTTATTCTGCCACATACTCGAAAACAAACAAAGCCCTAGGACTTAGGCATATGATGAATTCACAGTTCACATGAAACATTACCACACCTATGTATTAGAAATTTCCTGCATATCCTCTGTTTTGTTACTTTTTGAAGAACAGTGAGTGGAGGGGCACTCCGAAGTTTGCAGTTGGATCTCGGATTCTGCAGGGAAAGAATCTTCATCTTTTCATTCACAGCAGAAAATGCCCTGAAGTCACATTCTTCCTTCTCCCAACCTTCTCCTCCTCTCTCCCCAACACAACTATATGCTTCATACTTTTCTGCATACTACAGTAGATTCAAATTACTAGGTACAAAAATTAATATGATTATCTAAGAACCATTTACAGGCTTAAACCATAAGGCAAAACAAATTAAATTAAATTTAAACAGAGCAAATTATTTATTTTCCCACTGTTCCATTATAAAAGATTTAATCTCATTCATTAAATTCTATGCTAATGCATGTCACCAACATTATAACAATAGCCACTGTTAACAGAAGTTAGCCAAACCTATACTCTGAGAGGTTTATCGAAAGAAAATAAAACAAACCCCATGATCCAGGTCATTAGGGATAAGACATTAAATTCTTCACACTCTGATAAATTCAGACACATAGGCCCACTGCTTATGTGTGCGGGGGAAGGGGGACATAACAAGCATTAGTTCACTTTCCTAGGTCACTGCATTTGTGAATAAATTCAGGGAACCATCCAGTTTGACCTCCTTTGTTTTTGTTTTTTAAATAGTGTGCTAGAAGAACCAGCATTGTGCACAACAGGACAAATCTATTGTAAAATGCAGGAAATCTCCTGTGTGTGGATGTGGAGTGTGGAGGATGCTAACAGTAAGGGCAATAAGTCATTTGGCTGCTGTTATCATCAATCAGGCATGAAGGCTCTGGTATTCTGCAGTCTGAATTCTTTATCTAACTGATTAGTCATACAGGCCAACTGTATTACAGTATTGCTTCTCCACTCTCATTACAGGTCTCCTCCATTTAGAGTATTAAAACCCTGCTGATGAGCTCAGCTTTGCATGGAACAACTGGCTTTATTACAAAGACACAGACTTCTCTTTAGAGAGGAAGTGAGTACAAGCCTGCAAAATCAATCCAAACATAAATAAAGCAAGAAGAAACCACCCAGACACGCAATGAAAGGATATTTTAAGGTTAAGAGTGAATGAAGTATGCAAAGATGTTCACACGGCACTGTTGTAGCCGGTGTTGCAAGGTATTTATGTGCCAGATCAGGGGTGGGCAAACTACGGCCCGCAGGCCACATCCAGCCCGCGAGTTAATTTTGTCTGGCCCCCCAAGTTCCCGGCTGGGGAGGCTAGCTCCTCTCCCTCCGTCCTCCCCGCCCCCAAGCGCTCTGTGCGAGCAGCGCTCTGGGGGGTGGGGGTGCTGTGCAACAGCGTATCTTGCTCCAGGCCAGACAAGCTGCGCACTCGTCAGATCAGCGCAGCAACGTGTCTGACTCCAGGCCAGACATGCTGCACGCTCCATTGGATCAGCACGGCAGTGTGTCTGGGCAGCGTGGTAAGAGGGCCAGGGCCAGAGGGTTTCAGGGGCAGTCAGGGGACAGGGAACCGGGGGGTTGGATAGGGTGTGGGAGTCCCAGGGGGTGGGGATGTGGCTAGGGGTCAGGGCAGTCAGGGGACAGGGAGCACCCACAAGTGTCCATAATTAATAATAGAAATCACTCATCTCACTTCTGTGCAAAACATTTTTTTTTAGGATTGGACCCATCAGTCAACAGCTGAACTACCAGTCCAGAAAAGTATCTTTTTATCTCCTTTTCAGAACTATGCAAGTTACCATTCACCTCTATCACAGTCAGACACAGTACACCACACACTGCATGCCCTATGGGTCCTAGTTATGTTTCCATAAATAAATATATCATAGTAAATAACCTTCTTGATTTTTTTTCCCATTGCACCATAGACAGTACTTATGCTTCTTTCCGGCTTGGTTTAAAATATTCAGTTCCCAGAATACCTGATGGTTTCTATATTCAGGAGTCACAGCACTGCTGAGCTGGCACCCAGTGGGATTTCAGAGCAGAATGTAGAGAGGAATTACTCACAGAAAAAAAGTGCAATGATGATGAAGTCCTGCAGCCAGCAATATCTGCCATCCCCGAGCCCCACCACCATCCCTCGCACAATACTGAAGAGATGAGAAATAAAGGAGGAGAGAAACATCCACACATGCCACCCACTCCCAGTCAGATATTCTACACAATGTGTGCACTAAGAATTGGTTAGGGAACGCAGTTTTGAGTGCAGTCTGTTCTAGATTTTTTAAAAAGCAGTCATTTTCAAAGCTGAAATCAAGAAAAATGAACATGCCCTCTATTTGAATATTTTAGACTAAGTTCTTCTGCTGTCTTCTGTTGTACATTGATAGTACATCAAAGACAGCAGAACAGAAATATTCATATTTGTACTGTGTATTCCATGACAGGTGTTGATTTATCATTTTAGGTGTGCATACACAAAGGACAGACAGCAACTGTCATCACAGCTAATCTTTACTAGACTGAGTTCTGTGGGGAGAGAACGCTTTTCATTTTACTTATCTGTAAGGTGTTTAGTACAGTGGGGTCCTGATCGTAACATAAATAACAATTAATAAACAGGCCAGGCAATGTGCTCACGGCAAAATTCTTCAATCTGAAGAAACTGGCGACAGTCTGTCATTGATCAACATGAAATTAAACCACTGAAATATTTGAAACAGAGTAACAGAAATATAAGGCTGGCAGGGACCCTGAGAGGTCCACAAGTGTTATAATCATACTCTCCAATCCATTATCCCAGTCAGTCAGTAATAAAAATGTTGACTAGTACAGGCCCAGAAAAGACCCCTGTGGGACACCACTAGATACATCCTCCAGGTTTGACAGTAAATCATTGATAACTACTCTTTGTCTTTCAACCAGCTATGCACCCACTGCATAGTAGTATCATCTAGATCACATTTCCCTAATTTGCTTATGAAAATGTCATGTGGGACTGTGTTGAAAGCCCTATTAAAATCAAGATATGTCACATCTACTGCTTCTCCTTTCCAGTAGGCCAGTGGTTCTCAACCAGGGGTATGTGTACCCCTAAAGTATGCAGAGGTCTTCCAGGGGGTACATTAACTCCACTACATATTTACCTAGTTTTACAACACACTACATAAAAAGCACTGACGAAGTCAGCACAAACTAAATTTCATTTAGACAATGACTTTTTATGCTCTTTTCTATACTACACTTTGAAATGTAAATACAATATTAATATTCCAGTTGATTTATTTTATAATTATAAGTAAAAATGAGAAAGTGAACAATTTTTCAGCAATAGTGTGCTATGACACTTTTGTATTTTTATGTCTGATTTTGTAAGTAAGTAGTTTTTAAGTGAGGTGAAACTTGGTGTACACAAGACAAATCAGACTCCTGGAAAGGTTGAGCGCCACCGCACTAGACCGGTCAAACAAGGAAGTTAGTTTGATTTGCCATAATTTATTCTTAACAAATCCGTGTTGGCTCTGGTTCAGTCATGGGTCAATCTTTATTTTTAAAATTAATTAAATTTCATTTTCACTGTCCGTACCCTCTCAAACTCTTCTGTTACTACCCTTAATTGAGTCGTGCCTGATAGAGCTTGGAGCTTTGGAGCTTGAATTATGTATTTTTCCATATTGTTCTCTAAGGTGCCTCACACACTTTCAGGTACAGCAAAACAACAGCTATACATAGTTAAATGGCTGGATCAAATGACCCTTCCTTGGGCATCACCATGGCTGAAACAAGAAATGGCTGAAACATTTTTCTGCCCGAAGTATAACACAAGTAACAATACCGATGATAGTCTTGAAACTTAACCGAAAGGCACTCCATAAAAGCTCTCCACAGTTTGCTTCCCTATTTAGGTTTATTCAAATTTACTTCCACCCTCACAAAACTAGTCCTATTCTGCCTTTTATTGTTTACATTTGAAATGGTGAATCATAGAACTGAGGTTACATGAACCTACACTTATGTTAAAGAAAAATCATCCCACAGCTTTTCAAGTACTCTTTCCTACTATTTCTGTGGTATGCCTCCTGCTGAGTCTAGGCTAGGAGATTGATTCCCTAGCAAGAGCTATATGTAAACTCCTGACTCCGGCTACATAAAGCTTCATAGTTTCCTGCTGATTTAGAAGAAATTGATGCATTTTCTATCAGACACAGAATCTAAATGATCAGGTACAGGAACACCCACATGAGCTGCACCTGTAAGTGACCAGGTAATTCCTTCACACAGCCAACCGGGAGTTCTATTAGCTGCTTTTTCTCTGTGTTACACAGTGTCTTCCCCAAAATAAATGTGTGCCATATTTGGGCCATCAGGACTGCTGGGGATGATGGCAGGAACATAAAAAATGAAGTCACAGTTTGCAGAACATAATACCTCTGCCCACCTCCAAAATCAATTTCATTTGATAAGTTACTAGTGAAAATACCCGGCGTTGCTCGGGTCAGTTGGAGGTGGGGAGGGGGCAGAGAGCTGAACGAGTGTGGGGTCCATTGGAGGGGGCAGAGAGCAAACCTGACACCCCCACCTCACCCCCCCGACCAAACCCGACACCCCTACCACACTTACCCGCCGACCAAACCCAACTCAGGTCCGTCAGAGGTGGGGAGGGGGCAGAGAGCTGAGCGAGTGCGGGGTCCGTTGGAGGGGGAGGGGGCAGAGAGCTGAGCGAGTGCGGGGTCCGTTGGAGGGGGGTATTATGACATCATAACTATGTCACAGAGAACAGCAGCTGCCCAGCTGATGTGATTGGCCTTTAAATAATTTCACCCCTGGGGGGCGTCAGAAGTGAGATTTGAAAAATTTTCTACTCTTACCCTGATTAGCACCCTAAGACCTATAACTGTACTAAATTTCAAGTCTCTAGCTCAAACGGTGTGGAAGGAGTAAGTGCACGTACATACACGCATACATACACACATACATACACCATTTGACTTTTATATATATAGATTTTACAACACTGGAAAAGGGCCTGAATCCTCCAGCAAAACTTACAGCCTAGGGGAAACAATACCCAAGACAGCTGTCCCCTGGAGAAACAAATAGTCTTGCTGTATCTGCTTTCTGAGTATCGTTCATGGTCTAAAATTATGTACATGAAATAAAAATAGAAAGTATATGATGAGTATGTGATATTTTCTTCCTGTAACTACATAAAATCATAGAACTGCAGGCCTGGAAGGGACCTCGAGAGATCATCTAGTTCAGACCCCTGATCTGAGGCAGGCATACTGCTATGTACAATTTTGGGGAGGCTATACTGGTTTGTGGTTCAATAAGATCAAGAGCATTGTTGGTAACATATTCCAAGGGGATAATGTGGTGTTCAGTTCCACTGTGTTTTTCCCATCCCTGCCCCTTGCTGTGCAGCAGAGACCATTCCTTTAACTGCAAATTATGAGCTACTTCCACTGACTTTGAGCCTTGGCTACTTGTTCTCCTCCTAGCCACCTCCCTCTACTCCTGAATTAGCTGCATTGCAGTGGTGCGATATAAATGGTTGTAGAGTGCTTTGGGATCCTTTGGGGGTAAAAAACGCTAAGGCTTTTCACTTGAATTTGTTACTACACAGCAGTATTTGCGGTAATTAGATATCACAATCAAAGTTAAAAAGAGTGACTGCTGTATGTAAAATGTAGATTATTCACAACTTTTTTATTTAATAGGACCATTTGTGAGAGGGGAAAGATTTCCTTTTATAGGAAATGCAGTCACAGTAGGATTTTTAACTTGCACAAGTTCTTTAATATTTTAATACATGCTAAGCAAGACTGATGGGATGAAATACTAACAGAAAGCAAGTGATACTGGTTTGGGCTCCAGGTCTGATCTAGAATCACTGCTCTAAGAAGTCAGACAACCAGAAAATGGAATCTGATCAGATACCCTGCTTGCTTTCCTCTCCAGACACTAGGAGTGGAGGAATGGATCTAAAATGAACTCTGCTATACCATTGACATGCTTCTATTGAAAAGGAACTTCTGCTACACCCTTGTATGTAATACACAGACATTTTCTTCTCTATTTTTACATGAAGATTAAAGCAAGACCAGAACAATGGCTTGAGCAGTAGTAATTTAATGCTTAAATTATTAGAGATAAATTAGGATTATTGCTCAGCTTCACATTTCATGCTATTCTGTAATGTGAAAATTAAATGAATTTATTCCTAAAAACCATGGCTCAAATATATAGCATTACGTACCTGTATTTCCTTCACACCAGAAAAGGTGTGCAAATTCAACTTTGCAACACATGCAGTGTGTGTCAGATTAGTAATTGATTAGGAATTTGTTCTCAAATCCCCTGCCTTAGACTTAGGTACAGTAAAACCTCCATTTAACGGACTAATTCAGGCTAGGGGGTGTCCGTTAAATCAAAAAGTCCGTTATTTAATAATAAAAAAAAATGAGCTGTCGGAGCAGCAGCCCGCCCGCCACAGGGTCGGGGCAACAGCTCCGCAGCCTGCCCGCTGCCGGGACCCGGGCGGCAGCCGGGAGCCGTCAGCCAGCCCGCCCGAGTCCCGGCTGGTGGGACCCGGGCGGCAGCCGGGAGCCAGCCCGCCTGCTGCCTGGACCTGGGCGGCAGCCAGGAGCTGGCAGCCAGCCTGCCCGCTGCCTGGACCCGGGCGGCAGCTGGGATCCGGCAGCCAGCCCGCCAGAAATGGATCAGGAATGCATCAGACTTGCTCAGAAATTTTGTCCGTTGCATCTGAAGTCCGTTAAATCGAGGTCCGTTAAATCGAGGGTTTACTGTATTGTCTTCAAGCATAATTTTTAGCACACATTTCCTCCCATTATTTTTATCATCGTTCTCCACCATTTTTGATTCCACCACTCCTAGAAAAAAAGTCAAGTTATGGTTATGTTGTAGTGATTCCTCACAAATGACATCTCCACTTAATCAGTGAGAAGAGGCAGAGCAAGGGAATGTCTCCAAGACTGACCATGCTGCCTCTGTATTACTTAGAGCTCCTGCCCACCTGAGCAAGAATTTATTTTTATAAGGAGTTTCAAAGCCATGTGCAAAACTATGCCCAATGTGATAGAGCCTGCACACATCCTTGGTTATATAGCTACCAAAGCCCTATGTGCTCTTTTGCTCAGAGCTGGCACTAACATGGCAATCTCTCCACTCCTCCTGTGTTCATCCAGGCAGAGGAGGTGAGCAAGTGAACTCAAGAGACCTTTCATTTTAGATGGCATTTGTTATTTTGAAGCTTTATTTTAAAAAAAAAATTGTAAGAGGAAAAATGAGATAAAACCTCTCAGCATTATTAATTCCTAGCCCAGGTTTGCATACAGTGATAGCTTTTCATTCCAAAGCAACTTATCTCATTACACCAGCAGTTTATGACATTTAAATAACACGGACATCAGGAGAAAGACATCCTCTACAACAGCCTTTTAAATGATATATTGATTTTTTTTAAAATGTAACTTGACATGTAGTCTGTTTACAAATCAGTATGCACTTGCGAAGTATTTCTGCAACACTGCAGAGACAACACGCTCCTTGCCAAACTGCTCCCATGAAAGGAGGTGCTTCGCTGGGAACTGTGCAAGGGGAACCTAGTGGATTTTTCTGGCTCCTTCCCATGACTTGTTCAATGAACACTTACAATAGAACACGACATGCTACCAGTGATCTGGTCCCTTAAGACGAGTTGGTAATTGTCAACAGTTCCATGCTTCTTTCTTAGAAATATTTGTTAAAATGCAGTTGATAGAGACTTACGTCCATTATGCATTATTTATGGTTCCATCTGTCTTGACATGAGAATAGCAACTACTTTGATAAATAGATTGGAAGGTTTAATCGTGACTATTTTTCTGTATGTGCTTTATCCTCTGGAGAAATGATGTTCTGTAAACTACCTACAGCTAAATTCCTTTGAATCACAAAAGAGCATGGTGTGAAGTTTTAAGTAATTAACTATACCTGGATGGTTAGCTCCTATGTAGACTTTAAAATTGAACTGTTGCTTAACCAGCTTGGGGGATAGTGTTGCATTACTGCATTTGTAGTGCAGACAGGGCCTTAGATAATAAGATGCAATCAGTGACAAATGAATTTAACAAATGATATGGAATACATTGTTTCCATGTTACCAGATAAGGAGGGACAAAATGGGAAGGCAAAGCAATAATTGGCAATGATCTAATTAGTCACATTGGGTTAAGGTCACATAGATGCAGACTTGAACAATCTTATTTTAGGGACTACTAACTGGTAAAGGCATTTAGCCTTTATGGATGGTAGGAAGAAACTACCGTGTGGTACCTAAAGAACAAGGAACCCTGGAACAAGTTATCATGTCATAGTTTTTCAATCAATAGAGATAATGCAAACAAAACACAGTAAAACAATATGATATGGATCTGGGGAAAATGTCAAGTGCTTTCATTATGTTTTTAGTGCATAATTAATGCGGTGCAGAACTTCCTCTGCAGCTGGGCTAGACTGTGACATCTCCAAAGAGGTAATCATGGGAATTGAGGCTCTTATTAACTCTGTTTAAGAAGTATTGTAATGAAACAAGGAAATTTAGAGGCTGAAGGATCTGAACATGAATTAAACATCACCATTAACTCAGTCCTGTGTAAAATAAAAGCATTTGTTCTTTATGATGATTTCAGCTGGTGCTATATGGTAGCAGCAGGCTAAATATATATCCCTCTGCAGTGTTTTTATTTGGCAATAAGTATAGATGCAATAGCTCACCCTTCAGGCATAATTTATAGTTTATTAAACTTCACAGCCAACTTACATTATTACTCCAGGCCAAATCTCTGGCCACAGTCCTTAGTAAAGGATAAAGGGAGGTGCTCCATCCCAGAGGGAGCAGCAGAAGATCTTCTGCCTCAGAGTAGAATGCCTCCCTCAACTCCTCATGTAGAGATATGGTCCCATTCCACTCAAGTACTTTAGACACCATACCCAGCTTCTCTCTTATCCTCTAAACTCCGTTCATCTTGTCACCCTCCCACCCAGACATTCTGACCACATTGTAAGCACTGTGCCTATACAGCGCCTGGCATAATGCAGACCGGATCCTTAATTGTTGCCGTAATATTAAATAAATATTGCTGCAACAATACTATCTAGCTGTGTTTCCATAGAATTTGTGCACATGAATGGAACTTTATATCCACAATATCATTATTGGATTAATTTTCTTCTATTTTTGCAATTTCCTAATAAAAATCAGATTTTATTTTTGACCTGACCCAGGTTATAGTTCCTGCTAGTCCAAGACAATCACTGAAAGGCACCTCAGCTCCTCAACTGCCCCCCATAACAGGCATAATAAATAGTGGATAGTAGCTTCAGTGCAATGTCCCTCACAAAGAGAGTTAAGATTCCCTTCACAACCCATGCCACAAGGAGATTGGTGAAGGCCAGCAGAGAGACATGGAGAGCTGAATGATCTGAAAGTACAGTTGGAACCACGAATTCCAAAGCCTCCATGAGAGAGCAATTAATCAAAAAATGTGCTGTATTTATAAACTGAGCCATTCATAAAAGAGCATTTACAACTATGTACTTCAAGACTACAGGATCATAGGATTCATCCCCAGGAGGAAAAGCAAGAAAGACATACAGAGTCTAAATGACATTGGAGGATGCGGCCAGTTATGCATATTGTTACTGCAATCTAAATTATAGCTAAGACTCCAGAGCCTCTAAAAGATGCTCTATCATAAGTCATTCATTATTTATGGGGTGAGGGGAGGGAAAAGATAAGCTTGGTGAGATCCTCACAGGCAAGAGCCAGAGTATATTGAGATGAAAGGAGATATACAGTATAATGGCATCCAAAAATCTCACTCCAACAGTTTCTTTTACTTTAACATGGGAAAGACTCACTTTTACCCCTCCTGTTTCCCTTCTTCACACAACTGACATATACTGAGGCTGTTTCTTGCCCCTTTGGGAGCCCTGTGCCACATGCCTTCCCTAATCCCACATCCCTTGACCAAATTGAATCCCCTTGTGTGTCCATCTAACCCACTGCTACAGGGAATTGCTTTTGAGGGATGGATGTCACTCTCCAGCCTCCCCTGGGACAAACAACTAGCTCTGCAGCAAGAATCTTTTGATTAAGTGAAAAATTCTTGTACTGAGCTGACTAGTTTTGATTTGTTTCTCTGGCTATGAGAGTTACTGCTGAAGACAGACAGTTGTTTTGGAGAGGCACAGAAACAATTACATGTTTGCTGTTTGAATCCTAGAACCGTGTCTTGTTACAGTTTTTTTTGGCACAGATCAGCTTTTACTGTAACACAGCTTCAAACTGAAGGGGAAAAAATCAGTAAGGGTCATTTCAACTCTAACATGTCCAGGTAAAACACCAGATCTCAGCAGCAGCAGGTTTCATATCAATTAATTTTAACAATGCCCACTACAATGGCATTTTCCCCTTCCATTCATTCCTAACTGATCTCCCATTTACATATGTGACCTTAAAAAGACACATTTGTATCTAAAACATTAGAACAATATTAACAGTGGTCATATACACTGATAAGGATTCTGCAATCAATAGTGGTGAATTATTGAGAGCTTGGAGAGAAAGTGAGACTGTTAAGGCCAAAATTGCTGACATATTTGTAAAGATTATTTTCTTCTTGACAGTTTTCTGCACTCTTCAAAACACAGAAGGATCCACCTATATTCATCTGTACCTTTTTATCTCCACAGAAGAAAGTTACCATATGTAACAGTAAATACTTCCATTGTTTCCACTTATCTGCATACTGTTATAATCCAACAGCAAACATTTACACTGTATATACTCCTGTAACTAAATAACCCATCAAAGAAGCCTTGGGTCCATTGTGTATGAAAAAGGGAGTCAAGGGTCAAAGTGCATTCCTCGCTCCCTGTCAAAGGAAAAGCTCACGTGGGTAGACACACTTTCAGCTTGCTTTCTGTGTGAAGAAGCTATAAATATGGAGTCTAGGAAAGATCCTGTATCTCTGAACTGTTTGGACTCTTACAGGAAGTGTACCAGATGCAAAGCAGAGATCCCCAGAGATATTTTGGGTACCGTGGGAAGACTTTTGGGGAACTGGAAGTTTATTACATCACTACCACCATTTGTAATCACATGCTGTGACTCACCTGTTAATATATTTTACCTGCTTTAACCTCTCAATAACTCTCATTTCCTTTTCTTAGCTAATAAACCTATAGTTAGTTTGCTATAGAATTGGCTGCCAGTGTTGTCTTTGGTGTGAGATCTGGAGTATCAATTGATCTGGGGTTAGTGACCAGTCTCTTGGGACTGGGAGCAACCTGATGTGGTGTGATTTTTGGTTTAAGGTCTATTTGTCTGGAAGGCAAGATAAGACTGGAGAGTCTAAGGGGACTGTCTGTGACTTCATGGTACAATGATCCAGGTTGTAACCATTTGTTACTGAATTGGTGAAATCTAATTATAGAACACATCACCAGCTTTGCTGTCTGACTTGATTCTGACAGTCTGCCGTGAGGTAGGCACTCACAGTTGTGAGCCACTCCAGACAGTGTGACAGGAGATAACAAAGTATTCATTTAATATATTTAATATATTTTTGGTTTAGATGCTGCTTAAACCCTGTAGTTAAAACTACTCCTACAGCAATCTTTAAAGCTTGGAATTTTTTTAAAGCCAAGAATTTCCAGGTCA
This sequence comes from Sternotherus odoratus, assembly GCA_032164245.1. Classification (NCBI taxonomy): domain Eukaryota; kingdom Metazoa; phylum Chordata; order Testudines; family Kinosternidae; genus Sternotherus; species Sternotherus odoratus. Next base: position 12,892,293 of record JAVMKO010000015.1, read on the forward strand.
AGGGTCACAGTCACTCTGAAAATTACTAGTGTGACAGACCGCTCTCTCACCCCTCTCAGGAACAGGCAGGAAAACCCTTCTTTGCTCCAAACAGTGCTCTTTAATTCACAGTGCAGGCCCCACCACCAATATATACAGCTTTATACAGTTCTTCAGCATACAGCTCTTGATAGCTCAGCTCTACAGCTTACAGCTTTACAGACTCTATATAGTCCAGCTCTTAACATGCAACTCTACACATCCCGTTCTAAACATACAGCTCTGAATAGCTCCAACTCACCACCACACTGGGCTTCCTTCCTGGGAGCCTTTTATCCCCCAGAGGAGGTTGCCAGGTGCAACCCATACGATTGATTTCCCTGCAAGCCAGGTGACTGATTAGGCTTCCTGCTCCGGGGGTTTGCAGAGGGCTTTTCTCCCTCTTAAAGGGGCGGCAGGCTGGGTCAAGCCCACCCTGCCACACTAGATAATCATCTTAAGTGATTACTCATAAATGACAATGTCCAAATTATTTTTAAAGATTTGAGAATATAATTTATCAAAAATCATAACTGAATTCCTAAATGCTAATCTAAACTGAAATGTTTCAGATTTTAATTGAGATAGGAAGTTGCTTTTATAACTGAAGTTAACATGGGTGTAAACACTTATGTACAATATGAACGTAACCCCACAGGTAAATTGACTTATTTCCCATCTGCATAGGTTGCATAAATTACAATATTCATCAGTGAACAAACTAGTAATCTAGTATTTTGTAACACACCAATATTAGTTTGCAAACCCTTTTATAATTTGCAGGATTATTGCTTTCAAATCCAATGCTACAGACAGAAGTCAGGAATGCTATTGCTCTACCAGAAAATCTGTTTACCAGAAAAGTATTTGGGGTACTGCAAGTTGACAGCTGTCTATTGGGCTACTAGGATACAAAGTCACAGACAGACATCATTATATCATTATATTTCTCAGTTTTGTTCTAACACAATAGCATTAAATCATATAAATCATATAAATAGTAAAAAAACTATTAAGGCTACAACAGAAAATGCAAGGAAGTGCACACGTAGTTCTTTGAGATGTGTACTCCTAAGGGTGCTACACTTCAGCTGCATATGTGCCTCTCAAGCCCTTGACTGGAGATTTTCCATTAGCAGCATCCGTTTGGGCAGGTGCATGCACTCTATGCAACCTTGTGCTGCACACTGAGGGTATATAAGGCTGCAAAGGCAACCTGCCCACGGTTCCTTCTCTATTTGAATGTACAACAAAGAATAGTTTGAAGGAGAGATGAAAAGAAGCACCCATAGGGACACACATCAAAAGTTACTGCACAAGGTAAGTCACCTCTTTGTATTCTTCAAGTACTGTCCCTATGGTTGCTCCACTTCGGGTGACTCCCAAATGTTGGGAGTGAAGGCATATTTAGGCCTGACAGAAGCCTTCTGTGAATTTTAAAGAGAGCCTGTTCTGATGTTTAACAGCATAAGCATAAGTAGAACTGTGTACATGTAAGAAATTGTATAATAATCATGTTTAGTTTTGTCAACATGTAAGTACAGCAGAGTAATCATGTTTGTGAGAACAAGAAACGATACAGTAACTAAATAACTAGAAGAGAATACTTTGAATTAACACTAAATCTGTAATGATGCGGAAGGAGCGTTAACATGGAAATGAAAGGCTAATCCATATATTAAAAAAACCAACAAAAAGTTATAAAAACAAGTGACAAAGGGAAGTTGAAGCTGTATTGTCCAGTAACAAGCAACATCCCCATATGAAGCAGGGAGCTTTGGAATCAAGTCCAACATTGACAACAGAATCAAGTGCTGCCTCAGATCGGACAGTGTGGACCAAAGTGTAGTGTTTAATCCTATGGTAATCTGCTCCTTACTTCACTACCTTTCTAGCCTTTCCAGTAGCTATTATGTTAGCCCACAGGGTTGAGGAGGTTGGGGCCTTGATGTCAGAAACCCCTCCCCCCCTACTGATCAAGAACAAAGTTACCTTATGGCTGCACCCAAAATTCTTACCCAAAGTGCTGTCAGATTTCCAGTCTATTCATCTAGTGGTATTTTCCCCTAAACCACCTAAATCTCAGCATGAGACTTCCTTCAACGTATTAGATGCAAGAAGGGCATTGACCTCTTATCTGGATAGGACCAAGCCATTTCGGAAATCGCCTAGACTGTTTGTCTCCATTGCTGGAAGATCCAAGGGGTCCATGATTTCTTCACAGAGGCTTTCAAGGTGGACCCCTGGATAGAATTACTGCTCCTATGACACATCTTGTGCTTTACCTCCTCAAAGGATAATAGCACACTCTACCAGATCACAGGCAATTTCCACACCTCTACTCAGAAACATTTCAGTATCTGAGATATGCTACTAAGAACTACAGTATTGCTAAATACAAATACCACATTTTTATGTACACATTTGAAGTGGCCATGAACACACATTTGGATGACATCTTTGTAGTCCAATGAGTATTTCCTAAATCAATGGGACTATTTGCATCAATAAGCCTCTTTCCATAATGAACAAGGGTTTCACAACAGCAACCCACAACAGCAAGGTCTTTTGGAAATAGGGATTTGCAAACACAGCTGGGATGCTACTGCAGACTGGAGACTCAAGAAAAAATGTGGAAATTGCTGCAGCTAAGATTAAGGATGAGAAGAAGTCTTTCTAAATTAGGAGATGCTCAGTAGATTAGGAGACTTGTTTTCAAAGTGCACAAGACCATTTTAAATATGTACATCAAAATATGCAGTTCATATTTGGTAGTAACCCTTTCACTAGTGCATCTATTTTAGTTGCAGTACAGACTTTTATACCTAAGAGGTTATTTTCAACAGCAGTTTCAACATGTAGTGCATATAGATGCCACCTTTTATTGTATCATTTATTGTAATTTATTATCCCTGAAGCCTAGAACAGAGTTTTGTCCCCAAACCAAAACAGGTAGAAAATCAAGAGAGCTCTCTCAAATAAACACAGGTTAAGAAGGAATGTTTGTTGTGCATATAGTCTTTGCATTTGATACCTATATATATTCAAACACAAGTGTCATATATGCATATTTTCCTATGTGAGCGGGAAGAAAAAAATACATCTTCCAAGCAGCCTCAGCACCAGAACATTACAGGCAATAATAGCCTTATTTAACAATTACATTAGGAAATTGGTTAAAAAAAAAAATCCTACCAGAGCCACAAGCTCAGTAGCTATAGCAACGTGCTTAACTTCTCAGGAGAAGAAATTTCTCCCATTGGCTCAAATAAGATAACCTGCCCTAAAATGGATGCAAAATAGCTGTCACTGCAGATATACAGTTTAAGAGATACAGAATACAATCATGAAATAGAATTTTGGAATGCACAATGCTTTATTTTAAGGAAGCCAAAAAGCTGCCCTACAGGCAGTGGTTATGAATAGAGTTTAATTCTTTTACTCTCACTGTTTTAAAAGCTAAATCATTTGTCTCAAAGCTTAATTGTGCCTTTTAACAAATTGGGCTTCACTGGAAATCATTATCTGTTTTCCTCCCTTTCTTTTTACAATTCAAAGGCAGCATCTGTTAAGAGCAGAAATGAACCATTTCCCCTTCATTACACAAAGAGTAAAAAGTCATCCCAAGTTCACATTACTTCAGAAGGTAATTTCTGTTTGTCAGAACAATTTGGTATGTGTTCATTCCTTTACGTCCAGTCTTACAGGCTCATTCTCACAAACGTTCATATTAAATTTGGCTTGAAGGCATTTTCTATAGTCAGGTTGCAAAAATTGCACATTTAATGATTACTCCATGTCAGTACTAAAAATACTATATTACTGTGCAACATATCATATATATACTATATATAGATTATGCACATATTATACAAAATGAATGATTTCCAAAAGCCTACAGACTCATGAGCACTGGAGCAGCTGAATCCAAGGAAGGATTACAGACTCCCTCCTTATAGACTCCCTCCCACAAAGGGAGCACATCTCTGGCCTCCACCAGAGAGATGGCTGGAGCACCATAGGAGGACCACCAGCAGACTGCCTGGGAATTCACTGGATTCCCTGGCCTTGTGCCCTGCCCACTTTGAGCTGCACCAGCTGGCCTATTGGCAGAGTGATATCTGGTTGACTTGAGTTGAGTTGACTTGGAGGACCAGGCTTTGAGCTTACTTCCCACCAGCAGTGACCACAGACTAGAATGTATATAGAGGGATCGCAGCCCCTGTATATAGAGGGATCGCAGTCACCACAGACATGAAACCTGCTCTGAGGTGCAGCTATTTTTTACCAAAGGAAAGTGTTCCATCTTGCCTTCTAAATATCACTGTTACCCTATAGGATATCAGATACCCTACTGGATATCAGCCTCACTTCTTAAATTTCAGACTAGATGTGGACATTCCTATAGTCCCACACTGTTTACAATAACCTTACAGGTACATTTTTACCCTCTTGTATTACAAGTAGGCTGCTAGCACATGATGGTACAATCACTGATTTTCCACTGCAAGGGACAGCGTCCAAACAATTCAAAAGTAATACTGAAAACCAATGGCTTATTTGGAGGCTGCCTTATAAGCATTAGAAAAATAAAGTTAAAACCAAGAAATGTTAGGAAATTCAAAATTAAAGCAAATCTAGCTCAGAATTTAGGTTTAGCAAAATTAGGATCTAAAGAAGATCAATAGAATGTTTACCTGAGTTTTTCAAAATTCTTATAGAAATAGGTTTTTTTAAATATACATTAATAGATTCCAAGGCCAGAAGGGAATATTGTTATCTAGTTCGACCTTCTGTACAACGCAGACCATAGAACTTCTCCAAAATAACTCCTCGACCATTTCTTTTAGAAAAATAACCAGTCGTGATTTAAAATTTGCCAGTGATGGATAATCCACCATAATCCTTGTAAATGGGTCCAACAGTTAATTACCCTCACTAATAAAAATTTACTCCTTATTTCCAGTCTGAATTTGTCTAGCTTCAACTTCTAGCCATTGGATCATATTATACCTTTCTCTGCTAGACTGAGGAGCTCATTATCAAATATTTGTTCTTCATGTAGGTACTTATAGCCTGTGATCAAGTCACCCCTTAACCTTCTCTTTAAGTTAAAAGTTTTTAATTGACAAGGATTCCCTCATTGCTCTGCTTCCTTTTTTGTTGGTCGATGGGTAGAATACCAACTCTGTAGAATATTATTTTCATCTGTATTATAGCGATAATGAGATTTACCCACCTTTGAAAAGCTTTGAGATCCCTACAGTAGAGATGCTATTTAAGTGAAAACTCATAAATAAAGAGCATAGAATTCATATTATGCTCTGTCTTCTCTGTTAAAGACACGAATTTTTTTGGCTGTTAAATAACACATATCATTTGCCCAGTGGTACAAATGCTTATGAAGTGTGACTAAATATAAAATTAACATAATTTTTTTTAAAAATCTGTTATTTTCAAATTGATGGGAAAGATGCCAACGAATCTATTTCAGTCCAGAGGGTAACTGTGTCTAGGCAAAAAATAATTTTTTTATAATTTCTTTGGAAAACTGCTGGCATTAATGCCAGTCATTTTTCAACATTTACTGTGCCTTCAATTTTAAATTTTAAAATGGTACCAAAACCAATCTTACATTATTATGGACGGATTTGCTTGCCACATTTTAATATTTAAGTCAATCTATTACATAGGCATGACAGGAGTCCAGAACTAATGTCTCCTATATAAAAGAAACCACAGAAATGTAGGACTGGAAAGGACCTTGACAGGTCTTCAAAACAGTCCCCTGCACAGAAGCAGGACTAAGTATTATCTGGACCATTCTTGATAGGTGCTTGTCTGATCTGTTCTTAAAAACCTCCAATAACGCAGACTCTACAACCTCCCTAGGTAATTGTTCCAGTGCTTAACCACCCTGACAGTTAGGAAGCTTTTCTTAATGTCTCACCTAAATTTTCCTTGCTGCAATTTAAGTCCATTACTTCTTGTCCTGTCCTCAGTGGTTAGGGAGAACAATTTATCACCTCCTCTTTATAGCAATCTTTTACGTACTTGAAGATTGTCCCCCGCTCCAGGCTAAACAAACCCATTTTTTAATCTTTCTTCACAAGTCATGTCTTCTAGACCTTTAATCATTTTTGCAGCGCTCTTCTGGACTTCCTCCAATTTGTCCACATCTGTTCTGAAGTGTTGAGGCCTTATCAGTGCTGAGTACAAAGGAGGAAGTACTTTCCATGTCCTGCTTAGAACACTCCTGCTAATACATTCCAGAATGATGTTCACTTGTTTTTTGCAGCAGTATTACGAGATCTTTTTTACAACAGTATTATATTGTTGACCCATATTTAGTTAGTGATGAACTAGACACCCCGCCCTCAGATCGTTTTCTGCAGTACTCCTTCCTAGGCACTCATTTCCCACTTTGTATTTATGCAACTGATTATTCCTTCCTCAGGGGGGTACTTTGCATTTGTCCTTATTGATTTTCATCTTATTTGCTTCAGACCATTTCTCCACTTTGTCAGGATCACTTTGAATTCTAATCCTGTCCTCCTAAGCACTTTCAACTCTTCCAAGCTCAGTATTATCTGCAAACTTTATAAATGTACTCTCTGTGACATTATCCAAATCATTTATGAAGATATTGAATAGAACCAGATGCAGGACAGAACCCCAGATTATTTAATTATAGAAAAATGCTCCTAGACTGAAGTATTTTCCCTCCACATTTTAGCCATGTGCAATAGTTTACACTCAGATTACAGTTCTTTAATATGGGGTTACAGATTACATGTTAAAGCACCTAGAATTGTTTCAATCACTAAACAGTCTTGATTTTTCCCAAAGGGATGAACCCTTGAGCACTGGACTGGACAACCTGTTCAGTGGAATTGATGGAGGGAAGAGGCAAGTTTTTGTTTGGGAGGAAATCCTTCTCTTCACTGCACTCAAGGTTGAAGACCAGAGAACTGCTTTCTACTCTGTGCCACTCATCACATGAGTAAAGTTCACATTGTGTATATCAAAGTTATGAAAGCAGCAGAAACTTGTTAAATGCCTAATCTTGACACAGAGGGCCTGATCCTTGCAGAATTCCCATTAAAGTCAATAAGTTTGGACCACTCCTTAGTAGGCAAAGGCACTGCTCATGCCTGAGATGAATGAAAGAACCTCCAAAAATTCATCATCTGCCTTCCAATGCCAATCATGTGAATCCCATGCACTGCTACAGACTAGGGACCAAATGGCTAGGCAGCAGTTCTGCAGAAAAGGACCTAGGGATTACAGTGGATGAGAAGCTGGATATGAGTCAACAGTGTGCCCTTGTTGCCAAGAAGGCTAATGGCATTTGGGCTGTATAAGTAGGGGCATTGCCAGCAGATCGAGGGATGTGATTGTTCCCCTCTATTCGACATTGGTGAGGCCTCATCTGGAGTACTGTGTCCAGTTTTGGGGACCATACTACAAGAAGGATGTGGAAAAATTGGAAAGAGTCCAGAGAAGGGCAACAGAAATTATTAGGGGCCTGGAGGGCATGACTTATGAGGAGAGGCTGAGAGAACTGGGATTGTTTAGTCTACAGAAGAGAAGACTAAGGGGAGATTTGATAGCTGCTTTCAACTACCTGAAAGGGGCCTCCAAAGAGGATGGATCTAGACTGTTCTCAGTGGCAGCAGATGACCGAACAAGGAGTAATGGTCTCAAGTTGCAGCTGGGAAGGTTTAGATTGGATATTAGGAAAAACCTTTTCACTAGGAGGGTGGTGAAGCATTGGAATGGGTTACCTAGGGAGGTGGTAGAATCGCCTTCCTTAGAGGTTTTTAAGGTCAGGCTTGACAAAGCCCTGGCTGGGATGATTTAGTTGGAATTGGTCCTGCTTTAAGCAGGGCGTTGGACTAGATGACCTCCAGAGGTCCCTTCCAACCCTAATATTCTCTGATTCTATGTTTGTTCTCTCTTGCTTGTGACAGAAATTCAGTAATCTGAAAATAGGTTCAGTCTGGCCCTGCTCTACCAACCCCTCGAGACAGGGATAGAGCATCCCATATTTTCCCTATACCCATTTATAATAGCCTCCAGCTACTATATCCTATTGTGTGGAGTGTTCTCTTTATCGTATAAGGAGGTGGGTATGGCAGCAGAGTTTAAAAGTCAGGCTCCATCTTAAACAGCAGAACTCTGGGCTGCTGGGTGCCGAAGAGACTGTGGCAGGCTGAAGTTTATAGCAGGCTTGCATTGGCATGTTAAGTATATTTAAATGAAATTAGTTTAGTATACAAGGTTTTTATGCCTTAAAGAACACGACCACATCTCTTCAGTTAGACGCTATCCCTCATTAATAATCACAAATTTGCAGTAATAATCATGAAATTTTTAAAGGGAAGACACTGATTTAATAGCCACACCCTTGCCATTCAAACAATAGGAAGCAGTAATTGAAAGTAAGTCACTACCCTCTAAAGCTGGGGGAAGGAAGGAAGGAAGGATAAAGGTAATTATGAAATGTTGCATCATTTAAATGAAGACATACAGAGTCTATTTAAGAAAGAAATATACTTACATTTTTTCAATTAGATACTATTTTTGGAATTCATATAATGCTGGCAATTGTAGTTTTGAAGATTTAAAAAGCAACAACAACAAAAATATATTTTCAGAAATGTGCAAACATCATAGACTACACTAGTACATAGGCAGGCCCTGTTAAATTCAACGTTTGTTTCCTGGTTTATGCAACAGTAATTTTAAATTCAAAAGGTAAAAGGAGGAATACCACAACAAAAATGCCACAATTATATTAAGGAAATAAATGTCTTCAGATATTGTTTTCAGTTTAATCAAGACTTTAAAAAACAGCCGCCCCTGTAGAGTCATAGGCTTTTTCCGTGCTGAATGCCTATATTTAAAATTTTTTAGCTGCAAATCATTTACAACAGATTTAACAGCATCAGCAGCAGAGCAAATGCATGAAGTAACTTTATTTCCCAGTCAGAATCTAAACTACACCTTGGGCAATTTTTGAGGTTATTTCCTATTCAGAAATACATTATAATTCTTGACCTGCTGTTGGGGAAAATTGCAATTTTGCCTCAAGTTAAAAATGGGAATCCTAGCAACACATTTACAAGTTTGCTTTGCAGTTTAGATTTTACTTTTGTGGGAGGGGAGGAACAGGACAACAAGTTGCACCAGAATTTCTGCATTCCACCATATAAGTCAGGGCCATCTTGTATGGAGAAGAGAGGGAATGCCTGAAGTAGGAAAAACTAGCTAATCTTGCTATTGCATTTACTATAAATGACAGTGAGATTTGTGGTTCCCTTCCAGCCTCAGATCATTTTAGCTAACTGATCAAATAATTTTTTTAAAAAATCAAACCCTACATTTAGCACTGATAGGAGGGGGTGTCTCCAGCGAAGAGCTTAGATCTTTGAAAATGTTTCTATTTCAACCATATATTTGAGAATGGTTACATTTCTCTGCACCTAAGTAGATGATTTTGACCAGAGCCACACACAACCAATTTTTTTAAAAATCACAGAGATATGAAAGGTCTACGCAGTGAGAGAGAGTATAAGACAAGAAACCTCCTGGCCCTACTTTGTATTTAAGACTTTTATCACAGGTTGATTGGCAGTTTCAGGGCCAGCTCCATACATCAGTTGAGGAAGCAGGTGCTTGGGGTGGCACCTTCTAAGATACGGCATTCCGGCCATTCTTTGGGCAGCACAATTTTTTTTCTTTTTTTTGCTTGGGGCAGCAAAAAAGCTAGAGCTGGCCCTGGGCAGCTTTCATTCCTAAAGTAAACACCTGACTCAATGACAACTCGAGTTCTGTACATTTAATCAGAATATCTATTGGGAGTAGGATCAAACTGCCAGAGTTCAGAAGGGACAGATAATTCTGGATAAAATTAGATTTTACCAAAATGCATTAAAATGGAGTTCATGCAGTTTTTATTCTAAAAGGGACCTTCTCCAAATTTTTCAAAAATACTTGAAGTCTGACAGACTCTGAGACCTGGCCTTTTTCCAATTATCTTGTGCAACTGCCCATACTTCCGAATGGTTTATTTAGGCTGTAATAAAACAAATAACACTGACCTCTATAAAGTGTTGGCTAGAGTGGGCGAAGTGCTCCTCTCTGTTACACGCACATAATCCCAGTTGCTCTGTTAAATCTAAGGAACATGGTTAGCTACACTGAGTGACCCAGGGGTTTACTAACCTGGTGGTGGTGTTTGTTGTGCCTGTCATAAATTCCAGTTTGAATTTCCTAATACTAAGTCCTGTTTTGTCTTAGCATGCAGTAAGATCAAAAATAAGGACTGTGGCTACAGTTTTTTTAGTCACATTTACACTGGATGCCAGTTTTCCAAATTGCAGTTTCCTTGGTCTTGGGCAACAAACCAACTGAAGAAAGGCACTAAAAATGGACACATTATTGCCATCATGCTCACTAAATCAGAGGTGTGTGCGGAGCATTACAAATAGAGTACTAAATAGTCTTGGGATCTCTTCATCCAAATGTAGTAAAAGGGATTTTTACAATGCAGCACTTTTACATTATGAATGATTTCAATGCCTTGTACTGTACTGAAAAAGAGTTGTTTTAACTGAATTAGAAATTTATGCCTATAATGCCATAAAGCCTAATCTCTTCAAAGTCAATGGCAAAATTCCCATTGGCTTCAATGACCCATGATTTGGCCCTTACATGTTTCTGTGGGCAGCTTTTCAAAAAAACAAAATGATTGTCTAAGTATCTCAAGGCACTGATGAAAAGTATTAATCTTGAAGCAATACACTTCCCTCCACACCCCCACCCCATCCCAAAAACAATGAACATTTATTGATATTCTAAGAGATCTAGTTTGGCATCAGCCAACACAAGTATTATTCCTAGATTTTTTTCTCCCTCAACTAAGATAAACTGGCAAGGAAAAAAAGGGTTTCTCAGTACTGGAATTTTTGTTTTTGTTTTTTAAAGGAACTAGTGCTCATAATTTAAGTTTCCATGATATGCCTAGCACACGTGTGGGTGCTGTAAAAATAAATATAATACAAACACTACAGGATTCATTATTCCTGAATTTTTTACCAAATATTTATTCTTGCTTCCTAGGGGTGTTAGGCCTACATGACATTCATCTCCTGTTTGAGAGGGAACAAATCCAACTACTGGAATCCGAAGAATGGTAATGGCTATTAAATCCTAGTATTTCATAAACCTCTAAGCTGTGTTCCTAGCACAGCAGATGATTTTATAACATTTCTTTTCAAAGAGCAACTTGAACTTGCCAAATGGAGGAAATGGTTCTTTTACTGAAAACAACTAAAACAAAACATATTCAAAAGAGAACAAGCAAGCAGAGGTCAACAGCTCAGAAGCAAGTGGCTCATCCTGCATAGTCTTCATTGCACTGTGTCAGTGAAAGAGGACTCTAGATTCACTGTAGTTACCACTGATCTCACAGCTACAGCTGAAACTGCATTAAACACCAATTCCCAATGTTTTTCCTGTAATTTTAGCACCAACACAACGGAGGCTGGGCGCCATATTCCAGTTCTCACAGAAGAGGACAGCAGCAGCTAGAGTCAGGTACAATATGGAATAATCTTTCTGAATTCAGCTTTGCCAACTATCCTCCAAAGGAGAGTGAAGTAAAAAATTAAGAAACTGTCCCCCACCAAGTGTTTCTCTTTAATAAAGTCAACTCTTAAGACAATTTACACATGCACAGAATCATATAAATGTAGAACTGGAAGGGACTTTGACAGGTCGTCTAGTCCCCTACTCTAAGGCAAGACTCAGTATTATCTATACCATCCCTGACTGGTGTGTGTCTAACCTATTCATAAAAAACATCTAACAGAGATTCCATAACTTCCCTAGGTAATTTGTTCCAGTGCTTAACTACCCTTCTCTTTATAACAACCTTGCACATTCTTGAAGATTATCACCCCCGTCCCCCATCTTCTCTTCTCCAGACTAAACAAACCCCCTTTTTCAATCTTTCTTCATATGTTATATCTTCTAGATTTTTCATCATTTTTGTTGCTCTCCACTGGACTTTTTCCAGTTTGTCCAAATCTTTCCCAAAGTGTTGTGTTCAGAACTGGATACAGTACTCCAGTTGAGGTCTTATCAGTGCTGAGTAGAGTGGAAGAATTACTTCTTGTCTCATGTCCACTTTTTTTGCAACAGTATTACATTGTTGTTGTTTAGTGTGTGATCCTTTCAAACCCTCCAGATACTTTTATGCGGTACTCCTTCCTAGGCAGTCATTTCCCACTTTGTTTTTTGTGCAATTGATTATTCCTTTCTTAGTGTAGTACTTTGTATTTGTCCTTATTGAATTTCATCCCATTTATTTCAGACCATTTCTACAGATTGGAAAGATAATTTTGAATTCTAATCTTGTCCTTGCTATCTTGTCCTTGCTATCCCTTGCAATCCCTTGCTATCCCTCCCATCTTGGTATTGTCTACAAAGTGTACTTTCTATGCCATTATTCAAATCACTTATGAAGATATTGAATAGAACCAGATTGAGGACAGATACCTGAAGGTCCCCACTCCCTCAGTATACCCTTCCATCTTGAGTGTGAACTATTGATAATTACTCTCTGAGTATGGCTTGCCAACCATTTGTGGACCCATCTTATATTAGGCTCATCTAGGCTACATTTCTCAGTTTATTTAGGAAAAGGTGACTAAAGTCAAGATACATCACATTTACTGCTTCCCTTCTGATCTATAATTCCCTGGTTTGTCCTCATTCTCTTTTTATATATAGGTACTATATTTTTGTCCTTTTCTAGTCCTCTGGGATCTTTCCCATCCTTCATGAGTTCTCAGAGATAATCACTAATGGCTCAGACATCTCTGCAGCTAGATCCTTAAATATTCTAGGATGTACCTCATCAGGGCCTGCCAACTTGAATACATCTAATTTGTCTAAATAATTCTTTACCTGTTCTTTTCCTATTTTAGCCTCAGCTCCTACCCCACTTACACTGATGTTCATTATGTTTGTCGTTCAACCACTGCTAACCTTTTTGGTAAAATCTGAAACAATAAAGGCATTTAACACTTCAGCCTTTACTGTGCTTTCTGTTGTCTTTCTCTCCTTATTATGTAAATGGATGTACCCTGTCCTCGTTCTTCCTTGGCTTTCATCTTGCTTCTAATGTATTTGTAGAATATTTTCTTTTTACTCTTTATGTCCCTAGCTAGTTTAATCTCCTTTTGCACCTTGTCCTTTCTAATTTTGTCCCTATATGCTTTGCGGGGGAATGGGAGAGGTGCAGATTATATTCACCCTTCGTAATTTCACCTAGTGTCTATTTTTTGTATGACTCTTTTTTGAGTTTCAGGTTGTTGAAAATCTCCCATTTAAGCCAGGGTAGCCTCTTACCTTCCTATCTGTCCTACATATTTGGATAATTTGTTTCTTTGCCCCTAATAATGTATCTTTATAAATTCCCCAACTCTCGTAAACTCTTTTTTTCCATTAGACTAGCTTCCCATGGGATCTCACCTAACAACTCTCTGAGTCTGCCAATTGATATGGCATAGTAACACCAGTGTATCCAGGTTTCTCTAACACTGTTTAAACAGAGCCCAAGGTAGTGATTAACTTTCATCTGTGAAAAAGAGACTATATTGGAACTCTTGAAAAACTACTTAGTATACTAAAGAATCTGGCCAAAACTAATTACAAATTAATAGGAGTTAAGGAAGAAATATGGACCTGTAAAATGAGACCAATGGGTCTCTATTTGAGAACTTCACTGTTCTAACTCATGGCTTAGTTTTAATGTTTGATGGGAGTGGAGGGGTGAACATACAGATACTGCTTTAATAGTTGAATAATATGAACAGTATTATGAATAAGTTGTTTCCCTCCCAGTTTTATTTTTTTTCTGATAAAAATCTCAATTAAATGAGCCAAAAACTAGTTTCTTTTGCAAGTCTGGCATTCTTGTCATAGCATTTGACCAAATAGCATGGAAACTAATGCACAGCTGTCCAAGAATGATAGGCTGTCTATATTTAGGTATGTTTGACATGGCACATTTTACAAATTTGGGGAAAATATTAAGACAGTTTTCTCCAAATAAATGGTGCGGAGCTCAATACATTGTCAATTTAATTTCTTCTGTATTTTTCATACACAGCATCTAGTGTAGTTCAAATCTTCAAAATTAAACAAGGAGACTATTTTCTGGAAGACTTAACATTATCAGTAAGATTTCCCACCCCATCCGTCCAAGAGATTTGACAGATAACCCTGGGCTATAATTTTCTAATCTTTACAAATATATTTCATAGGCAGTTAAAGACAAATTGTAATTTACTCTGATGTTAAAAATAGATCCATATGATGTTAATCACTCCAAGGCAAACTTATTTTTATTATGCTGCACACTAAATCTTACTATGGTAACAATGGCAAGGTCAGTAACATGTCAGTCCTCTGACTTTATCCCTGTTAACAGATAGGGTACTTCTACACTACCCACTGGATCGGCGGGTAGTGATTGATGTATCAAAGATCAATTTATCGCATCTAGATGAATTGATCCCTGAGCACTCTCCCCGTTGACTCAGAAACTCCACCTCCGCGAGAGGTGGAAGTGGAGTCAATGGGGGAGTGGCAGTGGTTGACTCGCCGCCATGAGGACAGCCAGGTAAGTCGCCCGAAGATATGTTGATGTCAGCTATGCTATTTGCGTGGCTGAAGTTGCAAATCTTAGGTCGGCCCCTCACCCTTAGTGTAGACCTGGCCATAGTCTGAATAGTCTTGCTTAGTGATGTAAAACATTTTGTCCAAAATATGTTGTTGAAAGAAAAACTTCACAAGGTATTTGTTTGCAGTGTTCTCGTAGCTGTGTTGATCCCAGAATATTAGCGAGACAAGATGGGTGAAGTAAAATTTCCTCAATTGGAAACTGTGCTTAGATTTGTAGTGATGTTCTATTGAAGAATCTAACCTCTAGGCAGATATAGAGGGGTATTTTCCAATTCTAACCTCTCTTGCAAGTTTAAGTTTAACATATCCCTCAGCATTTGCTGCCAACTAAATACCTGGGAAATGTGTGTGTGGAGGTTGATGTTCAGAATTATTAAACTTTGTTAGTTTGCTAGAACTGATACCAGGGCTGCACAATCAGTGCTGCATTGAATGGAGTGGGGAGACTTGTGAAATAATGGCTGTTTACAAGGAAACCATGAGAAAACTTGAGGAGCTACAATTACCGTATTCTATTTGAAGGGAAAAAAATTCCATGTACTTGCAACAGTAGAGAGGTCTTAGTGTTCTCAGAAAGACTGGCTGGAATTTGAATTAAATTACCTTAATCAAGACATGCTGAAGAGTATGTTCTTAAATCATCTTATGACAGGCCAATTCTCTTTTAAAGTAAGATTTTTTTTTAAAGCATATTTGTTCAGCAAGCCTTGGGAGAACAATTTTGATCACCCAATAACTAGGATAACTGGGAAACTTCATTAATACTTATTACTTGTCTACAGTCAGACATAGGTAGAACAATGATGATGGCTCATAGTGCTGTTGTGGCTAACTGCACGCGTTCTCAAAGCCCTTCAAATGGTGGGTATATTTAAGTGTCGCAAGGTGACACCGATCCTTTAAGAGGGAAAAGGCAAGTGCACTTGGGAATCATCAGTTGACCCCATCTGTGCCCTTGAGTGGTGAGAGACCCGGTGAGTTAGAACTGCCTGAGAGAGACACAGAGAGGGGCAGGTGAGAGCTAGGCAGCAGATGCAGAGGAGACCTGGTACAGAGAGCCATTGGTAAGAGCAAAAGGTTGTTGGTGAGGACTGGCCAGAGCAGTGGAACCCTTGCCAAGTTACAGGAAAGCTCATTCAGAGATCCTTAGAAAGAAGGGGAAGAACCAGGCTGGTTAGGAGAAACTGAGCTCAAAACAGGAGTGTGGATCCCAGGAACAAAGGTCAGACTCACAGGAAAGAAGGTCTGGGTGAGTGGAATACTGTGGAAACCACTTTTGCAGAAGACCAGAGTGGACCGCTGCAGAAAGCCACGCCCAGAACAAGGGGTGGGTCTTAGAGTGATGTTCCCTGAGCAGGGTTAGGACTTGGGTCAGGTAGCCTGGCTGAAAGGAACACTGGAGCAAGTTCTGTTGCTCGGAGACCTGACTTGGAGACCCAAGAGAAGTCTTGTGGGACAGAAACATGTCCTGGAACTTTCAGGCAGAAGGCCTGGAGAGCAGGACCCTGGTACCGGGGCTAAAGGAAATGTGACTGAGAAGTTAATCATAGTCCGATATGGGACCTGGGAATGGTGATCTTTGAAAGGGATTGAAGAGATACTGTACTGTAATCCTGTTTTACTTTGGGGATTTGAGATAAACTATTTACTATGAGGGATCTGTGGACTATGGCACTTTATATTAATTAATAGATTTGAATATGCTGCTAAGAGACAGTATTTCTTTATAAGGGTGAATTCCAAAGGGATACCAAGGCAGGCTCACCAGTTGGCCTTCCATATAAGGGTGCCCCAGTGGGGGCAGCCTTGTTGCACTCAATTTTACAGACTGGGAAAATGACACACAGAGGTTAAATAGCACATAGTAATTCAATGGCAGAGCCTTAAATAGAAAGAACAGTTACTCACCTTTCGTAACGTTTGTTCTTCGAGATGTGTTGCTCATGTCCATTCCCATATGTGTGTGCGCGCCGCGCATGCACGATTCCGGAAAGCTTTCTCCCTAGCGGTACCCGTAGGGTCGGCAGGGGCGACCCCTGGAGTGGCGCCGATATGGCAATGTATATATGCCCCTGCCAACCCACCCCCCGCTCAGTTCCTTCTTGCCGGTACTCCGACAGAGGGGAGGCGGGAGGGATTCGGAATGGACATGAGCAACACATCTCGAAGAACAAACGTTACGAAAGGTGAGTAACTGTTCTTTCTTCTTCGAGTGCTTGCTCATGTCCATTCCCATATGTGACTTACGAGCAGTTATCTGGGAGGAGGGAGAGGAGTACCTTGAGTTCCTACTGACAGGACCGCTTGACCCACAGCGGCGTCCTCCCTTGACTGCTGCACGATGGCGTAGTGCGAAGTAAAGGTGTGTACCGATGACCACGTCGCTGCTCTACAGATGTCTACGACGGGAATGTGCGCCAGGAATGCTGTGGATGCTGCCTGGGCCCTGGTCGAATGCGCTGTCAACGCTGGGGAAGTAGCATTGGAAAGGTTATAGCAAAGCTTAATGCAAGACGTAATCCAAGCTGAGAGGCGCTGGGTGGAAATTGGTGATCCTTTCATCCTTTCTGCCACTGAAATAAAAAGCTGTGGAGATTTACGAAAAAGCTTAGTTCTTTCTATATAAAATGCTAAAGCTCTTTTGACATCCAAGTAATGAAGCATTCTTTCCCTATTATTGGAGTGGGGTCTGGGGAAGAATACTGGTAAAAATAAATCCTGGTTTAAATGAAATGGGGAGACCACCTTGGGAAGAAAAGCCGGATGCGGGCGTAACTGAACCTTATCCTTATGGAAGACAGTGTAGGGTGGTTCTGAAGTTAGTGCCCTAAGCTCAGACACCCTACGGGCGGAAGTAATCGCTACCAAGAAGGCGGTCTTCCAAGAAAGATAAGACAGTGGGCAAGAGGCCATAGGTTCGAAGGGAGGCCTCATTAATGCAGTTAGGACCAGGTTAAGATCCCAAGGGGCCACCGGCTGACGGACCTGGGGGTGCAACCTTTCTAATCCCTTAAGAAACCTAAGAACTAAGGGGTTGCTAAAGACTGTGGTGTCTCCGAAACCTGGGTGGAAGGCTGATATAGCCGCCAGGTGTACTCTGACAGTGGAAAGAGATAATCCCTGTTGCTTTAGCTCAAGGAGGTAATCTAGTATATTGGGGAGTGACGAGGACAGGGGGTCCCTTCCCTTCCCCTGAGACCATAGCGAAAAGCGCTTCCACTTGGCCGTATATGCTGCCCTTGTGGATGGTTTCCTGCTACCCAAAAGGACTTCCCTGACAGCGTCCGAGCACTGGAGCTCGACAGGGTTTAGCCACGGATATTCCACGCCGTGAGGTGGAGAGACTGTAGGTTGGGATGCAGCATCCTGCCGTGGTCCTGTGATATCAGGGTCTGCGACAGGGGGAGAGTGAACGGGCTCGTTACACACATGGACATCAGCACGGTGTACCAGTGCTGTCGAGGCCACGCCGGTGCTATAAGGATAAGGGATGCTCTGTCCTGTCTCACCTTGAGCAGGACTTTGTGGATGAGAGGGAACGGGGGAAACGCATACCTCAGACCGCCCTTCCACGATACCTGAAACGCATCCCCCTCTGACCCTGGACTCAGGTTGAGGAGGGAGCAGAACCTGTGGCATTTCCTGTTGGCCTTTGTGGCAAACAGATCTAGGAGGGGAAATCCCCACCTTAGGAAAATCGAGTGGGCTACATCTGGTCTGAGCGACCACTCGTGACCTCTGAACGAGCGGCTGAGCGTGTCCGCCAGCACGTTCTGGGTCCCCGGGAGGTAAGTGGCTGTGAGGGAGATGCCCCTGGCAATGCAGAAGTCCCAAAGAGCGAGGGCTTCCTTGCATAGGCGAGAAGAGCGAGCACCACCCTGTTTGTTGATATAGAACATGGTGGCTGTGTTGTCTGTCAGGACTGATACACACCTGTTCTGTAACATACCTTGAAATGCTTCACATGCGAGATGGACTGCCCTGAGCTCTTTGACGTTGATATGGAGGTCGAGCTCCTCCTGGGACCAGAGACCCTGGGTCGTTAACTCCTCGAGATGTGCGCCCCAGCCGAGGGCGGACGCGTCCGTCACCAATGTCGCCACCGGTTGGGGCTTGAGAAATGGAACCCCTATGGTCAGAGACTGGGGTTGAAGCCACCAGCTGAGGGAGCGACGGACCTGAAGTGGTAGCGTCACTATGAGGTCCAGCGGGTCTCTGCGCTGGTTGTATACGCTCGCGAACCACAATTGCAGAGGCCTGAGGCGGAGTCTCGCATACGGCACTACGTAGGCGCATGCCGCCATGTGGCCTAGCAACACCATGCAGTTCCTTGCCGTCGTCATGGGGAATCTGATGAGGGGGCAAATGATGTTCGCGATTGCCTTGGCCCTGGAGGGAGGTAGGAACGCCCTTGCCTGCACCGAATCTAATATGACTCCGATAAATTCGATCGTTTGGGTGGGAACAAGGGTCGATTTGGGCTCGTTTATAATGAGGCCCAGCCTGTGGCAAGTGGCTCTGAGGAACTCTATGTGGGCTGACAACTGCTCCCTCGAGCTCCCTCTGATAAGCCAGTCGTCTAGGTAGGGGTAGACATGTATGCCCCTCCTTCTGAGAAATGCTGCCACTACGGCCATGCATTTCGTAAACACCCTTGGGGCCGAGGAAAGGCCGAACGGAAGCACTGTGAATTGGTAGTGCTGGGTCCCCAGCACAAATCTTAGGAATCTCCTGTGGCATGGAATAATGGAGATATGGAAGTAAGCATCTTTTAGGTCGAGGGCAGCGAACCAGTCTCCCTGATTCATAGCTGGAATTATGGTAGCTAGGGATAGCATGCGAAACTTCAGCTTCTTTATGAAGGAGTTGAGGCCTCTCAGGTCTAGGATGGGGCGAAGACCACCTTTGGCCTTCGGAATAAGGAAATAGCGGGAGTAATAACCCTTGCCTCGGAATTCTTGAGGAACCTCCTCTATGGCACCCAGAGACAGGAGGGTTTGGACCTCCTGCTCTAAGAGATGCTCGTGAGATGGGTCCCTGAAGAGGGACGGGCACGGGGGGTGGGTGGGAGGGAGAACAGAGAATTGGATAGAATATCCCACTTCTACCAGGCTGAGAACCCACTTGTCCTTGGTGATCGAGGACCAGGCCCGGTAGAAGTGGGATAAACGGTTCACAAAGGGACGGGTAATTCCAGCGGTGGAGTCTGGTTTGCTGTCCTCGGGCGCAACTTCAAAAGTCCTGTCTGTTGCCTGACTGTTGCCTGGGGCCCAAATTATGCTGTCCCTGCCTAGGGGCTGGTCGAGGGCGACCCCTGCCGTTGCCCCTGCCTCCCCTCCTAATCTGATCTCGTCTAGGGGGTGGAGGGAATGGACGCGGTTGGGCTACCGGAGGGGGCCTAAAGGGCCTGCGAACGGTCTGCGGCGTATGTAGGCCCAGTGACCTCAACATGGCCCTGGAGTCTTTCATAGACTGCAATCTCTTATCGGTGTCTTCCGAGAAGAGGCCCTTCTTATCAAATGGTAAATCTTGAATGGAAGCCTGGACTGGAGGCGGAATCCCCGAAACTTGCAGCCAGGCCCCCCTACGCATCGCTATGGCTGTTGCCATAGTCCGTGCCGAAGCATCTACAGAGTCCAGGGCTGCCTGCAGAGCTGCCCTGGAAACCAGCTGGCCTTCCTCCATGATGGCCTTAAATTCAGACCCGGAGTCGCTTGGCAACTTGTCCTTGAACTTCGACATGGCTGCCCAGGTGTTAAAGGCGTACCTGCTCAGCGCTGTCTGCTGGTTAGAGATACGCAATTGGAGTGCCCCAGAAGAATACACCTTTCTTCCTAGAAGGTCTAATTTCTTTGCCTCAAAGGACCTGGGGGTTGACCCCGTTTGCCCTTGGCGCTCCCTGTGATTGACCGCGTCCGCCACAAGGGAGCCTGGCTGAGGGTGCGTGAAGAGATATTCGCAGCCTGTACGAGGAGCGAAATATCTTCTTTCTACCCCTTTTGCGGTAGGTGGGATGGAGGAAGGCGTGTGCCAAAGCGCATCTGCCATTGACGTGACCTTCTTAACAAAAGGTAGGGCAACTCTCGTGGGTCCAGCCGATGACAAAATGCTCACTGTCGGGTCAGCCTCCTCCTCCACTTCCTCCGCTGGGAGGTTTAGGTTCTGGGCTACCCAACGGAGGAGGTCCTGGTGGCCCCTCAAGTCCATCGGCGGAAGGGTCGGTGAGGAGGACCCCGCTACGGCCTCGTCAGGGGAGGAAGAGGATGAGGCCGCGAAACCTGTTTCCTCCTGAGGTGCTGTCACCAAAGGCCCCTGGGCAGCGGCGTCATGCTCGTCGTGGGACATCGAGGGGGGTGGTCTGTCATCCCTTGATGTTCCTGGCCTCGCCTCCTCCGGTCCCGAGGGGGGCACCGATACTGTAGCCGTTGGGGGCCCTCGCGGCACTGACGGCAGTGAGGCGGCTGTCGAGGGCGGACCCTGGGCCTGGTGATACGCCCAGGGAGTCCAAAAGGGCCACTGAATCTGCCCCTGACTGTGCGGGACCCACGGTACCGGGCTCCGGTGCCGAGACGGTTTGCGGTGCCGTGAATGGTGGTGCGAGCGAGATGAGCGCCTGGAACGGTCCGACCGAGAGGATGGTGCGTCCGACTCAGAGGAGTAGTCTGAAACCGGCCACGGCGGTGCCGTACCGTCCGGTGCCGTGGGCCTGCCCAAGGAATCCGTGCCCCATCGGCCCCTTTCCGGTGCCGGAAGTGTCGGAGCGGGGACCACTCGGGCCTCCGGTGCCGAATATCCCCTCTCCTGCGCTACCTCGGTCGTCGGTGCCGGACCGGGCCGCACGTCCGGCGTCGAGACGGACGGCACCGGTGCTGGAGGTATCAACGGTGCCGGAATTATTGGCACTACCATTGTGGGCACGGGCGCCGGCACTGCGAACGGGATCGGTGCCGGTGGTGGGGCCGCCTCCCTCGTCAGGGATATGAAATCTTGTGCCGCCTCGAAGATGTCCGGGGTCGTGGGCATCGTGATTTCATCAAAGACCCCCTGAGGGGATGGTGCGGCACCGAGGGGGGTTCGATCCCTTAACTCGGTAGCAGGTACAGGCAGCCTACGGGACTCGTCAGGGCGACCCGAGGAATGCCGTGCCGCGGCTGGTTCCCCTTGTGTCTTCCGACCAGGGGAACGGCCTCTTGGTTTTTTAACCGGTACCGGAGATTGCGACCGGTGCCGTCTCGAGGTACCGGACCGGTGCGGAGAACGGTGCCGGTGCTTCTTAGAATTAGCCTTTGGTGCCACCGGGGTCCTCACCGACGCCGGAGCGCTTCTGCTCTCCTGTGGAGGCTGTTGTTGGGGCTGCAGTGCCGACTCCATTAATATGAGCCTCAGGCGAGAGTCCCTTTCCTTTTTAGTGCGAGGTTTGAACGATCTACAAATCGCACAACGATCTGCCTGATGGCCCTCTCCCAAACACTTGAGACACTCAGAGTGCGGGTCACTGACGGGCATCGGCTTTCCACAGCCCTCGCAGACTTTGAAGCCTGGCGCACGAGGCATGCCCCGGCGCCGATAAACTGCCAAAACTATACTACCTACTATTAGAATGAATTAACACTAATTAACAATAACTAATAACTAACTATTAACAAATAACTATTTGAACGATACCGCTAAGAACTCAGTGAGATATAGAGAAGCTGTTCCAGCAACCGCCAATAACGGAAAGAAGGAACTGAGCGGGGGGTGGGTCGGCAGGGGCATATATACATTGCCATATCGGCGCCACTCCAGGGGTCGCCCCTGCCGACCCTACGGGTACCGCTAGGGAGAAAGCTTTCCGGAATCGTGCATGCGCGGCGCGCACACACATATGGGAATGGACATGAGCAAGCACTCGAAGAAGAACCCACCATGTTTCCTGACTCCCAGTTCTTTGTTTTATCAATTGGACCTTGCTGCCTCTGTGATAACTAAATATCCAGGATACAGTGATTGATGCCTGTTAATAAAAATTGACAATATATTGCTTAAAAGCAGATGATCAAAAGGGTGTATGAAAGTGCACATCTCTGCTAGCTATTTTCTGATTAAATGTTATACTTACCTACTGTATTGTAAGTGTTGATATGCAGTCTATGATTACTAAATAAAGAGATATTAAAATATGCAATAAAAAGTCCATTAAGTGAAACACCATTTTCCTAATCATTTATTGTACACCTGAAGTGTATCATCTACAGCAATGTTTACTATTTATCAACAAAAATCAAGGCATCTTATCTTTGGCTCAATGGCCAAATAGGTTATTTTGATAACCTTGCAAAACTACATATTTCCTTAACCATGCTGTTAACAGACTGTATTGTTAAAGATTTCAGCTACAACTGGGTATATCAGAGGCTCATGAACAGCTTTACATAGAATTATCAGAACTCTATCCTCTATTTCAACATCCTAAGGTCAATTATGAGTAAAGGAAGCTTTGAGAAAACATGAAACTAAAAATTCACCCATTTTAAATAACCTTAATTTGTTAGAGGTAGACATTGTCAAAATTAGTTTTCACCTAAAAATGTCTTTTTCATATTCCCACCGTACTATACATACATACATAAACTATGGTATCAGTTGTATGAAAACCTGATATTAATATTCATGGGATTCCAAACTTTTATGTTCCAATTATAGTGCCTTGAAGACTGATGGAGTAAAACACATAGGTACCTTGAATAAAACCTTCTCTGGAGGTAGGATTAATTATTATAGTTTAATGCTTAGTGCTATAGTTATCTGCCATACCCCACCAAGAGACTTGGTCCCTACACTGATGATTTTACAATCAATGGGCACGAACACTTAATACTAGGCATTGTGCTTACTACTGTGAATGATCCCCTATTGGAATCAGGGAATACTTTAGATACATGATATATGATGAAGTGGTATAGGCAGAGGGAAGAAAGGAAGGCTTACACCAGTGGTGGGCAACCTGCTGCCTACGGGCCACATGTGACCTATCAGGATAATCTGATTGTGGGCCATGAGACCTTTTGCTGACATTCACTGTTCCCGGCCAATGGGAGCTGCGGGAAGTGGTGTGGGTCGCTAAAAGCCTCATAGTGTAACCATAGCCTTAGCCTTGTACTGCCTCCTAGGCACGCTTTATTGTAAGGCAGGAGAGAGGTGTTAAAGGATCTCCTTTGGTGCTATTCAAACAGAGGGGTTGGATGAGGATATTTTCTCTTTACTTGGAATAATTAAGGTATAAGAACCAGTATTTCAACCCAGGAGTGCTCCAGTGGTGGGAACTATACACATTACTAGCACACAAAAGGACAAACAACTTACTGGTTTTCGTTAAAGGGTAGAAGGATTTCTGATCTGCAATTTCCTTCAAAGTTTCATCACATCATACCGCCATTGAACACAAACCCTTATAAGTTAATGCCTGAAGGCAAAAGCAGTGAGTCCAGATCTAAGTTGTTTAAGGCCTTTATTACCATTCCCACAGTGATTCATCATCATCCTCACCCACCTCACTTGTGCAAGTGTCTTTTCATGGCTCAGCAGCTGCATTATAGCACATCCCTGTAATCAAGGACACAAAGAGTCTCCATTGACTTATGTCCATTGAGCAACCCCAACGTCTTATTCTGCTTGAGATGACAGAGGCTTAAGGTCATTCAAATCAGGTATCCAATCTGAAAGGGCATCATGCTATTCCTTGTGACATTTGACTCCCCGTACATTATTCTGAATATTCATTCTGCAGCCTACTGCCCAAATTGATGTTTTTTGTGATTGTTTCACAAAATATGCAGAGATCAGTAGAACTCTGACTTAATGTTATAAAAAACCAAAAGGAGACTAGCAAATTTGCTTTCTGGAAGAAACTTAACTTGCAATCTTCACTTATGGCCAAGAAATCACTATCCATTTAAAAGAGCTATATATGAAAGTTAACTTACTATATCAGAGCACTATTGAAAAGCCAAGCCTCAACACATTATTGTGTGGCAGACCACTCACAAGTTCACATGACTTGTAGTGATACAGTACTGAATTTTTCTCTTGATTTCTGCCGTGTACTTTTAGCTTAGAGGTGGTCGATTTATTTTTCCAGGATCAGAAGATGTAGATAAGTAAAAATGTAATTATGCAGTACTTTGGAGCACCTTATCACACTTTTACAAGTAGACACTTGCTCCTTTAGTACAAATCAAAAACTAAGTAGTGTCTCGACAGCATTGATATGAATTGTTCTTTCTGAGCATTGTTTAACAATTCCAATTTATGTTGGCTGTCAGCCATCAAGCCAAAATGGTAAACATTTTTGTTCTACCAGTACTATTTTGTTCTCTTCCTATTCATGGTGCACATCAAACATGTAATTATTTACAGTTAGAGTATAGTACAGCAAAGAATGACAGCTTGCAGAGTTTTGTTTTAGTGAGAATCTCTGAGTGCCTTTGGAAGAGGAGTGTGGTGCATGTTACAACTCTCAACAACAATGTATCAAATAAGTTATCTACATTTGATTTTTAAAAGTAAAATTTATGTTTCACTGACTTTAATATAATTCTTTTTTCGGCGGGTGTACTTCTGTTCCCAAGTGCAACATGGAGCTGTATGGATGCAACAGAAGAGATTTGACCCAGTATGTTCAATTTTTTTGCTTATTTATGAGCATTTATACTCTTCTTTATATTGTGACGTAGTCAGACCAGAAGGGTATAGGAGAGTGCTGGAAGGCAGGTATATCAGCCTCAGGATGTGCAGGTCTCTGTTCCCTGGATAGCCAAACAAAGGCTACTCCAGGCCAATCAAGACACCTGGGGCCAATTAAGAAGGTTCTAGAAAGCAGCAGAAACAGCTAGCCTGATTGGGACACCTGAAGCCAGTCAGGGGCTGGCTAAAACCAGTTAAAAACCCTCCCATTTAGTCAGGTGGGGGTGTGGATGTCAGGAGCTGTGAGAGGAGGTTGTGCTGTTGGTGAGACTGAGAAGTAGACAACATATACGCAAGGAAGGAGACTCTGAGGTAAAGGTGAAGTAGAGTTTGAAGAAGTGGGGACTGCTGTGGGGAAGTAGTCCAGGAAATTGTATTGTGTTTGGTGACTAAAAGGTCAGCCATCTTAGCTGATACTAATAGGGTCCCTGGGCTGGAGCCCGGAGTAGAGGGTGGGCCTGGGCTCCCCCCCCCCATTTCTACCTCCCCTAACTAATCACAGTGAGCCTCTGAGGCTAGCACAAACCGCCTGGAAGTGTAGTACCCACAGGGACAAGGCCAAAGCTTTGCCACAATATTATAAAATAAAATATTTTTAAAAAAATCTTGTAGATCTTTTTAACCATAAAGAAATATAAAATGTTGTAGGAAAAACATAGCTGGTTTGTTTCCATTTTATCTACTCTCAAGTTTAATTTATAAAGAAAGTAATGATGTTTCAGCCCCTAGCATCTATCCTAGTTAAACTGAACAGCAGCAGCCTGCGTTCTTGCTTTGGAAACAAAAACAACTTGTTTCTTTTTCTATGTACCTTCAGTAGGCTGACCATATTTCCTTTAGACAAAAAATGGGACATTGGGATGGCAAAAACGGGACAGGATGTGGGGGGGGGGGCATGGCCCCACCTGGGCCCCCCAGTGCTGGGCGGGGGGGAGGCAGAGGGGAGTCGGGGGGGGTGGATGGAGGAATAAGCAGAACAGGGATGGGGGATGAAGAGGATGGAGGGAGAGAGAGAAGGGGGGATGAGGGATGAAGATGATGGAGGGGACGGAGGGAGAGAAGGCACGAAGGTGAGAAGGGAGAGGATGGATGGATGAGAGAAGAGATGGGGGTAGGGAGCAGGGGGGATGGAGGAGGCAAGGGACAGCGAGAAGGAGGGATGGAGAGAAGGGAGATGGAAGAGGAGGCAGTGGACGGAGGGAGAGAGAGAAGGGAGGAAGGGAGGGATGGAGAAGGGGGATAGAGAGAAGGAAGAGAGGGATGGAGGGATAGAGAGAAGGGAGGAAGGAAGGGATAGGGATGGAGAAGGGGATAGAGAGAAGGGATGGAGGGAGCGAGAGGAGGCAGCGGACGGAGGGAGAGAGCAGGGAGGAAGGGAGGGATGGAGAAGGGGGATGGAGAGAAGGGAGGGATGGAGGGAAGGAGGAATAGAGAGGAGGAGGCGGCAGCGGGCGGCGGGCTGAATCGGATCTGACGGCGGATCGGCAGCGGGCGGCGCAGCGGAGCTGTCCGGAGCCGCAGCCGGGGGCCGAGCACGATGGCGGCGGCGGCGGGGGGGGGGGGCGGCGGACGTTTTATGACTCATAATCACATAACTGAATTTATGTGATTATGTCTCATAAAACCCAGCGGCAGCCCCCCCCCCCCCCCCCCCCCCCCCCCCGCCGGCGTGCTCGGCCCCCGGCTGCGGCTCCGGACAGCTCCGATCCGCCGCCCGCTGCCGATCCGCCATCAGATCTGATTCAGTCCGCTGCCGCCTCCTCCTCTCTATTCCTCCTTCCCTCCTTCTCTCCATCCCTCCCTTCTCTCCATCCCCCTTCTCCATCCCTCCCTTCCTCCCTGCTCTCTCCCTCCGTCCACTGCCTCCTCTCCCTACCTAAGGACTAGTATCAGATGTCAAAGTCTCAGATGAGCGCAGTTTGCTCATCGGAGATTTTGACATCTGATACTTGTCCTTAGGTAGCAAGATTCTTCACCTAAGATCTTGGGAGTCCTGCACCTGCCCCAAAAACGGGACAAAATTGATATTTTTGACAAAAAGACGGGACGGTTCAAAAACATGAAAAAAACGGGACTGTCCCGTTCAAAACGGGACGTATGGTCAGCCTAACCTTCAGAGTATCTTTTGCTGTAATTATATACATGTGAGCAATGTCAAAGTGCTAAATTAACTTTTAGACTGAGAAATGAAGTACCCTGGCCCAGATCTAGCAAAGCACTTAAGTTTGCGCTTGTAGTGACCGGAAGAAATTGTGACCGGCAACCACTAGGGGGCGTAGTTACGCTTCTGAGTCAACTCCAGGAGAGGGCGTAATGGTATTAATCTGAAATGACCTTGCTGTTATCTGTGTGTTTGGGAAGAAGTTCCCAGCTGTGTGAGTGTTTACCCCGTCTGTGTGAGAATGAATGCGTGGGAAATTAAATGGGGAAACTGAGGCAGGACTGCGTAATCAACAAGTGCTGAACAGCGTGTAACCAATTAGCTTGCTGCTTGCTATTAATGAGATGAGTATGTATGAGATGCAAATGAGCGTGGGTATATCTGGGTTGACACACCTTCACGGGTTGGGCTTCTTCTTTGGGTTTCTTCTCTGGGCATCGCCTGGGTGTGTCAGACATCTTGTATCGCGGCAGTGCTGACCGGAAGCCCCCAGCACGGTAATGCCGCTCCCCCTAATAAACTCACCTCTTTCCAACTAGCCACCTGTGTGAAGCCTCGTTTCTCCCGGCAACGAGATAAGCACCCCGCAACAGCGCTTAAATCCCATTCAAGTTGCAGGAACTAATGCTTGTGCTTTAAGTTAGACCCGTGCTTTGCAGAATCAAGGCCTCAAAGTCTGGTAATACAATGCGAGACAAGGTGGGAGAGGTAATATCATTTATTGGACCCACTTCTCCCTCAATGGTAAGACCGAAACCTCAACCCTAACTATGCTGTCTTGATACAATCCCTTCTTGTGTCTGTATAAGTGGCCTTTTATTACACTTTGTATTGAGTGACAAACTAGAATTTCATATGCCACTGTATATGCTATAGGTGAAAATACATGTAATTTTCAGCTTTAGCTTAGCTTTCAAGACTTGATGAGATCTACAAAATGAGTCAAATTTCAAGAAGATTCTCAGGATGGCGTATAGTCATAAACCGTTCCCTCTTCTCCAACAAAACCACTTCCACCACAATCATCTTACTCCCTAGTGCATATCCATGCCTCTTAACTAATCATACACAATGTGTACTACCAAGCTATCCTCCTCCCCATTTTTTGCATGGTTTAAATGCTGGTTCCAGTGGGTAATAATCCTATGGCAAGGGTACTACTAGTGGAATAATGGCACACAACTGCCCCAACACTGGGTGCGCTTATGGTAGCTCCAATCTTAGTAGTTAATTGCTTCCTCTGTAAGGGAATAGAAGAGATTTGTCTACCACATGACTAGAACCTCCTGGAAATTCCATCAGGACTCTTCATCTGGTTTCTCCTCATTACCACTAATCTCGGCTGGTTTCCAATCAGATAATTAGTAGCCCAGTAAATCCATTACATGGTCCCAAAATCTAGTTGTCCACTGAAATCAGCTAAAAGGTTTCAGTTGGAATTTCCAGTAGCATACTTATACCTGGCTGCACATAATTAATAATCCTGCCCAGCTAAGCAAATATACAAGCCTCAAGCACACTGCCATTCTGCCCCCAAAGAGCCTAAAAAATGCCAAATAGAATTTAATAATTTTGAATTAAATTCCACAAAAAATAGCAAAAACTGTCTCTCCCTTCATACTTTATCAAAATACTACTGCTTAGCAAACAGGAGCAGTTTCTGTCAAGTGAGCGCAACTGTATTTGCCTTTTAGCTTCAGCCTTAGTACAGTAAAACCTCCATTTAACGGACTAATTCGAGCGAGGGGGTGTCCATTAAATAAAAAAGTCCGTTATTTAATAAAAAAAAAAAAGAGCTGTCAGAGCAGCAGCCCGCCCGCCACAGGGTCGGAGCGGCAGCTCCGCAGCCCGCCCGCTGATGGGACCCGGGTGGCAGCCGGGAGCCGGCAGCCAGCCCGCCCGCTGCCGGGACCCGGGCGGCAGCCGGGAGCCAGCAGCCAGCCCGCCCGCTGCCGGGACCCGGGTGGCAGCCGGGAGCCGGCAGCCAGCCCGCCCGCTGCCGGGACCCAGGCGGCAGCCGGGAGCCAGCTCGCCCGCTGTTGGAACCCGGGCGGCAGCCGGGAGCCGGGAGCCAGCTCGCCCGCTACTGGGACCCGGGCGGCAGCCGGCAGCCAGCGCCTGCGAAGGGGACCGGGGCCGCAGCCGGGAGGGGTCGCGGTCTGATATGGATCAGAAATTTTGTCCGTTGCATCCGAAGTCCGTTAAATCGAGGTTTTACTGTAGTGCTATTTAATACATCCCTCTCCTGAACAGGGCATAGAAAAAAAAACCCCACACTTTTTGCCCTTTCCTGGTTTGTAAAACTTTGAGAAACCTAAAACTTTAATAAGATAAAAGAACCCTAAATTCTTTTTTGTACCCTCACATCTTAAATATGATACATAAATTATGACTAGACTAAGAATTTAAATTTGCACCCTAAGATAACAAGCAGTATTGTTTAATTATCAGAGAGGTAGCCGTGTTAGTCTGGAATTGCAGAAGTGACAAAGAGTCCTGTGGCACTTTAGTTAGTCTTTAAGGTGCCACAGGACTCTTTGTCACTTCATTGTTTAATTAGACAGTCTAAACATATACGACACATGGCAGTGTAGCACATGGGATTATACAGGCATTCTCAGGCTGGACATGGTCCAGTAATAGTAGACCAAGGGTTACATCTTAAATGGACACCAGATTTTTATTTGTAATAAAAAGACAAACAAAATCTGCAATTGACTTCTGAACAACCTCCACTTTTTATTACTTTCTGCACTTACGGCGTGTTAAAATAATCAAGATTAAATTGCTAAATAAATTAAATCCTCTATTACAGTGGTGGACAACCTGCAGCCCACGGGCTGCATGCGGCCCATCAGGGTAATCTCACTGTGGGCCGTGAGACATTTTGCTGATGTTAGCCATCTGCAGGCACGGCCCCCTGCAGCTTCTGTTGGCTGCAGTTTGCTATTCCCGGTGAATGGGAGCTGCAGGCCGCAAGGATGTGCTGTCCACCGCTTCCTGCAGCTCCCATTCACCAGGAACGGTGAACCATGGCCACTGTGAGCTGCAGGGGGCCATGCCTGCAGATGGTCAATGTCAGCAGAATTTTGGGTGTACGGGGTGAGGCTTGACAGGGGTGTCTGGGTATGGAAGGTCCGGATGCATGGGGTTGGGTGGATGGAGGAACAGCTCCCCATACAGTGATCCCATCCTACCACAGCTGAAGGATGGTGGGGACAGGAATCAGGGGAGGATGCTGTGCTTCCTGTAGCTGGGGGAGGCTTCTGGGGGAGGGTCTGACACAGCCCCAGCTACTCCTTTCAGGGGAAGAGAAAGTCCTGTCTTCTTCTGCC
This sequence comes from Sternotherus odoratus, assembly GCA_032164245.1. Lineage (NCBI taxonomy): Eukaryota > Metazoa > Chordata > Testudines > Kinosternidae > Sternotherus > Sternotherus odoratus. The sequence continues at coordinate 12,923,292 of JAVMKO010000015.1, forward strand.
TCCAACCCAGCTGGTACTAGCAGTTAATCCCAGCTCAGGATAGGAGCCACTGGTTGGGGTTTCCCCAGCCCTGTGGCGATTTACCTCTCCAATGTATCCTCTGATTGCCTGAAACGACGTATCTTTGCACTGCTAAGGAGTGGTGTATGACTGCTCTTGCAGCTTCCCTTTGCTTCCCTGTCAGAAAGTCATTTTCTGCAGGGAAACAAAGAAATCTGCGGGGGACATGAATTCTGTGGTGCCGAATTCCCTCAGGAGCACAGTGTGTGCCTTATTTGCAATAATCATTATTATGCTCACAAGCACATCAGATAAGTTCATAAATAAATGGCCTGTTATGTATATATTTGCATAAACACTTATCTGAATTGCAAATGCAATTGTAGTACTGTAGCTATATACACTTATACAATATTTTTGAATACACGGCTGCATGCCTGACATTTGAAAATCCTACTTTATTGTTCATGATTCCTCTTTTATTCTGCTTGATTATACCCTTTTTAAAAACATACCTTTCTTTTAAACACTCTAACTTTTAAGAACAGTATCTCTCTTTACCTTTCCCTTTGTTATCTTCCTCCCTCTGATGTCTCATTTAAATTAACTTGAATCTTTTGTCAGCAAAACATATACTGTACAGTAACACTATATCTAATAGAAGAATCATTATTCAAAGTAAATTCATAACATAAAATTACTTTTGAATGACCTTAAACTGTAATCTAGGAAGGATTACTTTAGGAAAGAAATTGGCATAAATTATGATAGTGTAAAATTCCAAATTAAAAAAAATGAAAACATATTGCTGTCTTGGTAATGAAAATAATTTTTTTCAGTATTAAATAGCACTGTTCAGTTAACTTAATTTTTCTGTATCTTATTGTAGTCTGTACAGTTACCAAGCATGTGTTCATAAAAATCTTAAATTAATATGAGAGTTTTCTAAAATTATACATTTGATTACGTACAAAAAAAGTTAAGATAAAGTTATTCGCATTGCAAAGTCAAGCACTGTAAAGTTAGGAAATGCCCAAATACTGTGACTCATTTACTCCTAAATCTAATTTACCCATTGTGTGTCTACAATGAATGAAGCAGGAGTCAAAGGAGAAAATAGCATGTGACGACATGAGGCCCTTCTGGCCTTAGAATCTATTAAATACTGTAACATATTTAAATATTATCATATGCACAATGAGACAGAATTAAGGTTGCCAGACATTTACAGCTGCCTGTGCATTTCCTAACTTTCAAGTTAATGATTTTGCAACCTAAATCTATATTAAAAGAAAACAGTTATTGAGATGTAATTTCCTGCATTTAAATTTTTAAAGGGAAAAAAGGTTAAAACAATGTAACCACACCCCTATCATGAATCATCAGTGCAGTTTGAACCCTGTACCTTCAATATCACAACATAGCTTGAGCTACAAGACTAACTACATTAGCGAACAGCAGGAGGAAACAGTTATTCTGGAGGTGTGGATGGGCTGCTGGCACCATGTGCTGGGTCCTAAGGGTGGCTGAGGGAAGCTCAGTCCTACCCAGTTCTCTTTCCTCCCCCAGATCATGGTTTCAGATAGACTGCTGAGGGTCCCTGGGTATGGTCAAGGCTGGCTGTCCTAACAGTTCCCAGACATTCCCAGTGTGGTGCGTGCTGCTGTGCTGTCTTGATTCTTTAGAATGTTTGTCTTCAGTTATTCTGGAATACTGCTAAATTGCAACCAAGAGATAGGGTTGCCAACTGCCTAATCACACAAACCCAAACGCCATTGCCCCGTTCCCTTCCTCGCTCCTGCCCCAAGGCCTCACCCTCTTTCCAAGGCCCCACCCTACACACTCCATCCCCCATCCCTCTTCCCCATTCTCACTCACTTTCACTGGGCTGGAGAAGTGGGTTGGAGTGTGGGAGGGGGTGCAGGCTCTGGGCTGGGGCCAAGGAGTTTGAAGTGCAGGAGGGGGCTCCAGGCTGATCCTGGGGCGGGGGGGTGTGGTGCAGGAGGGGTTCTGGGATGCAAACTCTGGTAGGGGGTTGGGTGCTAGAGGGGGCTCAGGGCTGGGGCAGGGGATTGGGCTGTGGGAGGGGTGCAGGCTCTGGGAGGGAGTTTCGGTGTGGGAGGGGGCTCAGAACTGGGGCAGAGGTTGGGGTGTAGGCTCCGGCCAGGAGATACGTACCTTGGGTGGCTCCCGGGCAGCGGCGCAGCAGAGCTAAGGCAGGCTTCCTGCCTGCCCTGGCCTTGCACCACTCCCAAAAGTGAGTCAGCACATCCCCGAGACTCCTTGGGTGGGGTGGGGTGCTCCACAAGCTGCCTGCTCCTGCAAGCACCACCCCCACAGCTTCCATTGGCCAGAGTTCCCGGTCAATGGGAGCTGCAGAGCTGGTGCAAGGTCAGTGCATGGAGACCCCTGCCCACTGCCACTGGGGCTGCAGGGATGTGCTGGCTGCTTCTGGGAGCGGCGTGGGAACATGGCAGTCAGGGAACCTGCCTTATCCCTTCTGTGCCACCAGACTTTTAGTGCCTAAAATCTTCTGATTTGGCTTCAGTAGCCTTCGGGAGATAGGGCCTGATTCCAGGAGACTCTCAACGAAACCAGGAGGGTTGGCAACTCTACAGAGATAGAGGAAATTATGATTAATGTTCCTCTTTTGACATGAGTGATTAGTCAAAGTTCAGAGCCCTGGGAATGTTCCAGTTGAAAGTAGAAATTGATGGAGTCTGGTATTTTCTTTGAGGCAATGTTGTTTATTTACAAGAATGTACAAAGTCCAGTGTCTGAACATAGAAAGAATCAAACATCTGGAAACAGCATCTTTTGCTCACAACCCTGAAAGCACTCTTTTCAGCCTGTATCCCTGATCCAAAAATCTTTCCCCAGGTTTCTTCCAGGATCAGCCACCCTGCTTTTAGCTATTCCTTTCCTATCCCTCTCTCATCTGTTCTCAGTTTCTCTTTGTTCTGCCTTTCACACTGTGACTAAATACACCCCTGTATTCACAACCTACACACCGCTGTTCACATTCCTTTTGTCTTACATGGGGGTTATGATTGCAGTTATGTTAACTAAAGGGTGGGTCTATCTATCTTGATCCCATAATAAGGTTTTACCCAGTTCATAACTATAGTTTATAAGTAGCAAAACCTGAGCAGAATTTCATGGGGCAAGGCATGTCTCTAGTTCCAGAGCTTGGTTCCTGCTGCATTTCAAAAGCCTGCTGAAAACAACAGAGGTATTAGCATTTCTTTTTAAAATGCTGCAAAACTTTTAATGGAAAGCATTAGGCAACTTTAAATATGGGGGCTGCTACCAGCTCCCCTTATAATGACTTTAAAAATGAGTAGCTGTTCAGTCACAAATGCAACATTATGTGCTAAATTAGTAGCAAATGAAATTCAAAACATTAAGTTCATTTTTAATATTTAACTGTAAGTCTCTTAAAGCCTTTAATGACTACCTTTACTTTACTCTCTCTGCCTGCCTTAATCAAGTAAGCTTTTGGCTTCCATCTAATTTTCTTCATATTAGTATGCCTCCACCTACCAAACCCCCATCCTTTAACCATTGCCTAGTGTATCTAAAGAAATTGGTTATAAAGAGTACTTCTCACCCTAGATATAGTTGCAGACAAATTATAGAAAGTCTTGAAAGGTAGCTGCACTCGTCTCCCTCTTGAGACCTTAGGTATTATTACTCACAAGCTGGATGCCCTTCCAGCTTGGGTTCAGCCCTTCTCCCATCAGTTCATTTTTTTCACCCAGGTCTTTCTTCAGTTTCTCCTAGGGTGGGGAGACAGAGGAGAACCATGATGATGTCACCCCCCTGCCTTATATAGCTCTTGTGTAAGGCGGGAACCCTTTGTCTTCTAATGGAAAATCACTGGCATTCCAAAAGGGAGGAGGGATATGCAGTACCAGGTGACTTGGACCCATGTCTCTGCAGGGCCCTGGCAGTCATTGTTCATAGGCTGTCTCCAGAATCCACAGGAGGACTATGCTCTTTCACAGTCCATTGTCTCTGCTAATGGCCCATTACCCTGCCTGGCTAATGAACCATTAGCCCTGCTGGTTGGGGATGACACCCAAAGTAACACATTTGAAATACAGATACATTCTTAATATTCCTAACTTCAGGTACAGAAATGATACAGGCATACAAACTGGATAATCACATTCAGTAAATCATAACCTTTCCTAGGATACCTCACATGAGCCATCTTGCATAAAGTATATCTTAGTTATGTCATATTCACATCATAAGCCTATTTTCATAAAGAATATGGCGTGAAACATCACATTTAGGACACAATCTACCTCTGGATGTACAATTGCAATTCCCAGATGGTAGAACTTCACACATGCAACAAAGAGCAGAATTTAGCCCTTTATTTCGGACTATTGCTGCTCTTGAGGAGTCCAGTCTTCCTGTCCCTTCAGTTCTCACTTTTCCTTTTGCATCCGATGAAGAGGGTTGTAGCCTACGAAAACTTATGTTTAAATAAATTTGTTAGTCTCTAAGGTGCCACAAGTATCCCTGTTGTTTTTGTGGATACAGACTAACATGGCTGCGACTCTGAACCCTGTCACTTTTCCTTTGACATGTACACATACTTTAACTCCCATTCATGTTAATGTTGTTTTCATTCAAATCAAGAGAAGAATAGATTAGGCTACAGAACTAACACAAAATAAAGATGTAAATGCACCTCAGCAGTTCTCATTTAATATATAAATCCCAATAATTCTCACAAATAATCTGGCAGCTTCACCGCACTTCTCAGCAAAAATGTAATAGCACAGCTGTAGAGAAGTCTCATGTTACTCAGACTTCATTAAATTTATGGAATATCTTAATATACCTAAAGAATCATAAATAATTAAAACTAAACCATGTTTGTCAAAATAAAGAGATTTAAGTACATTGTGTGATGTCCTTGATTATTTCACGGTGTCAGTTCACTTACTAACTCTCAATGAGCCCTACTTATTAGTGTGAATTATCAAGGTTGGGCTGTGTTATCAAGATGTGGGGTAATTTGTGTCAGATATTCAGATTTTTCTTTTAAATGCCCACCACCAGTTTCATTCTGGATATAGGACAGTTTCAATCCCTCAGTCTCATCTCAGATTTCGATACCATGCTCATGAAAAATTGAACTTTGGTGTCAATTTAAGGCCAAACAAAGACTCTCCATATAGATGTACTGGCAATATTTTAAGATTAGAATAAATTGTTTTTGAGGTAAAATCATAGCACAGAATGCAAGGGCTATAACACGGGCTTTGGTAACAGCACAGGCACTATGCAACTGGGTCTCATGAACAACCCTACAGCATACTGGATGATCGTGCAGCCGTGCATCAAAGTCACACAATATAATAAATACTGAGGCCATAAATTAAGTACCACAATAAACCTTCTGTGCCAACTGACAGTGTGACCTCCATAACAAGGTTAGGAAATCATCAGTCAGGCACATAAACCAATTTTTAAAGCTGGTCACTATAGGCAGAATTCTGTCAATTTAGATAATATGGCTAGAGTTCTCATGCACGATTTAAAAAGCAGTTAGAAGCATATTCCCTCATTCTTAAAAAACAACAATGAGGAGTCCTTGTGGCACTTTGGAGACTAACAAATGTATTTGGGTATAAGCTTTCATGGGCTAAAACCTACTTCATTTAGCCCACAAAAGCTTATGCCCAAATAAATTTGCAAGCCTTAAAGTGTCACAAGGATTCCTCGTTGTTTTGGCTGATTCAGACTAATACGGCTACCACTCTGAAACCTGTCATTCTTTAAAGACAACTTCATTTCCACAAGTTTTTATTTAAAGAAAAAGCATTCTCTTTGCATTGAAAAATAATACATCATGTGTTGAAGAAAATTAGGGGCATTCAAGGAGGAAAAGTAACTTGATAGATTCCATCACTTGTACAAAATGACATAAGTTCCTTAAATTAAATGTTGTCATGTTAACAAAACTAATTTAATGCTCAAACTGAAAACAGGTACTGAGCACCATGCAGTCCCTAAGAACGGAGGGCAATGAATATCTTGCAGGAGTGTTCAGCCGCTTGTAGGATCTAGCCTGGGCAGTACTCTCTGATGTTGCTCTGGATCCTATTCTTGCCCTTCCCGCCCCAGATACAAGTAATTCTCACTGAAGCCATGCAGGAATCAGACTGAATGCAGAGTGAAAATGTCAGTAGTTGAAGGTAGTAACAGGAGTGAACCTATTAAGTTATTATACAGTGCATAACTAGAGACAGGTCTGAACCAAAATTCCAGATCCAAACTCATCCCTAACAGCCATACAGTTTAAATATGGATTTCATTCTATTCCTTGCTGAACTACAGACTAACGAAATTTCAGACTAGTATAAAAACAGTCATTCAACCTTAGCAAATTTTAAAAAAGATATAAACTTTCACTGACATCACATTCCTATGACACTAACTGAGATAATTAATCATTCAGAAACAAGCCCGAAAAAGGAAGGGTTTCTAGTGAAATTAATTAAGACAGAATATTATTGATATTGATAGGTAAGGTTCTCAGAAAATTATAGTTTAACTGCAATTTTAATATCCCAACAACAGAAGAATACAGAATCCCTCATCTGGGAACATGAGACTTCTAGCACAATCCCCTCAAGGCCTCTGCAGTTTATTTATATGCAAATATTGAAAGAGAACAACTACCAATGTACATAGTAAAAATATAGGTAAAGCCTGAGCCAAAACTGGGAAATTTGGAAAGAATGTATCCATTGGGAATGGAGTGGGAATTCTAGTTGGCTGGAAATAAAATAAGCATAATAATATAAAGCAATCCTGAGATGTTGATTTAAGTTTACACTTTGGTCATAAACATTAATTTTTTTCCAGATATTTCAGTGGCTGAATATAAGCAATGTTTTTTTCAAATTTACAGATTTTATGAGAGAGAAAGCCAACTAATTGTGCAATTATCTATGAAGTTAACATTATTAGCCAGGCTAGTTAAGCAAAAGTTATTACACTTGTGAACAACTTTTAATATTGCCTCACAATTAATTTAACTTTCTATTTCACTCTAGAAAATCTCTTTGCAGCAGGAATGCGTCCAGAAATCTCCGCAGTCATATTGCACTATCCCCACATATCACTTGAAGACTACATTGGAGAAAGTAGGGAAAACTGTCTCACAAACAAAACCTAATGAGATTATAGTTTAAATCACAATTCTGGTAAGAATCTTGATAGTGATAATCTTACATTTCTATATTTTATTATTAAATTTTAAAGTAATTTACAAATTTAAACTGATGTACAAGCTACTGAACATACAAGGTAATTACATCTCCCTTTGAAACACAGCCTTTTCTCAATAGCACAATAACAGCCAAACAACAATAAAAAGTAAAGCCACAGATTAGGATAGCCGAATATATTTTGCTGTTAGGCTGTCAGAATACACTAGCTTCAGATGGGATTTGATAACTTCAATAAGCTTAACATTTTATACTAATTAAACAAGTTATAATCAGGAATAATAAAACTATGTATTTATCATTTCTATAGAAGCCTACATCTGAAACTCTTAAGCAATCTACAAACATTAATACACATCCCTTTTTATGAGATAACTGCAGAAAGAATTAATCACCACCACCTTGCTTTTTTTTAATTTATGAGGAAAACCAGAGCCAGAGAGAGATTAAATGAATTATGCAAGGTCATACAGGAAGTCAGTGGCAAAGCCAGGAATAGAATCTGACCTCTTGGCACTTCATCCTGTACTTCAGCCACCTAAACAATTCATAAGCAGAAGTAATTTTAAATCAAAGCTGTGGCAGCTAGCAGTATAAAATTTAACATGCGGAAAGCACAGGCAATCTGTTTCCTCTCAAGTGGATTCCAAAGCTAGTTTACAATGTGCCATCCAAAAATGTTGCAGAAAGGTATGGGAGTGTAATGCCAAACAAAGGTGCTCTCTTGGACCCTGCCCTGATAGCCAAAAGGGGGTGTTTCAATTGTGTCAGCTCAATTAAGTTCGCTTAACACAACTGAAAAGCGTCACTAAGATACAAGCTAACATATATGAAGCCATGTTAGCTGGCTACATTTTAGCCTATTGGGGAGCCTAGGCTAATGAGTCTTAATGGGGCTTTTCAATTGTGTTTACTAATTCCATAGAGCTGACACAACTGAAACACACCCTTTGCCCATAAAGCCTTGAAGACAGGGTAGCTAATACAGTCTCTTCACTGCTATTCAGTGTTCACAGTCATCATTAGCTCAAAGAATGTATAAGTGCTCCCAAATCAGAGTTTCTACATCAAAGCAATTTAGAGTGATCGCACTAAATTTTGCTTTTACCACCTCTTCATTAAAAAATAGACACAAATCAAATTTTAGATAGTGCTGAAAGTTCTTTTGCTAACTTTGATGACTTGGAAGTGCCTGGAGTTTTATCTTTTAATTGGATAACCACTAGACATTAATATAGATCCGTTATTCAGAGCACTCAATTTAAGACGTTCTGAATATAAAAATGGACCTTACCAGGGAGTGGGATTAAGAACGGTTCCTCCCTGTCTCCTGTCTATTAAGTGATGGAAGTAAGGAGGACTTCTGTAAGCATTACTGCACACCAGCACTATTAATTTTATATGTCCACCCCGGCTAGCTCAATAAGTCCTTGTCTGCACTGGGATTTAGCTACTGAAGTTGTTGCGTTTGGTTCAAGTCTGTAGTATAGATATGGTTTACACTCAGGCAGCATTACTTGCTCAAGTGCAACTTATTCCTGTTTGAAACTAGGCATTGTGACATGGTGCGATGGATCACAGTGCCACTCATTCAAATATGGCCTAGCTGCACCTTTGCTACCATGACAGTGCAGTCATCATCACAGGGGGGTGGTCAGGCCAAAGCTGAGTGGTGCTGTGACCACATTCGCCAAGTTGTAACACCCGGAACAAGGAGCGGGGCCCAGCTGCACAGGACAATACCTACTGCTGTGAGGTGAGTTCAGAATGGGCTCACTTTGCAAAATTCAGATCTATGGAAGTACATGGGGAAATATTTTATCATAGTGACTTCCTTGAAAATTTCTGCCAGCACTGAATGAATATAGCTTTCTCAGAGTTCTGGGGAGGGAAGACAAAATTGACTGGAATTTTTTGGCAGTCAAGTCATGTAAACATAACTTGATCTCATCAAAAAAGTCAGTTTGCATATACAGTCTAGTCAATAAGGAACAGCTACACAAAAGAGTTGTCCAAGTTCTAGGTCAAGAATGATTGTTTAGCGCCTGAAATTTGAGGATTATTTTCCCTGAGAAACTGTCAATTAGCATAACTTTTAAACCAGCTCAGTTCTTTCTGACTACCAGGCTGTAACTATGACAACAAGATCCAGGAACCTACAATAAATATGATAAAGTGTCAATACTCCAGTCTTTTACATGTAAATAGATAGACAGAGAAAACCCCAACCCAGGCTTTAGCTTCAGTTTTTAAATTTCTTCCATTCTGAGAATGCTATCACATCCCCATTTCCCAACAGAATAACTTAAAAAAAGAGAATAGGAGAGAGAGAAAAAACCCTTTTGGAAAAATCCTTTAGAACTGAATCTGCAACAGGGGAATTTAGAGTAGATATTAGAAAAACATGAAGACAACCCCTTTTCAATCTCTTGCTGAACTATTGCATCTATTGAACTGTTCGCAAAAACTTGCTAATAGAATCCTTGCAGCCACTATGCTGCAGAAGACTTAGAGCTGTATATTATTACCAAATAGCTGTTGTACTACTCCCTCCTTAGCTTAAATATTCCTTTAGGATATGGATTGCTTGATGCAACTGGAAAGCATACAGAGACTTTCTTAAGATCAGCCATCCATTCATAATGAATATTTTCAGAAAGCAATAAAGGATAGGAGTTGAAAATTTAAAAACCTACAGTTTTACATCAAAATCAACCCCAGATTTAACTTGGTAAAAGCCTTGTTTGGTAGAATATATATAGTAAAACATGCACATATGCCCTGCAGCCGCTGCATCTTGGACCACAATCTCATCAGATTGCACAATCTAAATAGTTGTATGCCTCTTTGTAGCCATGTTGATCCCAGGCTATTAGAAAGACAAAGTGAGTGAGGTAATATCTTTTAATTAGACCAACTTCTGTTGGTGAAACAGACACGCTTTCAAGCTTACACAGAACTCTTCTTCAGCCTCCCTCAGTGCTTAGAAGGAAAAGCCAGTAGTAGGAAATGGTATACAGTAGACTCTCGATTATCCAGGATGATAGGGAAAAAATTAATCCTGGTTAATAAAATCCTGGATAATCACCATCCATAGGAAATATGGGGCGGGGGGTGGATTCACCAGCCACCCTGTGCCGGGGGGAAGGGTGTTGGTTCATTGGCTGCCCTGCATCCTGATGGGGTTGGGTTTCTTTGTGCTTGGGGTGGCAACAAAGCCAGAGCTGACCCTGCGAGTTATGCATATATATTTTTTGACATCCTGGTTAATCCACATCCTGGTTAACCCAATCCTGGATAATCAAGAGTCTACTGTATATGGTATTTAGTAGATGTCACTCTTCCCTTTCAGTCAATACATCCCAGCATGGGACAGTGCACTTTCAGAGGTGTCATACAGAAATCATGGTCAGATATCCCACTGCATTCCTTGGAGAAAAAGTGTTCTGCCTAACTTGTCTCTGTTGTTTTACTACTTCATATCCTAAATTGTCCTGTAATAACATGTTGTGCTTTAAGCAGCATTCCACCCCAGAGATGGCTGCATTACACCAGTGGATGAAGCGTGTAAACAGCTAGTATAATAAGAACACTACATATTGGGATATTGCTTTTTTAGGTCCCACTGTAGTTTCTGGGAAGAGCCGAAAGGAAGAAAAATAGCTCAGACTGTAACTGCTAATCTGACAAAAGTCTCATCTTTTAAAGAGGTTGGGGGGGGGGCGGGTAAGCTTGCCAAATCAATAGCAAAATAGCAGTCAAGAACATGTTTCTGTCCAAGAAAGGGTCATCAAGATGATAGTAGGCTGAAAGCTGCTAGCACAGCTGACAAATACCAACTTTATCTGGAAACGGGGAGTTTGAAAGTTCCTATTTTTACATTTTTGAAAGTTTCCTTTCAAAAGTTGTGTATTTCCTCTGGAGTTCCCCCCACAATTTTTAAACCCATCTGTGTCTTTTTAAAAATACCTATATTGCTATACCCATTCCATGCAAGGATTACTGAATACATTGGAGTAATATCTGGAGAACCCATTGCAAGATTGGGGACTCCTCGATACTGTAAAAACATATATAAAGACCTGGTGCCTACCCAAGAGAGCTGCTAATCTAGGATCTCAAGGCACTTTTACAGAAATTAAAAATTTAGTCTCCTAACACCTGTGAGGTAAGTATTATCCCCATTTTATTAATGGGGAAATGAGGCAGAGATATAAGCGAATCACCCAAGATCACATAGGTAGTCTGTTGCAAAGTCAGAAATACAGGCCGTGTCTCAACTACCAATTACCGGTATGTGTTTTAAATGGTAGATGTTCTTCCATATATAATACAAAGGGGTTTTGAAGAATTTGACTGATATTTAGCATATTCTGATATGACAAACTATGTCCCCAAACAATCCTTTAGTGATAAGCAATGAGAAAACTATAAACTGTTCTACACTCATATTAATTTTCCGTTAATGGGAGAGAGTTACCAACATGATTATTCATGTCTCTGAAGTAACAGAGAAGGACAAGGAAAACTGCATTTTTTGTTCTTAAAGTTCCACTGCTCTATATTTTAAACAAAAGACGAACTAGGCATTATATGACTTATAAACATTTGCCACTATTACTAATGCTCTTCTTTGAGCACTCGTTATATAGAGGACCCTGTATTAATTAGCCTCTGTCTTCCTAGCAGTATGTTCTATACACATCTACCACCTCATTACGATAAAAACAAAACCATCAGACTGAACAGAAGCAAATACACATTTTAATCTACATGTTAACACTTTTCAGATTTGTGGAGTGCTGCTCATTTCTGCTTGAGCATCCAGGGACATTGGCACGTGAAGCTAAGTTAGGGCATAAGATAATGCTAAAAAAGGACCCATGCAAAGGGTGTGAAAACAAGGCATCCCTCGTGATGCATTTTTAATCACCAATTTTGCTTTCTTTATAATCCCGCCTGTTCCCTTCTCTGCCCTTCCCCTGCTTACATACAATCACATGGGAAGATAAGCTCATTACAGTGCAGCATGGGAAAACTATTGCCAGTCAGAAATGAATCAACAGATGCAAAGCTTTGTATCAATGCCTGCTATTTGCATCATAAGGAGTGTGATGGCATTCCATCTAGCTTGTGGTCTGTACTGAACATAAATACTGAACCAACATCTTGCTATACAATATACATAAACAAACAGATCCAAAATGAGGTCTTCTTAAACTATCAAAATAAATGTTGCTTTTTTTCTTTCAGGTCATCTTGTAAGGATTCCCTGTTATATTACACTTTACTAATACCAAAGAATGAGGCTATTTACTCTGGTAAATGTCTTACCTTATCGGGTTTCTAACTTGATACTAGTTCCATGTGACACGTGATTGAGAATTCTGTAATGATAGGTCAAAACATGAGTATCTACTGAGCCAGATTGGGAAATGGTTATCAAAAAAATTCAAATATATTTCACCACATTTTAAAACCAGGTATAATGTAGCTCATTAGCATGAAGCCCTTCTTTGTGCTATTGCTTGGTCACTATTATCCAGTCACTATTGCTCAAGTAACTCATAAAAGGAAAAAATGTATTATACATTTTGTCTGGTTCTAGCTTCATCAGCTTAAAAAAACCCAGGAACCCAAGAAGCAAAGACGGCCAATTTAAATACTGCAGAAAAATTCTATCAGTACCCAAAACAGTGCCCAAAAATCCTACCACTACTCTAAACAGAGAGTTTTTGTTACAACAATGCTGGTTTCAAGCCATTTTAGGGAAAAAAAGACTTGCTCCTAGATGCAGTGTAGACATGCCCTAAGGTTGTTACTGCATTTTAGTAGCCCACTTTCTTTATGTTAAAACACAGATTCTCCTTCTTGTATGGTAGGTGTTGGCAATTTTATCTTGATTGATTTGTATATCTGGAATGATTTCCCTCTGGTTTTAGTTTGCATGGATTTTATATATGAGCAACATTGCTCTACTTGCTTTTATATTTAATTTTGTCCCATTTTGTCAGAGAACACCGACCTGATTTTGGTCCCATTGAAATAAATAGCAGAACTTTCATGGATTACAAAGCAAGCAGGACTGGGCCCCATTTTTGCAACATGGGATTTGTGTTGCCATGGTAAAAGTCTCGAGCTGTAATAAAATTGAACTGCTAAGGTTTGTACAGTACATCAATAACTAAGGCAAAATTTTCACACTCTACCATCTTACGTGGGGGGAAGGGAAAGAGAAAAACTACATAAACATTTTAACATGTTTATATATTAAGCATTTTCATACAATTCATGGCTTCTTTTAAAAATATGGAGCCAATCCTGCTCCCTTTACTCATACAAGTATGTTAGTATCTCTACTGATTTCAATGGGACTATTCATACCAATATAGAAAGCAAAATTTGGACCTCTGTCCTTTCACAAATTAAGCAAAGTGATCAAGCATTATGGCATCTAACTACATTATGTACACCAAAGTTTATTCTTTTTAAATACTGTGAGTGACATTGAGGAGAAATTTAAGATTTGCTCTCTGTATAAAAATTGTACGCAAAAGTATCTGAAAATGATGTCTATGATGTACATTTATACCATCTCATCGAAGGGTTCCAAAGCATTTTACAAATGTATATCTGGATTCACCATTGCATATACTGGGGCATCATTTCAGAAAAAAATTCAGGGTGAGGGAGCAAAATTGTGTCAGCATTCAGAACATTACAGGTGATTATATTATATCCTGCAAGGTAGGGGGAGGACAAAAGTGAAAGACATAATGGAGTATACAGATTTAAGAAAAGTTGGGAGGGGCAAACCAAAGACAACTCTCCCTATTTTATATGATGCTCCTGGCAAACATTCATACATCCCCATCCACATGATTATTTTAAATGTATCACAGCAAAAATGTTAGTACATTTTTAAAAAGTCATTTGGCATCTTAAGGAGCAACTGTCAAAATACCTCATGTGCCTATCCTTATTTGTGCAAGTAGCCCTTATCTAAATAGTTCCCCTGAAGTCGCTGGGTTTACTTGCATAAATCAAGGTTGTAGGATCAGGCCCAAAACTGGTACAGTAGCTCCCAATTTAACCCAAACTAGCCCACAATACACACATCTTAAGCACAACTATTAGGAAATTTAAATTCCTTGTTCTTCCTTCTCCCCTCACAAACTGATTTTTTTTCTGTTAAAAAATGTAGCCTCACCCCTGTACATTACCCTAATTTGTCAGCACGTAAAAATGAAGAAGGAAGATGCATTTTAGTAAGGAAACAGACCTTAATTTCTTCTTTCTAAAAGTTTATACAAATGCCCAGAAAAATATGTTAAGAGTAATTTTCATTCATGTCCTATGAGCCCAAGTTCAGAAAGTGTTTTTTTGACAAGGATGACCATTATGCTAAGATCAAAGCATATTTTGCCACCATCTGGAATTAGCACAAAGAAATTCCATCCGGGAGGAAAAGGATCATATTTGAAATTCCTTTCATTCCGCTGGAGCAATCTCCCATCTTTTATAAATTGTTCAGGCTCTGGAAGATGGTTCAAACCAAGATTCCCAAAGGGATTAAGAGAAATGGGAGGGAAGCCAGCAGACTAAAGACACAAGCTTTACGTACCAAACATTCTCTTCTATAATTCATGAGGCATGAAATTACCTCATATATTACTTGGCTTTGGACCAAAACAAGTCTTATTTGCCAGTTCAAGAACAAACAAATCTATATGTACAAAAGTGACATGTGTAATGTGCTCATTTCAAGGATTTTAAAATTAAAATACTTATTTGCTTTTATTTAAAAACACGTAATACGACATTCTAGTGAGTCTTACATTTTCAAATTGCACCTTCCTAATTCATCCATTTCCCAAGCTCCTGAACAAGGCACTGTGCAGTGTACTTCCTATTTCCAAGCTATGCACTCAATCCTGTATGCCCTCTGCGTAGAATTCCCATTAAGAAAAGCATGCAGAAGGAGGCCCTATATGAGCACAATGAATCTCCATGCCAGTGCATTCTTTTGCCTGCCTGTACTGCAACATAGACATTTCATTTCAGCTATTGTATAGATGGATCCTGCAGTCCTTATGGGAAATAAACTCCTGAGTAAGGGCTGAAGAATCAGGTCTTAACTGAGTATGTGCTCAACTTTTTAATAATTCTCTATTTGGGAAATAAATACTCTATTTGTAGAGGTCTATTTTCCCTTTAACACACAAGGGAGGGCATAGCATTAAGGAAGCATTGGTGGGGGAATATAGTACAGTTAGTAAGTCAATTACAAAACATTGGCACCTAACTATGGCAACTTTATAATACAGTTCTTTATAACACAGTTCCAACAAGAGACCATTGTACTTGCTGTTTTTTACCTGGAATCTTAATTTGTATTAAAATGTGTTTCTGCCTGAAGGGTGACTAAAAGTTGCATAAGATTTCACATTTATTACCTCAAATTTCCAAAGCAAATTTGTAGTACAAGCTAAAAGATTTGTTTTCTAACAGCCAGCCCTACAAACTCCACCTAGATTTAGAGGTAATGAAGAGTCCTGTGGCACCTTAAAGACTAACTATAAGATATAGAAGTGCTTGCATCGGACGAAGTGCTTGCATCCGACGAAGTGGGTATTAGCCCACGAAGGCTTATGCTTCTATACTTTATAGTTAGTCTTTAAGGTGCCACAGGACTCTTTGTTACCTCTGCTATTCCAGACTAACACAGCTACCTCTCTGATTCTTGACACCTAGATTTAGTTACACTGAGTTCTTTCTAGCTCACAAATCATCAACAACAATAAAGATTCTGCTGGTTAAATTCTGCCCCCTCTTAAACATATGCAGATTAATTATCTTCAAAGAGGTTGCACAAGTGCAAATGAAGGCCAAATCGGCCCCACAGTTGGAAGGTAAGGGCTAAAGCTGCAATATAACAAGCACTTCCAGTTTTCAATGGAAAGTGAGATTACTCAGTCCCTCTCAGGAACCCTCAGCACATTAGATGAGTGGGCCAGTTAGCAGGTGAAACAATTCACCACAAAAAGCTGGAGCACAGGGTGGAGAACATATTGGAGACACAGATCAATACACCTGAAAGAGCTGTGTCTATACACAAGCCTTGAGGCCTCCTGTTCCTATAACCCGACTCCCTTCTTGGAGCTCTGATGTCAGGAACTCTACATACAGGATGCAGGTAAGTGATGATTTTACAATACTTAAGAAGGCAAATAATAGATTGAAAAGTATTTGCCTCTAAAGGTCCCACTCTTTCAAGCAGGAGGAGATTTTGTTTCCCCTGTTTCCTGCACTCCATCCAAAGTCTGATCCCTGTATTCCAGGGGTTCTCAAACTGGGGGTTGGGAGCCTTTAGACTAGAGGATTGTGAGGCTATGACATGGGGGGAGAGGGGTCATGAACTGTCAGCCTCCACTCAATCCCTGCTTTGCCTCCAGCATTTATAATGGTGTTAAATACATTAAAAAGAGTGTTCAATTGATAAGGAGGAGTCACACCCAGAGGCTTGCAATGTGAAAAGTGTCATCAGTATAAAACTTTGAGAACCCTTGCTGTATTCTATCTACAAAGCTCAATTACTCTGCCTTTATGACAAAGTTAATTTCATCCCACATGTAGAGAAGGAAATTTACAAACCTAACATCTATGCTACATACTTCCAAAACACACAGAATGTGACAAAAATGCAGAACACAGTCCTGGGTAAAGAGGCAATAAGTACTGAGAACCCTTTATAGTCCTCTTCCCCCCCATGTCCCATTTTAAGATTGAGGTTTGCCAACACCCAAACAGAATAGCTAAAAGGCTCTATTCTAACACTTATGCCTGTTAAAAACCAATAGTCTTTCTACCCAATTAGTTAAAAAACACTTGCAAACTGCTGCAGTGAAAGGAGAACACATAGCTGGAAGCTCTACAGAGATGGGAGAAGAGGATCAATCATAGGCACAAGCCTTAGGAGCTCATTAGCTGTATTTCCCAGATTGATGTCCGTGACAGAAATAACCCCTTGTCTAAACTACTGACTTTGAGAGTAAATCTGAGAATCAGAAGTGAATTTAAATATGTTCATTCACTCATTGCTTCTTGTCAAACTCCAGATTCCATAAGACTAAATAGGCTAATTTCAACAATAAGGGCCAAATGCCACCCAGCAACTCACTACAAGTATCACCAATGAGTCTCCACACCTTGCATAAAAAAGTACACTTGTAAAGTGGCTGTAAATAAAACACTACCAAATCAGGTTGGTGGCATTTGAAATCCACTTTGTACTCCTATAGCTGACTGTGCAAGGTAAGAGGCCGTGGAGACTCAGGCACAGCTTGCAAAAGTGAGTAAAGACTTTGTACCAGGTCCTGCTCTTAAATATACCACGGTGAATCTGAAATAACTGATTTCAGTGGAGTTTCATGGCCTCCCAGGTGTTGTGCTGCAGCTTCCCACCTTGGCTGGGATGTGAAAGTAGATTTTAATCTCTCCCTACTCCTCCAACTATAATCACTTCATCCACATTAATCACAATTGTTCAGTCATTATAAGAAAGGTTGCCCTGCTGATGAGTGAGAGCAGATGTGAGGGCTTCCTAGTGAAGGAGAAATCAATGACATGGAGTGCAGACCTATTCAGAGTTCTGGATTTATTTATACTAGTTCTAGAACAACAGTGGTCAAAAACTGTCAGAGAATCCCTCTTTCCAGGAATCTCTGCCTCTTGCCAATTCCAGGGTCCCAGGAAGAAACTCTGCCTCAAGAATCAACTCCAATACACATGCAAATTAACTCCAGTGATACTATTCTGTTAGAGGTGTGGGGCTAAATACTGAGGCTATTTTCAGGCTTTCTCAACAAATGTTTTGGGGGTTGTGATTGCATCTGTCTGATCCTCAGCCCAACAGTTCATATTTTTTAGATGAGTGGATAAGTCTCAATACACACCTCCTTGGCCATCTGAGTTAATGATCACATTAAACCTAGAAAGGATTAGAATTACCTCTCCTTCCAAGGAGTTCAGAAGAGAAGATTACTCATCATGTGCAATAACTGAGGTTCTTCGAGATGAATATCCCTGTGGGTGGAACCATTCCCGGTGTTGGTGTGCGCCTGTGCCTTCACACAGAGAGTTTTACAGCAGAGCCCATACGGGTTGCGTGCACACACGGTGCATGCCTTGTGAATCGTTGTGGGTAGTGGAGCACCCATAGGGGCACTCATCTCAAAGAACCTCAGTTACTGCACAAGGTGAGTAACCTTCTCTTTGAGAGAGAGAGAGAGAGAGAGAGAGAGAGAGGTCCCTGTAGGTGCTCCACTCCAGGTGACTGTAAAGTAGTGCCCTTTAGGATGGTTGGGCCTTCAGAGTAGGAAATAAAGCAGCAGAAAATACTCGGTCAAGCTAAATATCTATTTTAGTGCCTTGTGTGATGGCATCATGTTTGGCAAAAGTATGTTCTGATGCCCAGGTACCCTTGCAAATGTCTATCAATGGGACATTATTTAGAAGTGCTGTGGAAGTGGAGATGGACCTCGTAGAATGCGCCCTGACAGTTTCTGAAGGCTGAATAACTATGCTATCTGCTAAAGGGGGAATACAGCTAGATATCCATTTAGAGATCCTTTGTGTGGATATGGGCACTCCCTTGGACCATTACGTTATGGATTCAAAGAGTTTAGGAGTATCCTGAAATGGTTTTGTTCTGTCCAGATAAAACACCAGAGCCCTTCTAACGTCCAGTGTGTGTGTGTGTGTGTGTGGTCGCCTCAAATGAGTTCGCGTGTGGCTTGGGGAAGAAAGTTGGGAGCTGCAGTGGAAGGACAAGTGCAGCTTGGGTAAGAATTTGGAATGAATGTGTAATGTAAATTTATTCTTAAGTAAGATGGTACAGTATACGGGGTTTGGCCATAAACGCCCCTATCTCCCCAACACGTCTCATGGATGACTTCTAGGGCCAATTTCTGAGTGGTAATAGCTGCCCACTTGGTTTAAAAGGGGCATAAATGGTCTGCAAAGATCTTGATGATAATACCGTGCATTGGAACAGGCGAGCGGTGTCTTCTAGGCCCTCGACCAAAGCTTCAGATTTGTTTATTGGAAGGCAAACTTCAGTTTTCTGAAGTGGAGCCTTGATTTCAGTGGGAACTGCATCCCACTGGAGAACTAGAACCCATAATATTTGATCCATATTATTGATCATTCCATATAAATACCAAGAGTTAGTATGTTTGGATGTTTCTGGTGACTTGCCTTCTAGTCACAAGAGACAAATATATAACCCTAGAAAGGGAATCTTCCATCACCTGTGAGGTGTGCTGCTTCAACTACACCAGACAATAGGCTCTTTCAAAGATGACTATTTCATTTAATAATTTTTGTGAGCAATTTATCCTGAGTGACAGATTATAGTTAGGAGGCTGATTGTGCAAAGATGCCCATAACTTTATTCATGTGATCAGTTTAATAGTTTCAACAGGACTACTCAAATATGTAAAATTATTTATGTGCATGTTTTCAGGGTTGGGCCCTAATGTGTATTATTTTACCTAAGAGAAGGGTCTAGAGAGTCTACCCAACTCCTCCATAGTTCTGTGCCTAGTTCTACTACTGACCTTCCAACAAAAAAATAAGAATTGTGCTTCTGTTCATCCATCTGTAAGATAAGGCATTTTATTTGTGAAATGCCCCTTCCTTCATTTCCATTTCTCTAGTTTTCTAAAGCCTTAAAACATTTCTAAATAAGCCTTAAAACAAATGCTGTCAGATGCACCAAAAACTTGGGAGTTGAACATGCACCTCTGACAGCAGAGTTTGACCCTTATTTTGTAACTATCTTGGGCTTAAAGTAAATAGGAGATGCAAGGCAAACAGATCAAATGAAGCCCTAAAGACATAGTAATTTGAATTACCAAATAACTTCAAGTAGATTTACCCTATTCCCTGGAAAGTTTAGACACATTAAGTGCAAAATTCAGAGCTAGTGTAAGCAGGTGCAACTCCATCTTCTACAATTTGGCCTTTATGCTCTTAGAAAACACAAACAATTATTTCATGACACTGCCCATTTATCCTTGTTGTGCCTTGTGAAATAATCAGACTTCCATCCCTTGCTTTGGGAAATAGAGACTAGGAAATAATGGCTTGGAAGACGCATGCAAAACAAAAAGAGTCTCGAGTCTTCTATTGCCACCAAGTTTTCTTTTTTAACCTTTAATTTGCCTAAAGGAAAGGAAACAAAGACAAAGGGTTAGAGCTTCCTAACATATTCCCTCCTTTCCCTCAAAGAAATGGAGCAACAAGCAGCAGAGACCCAGAAAGCCAAGCTACCAGTTTAGCACTTAGAGAAAGGAAGTAATGGTGGAGAAGCAGGAGCAGAGCCTCCAACTCACTCCTCCACCTCCTCCCAGGGACAGGAGCAACAGCTGGCAGAGATGTGGAAAAACTCTTTGGAATTTTTTTTCCATATTTTAAGCCTTGTCATGACTTGTGAAGCATGTCATGGCAGAGACTGGAGGTGATCCTGCACTGAACCCCCTTATTCCACAATTTAGAAATGTCCTCTTAACTAAATGACTAAAATAGGAATTTGGCACCAAAGTCTAGAAAGTCCAGGAATGCAGAACAAACTCCAGTCTCATCACCCAAACCCAGAGGAATCGAGAACCAGTAGGAATCTGTAGCTTATCACAGCAGAACACGATCAAGTTTGGGGCTTTAAGAAGCATATCTGAGGATATTTCTGAATAAAATGCCTAACCCAATAAAGGAGGGCCAAGGGGCTCTATGCAGCAAGTCCTACTTAACAGTTCTTTCAACTACCCCCAGGCACTGACTTGGAAACTGAGAGGAAACAGAATGCTAGACCAAAACTTATGCCCAGGAAACAACCAAAAACATTTAAAAGGTATATTTATAAGGCTTATAGCTAAGGAGCTCCTACTAAAGAAACCAAAAGATAGCTGGAACAGGGCAGTCTACCTCAAAAAAAGAGATGACTTCAGCAAAGATATAAATCAATGAACAATATTCCAAACAGCCAAGGGCATGACAGTAGAACGGTTTGCATGGGTACATCTTTTTTCCTGTTATCTTCCATGTGAGAAAAGGAGAAGCACTGCAGTTTTCCAACAGCAGAAGAAAAGTCCTACCTTCCAGGCATTCCAGAAATATGTCATGAAGATACTACATTAAACCTAGAGGCCATCCTTGCAGAAAATCACCACTGACAGGATACGTTTTCAAAATCCCTGCCAGGTAAGGGAATTTTTTTCAATTATTATCTTGAGTGTCCCTTTAATTTCCTTTTCATTGCTTTTGGCAGTAAGCCTTACAGATGTAAGACATAGAATACATCAAAGCCAGGAGAAAGCAGACACTTCAAAGTCCAGCCACACAGTTTTAAACATTTCATCTGCCAGTTTTAAACTCAATGCTGAAAAACTTACTGCAAAATTTAAAAGGGAATAAAAAGTGACTGGGAAGCAAATTCCAGCCATTGTTTTACTACAGTAGTTTATAGTTTTAGAATGCACCTGCATTCTCAGTATCTTGTGACAGTATTACAAAGAATAATTGCATTCAGTTGACCTTTACTTTATTTATCTGTTTGGAATTAAATTGTATTCAACTGAGGAGTATTTACATAACCAGTACAATTAAAACCTTCGTTTGTACAGACTTGTAGCCTTTCCCTTTAATAGACTAGATATCAAGTGAAGAGTTTCATAAACTCCAAATACCATTACTGTGCCCTGCTCACTCCCAAAATGAGCTTATGATACTTAGACTTGGGTTGTAATGAGGAAGAGATCTTAAACCCATTCTGCCAGAAACTGTTTGTGACTGGTACGTCAAGATCTTTTGGGATAGATACTGTAATTTTTAAGAGGTTTGTGCTGGCTAAACTTGAAATGGTGGGTATCAGTGTCACAATTAGAGTTGATAGAAAAAGTAAAAATATTCAAGAAACTGTAAAAGAAAATTCTACGAGCTTTAGTTACAACTGAGAAATAAATGCTGCAACAATATGGCTTGATACTTCAGTAAACATTTCATTCTTCTTCTCTAGGGTCCTATTACTTTGCCTTTCTACTGTCACCTCTTTGCCAGCATACCTTCCTCTTAACCATCTAGACTGTACAAGAATAGCTGTTAAAATCTTGTCCCACTGAATCTCCTCACTGGCTTTGTTTTGTATTTTGTGTTGCAACATGCTGTGTACATTTCTGGTGCTTTTACATTGCAAGCTCATTGGGGAAAGCACTGCTTATATGCTTGGTAAGCTCTACCTGCACTACAGAATCACAGGCATTGACCGTGCTAAGTAAAAATAATCGAGAGGAGGGTGGCTGTAGTGAAATAATCAGACTTCTACACTGTAGGGAAAGCATGGTGGCCTAGCATCCCATTAACAATCTTCTCTCAAGAACAGACATACAAGAATGCTAGAGTAAATTGTTAGCACTGAGCAGACACCACAGGTTGGCTGATATGTCAACCTGCTCCTGCATTTTGGATTTTGAAGCTTTTTTATGGTTCAAAGTTGTTTGTTTTCTCCCTTATTCCGACGACATACATCCAAGTTCCAAGGTTATTTAGAGCTTTAATAGCATGAAAAGCCATTTGCAATCTTCTCTTTGTTTTCTTCTACAGTCAAAGACCTCATTCTTGAAGAAACAATGCTAAACTAGCTGCAGTATCACTGAAATTGTCTCTATCTGCAGCCCTGCTCCTGAGCAATCTCCAAGGACCCAAATATTTCAAGACATCCAGTGAAGACACTGATCCAAGCAGAAAAATTTAAAACGCCATGACATCCCTTATGCCCAGTAGTGTGCTCTGCTCCCCAGGACTCCTCTAATGGCTAACTAGTGTGCAAAAAGCTGATAATGCTCAATAGATGCCTCAGGGCCCATCCTCTGCTGCACTGCCTTTGATTTGCACATGACTCTTCACTGAGCATAGCCAGTGTGTCACTGCAGAGCAGAGAGCACATGAATACATCAGCATCAAAGGATGATTCTCATCACTGCAGGTAACATCAGGCAGTAGCAAGAGTGAAGGCTACTGTGTGAAAGCTACGCCTGAATATATTTTAATTAGTTCTTTAATGAAGAATAGAGAAAATGAGAGAAAGGTGTTGGAGATCTGTGGATGGAGAATGGACTCCAGAATTATCAGAGTTTCTTAAGCCTAAAATTCTCACTAATGGCCCGGAATGGGAATCCTGCATCTTTCATTAAGAACTGAATCCAGTTGTGATTTTTCATTTAAAATAGTCTTCCCTTTTTAAACAAAATAGACCACAGTGATAAGTATCCATCCCCAGGCATATACCAAGGGATCTTGACAATAGCATGGAGAATTCAAGGTTAAATTGCAGCCATGTTTTCCAACTAATTTTTCTGCTTCCCCTCTGGGAATGGCTCCCTGAGCTAGAAGTCATTGGAGAAAGGCCTATAGTCCTAAGATACACCTCAGGTAACGCTGATAGAGCTGGGTTCATTTCAGGGAGGAAACAGAGCTTGCCTACGTGTCAAGACAAGGAGCTCTGGAAATACAGAAGGAGCTCATTTTACAGCTTGAGCTTGAAGACCTTTTGGCTTAATGAAGTGACTCTGGCTAGATATTTTATTAGGCTATTTTATTTTGCTTGCAGAAGTAAAGCTATAATGTAAACTGAAACCCTACAAAGGGATTTGTTTGTTTGATTCAGGACTCTGAGATGTGTTTCTGTTCAGCAATGTAGGCCTTGGCCTTTCTACAAACACCTTCAAGAATCAAATCCATACAACTGGGCAAAGGGTACTATAGACTGAGTGTGATACGTTATCCTGTCAAGGGGATACAAATACATTGTGTTCACAGCAATAGGGACATAGAGGATAACATTTTCAAAAGTACCATAAGTGACCTACAAGTCTAACTGCAAAAGCCTATTTTGAAAATTGGACTTAAGGCGATATTGAAAATGTTGCCCACAATGCATCATCCTATCTGTAACATGTAACTCTTGACACTGCAATTACATGTGTGCTGCTTATGTTAAGTTTTTAAGAGACCTATTCCCAGGTGTTTTAAGTATGACTTTATGACAAACAGCATGGTAGTTTATGCATATTCTACCAAGACACTCAAGGAATATATGCTTGTTAGTACTTAGCACTTATAATGCAACATCTGGAGGATCTCAATACACTTGACAAATATCAATTACATAAAGCCTGTGACAGAGACTAGTATTTTCTAACTTTACAGTGGAAAATGGCACAAAGAGATGATTATTTGGCAAAGTCCCACATATGCAGTAAGATTAAATGTACCGCAATGAGAAAAACTACAAATTGTGCCTGTTACCTCATCCAGAAACCTAGGTAGCTTTCAGTAAAAGATGGTCTTCCAAACACACCCCTATCATATTTTTATTTAGTAATTCACAGATATTGTAAAGATCAGTCCTTTCCTAAGCATACAGTGTGGCATCAATGGATCGATTTCATCTTGATTGACAATGTGGATTCTTTGTCTTGTGGCATTTAAAGGGGGGGAGGGGATCTAAGACAGTACGTTCCACTAGACAAGAAACCAATAGTTAAGATGAATTCTTTGCTTAAATTCCATTACCTGAATAAAATGCAAAGTGTGGCAATTATAGTCAAGTGGGATGAATGCCTTCATTATAACTTCAGAGGTAAGAGGAAATATTTTGAAAAGCAATAGTTCAACTAAAGCCACATTTAAAGCATGCAAAGTTACACTAGACCTTTATCTATCACAAAATATAGACTTGATAAATTAACAGGAGACAGTGAACTTTTATTTTTAAACTGCTTAGGTTGCAGTGCTATTAGTACAAATAGCTTCTGATACCAGCATGTCAAATACATCATACTAATATTCACTATTATGGTGGCTTGTGACTCTCTTCCTCCAGGGGTGAGCCAACACACCTGTGTGGTACTCAGGAGCACTTTGCCTTCTTTTATTATAGACACAGAGTTAAGGTCTTCTTTAGCTGTGGCAATTATGGACTATTAACACAGATTTTCAGCACATATTAGTCCAAGTAGTGAATCCTCTCCACATAATAAGTCACTTCCCATAGGTGTCATTGAAAAAAGAGATTTAATCATTTATTCTCTGCTTTAGGTTCCCCCCCCCCCGCCCCCCAAAAAGGAGTTGCTGCAGAACAAAAGTACATTTTCGGTAGCTGGGTAGTAGAAGATGCACATGACTGGGAGTTTGCGCATGTCACTCTGCAATATAATTCAGGAGTGGCTAGCTAGAAGCACTCGTATTCAGGTGGGAGTAATTTTGCACATTAGCAGCTTTGAGTGAATGGACCACGAGTGATTGTTCTCATATCGACGCAATGTAAAAGGCCTCCTAGATTGGAGAGTTAAGGGAATACAGCTGTCCATCAGTCCAGATTATACCCTGGGGAATGTCATAGGAGAGTAAGGGAAAAAGAAGGCTGAGATCTAGACACAGCAGTTGTGCAACTCCTTGAAAGAGGTAATAAAGAATAGGAATTTCAATTTTATGCAGAAAAATACAAGGCAATTTAAGAGGGAAATGTTTGGTGATGTAGGAAGAGAGAAGAGCATTTTAATATCATGTTGGATAGACTAAAGAGGAAAGAGTCAGGGAGGGGGTGAGGAATTTATAGGTATTCAGGTGAGAGCAAAGTATGGGATGAACTATAGTTTATGTATTTGAGATAATCATGTAGATGTAAAAGCCCCAGGCACAAGATCCCACATAGAAAGCCATGGATTTCAGGTAACCTCATGCAGAAACAACCTGAAAACACTAAATTCTGGAAAACTAAAACTTAATATCAAATGAACTAGCCCTTCTTAATTGTTTAAAAGTTTCTGGCAGCTGCACAAGAAGAGCCACTACTTATTTAAACACATGGCATAGACTCAAGGAAAGATGTTCCTTTTTAAAATACTTGGCTCCAATTTGCTGAATAGTGCAAACATTTATAGACTAGGGAGCTATCATTGGGAATTACACCTGTGAAATTAAGATGCTAAAACTCAATCGGACATATCAAGGCTTTGTTCCAAGTCTTCCAGAACAGATTTACAAATTAGGAGAATTTTTAGAAAATGAGACAATCAGCTCAATTTATCGAGCAAATTAATTAGAGGTTGCAAAATCTAGAACAGGGGTCTCAAACTCGATTTAACTTAGGGTCTGTGTCAGTCCTCAAATCCTCCCAGAAGGCCAAGAATGCCACTGAAGATAGTGTTCAGAAAAGAAAACGTTTATATAGTATTTTTTATTTTGAATTTCTTAGAAATAATAAAACTGTTATACAACTTTATACAAGTCTTTGCCTGCCAGAGAGTTTTTAGTGTTTGCCAGACACTTGGCAATGCTTCAGTGGGTTGATGTTTAACCTCAGTGACTGAGTAGTTGAAACCTGCAGGATTGCAGCAAGGTGTGCATCAGATAGTTATGTTCAGTATTTTGACTTGTTCATATTCATTGTGGGGAAAAAATGACGCAGGCTCCATGGCTGACTCTGCCCAATGATTAGTGATAATATCTCTGTCCCTCTGTCCCTCTCCCCCAGCCAACGGGAGCTACGGTTGGCAGCGCCTGCAGCAGATATTGCGGGCAGTGTGGCTGCATGTGTCTGTCTTCCATGGCCCATAGTAGGGAAATTCTTGGGCTGCAGATGGCCCATGGGCTGGGACTTTGGGACCCTTGATCTAGAAGAATTTATCAACTGGGAGTTAATCTTCCTGAATTTATAAATTAATTAACCATGAAAAGCACATATTCAGAGGCTGCATCACAATACCTGAAGTCAGGCAAAGATTTTTTTTCCTCCAAATTTTGGCAAAATTTTATATATTATCAATCTATTAGAATACAGAGTGCCAGAACCATCCCATTATGTATTTCCCAGAAAAGTGTGGGGTTGCTTTTTACAGGTCATACAAATTGATCGCTGAAACCACACAACTATGGTCCCAATCTTGTTTCAGTGGGTATAGTATTAGGCCAAACTTGCATTCAGTGAAACCAACAGGAGCTGTATCCACATGTCAGAGGCCAGAATTTGGCCATTAAAACTCCCAGATTTGAGGTCAAGTGTTTGATATGAAACACTTTACCATAATTCAGATTATAGTTTTGAATTATCAAAGCAAAGACTAGCTTTGACTACAAGCAGCTAAGATACACATAAAGGATTCAAAAAAGAAATTCTTCTTTACCCATTTCCACTTAAATTTTTATTTCATCTGACAGACCTATATATTTTGAACTCTTGAGGAAGCAGCAATGTTTATTCTTTCAAAGATCATTCCAGGATGAACACTGGCAGGAGTTGTATATGCAATTGTTACTTGTAATGGCACCTTTCCTTCTTAAATATTTAATGGAAGTTATTACTATATAGTCAATATATTCTTGCCTGCCAAAAAGTGCACACTTTTGGAAAATAACTGTCTATGCAAGAATGAGGTTAGGACATATGAAATTGTTGTTTTCATAATACTGGATTGAAAGACTGCAGAGCTGAAATCATATGAAGTTTTAGAAAACTCAAGACTTATGGTTAAAATTGAATTCCTCCTTTTAATTTTAGCACAGAACTGAGATGTGTAGAGTGGCCGTGAAGCTCTCTCCTGAGTCCCTGAGGATGTGACCAATGATGTTTGGGGCTGCAGAATTTAGCCATTAATGTTCACGATATACTTCATTCCAACAAGTGCTCAGCACCTGCAAATTTCACTGAAGTCAATCTGAAGAGGGTTCTTGGCACCTCTAAGGATCAGGCCCTATTTGCAGTAGAGGAGATGGAAAACAGTCTGAACACTTACAAAAAAATTCTCTAACCTTGGTCTACCAATGGTACAATGTGTTTTGGAGTTAAATGGACAAGAGGACAACAAGGATGTCATGGCAGAAGCACTTAAAAATCCCAACCCATAGCCATAGTGTATGAAAGCGAACTCCTTTCTTCATACCAACTGTGTAGATTAGGGGTGGGCAAACTACGGTACAGTATAGTGGAAGACTATGGTGGAGGGGTGTGCAAGTAGCAGCAGGTTTCCTAGGTGCTGAAGAAGGAACTAGCTTGTTCTTAAGGATTAAGGAATGCTTCACACTATCTTGTCTTGGAATGTTTGTGGCTGTGATAATGTCCTGGACTGGGAAAGGAAATAGTAGGAAGTGGTCCAGGGAGGCAGCCTCCAAACATTCCTGGATACTCGATCTTCATGCTATTTGCAGGGCCCTGGTTGGAGCTTGGTAGAGAAGAAGGGCCTGGGCTCCCCTACCAGCCAGCCATGAGGGCAGTATAAACACACACTTTCTGGAGATAAGGAGGATAAAGTCATCATGAGCCCTGAAGTAAGAGTATGAGGTCTTTGGGGGCCCCATGTTGGGACAGAGATTCCTTTTTGAGGGAATTCTGGACTTCTATACTTTGTTGGACTCTGTGGCCCCAAAAAGAGTCAGACTTCAATTACTGGCTGAATTACTACCGTATATTCCGGCGTATAAGATGACTTTTTAACCCCGGAAAATATTCTCAAAATTAGGGGGTCGTCTTATGCGCCGGGTATGAGAGTCTGACGGTTTTGAAAATGGCGGCGGCTGCTCCTGTGGGAGGAGGGGAAGCGAGTCTGGGCGGGGGGAGTGGAGGAGGCCGAGGAGGAGGCCGAGGAGCTGCCGCCCAGTCCCTGCGGCTTCCGCACCTTCCGGACCCTGAGCACCGGGCAGCTGGAGCTGGGCCGGCTGCAGGTGACCCGGCGGGCGGGGCGGCGCTTCCCCCCCGAGCCCACCCGCAGGTGGCCCGGCGGGCGGGGCGGCGCTTCCCCCCCACCCCCCGAGCCAACCTGCAGGTGTCCGGGGCCGGCGGGGAACGGGAGCAGCTCGGGCCCCGGGGCGCCCCGGGAGGACAGGCGCGCAGCGATCCCGCAGGCCGCCCGGCGGAGCCTGAACCGAGGCTGGGGGAGCTGGGCCGGCTCCCCGCAGCTCCACTGGGAGCGCCCGCCCGTGCGGCGGGGACGGGAGAGCGGCGCGCCCCCAGCAGCCCGCCCGCGGCGGGGACGGGAGAGCGGGGCGCACGCGCTTTATGTGTGGGGTGGGGTTTTTTTTTTTTGTTTGTTTGGTTTTTTTTAAATCCGGCTTTTTTAGTGCAAAAATTGGTGGGTCGTCTTATACGCCCCGTCGTCCAATACGCCGGAACATACGGTATCTACTAAAAGAGAGACTGCCACTTGGCTGGAGTGATCACTAGCAGGGGACACTAGAGATAGGGGAGAATTGTAGCCGGGGAACTAACCACTAGGCTGTAACACTGGTAAGCCCTTTCCAGGGCAGATGCAGCAGCAATGTTTTAAAAGTTGGAGACTCCCCCCCCTCCCCCCCCCGCCCGCTTTCTTCACAAATAGTCACTACAGGAATAATTGGTTGATTATTCATTTCCATGCCGACAGTATCTAATTTTGATTCCAATGGCTATGCTGTCTGCTGCTTTGTCATAATTCTGAACAAATGAAGAGACTGATAGGAGAAATCGCTATCCAGTTCCTGCCACACTTCTGTTTTCTAGTAGCTTTCTAATAGGTCTATGCATTAGCAAACTCACGTAGGACCAAAAACTATAATTCAAGATTTCCTGTGAACTCACCTACCTCCTTATCTTATTACTTATCATGTTAAGAAGTCATAACTCTTAGCTTTGCTTCCATCTTCCCATATTAATAGTATTTCCTCTTTATCCAGTAATCTGATTATTCTGAAGTTAATGTTTCCAAGACAACACTTCAGAAACATTGGAAAACGGAACGGTTTGTGTGACCAACTTTTTCATTTTGTAAACATAGCTGCCTTCTACCTTTAGTCATACTTAAGACTAGTCTTTTAAATTACATCTAAAGCATGGCACGTACCTACTTTATTCCAAAGGACAGCTGTTAATTGCTTTACCTAGTGTCAAAAAACTTGTCTGGTGGCAGGTTAGGGTTAGCTACCCCAGGAATGCTTCCCTAAAATTAAGGTAATCAAAGTGAAATGTTTGGTCTTCAGCTCTGCTGCCTGCACTGTTCTAGTGAGAACTATTCATTCTGATATCTGATACATGATACCTGTGTAACATCCGTATACTGTAGAAAAATACAAATACGAGATAAATGACACCTACAGGGCAATTATTAAAGCTTGATCCTTTTATTTCAAAAACATAGGTCTCTACCACTTGAGCTAAAGATTTCCCCTAGCTGGCAGTGGTGCTAAGTACCTTTCTTTAACTTGCATCCGACGAAGTGGGTATTAGCCCACGAAAGCTTATGCTTCAAAACTTTATAGTTAGTCTTTAAGGTGCCACAGGACTTTGTTACCTCTGCTATTCCAGACTAACACGGCTACCTCTCTGATTCTTTCTTTAACTTGTGAGGGCATAGTCACACACAGCCAGTACCATTACAACTGGACACAGAACTGCAGTTTTTTGAGGTCAAATAAGATTATAGCCTTGATGAAGTGGCAGAAAACCAGTTTATCTCTTATCTAAAAGTGGGTTGCCAGCAAAAACACTTTGAAAGGACCCATTTATAAAGTTTTGAAGGATTTATTATTGTTGTTACAGTAGTCTGTTAATTAACCAACATTTTGATGAGCCAAGCATTTGTTTTTCCATAGTTTTTTTGCTGTGCCAAGTAAATTGATTCAAACTCTTGCATATCTTAAATTTGACAAATATACTCAATTCAATAGTCCTGTTGTTTGACGGAAAGGCCACTAAAGATTATTTCCAGAAAATGAATTTAGTCTTTCATTGCTTTTCTTGTGAGGCAAAGAACAAAAACTGTCATACAGACTGGAACAGCAAGGGAAAGGAAAGGGAAATAGCAGTTTTGGAATCTAGATTCCACAGCTGTGAAAATTTGTGTTAATAACAGAAAAACATCTTTGAAAACTGTGATAGTTCTTACCGTTCTTCCAGCCAATTTGACAACCTTCTTCCGCCGTTCACAAAGCAGAACTTAATAAGCATGTGGATGTCCCTGAAAAACACAAGAAGCAGAGAGACCATTGTTTCAGAAACTGTGCCAATAATAGAACTACTATTGCACAGAGCTGAGTTCCAACATACAGCTTCTCAACCTAAAATGTTTGTTAAAAATACAGTGTTGTACCCAGGGAGTAAAGCTTCAATGACATGACTTTCAGTGATCTTCAGAGTCACTGCTTATGACAAGGCAAGGTCACAGAAGGCATTTCCCATTTGGTTCAGATGCTGCTAGGCAACTGAGTAGGCTTCTGCTGAAACCTCTTTACAACAAAATTAAAAAAAAATCACAATGCATGAAAAATAAAATGGCAAAATACAGTATAACAGACTCCTCTCCTAGCCCTGATCTACACTGGGGGGGCAGGGAGGGGATCAATCTAAGGGCTGGTCTTCACTACCCACCGGATCGGCGGGTAGCAATCGATCTGTTAGCGATCGATTTCTTGCGTCTGGTGAAGACGCAAGAAATCGATCGCTCGCGGCGCCCCGTCGACTCCGGAACTCCAACTTGCCGGGAGGCGCAAGCTGGAGTCGACGGGAGAGCGCACCGCCGACTGCCACCGCCGTGAGGATGGCAGGTAAGTCGCCTGCAGATATGCAAACTTCAGCTACCTGATTCACGTAGCTGAAGTTGCGTATCTGCAGTCGATCCCCTCCCGTAGTGAAGACCAGCCCTAAGATATGCAACTTCAGGTATGAGAATAGTGTAGCTGAAGTCGACATACTTAGATCGACTTACCACAGCATCTTCATGGCTGTGAGTCGACTGCTGCTGCTCTCCCATCTACTCCACTTGCACCTCTCGTGGTGGTGGAGTACTGGAGTCGACAGGGGAAGTGCTCAAGGATTGATTTATCACGTCTAGACTAGATGCGCTAAATTGACCCCGATAGATCGATCGCTACCCACCAATCCAGCAGGTAGTGTAGGCCTGCCCCTATTCTTTTTATTAAATATATATTGGAGAACAGAAGGCCTGTGCTTGAAATCCAGTGACCTAACACATGGTGGCCTGTTTAATTATTATTATTGTTACAGGTACACTAACCATGATGTTTTAAAAACCAAAATGCAATGCCATGTAACACATGCTAAAATATCCCTGTATTAGAAACAAGTAACTAACCTTGCCTACAAAAATACACAACTTTGGCATTTCTCCTGTAAGAACCGGTGGTCCCATGTACATCTTTCAGAAATGGTGTAGAGAATATACAATCCTGCCTCAATGCAGGAGCCTACACTAGATGACCTATCAGTATCCTTTCCAGTCTTACATTTCTATGATTCTATGATTATTCAGTTTGGCTGGAATTAATATTCAGAAGAAATATCTTGTTTAATTGTATTAGTTAATCCAATCCATTAAGGATAATTTACCACAGGAGAGAGGATAAATCAGTCTTTCTGAAGTGAGACTGAAAATATACCAGGAGAAAAAACAACAGTGCCTAATGGTAGATTACATTAACCATATAATTGATTAAAACTACCAGAATACAGGCATCAAGCAGTTCTTCTTGAATCACATACACAAATAAAACTTCAGATATGCTAAGGAAAGAACTTTGTCCGCCTTGTGTGATTTTTAGCCCTAGGTGAATATAATCCCGTGTGGTGGCTTTAGGTGCAGGAAGTAACAAAATTGTATGTCTTCGCATTACACATACTGACAGAAGCTACAAGACAACTTCTCTAATCTACTTATTGAAGAGTCTGAAATTCTTATTCCAAAACAGGTGGAACAATAATCCAAACAATCCAGAAAACAAATAAAAATCATCTTGGCAGAGTGTGTTTTGTGCTAGATAGAAAAGGGGATGGATTTTACTCTGATTTTATAAGACATTGATCTAAAAAAACATCACTCTTCATCTCTGAATTCTATAGCATAATTATAGATATAAAAAAGTAGGGGTCTTGGATGTCAGTGCCAGAGAACTCTTGACCAGCACTAATAAATCTGACAAGTTTTTGAAATTTGTTTTATAAAACTTTTAATCAATCTGATGGAATGAAAAAAATAGAAAAGGAGTGAATACACTCCAAAATATACCTCCAATGGTCTCT
This sequence comes from Sternotherus odoratus, assembly GCA_032164245.1. Taxonomy (NCBI): domain Eukaryota; kingdom Metazoa; phylum Chordata; order Testudines; family Kinosternidae; genus Sternotherus; species Sternotherus odoratus. The sequence goes on from JAVMKO010000015.1 coordinate 12,956,670, forward strand.
ACTTATGTTGTCATTGCACACACATAGAAAAGGTAGAAAAAATCTTAACTTAATTTTAAAGCAATGTTATGCATTCAAATCATAGGACTGGAAGGGACCTCAAAAGATCTAGCCCAGTTCCCTGTACTCTGGGCAGGGCTAAGTATTATCTAGACCAAATAATATATTTTTTAATTGTACTTGATCTCTGTATAAGCAAAAAAAAATCAGTCTGGGTGCTATAAGTTTTGCACCATTAATGTATCTCTAAACTGCTAAGAAAAAAATCCCTCCATTTTCTCTTCTATCTTATACAAGACTGGTTAGAACTTTAATTTCATAACACATGTATTTTGGGGAAAAAATCCAACTATCAGTTACAAAGTTGTATAAAATATACACAAAGCATATGTATATAACTAGATATATTTCCACATAGACAATGTGTCATCATCTATGGCATGTTTACTATTGGCCAGACTAAACTCTTACCTCGGTAACACTAGATTTACACCAGTGTATTGTTACACAAATTAATATTGTAAATGATATCAGAATTCATACCTATGTGGTTATTTCTCATTGCTTAAATAACATGAGGCCTAATGCATCAAAGAAAAAAACATGGACTTTTAGGTGTATAATACTTGAATAAAACAGTCAACAATTGTACATAACAATTACAGTAAAACCTCCATTTAATGGACTAATTCGGGCGAGGGGGTGTCCGTTAAATCCAAAAGTCCGTTATTTAATAATAATAAAAAAATGAGCTATCGGAGCAGCAGCCCGCCCGCCACAGGGTCGGGGCGACAGCTCCGCAGCCCGCCCGCTGCCGGGACCCGGGCGGCAGCCGGGGGGCGGCAGCCGGGAGCCGGCAGCCAGCCCACCTGCTGCCTGGACCTGGGCGGCAGCCGGGAGCCGGCAGCCAGCCCGCCAGAAATGGATCAGGAATGCATCAGACTTGCTCAGAAATTTTGTCCGTTGCATCCGAAGTCCGTTAAATCGAGGTCCGTTAAATCGAGGGTTTACTGTAATTGATTAAACACCCTTTAAAACGACTAGCAATAGCAACCAGGGCTATTTGCACACTGTAATACAAGATCCAATCCTGAGTTTGCTATGAATCAACTTATTACATAGTGAAGCCACATATGGTCTGTTTTTTTCCATTCTCATAGGCCAGTCAGAATTTGGCTACCATACAGCACTGGAGTGTCTCAGGGTGTGTCTACCTTAAATTTTCTGTCTGGTTTGGTAATTCATAAATACAGGGCAACATCATGTCTTAATATAGAAACTTCCAATAACTACAGGAAATCATTTGATGCAGGTTTATTTGATGCAATTAGTAAACAGGATGCTTTGTTTATTTATATCAACTCTGATAAGTAAATGCCATTTAGTCCCACATCACGTTTAGCAAAAGGAGAACTAAGGAAGTATGTGAGTGTTAGGATGAGACCCACAAAGTGGGGAAGGGAAGGAGTAGATCTTCCCACATCTGCCTACTGTGAGGCTTCTTGCATCTTCCTCAAGCATCTGGTTTTGGCCACAGGTAAGATACTGGACTAGATGAACCATGCATATGATCCAGAATTGTAATTCTTGTGTTCTTATCCTGACATGGGTTGGATTCTTCTCTCATTGTGTCTGAAATGCACATAACATTTTCCCCCAAGGAAATAAGTATGTGGATTCAGTATGCCATAAACTAGAAATAATCAACAAATCAGAACAAAAAACAACAGGAAAATTCAAAATAGATTTTTGCACATTAATATTTAGTCACAATTTATATTAAGATCCTACTAACAGTTTAAAGACTTAAATGATTTAATAAAAATCTATTATAGTTATAAGTCCAGCAGATCAGTAGGTTGCTTATAAGAAGGGTTAGATAACTACCTGTAACACTTACAGGGATGTGTGTATGGCTGTCAGTACCACATGCTACTTATGCCTGTAAGAAGTTCGTAACTTTTATTAACTCTTCTGTTTATAAAGCATAACTGATGGCCACTTGTCAGCAAAGTAAGGAACAATCATTGAGTGGCCCCACACAGGATGCCCTCCTGCAACATGGCTGCCTCAGTTTTCCCTCTCAGTTACCTCAAACTCTATGCTAGGTGCTCTTGATTAATCAATCCCCTTCCTGGGGACTACTTTATTACCAAACATACTGCAAACAGTCTCTAACAAGCCCTAAGATGTAGTCCATATCACCACCTGTGTATATAATCCTTAAAACCCAGTTCTTCACCGCCAAAGTGCCAACAGGCTCTCTGCTGGAAGATCATCTTTACCAGTAGAGTAGCCCCTCATTCCCCTAGCCCTTTCACTGTTTCTCTGGGTCCTGCTCTCTGGCCCTTGACTAGGGTGACCAGACAACAAGTGTGACAAATCGGGATATGGGGTGTGGGGTAACAGGAGCCTACATAAGAAAAAGATCCCAAAATCAGGACTGTCCCTATAAAGTCGGGACATCTGGTCACCCTATCCTCAACCTATCAGTGGTAAGCTCCTCCACTGCTCCCCTGCCTTCAGCCTTCTCCAGTTTAGAGCCAGAAGGCAACTTTCTTTGTTGCTCCTCCAGCCTTAGCACATGGCCATTAACCTTCTCCCAGGAACCACACAGTCTCAGGGTTCTGGCAGCTGTTGCCTCCTGGGTGACTCAGTCTGATCTGACACACTGAGTCTCTCCTTCACTAAGCCTTTACCCCCGCCCCCGTTGCCCTTTTGTCTTAATTGGCCAAATGGGAGTACAGTAACCACAATTTTAGCTCTTACTGAAGCATTAGTAACTTTCATCTGAGTAAAGACTAAGCAATCTAATCAGTACCTGGCCCACCCAGCCAAAGCACTAGTGTGATTCTGCTTTGCAAAATAAACAGTATGTGAATTACACAGCTACAATCACTTGCAGATAAAACTTGCATTTAGCCTTTTGTCTCACAAAGTCTCTAGTGTTAAAATTATATGGGGTATATGTCAGACGTGCTTTTGGACCTCCTTTGTCCTGCCTGTTGTGTCACACTAAGCCAAATCAAGCAGCAAGAGAGCCAAACAAGCCTTCCAGTCATCATTTATAACCTTGTTAGAAAAGTTTAGTCTGCCAAACTACAGCTCCAAAAATGTATGGATTTCTTAGGAATCAGGCCAAAACTAGAAGTACAGCAGCAATAAAAGTGGAAATGTAATTTTAACTTGCTGAATAAGTAACATTGCTTAACAACATTAATGAAAGAAAAAATGATGGAAAAGAACACTTAATCTAGCGGTGTATCATAAGCGCTAACAATCTTCTAGCACAGCACTTATTGGGAAGAAATGAGTATAGTCACTGAACAACTGCACTGAGAACTAGTTTAATAAGTCGCTTATAAATATTCAGAAGCTCCTCCGTATTAGCTGTTCTCAACACACTAAAGGGTGAATGTCCCTTATAGAACAGGTCTAGACATAATGCAGAAAACTTTGACTGAAACCTTAGTTCCATGACCATGGTCCCTCCAATATGACTGTGGAAGATGGTGCTTAATACTTCACAAAAGACACTGTATCCCTTCACAGGATCAGCCACAGCATCACATCAGCTCCTGTGGCACTTAAACAATGTTTATAAACAGGGGGAAAACATTTTCAGTTTGTTTTATCCACACTAAAAAACAAGAACATTGTGAATTACTTTAAACAATGTTTTCCAGCTTATCCAAAACATTAACCTTCCATTGTTCTGATCCTCCCAGTTGTACACATGCCAACAGAAAATATCTTTTACTATCAACGTGGGTTTACCATTCCCAACAGCCGTCTTAAATTTAGCCTGCAAAACAACCCTAAACAAGATAGGGTGGGGAAAGGAAGGCAATCAAAATACCACACAAGTAGGCAGTTATTTCTTACTCCGAATGTAGAAGATGTCCAAGAGGCCAAGAAGTTCCAGCTGAGTTAACTAAGGGTTCCTGCAGCAGTCACTAAAAGTACTGTAGAAAAGCAATGAATAATATTCAAGATGTTGAAAAATATTTGATAAAAACAAAAAAAGATTATGGAAGATATATCTACTGGTGGATCAAAACACATTAAAAGATCATATTCACTATACTTTGTAACCAGCTCTATAAAATGGTAGCAGGAACTTCTACAACTTTAGAAGAACCTTTGTGAACCCTGCATTTTGCTAAATGCTAACTTCTAGTTTGTGTTAAATAATTTCACATGGTACATTTAAATGGTAATTAAGTCTACTCTAGAGGGCTTTTTCTCTGCACTCATCCACATAACGTAATTCTCTCCAACATACCCTTAGTTGGGGACATGGACTCCAAACTTTTGAGCCATGGTGGGGAGGTAGCTTTAAATAGTGGAGTCCCAGTCATCGAGGATGCTTTTGGGATGCACCAAATCACTGCCTACACCTGCTCTAGCCCATTAACCTGTCCAGCCAGGCCTCCCTGACTGGCTCTGTCTATTTTGGGAGTTGCATTTGTCAGTCATATGTCACTCATGGGAGATGAAAGTGGCTTGCACTACTGAGAGCCCCATAATCCAAGGGTGAAAAATATCTTCCTACACAACTTTTGAGTTAAGACTTCTCCACTTTGGCTCCACTAGCTGTTTCCCAGAATATTTGGCTATGATGCCTACTGTAGAATCTTAAGTTATTGGGAACTTCTTATATCAAAGTATTCAGATATGAGAGTGGGGCACATAAACATGAACTGAGCATGTCTGTATCACATTAGTAACCACAGCCTACTTCCTAAGAGTCTACACAATGTAGAGTGCCTTCATCTTTCAATGACTGCCCTAAATTCTCAAAGGCCAGTTCAAAGATGCACTGAGCAGGTCTCTTTGAAGGAATAACCCCAGAATATTAAACATCCCTTGTACTTGTTGACCTTTGTCTTGACATTCCCCATACCATTTCATTTCTTTCAATTTCATAACCTCAAAAATATTTTACATAGCTTTCCATGAAGAACTGACTCTCAAAAGTTCCTTGCACAAACAATACATGTTAACAATTATAATTAGGGAAAGGAAGAAACCTCCAAAAACCTGATATTTTGACTTATCAGAAATCAGTTACTTGATTTTATCTGAAATGACAAGAGTGCTCAAATATGGTGGGGTGTTTTTTTTTTGTTTTTGGGGTGGGGTTTTTTTTTTGTTGTTGTTCTTTATTAGAAAAGTCTCAAGTAACATTTGCTCCAAGAAAGGCAATTCTAGCAGGCAATGAAATATCAAATGCCAATACTTTAGTTAGTCTTTAAGGTGCCACAGGACTCTTTGTCACTTCTGCAATTCCAGACTAACACAGCTACCTCTCTGATTCCCCCAGAGAAGTAAACTTGGTGTATGATTCTCTTAAATACACCAGTAACTCCACTGTATCCAATGAAGTTAAACTGGTATAAATCAGGCATAAGTTAGAGGAGAAACTAAATTATTAGTATTTGTGTAATTGTTTTATTCCTGAGTCATTTCCTTTATTGTAACTTCTCTATAATCAGTAGAGGAAAATTCCTTACCTGATTTATTTTCTCCCATTAGCACTCTCTAGCCTGGTGCAATTATTTTATCTTCAGTGCAACTATTACAGGTAGTAAGAACAATCAATCCTGAACTCTAGAAAAGAATCTGCCTACTCCAGCCTTTTAGCTCATCTGATTGTAGCTACTCTCATTCTGAACTCTTGTATGGGTAAATTCTACCCACACAAGTTTGTGCACCTAGATGAGCCAATAACTGTGTTGTGTTGTGTCTTGAGCATATTTGATTCCACTTTAGTTCTTAGGCCAGCAATAACTATTCTGTTCTGGCTCTTAGAACACACTCATCGCCATACGAAGTGGATATTAGCCCACAAAAGCTTATGCTTCAATACTTTAGTTAGTCTTTAAGGTGCCACAGGACTCTTTGTTATCATCGCCATAGTATCTGAGAACTTTGCAGTAGTGTGTTAAGTAATATGACCAATAGCGGTCATGTGGTGGTTATTCGCTAGTCACCTACCCAAAGGGGAGAACTGTATGCAGTGGAGTGTCTTGTTTGGGTTTCTTTTTTAAAAAAACATACTTGTTCCTATGCTTTTAGAGAAGGCAAGGAAGACACCTTGCACTTGAAGCAGAAAGTAGTGAGGTTTATAATGACTCTTGGTTCCAGGGAGGCAGGTTCATTTTACAATCTCAGACCAGCCACTGAGAAAGGTCTGTTTTCTACACAGATGAGCTTTACCCTTATTGTAGAGTTCCGCTGTGCCAGAGGAGCAAAGATGTCGACCATGGTCCTCACCCCAGAGCTTTAGACGGTCTTCTGAATATTCTGGGCCTAACCCATAGAGCAGAAGGGCACTTAAAGATAAGGAAAAAGTCCCTGAACTTTTTCAGTATTCTATGGGATGCCAGTATAAAGAGCACATGAAAGTGTAGCGAGAGGGTTCTTGAGTGCTATAATACAAATAATTACTAACAGCTCTCTAATTGTTTAAGTCGACTGAATGTTTCTGAAAGCAGTTTCAATCCTGAGGTATAAGCTTGGCTCACTGCTTCCAAAAAAACCACTCTCTCCTTTATGAGCTTTCCCCTTTATCTGCAAAGTACAGCTGCTTTCCCCCAGATTTCAACTCCTTTGCATTGGGAATAATTGTGTTATTCTGGAGGGGGGGGGGGGGCATTACTATTGGCCCCATTGTGCTAGGCACCCTATATAGGCTTAGAAAGACATACACTGCCCCAAGATTTTATAATATAAACAAATAAGATGGACAAAGGGTGAGGGGGAAACAGACACAGAAATTAAGTGAATTGCTCAAAGTCATGAAACAGTTGGAATGGAACCCAATGTCTCCTCACTCTCAGCAGGAGTAATTACTAGACCATAAGGACTCTCCTTTCTTGAGGAAGGGAATCCTTGTAACATGGGGAACATTCTGTATTTGCAGAAGATGGACTGGATTATCTAATGGGTCACTTCCATTTGTAACTGCTACAATTTATCTTGCATTGACTCACTTGTCTCTAATCAGTCTGGTTCCAAAGCATTATCATACTTGTACCCCTTTTTGACTTGAGCAGTTGCTCAAAATTCAAGATCCGCTGTGTTCTTTTGATCAAGAGAACTTGGTGGTGGAGCCAGGCATTTCTTTGGCATAATCATTTATTTACAAAGAATGAACAAAATCCAATCTCCTTGAACACAGGAAGACTCAAGCAGAAGATTCTCTTTGCTCACACCTCCAAGCCTCTTTGAACCAACACACAGCCTAAAAAACTTTCTCTGTGCTTTCTCAGAACCACGCTCCCAGGACTTGTTCTGCTGTCTCCTCAGCTTTCTTCTTCTTTTCTGTTTCTTTGGTGTTTCTTGCTGTTTCCCACTGACACATTGATCCAATTTAATCAAATCCCCGCCCCAGAGTTTATCAGATTACAGTGAAAGCCCTCTTCGGCTGCATGGCTAACTCCTACTCCAGCTTTGCCATGTGCCTTTGTTTTGAGCGGAGGCACCTAGGGATTTATCTGTCTATCCCATAAAGGAGCTCAATTGCTTTTTACATTTATTCTGAATAAATAGCTGTTATGCCCACCAGTTTCAGTGAGATGTAATCCAATCCATAATAATACTGTAGCCTACTTATTCTCAAATACTTTTGCAGTAAAAAAAGCTATGAAAGAGCTATCTGGTTTTCTTCATTTTCTTTTGAAAATTTGAGAACAGAAATTTTGTTCTTGCTTGCTTAGTGTGCAAAAACTATTAGTTTTTATCCCAAAGCACTCAGCATCTTTCAAATTTAATACAGTAGATCATAATGCAGTCTGCATGGTTGTGTCCATCTTCTAGGAATGCAGCAAGAGATGTGTACTGAATAACATGGTTAGTGCTACAGCTGAAGAGATTAATCTCATGAAGATCGATGCCAAGTAGAGTTTTGTTTTGGCACTTCATGGGTGGAGCTTGGGAAAAGTGCCACTATTTTAAAAATCACATTTCAACACCAGTCCAGAACTAATAGTTCTGAGCTCTTCCACTAGCTACAGATAAAAATAGTCACCTATCGCAGCATGGCAGATATATAAAATTTTACAGTTGAGGTCAGTCATCCACTCAGAGTTCAGGAAAATCTTGTAGATTGCAGTATGAATTGGACTGGATCTTGCAACATGCTTTGAGGATCCAGCAGTCAATAATAATAGCAAAATCTGAAAAAAGCAGATGTGTGACTCAATTGTAATACCTAGACAAGTTGTGAATTCATTCTTTCTATAGATAATCCAGGAAACTCCCTCGCTAAAGTTAACAGAAGGTATGGTAGCCCAGCTTTAATGGATTGACCCATGAATTGAAATTAAGTATTGGACATAGAAACCTTAGACTGAATATCCATGGTTCCCAAAATGAGATTTTGTTGATTTTGCCCCATACCTTGGTTGTGTCCTTCACAAACTATACAACATTTTAACCGTGAAACTTTCAACTTCTGCCCAGATAACATGTAATTGCTCTTGTGACACCCAAAGCATGAAGAGCTGACTTTTTATTTTTAAGCTGAGACAAGAAGATCAAAGGAAAACTCTGAGTGATAGAGTAAAACAGATATAAACCAGGGGGAAAAAAAGAAACCAACCTCAGTGTACTAAGAAGAGGAAAGGCTTCTCGCAGAACAGGACTTGACACACACAATGCTACATTTACCAGAATCACTGCTCTCCTACAGGGAAGAAAATAAAAACAGCTTGCTTAATCTGAAAAGGAACTGTTTGGAAGGATGCTTATCCTTGTTTCTAAGTTTATCTGCTTAACTGTGAGCAACCTAACCCACTAGGCAGCCCTAGACAGGTACAGATTTCAATATTCTTTAAATGGTAGTCTTAACTGGAGCCTGGATTTAGACATGCAGCTTTCATTAGTATAAATGGAAGTGGTATTTAGAGTCTCTCCAAAGTTATAAAAAACCTGCAAATGGATTTCTTAGCCTACAAATATTCTCAGTGACCAAAAATAAGCTGGCTAAAAAGGGGCTTCATATTTTGCACTTTGCAAAACTGTGCACATGATTAAAACTAACATGCGTGGGGGGGAAAGCTATAACATATGGTGCCTTCAAGCTTCAAGCTTCCTTCGGTTCCATGGCTAATGTGAGATCACCAACATAGTGTGCGTTAGGGTGTCAGAGGACCCAAAGAAAAAATAAAGTAAATTTAGGCTACCAGTAGGCTAAATGCTCCTCTTAGCCATATTGTCTGGGGAATTTGGCAGACATTTATAAAGTTAATCTACCAATGGACTTTCTGAAAAATATCTTTAAAAATTTAATTCTATTAAAATACCTCAGATCTCAGTACATTTTACCAAAACGACGTAATTTTAAGCTCATATCCTAATGCTGGAAAGTTCAGAAAAGCCTAGAATCAAGTCAATGGTAGTTGGTCCCTAACTCCCTAAGAATCTTTTAAAGTCTCAGCCAAAGTATGGTCTTTGCTAGATCAATCACTAAGGGGCTCTTATATATTCCTTTTATTCTGGATTCAGCTATTAGAACATTAGAACAGTTGTACTGGGTCAACCCAATAGTCCAGGTAGCCCAATATCCTGCCTTCCCAACAATGGCCAGTACCAGATGCTTCAGAAGGAATAAACAGAACAGTTGTCAAGTGATTTATCCCCTGTTATTCATCCCCAGCTTCTGGTAGTCAGAGGTTTAGGGACATCAAGAGCATGGGATTGCATCCCTGACCATCTTGGGTAATAGCCATTGATGCATCTATCCTCCATGAACTCATCTAATTCTCTTTTGAACACAGTTTTAGTTTTGGCATTCACATCATCTCCTGGCAACAAGTTCCATAGGTTGACTGTGCATTATATAAAGTAGTACTTCCTTTTATTTGTTTTATACCTGCTGCCTATTAATTTCATTGAGTGACATCTGGTACTTGTGTTGTGAAGGGGTAAATAACACTTCCTTATTCACCTTGTGACGGTGCTGTTCCTGGTGGGATCCAACTGTGAGTGTCAGATCAGGACAGATTGCTTCCAAAGGGGCAACTACAGCCCAAAGCTGGGGTTTTTCCACACTAAGGCAAACCAAACCAGCTAAACAGAAAAGACTTTGGTCTCACCCCACTGGCTAACCACAAGTCACACAAGCAATCCCCTTAAGACACTCCAGATTCCTAGTATCACCACCAGCAGCCACCTGTCCTGGGGATCAATGGTTATGAAAACCAATCCCCCAAATAAAGAAAACAGTTCTCCCCAATTCCAAAGAATCAGGCCCCAGACCCAGGTCAATATACAAATCAGATCTTACCACAAATCACGCTGTTGCCAATCCTTTAGAATCTAAAATCTAAAGGTTTATTATACAAGGAAAAAGGTATAGGTGAGGGTTAAGAATGGTTAAAAGAAATCAATTACATGCAGTAATGGCACATCTCTTGGTTTAGGCTTGCAGCAAAGGTAGAATAAACTGCAGGTTCAAATCAAAGTCTTAGAATGCATCCCATTTTTGGGATGGGTCAGCACCTTAGTTCAGAGTTCACCTGTGTAGCAAAGTCCATTCAGAGCTGGAAGCAAGACAGGCTGCATGCTGAAGGTAAAGACAAAAATGGAGTCTGTAGCAGCTTCATTTATAGTTTTTTTCCCCAGGTGCAAACACCTCTTTCTTCCTGCTGTGAAAAGTCCAGCCCCATGGAGTCCTGGAGTCACATGGGCAGATCACATGTTCATGCATGACTCATCATTTGCAGGCAGAAGCCATTATGCACAGGCTGCCTTGCAGGTTCTCTGTAGACTTCTTGTCTGGATTGGGGCATTCCAATGTCGTCGCTGATTGCTCTTAATGGTCCATCAAGCCCCGAGCAGAGCTGACGCCCGGTATTCTGGAATGTCCCCCTGGCAGCACAATATTTGGAAAGACAGACAGTCCAGAGCCAATATTCATAACTTCAACTACCAAATTGATACACACATACCAATGCCATATTTACAATTAGCAATCCATAACCTGGTCATAGACACCCATTATGACCCCCTGTACATAAGATTTGGTGCCACTATAGGACCCTGGTTGCAGCAATGATTTATAGGGTCCCAAATTATTTCAGTAACGTGACACACCTTCTCCACACCATTCACACTATTATAGACCAATATCATATCCCCATTTAGTCATCTCTTTTCCAAATTGAACATTCCCAGTCTTTTTAATCTCTCTTCATATGGTAGCTGTTCCATACCCTTAACCATTTTTGTTACCTTTACCAACTCTAATATATCTTTTTTGAGATGGGCTGACTATCACTGCATACAATATTTGATACATGTGGACGTATCATGAATTTAATAATGGCATTATGATATTTTCTTTCTTATTATTGATCCCTTTCCTAATGGTTCCTAAAATTCTGCTAGCTTTTTTACTGCTACTGCACATTGAATGAATGTTTTCAGAGAACTATCTATAATGACTCCAAGATCTCTTCCTTGAGTGGTAACAGCTAACTTAGGTCCCATAATTTTTTATGTATAGTTAGGATGTTTTCCAATATACATTATTTTCCATTATCAACACTGAATTTAATCTGCCATTTTGTTGCCCAGTCACCACTGATCTTCCTTCAACATAATATTGAATTATCTGATCAAAATGAATTATATCCTGCGTGTTTAAAGTTAAGTATAGACTGCAAAACTTGTAATAATTCTCAGAACTGAACTTCTCATTAGCTGGAAAGTACAGCAGCTAAGGAAATGCCTCTATCAGTTTGCTGTCTCCCCAGTCAATTTCAGTAGAATTGGAGATAGATGTCCAGAGATGACAACAGGACTTCTCATTTTAAAAGGTGGTAAATCTTTTCAGTGTAATCAGGAAACATCCCCTGAAAAAGAGAATCCTGTGCTTCTTCCTGTTCAGCTGAATGCAGGTATTTGTTTAGCAGTAAGTGAACTCACAGGTTATCCTTTCAGTCCACAAGGATCAATAATACTTAGTATTTATGTTGATTTATAATTTTCAAAAACATTAACTTTTAAAAAAACAGGAACAATAACACTGTCTGGTATATCATTTTCATCCCCTGTATTGAAACCTCCTTGAGAAGGCTTATAATTCCTTCATTCTTAATGACGTAACAAACTACAATTCTGTGGTAAGATATCAATGGCCATGTAAACATGAATCTTTCTGAAATTCAGTAGTACCAGTATAATGGCTCTCTGCTCTGAAACCTTGATGAACACTTTCCTGTGTCAAGTTAAATGCATTGGTTTTTTCTTTGACCAGGTAGACTTGCATGAATAGGGAATGCAATAAACATCAATATAATGAGCATTTGTAAAGGTTGAAAAGTACATTTATCACCTATTAAGCATGTCAGAGTGAAGGATTAGCAGGAAAGGGTAACATGGCAAAGGTTTTTCCAAGAATGTATCTTCCTTTTGCAAATTATGCAAATAATGAGGAATAAAAGTCAGAAATGTTTACAAGAAAAATAAAGATAAAACACAACTGTTGGCTAACTTAACTAACTGTTAAATTCAAAGCAAGGTTTTCTCACCACATGCTTTCAGGAGTCTTATTGACCAGACTTCTTAGGTCAGGACCCCTCCCCCAAATCCAACAGCTGCTTACTTTGTTCCTTCAAGTGCAATGACACTATGGGCAGGAAGAGAGGAAGAGGTATCTTGAGGTGTTCGTCCTTCCTTTGTATAGTTTCAGCCCCCCTCTTGAAAATTATTGCCACAGTTGAGCCCCCTACAATTACAGCTTTGGGGGCTACTTCTGAATGGAAGATAGTCAACAAGAAGATCTGGAAGTTAATTGGTGATCACTTGAAGCAAATTGTAGATGCTTCTCTGCAAAGGTCTTATTAACATTATAAGTACAGTACCAGGGTTACAATGGTACCAGGCCCACACTCAGAAGGGGTCCTGCCCCCCCCCTCACCTGTGCTCTGCTTCCTCCCCGCCTCACCCTCTGCTAGCTCCTCTCCGCCACCTCTGCCTATGCAAGTGGCAGGTAGGGCCTTGGGAGGAAGAGGTGGAGCACGGGTGGGGCCTGGGTGGAATGGGACAGGGGAACCACAAAAGGTTAATCCAGCCCTGTATAAGTAGTAAGGTTTTACATCTAGAGAAGCTTAACTAGAGTGGATTACTAGCAGAATGAAATTTAGATCTAAGTTTTCAGTCTGAAGTTTCTTCAGTCAGTTTTAAATGCAAAGTCTACAATGTACACCTCAAACTATATGGATTGTTGTATCTGCAGCTGAGGGAACACTTCACATGCTGAGATTATTCACAAAAAAATTTTAAAACAAGTTTTCTTTTCAAATTCTTAAATCCCTTAAATTGATTTTATTTCATTTAATAAATCTGTATGGTATCTTGCCAAAGAGCTCACCTGCCTAATCAGCTAAACAGTAAAATGAACCAGGGATTGGAGGGTAAGGATGTGTTACCAGGTGGCCTAAAACATCTTGTTCTCAAGAACACTGCATGTTCTGGCATCCTGGACATAGCTTGTAATCTCCTGTTGAATTTCAGCAGTTTTAGGCACAGAAGAGGCAGTTAGAGAGCAACAATCTTTTAAAATGGTGTCCTCTTATGAGAACTTCCTCAATTAGTGAGAAACAGAAGAAAAAGGTGAACAGTGAAGTTGGGGAGAAGGGAGTATACACACATATGTTTAATTTTATTTTGAGGTGGGAGCTAGAATGTGATAAGGAAATCTTACCAAGGTCTCAAGCTCTGTTAGGACTGTTTATGTCCTTCAAAAGGCCATTCAGTGTCTTCCATTGTCATAAACCCCATTTAAAGCACTGTCTAAATATGGCTTTTCATTTACATTATCTTGCAAGCTGTGGTAAGGAAGCATTTGGTCCTGAATCAGAACACACAAGAATTTAGGAAGTGGTATTTCTGTTTATAGTGAAATCTTTATTGTGTAATTTACATCTGGATATGGCATCATTTCTTAGTATTTAACTCTGTAAGAGCTTGTCTAAAGTAGAGATTTGTTGTATACATCAAGGATGTAACAAAGTGGGGTAACTGAAGGAGGCATAGATTTCTGAATCAATACAAAATATGTTCCTGGTGGTAGTTGTTATTCTGAGCAGGTGGTACTGTGACTGTATTGATTACCGTCATAATGGTGTCACTTTAGCTGCCATCAATAACTCACTACTTGTATTGTCACATTGAATTAAAGAAGAGCTAGACTAAAAATTTGTGGAGTAGTTATACCAGCAAGGTATGACCCAGCCTGCAGCACAAGGAAGCTGAACATTGCCAGTTGAAGTCAGGATTCATATTTGACACTACATTTGGCAATATATTGATAAAATAAAGTTATATGATACTTATTCAAGGACAGAAAGAGATTACATCTTAAACTTACTGGAAAACTCTTACATCTATGGGTCTTGCCTACAGTAAAAATTTGTTTTTGAAAACTTGGCTTAGGAGCATTTTCTGTTTATTATTTACATAGTTGCAAAACTGACACAGTGCAAGTTTCATCATGGGTTATAGCTTTTTTTGCAAATTGGCATGAATAAAGCTTTCTTGCACCACTCTTTTGCCTTTGTCAAGAATGTTAGACTGGTCAAGAATGGTAGACTGGTATTTAATAGGGGTTATTTTTTAACAGAGTTTACTTCTAAATCAAAATTTACATACTATATATTGTAGCAGATTACTGTTTGCTAATTCAAGTGACAGAGTAAGAACTACGGAAAAGTTTAATAGAGATAAGTAATCTGATCATAAGTGTAGTAAATACACATTTAACATTCTGCACCCAAGGATTTTACAGCTGACCTGAATCCATTACATGTAGCAAATAAGAACTATTGTGTAGTAGTGACATAGTTCAATGTCACTCTGGTCCCAAAAAGGAGGCTGAGGCATAAGAAGGAAAAGGTTTTATACTTCCAGCAATTTAACTTTTAAACAGTTTCAGTCTGATATACATAGTTAGAAAGACTTGCTAGAAGCCTCAAAGTGAAGAGCAGGACATCACTAAAAATAATTACACTAATAATTACAAAGGATTCTTATGTACAAGTTCTAAAGGGATACTGACAAATTACATTTTTAAAAATTTTCTACAAAAGCACCATTTAAACACCCCATCATCAAATTTCTTCCAATAAACATTTGGGGGGGGGTTATGTATATTGGCTGATATTCAAAAGGTTCTCTTGCAAGCCTCAGAACAGTAATACCAACACTGCTTGGGACTACTTTCCTCTCTGTCCATACTCCTGCCTAATGCCTCTCAACTTTCTGGTAAATGCTCTCTTGCAGAAACATGTACATGAGATCCTAGGTCAGTATATGAGTGACATTGTCATGCACATCATCAGAAATTAAACTGTCAATTAATGTGAAACTGACAAAGTGTTGTCAAATGCACAAAATAACTAAAATATTTTTTCTAGAATCTTTTAGAATAATTAATCTTAGAGATGGGCTTTACCTATAGTTGCTAACTACTCAAGTGAATCTTTTTTCAAGTACCAACAGAAATCCACTTAACTGCCATCTTCAGCCTGAGATTCTCAAATGTCAAATATCTACCAATGTGATATATGCCATCATGTGCCAGCAATGCCCCTCTTTCATGCATATTGGCCAAACTGGACAGTCTCTATGCAAAAGAATAAATGGACACAAAACTGACATCAGGAATCATAACATTCAAAAAGAGAACAGTAAGAGAACACTTCAATCTCTCTGGTCGCTCAATAACAGACCTAAAAGTGGCAATTCTTCAACAAAAAACTACAAAACCAGTCTCCAATGAGAAACTGCAAAACTGGAATTAATTTGCAAACTGGACACCATTAAATTAGGCTTCAATAAAGACTGGGAGTGGCTGCGTCATTACACAAACTGAAAACTACTTCCCCATGCTAAGTTTTCCCATACTGTTACTCACATCTTCTTGTTAACTGTTTGAAATGGGCCATCCTAATTATCACTACAAAAGATTTTTTTTCCTGCTGATAATAGCCCACCTTAATTGATTAGTCTCTTAGTGTTGGTATGGCAACTCCTATCTATCTATCTATACACAGAGAGAGAGAGAGAACATGAAAAGATGGGGGTTATATAATAAAATATATATATATATATATATATATAAAATCTTCCTACTGTATCTTCCATTCTATGCATCTCATGAAGTGGGTTTTATTAAAGGATTTCATTTTTGAATTTTAAAATTCTAAAAAATAAGTTAACATGATGCTCTTATGTACATTCAGCTGACTAACAAGTTAGCTAGTTACCTAGCAGCAGATCCAGCAATGGTGAACATTGTTGCTTAATTAAATCACACAGTAGTGACATCTGTTATTCATAGGTAAGGAGGGACCTGTCAAATTCACAGTCCACTTTGGTCAATTTCATGATCAGAGGATTTAAAAAATTATAAATTTAATGATTTCAGATATTTAAATCTGAAATTTCACACTGTTGTAACTGTAGAGGTCCTTACCCAAAAAGGAACTATGGGGAGGTTGCAAGGCTATTGTTAGGGGGCATTGTTGTACTGCTACCCTTACTTCTGTACTGCTGCTTGCGGGAGTGCTGCCTTCAGAGCTGGGCAGCTGGAATGTGGTGGCTGCTGGCCTGGAGCCCAGCTCCGAAGGTCAAGTCACTGTCAGCAACAGCACAGAAGTAACGATGGCATGGTATGGTACTGCCACCCTTACTTCTGGCTGCCCAACTCTGAAGGCAATACAGAAGTAAGGGTGGCAAAACGGTGACCCCCTTAAAATAATCTTGCGTCTTTCCTGCATCACCCATTTAGGTGAGGACTACCAATTTGAGAAACACTGGTCTCGTGAAATCTGTATAGTATAGGATAAAAGCACACAAACAGCCAAATTTCATGGGAGGAGACCAGATTTCATTGTCCGTGACGAGTTTTTCATGGCCGTGAATTTGGTAGGGCCTTACTCATAGGACTACTCTACCTAGATGAGCCCTTCCATTGTTGTTCATAATCAGAATAATTCAATGCTCAAGGACTTAATTGCAAAAAATAAAGGTGACACTTTCTCATATCATAACCCACATTAAGCAGAAATTGTGTATTGTAATGGAAAAAGCCCCATGGAGGAATTACAGTGATATGCTTCCAAGTCATGTGCAGAAATTATGCTGCCATAACAATTGATTAACAGACTATTAAATCCCTGGCTAGAGTGGCTTTGGTTTCACTAACTTGTTTAACACTGCAAAAAAAATTAGATAAATTAAGCAAAGACATTATTACAGTGATAAGTGATGTATTTTCCCTACAAAGATATCTTCATTGGAGCTGAAAGCAGAGTACTTGTTTATATTTTAATGCATATATCAAATCAGATTAATTTCTAGAACCTAAGAAACATCTACACTTTATCTGCTACTCACAATTAACCTGGGGCTGTTTTTTGCAAGGATAGTTTATATATTTTCAAAAACAAAACCCCAGTTAAATTAATGCTGCTCTGGACTGATTTAATATACACCTTTCAGGACTTGCGAGATTCCCAGAGGGTAACACATTTCGAATTGGACAATTCAAAATGGATCCAATTGGGAAGTTTCCCTAAACACATTTTTTAAAAGCATGGTCAATATTTTAAACATTTCTAATATATTTTTCTATAGGTATTAATCTTGAATTCTTAGATTTTGTTTTAACAAATGTTCAGAGTTCTGAAAACTGTCAAAACTACCAAGTGTGCACTTTATTAGATCTCCAGAAATGCACCTTGTAATGTAAACAAGCACACAAGACAACAATGTACAATTCTGTACCAAGTCTATGGCCACCTAGGGCCTTGTCATTATGCTGCATACTGCTGCCACTCAGAACTTTAATGCATAGACATTAACTTAGATCATCTTATTCCAAAAGCACAGGCCTCGTCACTTGGGCTAAAGGAGAATTTCCAATCCTATGCATGGAACAACCTTCCTGAACTCATCCTCCAGACCTCTACTCTCTCCACATTGAATACTCTCTTCTGCTGAGGTAACTACAGGAACTCCTCACTTGACGTTGTAGTTGTGTTCCTGAAAAATGTGACTTTAAGCAAAACAATGTTAAGCGAATCCAACTTCCTCATTAACAGGAGGGCCCCACACCTGCGTGGAACCCAAATGAATTCACTGTTACTGTGTAGCTGAAAGGATACATGTGAAAATACTTGATTAAGTAACTTAAAATGTATCTAACTGAAATGAAATGAATGAAGGTCTTGGAAGTCCATTAATAAGATTGTCAATACACGAGGTTGTGGAATCTCCATCACTGGAAATTTTTAAGAGTAGGCTGGACAAACACTTGTCAGGAATGGTCTAGATACTACTTAGTCCTGACATGAGTGCAGGGGGCTGACCTATATGATCTCTTGAGAACCCTTCCGGTCCTAGGATTCTCTGAGGAGGAAGTGACTTCTATCCATACACTCTCAGGACTAATAAATATACAGTTCCAAAGGGGCGGAAGGGAGAGAGAAATAAAATACTTGATTTTACCATACTTAAATAATGTCAAAATTCCATGAGCCAAAACTGATCTAGTTGCTTTCCCCCCTTACACCAAATTGCAATGTTCACTCTTGCAATGTTATTCTTCATCAGTATTTTTCCCAACACACTGAATGCTTCAATATTCTTAAATAAACCATAAGAAACCACACAGTAAACCATTGTTCTGAAAGATGAATTGGTTGGTAAGGCTTCAGATTTCAAGCTTCCAAGGTCATATGACAGCAATAAGTACACAAATAAAAAAAATTGTGAGATACCTCAACAGTGTCCTTTTAATCTTTAGCCAACTTGAAATGTCATGTAAGCACTGAACCAGCAAAGAGATGATACTGCTTAGATAGCAAAATCTCAATTTCTCACTGACCTACAGATCAGAAGCTAGTAGATCAGTGGTGCACTGGCATATTTTCCACACTGTAGTTCATGGAAACATTGTAAAAACTTCTAAAATAAAAAAGCATGTGGACACGAAGCAGGGAAACCATCATGAGAAGAAATGGTAACAAAGGTACAGAAGATTTAAAACAGTACAGTCAAGTGCCTTATGGAATAAATCTTAAAATGTCTAACGGCACTGTCATATTTGGCGAGACGTAGCATACTGCACATTTTTCAACATCACAAAAATGGTCTTCCAGTACAGTATAAAGTGGATAAATGAAATAAGAGAGGCACCATCTTCCCCATGTTTTCTTAATTAATCTTAATACCTTGTAAAACTGCCACCAGGTAAATTGCACAGATAAAAAACAAAGGGATTAAGTAATTTTCTGTTGCAGACACCAAACACACATCAGTTGCTGAAACCAATAGACAGACCTCAGTGATGAGATCTTTTTACCATTACACTTTTATCTTACCTGAGGATTATTGATTACAGTGAATGCTTTACAAGATAAAGTATTATCATCACCAGCTATTAGACATTTTCTCTTGGGGGGGGGGGGAGGAGAAGAGGAACAACTTTTCAAGAACATTTATTTTAACCCAACTGAAATAATATTTACATGTATCCAATGATTCTAGACTATTTTGTTACAACATAATTGCATCAATTCCCTCTATTTTTAAGCGGACTAAGTGCCCAGGATAGTGCTATATTTACAATATTGGAGACTGAAATCTTCTAACCTCAAAACCAGAGCAGCAGCAGTGAAAGTTTCCCACTAATTGCCCCAAATCTAAAATGGAGGAACCATCTCTTAGGCCAAAACTCATTTCTCTCCAATTTCTCCATACCAGCACAGCCTATGGATCTCTGAGACTGCTACAAAGGTGAGCATGTATGCACCAGAAAATAGAGTAAGACCAACTAGGCCATTAGAGAGGTGTTGCATGGTAATGACTTTTTAGTTATAAGCAAATCTAGTCAGAATTGATCCTGTGACCTAGAACCCTAACTTTGCTTTGTAAAATTACAAAAACAGTCTCAGCCTCCAAATCCTACTCAAGTTGTCTCACTGCAGGCCATTGTGACTGATTACTCAGAAACTACACTAGTTGGGTCAGTAATGCTTAGATGAGGGCTAGCTGGATTAGTAATGGGATATTTAGCGAGATGCTGCACTGCAAAGATTTAGAATCACAATGGGTGTTGTTATGCTAAAGAAAGAAACTAAGTGTTTTCTAGCCTATACAAAAGTTCGGACTTCTAAAAATGTAAACACTTAGGCAAACCTCTTCAAAAGGGTTTACATTTTTGGCAGTTTGGCACACATGGTGTGCTGATTCTGATAAATGCTTGTCATCTGGCAGCACTATTGACTTGAACTGGAACTGTGGACACGCAAGCCTTAGACAACTCAAGATGGAAAAATTGGAGTTTCCATTAATTTGGGGACACTTAACTCTTTTGGAGTTCATTCTAAGAGGGAATGTGTGATGAGGTCATAATCCATACAATTCTGTATTCATCAAAGCAGATTCCTTACATAAATAAGAATCTAAACTTCAGAGAATATGTTCAAAGAGAGCACCCTGAATCCTTTTGAATATAATTTAAGCCTATAGTAACAAGTTAAAATGGATAAATTGATAGGCCAAAATACATAATGTTTAGTGGTATGATAGTGCCTTCAGTAGTTACCAGGCTGACCACTATAGTATCAACAGTGATACACTCCCAGTACTGACAAGTCTTACCAGAAGATGTACTCAGTTGATTCTTAGTAGGAATTCAGTAACTAGATTAAGAAAACTAAAGTATCCTTTATAACAGATGAAAATAATTTAGGAGCCCCCATACATCTCCCCTCCCCCCCATTCCGCAGTCTCCTCTCCACCATTTTTCCCATGATTTCTTAGGATTAACCCTTAAGTACTGGAAGAGACATGCACATTTATGGGTCAAAGTAGAACACTTCAGTGAACCAATGGCAGTTAATGAATGTAACCAAGACTATAGGAAAGATACTTTGTCTCATGTACTATGTGTATAAAGCAAGGAAGGGTAATAGATGCTGTTCATTTAACATTAAATTAAGCTATTTGTGCACACCAAAAGGCCACTTTGTGAAAAATCGGATTGCCAAATGGGTGTCTGCCAGACTTTCAAAAAATTGGAGGTTAGTACATTTTGCTGCCTTGCTCCTAAAACATTGAAGAGAAATAGATAAAAAGAATATGATTCACTTACATATCCCAGTCTTATGGGATACTTCACACAGATTTATCCTGAGCTAGATCACAGAAGTTGGAATCCCAAAACCTTGGTATTACAGAACCTGAAGGGGTTTTGTGGCTTTGTTGAGGAAGTGGATAGGGCTAATAGAAAATGAAATGCATGTTCCACTGTTTTTCAGACTTATTTTGGCTTCTTTCAAATGGATGGGGAAAGACCTATTTTTAATAAGCAGGTCAAGTTCCACTGCTTTCCAAAGATAGCTGAGATACATGGTTGTGCTTATCGATAAGGCTATGAGTCGGTCACAGAGTCCATGATTTTACATAATGTCCGCGACTTCAGTCCTGGAAGATGGGGCTCCAGCTGTCAGCCCCAAGCGGTGGGGCTCTAGCTTCCATGATTTATTGTTTATTTCCCATGTCCTGTCCCTTACTTTAACTAAAATTACCCATGCCAAAATCTTAGCCTTACTTATCGATTACATGACATATGTAAACCATGCCTAATCTGATACTTAACAGGAGAATACCTCAAGAAATCTTTTTTCTTGTTTTTAATGTTATAGCAATATCATATTTCTATCTACTTTTTGGTGAAAATGCAATGTTTGTCTAATTGCATGTGTCCTAAGTGTTTGTGTTAGGAAGATAAATATTCTTTGATCACTGACTCTTCTGAACTGCAAGGAGATGTGAATTTAGAATAAATACTAGAAGCTAGATTCTACTTTCAATTAAACTGATGTAAACCCAGAGTGATCACTGAATCCAATCCATACTAACATAACAGAATTTGGCCCTTGATCTCCTATGCAGATGAGAGGGGCAGGAGTGCAATATTTGATTGGAACTTCTGCTTTGGAGATTACACTGATAGTTATTACTAACGCAATCCACTGTATAACATGCTGTCATACTTCCCTTAAATTGGAAGGGGATAAGCTAAATGTAGTCTCACTCTGAGCTATGAAGGCATTTGTTTAGAGTATTTGTGTCAATGATTTATACCCACATAATAAAATATTAAGAGCAGCAAATTATAAAACTGGTACTACAACAGTTCTGACAGGTTTTCTGATTATATACAGTTTCATATGCAAATTTAAATCTATCAGAAACAATGCAGAAATAATGTTTATTGCATGATATAAAATAAAATATAGATGTTTACATTTATATAACTGAAATATGCATATACATGAACTTCTAGGATAAAATGTCAGTCTTCGTTATAGCTTGTACAAAATATAAAGTGCAACTAAAGTGAAGTATTCTACTTTCTGCCAGTGCACTACTGACAAACTATATATTCTGTAAATAACTCTGCATTTTGCTAACTTATTGGTCCTTTCAATAACAAAGAATTACTGAAACAAAATTCCACTGCAGGAATTTTGAATGAACAGATGAAAACCACAAGCAACGGGAAACAATTTTTCATCAGTTACCTCTAAATAACTGGTCAACTCTATGGTTAAATCCACCGCTTTAGTTATTTATGTTGAGAGAAACCATGTAATAATAATATCAAATCAGCAAAGGCAACTTTGTAGGGATAAAAACCAATGTCATATAAAACAAAGCCTAAGCATCATTAGACAAAACATAGGGATATAACTATACAGTCAAACTGTATTGTTCCTCTCAACCTTGCCCACCAAATACATTCCTCTAGCCAGGCGGGGGAAAGAAATCTATTTGCCTAATGGCACATATAATTTAAATATTTCAGACAACCATTTACAGAGATGTTGCTTAAAATAAATTTAACAACCTCCCATCTAACTATCTTGCATTATTGGGATCATAATATAGATCACAATTTCCAATTTCTTCAGACATCATACATATGCAGTAACAAATCCTAATTTGCTCCAAAGCAGACTCAATATGAAACTGCATATTTTCCTTATTCCAGTTTCTTCTAACATTTTTAGAGACAGTAAAATATCAGGTTCCACAGGAGCACAATATAGAATTTCTGCAGTTTTGTAAGTAAGATATCTCTTTAAATCTACAGAAGCTGAAATAGGTGCAGACTGCAGCATTGCATCCAGTGGAAGATACAATCAGCCAATGTCAATATTCTGTCACTTGGGATCAGGAATTTTACCATAAAATTAAAGAAGAAAATGTTTATCCACCAATTTGTAGATGTCATACAGTCATTGTTTTAAAAGATTAATAATATTGGAACGTGAAGTGACATGACAGGCAAAATCCAGCTTAGTATTTTTTTTAACATGCTAAGAACAAAAACTGGAGTTCATCATAACTAGGCACAAGAGTACATTATAAAAACTGAGAAATAGATATTTTAGAAGAATGAATCTATTACAATACAGTATAGGAAAAGAGATGGTATCTCCCATTTATATGCCTGATCTGAACATTTTGAAGAGTTGCTCAAGTTTTGGAAACATTAGCTTATAATAACTATGCCAAGCAATACTGCAGAATAAATGCAAAGTAAAAACTATTCCTTTGGATGGTAAGACTCTAAGAGGATTTAATCATTTCACAATTTAAAAGAAAAATGTTAGTTTTGCTTGCTCTTTGCTACAAAGCAAGAGGCTCATCTCCTATGCATGCCAGATAACCTGAGCAATGACTTCCCTCTGTGACAAGAGCTGCCTATCATATTGCGGAATTAACACAATATTGGTTTATTTACGGTTTCCATGTGTGTGGTGGCTATTTGTAATTTTAGCCATTCACATAGTTCAGCTCCCCGATGTGTATCACAGGACAAACAAATACGTATATTTCAAGCCTGAACTGCAACCTTAAGCAAACACAGCTAGTCTGCAACCCTAATGCAAAGTCATCCTAAATTCACTTCACCCTACTACAAGATCTGTGATACAAGACTGTGATACAGTCCATTCACTCCCCCAAGCTCGATGATCTGCTCACCATCTCTTCTTCTATTTCGGTCCTCAGCTTATTTTCCTTGCCTCTTCTGGCTTCACAGGATCACAAAGAAGCGGGTGTACCAAAAAAACAAACAAACCCTTTAAAATAAAATACTCAGCAATTGATCGACAGTAGATCAACCAAACCTCTTCTTCTCTCCCTTTTCATTTTCCAGAAATAGAAAATACCTCTAAGATTCCCACTGCCAGCTACTAACTCATCCCCCGACCCCAGAAAAAACGCTGGTAGGTGCATTTGATTTAAATTGCATTTCCTTCCATCCCCCAACTCATAAATTCCTCTCCAGAGATCACAATGGGTACGCCGGATTCAGATTCAATTCCCTTCTTACCCACCAAGCCAGCATAGTAGATGCATCCGACTCGGGATGAATTTCCTCCCTCCCACCTCCAAATTCCTTCCTCTTCATTTACAAAGGGTATTCAAGAAAACATCTTTATCCAACAAAGGAGGGAGGGAGGGAGAAAAGGAGTGTTTAACCCTTTTTTGCATTTACCTTTTTTGCTGCTTTTCGTTTTAAAAACAGGATTCCTTCTTTTTAAAAGACAAATAAACTTGCTGCCATTGTCTTTCTATAAGGTCTTCCACTCCCACATCCAGGGTCTGACGCTCTTCATCTCTTGCGGAGAAACAGCCTTCCTTATATAGTTCTCCCCAAAAGTCTAGCCCCGCACCCCAAAAATAGGCTGAGGAATGATGTCTTTTTAAAGGGGTTTTGTACACACACACACTCCGTTAGGGCTTACATTTAAACAGCCAACTGTAAAGTTTGTATAACGCCTAATTTCCCCACGATCTTTCAAAAAGACCCTCGATAAGATGCCCACCAGAGACGCAA
Source organism: Sternotherus odoratus (assembly GCA_032164245.1). Classification (NCBI taxonomy): domain Eukaryota; kingdom Metazoa; phylum Chordata; order Testudines; family Kinosternidae; genus Sternotherus; species Sternotherus odoratus. The sequence goes on from JAVMKO010000015.1 coordinate 12,981,607, forward strand.
TTGGATCTTGTAAGTTAACGGGCACTGTTATTCATCCTTCCAACTCTATTATAGGGCGGGGGCGTTAATCCTTTATCAGTAAAACTTTGGTGAAGGGTAAAAATACTGAGTGATGGAAACAGGAATTCAGGTTTCCCCTCCCCCTTTATAGACAGCAAGGTTACTCAGTGTGTCTGTGCTGGAAGCAGCGGGGATAAGGGTGGAAAACAGCTGAATTGCGCTCCAAATCCAGAAAATGGTCCTGTTACTGTTGCCTCTTGCCCCCTATTTCGCAGCTGTCTGTCTGCAGTCAGCAAACAAAACGACGCAGTCCTCGCTAGCCATGATTTTTCCCATTGGGCATCTTTGTTTTGTTAAACCCAGCAACGACTATCTCATTGGTGAAGTTCCTCTAGTCTGGTCACTGACTGCCAGCGCAGTTTGGCATTGGACAGCATGACTGTCCATCAAAGTGGAATTAACCTCCCCTAGGAGTGAGAGAGAAGTTCACTGGTCCCATTCCCTTTGGGAATAAATTATGATTTAATGCTTTTAATTTGTTTGATCACTTGAAATACCATGGCGATTAACAAAAAATCAAAACAAAACGGAATTTAAAATGCTTCTGAAGCACCACAGATTTACACATTGCAGGTTCTAAAACACATGTAACAAACTGAAAAGGAAACATGACATCCCGACAGCAAGAACTTTTAGCCCCAGCATTCAACCAGCCAAACAAATAGGAGCCTGATGTTATATTCAGATATCCCACATCTGCATTGATTTGTGTGAAAGACTTGAGTGACAGGATACAAGATTGCTTGTGAAAGGATTTATGGCACCCCCATAATACATAAACTCAGCATCACCCCGTCCAAGCATTCAAATATTTAGCAGGGCCAAAAATCAGTCTTTTAAAATTAATGATTTTTAAACAAATCTATGATTGTTTGCCCTTTTTAAAAGCCTTTCCATTTCACTTATCACATCTTCCAGCATTTTCTACAGCCATGAGACTTGCTTTTTCAAATGAAAACAGAGATTATTTTGCAACACAAATCCAGGAGCTGGGGCAATAAGGAATACTAGATATTGAATCATGCAACAAAATACAGGAGCTGGCAACATTACAAACTGGACCCAAGTTTTATTGTAATTTATATATTTAGAACCTTTCATCTGAATGTATTAACTGCTTTATACATTCTGGGCTCAATACTGCTCTCCTTATTTAGCTAAAACTCCCATTAACCTCCATGAGTTTTGCCTTTTTCAAGATGTGATCTCTGGATGAATGGCACTACATATTAGTAAAAACACTTTGCAGGATTGTGACCTTAGTTACAGAAGATCTGTTCAGGTAAATATCTTTCCCAAAGTCCCATAGGAATTCTCTGTCAGTCAGAAATCAAAACCAGATCACCTTATTCTCCCCAAGAACCTCCATCCCAAGCTAATTTTAGATGGGCTGAGACAGAACTTCTTTTTACAGTTGTTGGAAGTTTACATCTATACAGTATAAGAAAATATCAGTACATGTGCTTCTAAGCTACCTGAGTTGCACCGGCTCTTCAAAATTTATAGCTCAAAAAAAGTTAATCCTACCTCCTGAAAATTTATCCTTTAGACCTAGATTTTCAGACTGACATGATTTTTGATGGTCTCAGGTTTTGGGTGCTCAATCTGATCCCCCCTGAAAATCAGTCCCTTTTTTTCTGCTGTCAGATTGGACAACCCAAAATCACTAATCACCTCTGAAAATCTCAGTCTTCTTGACAAAGCCCCTGTGAGATACAACAGTGTCATTATAACTTTGCCAATGGGTAAAATCTGTAGTAAATAATGGGCCTGATTCTGTAAGAGCCATCTTCCTGGAATGTCCCTTGGCTTCAGTAGGAGTTATTTACATAATGCTTGTAGGATCTAGCTAACCAACCTATCAGTGTCAAGTGACATATTCATAACAGTCTACAGGCCATGTCTTCTCTAAATCACAGTTGTGTGAAACATTTTCCCTTACTTCGCATTAGGTAACACCCTTGTGGCTATAATTTCCCACATAGGCAATTACTGTAAAATTAGGCAAGTATAATGTATTCATTTAGCTTTTTAATGTAATGAAACATCTAGAAATAAGCAGGAAGAGACAGTACTGACCATTCAGTTCTGTAGACAACAAGCAAGTGCTCCACAGACCACTAGTGGCTATGGACCCCTTCCTCGGAATCCCCACCACGTCTTAAACTGAATGCACTTAAAACAAACATGTGATCAGTATCTTCTTGAGAATGGACTTTTGTAATTTAGTTAGTAATAGAAGCTACATGCAGTTCCTCAAAGGATGGGGGTTAACAAAGGACATAATAGCAACTAGTGTTTTTGAAGGAGAAAAGAAAATACTATAGGCAGGCACAGGAAGTAGAAGCAGTGGAATAAATGGGAAATATCCCCACTAAATCTAGCTATCCCTTAATGGTCTGCTTTTGGGAAACCTTCTTAAACAAAGTCTTCAAAATCCACAGTAAAACTAATCACATTTCTCAAATGTGTAGAAAACAGGCAAATATGTGGCTTACCAGTGAAAGCCAACACAATTATCTAAGTTCTCAAACCCATAGAGAAAACTCTTCCTCTTCTCCAGGGATGCAACTTCTACAGAAGACATGCAGAGTCTTAACATCTGAGGATTTTTAATAGGTATCAAGCAAAGAAGCATTTCTAATTTGGTTTAAAACTTTCAGCAAGAAAGAACTGCTGCCCTAGATTCCTTAACTAAAAGACCTTATTAGCATCTTACAAAAACATAGTCTTATTATGGGAAGGGATACCACATTAAAATGCTAAAATTAAAAAAATGACCAAACTATCACAAAGACAGAATATCAAGTTTCCATGGAACACAGTTTGTTCAAATTATATTCAGACCTATTCAAGGTACCATCCTTATTAAGAAACCTCCTGTCCTAAAAGACTACTTTAAAGTATCTCAGCATATTTTATTTGTCCTCTGTTATAGATCCACCTCTGGTAAACAACCAATATGGTTGGTCTCTCGAGTGATAGCTTATGACATGTTTTACTGTGCTCTCATCAACCGTTCTAAATAATTTTCTAAGACATTACTCCCCAATAGAGATTTCTTCTGCTTAATGTCAAAATGATCTGCTAGATCTCCTATAAATGTGTTAAATAAAACCAGTGGAATGAATAGATTTTTCTAAACAATCTTTGGCCTTAATGCTGCACGTTACTGTGTAACTGCTGTCAGGCACTGTGTGCTCTCACCTCTCCTTGACTTCAAAAACTGTACAATTAACTAATCAGTTGCAGAGTCATGCAGATTGATAGACTTGTGTAACTTGCCATATGTTAAATTTGGAAAGCTGTGTTTAAATAACATCTTGGAAACTCAAAACTGAAATCTATTTTTCTCTACATTGATGCATGTTTAAGTTTTATTGTGGATATCAGCCTAACATCCTGTTTTAGATATAATAGCACAAATACCTCTTACTATTCTGTAAGCTCTTTTCCTTTCATAATGCTTCATATTAAAGAACTGTTTTCATACCTTCTATATACTGGGCTTGATTTATTCTCACGGGATAGGTATTAGCCCTCAGAGAGCAGTCAGTGTTTCTACTACAACTTTCTCCTGGAGGCTCTGCCAGAAGACGGTTTGAATTTACAGCTGAGTCTTCCCTGAAGCCATGCTATTGCCATTATCTGCCCAGAAAAACAGGCAGAACCTAAGTGTTTAAGATCTTGTTTGAAAACTCCATGTGGTAAATTCCTTGAGTCACTATTTCACTTTGGGCAGGTGAACGGCCGAGTTGACCCCATCCTTGTTTAACCCTGCAGTTCCAGGCAGAATCATCAAGGGATTATCAGTTCTGGCCATGCTGTGTTTGATCAAGTAACTGAGAGCAAAGCCCCCTCTGTTTTTGCCCATTCTGGGATAAACCGGGGTCCTGCCCAGCACCCAGCTCAAAGTAAGTTCACAGCTCCTCAAATGTGGTTGTGGGACTCAAAGAGCCTTTCTGGCAAGTCAGACTAGCTGGACAACAGCCCCCCTGGCCACATGCCACTGAGGGGAGTGTGGCAGGTGTGTAAAGCCCTAACACCAGGGCTATTCTTGAAGGGCCATGCTGCATGCTGAGGTGGCACAGAAGAGGCATCATGCCATGGACAATCAGGCCTGGAGTGCATCACACCTGAACAAACTTCCCCGAGGTCACAGCTAGTCAGCACAGGGAGGCGAGTGAGAGGACTCCCAGCAGCCATGCTCCATATGCCTGTGCTTTGCAAAGCTCTCCCCCTCTCCCGCTTGCTGGACTAGGAACCAACAGGGCACCACCTGCAGTAACCCCTCCCCTGGCTCCATCACCAGAGACCAAAGAGGCGGGAACTGCTACGAGGGGGGAGCGCTGAGGTAAACGGAGCGGGGATTCGTGCCGGGAGGAGAGCTCACAGAACGGAACAGCCGCCCCAGGGGCGGGGCGGGGCCGATCGAAGAGAAGAGCCGAGATTTGAAACGCCACCGCAACTCTACATGAGCGACGCGGGAGCGAGCCAATGAGAGGTCGGGAGAAAAGAGAGGCGTACGCTCCAATAGTATGCGAAGGAGGAGGAGCCTGTGAAGCCAATGGGTGTGTCTGTTGTTACGCTAGCGCCTTTTCCCGGAAGCGTGTGACAGCCCCAGGAAGCGGCGCCGTTTCGCTCTGCGGGCTGGGTGAGTGGGGAACTGTCAGCAGCTCGCTGCCCCGGTGCGCGGGAGACCCCGGAGCTGACAGGCTGTGAGAACAGAGGGGCCCTTAAAACTCGCCCTTCGGGGCAACCGGTACCGTCAGAGTCGAGGGGTGGGAGCCTGGGTCCCTTCCGCAGCGCCCTGGGGGCGAGGTCTCCAGTCACCCCAGCTTCACCCGTGGGAGGACTGTGATTCTCAGACTTTTGTACTGGTGACCCCTTTCATGTAGCGAGCTGCTGAGTACGACCCCCTTCCACCCCATACATTAAAAATACTTAAAAAATATAGTTAACACCCTTATAAGTTCTGGAGGCAAAGCACGGTTTGGAGTGGCGGCTGACAGGTTGTCATCTGTCACATAATAACTTGGTGACCCCCCTGAGTGATCCTGACCCCCAGTTTGAGAACCGCAGCAATAAGAGAAGGATGGTCTTGTGCTTAAGGTCTTGGGTGATCTCGATGCATTCCTGGCTCCACCACCTGGCTTCTTAAATACCTTCCTGCTGTTTCACATCTGATACTCCTTGATAAAACATAGGCGCCTGGTTTTATAACAGGCTTATTCAAAGTTATACAAGTGACAAAAGTGAGCTCTTGGACATGTTGTCTTTTTCATAATGTAATGAAAATACTGTAATGATAAATAAATAATAAGTAGTGTGTAATAAGCATGTCATAAAAACAAATTTTATATTTCCAAGATCACTGATTTTATAATTTATACTCAGGTAAAGGAGAAAATCCCTGGAAATATTCATTTTTAGGAGGGGGTTTGTGAGACTTTACATTTTAGTGAAAGGGGTTCACAGGTTGTTAACATTTGGGAACCACTCCTCTAGAAGAATAGCAATCAATGTTGAATAGTCATTTTAGTTCCCCCCCCCCCCCACAGTTATTGGAATCTTTGTGAGTATCACTATTTATTGGTTCATGTATTGTTTGGTCAATACTTTTAGAGGCATTGATGTTATTGTTTTGACAGACCATTCTGTGGTCTGAGAGTGAATGGCAGTATAATAATACTTGAGTGAATGATGGTATAATAATGTTCTGAGACATAACTATTTACTAAGTGGCTCATTGTCCATTGGTGAATCATGTTGCTTAATATTTTAATAATATTTTAAACTACTTAACAGGCATCAAAGTTACTTCAGTGGAAATCTACCAATATCTTTTAGGCTCACATAAGTATAGTTCTGAAGTGACCCATGAGCCTCATCAGTCAATAACATTTTGGATTAAATTATTACCTTAGTTCAGCAATAGAATCCAATCATGCAGAGTCCAATTAAAATCAATTTTGTAACTGTAATGTCTGATTATTCTAGATGAAAGAACACAGGATAAATATTTTCTTTTCAATTTTTGATGCTCTTAAAAGCACTTCTCATAGTCAATTTCTACTTTGGGGCATGCCTTTTCTCAGGCACTCAAGAGAATGCCGATTGGTAACAGCAGCAGCATAGCCAAAACTGAAACTAATAGGCATATTGTGCACAGAGATTCAGAATGGTGGTTCTGAGCATGTTTGGCATTGTTGTTGAGATGGCATGTACAAATGATGATACTGAATGTCAACAAGGAGCAGAAAAACATTAATTCTAAATGTGCATGAATAGTCAACAAATACTGTACTAAAAAGGTTGACATATTGAAGCACACAGTGAAAGTAGTAATGGATATAGCAGCAAGCTTCCGAGTAAGTCTGTTTTATGTAATTGTACAGAAGTTAACAATAGTAACTATGGAAATGGAGTAGCAATATTATCACTCTTACTTGGAAATCTAGCATAATTACAAGATTACATAATTGTTTGCTACACAAGTAATGAAAAGAAAACTGTTGTCTTTCCATGAATTGTATTAATTTATAGTTTTGTTGCTGCCTTATTTTGATTGAATTGGACTCCTGAAAATCTATAAAATAGTGTTTTCAAAATATTCAGGTTAAAAGGAAAATCTGGAGGAGAAAATGATTACAGTACACAAACTGCTTAAGGGGCCTATCCAGGTTAAAGGATCTTCTTTGGACAGTTCCTAGTCTATGGATGTGTTATGGCTTTCTTGTAGTCCAGGTGCAGAGCATGCTACTGATTCTGAAGGGTTGAGGAACATACCCTTGTCACTTACTGTGGAATACAACATAATTTAGACGCTTCATCTGAGAATCTTGTATTGTTTTACAAAGATTTGGTATGTATTAGAAGTCATCTCCAGTTTACAGAGAAAGAAACTGATGTACAGAGCAGTTAAATATGTCTAATTTACCTAATTTGGAAATATAATCTAGGCCTCTGCTCTAACCACTAGGCATCACTAAGCATCATGCAGCCCCTTATAATCATTCCCTTCTCTTTGCTAGATTAACTTTACTGATAATGAGGATTATGGATCTGAGGTTGACTGGAATACATCAGTGAATTTACTAAGTATTTAGTGATCTATTTCTTTTTTTTTAATCTCAAAGCTGTGCTATGGGGCTGTTTCTCTTTTATCTGATATGTAACTTGAGGGAGACATCTTCAAGGATCCATCTCCAAAAACAAGCTCCTTCAGATGATTTCTATTCTTCAAGAAGGAAGACAACAAAGGAGTGGGATAAACTGAAAATTAAACAATCAGTCCTGCCAAAAGGAGGGGCAAAAAAATCTGGTGAAGGAGACTGCAGCTCTCCAGAAACACAAAGTTGATCAGTGGAGGAGGACTGGTAGCATATCTGAGAAATGGGAGCAAAAGAGCTTTCCCCCATCCTTGGCTGCCAATTTTTTTAATGCTTTGTGCCTACAGCTTGGGTTTGTTGCCTTTTGCCTTCTTGGAGTGGGGGACAGTCAGTATGCTGTGGATCCAGAGGGAACAGTTGATAGGCTGAAGATGGAAAGTATTAATATTTAGATCTTGTAAAGGAGCACTACACACATCTTACACACCACAGTCCTTTCAGTGGCAGTCTCTTGCTTTGTGCAGCTAACTTGGTCTTCAGTGAATGGCTGACTTTTCCCCCTGTTTTGATAAAATTGCAAAGAGGCCAACCACTGTATTTTTCCAACTCTTGAGCAATCTGGAAGCCTGCTGATGTGGTTTCTGTTCTTGTATTATTTTGTTTATTTCCACTTTATGGCTGACTCTTGCAAGCAGAGAACTTTCAAAATAAAAACCAGTGGTCAACAACACATTCTCTCATGGAATGACATTCTGTTTCCTTGATAACAAAGCCTCCAATAACTAAATCCACTATTGGAAAACATAATCCTAACTATACATATAAAATGATGGGATCTAAATTAGCTGTTGCCACTCAAGAAAGAGATCTTAGCGTTATTGTGGATAGTTCTCTGAAAACATCCACTCACTGTGCAGTAGCAGTCAAAAAAACTAACAATGTTGGGAATCATTAAGGGATATATAATAAGATAGAAAATATCATATTGCATCTATATGAATCCATGGTACACCCACATCTTGAATACTGCATGTAGATGTGGTTTCCCCATCTCAAAAAGATATATATTCGAATAGTAAAAGGTTCAGAAAAGGCTGAAAAAAATGAGTAGGGGTATGGAATGGCTTTGATATGAGGAGAGAATAATAAGAGTGGGGACTTTTCAGCTTGGAAAAGAGATGACTAAAGAGGAGGATACGATAGAGGTCTATAAAATCATGATTGATGTGAAGAAAGTAAATAAGGAAGTGTTGTTTACTCCTCATAACACAAGAATCGGGGGGGGGGCACCAAATGAAATTAATAGGCAGCAGGTTTAAAACAAACAAAAGGAAGTATTTCTTCACACAATGCACAGTCAGTCTGTGGAACTCCTTGATAGGGGATGTTGTGAAGTCCAAGACTATAATAGGGTTAAAAAAAGAACTAGATAAGTTCCTGGAGGATAGGTCTATCAATGGCTATTCACTGGGATGGGCAGGGATGGTGGCCCAGCTCTGTTTGCCAGAAGCATGGGAATGGGGGATGGATCACTTGATGATTACCTGTTCTGTTCCTTCCCTCTGGGACATCTGGCATTGGCTACTGTCGGAAGACGGGCTACTGGGCTAGATGAACCTTTGGTCTAACCCAGTATGGCTGTTCTTATAGTTGCTCCTTATTAAATATCTCAAGTTACTTAAACAAATTGAGAGATTTTATTTAGTTTAGTGATTTGAGATGTGCCTAAGTAAGACACCTGCTGAAATTTGAACACTTGAAAACTTGGGGGCATTTAGGCCTTCTCCACAAAAATGTGTACAATAAACTGGATTGTGTCCAGTATTCTCTCCATTGTGTAAATGAAGATATTGAGATGGTCAAATGCTCTGTGATAGGAAATAAAATGAAGTTGTGAGATGCCTAATGCAGGTTGATTCAACTGAAGACAAGCTGAGGGAGATTAGGCTATTGTGCTATGGGCATATCCAGTGGAGATTTGAAAGCTATTATCCGTAGGATGGCTCTTGAAATGATCATGGATGGAAGGAGACCAAAGACTCAGTATGTGGACCTGGTCCTTGCCGTCTTATTTATATCTGCCTCTGATACTTCCACTGCATGCATCCGATGAAGTGGGTATTAGCCCACGAAAGCTTATGCTTCAATACTTTTGTTAGTCTTTAAGGTGTCACAGGACTCTTTGTCGCTTCTGCAAACCCAGACTAACATGGCTACCTCTCTGATTCCTAAGTATGTGGACTTGATATCAGCCAACCTCAGAGAGATCAATCTGCATGACAATCTGGCATGTGATCATGTGTTTTAGAAGAAGGAAAGTGACAAGAAAGAAGAAGAAATTGGATTGTTTCCCATTATCTTAATTCAATGGCTTTCCAACTTTCATTTTTCAGACCACTTACTAGATGTCAATTTAGGGAACAACCTTCATTCACACCAAACCCAAATCCCTTACTGCTTGATTTCACAAACAGTTTAATGCTTGTGGACTGTTGTGTAGTTCTCCATAAATTACAGGTGATCATTGACAACCACTTCTCTTACCGTTTAGAGTATTTCTGGACAGAATGGTATTTTGTAATGGGACAATTTCTCCCAAAATACTGGACTGGAACAACTTGTTTTTCCTTATCTGTTACAAATGAACTTTGTTTCTTTGAAAACCTGACTATTCTAAAATGGGAAACCTCATTCTATTCCTAGTTAGTCAGTGCTTTTTGCATATTCCTATAAATGACAGCTTTTGCCAAGTAATTGGTCTCTAAGTATTTTGACACATTACCTAAACAATACCTAGATGGATGTCACATTCTCCAGAGTTTAGAATAGAGGAATAAGATCAACGCTAGGATATCTGCTTGTCTACAGTAGAGTTCTTACTGCTGCTATCACCAATGTAGTTGCACTGGTGGGAAGTATAATGAAAAAAAATAAATAGAGAGAGACACACACTTCATTTTGCCTCACTCCTACTCCCCCAAGGCGTGTAATTTGATCTGCGCCTCCTTTATTCCAGCTGGGAAATAAGGTGAAAAGCACGCACTTCTGGGAAATCTGGGTTGTGACTATGAACTGCGCTTTTGTTGGTAAATGCCTAAAATATCAAATGTGAATATCTTACCTTGCTTTGTCTTTTATACATAGCGCAAAAATATTTTCATTGTTATCCTTATATAAAGTAACCAATGTTGTGGTTTAATTTGAAAACAATATTTATGAAGAGTTGCTTTTTACCTGCATAATGCTAGGTGCTAATATCAATGTGTGTTTAAATTTGTTTAATTTACTATTATCAGTTATTTAAAATGTTCTATCTCAGCAATAGTCTATCCATTTCTTTTAACTCTTGACTTAAAGGAAAATTTGGGTGGATTTTTTAAGTCAATATTTCTAGCAAAATGATTGACAAATCCCAGAAAAGGTAGCTGGTCTGTGTGCCCCAGTTTGTAAGAGGGCTGGACTTTTCAAAATTGGTTTAAAAAATACACCCACCCTAATGATGTATAGAATATGGATGAAAATTCAGACTACTGTCAAAGTAGGTCAGAGGTCACCTGCCAACGTTGACAGTTTTTTTCTTTCTATTTCCACTATTTTTAAAAAAAGTTACTGCCCCTCAGTAATCCTAATGTCTTCATTAAAATTGAAGGTCCTCTTAACCCTTGAAAAATGAGCTGCGTTTGAAAGTGTTGCTCAAACGTGTTTGTTCTCTGTACTGAATTTGACCATGTTAAGCTTGTCTATATAGACCCCAGCACATTCTGTTCAATAATCTGCCTCTTGAGATGGAAGAAATATTTTCAAATGCAGCTCGTTTGCTTTACCATGATTCCATCATATTTCTGTGGCTTAAAGCATAGTTTGTTGTTGTTGTTTTTTATAAAAGCAGCTCAGATCTATCTTGTCCAGTTCATCTCTGTGCAAACCACTGGGCTCTAGCCAAATGCAATTGAAACTGCTGTCAGCTGCACAGAAAAAATACATGCTACATGAGAAGAATGCAAAGGGGGAATTATTGAAATGGCTTAAACATAAGGCAGCTGTGAGAAGGGCTTTCTTGGTTGAAAGTGAATAAATGTTTTTGAATCTTTGACTTGTCAAATAGAACATAAATGTAATTCACACATTATAAAAGTAAGTGTGCATTCTCACACCACCAAGAATGGTACTGAAAGAAAATGGAGACAAATAGATTCTTCCTTGGCCTAATGATATAGTGGTCAGTTGAGGCAAATTCAAAAGAGTGAGTAAATAGAGTATGTATTATTGTTGTGGCACACAAAACTATCAGAATTTAGTGACTAATGTAATGGACTTTAGCTGTGCATTAGTATTGTAGCATAAAGAACAGTTTCTGATTGGTTGTGTAATGGTTGACATTGCAGTGGTAACTAACAGATGTTATTCATGATGGTTATTTACAAAAACGTATAACAAATGGCTTCACATTTCAGACATTTTGATTGACAGTTCTTCAGAGCAAGATGGGTTTGTCAAATTTTGAGCTAATTGTTCCTCATTAGCCAAATGGTGCTAAACCAAATCAAAAGAGAATACATATATTGTGCATTTAAGTGCGCCTCTCCTCCCATGCAGACACCAGATCATGTATTTTAACAGACACCTTATAATAGAATGCACACTATGCTGTCAGACTCAATCGTCAGTCGGCATCAGAGTAATGATTAGCATAAGAATGCCAGTTACCTGCATTGTCACTGTGTCACTTTCAGAATCAGCAGTGCATTTAGAAGCAGAATACTTAATTGCAGAATATTTGCAACTCTTGTTTCAGACTTAGCTGTATTTGTCTGTTAGTAATAACCAAGTTCAGTGGTAGAATAAAATTCCATTGCAGCAGTAGAAGGCTTTTGCTATCACTTTGACCTTTATATCTTTCCTTTTCCTCACTGAAGATAGTGAGATTAGAGCCAAATAAACTCATTCACTCTTTATTTACAGCGAAGACCTTGATGGGCCATCTTCAACTTTTTAATATTAATTAATTCTCTGGCAATAATGGGCCTTGTCATTAAACATTGAACAGCGCAAATACTTAAGAATTTTGTTAGAGAATACATTAGCCTCATCATTGTATCTTTATTTTGTTTAACCTTTTCCTGTTGAGTTCTCCCCACAAACTGGAGAATGATTCTGTGTGGCCTTACAATTTGTAGTGCTTGCTTTGGGATCTGGCTGCAAGTATCTTCCTGTCTATGGAAAATAACACATTGTAGAATACCAGACAGGGAACTGAAAACCCCTGAATTTTAATGACAGCTCCATCAGACTTGTGCTCATGAACAGTCAGTTTTTCATGTGTCTGCTGACTTTTGGGTATCCACCTTCAGACACTTTGGGCTACCTAACTTCTCAATGGAATCTTGCTCAGCAATTCTGCTCCCTGCATATATGTAGTCTCATCTGCTGCATTTAGTGACAAAAGTAAGATTTCCCCCCCCCCATTGTCTTTACATTAAAAACTAGCTTCCAATCAAGGTGGCAGTCTATGATGGGGTAATTAGTGAAATGGTGATACCATAAGAGACTAAATACTAAGAAATTGAGACAGGAAGCAGTAGTAGTCTGGTTTAAAACTTTTTGTTTAACTTCAGTGACCAATATGTTGGCAAACAAAACAGATGGCTATTGGCAAAGTTACAGAAATATACAGCAATGAATTGTCAGTTCCCATATGGCAGAATGAAGGTTTGCTTTCCTGGTCTAAAAAAGTGGCTGCTTTAACTTAGACAAGCCCCTCCTCACTTACAGGGAACAATTTTCTCAGTTCCATGAAAATTCTGTCTTTATTACTTTATTTCATACAACATACAGCACTTACTAGTACCTATAAAAATATAGACGAGAACTCAACCCTAAAATGCTTACAGGTGAGGAGGCCCAACCTGTGTCCTATTTGTTTTGGTAAGTGGCATGTGTAGTTTTTGTTGTTGTTGTTGTTGTTGTTTTTTAAAAAGCACTTCCAAAAAGTGTGTAAATTTGTGGGTTTTGGTAAATTTGATATTTTAGGCATGTAAGTAGTACTGTTAAAGTCCTAGATAGTGTTCACAGGGTTGTCCCTATTAATCTTAAAAACATTTGTAGGAAGCTGTAACTGTCACACATTTAGATGAGACCCCACTGTATTCATTTAAATGTATAAATTTGGATAATTATTCCCCCTCCCCATTTTGTTTACAGTATCAACCAACTATGTAGATATCTAGCTTTTTTTAAACTTCCACTTAGACCCTTTGCCCACATCCTCTTTTGTTCCTCAGTAAACAACCAGACTTTCACTTTCTTCAGCCAATAAAATATTTGATTCTTAGACACAAGACACACACTTCCTCTGTTCTGTAGCCTGACTGTCTCTGTACTAGTTGCAACTTCCACTCTGCTTGGAGTCAAGAAAGTCACTTCTTGTCCAGATCGAATGACCTGAATCTGAATTGTGACCTGAGTCACAAGTTGGTAAGTAAGGCGCCATTAGGCTTGGATGATATTATATTTTGACAGTTCTATTTGTGAAATTTTCCCTCATGAACTAGGTTAATCTTGAGTCAGTCAGCTGCCTTATCCACTAACTGTCCCTCCCTCAACTTTGTTCAGAAAAAGCTGTATGTTGTAATGTCTTGAGTGTCATAACAATATGTGTATTAACCGTTATTGAGCAGTTGTAAAAATACTTTAATAACTAAACTGATAACTATACAACTGATACCATTTGCATCAGAGTTCAAACTTCCCGTTAAGCCTATACAGTTTAGTTGCTGTATGTATGAAGAAAATTCCAAATACCTTCAACAGTGCCTCTCTACTTCAAAATCTAATCTGCCTAAACTGTTGTGTCCATTTCAGTTACTTCTGATCAGTGTGTGGGGCCTAGATTAGTAGTGTCTCTGGAATGCAGGTGGCATCACTGCAGTGCAAGGATCCATCATAAGTTCCTATCCTTCTCTAGATTGTGCTCCTGTAAAAGATAAGGAGGTCGGTATTATAACATCCATATTGGCTTTCTTCAACATCATTTTTTGTAGTTTTAGGCCATCAGCCATAATAGATGTTATATTATATAAAGGGAGGTCACTCTCTCCCAAACAGGGCCGATTCCAGGCACCAGCTGAGGAAGCACGTGCCTAGAGGGGCACATTTTAAAGGGTGGAAATCCGGTAAGTCTTGGGGCAGCACAATTCAGCTCTCCCCTCCCCCCCCCTTTTTTTTTTTGCTTGGGGCGGCAAAAAAGGTTGGTCCAGCCCTGCTCCCAAATCAAGATTGACATGAGTCCGACCAGAAGGACAGGCCTAGCAAGAGGACATGAAGTACTTGCCAACTTGCCGGTCTTCAAGAAGAATGCTAGTCTTATAGACTCACACTGGGTAAAGGGGGAAAAAGAACTCATGCCATCGTTCCTCTAGCCTGGAGCAGGGATCAGAATCTGGCCTCAACTGTGAAACAGGAGTATTGGTTTGTCCCTGAGCCAGCCAGTTAGTACTTTTTAAAAAAAAAAAGTTGGTGTTTTAAGGATAGTCTTCTATTGCGCAAGAGCCGGTGTGTCACTTTTGGTAGTAAGGACACATCTTTAAAATCCTTTGCCTCTTGAAACATTGCAAATTCTCTCAACTCTAGTTTTATGAAAAGTTTTAACAAGTGCACAAAGTGCAAATAAATTCTCTCACTTGTATAGTGTAACAGTTCTCCTACAAAAACAGGGAGGACAATGCTCAGCCCTGGTCAGAGCAAGCTGAACTTTCCAGCTTTTCTCACTTTTAAACTTTTGGGTGTGTTTTTTCTTAATGTTCTTATCTTTATACTTTATACTGCGTATAAATCTCTTAAGAGTGTGTTCACCGTTTTTGTCCATTTTGCTGAATATTTTTTTTCTCTAAACTATGTGAAAATAAAACAGACAAAGCATCTGGGAGAATAGTGGAAGGAATACTTGGAGTGAGGTAGTTGGACTATATGAAGTTAGCATGACAGTTGGGAGAGCAAAGTTAGTATATTCCTTACCATATTTCCTCTTCACTGTCTTCCTATGTTGAGGATGGCTTGCTATTTAAATTATGGACGGCTTAGTTGTGAACATCCTAAAATTCGGCATTTGTCTTGTTTTTTTTAGTAAAAACGTTCAGATACAGAGTGTCTGGTACTAGTGCAGTACTCAGACAAAGCCCACCAAAGACCCTTTTAGATATGAGACAGGAATGGAAAGAAGTTGTTGAAATGCTGTGGCAGGCCATTGTACTGCTGTTAACTGTTGTCCATGAATACATGATTCCTATTACCAGAAATCTTATGTCTTGTACTCTTTTAATAAAAAGGAAGAAAAACTTTTGGCACTTTTTTAACAGAGCTTATGAGGATAACTTGCAGTTAACTGTGTGTCCTTGAGGAATCAATTTTTAAAAACAAACCAAAAAACCCCCAAAGGATTGAACCAGCCAAATTCAATCCTATAAATATCTCTGCCCACAGACAACCTCTCACCCCCTTGAAATTTAAAAAAAGGGAGAGAAGGCTTTTTGCCCAGCATAAACATGGGACTGGACAGTTGCCATTCATTGTCTTTTATTTTAAGTATCATATTCAAGCAAGGTATTGTCAAGAAAGACTGACTGCCAGTTACATTAAAGTCTGGCATTGTCTTTGAGAACAACAGTTGAAAGAAATGGTAAAAAGCTGCCAGCTAAGGTAAATCTGTTCTTAGGGTTTTTTCATTATAGTGTTAGAGTAATAGTACCTAGTGAGCTGAAAGCTGGTTTCTCTCCTAAACTCAATCTTCAGTCAGTAATCATTTCAGCTAAAATATTCCTTTTGTGCTGAAAGCTCCATGCTAGCTCTCCATTTACGGACTAATTATGTGAGTCATAAGCACTTGAGAGACCAGGTGCTGGAGCAGGTCAGGAATGAGGAACAATTTGTATTACAAGAACATATCTGCCCAATCAGGATCAGGGCCCCACTCTGCTAGATGCTGTGCACACAGACAGGTAGACTCAGTCCTTCCCTCAAAGAGCTTGCAATCTAATTAGTATCTCCCTTACTGGCTAAAGCTTGAGGGCCTGATCCCCACTTCCATCAGTGGGGTTATGTTTTCATCTCTCTCTCTTCTCCCCCACCTCCCTTCAGTGAGTATTGAACTGGGCCTTGAAAGAGAATGGTCTAGTGTAAACAAGTGGCCTCCTACCAGACACCCCTCAGCACAGCCTTGCAAGTGGCCCTTCATCTCATTTGCCCTCTTGGGTAACCCAAAGTACTCCAGGCTCTTACTTACACTGGCCCCCAGGAGAGGCATTTTTATTATGAAAGCCTTGTGCAAATGGTCTAACAAAAATCCCAAAATGTAGTCCATATCTATCACCTCAGTACATACAGTTCTTGTTCTCACCGTACCTCATTGTCTTCTGTCACAGACTCCTTCTCTGTCTTCCTTCGTTCCACTTCCAGGACAGTCACCCCAGCCCTTCCTTCTTGGGTGTAGCTCTGCTCTTCCTAGAGGAAACTCCCATACTTTCTCTGCTGGGAGCATCCTTGCTAGTGGAACATCCCTCATTCCCACAGTCCTCTCACCGTTCCTCAAATGATGCAAAGAGGCATCATCTGGTAAGCTCCTCCACTACTCGCCCTTCCTTCAACCCTCTCTGGCCCTTGACTCTGGTTTAGAACCAGCAGGCATCTCCCTCTGCTAATGCTCCAACCCTGGATCTCTGGCTTGGAGATGCCAGCCAGCAAACCCCTCTTTCTGCTCTCCTGCCTTCAGCCTTCTCCTAGGAACCACTTTCTGTCTCTGGCAGCTCTCCTCTCCTGCCCTTCCCCTGACTGAACACTTATAGCCCTCCAGCTGCTTTCCTGCTCTCTTAATTGGCCCAGCTGGAAGCACCTAGACTGGAAAAGGTGCTCTGATCCCAGTTTCATTTAGTGGGCCAGAAACCCTGTTATACATGGCTAGAACTGACAGGTAATGAAGAATTCTCTGTAAGCTTCAGAGCTGTCACTGAAAACCAAGGTTCAAACAATTCTTATTCCACCCAATAGAGGGCAGTGGTTAACAACATAGGTATCCCTTTTTTCTGTAATGAGCTGGCTACTATGGGATACCATCAGTGTGCAACCTTGTGTATCTTCTCTTGACATGTTTTCTTAAATTGGAAAAAAATAAATAAAGTTGCTGTTCCTAGAAGTGCTGGAATCCTATGATGTTTCAAATCTCTGCCTTTTTAAAGATCCTGTATAAATGCATTCTCTTTAACATCTGAGTACTAGATCAGTTGTCCTATTTTCCCTTACACTGAAGATTTTTTCATTGTCACTATATGTGACCCATTTTTGCATTGATTTTTGAGATTGAGAATCTACTGCATGGCTTACTTTCTTCCACAGTGCCAACTGGACATCAATTTAGTCTCTAGTTTATGGTATCCCATCTTAACAGAGAAATTATTCCATATAGCTAAGTCCTTATCTAATGGAGCATTACAAATCAGAACTTTATCAAGTCACTGCTTGGAAGAGTAATTATTTTATGTATAGGAGCAGAGATTAAAATACTACTCTATCTGTCCCCCTCATCCCCGTCCCTTTGCAGTTCTGTCCATTGTGTTGGTTCCATTTCAGGTTAAATAATCTGCAGCAGAGAAGAGTCCTTTGTGGAATATTGGTGACTGGAAGGCTGAGTTTGTTGTGCCATGATGGTGACAGCAGGTCAGTTGTAATGCTGAACTCTGACTTGGGAGGAGCCAGCAGCTTGTCAGGCTGTTAATTTAAATCTATATAAATGGTGTACTCGTAGCTCTGCTTTCGATGGTAAACCGGAATAGTGTGAACTGTTGTGGAAAAATCTTGGTTCTATTGAAATTTTAAAATATGGAATATCACAGAAGACCTTAGCCATGTGCTATAAAAGAAAAAGACTGAATTAAAATCAGTATGTGTTTCAGGAAATGAAAGAATAATTTTTTTCAATCATATTCTTGGATTTATAAAAATCTTTACATTTTATTTTTAGTACAAATCACTTCAGTCACTGCTCAGCAGGGCAAAATAAATTAATTGCCCAGAATGGTTACAGAGTTTAGGTTTTGATTTCTTTCATCCCCATCTCTGTACTCTGGAAACTTTCACGCAGGGGAAGCTGTCCATATCAGTGGAACAGGCATGCTCAGTTAATAGGGTTCTAATAATTGTTTGTTTCAGCTGTGGCAAAAAATAAGGTCATGGTGCAATTTTATTACCAGACAAGTTTCTATTGGGGCAATGTAGAAAATATTTGAAAGCACTTATGAGTATCTGATCTGTAAAGAATATTTATCATGCCTCTAAATGTGGTCAGAATTTTAAAGTTGCTGGAAACAGGTTAATCGAAATTTATGTTCTGTTCCCAGTCTATTAAATATATACTCTGTTGCTGATAATATTTATCCCCTCTACTACATCACCTCTTCCTCCCCTCCTCACCCCCAGTTTTTAATAGGTAGCTCTACAGAAAAGATGGAGCTCTTAGTTTCTCATCAAACACTTTTGATGCCACTTTTTCCAGCTGCTGCTGTAGTATACATGAGTGTGCTTCTCTAAGTTTGCTTCTTAAAGAAAAAACCTTGACAAGAATGTGTTGCCTGATTTGTTGGTGCAGACCAAAGAGCATCACTATTGCACTGTACTGGCAACAAGTAGAAAATTCTGAGATAAATCCTTTGTCTTCCCTGCTTTGGCAGGAAAGTTAGTGCTCTAGGTACTGCTCCTAGAATATATCAATGTTCTCCTGTCATTTGTTTTTTTGCAAAAGTTCTAAATTGAATTCCAATTTAAGTAACACTGACAATAGTGAGGAATTTTGCAAACAAACGTACCATTGAAATCCTGTTGATTTCAATATGGAATGCTGTTGTTAATGATAACAGCAGGAACTTTAAGCTCCAGGATGGATGTAAGGTTATGCTTCTGGAAATTGCAACGTAATTTCCTTTATTGCATTTGTTCATAGGTTGTTGCAGTATGACCTTGTACTAACCCTTTCGGAAGGAGCAAGACTTCACCAGCTGTTATCCATGTGCATTCTTTTCTTCAAGTTTGATCCTCGTCCAGTTTCAAAAAATGCATACAGGTAATCATAAATAAATGCTTTTCTTAACAACCTTAGTTTGTTACTTTTACTTTAACCCTGGGCAATAATGCTTCATCTCAAATCAGAGTGAAGTGCTTCATATTGTGCTGGTATAATGCCACCATTCCATGATGTTGTTTACGTTTCTCTTAAGTGAAAAAGTTAGTCTGCTCTGAGCTGCGTTCAGCAGTTTCCATAGCCAATGGTACGCAAGGGAGTGATGTAGATATGTCACATTTGACTCCCTAACCCAGTGGATCTAGGTACCCATTTGCAGTAGGGTGGACTGGAGGTGATGAAGCAAAACTCCAACCAACAACTTCTAGGGTTTTAGCTGAACCACTCAGCCCCCATGCCTATTAGCATTGTATTACTATTATTGTATTTATCTGTAATGTGTTGATTTCACTTGACACTAACTGTTTCATATTGCTCCTGGAAGCACAAGAGCTTATATGGATCTGTTTGCTGTCTGTAGAGTCAAATATCGGACAAATAATTTTAAACTTGTATGAATGTATGTCTGTCCTTTTTATGTTGAAAAGAAAATTACCATAGCTCTGTCGGTACAAAGAAATTGAGAACGAAAAAATTATCCATCCGGTGCTCTGTCTGCATCTTGCATACATCTGATTTTTTAAAAGCAAAAAGGATTGCCAGGAATCCCAAGACTTGTATTGAATTAATATGTTTGATCCATTTAGGCTGTTTTTTCTATGTTAAATAACAAAAGGCAGATGTGTCAATTTAATGATGCCTCCAGGGCAATCCCGGAGGCCTATGTTGTAATCATACTTATTTGGAAAGTTGTATAACAAGCAAATTTTATGCCACATTACTTTAAATATAGAATGTTTCGGTTTTGCTAGCAATGAAAGAGTTACACCAAGTTTGGAACTATTGATTGCTGGCAGGAAAATAACTGGCTATCAGTGTCAAAATAGGAAGGAAAGTGAGGAATACTTGTAGCACCTTAGAGACTAACTAGTTTATTTCAGCATAAGCTTTCATGAGCTATAGCTCACTTCGTCGGATGCATAGAATGGAACAGAAGTAAAATGCATTTATACACACAGAAAGAAAATGAAAAAAAATTGTACATTAGCATACCAATTCTAAGAGGGCTGTTAAATGTAGATGGTCCATTATCACTAGGAGAAAAGTACACCTTTTGAAATGGAGATCTGTTGTCAGTAACTCAGGAAATGCAATTAATTACTGTAATGAGAGAACCAGTCTGAACTTCTGACTAGGCAATCAGCCTGGATGAGCCATTTAAGAAGGACAGTAGAACTTTGAAGGAGATCCTGAGGTGCTGCTTTGACACTGCAAGGTCATCTGATGATGTTACCAAAGTACCACTTTGGAAACTGCTGATAGATTTCCATTGGGGAAAAGGATTCTTGCCTTATGTAAATCCTATTTAAGGCTGGGAAGTGAGTCAATCAGGGCTCTTCTCCATTGCTTCCCCCACCCAAGAAGGAAAACTGCTGAAAGCACCTAGAGAGACAAAGGAACTAAGCTGGAGAAAAGCAAGGGCTGAGTCCAGGCTGAGACAGGGGTCTAGTCTGTAAAGAGAAATAATTGGAATTTTAAGGTACAGAAACTTACCTGCCAAAAACATTTAGGGTAAGAAATTACATTTTGTAACCTGTTTGTTTTGTGAATTAAGTTTAGGTTGTGTGTGTTTTTATTTGCTTAGTAATCTGCTTTGTTCAGTTTGCTATCCCTTATCACTTACAATTTACTTTTTATAGTTCATACACTTATTTCTTGTTTATTCCCAAATCCAGTTTGTGCAATTCATATCTGGGGGTGGGAAGCTGTGTATATCTCCCTCCACCAGTCCAGGGGATATGCTTCTGTGGTGGTGATGCTTGTTTTTTTTAAAAAAAAACTGTGACTGAACTCATTGGAGGAGAACCATATGTCTCCTGTTCCATGGTTTTACCCGCATTCTGCCATGTATTTTGTATTATAGTCATCTCAGATAACGACTCCGCATATGTTCATTTTAAGAGCACTTCCACTGCAGATTTGACAGAACACAAAAAAGGCTCCGATATCAGATTTCTAAAGATAGCTGCAACACTGGACCCAAGGTTTAAGAATCTGACGAGCCTTCCAAAATCTGAGGGACGAGGTGTGGAGCATGCTTTCAGAAGTCTTAAAAGAGCAACACTCTGATGCAGAAACTACAGAACCCGAACCACCAAAAAAGAAAATCAGCCTTCTGTTGGTGGCATCTGATTCAGGTGATGGAAATGAACAGGTATCGGTCTGCCCTGCTTTGGATCATTATCAAGCAAAATCCATTGTCAGCATGGATGCATGTCCTCTGGAATGGTTGTAGAAGCATGAAGAAGGGACATATGAATCTTTAGCATATTTGGCACATAAATGTCTTGCGATGCCAGCTACAACAATGCCATGCAAACGCCTGTTCTCACTTTCAAGTGACATTGTAAATAAGTGGGCAGCATTATCTCCTGCAAATGTGAATAAACTTGTTTGAGCGATTGGCTAAACAAGAAGTACGACAGGCCTTAAAGTTTTACATTGTTTTATTTTTGAATGCAGTTATTTCTTTGTATATAATTCTACATTTGTAAGTTTAATGTTCAGGAGAAAGAGATTGCACTTCAGTGTTTTATTAGGTGAATTGAAAAATACGATTTCTTTGGTATTTTTACAGTGCAAATATTTGTACTCAAAAATAGAGTGAGCACTGTACACTTTGTATTCTGTAATGTAATTGAAAATGTAGAAAACACCTGAAAATATTTAAATAAATGGTATTCTATTATTGTTTAACAGTATGATTAATTGTGTGATTAATTTTTTTAATCGCTTGACAGCCCTAGTAGCCACTACACTTAAAGTATGCTTTCTCTTCAATTTATAATCAGGATCAAATTCTTAGCTAGCCAAAAGGCACTGGAATTTGTCCATTTTGTTCAGGCACTAGAAGCAATGTGCAAAGATCAAGCATGTGGGACATCATACTGAAATCGTAATGGCACTGAGAACCTTTGTGTATGAATAGAGGACTGATTTCTCTAGGCCTGCTGATCTGGCACCTATTCAAGCACTAAATACATTCTAAAAGCGATTTAAGGAGAAGACTCTTTTTTCTTTTCTTTTTTTAAACTCAAATTGTAAAATAAGATGACATAAACAGGCCAAATCAGACTTGAGTTCTGACTTTAACTTGCCCCATTGTGTCTAATGTGAACATCACAAGTAAAAATACTTTTCTCATCCTGCGGTAACTTTGGGTAAATGCTTGGTCTAAAATCACTACTTCAGCTCTCCTCACCTTTCGTCTGCTCTGTCTTTTATTGTTTTATTGTTGGGGTATTCAAATGCTGAAAAAGATCCAAGAGAATTTGGCAAGATTATTCCAGGAAGTCCATGTGATATTTTGTTTAGATGCTTTTCATTAGGACATCTTTGGAAACCACGTTATAGATGCATTCAAAAAGTGTAGGGTGCATGACCGTTTTGGTTGTTCTTAACATCACTTCAAATGCCAAATATTAACCCATGAAAATTGGGGTTTGCAATACAACACAGTCTCAAATTTTAGATTTGGCTCTAGAATGCGGCAATAAGTAACAATAATCTTATCTGTTCTAGAACACGTGGGCATTTTTCTGTTTGGAGCACTTACAAAAATACTTACAGGGGAAATTTTAGCACTTTACTTCATTTCAGCATGTCAAAGGACTATCTAAAATGGATCTTTTCCATGGGTCATGCCAGTGGATTACACTATATTGCAGGTCAAATTACTAAAACTTTCACTTATCTCAAATATACATTAGTGCTTCTCATGTTTAAAAATTCTAGTTAAAAAGGATATGCTTTCTGTTCTCTGAAAAAGTGTACTGTGCTAACACGCTGGGAATGTGTCACTGACATGGCCCCGCTACACTTACCATGTTGTGTTTGGATCCATATGCTGGGTCCGTGTGCGTTAAGCTTCCCTGGACCTGAGTAGGCTCCAGCACTGTCTCTCAGCACTGCCTCTTTGTTGTCTGGCCCCACTTCTTTGAAGTAGGACCTTGGGTTCAGCTGCCCTACTCCTCAGGATCATTGCTGAACCTCCCTCATGCTCCCTAACCACACCTTCCTCAGAGCTCCACCCTAGTGGGTGCTCAAGTTCTATTTCACCCTGTGGGATCGCTCACTAGTTGAAACCAATAAGACAGACTTTACAGAGAGATTTCTAAATGAATCACTATTTTTGACCGCCCAACATATATACATGCAAAGTAAGAAATACCCATAAGCCATTCTGTTTCCTCATCACTCTGTAGCATTCCTTAGGAAATTGATCAATGTCCTTCCAGGGTTCCAAGTCGCTTCTCTCTCGCTCTGATCAATGAGGGAGTTACTCAGAGCAGACCTAGTTATTTTATAACCTTCAATCCCTGTCAGGTGATCTGTTGCTTAGTTACCAGCCCACCTAGGAGAAAGGGTTTCCCTGGATGCTAGCCATCTTTTTGTCTGTGCGTGCTTCTATTTCAGTGGAAGTTCATCAGGGTTTAATGGCTGTCTATTGCTAGCCCTCTACTAAGTGCAGAATTACTCCTGACACCTGTTTCAGTTCAATGAGGAGGCTACAGAACCAATGTGAAGGCACAAAATGATTAGACTTAAAATGGCTTTTACAAAAATCAGATTGATATAGTTAAATGCAAACATACTAATCTGTCATAACTGACATTAAAATCCTTTTCCTTACAGATCTTCTTTGGACACACTTTCTTTATATATAAAAGGCTGAGGAGACCTGTTGGACTGGCCTGATCATTTCCCCCCATAACCAGTACAGGGTTATTATCTATAGTTCATATCCTCATGCAATAAAGACATTCACCCATAGGTGCCGACTCTGTAGGTGCTTCAGGGCTGGAGCACTCATGGGGCGGGGGGAAATAGTGTGTGGTCAGGAGCCATCAGCCAGAGCTGTTTGGCAGTTCAATGAGGGGTTGGGAGAGGGTGCAGAACGGTGATGGCAGGTGGGCATGGGCCTCTGGGAGGGGGCGGAGCAGGAGGGGGAAGAGGCAGAGTCAGGGCTAGGCCTTGGGGAAGGAATGGAGTATCCCTGGGAAAAATAAAAGTAAGCGCCTATGCAGTCACCACTACCCTTGGGAGGATTTTACATTCTAGTAACTTCATTTATGGAGCTGTTTGTCTGACAGCTTTCATTAGTATTAAATTAAACACAAAGCTTAATGTGGATTTTTGTCACAGACTATTGGACCTCTGCCCTGTTGTACCTCAGAACTTGCTGATTTTCCCTTAATTTGTACCCTTTGCCTACAGTCTTTTTATATCCAAGCTACTTTGTTCTTTTTAGAATAACTGTGAAGCACAGTATCATATGCTAGGGAATGGATACCTGGACTACAATAAAAAGTGGCATGCTGGCATCACATCTTACCTAACTACACTATGCATGTCTTATGAATAAATATCACAGGTTTCAGACTTCAAAGCTATAATCACATAATCTTTTTTATTATGGAATTGAATTATATCACAGGAAATTGCTTTAATGGAATGATTTGTCATGTTTTCATCTCTCTGCCGCCACATTAAAATGTTACATAATCTTAATACAGTTGAAATATGTAGTTATTTTTAGGATTTATATAATTTATTTAGTCATAAGGGTCATTTAAATTGCTCCTTTTTGTATGATTATTGTGTTAGAGGAGACAAAATGAACATGCTTTAATTTTAGCAGTACTCTGTAGTGTTTGAATTAAACTTTTAGTTTAAAAAAATGAATTTATAATAGAAAGTATTTATTTATTGGTAAGCCTTAAGAGGTTTCATTTTAAATTGCATTTCAGTTCAACAAACAAACATGGTTTTATGTCTTGAATTTTTTAAAGTAGCTGGAGCTTCAGGAAACCACTGCTTCCAATTTAGTTTTGAAAGCTAGATGTATACTATACATTTATATGAATGTGTATAAGATTGTTCATTTACATCTAAGCAAGATGACAACAATATAAGCAAAGATTCTAGAGTAGAAATATCCAGAAGAGAAGAAACTTTGCACTAAGTCAAAGGGTTATCATGGCAATTAAGTGGCATTCAAAGAGGAAAATACATATAGTTTGCGCTTTTCATCTGGGATTTCTAAGCTCTCTGTAAATAATTAAGCATCGTGCTCCGATTAATGACATCACTGTAGCATTAACTTACAATTTCTCTGTGCGTCCTAGCTTGTCTCCATTTTAATCTATCAATATAGCATTTTAACACACACATTGACTAGCAACTCATGTTCAGGATTTAAAATGTTATGAGGTCCAGGACCTTTTTACAGAAAATGTCAGTAATTTTTATGCAGAACAAACAAGCGAGATCTTATTGAGGTTCATTTTGAAACCTCATCCGCAGGCACTGGCACTGCAGTTCCCACTGGCTGTGGTTCCCAGCCAAAGGGAGCTGTGAGGGAGGCATTTGGAGCAGGGTCAGTGTGTGGAGCCCCTTGGCTGCCCCTATGTCTAGGAGCTGGAGGGGGGACGTGCCGCTACTTCCAGGAGCCGCGTGGAGCCATGGTATGCACGGAGAAGGCAAGCCCCAGAGCCTGCACCCCAGCGGGAACTTGAGGGCTGGATTCAAATGTCCCCAGGCCGTAGTTTTTCCACTCCTGGTCTATACTCTTCTTATCTAAGGCTTGAGTTTCAGCAGAATATGTTGTTAGTACCACCACAGTAGGAGCCTTATGTGAATTTAACAAATAACTCATAATTCCATCTTCCTTCCTATTTCCGTATGCCATTTACTTAGAATTACAGATTGATAGTTGCACACACATTCTCCTTGTAAGGTGTTCCTGAATATGTTCTAGACTTTCAGGGGGGGAAAGTTCTTTTCAAAATGATACTTTTTGATAGTGCAAGTGCTCAATACATTTTAAAACTAAAATGAAATTTTAAATTGCCCATTCCCTTTTTTTTTAATAAAGGGAAACCAAGATGGTAACTGCAGGACGTGTGAGCCTCTCTCTTTCTGCCTCTGTGTGTCCATTTCAAGCTACCACAGATTCCTATAGTTCTGCTTATGGGACCAACACAATGCTAGAATAAGCACAGTAAATAAGATTTTGAACCAAATACATTGAACCTACACAGTACCAATAAGCTGCCAAGAGAATATTTCTGTTTTGGTGGTGGGAGGAAGAACCAGGAATAACTTTGATTTTCTAGGTCTGAGACAAATGAGCTAATGTTATTGGCAGACCAAATGGTAATTGATATTAGAGCTACAACATTGAACATAAAGTGGCTTAGATAAATGGTTTACAAACATTAGTAGTCATTGTACCTGTATTCCAGTGAATTAATTGCTTTCAGAATAAAGGACTCTTGTAGATCATTGAAATTGCTTTATAATGAACAAATACATTATAAAATTGGTTTAAAAAGCAGCTTGTCTTCGAGATCACCCTTAAAATAGTACTGCTTCTTTACTAACTTTTCACACTAAACTTGTTGGGCCTTTGTTCTCCCTGTTCTTTGCTTTGGCATGAAGAAGGCAGTTGTTTGTGGTAATTTAGGGCTGGTCTTCACTACGGGGGGAGGGGATCGACTGCAGATACGCAACTTCAGCTACGTGAATCACATAGCTGAAGTTTGTGTATCTGCAGCCGACTTACGGCTTGTCCTCATGGTGGCGGCGGGCGGCGGCGTGCTCCCCCGTCGACTCCAGCTTGCGCCTCCCGGCAAGCTGGAGTTCCGGAGTTGATGGGGGCGCCGCAAGCGATCAATTTCTCGCGTCTTCATAAGACGCGAGAAATCGATCCCCAACAGATCGATGGCTACCCGCCGATTCGGCAGGTAGTGAAGACCTACCCTGTTGTAAGCTTGTGTGGGCTTTTTTGGTAGGTGGGTAAGCACATTGTGAAGTTATGCTTAAACAGTTAGGGCTTTCTGTGAAGAAGAGACTATTCATTTTTAGTAAGCAGTGACACTTTATTTTTAAGAATCTCCTATCCCACATTAGGTATGTATTGGGAAGTCTTTTATATATTGACTTTTCTGAACAAAACCAGTTTTAGATAGGGTCCTACCAAATTCACAGTCCACTTTGGTCAATTTCACGGTCAGAGGATTTAAAAAATGGTAAATTTCATTATTTCAGCTATTTGAATCTGAAATTTCATGATATTGTAATTGTAGGGATACTGACCCAAAAAGAAGTTTGTTGTGCGGGTGTTTGCAAGATTATTGTAGGGGAGATCACATTGCTGCTACTCTCTTACTTCTGCACAGCTATTGTCGGTGGTGCTGCCTTCAGAGCTGGGCTCCTGGCCAGCAGCCGCTACTCTTCAGCTGCCCATCTCTGAAGGCATTACCACTGCCAGCAGCAGCGCAGAAGCAAGGACGGTATGATATTGCTACTCTTACTTCTGTGCTGCTGCCTGCAGAGCTGGGCCCTCAGTCAGCAGCTGCCACTCTCCGGCCCAGCTCTGAAAGCAGCAGTGCGGAAGTAAGAGTAGCATAGTACGGTATTGCCTTCCTTCCTTCTGCGCTGCAGCTGGCAGGGCACTGCCTTCAGAACTGGGCGCCCAGCCAATAGGTGCCACTCTCTGATCACACAGCTCTAAAGACAGTAAAGAAGTAAGGATGGCAATACTGTGACCTCCCCTAAAATAACCTTGTGATCCCCCTGCAACTCCTTTTTGGGTCAGGACCCCCAATTTGAGAAATGCTGGTCTCTCCCAAGAAATCTGTCTAGTATAGGGTAAAAGCACACAAAGGACCAGTTTTCATGGCAGGGAGACAAGATTTCAGGTCTGTGATGCATTGTTCATGGTCATGAATTTGGTAGGGCCCTAAAACTAAAGTGAAAATTTAAATAGGGAAGAGTTCAACCGTGCTAAAGTGAAGCTAATCTGCATACTTGCACTTCTATAGGAAGCTTGGCTCATATTAATAGCCTGATTCCCAATATAGACATGGAGTAACTTTATTGCCAACTCCAGTTTTTTATTCTTGGGGCTCGTTAGTTTGTGTAGTTTGTTGTTACATTAAAACAATAAGTTGAGCTTCCAATGCTGACTGCCAAAGATTTTAAACAGTACCAAATGTTATTGGCTTCTTGTCAGAAAAGATGTGGGTGCACAGACAGACACCCAAACTTTCATTTTATTTCCAGAGTTTCACCATTAGCGCGGGGATGAAATGGCAGTATGGGATGATCCAGTGGGTATTTGAATGCACTGTACATGAGTGTATTGGTTTAATAATTGTGTTGAGAGAAGTCATGTTTTAAAGGTTAAAAAAGCCAGAGTACTTGTTCTGGATTCCTCTGAGGCAATCTAACCATATTGACTTTTCATATCCTACCTGCTTCGTGTTCATACCCTGCCTGACGTGAACTTATATAGTCTCTTAATTCAGCTGATTTGTGTTCCCACAAGGCCTAAAAAAGTATATTAAAAATGCCCTTGCTGCGTATGTTTCTTGCATGTCCAGCTATATCTTAAATGCACATGAGCTTGCCTGTTAAGTCTCCAAGCACCAATTATAACTACATAAATCCTAAAACATTCTAAAAAAAATCTTATCTGTATATCTTCACTGGGCCCTAGTAAAACCCAGCATGGTTTAATACTATATTTGTTTGACTTGCTAAACTTTTATGATTTAGATGGTATGTCAAGAGCTGCAATACATTTTGCAAAGCGCAGCACAGCAGTCTGAGAGCTCACAGTGAGGAACGCTTATTACCAAATATAAACAGAGAATTTCATCTGACAATGTTTTTCAATTACATACTGTATTTCTTAACCTCCTACTAGTCTTGATTATGGAGCCTTCATAGGCCTCCTGCATTTTGTTTGCTGCATTGGCCAAATCTCAGTAAGGATTAAAATGTTCCTAGGAAGCTCAAACTCTGCCCTTCTTGTAACATTTCCTGGCTGGCATGAAACGAGGCTTTGCTCTTTCCCTTTCACTTCCCCTTATCTATGAAAGATTAGCACATAACAGTAAAGTAAGACTCAGACAAATGATTTTGATACTCAGTTTTCATCATGGAAATGGTTCTAAGGCAGAATGACCACCCCATCTATTGCCCTGGATGAATGGTGAATGGAAGATCTGTATTTCCCATCTCCTTTGAAGAAAGATACCTTTGTGATCAGCTCCTCCCACTACAAAAATGTACTGGGGTGGTTTTTTTTGGGGGGGGGGGGAAATGAGGGGCAGGGGACAAAAAATTACAAATCTTGCATACTTGATCTGTGCACTGTTTGAAATTCATAGTCGTCTTCTTGTCCTACAGGCTTATCCTAGCAGCTAATAGAGATGAATTTTACAACAGACCATCAAAATCAGCAGACTTTTGGGATAGCAACAATGATATCCTTAGCGGTATGTAACTTTTTAATGGAATCTTGTCTTGAATCTCTCTTCCCATGTACTTTTGTTGGCAAATCAAAAAAAAGTTGTTAGAAATACAAGAACATTTAAAAGTTATGAAAACCTGTCCTCACGTGATTGAAAACCAGTTTATGGGCTCGAAAGAGGAATGGGCCTTAGCAGTACAACTATCTTGTATGTTTTCTTTAATTTGTACTGTAACTTTAAAAAAAATTTAATGGATAGTTTGTAAACCATTAAACCTTCGTTCTTGACGATCGTTCTTGACACTTAAAGAAGAAGATCGTTCTTGACACTTAAAACGTTGTTGCTTGTTCTGTACTGCCCTACCATAACTTACAGGCATTGTCCATCATGGCTATGAAGGCTGATATTCATTCTGAACTCTTCTTACAATTTGACTGTAGGGTTGCCAACTTTCTAATCACAGTATGTTTTGGGTACCCAGGGCAGCTGGTAGAGAGGTAAATCACTCTGTAGTGAAGTGATTCAGAGCCGAAGTAAACCGATGCAGTGGATACCTTGACAATTTGTAAATCAACTGTGGCAACTCAAAGTTACGTTTTATATAAAGTCCCCAGAGTTTTGTTGTACAGTATTTAGTTGACTACAAAAAAACTTGCTTGCATGTTCTTCACTCTTCATCATCATATGTTCTCCAAAAGCCACAGTTCAAGTAGTAGTGAAAATGCATTATACCATCTAGCATAACTAGTTATTTTGTACCCTGAATAACTCTCTGGAAAATAGAATTGCTGAATAGTAGTCAGTGACTTAAAAATTGTTAAATGGAATAAGACTCAAGGAAATTACATTTTTCAAAATGTATGTCTCGTTTCTTATCAGTCTGAAATTTTTGACTAATGACCAGAGTTGTTTTGGTTTATTAGCTTTCTGCCTGGCTGTTGTTGTTAGGCTGTAGAGTTACCCAGTTGGCTAGCTGATGGGTTTTTTTTAAATAGAGAATCTATAAATACAGTTTGTCGACATCTCCATACTCTCTGAAATAAAAATGTGAGGCTCGAGTAGACAGAGCATTGTTTAAATAGAATATTCTGACTCCGCAAAGAATTTTTATTGATGTTATGTGGTGTTGTCATTGGCAGAGAGGTCTGTGAGGATAAATTACTCCCACTGCACTGCAGCTTCCTCGCCTTCTGAAATTCTGGCTGACATTCCAAAATTCCTGCCAGACACTCTGGATACTGCCTCCCTTGTTACACGGTGGCCGGGGGGAGGAACAAAATACTTAGATATTGAAATAATAACATTAACTGAATACTAGCCTGTAGCAAAGTGGAATAGATAACAAAATCCATTTTTGATGTCTTACTCTTATTATATGCTCTTCACAACTCCCTCTCCCCCCTCAGGTTTTATTTGAGGCAGTTCAGTGCAAGGAGTTTTATCTGTGCAAATCTGAGAAGTATATTGTTTGAATTAATAATGCCCTTCTTTCAGATGAAAGTAGCAAGGCAAAAAAAGTAAATATATCCAATTAATTCTTGCCTTTTGTCACTTATTATTGATGATCGTTCTTGACACTTAAAACGTTGTTGCTTGTTCTGTACTGCCCTACCATAACTTACAGGCATTGTCCATCATGGCTATGAAGGCTGATATTCATTCTGAACTCTTCTTACAATTTGACTGTAGGGTTGCCAGCTTTCTAATCACAGTATGTTTTGGGTACCCAGGGCAGCTGGTAGAGGTAAATCATTGTGGGGTAGGAGGTAGGCCTGGAGAAGACCCGGCTGGTGGCTCCTACTCCTGCACTGGGCCCAGCTCCTAGGGAGGACGGGACTTCTCTGCCCCCCCCCCCCCCCCGCATGGCATCCAGGGCCGGGGCAAACCCACCCCCCAGATTTCTCCCCCAGCTCAGGGAAGCTCTGCAAACTCCAACCCCCTGCTTCCTGCACCCATTAGTCCTCAGAGGCAGGGGGGAGGGATCCCTGTAAAGGGAGCTGCTCCCCCATCCACCCAACCCCTGAGCATCCATAACCCCCCTCATACCTAGACTCTCCTATCGAGCCTCACCCTCCCCCAGCACTAAGAACCTCCTTCCCCTTACTGAGCCCCATTTCTCCCAGCACCTGGACCACTGTACAGATCCCCACCCCACCGAGCCCCAATCACCCAGCGTCTGGACCCCTCCATTGAGCCATCCTAGGTCCCCTGCTGAGCTCTATCCCTCCATACCCATGCCCCTCCCCCCACCGAACACCAGCCACCTTCACCTGGACCCTCCCTGCAGGCATTACTGTTGCACCCAGAACCCCCCAACAAGACCCTGTGCTTCCAACAGCTAATCCTTCCCTGAGATTTGACTTAACAAATATTTTAGCTCTACATAATCCAGTTATATTCCTTTTAACACAATGTAAATGTTTAAATCTTGGTTTAGGTTAACTTACTGACAGAAAAAAAGTCATCACTGTGATTTTATTAAATGGTAAATATTGCACAATTGCAAAATATTGGTTTAATTTTAACTCCTTTCATTTTTACTTTCCAAACAAAGCTTGAGACTCTAGGATCTATCCAGCCCTAGCTAAACTCAGTTTTTATTAAGGAACTGTGAATTAAGGCTTTTGAAGTGAGATGAAGCAGCAGAGTAGTGAATCTGTCTTATTTCTGCTTATGCCACTATTTGCTCTAGGTTTGGATATGGAGGAAGGAAAAGAAGGTGGGACATGGCTTGGAATCAGTAAGAAAGGCAAGATGGCTGCCTTGACAAACTACTTGCAGCCAAAGATCGATACAAATGCAAAGGGAAGAGGTATGGAGTCACAATAAGGGAAATAAAGTATGAAGACTATGGGCTGGTTTTCACTGGGGGGAGGAGGGGGGCGGGATCGACTGAAGATACACAACTTCAGCTATGTGAACAACATAGCTGAAGTCGGCATATCTTCAGCTGACTTACCTGTCGTCCTCATGGTGGCGACAGTCGACGGCGCGCTCCCCCGTTGACTCCAGCTTGCGCCTTGCATCAATCTGGAGTTACAGGAGTCGACGGGGGCGCTCCGGGTGATCGATTTCTCGCGTCTTAACGAGACACAAGAAATCGATCGCTAAAAGAGCGATCACTACCCGCCGATCCGGCAGCTAGTGAAGACCTACCCTATATAATGGAATGTTTGTTACAACCTTAACAAAGTTCTGCTTTAACCGCCTTTTCTCATCCGATGAAGTGGTACTAGTAGCTATTAAGAAGGCTTATAGAAACTTTCTCTGTACACCATGTCCTCCTCCTCTTAAGAGTTTTGATTATGTAACAAGCTCTTACATGAAACTTCTTGTGGTTGAGCTCTGTTTCAGATTGATGTAATCCTGGGACACTTTTGTGAGAAGAACATAATATGAAATGAAAAAATGTGCTCTTTTTCTCTTTTAGGAGACTTTTCCTCATCATATTTTTATAGTAAAAAAAAAAAATAGGCCTGCTTGTAAACTCAGGGTCACGAGGTCCTTCAGTGGAAAGATATGACATTAAATAGATCAAATAAACCAACCACATTAGTTGTATACCTAGCCACAGCTACAAGGAACATGGAGGGGAAATTAAATAAAAGACTGAGGAGAACGGTAATGGGAAAGAACATCTACTACAGAAGGCTCCGCAAATGTAAATCCAATGCAATTGAGCTACATTTGAGAGTTCTTCCTCAGAGTAAAAATAAGTGTCCGAATTGCTATATTGGTTTAATGTAAGCACTATAGAAAACCCTAATTTCCACATTTTGCCCCTCATCAATAACAGGAATCCTGAATCTTATGTTTTCTGCTTGTTTGACTGAATTTGCCAGATTAGCTATCCTCACTTTCCTTAGGCAAGTCATTCTAACTAACTCTAAATCCTTCCTCTTCTTTTTAGGTGTACTTGTAAGAAACTTCTTGACTACAGATCTGGACAGCTACTCTTACTTGAAGAAAGTTTCATCAGAAGGATACCTTTACAATGGTTTTAATTTAATAGCAGCTGACTTAAGGTAAGTCTGTAACACTTTACAGATCAAAAAGGTGAAGAGGGAGAAACAAGAAAGCAATGAAGTGCATAGACTTATTAGCATTAAATTATCACAGTATAGTGACTTGTCACAGGCAAAAGCTATAGCCCTTGTGCTTTTACTAACAAGCATAAGTATTCAAAGTTCTAAATATTACTCCATTTCATATCCTTTGTATGGTTCTCTCTTTGTTTTTGTTTCTTCCTAATAAGGCTGTCTTATTAACTAGTAATATCTTGTAGTGCATCTCTCAGCATCTGTTTCTTGAAGAAAGGAAATATTTCCATTGAAATATCTCTAAAGTTCTTCCACCTTTATTTTCTGATACATTTTTTGACTGCCAGACTTCTGGACAACTACAAAAATTCTCATTCAGGATTTGATTTGCCAATTTAATGTGGACCAATACTGTCGGTCTCGTGACTTAACAAAGCTAATGAAGACCCAGGAATAAAAACTCAGTCAAATACAAAGCATTACCCTGATAGTACAGACACCATTGTTGTAAACAATACACTAACAACTACTTACTACTGGAACGTAACGTCAAGATCTGATTAGTGAGCTGTAGTAATTTAGCTGAGAGATCAGGATTAACATTTTTAGCACTGAAACCAAATAAGAACCCCGAAGGAAATCAGTGTGACGAGCAATGGAGTGATGGGGAACAGTGTTCAGAACCTGGAACTTGATCAACGCAGCAAAGTACATTTGATGGAGTCTGGCAGTATCAATTAAATGAGATTAGTAGAGAAAAACACAAACTGTAAAAGCCAATGATTAGACACTAAGCTCTTGTCTACATTGCCCCGCAGTTCAGACTACCAGTGCGCACCAAAGTGGTGTGATACAACTCCCCCATGTGGATGCTGCAGGTGTGAACTAAAAGGTTACTAATTTACATTAATGTGGTCCTGTTTGAAAAGGACTCTGTTAATGCAAACTAGGAACCTTTTCTTTCACATCTGCATCATCCATGTTGGGGAGTTACAGTATACCACTTAGGTTCATAATGCTAGTCACTCCCCTAGTGACTAGTGGAGCAGTAGACACAAGCCCTGAGTATCTTGAAGATATAACTGATTAAATGGCTAATGTTTCTACAGCCTTTCAAGGAAGTGCTTTTGGGAATTAAGGGCTAGGTGATGGGATATAAGATTTTAGAACTGCTGGAGATATTGAATGAAGTTCAAGAGCGAGATGAAAGGATGAAGATAAAGAGGGGGGGAATGTAACTGGAATTACTTTACAACTAAAAGAAATAGTTGAAAGCTGTTCACATTGGTCACAAGGTCAGATGAACTGGGAGAATTCGAATAAGAGAAGAATGAGGATGGTAATGAGCACTTGAATATCATTTGAATTGTAAGCTACCTGAAGACATGCATCACAGGAATCAAATGAGAACTGTCAGCGATCAGAGGAGAATCCGAACTGAGACACAGTTCATATGTCATCTCAGATGGTTGTTTAGCACTCACAAGAATATGAATTATTTCATAGCTATTATCAGTGTATATTGCTAAAAGAAAGTGGAGTTAATACCCAGACTGAGAACAAGTGTGACTGAGATTTCGGCAGCTCTTAATAGAACTAACAGTATCTCTAGACGATGACAAAATAGGGAAGCAATAGAATTAATACTTTATTGGGAGACTGTTAAAAGTCTCTGTGTGTTGGCATTTGGTTGTGTTTTTGTTTTTTTCAGTGTAATTAAACAGTCTTTCTCCTTATAGATATCTAGTAAGGAAAGTTAGATCAATTCTGCCCTTGGAAGATGATAAATTATAGTAAAATGGAACCATTTTGTACTGGTGATCAGTACTTTTCTTTATGAGTGTCATAGAGAATGTTGTTGGTATTGGACCACATTGAAAGATGAGGATAAAAAGGAGTACCAAATAACTTCGTGTCCACTGAATAAGGCAGGGGTCATAGGTGAGAATGTAATTAAAGACTGAATCATAATGTGTACCCACAAGGAGGCTGGATTAAGGTTGTACAAGAATTTTCTAAGGTCAGTGCTTGTCTTTGCCACCTTAATGTTCTATTAGCATAGTGGTTTTGGATGTAATTGTGTGTGTGTGTGTGTGTGTGTGTGTGTGTGTGTGTGTGTGTGTGTGTGTGTGTGTGTGTGTGTGTGTGTGTGTGTGTGTGTGTGTGTAAACAAAAATTGCATCTAGTTGGAACCACATTGATCCCCAGCTTGGGTTATCAAAGTTTGGACCTTCAGCTCTACAGCAGACTTCTGCTACTTGAGCTAAGAATGGCATTGGTAGTCTGTTTATTCTCTATGTGGACTGGTCACTTTTGGGGGAGGATGTTATATCATAGCTATTTGAGGATGCAGCAGAATGTAGAGACAAAACTCCTTAGTTTAATTCCAGGTTCTCTAGGGTAGTGTTCTCTAGTGGTGATAGGTCCTTCTGGACCTGCATCCCTGCCCTATCTGCTCCAACCTGGCTTCTTTCTCCATATTTCTCAAACCACCCCTGCATTCTAGTGTGACTGCTTCCTCCTCCTCCATAGTGCCTAGATGCCAGCTGGGGGAACATTGAGAGCACAAGAGAGACTTTCTTCTCAATTCTAGTCCCGAGCACTGCAGTAGTCATAGCAGGGAGGAGTAATTGCAGGAGAAGCCTGCTCAGCCTCAGGATGCAGCATGCTCATTTACTCCAGGGATAATACATGCACAGTTCAACTGAGCTGTGAAGAGATGGAAACATGACCAGTGCAGACACATTCTCTAAAGATTCTATCTGCCAAAAGCTGCTTAACCTCTACTGAATATGTGCAAACTGAAAATTCTTTCTGAGCCTTATGACTTGGCCAAATTTGGGTGGATTCTCATGGACTGCGGAAAGCCCATTCCTGACACAAGGATGACCCCTTACCCAATTTCAAGTCCCTGTTCCAAATTATTGAATCTCTAGAACTTAATGGAAATGATTGTGTGAATTATTTTTAACCTGGGCAAAATATATTTTTCCTGATATCTTTCTGAGAAATGGATGAACCATTATCACCAAAATTTCTCAAACCAGCCTGCGGCAGATACCTGCCATAGAACATTGCAGCCTAAATGGTCAGTTTGACCAAGTTTTCAGCAACTGAAAACAAAGTTTTATAAGTATTGATCAAGCTTAACCATAGGTGATTGTCACGGGGTCCACACTCACCCCTGTGGCGCCTCCTGCTGGTCGTCTGGGGAATCAGCTCCTTCAGCATCCAAAGCACCCTCTGCAGGTTGGTGCCCCGCTCCTTTGCTGGCCCTGTGTCCCTCCCGGACCCCGGTGCCCTCCAACTGTGGGTGCTGCACCCCTGCAGTACCCCCTTTGGTGTGAGGGTCTCCCCTCCCCGGGGGAACCCTCTACCCCCTATCCCCACCTCGCCTCAGAGTGTGCCATTGTCAGTCACCACTTACCCCCGCTCACTGGGGCGGACTGCAGTATCATGGCTTCTCATCACAGGCAAGGAGGGTTGGCCTGCTGTCGCTATCTCCAGCCCTGGGCTGCCCCCTGCAACCCTGGTACTCCTGGATTGGGCCTTGTGTCAGGCCCGGAGGCCTGGGGCTCTCGGCTATAGCCTGCCCAGCTCCCTCTGCCCTAACCCAGGTACCTGGCTCAAGCCCCTGCAGTCAGGCCTGTCTCCCTCTGAATGCAGAGGAGACTGTTTTCCTCTAGGCACCTGCCTCCCAGCCTTTATACAGGCCTGTGTTTGGGGCGTGGCCACCCAGCTGTGCCTAATGCCCAATCAGGCATGAAAAGCCTGCTGGCTCCCAGCCTTAACCCTTGGGCTATTTCAAAACACTTTTGGGG
This sequence comes from Sternotherus odoratus, assembly GCA_032164245.1. NCBI lineage: Eukaryota > Metazoa > Chordata > Testudines > Kinosternidae > Sternotherus > Sternotherus odoratus. Next base: position 13,019,125 of record JAVMKO010000015.1, read on the forward strand.
CTTCCCCAAGCCCCTTCCGGTAGGGGGCGGGTGGTCACCCTGCCACAGTGATGCTATATGTTACATACAGACAACCTTAACTGACACACAATGTGAATGTGTACTTAATATGTGTATCACAAGAGAGAATATAAAAAGCTAAAACGTCTAATAGTATATATATCCTGTGCTCCATTTAAGTGTGCTCTTTGCTTCTAGAATCACTATACATCACAGACAATGCTCCACAACTGTGATCTTTTCCCAGTAGGGATGGCCAATGCTTCAGCACTGTATTCCTCAAACTTCCCACCACCTACAGACAAAAATCCTCCTCCCCCAACAATCCTTTCTGCACGAGTTTGGAAAATCACTCTCACTTGGAGAAGAGGATGCTGGAATTAAGTTAATTATATCTTTCTAGAATCATGTCAACAAATGTAACACTTACAATTATTGTTTCCTCTGCTGAACTGACCTCAACTGGTCATAATCCAGTCACCACCACTCAGTCCTCCTCCCCCAAAACATTTTTTTTAGATAAAGGACTAGGAATAAAACACTTTAAAGGTCTTTAGGTTCACAAAACCATAGCTTCTTGCCAGTTTAGGCTATTTATTTTCATTTTGGAAACTGCTGTGATAAGGTGGGGAGGGAAAATGGAATTCTCTTCAGCTGATTGAAGTTTAAAAGGAGAAACATGTTTTATGAAGGCAGACACATTCCAGCTGTGAAGATACCAATAGTCTTCCACTGTTTGCTGCTCCTGCTTAAGGATAAGTGACCTGGCTCTAAGAACTGCAACAGCAGAAAGAGAAAGTGAGCACTTCAGAGATATGCATGAAAACCAAACCAATCCCCCACATTGCTACTCTAGGGAATAGGGGAAGGACCAAATAGCCCCCAAGATCAGCTGGAAACTGTAAATCCACAGCAAAAGTAGATTGCTGTTTGCTAAAGCCGAAACCAGTGAACCGATTTGTTGTGGTTGAGATAATGCACATATATTTCTCTGAACACTCACTAACCGGCCCAACACAGAAACCAAGTTAGATACTTGTGTGTGCTCCTTCTTCCACTATTGGTGCCCTCTACTCTACAAAGTTCATTATTCCGCATTGAGACTTCCCCACCCTTTAGTTTGAATTGCTTTGTTTGTCTCTACTGTGTTTAGAGTTGCTGACCTCTTTCTTCCTCCACCCTGCCTCACCCCCAGTTCACTGCCATCTGGCTAGCTTTCAACTAGAATAGCTGGCTTTATTAAATCTGTTGCTAGTTTACCCCAAGAATACTGATAGGTTATGAAAGACTCTCAAATTACAGACTCTGGTGACAGCCTCCTGAATTGTACTTCCAGACAGAGATGAATGAACAATAGACTTTTCATATTTCAAGGGCTCATTGAAGCTAATGTTACCAGTTAACACCTTTCCCGTCATAGAGGAGAAAGTGGGGAAGAAAGGTGGTGGTGGGGTTATGGATTATAGATTTTTGTAATAAACCATTAATCCAGTGCCTGTATTCAGTCATTGGTTTTTTAGTGTCTAGCAAAGTTATGAATTCAACCTCCAAGGCTTGTTTTTTGGAGGTGTTGCACAAATTTCCTTCAAGGATGAGCACTGAAAGGGCAGATATAGAGTGATCCCTTGGATTATTTTTTTTCAGTATGAGTTCATTTGAGAGCACCGTGATCAAGTTCCCTCTAATCTGTGTGGCTGCACAGCAGGCTATCACAAGCTATGCAGGCGGGGAGAAGCACCCCTCGCCCAGCCGTGTCGGAAGTGGGAGAGGCGTCCCTCCCTCTGCCTAGCTGGAACTGCCAGGGCTGGGGCGGAGAGTAGGGGCAGGTTAAATGCAGTGGAGAAGAATTAAAACCTTGAGCCAAGCAGCGGCGCACCATTTCCCCCCCCCCCCCCCCATTGTGCTGCAGGCAACTCATCTGGTGAGTTTAATTAGCGATTGTGAGTTAGTGGGAGGTGCTTGAGCTGCCACCCCACTGTGTCCTGTGGGATGGAGTGGCATGCTGCCCTGGACCCCCTGCAACCACTGCCCCCCATCCCGCTGGGCCCGCCCCTGAGTTTGCCCAGCCTTAAGAGCCAGCTGGTGGGCTCTGGGAGGCAAAGACTGATCTCCCGCGTGGCCTGTGGGATATGTCTGTCCAGATGCGGAGCTTGGCCAGGGGCACAATTCCAGTGTCTGATGCAGCCAAGGGTGGTTTTACCCCTTCCATGGGGGCTGGGGAGCTCAAACCCACCTGCGAGCGCCTCCCCCTTTGGTGCAGAGGGCGGAAGGCAGAGCCCCCCCCCCCATGCCCATTTGGACGGCAGCCCGTGAAAGTGGAGGTGTTCTCAGTGGTGTGGGGGGTCTGTGCCAGGGGGCATCCCATGGGCAAGCCCCTTCTCCTGAACTTTTCTGGTCTGGAGGGGCTGGGGAAGTGGTACTATTTCCCCAACCCAACACAGAGAGGAACTCCTCCCCCAGCCCAGCCGCACCCTGCCAGAGCTTCCACAGTCTGGGAAAGATACCCCCATCCCGAGCTGCTGTAGCCAGAGAGGGCTAGGGAGGTCTGGAGGAGTCCTCTCTCCCCACCACAGCCCCAAGGTAGCCTGTACCCCAAACCCCTCATCCTCTGCCCAACCCCACAGCCTGCACCCCTGGAGCTCTCACCCTGCCACACCCGATCCTCTATCCCAACCCTGAGCCTCCTCCCGCATCTTGAGCCCCTCATCCCTGGCCCCACCCCAGAGCCTTCACCCCCTGCCATGGCCCTCACCCCTCTCTACATTCCAGTCCCGTCCCCTAAGTCTGAACTCCTCTTGCACCCCAATCCCCTCATCCCTGGCCCCATCCCAGAGCTTGCACCCCCTGTCAGAGCCCTCAGCCCCTTGCACTTTCCACCAGCCACGAGCCCCCTCCCACACTCCAAAATCCTCAGCCCCAACCCTGCCACACATCACCTCCATATTGGTGCACATAATAAAATTCATTCCGCACATGGACGTAAAAGATTAAAGGGAACGCTGATAGTGATTGTCTTGTTTCACCTACGTTGTTGTTTTTATGGCATTTAGTGCAGTGGATGAGGTACACCACATGCTGTGATAGGCATATGTAAGACCTTTGGATCTTAGAAAGGCGTGTTGTGGGTGGTGGAACGTCTACAGATTTTGCATCTGTTGTTCTGTCAGGATCTCAGCCACTTTGAGTTGGTGTGTCCTAGTCTGTGGGGAACTTGCTGCTCATAATAAGGTTGGGGGGGGGGGGTTGTTTGAAGGCTAGAAGAGGAGATTCAGGAAAGATTTCTGTCAGGATGTGGTCCCCATCAAGCATGCATTATAGCTGTTTGATGAGACCTCACCTGGTTTCCAGTGTGGGATAGTAGGTGACAACTTAAGGGTATGTGGTCAGATATGGTTTTATTCCATATTGAAGCACATTCTGTTGGGGTATTTGGCTGGCCCATTCCTTGATGCAATCTACCTCTCCGGTGTAAAAGAAATAACCCCAGGGGAAGCTCCATGTGCAGGATTTTCTTTGATTTAATGAGTTGCAGGCTTGTGCTGGATCTGCAGTATCAAAGGTTTATAGAATAAATGCTCAATGGACAAATCTGCTTTGTTCAATGGCTATACTTGGAAGGGAAGAATAGAGAGACTTTAAGTGCATATTGAATCAGAGGCTATAAGTCATTGTCTGTGTACTACATGGCACTAGAGTGACAAGGTTTAATGTTCAGGATGGACTTTAGCTATTGCTGACAGGATTAAAGATCATCCATGCTGCAAAGGTGGTGTGCTTAGTTATTTAGGGTGGGTGCTGGAGGGATGGATTCTGACTGCATTGTTCATTCTTTCAGCCAGTCTACTAGTGATATTTAATTATACCATTGGAAAATAACAACAAAATGCTATAATCTTCCAATAGGGTAAAGAGAGTGAAAAGCCAGCCTCCCCACCCCAATACCAAAAGCTGTTGCACATACTTTGACTCCTGAGGAATCCTGCTAGGAAAAATTACAAATGTCAAAAAGAAACTTTAGATGAGTTAAGAGCCATTTGCCATAGGCTTACTATAGCCTTGCATGACTCTCAGGAAAATTTTACCAGGATTGGTTCAAAAACTACTTCCCCATCTTTTACCATGATGATTTGAGGGGGAAAACACACTTTGCCCCCACCAAATACAATAACTTCCTCTGGACAAGTGAAGTAGTAGAATTTTTGCAAGGCTGCCTTACTACATAACCACTAGCTTAATGGCAATTTTAAACACTACAGTGCTTGATTCTTTTTATTCCTTTTATTTTAAAGGTTTGTTTTGAAGTGCTGAGTAACCACAAATCTATCTGACAATGAATGGTTGTACAGTATGTCTGTAAATGAGGTTATACATCTGTAGCTGAAAAGCAATAAAAAAGGATACCAGGCGTACCTTCTTGTTTGTTAAGAAACACCTAAAATGAGATTCAAATTGACCAAGAAAAGTCTTAAAATAACTGTCATTTCTAATGTGGATATACATTATACTTATAGAAGCATTTATCTATTAGCATAATCACATTAAGATCGTTTGGAAGGCAATCTTCTACTAAAAATACAAAAAATTCCACTAGGTCAGTAGTTAACTGTCAGCTCCATAATACTATTTGTTTTTATGTTTTGGGTCAGACTTTCATGAACTAAGAGGCAGGTATATCTCCCAGAAAGATGTACGCGTTGACTAATTTTTCTCAATGTTGATACTACTTCCAACACTGAGTACCCTAGTGAAATAAGATTCTTAGCACGTTAATGGTGCAAAGCCATTCCTATCAAATATGTGAACTCATCATGTCATGAAATTAGTAGTCATGAAAGAAATATAAATGTAAATTAGTTTTCCATATAAACGGCAAACATGATTATTATTGCAGTTGTTGATGTAAAATGGCCCAGCAAAATAACCATTAAAAGACAGATTGAAAACTATTTTGACAATGCCTTCTGCTGTGTAACCAATAGATAGTAAACAGGATTTGCAAAATAATGCTACCTTTACTATTCATTTCATTACACTCTAATAAAGGGAGGGAAATATGCAACCATGTGATGCTACAAACAATGGGAAGTGCATTTATAGTCTGATCCACAATGTGCTGAAGGTTTGTACACATGCATATTTCAGTCTTCTCTACCCTGACCTAATGACATGCTGTTAGACCGACACAGGCACAACATATGAGGAAAGTATTGGATAAGAAACCACGAGGATTTTTAAAGCCTGGATTGTTTGCTTCCTCAGTTTTGTCTTTGCATCTTCATTTTAAAAACAAATTCTTTGACATTTCTAGTTAACCCAGTTCTCCATGTCATCACAGGTGTTTGTCACCTCTAACGTTATTGATTTTTAATGACAGGGCTGCATGCTGGGGGAAAAAAAACTGTGGTTTTTAGTTTTCTAACCTCTTCATTAGTGTTGCTTCCTAAATATACCACTTCAAAACAGTATGAAGTTTGCTAACCTCTTCTCAGCCTCTTTTCCTGTTCTGAAGTGGTATATTTAGGAAGCAACTTTCTTCTTGCTGACTTGAAGGAAACTCTGTGTGGGTAAGCACATTTTAGTACATTTTAGTTGGTATACAGCAAACTCGACCCTTAAAGGGGGGAATTATTTTGTCCCCAGTAAGGAGGCAGGGTTTCAGAGCCTGGGTGCCCACCCAAGTCCAACATCTACACTATTTATTTTTAGCCCCTCCACCCCCCAAGTGAAAGCCGTATACGCCTGAGTCAGCTGACCCAGGCTCTGAGACTCACTGCCATGGGTCTTCTTTTGCTGGGTAGATACAACCATACATCCCACTAATTTGCCCCTGGTCTCTGTAATGAAGATAAGGGATTCTAAGAAGAGGGGTTGGCAAGTAGTCATGAGAAGTGGGAATGTTCTTTTGGTGCTCCATTCAGACCTTTAATTTGGTTAATTTGGGATTCAGCGCAGAATTCTTCTCCTTGTAGTGTTGGTAGGAGGGTTCCTGTGGGTCAGTGCACTGTTCAGTGGTGTATTGAAAATATTCCTTGAATCAGAGACCGTGAAAGTAGGCTTCCAGATCACCACAGAACTGTATCATGGGGATGCTGGGGCAGAATGAAAGTCCTCGAGATAGCCCAGCAGAAGAATCTGTCCTAAGGGTGTGGTAAAATAGATTAACAATATTGTTGGTTGAATTAAGGGTACTACTGTTGTAGGCATGTAGGAGTTTAGATAGTTTACTGTCCTTTTTCCTCTGTAGAGAAGTAAAGTGTGCATTGTAAATAGCCTATCTCATTTTTGTAAAGTCCAGCCACTTGGAAGTTTGTGTGGAAGGTGGTTTTGTATGAGCATCTCCAGTTCTGAGAGCTCATTCTTGATCTTCTCCTCTTTGCTGTACAGGATGCTGATCAGGTAGTTCCTCAGTTTCTTTGAGTGTGTTTTGCATAATCTCTCATCATAGTCAGTGTAGTATGTCGATTTCAATGGATTTTTTGCCATCAGTCCATTTGGTATAATGTCTTTGCACTTGGAAAGGAAGATGATGTCTGTATCTGTGCAATTTTTTTCATGAAGTTGATGGATTTCCACTTCATATGGCTAAATTCCGTGCCTTGCATGGTGCCAGATATCAGAAGACTAGCTGTGTGAGCTTAGAAACCTAGGATGCCTTTTTCAACCTGGTCATCAACAGAGAGATTACATGGGTGGGATTTAGTAACTAGCCCAGGCAGTAGTCCAGGAGGCTTTGGTGTGTCGAATAGGGTCAGTATGGGAATAATACAGAAGACTTTGGGCTAGTGGAAGAAGAGTCAGATGTTGTGCTTGACTTTCTGTAAGTTTTCTTACATTCCTCGTCCTATCCCCACCTCTGCACAGCCACCTTGCCCTGTGGTTTAATGATGAACACAGGGACCCAGCTGTCTGTGGTCCTGCTGTGCCACTTTCATTGAATTGTTCACTCTTACGTTTGAGTGCTCAGTTATTTGAGAATTTTAGGAGATTTGGAGCATCCCATACACCAGCGTGGATAGAAAGAGAGAGGTTCTGGAATTGAGTATGAAAGAACTGATCAGACTCCCCCCCCCCCCCCACCCCCCCCCAAAAAAAAACAAAAAACAAAAAAACAAAAAACAGACCACCACCACCACACTAGTAGTATTTGAAACTCTGCCAGCAAAATCACTGAGCAATGTTTTATGTGCTGTGAATATCTGACCATACTTTTTCAGTCATCTTATTTGTTGGTCATTTATGTACAGTAGTGTATAAAAATGCCAATTATTTTTTTTTTTAAAAAAAATTCAAACAGAAAGGGAGCATTCTGATTACCTCATGAACATTCTAAAGAAGTAGATTAATCTGTGTGAACCACACAGCTCAGCTGAAATTTCTGTTCAGCATTTTAAACTGTCAACTTCATCATCTCTTTTTTTCCTTGCACAGAAAATATGCTTGCACACTATTATATTAGCTGTAAAACAATCCAGGCTGCATTGTTACGTGTAAAATATTCATCCTGTTAGAAGATTAGTGCTCATGATGTTCCCAGGCTATGGTTATCTCATGATAATCATGCCCTTTGTTGTACTTTTATTTCCTCATTACTTTTCACTTTGTTACATTACTGTGGATTGCAACAAGGAGCTGCCTTGAATGTGGAGGCAGGGTAGCTGTGCAGAAGGACACAGTGTTAATATTGTGTCAGTGTCCGGAAGTAATTCTGAACGATAAATTCTGAATAGCTTTCAGCTGCTATGTAGCCATATATCACTTTAAGATTTATGCTTTCTAGAATATTTGTTATTGCTTATATTTAAGGAGGGAGGGAATCTAAACTAGCATATGTTTTGTGGGGGTTTGGGATTTTTCTTTTTTGTTTGTTTTGCTACTGTTAGATCTGAGATCTGTAAGAAATGTGGCTGCCTTGCATTTTGAGATTGCAATCATTTTAATTGCATCTTGATCACTTCCCTAGCACAATTGTTACTGATGTTTGTGGAGCTGATGGGCAACAGGGGAGGCAGTTTGAGGCTTCTTGCCCCATGGAAGCCCTGTCCAGCATTTGTGCTATTTTCATGATCATACTTGCAGTGATGTTTCATCTTGGCTTTTGCCACTGGGCTCCAGTACAGAGTAGATATAAACAGTAGGAAAAAAAACTGTCAGAGCCAAGCGAGAGTAGAAAGAGTAGCTGACTGGCACATTGAGCTAAACTTTGGAAGCATCTCCATTTAAGAACTCTCCTGGAAGACCTCAATCTTATTTTATTTGACAAAACAATCCCCCTTATAAGGCGGCGGCAGCAGCAGCTTTATAGTTGAGGTATTTGTAATAAAAAATGCATGGCTGGGAAAATGTGGAATGTAGAAACAATAAGATACAGATGTCTTGAATTAGTGACCTTGTGGTTTCTATGTACTCCCCATCTTTTTTTTGTTAAACTCCAGGGAATCTTATTACTGCATTACTCAGTCACAAGAATCTCAAAGCAGATGGTAGATATTAATATTCTTTTCACACAAAAAGCCATCGGTAAAAGAAGGCAGTAGTGACTTCTTATTCAGCAGGAGGTCTCATTTATGATCAGGCTTATCTTAAAGCTGTGTTTAAGGGCTGTTTTCTGCATTTTCATCCCCTTCCATTAAAATGTAGTTCTCTTTTCCTGTTCAGACCCCTGGGGATATGAATCATTCTGACCTTTTTTCCTGAAAGCCCCTCTCACAGTTTACAGTTTTGGTAATCTGAAAATACATTGTGTTTTATACAATAATAAAACAACCATTAAAATGGTTGGTGCCTTTTTAAAAAGACATTATACCTTCCTGTACTTTTGATCTATGTACTATGATACTACACATCATAATGCCGTGATCTGTATTAATAAAATTTACCTTATTCTCTTAGCCCATGAAATATTTGCAGTATTAAAAAGTGTAATAATCCAGTAGCCCATATAAAAAATCTCCAAGGAGTTGTAAAATAGTCCAACTGATTCTGCCTTTTTGTTGAGCACCACATTTATTTATGTTGCCTTCCAGGGGAGAGCGCACAGCACTCCTCTAGCTGAATTCAAGGTTTTTTTTTTATTAATAACATCTTCTACTGTGCCCAGCATTTCTTTGTAAGGAATTGATATTTATACAGAAACACAGATACACTAAATAGCCAGAAGAAAACATATCACAATGAATAATGGGATATGCATACTGAAATTCATTTGTTTCATTGCTGCATCTGTCAAATTTGAGTTATTTTACATAGAAAACAGAGAAATAAAAAATATATGTTTCCCATATTTTCTTGGCTACATAGCAATGTCTGTAGATGGTGAATTTGTCAGTTCTGGTATTAATGTAGCCTATGGCACTCCTATTACTTATCTTTTAAAACATCATCTAACAGTCTGCTATAGCAATTTGTGCTTGCACTGATGCACAGACCCTGTTAATGGGATGTGGGCATCAAGTTCAGGAAGAGTACTATATAGAAAGGATGGTAGTACAATGTGTTTACACTGCTTTTAATAGTAATTTTGATTAAAAATTCCTGGCTTGAGATCATCTTATTGGTTAATGAAGAACGTGTGTTTGCTGCCTAAAATTATGACCTCACTGAATGTTACTGACTGTTGGTCGTGTGCTGACACAATCCCACCCATTTGCTGATTGTCAGAAAACTCAGAAGCAGCAAATGCAGGCTGCAGAAGCTGATTCTTCTTGGTGGCCATTGCAGAAGGAACATGTTAGAAAAAATAATTGGGAGATGTCTTCAGACATAGAATAATCCTCTCCTTTGTCATGTGGGGATTCGCTTTTCTTACCTGTATCTTAAGTGACTTTTTTCTATACTTATTAATAGGCTGTGATTGGTTTTGGTTGTTTTATTTGCATTTGATTTTTTTGCCAAACATTTTATTTAGTTATGAAATACCAACACGCTAAGCAATAACAGCTTTTTCATAAAACATCACGTTAGTGACATGAGAGCCAAACTAAATGGTATAGCATAGTATTCCTTTTTCTAAACAATTGAAGAGGGCGGATCTAATGACTAGAGCCAGTGGATACTGTCAGAGGTGTAACGTTTTGTAATCCTGGGCCATGCCATGTGACTAAGGCCAGGAAATGGCGACTGGTAACTCACCAGCACTTGTGTGTCAGACCCATATTACAATTGCCTGCAAACTAAGGTCTGGTGGTAGGTCAGCAGCTTCCCAATCACCTTTCCTCAAAGGATAAGGTGTGAGGGTCCCTCTAAATGGGGACCACTGGATATTTTTTTTATAAATGGCTGACACCTTCTCTCTTGCCTGATGGTTGTTGATAATGCCCATACGTCTTCTCAGCTCCAATATGCTACTTGCTTTACACAATCAAATATGACATGGACCAAGGTTTCAGGGAAGCCATAAAACAGGCATCCTCAGAAAACAGACTGAATCCAACTAGTACAAAATCACCTGAGAGTCAATGGCTCTCATACTTGGAGCCAGAGAGGCTGTCACAGAACCCATCTGGGTTATCTACAAAATATCTTAGCAATTGATCAGAGGAGCTAGTAACAGGAGAAGAAAATAGAGGTTCATCACTGTGTCACTCCTGAAAGAACACTTCAGCAGTTCCTGTGTCTGTTTTTTAAACAACATTTGACTATTAGTAGCCTTTGTTTTCTTTTTTGGTGAGTATTCTTGCAAACAAGTGTGCTGACAGAAATGTTCTCTGAAACAGCAAAGTAAGTGAATATTTGTGACTGCAAATATTTGCACAGGTAACTTTATTTTACTTAAGCTCATCTCACCAGAAAATTTAACAAGATTTATATGTCCAGTCAGAACAGCTTGAATCTTGACTACTAGTTCAACTGTTCCTGACAAACTACAGATGAAAATTGCTTAATTCATAACTTGAGAATCTGTCATTGCCATCTAGGAAACAAGAAGAAATTCGTCAAGTTATTCATCATAAATAATTCTTCCAGCTCTGGTTTTCAGCAGAGCTTTCACTAAGTCATGGAAAATACCATGTTGCTTCTTTTTTTAAAATAGTAATGATATTGCCAATGCACAACACCAGTTGGTCAATAAATAGTTTACAGTTTTTTCTAAAGTCTGTCCTTATTATTGTGCCTCTAATAGAAGATGAAGAAAAATCTTTTGTGACATCCACCAAATTCCATAAATAGGATTTATATGGATCGGAGATATGTTGAAGGAGAAGCAAAAAGCCTGGATGTTTCCATTATAAATAGAAAACTTTTTTTCATCGGGTCTTGTTTACCACCCTTGTTACTTCAACCCCTTTGTTACAGATTAATTGAATATTCCTAATATAGGTATTCCAAGTAAGGAAGAGGGAAATTGTAACTTTTCTTAACATCCCTCAGTGAAGAAACTACATTTTTAATAACTTTACTGAATTTGCAGCCATAATTTTGATGAATTAAGATAGTCAGACAGGTCACGTATGCCTTCCTAATGCCTGGGGGAATATCTGGTTTTTTTTGGGAAATTAAACCAAATAATCTTGGGCTGTAGATCAAATGAAGTCATGATTATTTTGATTTCTTCTAAAATGCCAATCTGAAATCCTTCCAGTATTGTCCAGATCGGGACGCTCCCATCCGTAGGTGCCGGCTTACTCTGTTCCAAAGGAGTCCTTGACCCCCGCTCTAGTCCAGGCCCGACGCCCACTCCACTCCTTTCCCTGAGCCACCCCCACCTTTTTCCACCCCCTGCCCTAACCTCTTCCTGCCCCCTTCGGGTGCACAAAGTGTAATCGAGACTTTTCCTCTGCAAAATCCCGCCAACACTTTAGTGCATGGTAATACTAAGTGCAGCCTGTTACTACTTCTATAGTGTCTAACCTAGAAAGCGAAACATGAAGAATCATAACAGCCTATAATCCATCCTCTGCCTCACAAAAAAAGCCTAGTTTTCAGCAAATCTCCCAAAATATTAATAACTAGACGCAGCATATAGTCTAGATTGAAATGCAACACTGATGACCTCCACTGTTGCATATTACAATGAGCTTGTCTACATTACCCGCTGGATTGATCCATTAGGGCTTAATGTAGACACGCCCTAAATTACTTAATGTGTTTCTGTGAGTATAAAAACCCTTTCTGGTATCTAATCTGTATTTCACCTTACGCCTATTTAATCTCTCATAGTATGAACTGATTCCTACCCAGTTACTTATGGGGTCTACTTCCATTCAGGTGTTTATAAACTATGTCTATTTTCTTGCATGTTTTTTTAGGTTGAACATGTTAAGTTCTTAAGACTTTCCTTGTAAAGCAATCCCTATATAAGTCAAATTAATCTTGTAAGGCTGGACTTTTAATTCTTCAATGTCATGCAGTGTAAAGTGTTCTAGATAAGACCTGACGATGATCTCCATGGGATATATCTAGTTATTACATATTGGGGCCATCACCATAGTAGAGGAATTTTCATTTTTCATGTCTCGATGTTAGTTAGATCAAACCTTGTATAAATGCATTGAAACTGTTGATATTACGGAAGTTTCTAAGTTGCTGTCAGTATTGAAGTCATTAGTAACAGTAATTTATCTGATAATATGCTAGGACTTGAAGACTTAATAATTTACAATTAACATGTATTTAATATTTATATAACCTCAGCGCCCAGAAGCTCAGTGTGCTGGGTACTGTCATGTCAATACAGTTGGACACAATATTGAGCTCAATTTTAATTAACTTTCCTAGAGTTCAATTCTAGAGAAGCCTTATTAAGTTGGAAGTAGTTGCCCATAACTGTGAACTGTCAGGAAAATAAATGCTATTTGTATTATCTGTCAATAATGGAAGCAGAGAGGGAGTTCTGACTCTATCTGGTTTTGTCAGCCAATTTTGAATTCAGTTATATTAGAATTGTAATTTAAAAACCTAGTATTTTGTCACTTAATTAAATCCATATATTAAAAGGAAAATCTCTAGAGTTAGAGACAATATCGAGGTTGGCCACAACATTTAAAGTTGCTATAACCCGAGAAAGTTCTCTGTTCCTAACAGCTAGGGAGACTATTCTATAGCCACTCTTCATGTAGAATAACAGCAGATTCAAACTTTAGATTTTATTTTTTTGTGGTCATTTCAACATTGCAAATTAACATTGTATAAGATGGGCTGTGTCTACATTAGAGTTCTTAAATTTCAATGGCATTTTTGCTACGGTTGTCTAGACCTGTTCTAAGCAGGGTTAGGTGACAATGGTAAAAACACAGGAGCCCTATCTATACTAAGGAGCGTTATTACTTTCATTAATGGAGCTGCATCAATCGCTGTGACCAGTTTAAGACCATATGAAAACTTAAGCACAGCACAAATGTGTGTGTTTGGGGGGGGGGGGGGGCACTGTGTCCTCATTGCTCCCTGGGTGTCGAGTCATACACACAAAGTACAATCTGTGCTGGTGGTGGCTCTATCTACCTCATTTTGGGCAGTCTGGGCCTTCCCACACCATCGGTCATTTCTATTTAGGTGGGCCAGAATCTGCCCAAGAGAAAAGGACTCAGCCCTTACCCAAGTTAGCAGAGGACTTGGAGTGATAGTAGGGGCCCTATTGAAACATGAAGAGTGGTGGTAGAGCGCCCCCTTTCCATACTTCTCTGCTGAAGTGGTGTTGCTGGAGAGTGTAGGGAGGACAGAGCAAAAATTTGAGTTTATCCATTAAGATGAATGGCAGTAATTTATTCTTCTCTACAAACTTAGGGAATCATCACTGCTTTGGTTTACTCTCCACATTTTTAAGGTTTTCTTTCACAACCATGTGGGCTAGAAATAGTTTTTTCTTTTGTAAACTAAAGCTGAGGTTCTGAAGTAATCCTGTGACTCCGGGAACTGTACCTGTGCTTTAATCCAACCAGTGATAATGAAATGATGTGAGACTACCCAGAAATGACTAGTACACTTGAGCCCATGGTTCTGGCCAAGTCAAGTTATAACATCACTTATTCTTCCCTGTATGGACAGAAAAAAACTCACACTGGAGTGATGATTTAACTCCTGGTAGATAAACAAACTTAGGACTTATCTATACACAGAATTTTACCAAAATAGCTATTCCAGAATAAGAGTGTTCACATGAAATAATTATTTTGCAATAGCTATTTTAGTAAATTTCCAATTGTAAACTAGCCCTAATGCATGATTCTCTAAACTAAAGCATAGTTCCCTAATATGGTGTAAGCATGATTTCTGTCCCTAAAAGTAAAGAAAAAGAATTGCTGTGGGATGGTCTGACTTCAGATATCCTCCCACTAAACAAATGGCTCTGTAAACAGAGAATAAGTTGTGAAAACAGCGATGTTAATTTATAAGTGGGAATGTGTGAAGTTTGAATTTAAATGGAAAAATACAGAAACTTCACTCTGGCACATTTTTACCAGCAATGCATTCATTAACTAGCATTTTTCATGCATACATAGCACATGTGCAGCTTAAGTGGTAGCAGCACTTCCCCATGGAAGAGGGAGTGATCAATCAACAATGCTCTGCTGAGGCTGCCAGTTGTGTCTTTCTCATGTGGACATCTGTCTGTAGAGAACTGGAGTGATCCCCAAACAGCTATGAGATGATATCAACTCTTTTCCTATCAACCTGGGCTGGATTTGAATTGACTTCTTAATGTTGACAAGAAAAATGTTGATTCTTCTTCTTTGTCTGACTGCTGTAAATGTAGAGCAACAACTATCATATTACATTTAAATGCTTAAGCCTGATAACTCTGTCTAGGATAGCAGAGTGTATTGCTGTGATGCCTTCTTGGTATTTGTGAATTGGGCATTGAGTTGTTATATGTTCCATGGTCCGTTCTGGGTGACCACAGTTGCACACTGGAGAGTATTTCATTTTCCATTTTTGCAGCAAGTATCTGCATCTGGCATGGTTTGAGAGTTCCAGTAGTGCACTGCATTGCAGTGTTCAGTTCAACATCAACAAGTCAAGTATGGCGACTTCTGGTCATCCTGGTGCACAGTACTGTGCTACGGAGTACACAAGGGCCATTGCTGATGTCCCTAACTCCGATGCTAATGCTCCCCAGCTTGTGCTTGCCACTTTCTGGACCAGGTTGACCCTTGTCTTCGTCTTGGAAACGATCTTCAGATAGTTGTGGAAGGTGAAAGACCAATCCAGCTTCACTCCAAGATAGGTCAAAGCGGGGTCATGTCACAGTGTTGCTCTAGAAGGTCTTTTTTTTTTTTTTTTGACAGCTTCCCTATAGCAATCCGTCAGCTCTGGCAATTTTTATCCAGTTGATATATGTTTGCATCAGGCTATTGGTGCCTGTCTTTTTACCTGATGGAAAAACAAGGAACTAGAAATGGTTCGTCGGTAGTACTATACTGTCCCCATCTCATACAATATTCAGTTTTGCTGAAAATTTTTGATCCAAAAAGAGAACCAGTCTCCGGGGGTAACGTTTCCAAGGTTTGTATATAATAAATTAAAGCTTCCAGTACAGTTGTAATTAATTTACTGTTGACTAGAGTAATGCCTGTTTTCATGGTAAATAATAAGTAAATCACTAGAGTGAAATATAGCTTGATATGATCTCATAGCTGTGTCCAGGCCGATAAACTGATAGCAGTTTGAGGAATTGCCTTTACATGTCAGCAGAAGGAAACAAAGGATGCTGAGAGTGAACAATCTAATGGCAGCTTATGATCTTTTTTCCTTTCCTCCCCCCAAAAGAGATAAAAATCTTGAAAATTGATTACTTGCCTGATTTCCTTGTCACTTGACTTGAATTTGACATCCTGCCAACATCTGTTAGGCTATTTAAAAACTCAGATTTGTTCAGGGAGACCCGAATTCTATATAAGTATGCTGATCTTAGCCCCACCAAGCAAAAGAGTTCTCATTAGCTGTGTTGTAGGATTGCCCTGAAAAGTTCTAGTCTGGACATTATTTCAAGGTGTCTACTAAGCTGTGCATCCAGTGATTTTTAAAAATACAGTGTGTTCACAGAGCTAGTAGCTCCAGTTCACTGAAAGGAGCCTGCAGCTGCATTTCTCTTTTAAGATACAAATATTATGTCCTATCGTATTTCTAATGAGGGGGTATAAAAGTAATTTGTCAAATGGCCCACCGTGACCTGCTTTCTAGAACAAACTGGAGATTTAAATGAAATTATAGAAAAGTGCTGCTGTTTGCCTCAATGGATTGTTCTTTTTAACTCAGGCAGCCAGAAAATAAACAAAACACTTATCAGTTAATGGAATCTTTACTTATTTAGAGCAATGGTTCTCAACCTTTCCAGACTACTGTTCCCCTTTCAGGTGTCTGATTTGTCTTGCATACTCCAAGTTTAATCTCTCTTAAAAACTACTTGCTTACAAAATCAGACAAAAATACAAAAGTACCACAGCACACTATTACAGAAAAAGTGCTTACTTTCTAATTTTTAACCATATAATTATAAAAATAAATCAACTGGAATATAAATATTGTACTTACATTTCAGTGTATAGTATATAGAGCAGTATAAACAAGTCATTGTATGAAATTTTAGTTTCTACTGACTTTGTTAGTGCTCCTTATGTAACCTGTTGTAAAACTAGGCAAATATCTAGATGTTGATGTATCCCGTGTGGAAGACCTGTGAGTACCCCCGGTTGTATGCATGCCCCCTGGTTGAGAACCACCGATTTAGAACACACACACACACACACACACACACACACACACACACACACACACACACACACACACACACACACACACACACACACACACACACACACACACACACCTCTCAATAAGCCAAGTTACAAAGCATCCTGTGCAGTATTTTTGTAGTTAGTAGCTTTTTTACAATGACATTTAAAAGTGAGATTGATACAAGTATTTCACATGTGATTATAAAGGGAAAGAGAGTGATTATAACTAATCAACTGATCTCTGAGCTGTATAGTAGTAATAGGTAAAATGTCTTGCTGTGTTGAAGGTCACAGGAAATTAGAACTTAATGAAAGATGTGAGTTGTCACTTCACAAGGAGAAAAACTTATTATTTTATTTTATTTTTTTAGCACTACCAAGGGAGATGTAATTTGCTACTACGGAAACAAAGGAGAACCAGAACCTATCTTCTTAAATGCTGGTGGGTTTATTTTCTTAAATTGTGGATATTATTGTTGCCCTTTTATTTTAAAAAAAAAAAGGTGAAATGTGTGTTTATTTGCTCTAAGGTTTGTTATAAAGAGGAAAAATCAGAGCGGATAATACATATTTAAAGCATTGATTTTTTTTAATTTTATGGCACATTCTGTGTTTTTTTTTTTAATTTTTATTTTTAATTTTTTTTGTGAAAATTCATAAGTGAAGTATTAATAAAATGTTCATGCTATGGCCCAGTCCTACAATTGTTTCCATGCAGGTGGAGCCCCACTGCAGTCAATGGGGCTATCCTCATGCTGATACGACTCAGAACTGAGGCCTGTCTCTCTATGGGTGATATTTTCAAAAGCACTTACCATTGATTTCTATGAGAAGTCAAAGCTAATCCTCCCACTGACATAATTGGAAGCAGAGTTTCTCCTATTGACATCAGCTATCATCGCTCACTCATTATCAAGATGTTGACCCATGCCTACCATTGGCCTATGATGCCAGCCTGCATCTGCCACTTGTTAAATTTTGAACAACTTGCTACTTGCATTTGGGAAGAATGAGAGCCCCGTAAATATCTACAAAATAATTATCCCCTAAACCTCTTCTGTGTTGTGATGATTGCAAAAAAAACTTGAAAAGGATTAGGCTGCTGGTGTGCTGAGACCACTGCTGAACAATATTGTCTCATTGTTTCTTTGTACTCCCCGGTTGGCCTGTCTGTCTCCATCTGCTTGTTTTATAATTAGATTGTAAGCAGTTTGGGGCATGGACTATGTTTTTGTTCTGTGTTTGTACAGCACCTAGCACAATGTGGCCCTATGTCATGATTAGGACTTCTAGGCACTACAAGTACTAAGTAACAGTATGCTAGGAAAATGCAGAGCACTTTTGAAAAATTCCACCTTTAGTAGAGTACCTTCAAAATTAATTCGCTAAGTGCTAATTCTGACATTTATTCCTTTTTTTTTTTTCAATTTGGCATACGTTGTACAACAATTATGTAATAAATAACATTTCTTTTTATTTGAATCCTTAGATTTGCTGACAGAACATGTACTCATTCTTGCATGAGTAAACAATATAAAACATGAATCCAAAATTCCAACACCAAAAGTCTGAATTTTTGAATGGTTGAAATAAATAAAACATTCTGAACAATGTAGCTTTTAAGAACAGTTCGCTCTGTGTTTTGTTTAATGCTGATACAGTCTTTATTTTGCCTTTCATAAGGTTATACTCTCAGCAATGAAAGGGCTGATAATTCCCAATTTTTTTAAATGAAGATTTGTACAAACAAATTTGCTGGCAACCTGCTTGCCCATGTATCTTTCACACTGCACTACCACCATCTAGTTTGACACAGTTCAGAATGTTTGGCATGCTCTGCACAAGAGGAACCCAGAACCAAATTAACAAAACTGTTACAGACCAGGATTTGGAAAAGCTTCTGTAGTGCCTGCCTTCACTATGCATCAAGCCCCTGCCTTCAGGGGCATGAAATTTAATCACTAATCATAATAAAAACCGTCAGGCAGAGTGGTGGTGGTGCTGTTTGGGCAGAGAAATGGGGGTCTTAGCCTGGAGCACATGGATATTATATGTAGAGTGGAGGTGATATCCATGGTCTCCAGTGACTGATTTTGTTGCATTCAGTATAATCCCTCTGTGTCAATCTCTGGCATGCTCTTCCAGATGAAAGCATGACTGTCACAGTGACAACTGTTGACAGGGAAAAGTTAGCATGTGGAAAGAAAGCAACCCAAGATGATAGCATGGGTAAAATGTAGATATATAATCTCCTCCATTTCTTTGATAAACCGCTTCAGAATCTGGGGTAACCTAGCCAGTAACAAAAGTGGGGACTTGACATTTTAATAGACTGTCGTGTGTGTGTGAATACTGTTCTGAAAGACTAGCAATTTTAATTCATGTTGTGGTTTTAAAATAATTGCATTACAAAATCCAGGTATCTGCAGAATATAGCAGAGCTATTCTTGATCTCCACATATCAAGAGAGAGTTCTTTCTCAGTAGATCTGGCCTCCTAAGGGAGAGCTGAGTTTTGGAGGATATTTACATTGTTCAGCCAGTGCATATTCTCTTGGATTATTGCCAGGAAATGTCAGGCATCATTGAGGAGAAACTTCCCTGCTGTCATCAGTGAGTGCAGCATTATTCAAGAGTCACATCAGAGAGAACAGTGAATTATGTGATTAAAAGGAATAAACTGGATGGACTAGATTGCAAAATTTACTAAGTAATTCTAAAGATACCATGCCATAAATTACCAAACCAAAGGTTTGCAGTAATTGCTGCAGATGAGGATTAGAATAAAACTGAAAAATAAATAAAATCACTTCATTTTAACACTGTGGAATACATAACCATATCCTAATGTGTGCTAGGAGAGCTCCAATCTCCTGCCTAGTACCAGGACATATGTTTTATAGCATATCTAATTATAAAGATTAGCGAGGGGATCATTTGAATGAGATTAAAAGTGATGAAATCTGTATGAGACGATTGTAAATCACCAGAAAATCCTTTCTAAGGTTCTGTTTTCCTGAAAATATACTAGCAGCTATATAGATAGAATGCTGCTGGAAGTGATCCATAGGGATTGTTCTGTGAATTCATGAGACTTTTAAAATCTAAAACAGTTAACATATAGCCTCTTGTTAATGATTCCTTGTACCATTTATTTGATGGAGTTCAAAGCTGGAAGTATTGTTGGTTTTTATTTTTGTGAAGTAACTGCAGTATCACAATATGAGGGGTTTTTATTTTGTGTGGAATTTTTTTTGCAATTTTAGGTTATACGTATTCTAATACTTCCATTAGTGTCTTCCCCCTGAAAAATATTTTTCTTCAAATTACACCTGATTTCACATCTCAACCTACATTTCATTAATAGCTGTGGCAAAATCCTGTGATTCAGTTAATATTTAGTATCCTTAGTGTGATGATCCATAGCTTTTTTTCAGCAAATCTGCCAGACTACAATTTTGTGCTCCAAAACAAAGAAATAGTTTTTTTAATGACGCGTTAAGCATCTGGAAATGAGACCTTACATTAACTGATTATTTTTTTTATTGGAATACTGTGTTTTTCTTTCCCACATGGGTTAATTCCTTCTACTGTACTGGAGGCTGAAATGGTGGGAGGGTAAGTGGGAATGGAGTAAATGCTAAAAATAAGAAAATTTTCCTGAGAAAAGTTGACAAAAGGTCTATGATGAGTTTTGCTGACAAGACTTGATTTATTTTCCCCTTCAAACCCTAAAGGAGGAGGCAATGTTATATTTTTGGCTGTGTTGCATATATGTTAACTTTTTCACCCCACAGAAATGTTTAAAACAAACATTTTCTCATCTGCCCCCAAGGTTTTTTTTATTATTTGTTAATTTCAATATTCAGGAATCTATGGATTGAGTAATTCTCTGTTGGATACTCCATGGAAGAAACTTCAGTATGGAAAGCAGCTTTTCACAGAGGTGATCAAGCAAAGTCAGGACCTTGCCAAAGAAGACCTGGCGCAGGAGCTCATTAAACTACTGAATAATCAAGATCCGTAAGAATATAATCCACATTTTACTTAACATGAAGTACAAACATTTTAAAACTCACCTACAAAAGCTGCGTTAAAGTAATGCTAAAGCTTCATCTTATATTAACCAAAGTCAAGTAAAGGTCAAATAATATACTTCCCTTCCCCCCGGAACAAATTCCAGCCCTACTGATTTGATTTTGTGTGTGTTGAAGGCAGATAGAGACCTACATGACAGTATCACTGCAAAAGCAGCATTAGTATGGATCTATGGAGTACCTTACTCCTTAAAGATTACTCCTGCCAGGGCAGGAGTAGAGCGTGCAATATATAGAAAAGATAAGTCATGATGCTTGCCATAACACCTGACCCCAGACATTGCCCACCTAGCTCGAGCCACAGGTGTGGGATGGCTGAGGGCGGGGGTCAGTAGTGACACTACTTAGCTTCCTTTCTTGACACACACATGTAGTGAATAGAGCCTGATTTTGGCCCGTTGGTACAGTATGTGAGTTTGCATAAAACACTAGTCCAAGCCCTTCAATAGGACCATAGCAGTTATCTTACATAAACACCTATCTCCACTTGAATAGCGTGTGCATTTTTTTTGAATGCAGACTTGAAATGCCCTGTCTTTTGTCAGTTTAATCTGGTTTAAAACAAAACTTAAGTATGTTTGTGTGGTATTTTCAAAGCTTCAAAAGAAGTGAAAAATGTATCATGACAAGATGAGGGCTTTAGAAAACTGAACTGAGTGTTAAGTTGTGCATCAGTTCCGCTATTTTTACTATGCATTCGATATTACAAATGAAAACACTGATGTGTTTCAAAAAACTTGCTGGGCTGTACTGTTAATTTAGCAGTAAGACAGCCGACCTGTAGGGTACTTCACAACTCAGATGCACATGCACCCAAGATCTTGCAGTTGTACTAGACCAGTGGTTCTCAAACGTTTTGTTTTGGTGACCCCTTTTGGACACCAGGCCTCTAAGTGTGACCCCCCCCCCCTTAGGGGCCGGGCTGGGGGGGGGCTGCTGGCAGCTCTTTGGGGCAGGGGCTGGGCTGGGGGGGGCATGCCTGCAGCCTGCCATGGCAGAGGCCAGGCTGGGGGTGGGGGGCTCCAGCAGCCTGGAGACAGGGCGCATGGAGCCGTCCAGGGCCGGGGGGGGAGGGGCGCTGGGAGCCCGCCACGACCGGCCTGAGCTCATGAGGGCACCGGGCGCCTGCCGCAACTGGGCTCGGCTCACGGGGGTGCCTGGAGCCAGCCGGGGGAGCACGGGGAGCCCGCCGCGACCGGGACCAAGCTCGCAGAGGCGCCTGGAGCCGGCTGGGGCCAGGGGGCACCTGGAGCTCGCTGTGAGTGGGGCTCGGCTCACAAGGCGCCTGGAACCGGCTGGGGGGGAGGGGGAGGGTGCCGGGAGCCCTCCGCAACCGGGGCTGGGCTCAAGGGGGCACCTGGAGCTGGCCGGGGGGGCACGGGGAGCCCGTCGCGACTGGGACCGAGCTCGCGGAGGCGCCTGGGGCCGGGGGGGCACCCGGAGTCCGCCGTGACTGGGGCTCGGCTCACAAGGCGCCTGGAACCGGCTGGGGGGGAGGGGGAGGGTGTCGCGAGCCCTCCGCGACCGGGGCTGGGCTCAAGGGGGCGCCTGGAGCTGACTGGGGCGGGGGGGGAGGGCGCAGGGAGCCCACTGTGACCAGGACTGAGCTTGCGGGGGCGCTAGATGCCAGCAGCCCACGGCAGGGGTTGGGGCCAGCTGCAGGGAGCAGGGGCTCGTGATCCCTGCAAAACAAGGTCGCAACCCCCACTTTGAGAACCAATGTACTAGATATAAAGAGAATCACTTTGGTTCCAAATGGGGAGTGTCTTAAAGGTAAGTTTAAAGTTCAAAACCTGGCCAAGATTTTTTTTCAAAGCACCCAATAGGAATTAAGGTATCTTTCATATGAAATATTTGGCACTTCATAGGCATTAATTCTGTGAGCTATGGAATAGATTTATTGGATGAGATTTAATTCCCACAACAAACCCACCTCAAGATCTCTTTCCCTGTTGGTACCATGCATTATATCTTTTTAGTGACTCCCTCTTTCCCCACTTGTGTAAACAGTCTGACTTTGTACTATTCCCCCCCAAAGAAAACTAGCGTGATCTGGGACACTGTGCTTCAATAGCAGTAACTAAAATCATGTCAAACTGCATCATCTCTTCGTGGAGCAGGAAAAACTCTAGAAAAACAGGACTGAATCAGTCTCCTTCCACTGTCTTTGGTACTCCAAGTGCCTAACTGGCTGCTGAACTTCATCTTATTTTGATAGACGCTGACACAAGCTGGTAGGAGGCAGAAACTTGAGCAGTGATGGGGATGAAAGAGGCAGAGAACCACACACAGGCATAGGGTGCAGAAAATAGTATTTTAAACTTGTCTTTACAAATTTCAATTTGATTTGTCAGTAACTGACATCATGAGCTATATTTTTTTCCACATTGGGGATCATCATCTAGTGTTAGGAGTGGAAGGCAGGAAATCTGAGTATTATTCCCAGCTCTGCTATGGACTTGTGACCTTGGACTCTTTCTCTGTAGGGTGTTGAGGTTTCATTAATTACAGTTTACAGATCTCAGTACCACTTTACCATCACAATACACTTTACCATGGCAAACTTGTTTACTTTGGAATTTTATTAAGCATTGTGCAATATAATTTTCCAGTACCTCCAAATGTCTCTTATAGGTTGCAGACCGGTTTCTGTCCGAAACAAAAGAAATCTGTATGAGTCCATCTTGAATAATATTTGGTTTTTTACACTTTGTATTTTAAGTTACTTGACAATAAAAGTGGTATTCTTTTATTTCAGGAGACACTACAAATACAGAAAGGAAGGAATAGCAAAGAAAGGAAAAAGACTGTCAAAACATCATTAAAAATATTTAATAAATAGAAAATTGATTAAATGAAAGGTCAAGTCCTGGAGAAATTTTCTCTGGGAAACAGCTGACAAACCTTTTGATCTTTGGTCCCTTCTTTTCATGTTTGTTTTTTTATTCACATTTTATTTTGACATTTTGCCTTTTATTTTTTATCATCAAGCTGTGTTGATTATAGTTAGTAAGTATAGGAGGACTTGTTTTGTATTTATACTGGGAAAGTAATAGTGCTATTTATTTTTCAGTCAGCTACCAGATCCTGCAATGGAGGATCAAGGAAAGGAGCACGTGCAACCTGTACTGACCGAATATGCAGCTTTATGTGTTCGTTGCCCGGGATATGGAACAAGGTAAAATAAATACTTCAAGGCACAATAGATAACTGTTGTATTAAGACATATATCTAAAGTCAAATGTTGCCATAAAATTTAACATTCTAGACCATAAAGTGGGTTTGTTCAGTGAATTTAATAAATTCAGTCACTTGTAATCCAGAGATTTTCTTCTATTGTGATCTCAACACATCACTAGCCTTAGGAGAGAACACTTGGAGTCACAACATTCACAATTAATGGTTCCGAATGTGGGAGTCTAAGTGGAATAAACTTGCAATATAAGACAGAGTAGGAAGAGTGTGACAAACATGTAATGATATGTAAGCAGAACTAGTCTAACCTATTTTTTAGCACTGCTGTTTGTTTGTTTAGGACTTGAGTTCTAATCAATACTGCACAGGTCATCTCATCCAGCAGTCTCCAAGCTCTTCATAAACATTAGGCCTCACAACATCTTATTCAACGGTTGTACCCATTTTGCAGATGGGTGAGCAGAGGTGATTAGACCAATGCCACAGAATTAGTGGTAGCATTAGGCATGGAATTCAGAAGTGTGGACTGCCAATCCTTTGAGTGAATTGGTAGACTAAATTGCCTGTGTGAAAATGCAATTCATGTAAAACAGAAGTCAACCTGTGTTTGAAATAAGGGACAGTTGACCAGTACATAGGTGTTCCTGAACTTTTGTGATCTATGGCTGTACTAATTAGAATTGGTATTCAAAGAAAGAGTAGACTGCAAGTTCTCACTCCTTCACACACCAACCCTGATTTTTTTTAATTTATTTTTTTTGCTGTGTAAATCAGAAGTATTTACACATAGCAGTTTTACATCTGTGTGTGAGCAGACTTGCATCTCAATGTTCAGAAATTGCTCTTTGGAGATATTGTTCTCCTCAGGAGAGAAATGGAGAGGTTCTTTGTATGACCTTGTGTCTGTGTCCTCAGGTGGTGAATAGTGGACTGGTGAGTAATAAGGCTCAGGAGAATTGTATGGGCATTTGATAAAAAAGGAAAGAATGCAGAAGTGAGTTAATATAAATAATCAGCAAGGGTATATGTTTCTGGTGATATTCATGCCAACTAAATTCTGCCAGGTAAAATTTATTTTCAGGCTAGAACTGACTTGAACATATTCAGCAATTTAAAAAGCTTATCATTAGTCTTCTCTGCTATTTATTGTTCTCCTTATCTGTCAGCCTGAAGCTTTGTATGGTTGTTGCCTTAATAAGTGAAGCAAGATAGTGCAGAGTTTGATTCAGTGGACTGGGATGAGGGGAACCCAAGTTACTCTTCCTTCAAATCTGAGTTTTTATTGGAGATTTTCAGACCTATTTCTATGTGATGGTCAAGCGAAATTAATGGAAACATTTAAATTAAAATATTGTGCAAATGATTAGACAAAAACAAAGTTTAACATTTTTTTTTCTTCCCTTATTTTCTTTCAGGACTAACACAGTCATTCTCATTGATGCAGAAGGACATGTTACTTTCACAGAGCGCACTATGCTCAATGCCAATATCAACCAATGGAAAACAAGCACTTATCAATTTGAACTGCAGACTTAACAACTTTCCATTTGAATGGATCATAATCAAAGGAACAAGAGAACAAGTCATTGAACTCCACTGAAGGCTTTGTACTAGCCTCCAGCACCCAGAGATGGAAAGGAAAAGCTTATTAAATCCATAGCATACCCTAGCAACTACCAAAACATTTTGCACAAAACCAAGGGAAGAAAGTTTTACAGTAAAATTTTGGCTGGATTAAAAACGTTACTTGTGCAAGTCTTTATTTTACGTTTTAAAGGACACAGTTTATTTTCTAAGCATGATTTTTAAATTATGTTGTTACTGTCTAGGTGATTGGTCTTGCAAGGTATTGAGTGCTTCTTACAAGGTGCTAGGTGCCCCAGTTCCTTTTGATTTCAATCAGAGCTGAAGGTATGCAGCGCTTTGGAAGATCAAGTCCTGTGTTGTTAAAGTTCAAAGATTTTCAGAATCTAACTTAAACCTTCAGAATCAATTGTGATAACTTTTCGCACTTCACTCAGCTGGGACAAAGACAAACTAGTCAGGTACACATTTATTTATGGTTGATTTCTAGTCACGTTGTGAACTGGCACAACTATGTAATGTGACTTCTGGAAATGATCCCTGGGAATGGTGGTAATGTGAATTATAAAAAAAAAAGTCCATTGGAATTTTACAAAAAGAATCATTTCTATTGATCATAGACCATAAAGGTTTTAGAAATCTGTCTCTGCCTTTTCCATATATGCTTGTAGGGTATTTTTTATCACAAATGGGGTCATCAGTGAATGTCTGCTACGTTTGCAGATTTGGTTGTTTTAGTGTAATATGACAATTTTTCAGACATATACAATGGTGCAGTGTTCTGCATAGGGGAAAGGGTGGTTCTTGTTCACAAGTCTATTTCCCCTTAAGTTGTACAGTGTTGAGAAGTGATTTATCTAGTACTGTCTTTCTCATTTGTATCCAATACTTGTTTCTGGTGAGGGAATGCAACTGAAGTTTGGGCCTGTGCTCTTTAATCTCTTGCTCAGGAGAGATTAAAGCATCATGATGTATGATGGGATCCCTCTCTGAAGTGAAGGAATCAGCTGCTCTGTATTGTGGCACCTTGGTGCCTGCAGTCTAACCAGCAATGTGTAGGCCTCTCTTTTTCTTCTAGACTGATAACTAGTAGGGTATGTTTGCAAACAAAAAGTGAACTATATGAAGTTTATACTTATGCTTTTTTTGTAAGCTTTGGTTTTAGCTTTATGTCTCTAATGGTTTGTGTTATCAGCAATCACTCCTAGCTTTTATTTTATGGTAGAATGTTTTTTACATGGGGACATTATTACAATATTATAGTGCTGGAATAAATCAGGTGTTAAAATACACTTCCCGTGTTCCTTTAAGATGTAGATTATAAAGCTGATTATTTAAATGTATGTTTTCTTTCCATTAGTCAGTGCCAATGGTGGGTGATGGAGAGAATCTCTTGCTAATGTTAAAGTATTTTAAAATCCTAGATTATTTTGCTGCTGTTATGGTTGCACTATAACTTACACCAAATGCCAAACCTTAAATACTGATTTGATTCATTGACTTCCCTCTCCCCCTTCATTGAATATGTTCTTTACTGTGATGTTCAGAGAATTGTAGAAAGATTGCAATATAGCAGTATTTCCTATAATGCTCACAGAGAGGTTCAGTTGTTTTCTCTACTCAGGGCCTATATTTTCTATTGAAATGCTTAGAGGAAATTAAGGCCTCTTTGGGTGTGGTGTGAGTGGAAACCAGATTTCTCATTGGAGTTATAGGACTGCAAAAGGCCATTTCCAACGTAATGACTGTCTGAAGATACCAAAGCAGTATTCATATTAGTTATTTCCCTCCTATGATCATTTTAGATAAGAGTTTTGCCTGTTTTGATATTTCTAGTGATAACAGAGGTAACAAAGAGTCCTGTGGCACCTTAAAGACTAACTATAAAGTTTTGAAGCATAAGCTTTTGTGGGCTAATACCCACTTCGTCGGATGCAAGCAGAACAGGCTACTCTCACATGCTTAAGTGAGCAGGTGTTTAAGTGCTCTGCTGGATCAGGGCCACACTGTGTAACAAATGCACAAGTGCACCTTCTGACAAATGTTAAGTTCTGGACTGTTACTGCAGCTATCACAGTCACACCTGTTTGTGACTCATGCACCTGGCTGGTTGGTACTGAACTTCGTTTCAGTGTGGAGGATTCCCGGATTTCCTTCTCCTGAGCTATGGAAGGAGTTTAATGTTTCTTTACATGGCTATTTATTCTATCGGTTAAATTCACTGGGGTGTGTGTGTATGTGTATATATGTATGTGTGTGTGTGTGTGTGTGTATATGTATGTATGTGTGTGTATATATATATATATATATATATATATATGTGTATATATATATGTATATGTGTGTATATATATATATATATATATATATACATATATACATACTAGCGAAAATACCCGGCGTTGCTCGGGTCAGTCGGAGGTGGGGAGGGGGCAGAGAGCTGAGCGAGTGCGGGGTCCGTTGGAGGGGGCAGAGAGCAAACCTGACATCCCCACCTCATCCCCTGTCCGGGGGAGGGGGGGGAGAGAAAGGGCGGATCACGCCGCTCTCGCTCCCGCTGCCGCCAGCTGGCGGGGGGGGGGGGGGAGCGCCGGCTGGGCTGGGGGGGGGGGGCGGGCTGGGCTGGGGGGGCCCCCATCCGCTGTCGGCTGGGCTGGGGGGGGCCCGGCTGGGCTGGGGGGCCCCCCAAACTATCGGAGTAGGGGGCCCCCAAATTTCTGTCGCCAGCCCTGATCATAACTATGTCACAGAGAACAGCAGCTGCCCATCTGATGTGATTGGCCTTTAAAGAATTTCACCCCTGGGGGGCGTCAGAGGTGAGATTTGAAAATTGTTTGACTCTTACCCTCATTAGAACCCCAAGACCTCTAACTGTACCAAATTTCAAGTCTCTAGCTCAAACGGTGTGGAAGGAGTAAGCATACATACACACATACATACACGCATACACCATTTGGCTTTTATATATATAGATATATGTATATGTATGTATGTGTGTATATATACATATATATATATATATACACACGTTTTAGTTATAGATATATAATCTGCTGTACTTGCAAACATAATGAATATAAACACAGAAGCAAAAAATATCCATAATCAGGAATATATGGAATTATTTTTACCATTAATTTTAAATGATAAAGTATCTCATTCAAACAGATTCTATAACCTGGACAATTGGTATTCCGTAGTGGCAAAGGATTATGATTTAGTCCTGCCAGTGTTTGGTTGAGTCTTGAACCTCTAAGCTTTTGTCAGTGTACTAAAAAACTGCTTTTAAATTTGAGATTGACAACTGGCAAGTGTGTATTTAACTTTTGTTATTACTAAAAGTATTTTAAATAATCATTCACCATCTATTTATATATGTCAGAAACACTGCCAAAGTATGAATGACTAAAATTTGACCTACATTTAAACTTGTTACCTATATAGAAAGTAGAAATACTTGCAGTTGCTTTTCATCCTCAATGTTTTACAAATATCAGTCTTCAGAACAGCTCTTTGAGGTAGGTAAGTATTAAAGTGAAGTATTAACCCATTTTACAGATAGGGAAATTGAGACAGAGGCTTTGACCACAGGAGATCTTAACTCCCTTTCCTGCAATTTAATCAATCTCTTGATGGCTGGGTTTTGTATTCGTTCAATATATCCAACTTCTAATTGCCGAGAGTTAAAATGAAAAAGACCATTGTTTTGGGGGGGAGTCTACAAAATATGTAGAGTTTCCCATCTGGCTGTATCATAGCAGTAATACAGTTACCCCTAGCTTGCTTTCGTGGAGTTTATGGGAGTTTTGCCCTTGACTTCAGTGGAAACAGGATCAGGCCCTCTATTCCCAGAGCTGCACTAATATCAGCAATGATACTACAGCTTGGAAATGTTCAGGTGTAATTAATTATATAAGCTGGTGTTCATTGCAAAGTGCTATTTTAGTTGTATTCACTCACTGGAAAAAGTCAACTATAAACAAGTTACAAGACAAAATTGTCAGAGAAAGCATTTTATTTTTATAAGGTATTTCAAAAAGAAGGAATATCAAATGTAAAATTACAAATTAGATTATTGGAGGGCATGTTTTTAAATTTCTTGCTGTGAAATTAATTTGTGTGGGTTATCTTTTTAAAGTCTTAAGGTTACAACACCTTTTTCTCCTACCAAACAGTTTTATCCACTATGGTGAAAACTGGAAGGAATTTTTAAATACTATTTATAATTCTTTATTCCATTTTTTTGCCTTGTTAAGCTATTTTAAATTTTGTCATTTGAATATCTATATTCAAAGCCAGAGTCCGAATAAATTGTTTGCTGACCAAATCTTTGGCCACCGTAATAAGTTGTGTATGTGTTTTGTACCTGTGTGCACATGGGATGGGGTAAGACGACCGTGATTAATAGGGAGTAGAAATAAAAGATAGATATAGAATTGCATCTCTTTCCATCGAGTTCATTTTTTTCTTTTACGGTGGCTTTTTCAAAACTGCTCAGCACTGGCCTAGCAGTGTGGCCTAAAGGTTAACACACAACAGAATAGGCGGGAAGTTGTGGTCACATACCATTGTTCAGCTGCACAAGTTTTACTCACTTTTTCAATAAATTTATCTTGGATTGTGGGAATAAATGTTCAACATTAAATCCACAAATTCTCTTGGAAATGGGGTAGAAATTGCATATTGTGTTTGAGTAGATGAACGGATACAACACAATAGGAATGAACTGAGTGGTTCTGCCTGCTTCAGCTCAGAGGCAGGCATATACACACATTGCTTTTCTGGTGATACCAATACAGTACATCCCTGTTTGATATCTTGTCCTTACTTCTTCTTTCTCTGCAATAGAGCTGTAGCTTGTGGTAACTTTTTTTCTCCTCTTTCATCTCATCATGAGCATTTTTGTCACCTCCTGTCAGCTTGTGGAATTCCTTCTACGTTGTGCCATGTTCTTTACCCTGTACCTCCTCACATGGTGTGGAGTAGGAGAGGTACTGGAGGCAGTCTTCCTCAGCAGAATCCACCTTGCATCTAACTATTACCAGTGACTTCCTGTGGCCTTAGCCATTTGCTAGTACTTGCTGCACTGCCTTCCTTGCAGCCTCTCTGAATTCAGACTAGTCATGCACCACACCTTTTGCCAATATCTTTCTTCTAAGCACCTGCCCCTTTTCTCAACAGGTTTAACAAATGCCACTCCATGCACAGCAGGACCAGATGGAAAATGTGAAGGCCCTCTAACAACCCATGGCTATCTCCCTCCCTGACACAGCATTTGGATCCTTCAAGGAAGCATTGAGGACATAATTAGTAATCCTTACATAGATAAGTAGGGAAGTCATTAAGTTCTGGCTCATATATCTTTCCCTGTTGGTGTGCAGTCACCCAGTGCACTCAAGTTTGGGTATTTTTGGCCAGCACTGTCTGTCAGGACCCACACCTGCAGCCTGAATGTCTTTGTGACTCCACCCAAGAGCATAAATGGTGGGACAACCCTACCCATCCTTCAGTTCCTTCTCACTGCCTGTGGCTATTAATCAGAACTTTGGCGGTATCCGAGCTTCTTACTCTGTAATCCCTTCCTGGTTTTTGTAAATAGTTGTAGTGCCAAGATGATAGTTTAGAATTGCTTTTTACATACTGTTTCATTTCTTTTTTAAAAAATAAACCCCTGTTTTTCTATGAGACGTCACCGAGTATTGGTCCACCCTTTTATGGCGGAACCAAAGTCTCCAGGATTTGAAACCTGTACTTCTAAGGCAGCAATATCCGTTACGAATGGGCATATGAGGTGTTTGTTTCCCCAGAAAAATTCCAAGCCATAGAAGATAATCAGTTATATACATGCCCATTCTCAGACATCAGTAAGAGCTTGCCTCAGACTTCTGGGACACATGGCCTCCTGCATGTACATTACTCAGCATCCCAGATTTCATCTTTGCTGCAAGCCACAGAAGTTGAAATCTGTATATCAGTCCAACAGACACAATCTAGACATGAAGGAGCATGGGCCCCAGAAGTCTTGGTGGAAGTGTCCTCTAGAAGTATGCAAAGGAATTCTCTTATCTCCACCATCCCCATCAAAAACTTTGGTGATAGATGCTTCCAGTCTTGAGTGAGGAGCCCACTAGATAGTCTTCACATGCAAGCCCCTATGGATTCTTCAGGAAAACTTTCACAGCATTTTTCCCAATTCTGAGGCCTGGTCTACACTAGTGGGGAGGGTCGACCTAAGATATGCAACTTCAGCTATGTGAATAGCGTAGCTGAAGTCGACACATCTTAGGTAGACTTACCTGCCGTCCTCACGGCGGCAGCAGTCAACAGCAGGCTCCCCTGTCGACTCTGCCTTGTGCCTTTTGGCGACCTGGAGTTCCAGCGTCAACTTTGGGATTGATTTATCGCGTCTTGATGTGATGCAATAAATCAATCCCCAATAGATCGATCTCTACCCGCCGACCAGTCAGTAGTGTAGATATGGCCTGAGAGGTTTAATTATTCGGATCATGATGGACAACACTAGCCTACTGTGATCAGGTTACTGCTTGTGAGTCTCCACAGCGAAGAAGAAATGGCTACTTACCTTTACAGCAATTGTGGTTTTTCTACAGAGACATCTTGTTGATGGATTTTGAGGGCTCATGAAAGGTTCTAGACTTGGTGGGAACATAATCTGTATTGTATTCAACTGAAGAGGAAACAGAACAAATTATGAGAACTACACAACTCATCTGTGAATCATGCTGCAATATTTAAGTTTAACAAGGAGAGCGAAAAACTAAAAAGTAATGTAGTTACAGTGATACTATCCATCTGGTACATCCTGCCTCCTGCTTGGAGAAGAGCTTTAGAAACTGAATGAAAAAGCAAGATCAGATTAGAGTCCTAAAATCTTCTCATACCTTTAAAGCTCAAGATCACAGGACTGACCATGGAGAATATGGTATATGGATATTTGGGGGGGGAAGGGGAGGGGGAGAAATAGTTTACAGCAAACATAGAAAAAGTGAAGGTTACAGTGGGTAGACAAGAACTTGAACCTGTTAAGAAGAATAGGAGACCATATAAAATAGTAAAAAGCAATCTCCCTTGCTGGTTCACATAAAGGCTTTGACATGTTTGTAGTGGCTTGATAAATGGAACAGAATGTGAATGCCCTCCTAAAGAATAGCTCAAAAGCCTGAGGAATGAAGCAGGGGGAAATACAGTTCATTCTGCACAGACAGAACAAATTATAATGAAGAAAAATTATTATGTTGAAAGATGTTCTAAAGATGCTGCAGAAGCTCAAGTGGAAATGCACCGGTCATGTGACAAGAAAGACAGAGTAACTCTAGAATATCTGGGCTAGAACAGGGATACTTGGTATCACTGTAGTGATATCTTCATAGAAAAATCTGCTAATCAATGATACCTACTTCTTTACGGTATATGTACAAGAATATTGTCATCAACAGGAGATTATTTAACATATAACTAACTAGTTTACATCTAGAATGGTACATACATACTAATGCCATTTTCATTTTCAGTAGAGGTTGGAGCTCTGCACCAGTTATGTCAAAAAGATCCCTAGAGCAAGGTACGAATTACGTAATGCCTGGAAAGAATATGTACGTTGTAAAGCATAGGCATGATGCTGAATAGTCATCAAAAAGTACAGCTACTAACTCAAAAAAATAAATTGAACTTGGCTCAAAGTTTAGCACATGCTTAAATGGCCTCCTGAATAGGAATGCTTCCTTGAATCTGAGGCTATTCCATAAAAAATTATACTCTTGCTCTGTGTGTGACATCTGAGAAGGCATAATAAAGCATCTTACAAGCTTTGTCTCTTGTGACAGAGAAAACGCTTTAAGTGATATCTCACCTGACATGCTAGCCTTTATAGGCAGTGAGCCAACTCTTGGCCAGTAACTTGATCAGATTACAAACATGCATTGATTGTTTCTGTTTGGGTTCATTAAGATAAATTAGATAATAGACTGAATCTGTTACCATTTACACTTATAGTGACTTTTCTGGTGAGACTGCTATAATGTAGAATAATTGAGAGCATTACCCACTATGCAATAGGAGGTCCCAGATTCAGAAATTTGTGCTTTTAAAAATCACTGTCAATTTGGGATTATTTTCTCACTCTGTGTATTGGTGGGGTGATGAGGAGGAGGTTGTCCTAGAGTAAAGGCACAAGAAAAATTCACCCCTTCATCCTACATCTTTTCAATGACTCAAACTTTTTACAGCATCCTAATAGCTCTTCCTTCCATCCTGTCCTTCACAAAAAAACATTATTATCCCCTAGATGACTTGTGCATGCTTTCCAGAAGCAGACAATCACTCTTTCAGCATACCAAACAAGTTTTTAGGAATGCTTTGGGCGGTTTTTATATTGTTTTAGTTTTATTACAGAAGTATTGCTGAAATCTAGCTTTTTTTTTGTAGGAAGAAAACAATCTTTGGAAATTTGATTTTGATCTTGAGATGTCTTTCTAGTATCAGCTGACCACCGAAGGGAGATGGAAGCTTAGAAAATAGTTGTCTCATTTTTCGTTGATGACAAATATTGTTGGCTCCCCTAAAAGTGGTTCATCTGCACTTTTAACTTTTTTGTGGGGTATGAGAATTCTAGAGGTATATTGAATTTGTCAGTATCCTTTTGAAAGCCATGTCCTCCAGCTTTGTGTTTGTAAACTTAAGCTCAACATGTACTATAATGAGATATAATGACAATAGTTAGGAAGGGGACAGAGGGCTCGCCCGTCACACAATATTACCACTTCTTCCTTCTGCAACTTGTTGGCCCACTCCCCTTTCTATCTCCAAATGAGAAACTGAATGAGACTTTTCCAAGCTACCCAGATCTACACAATATGGCTAAGTGGTATGCAGTTAGAAAAATTGAGTCATTTGCCCTTGCTCCTCTTTACATTTTTTAGAACATTTACAGGCAGCTTTCAGCACCAACAGAAAAGCTGGAGTAACACTAGAGAGGCTTTTCTTGGGAGATTTCTGACCCATTTTACTGAATGCGTTGATTTGAAAGAATAGCTTCCTGCTCTGCTTAGTGGAACCCCACCAAATTCAGTGCAGGTCAAGCCCTCTCTATACTTATGATGGAGTAGGGAGCATGATTTGCCTCCCTGCACGTATGCTATATTTAATCACTCTAAAAATAGTCAGACCCTGATGAGGACAACTTCAGATATAGAATGGGCAATGGCAGCAGATAAATTCTTAAGACAACTTGATTTTGTTACTATGCAAGAGATTAGTAATAAAGGACCCTGATCTGACTGCTACTGAAAGCAATGTAGAGACTCTCATTAACTTCAATAGGGTTTGGATCTGGCCCATAAAGACTGATTAGAAATACATTGGGAGGAGCTTTCAAAGCCTGGTGTCTACACAGTCATTTTTTGGAGCTGAAGTGCATAAAGTTCTATAATGGCAAGAGCAAACAGCAGCTTAGGCTTATTCTTACCAGATGTTTGTGATCACACATAGGGTTTGCCTACTCTTTTCAACGGACACCTCTGAAATATTGTTTCTATGCAATATGGTTTTTAAAATTTTTCCATAAGGCATGGATTTCATGGGCAGGTTCCATTACAGTATTATTTTTCTAGTTTCTATGGTGAGAGAGCCTGGCCTTCTGGGAATACAGAGGAAGGCTTAGAGAACCATGATTTGGAGCCACCCAGAGGCAGTAAGATGATACTTAAGATGATAGTTAACAAAAGCTTCAACAAAAAATGGGACGGGCTTATGAAAGATGCTGAATTCATAGGCCTGGAGATCAAGGTCTGTCCACAAAAACAGGTACAGCACAGACCACCACAGCAGTGGAAGCTTCTCTACCCTGGTGCACCCAAATCCTAGCCTTGGGGCACCAACTCTAAAAATGAGAGGATCATTCAGTGCCCATGGACCCATTGAATACTTGGCCTTTCTGCTAAGCCTATGAGCAAGGAAGCTAGCTGTGGTGAGTTTGTTTTTGATGTGACCACCTGTCTGTTGGAAATGAGACTGAGACCCAGAAGAGATCACTTCAGACCACTGACTTCTGAAGATAAACTTTTTTTTAAGGCACAGGAAGGAAAGGTGGGCACCATTGAAGACAAGGGCAGGCATAAGCCATTAAAATTCTCCCAAGTTGTTGTTCATCCCATGCACTTCCTTTAATGATTCCTTTAAAACCTCTTCAAAATAAAGCTCTGCCTTAATAGACTCCTCTCCATCCATTAGATTAAATTCTCTTCACTACTCTAAATCCCTTTAAGATTCAGTTATGATTTTACACTTGCTCATGAATGTCTCCACTTCCCTCTCCCCCGATGGACTAGACGCTTCACATGTACAAATGTGAACCCTGGTTACTAAAATTACCTTAGCTTCACGCAACAAAAGTTACTTTTTAGGATCTCAGAAAGGCTCACAGCCTGTGACCCAGCCTGGTGTTCTTTGTTGCCCTTTCCAGTATTGGGACAGGGAGAGGAGGAGGGACAAGAAAGTGGGACCAGGAAGGGAGGTCACT
The DNA here is from genome assembly GCA_032164245.1 of Sternotherus odoratus. Lineage (NCBI taxonomy): Eukaryota > Metazoa > Chordata > Testudines > Kinosternidae > Sternotherus > Sternotherus odoratus. The sequence goes on from JAVMKO010000015.1 coordinate 13,055,207, forward strand.
CAGGATGCTGCAGATCGTGAGATTGGGCCTGATGATGAATGGCCAAGTGCTTAAGGTTGTGGATATTCTTAGTACTGTATCTACACACACACAAATCCTTTTGGACAAGGCACTTGGCTCTGTTGCTTCAGTCTGTTAATTTGTGAATAAAGTATTGCAGTACGAACTGGGTGGATACTCAGCCTCCAATAGTGATGCAGAGAATCTCATCCATTAGATGAAGGAAAAGGAGAAGGGACTGAATCTGAATTGTGTAAAGCAAGTGTGTTTACTGGCTCCTGTGTATAGAATTCTTTCCCAGGCATATTTTTAATGTGGCAACCAAACTGAGTATGTACAGTCGTTGGATACCATGCTGTGCGCATCACTGGGACAACACATGGGTCAAGATTTGTGTCATCTCCTTTATGATACAGTAATTTCCCACCATACTGATTCACTAAATGTGCTGTTAATCATTTCGTTTTCATCATCTTGAAATAATGTAGAGCTTGAGAGGCAGTAAAAACCAAATGAAACACACATCTGAACAGCTAATTGAGGGATTTTTGTTTCTAAAAATTCCACAGTGCAACCTACTTGGAGCCTGGTTGATGCCATCATAAAACAAAGGTTTAAGGCGACATAGTAAAAGAATGAAGTTTTAATTGTGCTAAATAACTGCACAAGTTTTTCTTCTGGTGAAAACAGGTCTACACCTGGCACACTTTGCTACTATGGCTATCGCAGTATACTATACTGCCAAAGTTCTCCTAGTTTCAATACATCTTATACTGCATTTTTACTGATATAGCTTATTCCACTCCCAACTAAGCAAAATAAACTGTACCAGTGCAATTTGTCCCATTTAAGTGTCTACACTAGGGGCTTTTGCTGGCACATCTATGTGGATCAGGGAATTACATGTCCTTACACCCCTGTCCTTACACTAGCATAGCTTTGTAGTTCAAACTTGGCCTTGTATTTACAGAGATAAGATACCAATATGTGGTTATTAATGGCATGTGAATAAAGAGCTCCAGCTCTTGTGAAGCAATTAGTTTTAAAATATTAAGTCTTTCTTTTACATTTGAAAAACTGCTTATGTCAAAGTGGTTAGGAAATGGAGCAGCCACTAACTGGTGAGGAGGATTGTTGTCCTTTGTGCTTAAATTTATCCATCTGTAAAAATGGAGATAATATTTATCCACTTTTGAAAAGTGCTTTGATCTATTGAGATGAAAGGACCTATATAAAGCAAAATATTATTAAGACTGGTATTCTTTCCCTCATGGAAATAGTTTAAATACTTCTCTTTTATTCCCGTAGGTGAATGTAGTGTATTTAAGGGTTGCTGGATTTGAAGGCTGGAAATTATAGTCTATTTTTATAAAGTACAAGAAAGGGCAGCCTCAGTTGTTATACAACAGCGCCACCATAGGCTCAGCCCTGAGCTGCAGGGACCTCCACTCTGGCTGACACATCTCCAATGCAGTGTGTTTACAGGCTTCAAAATTGGCAGCTTTCATGATCTGAGCGGAGTCTCCAATCATTGGCAGACGTTTTGTGTGATTTGGGCATCATTAGGAAATGAATCAAGACCACCAATTTAAAAGCCACTGAATAACTGTTATATACGAGTCAGAGTTTGTTTGTTTTTTTAAGGCCAGAAAGGGACTGATGACCATTTAGTTTGACTTTCTATATAATACCAGGGCATACGAATTCTCTGAATTAATTCCTGATTCAAGTGAAAAAAATCCAATCCTGGTTTAAAGATTTCCAGTGAAGAAGAATCCACCACAATTCTTAGTAAATTGTTCTAATGGCTAATTACTCTCACTTAAAAAAATTGTGTCTTATTTCTAATCTGACTTTGCCTGGCTTCAGCATCTAACCATTGCTTCCTGTGATATCTGTGTGCCAGACTAAAGAGCCCTCTGTTATCAAATATTTGTTTTCTATGTAGGTACTTACAAACTGTGATCAAATCACCCCATAACCTTCTCTTTGAAAAGCTAAATATATTGAGCCCCTTGAGTCTCTCACTATAAAGGATTGGAGAACATGCTGTAATTGTTCTCGTGGCTCTTTTCTGAACCCTCCCCAATTTTTCAACATCCTTCAGAACTGTTCACAGTGTTCCAGCATCGGTTGCACCTGTTGCAAATGCAGAGGTAATATAGCCACCCCTCCTACTTCATATTCCTTGTTTATACCTCTAAGGATTGCGGTAGCATTATTGGCCACAGCATCACACTGGGAGCTCATGTTCATCTGGCTATCCATCGTGACCTCCAAGTCTTTTTTTCAATGGGGGTAGGATTTCATCCTGGAACACAGATTATATTTTGACATTTTCCATTTTAAAAGTGATTCGTTCCAGACAGCACCCCAACAGATGTGGTGTCTCGTATCTGTTTATGCAGCTTGCATCCAATGCCGATATTAGATGGCTGAAGGCTAGAATTTATTTTTGCCAGGGTTCTTTGACATCCCTGCATGAAGATCTCTCACTTCCTACCATCAAAGCCTCAATTCTACCAGCAGAAAAACAGGAGAGGATTCACTCGAGAGCCTTTCAGATGATAGACTCTATCTTCCCACTCTCCCAGTGCCTGTGAATTCTGCTTGCACATGTCTGGTAGCTCTGGTTGGCCTGGGAAGCAAAAAACCCACACAGGACAAGAATTTGGATTTCCCCACAAAGCTTTCTAGAATGGGATCAACACCATTCTCATTCCCATTCTCTGTTCTTCAGAAGCCAAATACAACTGGCATGCACTACATTAAGATATGATCCAAAATACAACCAGACAATCTGTATATTATGGTGGTGCCAGTTAAAGTTGTCCTGAGATTGTATTTGGAACCTGATCTGATGCCCATTGAAGTCAATGGACAGACTCTTATTGATGTTAATGGATTTTGTATCAGAGCAGTCATACCTGACCACCTAGGGCAGGGGTGTCAAACTCAATTGCACAGGGGGCCAAAACTCAAAACTCACGGGCCGAACAGTATAACCATTTATTTAACAGACTAAATATTTATGTTTTTTAACCATTAATATGAACCAAAATACAGGATATCATTCCAAAATAAATACATTTCAACTTAAAATATTTTGCTCTTCATAAAAAAATATCCTGTCAATACAATACATTCAAAATCTGTACATGCTGGAATATTAAAAAATCTGAAAATATAAATAAAAATTGAATTTAAAGCAAAAGTATAATCATAACAAATCATAACATTCCATTTTCTTGTCCTATTTAGTCAGAGCCTGATACTTGGAGTCTTTTCTTTGCAACAAGTTCGTTTATGTTTGGGGTTAGGTTCTGTGTTGTGAAGATTCTCAGGATCGATTGCAGGTGTTCATCAGTGAGGCGACTCCTGTGTGACGTTTTGTTAATTTTCATCACAGAGAACAGCTGCTCGCACAGATATGTGCTGCCAAACATGGACAGGATTCGAGCCGCATGTTGGCGGAGCTGCGGCATCGCTTCAGGAATGAAGCGAGTGAACTGTGCTGGCCCCGCAGTGTCGTACTTTGCCTTCAGTGTCCCGTTACATTGCAGTTCTATCAGCTCCATCTGCATTTCTACAGGTGCGGTTTCCACATCGACTGCAAATGGGTTGCGAAGCAGCTCGAAGTTACTTTTCTGTGCCTCAAAGTCACTGAAGCGCCGTGCGAACTCAGTGCGCAGCGCGCTGAGTTTTTCAGCAAAGGTGGCATTTGGGAAAACTGTGGCACTTTCTTGGTTCCGTATTACTTGGCAATAGGGAAAGTGAGACAAGTTGCATTGGTGCATTTGTGTCTCCCATAAGCGCAGCTTCACTTGAAATGCCTTCACTGCATCATGCATATCGGTTATTATGTGCTCCCGTCCCTGGAGTTGAAGGTTTAAAGCGCTAAGATGCGACGTTATGTCAGCCAGGAACGCCAACTCACATTTCCACTTTTCATCCCGCAGAACTGTGCAGTCTTTCCCCTTACTGTCCATGAACTGGCAGATTTCCTCTTGCAGCTCAAAGTGTCTTTTGAGAACTTTTCCCCGACTTAGCCACCGGACCTCCGTATGATATGGCATATCGCCAAACTCGCTATCTATTTCCCGCAGAAAAGACTGGAATTGGCGGTGATTTAAACCGTGGGCTCTGATAAAGTTGACGGTTTGTGTTACAGTGTTCATCACATGATCCATTTTTAGGACTTTAGCACTCAGCGATTCCTGGTGTATGATGCAGTGATACACTGTCAACTCACCGGCACAGTTCTCCTCCCGCATCTTTGAGCGCATCCTTCCCACCAGTCCATTTTTTTCACCACACATAGCAGGTGCGCCATCTGTTGTAAGTCCAACGAGTTTTTCCCAAGGCAGTTTCATGTCGGTTACACTTTGAAATACATTTCCAAAGATGTCTTCTCCTTTCGTTGTCCCGTGCATCGATTTAATGTCCAGTATTTCCTCTGTTACGCACAAATTGGAATCCACACCACGGATAAATATCGCCAGCTGTGCAGTGTCAGTCGCGTCAGTAGTTTCATCCACGGCAAGGGAGTATGCAACAAAATCTTTTGCTCTTTCAATCAACTGTGTTTTCAAATCAGTCGCCATCTCACAAACCCGATTAGCAACAGTGTTTCTGCTGAGGCTTACATTTGCAAACGCTCGCGTTTTATCTGGACAAAGGACGTCGCACACTTTCATCATACAATTCTTTACGAATTCCCCCTCGGTAAACGGCCGTCCTGATTTGGCGATCTCTTCGGCCACAATGAAACTTGCTTTCACAGCAGCTTCACTTTGTGATTTTGCTTTGGTGAAAAACGTCTGCTGGGATGTCAAATTCTTCTTCAACTCCTCTACCTTTTGTAGCTTCTGTCCTGCGCTCAGGTTTTTGAATTTGTTCTCATGTTTCGTCTCGTAGTGCCGTCTTAGGTTATACTCCTTCATTACAGCAACATTACGCCCGCAAAGGAGACACACTGGTTTACCTGCAATTTCAGTAAACATATACTCATTCTCCCACCGGCTTTGAAAGCCTCGGTTTTCAGAATCAATTTTTCTCTTGGCCATTGTTGGGGTCTAGCTTTGATTTGATATTAGCGTTGTATACATCAACAGACCGCGAACTTGAACCGCGGCTTGCCGTTGGCGGCAATTGCACTGCATCATGGGATTTGTAGTGTGTGTTATTGGGGCGTCATATCACAGGGCCATTAAAAACAGATATATAAAACGATTTCGCGGGCCGGATATAATTGTATGGCGGGCCGGATGTGGCCCGCGGGCCTTGAGTTTGACACATGTGACCTAGGGATTTAGGGGCACAGACCCTATGCCACAGATGCAGCATAGGATGAAATCTCCCTCTGCTGCTATTGCAGCATTGTTCCAGGACACAAGAACCAAAAAAGAGAATCTGACTAGATAGGCTAGTTCTGGAATATTTTCTGTCTTTCATTGTCCAAGCTAACTGATGTGTAAATGTTATTCATTACAAACTGCACAAATGGTAAACATTAAACTAGACTTTACAAAATTCTTTCTGGCTCAATAACACAACCAAGACAGTTTGTTTTTAAATATCAGGCTGGATTTGCTGCTGGTGTTAAGCTAATGTAGCTCAGTGGGTTTCAGATGTACTACATCATTAACACCAGCTGATGATCTGGCCTATGTTTTTTAACCTCACACAAAAATAATTTGTAAAATGTACACAGACTATGTCACAGATACAAAACCTATTTTAGTGGCTTTATGTAGCTAGCATCAATTTGATATTTTAAAGTCAAGGTAAGAAATCAAAGTAATTGATTTGCTGGAAGTGATTATAGTTTAATAAAACAATTCCTACACAAATAGGGAGGACTGCATGGTTAGTACACAGCCCAGATTGAGCAAAATCAGTCTTGCAATATATGGTTTCACTGCCATTTAGATGGGATCGTGCTGTTGCACACTGATAGTACACCCTGTAGATATGAAAAAGGCACTAGCTCCACCTAATTCTCAGTCTGATAAAATACAGTCTTACCAACTTTATTAGCAAGCTTGTAACTCCTGATTTTTTAAGGCTATTTTTCTTGGGCTGTATTGTGGGTGGGAGAATTGGAGGATAGAGTAATCTGGAGTCACTATTGGCTTCACTTTTTTTTTTTAAATGCAGTGTTACGCTGAATTGTGGGTGGATGTTATAAAGTGATTTGTTTCTACCTCCTCCCTCTATGCCCTAGATATGATGAGCTCTAGGAATTAGGAACTGAGTTTTGCCAGTGCTATCTGTTAATTAAATTTGGTGATGTTACATCCTTAACCCCTGATCCTGAAAGAAAGCTGCTCCTTGTTGTAGGATCCCTGTATGTGCACTGAGCAAGTGGTATAGGGTTTGGGTATTTGAGAAATTTTGAATCTGGCTTCCAGAAGTCCATAAACACAATTTTCATGCGATTTACTGCTAATAAATGGTGACAAATTGGCAGTCCTGGAGAATGAAATGCTCTATTTACTATCCATTACAGGTACCGTGGTACAAGCTTCCTCCTGAACTGGAGCAACTACCTCAAAGAGATCTCCCTCTGCACAGTTCACGTAATCCTTGGCCCTTCTTCTGAGGCTTCCAGTTCCGGTGGTATTTTTTGTGATGGTAATAATACTTATGCAGGTGCCTTTTCATTGGGAACTGAACTAAACCCACCTAACACATTTCAATTAGGTCATCTTAAAGCCATTGGGTGACAACTTTCATTTTCTCCTAATCTGGTCTGTAGTTGAGCTGGTGACCTAGAACTGAAAATACTTGTCTACTCCTAAGGCATTTATATAGGGTAACTCCTCAGTTACTTATTCAGGTTAATATCTGGCCTGTAGGGATGCAGCAGTTAGTCTTCATGCAGTGGGCCAGTTTCAGACAATCCTGAGCCTAGATTCATTTTCCCTTTTTTCGAAGTGTTAGGTAAGTGTGATGTGTTTAATTACACTTGCAGAAGTCAGTGTTGGAGCTAGTCCTTTGTATTTCATAATTTATTAGTTTTAGTATAGCTACATTGCACAATTGAGCTGGAAGAGTATATTGAGTTGGGGTTCTGCAGGGATCTGTCCTGGGTCTGATTCTATTCAATATTTTCATAAATGATTTGTGAATGTCGTAGAGAGTACACTTACAAAGTTTTCAGGTGATACCAAGCTGGGGAGTATTGCAAGTGCTTTGGAGGATAGGATTAAAATTCAAAATAATCTTGATCAATTGGAGAAATGGTCTGAATTATATAGGATGTAATTCGGTGAGGACAAATGCAAAATACTACACTTAGGAAGGAATAATTAATTGCACAAATAGAAAGTGGAATATGACTTCCTAGTTAGGAGTACTGCAGAAAAGAATCTGGGGGTTATAGTGGATCACAAACTAAATAGGAGTCAACAGTATAATACTGTTGCAAAAAAAGCAAACTTAATTCTGGGATGTCTGAGTAGAAATGTTGTAAGCAAGACATGAGAAGTAATTCTGCCATGTATTCAGCACTGATAAGGCCTCAACTGGAGTATTATGTCCTGTGCTGGGCACCATGCTTCAGGAAAGATGTCGACAAATTGGAGTAAGTCCAGAGAAGAGCAACTGAGGGGGACTTAAGTCTTCAAGTACATCAAAGATTGTTATAAAGAGGAGGGTGATAAATTGTTCTCCTTAACTACTGAGGACAGGACAAGAAGTAATTACAGTAGACTCTCAATAGTCCAGGATTGGGTTAACCAGGATGTGGATTAACCGGAATGTCAAAACAAAAAAAAATACGCGTAACTCACAGGTCCGGCTCTGGCTTTGTTGCCGCCCCAGGCACACAAACAAAAAAACAACAACCCACCAGGGCGCAGGGCAGCCAGTGAACCAACACTGCCTCCCCCCCGGTGCAGGATGGCTGGTGAACAAACCCCTCCCTCCCCATATTTCCTATGGATGGTGATTATCCAGGATTTTATTAACCAGGATTAATTTTTTCCCTATCATCCTGGATAATCGAGAGTCTACTGTATCTTAAATTGCAGCATGGGAGATTTAAGACAGAAAAACTTCTTAACTGTAAGGGTGTTTAATTTAAGCAATTAACAAATTACCTAGGGAGGCTGTGGAATCTCCATCATTGGAGGTTTTTAAGAACAGATTAAACAAACACCTGTCAGAGATGGTCTACATAATACTTAGTCCTGCCTCAGTGCAGGGGACTGGATAGATGACCTGCTAAGGTCCCTTCCAGTCCTACATTTCTATGATTCTGTGATTGTATTTTTAGCTTTTGAGGACAAATTTAAGATTTTAGGTCATATAATAACCCTTGCATCTGTTGCAAACACTAAGGTACTACTACTACCTGTATCTCCCCCCCCCCCCAAAAAAAAGAGAGAAAAAAAATCCATGTTAACAACAAAAGCATAAGGTAAATACTAAACAGAATGCTCCAACTCAAGCCACAGGTACTGAGAAGGAACTGAAGGGGATAGGTGTACCATTGCCCTTTAATAGCGATAGAAAGGGTTCTAAAGGCCAGATGACGTGAGCGCTGCCCTGACAGATATTGCTAAGCAAAGTTGTCAGGCTTTGATGTACTAGCCCCATGCACAGCTGAAAGGACTACACATTTTCAACCACTCAAAAAAGAATTCTAGCCTCTATACTTTTAAAATGCCATCAGCCACTGTTTAGGTAACAACATTCTAATTAATTGAACATAATCCTGATGCACCAGAGGTGGCAAACAGAATTCATCTCCCCTTTAACTTTGGCCACACTGTTCTCATGAACATGTCCCTTTGCATGTTTGGAGTCTAAAGTAAGTCCTGTTCTGAACCAGGTTAGTGGATCAAGTTTTTTACCCCTTTGTTTCTTAATGAAATCAAAACACACCACCAGACATTTTCTTCTTTTCCGCTGGAGTTGAAATCAAAACTTGGCGCATTTTCTTGTTTTAAGGTCCAGTAACCATTTCATTTCTTCCATCAAAGGAAGATTTAAGAATTTTATAGTGTAATGAAGGGAACAACTGTGTGAAGAAAATCTATAAAAGTAGTCAGAGAGAAAAATCACACTAATCAAGAATACAGGAGGCTATGTAGGTGGGTGTTCACTGCTTGAGGGCTTTGGGGTGATGGTATAGGACTAATTGCCCCACCAAATCCTCCCACTTTTATGAGGATGACTCCCTTTACAATCAGAAGATGGGGGAAGGTGAAACAGGAATTTGTAACTAAAGAGAGTAAGAGGTTGCTAAAATTAGGTTAATTTATTCTTCCTTTGCTATAGTCATTTTGAGTACATTATGAAAGTTATTTTGAAAAGATTGTTGTCTGTATAAGATGATATACAAGCCTACTATGCCTTGTAAACTTGGCCAGTATTGAATGCTTGTTTATTACTGTACAACACTTAGCTCCATTACATGACATGATGTATGTTGTGCCTTTTTTATCTGGCATAGAAGACTATTAGTTTCCCCTCATTAATCTAGTCAGGCTGAGTGCTCCAGAAACTCAGTAAACATAGACTTCGAAAATACGAGACAAAACAGCTACTGTAGAATGAACAAGCCACTTTTTAAAACCTAATAGAAATTCCTCGTTCATGTTCCCTACTCTCTCCTTCCCAACCACCCTCCATGGGATAGGACCATATGTTAAGGCACAGAGATGATTAATCTGTTGATTAGAGAGGGGGACTGGCGTAAGAAATCCTTAGTTCTTTTCCTGGTTCTGACACTGATTTGCTGCATGATCCTGGCCAAGCCACTTAATTTACATAAACCTTGTTTATTTCCTGTAAAATGAGAGATGCTTATGTCCCTCAAAGGCTTTTGTGAGGTGTAGTGTCTATAAAAGACTTTGTGATCCTTCTATTAAATGCTATATAGTGCAGCGTTCTTATAAGTAAAGTATATTACACTAGCTGCCTGCCATATTTATTTTTTCTAAGTTATTTTTTAAATTACTGGAATGAAAACAAGCATGCTAAACTGTTCCTGGTGGTTTTTCTTCCCTATGATTTATAATTTGAAAAGAAAAAACACCAAAATTACAACATTTTAGAAATGTATTTTCCCTCATAGTCTCATTCTCCCCTACTTATCAGCCCATAGCAAATTTCTACACAAAAGCATGGTATTATAACCTGCTGAAAAGAGATGTAGTCAAGAAATGGTAGAATATATATAAATTAGTACTTAGCACTTAAATAGCGATTTTCATTTTCAGAGCACTGTGCAAATATTAATCTTTACAATAGCCTTGTGAGATAATTACTGTGTTCGTTGTCAGAAGTTAAATTATTTGTGTAAGGCAACAAAGAGCCAGAGCTGGGATTAGAATTCAGGAAGTTCTAGGCTTCCAAATCCAGTGGTCAGACTATTTATTCTATACAATTCAATATTTATGTCAGAATTCTCTATAACCATAAAAATTCAATACCTTATTGTTGGATTTGAAAAGAAAAATAGTTACTAAGGAGTTAGTGCCATTTATCAAAAGATGCAAACATTTAAGTGTGAAATTTCTTTGCAACTTTTAACTCTTCCACATGGCTGCATGATATATATAATCTGGATGTCATGCAATCAATCTGATATCAATAAGCATAGCATTTGTATTTTCTCATACACCCACCAAAGGAGTGCCTCCTTCTCTTCTGTCAGTGAATAAATTGGCACTGTTATGTAGATTATTAACATGATGGGTATAGTTCATTACAAATTCTCATGTCAGTATAAATTCTACAGTTAATAATGCAACAGTTTTTTGACACTGTTGAGGCTGAAATAGTCAAAATATGACCTACTGTTTTAGAAAGCCCTAGGTATCTCTTAAAATGCATGTGTTAAATATATACTTTCAGGTTGCTTGTTAAAATCAGTGATAAAAGCCATCACTTATAAGCCACCCTAAAATAACAAATTTGTGTGTGCAAACCTACATGATGAATAAAGAGATTGGAAATTTATTTCAGTTTTAAAGATGGCCTGCAAAGATAGGGAAGTTACTGAAATTTAGTTCCTTATCATAGCTAATTGATCCCAATAGCCAGGCTAAGCGGGGAATTCAGCACATTAAAACCTCCCCCCCCCCTTCTTTCAGGTCCTTTATCATCTAGCCTTGCTCCCACTTAAAGGAACATCAATAACAGGATGTCATAGCTACACTAACACTCCATAAAAGCTAGTGCATCCGGAGTTAAATAAGTTCTTTATTTTCTGTTGTATGTTTGTTTGGTTATTATATTTTTGTTGGTTTGTTTCTGAAAAAGAAACTTTGAAAAATGAAAAAAAAGTGTCTTCAGGACATAATGTTGTTGAAGCTATGCTATCACAAGTCAGCATGTACAGGGTTGTCGCATCAGCGCAAGAGCCAATAATCATGGGATCAGAGAGAAGGCAAATTATAGCAATGCCTTCGTCCTACTATTTTCATAATTGTCTTGGTTTTTATCCTGACATCCAGACCCTGGCAAATACAATATTACAGTGTGTCCTGAAATAATTTTTGAACTCCATACAAAGCAGTTGTGGTTGTAAGCATTGCTGGGTGATGACATTTTGACATGACAGGTTGCTACTCTACATTGTAAGGTACCAATGTGACACTTTGACATTGTCAACGTAAATGCTACATTATTAGACATAATTTAATCCAATCAGACCAATTCCTGTGGAAACCCCTACTAAAGGAAATGTTAATTGAGGGTTATCACTCATAGAAATATTTCTAGGAACTTCATGACTGCAAAAATTGCCCGATAGACGTTCATGGATTCTAAAATCCCTATGACATGACTGTGTTCACGATGCGTGTTTTGTAAAGCACCTAGTGACAAAACCAATAAATAATAGTAAGAGGCCATATACAGCCCTTTATATAAATAGTACAATTAGTCACTGTACACTTAACTGTTATGGTTCTTCATCTATTTAAAATTAGGTTTTAAAATATGAGTATGAGCAACTGTGAGGTATATATTTTAAAACCTAATTTTAAATAGATGAAGAACCATAACAGTTAAGTGTACAGTGACTAATTGTACTATTTATATAAAAGGGCTGTATATGGCCTCTTACTATTATTTATTGGTTTTGTACTAGGTGCTTTACAAACACAGCATGAAACACAGTCCCTGTCATAGGGATTTTATAATCTAATTTACTAATTAAAGACAAAGAAGATGTAGGTAAAACAAACAGTAAGAACCAAGTGGGGGAAGGTAAAATAGCATCCATGTAAGCCAGGTTTGTGGGTGGAGGAGTCAAGCCTATTTTTAATTATAAGATGCAGATACCATGAATGAAATAAATATCAGAAACATAAAATATGACAGAGTCCCAGACTAAAGAATTTTAGAATCTAGTATAAATAGGCAACACAAGTAAATATTGCATCAACACAAGCCCATGCATCAGTGGGCTGATAAAACAGGGAAAGGAGAAATTGTTTGTGGGAACAATTTTTCCCCTTTGCGGGCAACTCTTGAATAGTGATCATTAGACCTGTCACGGGATCTTTTAAGAATAATCCTATTGTGATGGGGCTAGTTAGCATAGCCATAGGCTAAGTGAGAAAGGTTTTGAACATGAGGTTGCTAAACTCACAGGCTATTTTGGGGTAGGGGCCAGTATGTACAAAGAAGTACCCAGTCTCCAGGGGAAAGAGGATCAAGTTTTCCAGCATCTGCTATCTCACAGTGCACATTGTAATTTGTGTGACTTTAGGTTTCAGGCCTGTGAGGTGAACATTCACTCTGTCTAGTAATTCATGAGCCTTGGGCCTAGGTGGCTTTGGGCACCTAGTAAGTACAGTGGAATCTGGAGAAGCCATCCTTTGTGGTGAACAGCGCGGCTCCCTCACTGTCAGTTGACTCTCCATTAGCTGAACTCCTAATTAGCCTGCCCTATTTCTTGATGCCCTAGTGGGTGAGATAATTGGGATTTCCTTGAAACGGACTCTGGGGCCTTGATGGCGCTTAGATACCATGGTGACGGTTGCCTTGACAACACACGAGCCAAACAACCCCGATCTCCTGACAGGGCCCCCTTAGGGGCCCTCCCGCACTCACTCTCCTCTAGCCTTAGAGGGGAAACCCAGCTCCTCTTGGCTTCGGACCCTGGCCATTCTTGGGTCCTGAGACAGCCCCTTTCCTCCCCGCCCTCGGCCACCACTTCCTAACTCCCGCCTCTACCCTTCTCCTATTGGTCACTACTCCAAAGGGTGTCTCCTAGGTGTGTCTCTATTCGCTGAGCGAACTGACATGGTAGAGAAACGGCCAATAGAGCGGAGGGTGGTAGTGACTGGCAGATGGAAATGCCAGTATGATTGGCTCGGGGCCCGCATAGTCCCGCCCGCGGGAGCCGGAGCCCCCTTGAAGCAGGCGTTTCAAGATGGTGGCGGCTGGGCGGGGGAGGCGGCTCCTGTGAGGAGGCGGCAGCGGCCGAGGCACTCCCCCGGCCCGGGACAGAGGAGCGGCGGGGACACCCGGAATGGCCCAGGTGGGTGCTGAGCCCCTAGACTCCCGCCTCGAAGAAGGTGGGCAGGAGTGGGGCCCGCGGCCCAGCCGCTGGCTTGGTGCCGTCCGCCGGCCGGGGTGATGAGGAGATTTCCCCCGCCCAGCGCCCCGGGGGACAATCCTCTGTCTCCTCCCTGTACGTCGAGGTAACGGGGACTGTTCTACCTCCTCCCCAGCTCCACCATGTTCGGATGGAGGCCCCGACGTACCCGCACCACCTCCTTTTGAGTCGCCCCCCGCCCTTGGCGCGGGCAGTGAGGAGGCGCCCGGCCTCCCCCAGGGTAATGGCGACAAACATCCCCCCTTCCCCCCCCCCCCCCCGTTTCCCAGTAATATGGAGAATTCCTCCCTGCACATCCCATTGCCTCGCCCGCGGGGGGTGATGGGAAAGTTCCCCCCCCCCCCCCGCACTCCTGTGCCCATCTCCCCCCAGTAAGGGAGAGGATCCCCCTCACCGCGCGCGCACACTCACTGGGAGAATGGGGGTCGGGGGATATTTGCCCGTGCGCGTCCCCCTCCTCTGTGTAATGGGAAGAACCTCGCTCGCTCACACCCGAGGTAATGGGGGAGAGGGGCCGTCCTCTTCATATCCCTTTGCCTAATTCACAGACTGCCTGAACAATGTAAGGAGAACTCCGCCCACCCCTTCCCCGCCTCATCCTTCTCATTCCCTGCACGTTGGGGTACTGAGGAGAAGCCTGCACATGCACCTGCTTTCCCACCCCCTCACTTTCACTTCTCCTTTGCTTCGGGGTAACAGGAAGGATTTCTCATGTACACTTTTTTCTTCTGCTTCACTGGAGTGATGAAGGCTCTTCCCTGCATCCCTTCTATCCCTAATTGTGGATTAATAGGGTGGATTTCCATTTGCTATGTTCCCAGAACAGCATGGGGGGTTACCCCTAATTCTTCTTCCGACTGTCTCTTCTGTGGTCAGGAGAATGGAGAAGCTTTCCCGCAGTCCCCTCCTTCTTTAAACAATGAAGATTCTTGCCATGATCTGTTTACATGAGCAATAATGAGGTTTCCCTTGGCCCCAGCTAATGGGGATCCCCCCCACCAGGCCACTCTTTTCTGACTGGGAAATGAGGATTCTGTACCTGATCACCTTCCAACCCAATCCAGCCATCCTCTTGCCCCTATCTAACATTTCCTCTGTAACCCCCTTTTGCCAACCCAGGCAGTGGGCACAAGTCCTCCTACCATCAGATGGCGACAGGAAGCTGGCAATGCTGTGTGCTGTCATTTCCCACCCCCAGAGAGGGCGGGGCTGGCTGTCTGAACCCGTTTCAATTCCATTTCTGTCTCCAGTAGGTGGGAGATGTCTAGCCAGCCAAAGAACTTACTTTTTAGATTTTTTTCTTTGATTTTTTTTTCTCATTCTTTTACAGTTAGGTAGTTTTAGGGATTTTCATAAAAAGTATGACTTCTTTATACATGAATACTATATAGGGTTGTGGTCCTTTGGCTCTGATGTGTTTTCTTGGCAAGAATTATCTTACAAAAATCTGCCTTACAATTTTTGTTCCCTCTTTTTTGTTATTAGGAAACCAGTACTTAAGTGTGGGGTAAATGGAAACCTTCCTTCTTCTTCTCTGTTCTCTGCAGAAATGGTCCGACACTACCCTCCTCCCCTCGCCCATTTCCCCCCCCCCCCCGCCATTTCTCTTGTGTGAGCAAACCCATTGAAACTACATTAGCAAGTTGGTTATGCTATAAACACATACATAGCCAAACTTCATATACAATGATAGCACATATAATCCAATGAGATATTAATGTCTAGCAAACCGGTGTCCAATACGTTCACCACTAGCCACATGTGGCTAATAGGCTATTGAATTGTGGGTTTTTTATAATGTGGCTTTTTTATAACGTGGCTAATAAGAAAAATTCAAAACCACAAATGTGGCTAGCATCGAATTTCTATTGGACACCGTTGGTCTAGCAGATGAAGATTTTTAAAATGATACTTCG
Source organism: Sternotherus odoratus (assembly GCA_032164245.1). Taxonomy (NCBI): domain Eukaryota; kingdom Metazoa; phylum Chordata; order Testudines; family Kinosternidae; genus Sternotherus; species Sternotherus odoratus. Next base: position 13,070,708 of record JAVMKO010000015.1, read on the forward strand.
CAAGGCATGCTTTGAGAAAAACGTATCCTGATTATATGATAATGGTGAATAAGGGGGATGCCAGGGGTCATAACAGGGATGTGATCATATCAGACAAAATGGGGATCAATAACAGGCTGAACCAGTGCTCCTTGTGTTTATCTGTGTGGCCTTACATATGCAAAACAGATGGTATGTTTTCTTTCTTGTATGTGGAGAAAATCATGGCTGTATCCCTGTTTGGCTTTTTTACTTGGGCATCTTGATGGCCTATTTCTTACTTTCAGAGGTTATTCCCTACCTTCAGAACATGTTTCTCTGTGCCAAGACTGGTGACATGGACGAAGGTGAACTGTGTGGTGTTGATTTATGGGGCCTTCTCCTTTGGAAGCTCAGTTCTGATTTTGTGACAATTTCCTTCAAAACTCCTTTTTCCTTCAAAACTCAATCTTATTTATTTTGTAAGCAGAAAAGAACGGCTCTGTTGAGGGCAGTGTTGTCATGCGAACATGATAGATACTGATGACATGAAGACAGATGATTGAGAAATTCTTTTGAGGGGAATAGTCTGGAGAGTTTGAGTTGGGGGTTTTTTTGGTTGGACTTCTAAGCTGCATTGATTGATAATTGATGATTCCATTGATATGTTTTAGTAGTGGGAGTATGAGACCCTTCAGCATATGTCACTCAGACTGAAATTCCTGATGATCACACTTTTTTTCTTAAACGTCCTAGATAGGTGCTCATCTTGTTACCTAGTTTGATTTGGCAGTCAGTAGCAGACCCCATCTAACGTCCCATTATGTGATTAAGTATTAGGACATTGACCTGTAAGCATTCAACATTGTTTTCTTCTGAGTTGGTAGTGACTTGGAAACAGGTAATGTAAATTTTGATTCAATGTCACTCCTCTTTTCCTTTATCCATGATTTGATCCTTCATAATTAGGTTATATCAGTTGATTTTAACATTCAAATCATGCTTTGTTCTTCTTTAGTCCTTTGGGACTTCAACCTGGTGTACACATTTCACAGTTGCTTTGAACTCAAAACTGCCCTTTTGTGGCCTAGCGAAGCTTTAATTCTTTCTTGTTTTTTTTTTTTAATCTTTCATCTATCTCTACCAGTGTAGGCCTGGCATGTTGTAATTCATTACATTTTGAATTCTTTAATTACATGTTGTTTATTTTGTGGCTTGGATACTGTTGTTGAAATTCACTTAGTCTGGGCTGGCATAAAGATACATTAGAGAATAATTGACTTCTCTGAGTCCCCCTATGGCAGGGGTGGGGAACCTTTTTTCTGCCAAGGGCCATTTGGGTATTTATAATGTCATTTGCGGCTCACTTCCCTCCCCTCCCTTCCCCCCCCCCCCCCCAGGAAGCCCAGGCTGGCAACAGGAGCTGAGACCCCAGCTGGCAAGGGGCCAGCGGGGGAAACACCAAAGCAGTGGCAGGCGGAGTGCTTAGCCCTGCACTGCTTTGGGGTTTCCCCCGCTGGCCCCTTGCCAGCCGGGGTCCTGCCACCTGCCCCAGTCAGCCTGGGTGCAGGGGGTGATTTTCATCTACCACTGCCCAGCCTCCCCCCATCTAACCGCCTTTCCTCCCCCACCCCTGCCTGGCCTGGCCCATCCCACCGAACCTAACCTCCTCCCCCCTCCCACTCCCAACCCAGCCTCCTGCCCCCCCATGCCTGACCCCTTCATGCATGCCTGACCCCATGCTGCTTGAGGCTGCACCACCACGCCTGCATGGGTGGGCTCTGGCTGAGGAGGGGCAGCAGCATGGGGGAGTGGCACGAAGTAGCAGCAGCCGCGCCTGTGGCGCGAGTGAGGTTGATTGGCGGCTCACTGACCCAAGCTGAGACTTTTCCCGCCCGCCCACTGGGCGTGAGCCCCAGCAGTGCGCGAGACCCAGGACTGGGCAGGGCGCAAGAGGGAGCGCCCGACCCGGCGAGCGCAGCCCTGCCCAGCACGTGCGCGCGAGCTGTAGCTTGCTTTGGGCACCGCCCCCCGCGTGCACTTAGGAATGCCCCACCGGGGCACACTTGCTCTGTGATTGGCCCGGGCTCTGAATCTTGCGTGCCGTCTTTGTGCGGCTGGGGCCCGTTGAGAGTGGGAGGGGAAACCCCACGCATGGGGCACCGCCATCTTGGATAAGGGGGGGGATGGGGGCGCAGTAAAGCCGTCAGAGCTGAGCCTGTGGGAGCCCCGGAGAGAGGCAGAGACCCAGCCTGGCCGCCGCTGCCCAGCCCAAAGCAGAGCCGTACAGCGCCCAAAGGGGACCGGGCTGCCGCCGCAGTCACCAAGGCGCGAGCCACCCCCGACTGGCAGCCCACGCGGCGCCAGCGGCTCCCCCGGGCGCGAGCCGCCCCCGCCGCGGGCTGGACAAAATGATTTGGCAGGCCGTATAAGGCCCGCGGGCCGGAGGTTCCCCACCCCTGCCCTATGGTAACCCAGACACCTGTCCTTTGCTTCTTCACATGTTGTGTTATACTACTGACTAAGACTTCTGAAATGTTTGGGTACAATCTCTCTACTGCCTGGCACGTTTTTGAACAGAGCAGACTCAGTCGTAGGGGGAGTAACATCACTTTATTTCCTGCTGGTAGGAGGACTTACACCCACTGTATGGGGTGGCACAAAGGGACTTGGAGAAATCAAATTAGCAGGTAAGAAAGAACCATAAGTGCGCTCTATCTTTCCCCAGGTACTCAAGGCCTTGTACAGACTATAATTAACCTCCTCCCCTCTTCCCCCATTATATAAAAAGCAAGTAAGATGGTGTTAAGAGTCTATTGGATGTAACATTGTAAAATTATATAGAATAATTGAATGTGTGCTAGTTCAAAGTACCTACAATATTTTGGCTAGTAGATGCTGTTCAAAATTAATAGTAATGATTAAAAGACTTCAGTTTTAGCACTTTGGATTTAGGTTCTAAATGTTTGTCATGAGTAAAGAATTCTAGTGACCTGTAATAGTCATGGATATAAGACAGCACAACTGCTAGCATCCCTACTTAGGAAAGCTCTATTCAGATTTTTTAGTAGGTGATCAAATTTTCTGTGTTCTACTATCCACAGAGTATTTTCTGATAGTTCAATATTTGCAATATTCTGAAGAATAGTTTAATTGAACACTGAAGAAAATAATCTTCTGTACCTTTAAGAACATGGTCAAATAGTGAAGCATTAAAATTTGACCTTCTTTAACATTGCAAACTAGTTGTCTTTTGATTATATAGATAAATGGCATTCTATTACTAAGATACTTAATACGCAAACCAGCTGTTTTATCTGACCCATTTAAAAACCAATGCTTTGCACCTGTTGGTCATGCAGCAGTAGTTACCAATTGGTTTTCCTAGAACTGTGGTAGCATAATGTAATTCTGGCACACAAAGAAGCAATGAAAACTTTTAATTCTGGGTTGTTGTTGTTGTTGTTTTTTTAAAAAAAGCATTACAATCAGTTGGAAGTTAAAATACATCAGACCATTGCTATAGCGCGGGTTCGCGTACAGCGTGGTCGTGGCAATGGATCCCAAATTTAAATATTTAAATTGTAGATGTGCAAATGTCCTTTTTAAGTACGAGTTTGGGAAGGAATTCCATTTTTACCTCTGATGAATGGGACAGTTGGCTTTCAGGCTCTTCTATGACCAATCTTTTTCTTTTTGTAGGTTGAAAAAAGAAAAGGAGACCTGCTTGTCCAATGAAGATGCACTCTACTTAGTCTTCAGCTATTTAAGCTGAATGCATTGTGATTTCCAATAATTGAGACAGTGATTCTGAAAGCTGTCTACATTAATGAAAAGAACAATGTAGTCAGCTTAACTGAATCATCAGTGTTGCGTATTGAATAGAACATGATAAACCTATCTTGATGGACTTGTGCATGTTAGGAATATAGATTATATAAGTTTATTTAAAGCCTTGTTTTTTAAAACAGTAGTTTTACAGCTTAAATATGGAGAAAACTGAAAATGCACCTCCCCTCCCCAAAGAACCTGCAAGAGAAATGAATGTGGAGAACCAGACTTGTCCCCCACCTCTTCCGCCTAATGAACAGCCTCCACCACCTCCCCTGCAAACGTCCAGTGACGCAGAGGTAATGGACGTTGGCTCTGGTGGTGATGGACAGTCAGATACCCCTGCTGGGGACGTGCACACTGTCTGCAAAACACAGCTTCTGACAAAGGGATCTGCTTGCTACAAAACTCGTCTTATAATAGACCCTAACAATAGTGACCAAAGCCCAAGAACTGCTCGGCATGCACCTTCCGTTCGAAAGTTCACCCCTGATCTTAAGTTACTTAAAGATGTAAAAATTAGTGTTAGCTTTACAGAAAGCTGCAAAAGCAAAGACAGAAAAGTTCTGTACACTGGAGCTGAGCAAGATTATAAGCCAGATACAGATTTTAGTATTAATAATGTCAATGGGGATTTGTATGTTTGTCCTTTTGGTGGGAGTAATGGTAAATCTGTAGGTGTAGGGGGTGAAAATGATGACAAGAAGGATGATGAAAATGAGATTGATCAGGAAAAGAGAGTGGAATATGCAGTTCTGGATGAGTTAGAAGATTTTACTGACAATTTGATGGAAATTGATGAAGGAGGAGGGTTCACGTCTAAAGCAATCGTTCAAAGAGATAAAGTGGATGAAGAAACCTTGAATTACCCTTATGAGGTATGTAAATCTTTTAATCACTTGGTAAAAAATAAACTTGTGCAAAGATGTGTAAGAAAGACAGCATCTAAGAGCTTGCAGTCTTGAAGAAAAAAATGCTAAATTCTTCAACTGAAGAAATTCTATCCATTATGCGCAACTTTAATTAATTAATTGAATAAATTAAAAGGTAATTTAATTTATTATGGTAAGAATTTTGGTCATTACATTTTTTTAATGATACAGCAAAAGACTTTAGAAAGTACTGAATTTGGCTCTGAATTATGATACTTTGCATTTTAACAGACTCTTTAAGAGCTGCCTGGATATGTAGGTTTCATTCAATTGTCATGAAATATCAGTTGCTGATCCAGTGACCATTAATGAAAATTTACCTCCTTGTTTTTCAGTCTCCTTACCATGGCATTGGGAAGCTTTCATCCAACTCCATAGGCAAACTATGCATAAATAATTTGTACCTTTTCTTGACAGCAAGGACAGTAGTAGCTATAGAAGGATGGTATTTGACCATGTCTTTTTCAGGATGATTTTGATAATGATGTGGATGCTCTGCTGGAAGAGGGCCTTCGAGCTCCCAAGAAGAGGAGAATAGATGAGAAATATGGAGGTGAGAGTGACCACCCATCTGATGGAGAGACAAGTGTGCAGCCAATGATGACCAAAATAAAAACTGTACTTAAAAGTAAGTTACTTCTAATTTTTGTATGGTGTATGTATGTAGAATTGTGGGTAATTCAATATTGGAACTTAGTAAAGACAGACTGGTATGGTTCTTACTGGTCAAGGGCCTTGCTTCATAGAATATGACCATGAAATTTCTAGACTTCAGAATTCAATGTCTGGAATTTTTTGTGTTCAGTCCTTTTCCATAATGTGCAAATTTATTATATGGATTCATGGAGATGTGATGGGGTTCCCAGGGTGCAACCTAGACTGTGGGACTGCTGAGCCTTCTATCCCACCAACCTGGGCTCCCTCTCTGACTGTGATGCTGTTGACAAGCTACAAACCTCTGGCAGGTACTGCACTTACACAGACATTCACAGGCAGGACACCCCCAACTGAGTTACATGAGTGCTTCTCACAACCACTCATGAACAAACTATAGAGAGGCTCTAGCCAATTTTCCCCAGCCTTGCACCCCAGAACTGTACTGACTTGCCTTGGTCAGAAGCCTGACCAGTGTAAGTTCATTGCTCAGTCCCTGCCCCATCCTTGATATGGGGATGAAACACCCTAGCCTTTGTACACTCAGCTGAGATTTCCCAAGCACTTCAACCAAAACACACCGCTGTAAGTAAAATGTAAAACAGATTTATTAACTACAGACAGGTTATAAGTAGTGAGTATGGAGATGAAAGTTGGTTACCTAAGAAATAAAAGTATATCCAGAATGTGATTTCTGTAAACATGATTTGAATCAAGTAGTGTCTCACCCTGATGATAGAAACAGGTCACAGATCTCCAATACACAGGCTGGAATTGCCGTCCAGCCTGGGATCACCCTCTCCCCTTTAAAGTCTTCGTTCTCCAGAAGTGTTTCCAGGTGTTGAGTTGGGGGGGGGGGAGCAAGTTGTTTGTCATTTCCCCTTCTTTTATAGTTTTTCTTCCAGCTTGCTGGAATGATGTGTGCTTGTGACCTAGGGGTCCTCCCCCATTGGTCAAGCAGCCTCCATTGTCTATGTGCTCTCTAAGTGCCACTTCACTATTGTACCTGAAAGGCTGGTTTGAGGTTGGGAATGCCCACACATATTTCAGTAACACGCACATAGCAAAACTTCATAATTTCACGTACAATCCAACAGGATATTAATGTTCAACAGATCAAGTCTTTTAAAATGATACCTCACAAGGCATACTTTTATACAAAATGTATCCTAATTAAATGACAATGGTGAATATGGGGTTCAAGGGTGCTACTCTGAGGTACAGTGCGCCATGGGGGGAAATATAGGGAACACTTCTGCATTAGCAGGCAGATGAACTGTGTAGTGTACTTTTTCTTCTATCTCTAATATCATGGCATAGCCAAGAAGTGGAAATGTTATTCAGCTTCAGTCACATAAATTTTGTTGTGAAGTTGTCTTATTTTACAGGGACTTATTTTATGTATGAAGAACTACTTTAAAAAGTCAGTTGCTTGCATTTATTTAGCATTCCCTATGTGAACATCACAAAGCACTTAAATCAGAAGTAATACAGAACAATCCAACTGAAAATAGTCTCAATTAGATTTAAACTCAGTCTAATCTTGAAGAGTGCATTTTTAAAAATTCACCATCTATATATATAAAAGTCAAATGGTGTATGCGTGCGTGTATGTATGTGCACTTACTCCTTCCACACCGTTTGAGCTAGAGACTTGAAATTTGGTACAGTTAGAGGCCTTAGGGTCCTAATCAGGGTAAGAGTCGAAAATTTTTCAAATTTCACCTCTGACGCCCCCCCAGGGGTGAAATTCTTTAAAGCCCATTCACATCAGCTGGGCAGCTGCTGTTCTCTGTGACATAGTTATGATGTCATAATACCCCCTCCAACGGACCCCGCACTCGCTCAGCTCTCTGCCCCCTCCCCACCTCCCATGGACCCGAGTTGGGTTTGGTCGGAGGGTAAGTGAGGTGGGGGTGTCGGGTTTGTTTGTGGTGGTAGGTAGGGGTGTCGGGTTTGGTTGGGGGGGAAAGTGAGGTGGGTGTGTCAGGTTTGGTCTACAGGGGGTGAGGTGTTGGTCAGGGGGTGTTGGTGGGGGGTGACGTGGGGGTGTTGGGTTTGGGTGGGGGGGTGAAAATGTGAGTTGGGGTTGGTCGAGGGGTAAGTGAGGTGGGGGTATCGGGTTTGGTCGGGGGGGTGAGGTGGGGGTGTCAGGTTTGCTCTCTGCCCCCTCCCCCCTCCAACAGACCCCGCACTCGCTCAGCTCTCTGCCCCCTCCCCACCTCCGACGGACCCGAGCAACGCTGGGTATTTTCGCTAGTATTGTATATAAAAAAGAAAAACCCCTTTTTAAAAAATACCAACAAAATACTGTCCTAATCTTCAGTTGGCATGGTCCATTCTGTAGTTTACAAAGTAGGAAAAATGGGACCATACTGCCTTAAATGTGAGCATAAGAATCTTTTCCTAATATTATTTGGAATTGTCACCTTTGTAAAAAGGTAGCTGATCTAAGTATGAAAGATTGTAGGATGGAATCATGTTTGGATTGTGTCTTGACTGAGGGTGAAAAGGTGATTCCTAATTACTCTTTGATAGCTACAGAAATAACCATTTAAGAAAAGGAATGGTGGCCATAGAATCTGTTGTGATTAAAATTGAGAGTTTTTTGCCTAGTTAAATTAGGCTCAGTCATGGCTAAAATTACTTCCTGCTTTTATCCAACCACATGTGGGAACTTGGGAGGGGCACAGTATGGTGGTGGGTGATATGTGATAGCACTCCAGTAAAGTACTAAGTACTGTACAAATACTTAAGAAGTAATATCTGTGGGGGATAAAAGTACCTGTAGTATTTCTTAGTTTTGTAATGAGGTTTTTGGTGGAAGAATGTTCTCAGGATATAGAATCAGAAATTAATTTTTAATAAAATCAGATTACATTAAAAAATGGTGACTGGCCTGCATGAGTTTCTTTTTCCTCTCGTAAAGGTCGTGGCCGTCCTCCTACGGAACCATTGCCTGATGGATGGATCATGACATTCCATAACTCAGGCATTCCTGTATATCTGCACAGAGAATCCAGAGTTGTTACCTGGTCCAGACCTTATTTCTTGGGAACAGGAAGCATAAGGGTAGGGGTCTGAGCTGCTAATTATTATTTTAATGTTTGAGTTATATAAAAATATTAGATATCAGTTTATGTATTTATTTGTAATTGGTCAAAACAGTCTTGGAATTATGCTTTGGGGAATTTTTCAAACCTCTTAGATATGGCCAGATAGGGAAGTTTTGTTTTTCAAACAGTTTTATCTGTGTTCTTAACATCTTATTTCAAATATAGTTTATTTTTTCACTGCACTACAGTTTGGGCAATTAAAACGGAGTAGTCATTCTTGCTCTCTGGTTTCCTTATACTACCACAACACTGCAAAATTCTTCTTTACAATACTACAGAGGTATATCTAAATCGTGGGTATTCGCTCTGTTTAGAGGGTCAAATTCTAGTTTAAATTATGGCTTGGGAGTCTCATTCCCAGAACTAGACATGTGCTACCCATATACAGCAGAACTCCCAAAGATTAGAATGGGAGTGTGCAGAGCCTGAATTTGCTTTAACGCCATTAATTTAAATTGAAACGTTCACTGAATTATGTGAAAGCATTCCTGTTAAATTTTGTAAATATAAATATATTTGTAATTTAACAAAACCTTGACTTTTCATCCTAAGGTATCTTTTTCCTTTTAAAATCAGAGTTTTCATCAAAAGGAGTCTTGTTTTGGAGAAGGACGGGGGGGGGGGGGGGGAGCATAGCTCCACCAAATGTTACTTAACACACCCAGGCTGCCCTGGGGAAGGGTGAAGTATGGAGCTTAACTGGAATTCTGTAGCTGTACTGAAAGTTATCAGATAGAAAGTTTCTTATATTATCTGTTTAAGTTTGCGTGAAATACTATATTGAACCAAATTCTGTTGGTGAGAGACACAAGCCTTGATCCAACAGAAATTGATTGAAAAAGAACAGCCATACTAGGTCAGACCAGTGGTCCATCTAACCCAGCATCCTGTCTTCTGACAGTGGCCAGTGCCAGTTGCTTCCGAGGGAAATGAACAGAATAGGTCATCATCAAGTGATTTATCCTCCATCGCCCATTCCCAGCTTCTATCAAGAGAGGCTAGGGACACTTCAGAGCATGGTTTAGCATCCCTGTCCATCCTGGCTAGCAGCCATTGATGGACCTATCCTCCATGAACTTATCCAGTTCTTTTTTGAACCCTATTATAATCTTGACCTTCACAGTGTCCTTTGGCAAAGAGTTCCACAGGTTGATCGTGCATTGTGTGAAGAAATACTTCCTTTTGTTTTTAAACCTGCTGCCTAATTTTATTTGGTGACTCCTAGTTCTTGGGTTATGAGAAGTAAATAATTTATTTATTTACTTTCTCTACACCCGTCGTGATTATCATATCCTTCCTTAGTCCGCTTTTCCAAGCTGGAGTCCTTCTTATTAAAATCTCTCCTCATATGAAAGCTGTTCCTTGCCTCTAATCATTTTTGTTGCCCCTTTTCACTTCCAATATCTTTTTTGAGATGGAATGACCACATCTGCATGCAGTATTCAAGATGTGGGCAAACTATGGATTTATATTGAGGCAATATGGTATTTTCTGTCTTATCTATCCCTTTCATAAAAACTGCCAAATGTTGGGTTTTTTTTTTGTTTGTTTTTTTTTTGACTGCCACAGCACACTGAGTGGATGTTTTAGAGAACTATCCACAATGACTCCAAGATCTTTCTTGAGTGGCAACAGCTAATTTAGACCCATCATTTTATATGTATAGTTGGGATTATATTTTCTAATGTGCATGTATCAACTCTGAATTTAAGATAGATACACAAGGTGGTTGAAGTACTAATATTCTGGGGCTAACATGATTGCAACAACACTGTTCGCAACTGTTTTGGTCATTTGACAGCACTTTGTAGTTTGTGTAATTGTTTCTCCTTTCCCTTAGTTACCCTTTTTTACTTGCTTGATTCCCCATAGGGGAGTAGGGCGGAGAAGAGCACTTAAAAATAAGAAAATGTTGCTTTAAAAATGTTGGGTGGATTTAGAGATGGTTAATGCAGATTACTAGTGTGTCAACTACTTCTAATGCATCTTGAAACTAACTAATTTGTCTTTTTTGTAATTTCATGGTCCCTAAACTTATACATTCTTTTATAATTGTACTTACAGAAACATGATCCTCCCTTGAGTAGCATTCCCTGTCTGCATTATAAGAAAATGAAGGACAATGAGGAAAGGGAACAAAACAATGACATAACCCCAAATGGAGAAGTATCGCCTATAAAGCACATAGACAAATCTTCAGAACTGGACTGCCAAACAGAGGAGCCGGACTCCACTGCTGCTGATTCTGGGCCTTTAGATGAGAGAGAGCCTTCAGGGGGTGATGCAGCGCCAGGAGCCTTAGGACAAGTTAAGGCCAAAGTTGAAGTGTGTAAAGATGAATCTGTAGGTAAGTACTGAAAGGCATGCCTTCTACTTGTTAGAGATGCGGATCGGCAGTCAAAATTCCTAGATTTTGTTCCTGATTCACTGCTTGACTTTGGGCAAGTCATCACATCTCTCTTACATTTATTGCACATGTAATAAAAGACAGGAATGAGTGATTCTACAAATTAATTATATGCAATTTTTCATTAATCTTGCCTTTGAGTCCACAGGTGGGTCTCTTGCATGGGGAAGCATAGGAGTAACTGGATTTGATGATTTTTCATAGACCTTGAGGATTTTAGACACTACCTTGAAAAGCGTTTTGATTTTGAACAAGTTACTGTAAAAAAGTTCAGAACCTGGGCTGAGAGACGACAGTTCAACCGTGAAATGAAGCGGAAGCAGGCAGAGTCTGAACGGCCGATTCTGCCAGCCAATCAGAAGCTCATTACCTTGTCTGTGCAAGATGCACCTACTAAGAAAGGTAAGTTTCATCTAGTTGGAGTTAGAATTTTTGAAATGTGTCATGTTTCTATATTTTAAGTCAAATTTAATACAGGAAGTGGTGATTTCTATATGGTCCCATGATTTTAGGAAGTACTGGAAGTTTATAGTTGGTTCTTTTTTGTACCTACTATGGTCATGAAAAAAAGTATTGTCAAAATACATATTTACTATAGAAAATGTACAAGGTACACATTTTTTTTTCTTTTTTACATTGTGAATCATTAATTTGTCATCTTCACGGCCTCTGTTCTGAATCAATTTGACAAGGATTTTTTTTTAAGCAGATTTATTTAAAAATCACCAGCTACAAGTAGAAGGGTATTTGTAGTTCATCCTTAAGACCTTTATCTTTTTTTTGCTCAGTCATTCCTTTTCCACTGTTCTAGGTTTATAATGCTCTTATGCCATATGAAGTAATGGGCTTAATCTGCAGCAAGGAAGATTTAGGTTAGATATTAGGAAAAACTTTCCAACTATTAGGCTAGTTAAGCTATGAATAGGTTTCTAGAAGCTGTTGTGGAGTCCCAATCAATGAAAGTTTTTTAAAAACAAATTGAGCAAATACCTTTCAAGGATAGTCTAGGTTTACTTGGTCCTGCCACAGGGAGGGGGCTGGACTTGATCACTTCTCAAGGTCCCTTTCAACCCTGCATTTCTGTGGTTCTATGGTTGGATATCAGGAAACCTCAGTGGCTGGAGAAGAGTGAGTATTTAATAGGCGTGTTACAATAATTAGTGTATTTTTCAGTCTTCTCAGAAATTACTCTGAGATTTCTTTTCTTAGTAATTGTTTTAAAACCTTTAAAAATGGACTCTGGGGTTTTAGTAATCCTTGTTTGAGTAAACTGCATTTATCATGATATTTAGTTTCATGCATTTGAATAAATGATTGATAAGCAGAGCATTTTTAATCTTAGTATCTTGCAGTTTTGGAATTATTATTTTTGTAGTAGACAGTTTTTCAAAAGCCTGGAATTATTTAAATGAACTGTCCTTATTTTCCCAGAGTTTGTTATTAATCCCAATGGGAAGTCTGAAGTTTGCATACTGCATGAATATATGCAACGAGTCCTAAAGGTCCGCCCTGTTTACAATTTCTTTGAATGTGGTAAGTTTGAATGAATTCTAACTTCAGCACAATACTTCTGTTCAGTGATACTTATTTTAATGTTGGGTATTCTGAAAAGGAGCAAGAAATGGAGACTTTCCTACTAAGCATCTTGAGAGTATACTATGGGCCAAATTCTAGCTTGTACAACAAAAGTAGCATAATCTTCTGCCTCCTTTTACCTCTCCCGTACCTGTGTGTGTGTGTGTGTGTGTACGTACACACGCACACTACAAAAGCAGTGTTACTCTGTACCTCTGATCTGGAAAATACTCTGAAATAAAAACTGATTTAGGTAATTTATTAATTTGACTTTAATCTAAAAGGAAGTATAACTTCTACTGTATGACACTATTAGTTATGAGGGTAGTGTTTGATTATTTTACTCATGTCACTTAGTACCCAGAAGATTTTATTTGCAGCCAGTTGAATAGCATGTCATGCACTATTATTGAACTGACTAGTGTTAAAAGAATGCTTTTAAAAATAAACAAATTTGTTTCCAAAATGGCCTTATACTAAAGTTAATGTTGATCTTTTAATTAGGAAATGCTTCTTAAGGTTCATCTCTACAGAGATAAAAGACCTGCGGAACCACTGTGGCTGGCCTGGGTCAACTGGCTCAGGTTCACGGAGCTTGGGCAGTGGGCTGAAAAGTTGTTATTGTGTAGATGTTTTCGGCCCAAGCCCAAACATTTACACAGCAGTATTTTAGCCTGCAGCTTGAGCCCTATGCGCCTGAATCAGCTGACCCAGGCCAACTGTTGTTTTTTATCCGTGTGTCGACGTATCTTTAGAATTGTAAGGTTTCACTTAATATATTGTATATTATGTTACACACACACACACACAAATTAGATTGACTTTTTGGCTAGTCAAAGTTCAAATATCTTCATTACAGCTCTTGCATTTCATGTTGAAGTTGATCCATATCAGACTTGTCATTATGGCATGGGGGTTCCTCCATAAATCTAGTAACATTAGAATTGTATACATACAAATTGACCTCTGAAAATATGTGAATGGGTACTGAAAATGACTACTGTCATGTAGTAAATGTATCTATACTTCGTGGCTGTTAACTCCTCAGGCAGTTGCTGGAATTATAATTTTGTTTTTTCCAATATGGAGAGGAAAAAATAAAGTTGGTTAGGTTTAGATTATAAAGTTTCCATCCAGTTAATAAGAATAAAAAGAGTATAAAGATTAACTATATACTTCCCAAAATGATAAAGGGGTAGAACAAATTCTGTAGGGGGCTGGCTGGCTGAGTTCCTATAGGAATTACTATTTCAGAGCTGCTGGGATTTCATTACATTGTATAATTAGAGAAGGTATTGGAGTGCCAGGAGCATTTTTTTGCATGGGCATCTTATTTTATCCTTTTAAATCTAAATTACCCTAAGGTAATGGACCATATTCTAATAGCTCCTGGCGGAGTCTTAAACCCAGCAGGAAGTTTAATCTGCCATATGAGAGGCTTCCCAATTGGACAAAGATCCAGGGGAGCAACTGTCCTTAGGATCCAACCTAAGGGTTGAATGAGTTAAATTACATTATCTAACAAAGGCAACCCAAAAATGACACACAATTAGCAGATCACAGTTTATTATACCAAAACTATCTACCTCTTCTGCATGTGTCTTCTAGGTGTTCCTTGCTTCATCCAGCCACACTTCAGTCAGCCTTACCCAAAGGCATACATAACTTTCTTGCCTCTGCTTTTATCCATTTCATCACATGTATATTGGAGTTCTAGCTATTCAGCTGCTAGATCATGTTTGTTGAAATAAGACCCTTTTCTTCCTCACCCATTGTGTTAATCCTATTGGATTTATATTTCAATATCAGATTATAAAATTTAAGATCTTGTATTCAGCATCCAGGTAACATAAAAAAGTGGAATTGTTACACACCTTACTTTTACAGTTTTTGGAAACATTAGTTTTTCAAAAAGCACTGTGGTACTATGCATCACTATAAAATGCTTAGTTTTTGTTTTAGAGCATTGTGTAAGTGACTACAAAACATCATATGGAATTAAAACCTTAATGTTGACAGAAGTTCCCAAAATAGTGCTCACAACGTAATACAATCACAGTACTTTAATTCTGAACAAGTACGTGAGATAGTGATGATTTCATGGTTGAGATTTCCTTTCTGAGAAAAGATGCATATGTTTTGTATATAAATGGATGAGCGGTGATTGTTATTCTCAGACTTCACTGCACTGTAATCCCCTTCTGACAAAAAAAAATTACTACATGATCCCAGGAGGGTGAGACAAAAGCCTGAGCCTCACGTAGGGGGACCAAGGCCCAAGCCTCACTGCTCCTGGTGGGAGGGGTGGGGCGAAGCCCAAGTGTTTCAGCCCCAGCCACTGCCACTGAGCCCCACTGCCCAGGGCTGAAGCCCAAGGGTTTTGGCTTCAGCCCTGGGTGATGGGACTTGGGCTTCGGCCCTGAGCCCTAGCACGTCTAAGCCAGCCTTGGTGACCCATTAAAAGGTTGAGAAACCCCTGCGAGGAAGAAGTTATTTTTCAGATCTCTTGAGGTTCAAATGAAGGAGAAAATAAATCTCCAAGTATGGGGCATTCTTGTATTCTTGATTTTAGTGTATATTTTTAATGTGTGTTTTTATATTTAAAAGATTGGAATTTTGAAAAGCTTTTCTCTCCCACATTTTAAGAGAACCCAAGTGAGCCTTTTGGAGCCTCAGTGATTATTGATGGAGTGACTTATGGGGCAGGAACTGCAAGCAGCAAAAAACTCGCCAAGAATAAAGCTGGTAACATACATACTTCCTAAGTACCAGACATTGAATTGCTAGGCTTGCCTGTTTGTACTTCTGTTTTGGAGATGATTGGTTAACAGCAATGAGTAGGATTAAATCAAGCTTTTTTCAGTACTCAACTCAACTGATATATATTTGTGTATATTTTTGGCAGAAAATGGTTAACAATTGATCTGGGGAACACTATTAAATTTACAATGAATCCTGTCTCAAGCAACTAACTGGGATTTAGAAACCCTGGAGAAACTTCAGACACTAACATCAATACTAATCTTGGATCCCAGCCTCTGTCTGTTAGAGGGGGGTGATGGATGGCAGGAGAGAGATCACTTAATCATTACCTGTTAGGTTCACTCACTCCGGGGCACCTAGAATTGCCCACTGTTGGTAGACAGGATTTCTGGGCAGGATGGACCTTTGCTCTGACCCAGTACGGCCGTTCTTGTGTTCTTAAGTTCTTATGAATCTTTAATTAGAAGATATGAAGTAATTCTCTATTTCTAGAAAAGCCCTAATCTTTCATGACATTTAAGATCATAAAGGGAGTATAAAGAGTGAATATATAAATGTGAAAGGTAAAATATAATTACCCAGTTCTTGGCCTTCTTTGAAATTCTCTGGTCATTTTGATCTTTTTGCTTGGTAATAAAAGCAATCTGTGTTGGTAGTGTAAGCCACATAGAACTTGCTGTTCCATTTTCAAAGACTACCATTTGCTCCTTATTTGCTTTCAGTTTAAGATGTTGATTCTGCTCTGTAATAAATCTCTGCATGGTCTGGGTCATGGATACCTTAGTACTTTGTACTCATCCCTAGATTTGAGTGTTTTGGAGGCCTGCTGCTTTCAAACTCTGGCTTAAGGGCTCAGCATAAAAACAAGGTATAATATTTTTAAGAATGCCTATGTGATTTAGGAACCTACGGCTGTGGTTACACTTTAAAGCTATACCAACAAAATCCTCCTAATGCCAGATGCAGTAATATGAGCAAAATATGCGTTTACTGCTATATCTTAGATTGGTTTGGCAAATGAAATAAGCTATACTTCCAAAAATACTTTTTTTTTTTTTTTTTTTTTCTGGTATAACTGCACCTGTACTTGGGCTTTTTCTGGCATAACCACTGTAAAAGCATCACACTTCTCACCATTATAGCCACACTGGCAAGAACTTTTAAGTGTATACCTGGCCTTAATCCTGTTGACTGTTAGTGGAACTTGTCACTTTTGAAAATGGAATTTAAGCACTTTTGAAAGTTTGACTTAATCTCTCTTGTGACTCAGACTTTTGCCAGAAGCAATTGTTTATGGGTGAGTGTACAGCTTAATAGTAATGAGTCTTTCAATGTTGATTCAGTCAGTAAGTTTAAATACACTTTCTTAAATAAGTCAATGTTCAGAGGCTCTGTACTTATAAATTAATAAATTGTATACTATGGAGAGGCTTGAAATAGATTTTTATTAGTCAATTTCACTAAAATTTATTGTCAATTTCACTGTACATCTACAAACAACTAAAAATTTCCATGGATGATGATGATAAATATATTTAGACAGTTTAAAAAAAAATCCTGCTTGAGAACTACTTAGTTTGATTTAAAGATATATATACTTGTATATTTTGATGTGATGTTGACAGTTTGTGTTTTAATGGTTATAAAGCTTTAATTCTTTGAATCTGTATATCTACAGACAATTCTTTAATGACAGAGCTCCCCTTAGTTACTGACCACTGTGGACATTTAAATTGATAAAAATGGAAAAAATGCTTAAAAATAAATTTTCATATTATCTATATTGA
This sequence comes from Sternotherus odoratus, assembly GCA_032164245.1. Taxonomy (NCBI): domain Eukaryota; kingdom Metazoa; phylum Chordata; order Testudines; family Kinosternidae; genus Sternotherus; species Sternotherus odoratus. The sequence goes on from JAVMKO010000015.1 coordinate 13,087,731, forward strand.
AATTTTTCTTTAAAAAAAAATCCAATTCTGCCAAGCCTCATTATAAAATAGAAAGCAGTTTACTTATCTGTGAACTGCAGCTCTGAGAAGCTTCTGTTCTAGAACAGCAGTCCCCAAAGTGTTGAGGGTTATGGGCCCCCCCCCCTTACTCCTGTCTGCAGCCCCCTGGGGGCCCGGGCCGCTGCTCGGGGGAGCACATGCAGACCGGGTAAAGGGGCCAAGGCTGGGAGTGGGACTGAGACTGGGGACCAGGGTGGAGCCACAGCCAGGGAGCCGGAACCAGCTATGCATCTGGAGGCAGGACTAGAGCAGATCTGGCGGCTGGGAAGGATGCACTTCCTTCCCACCCCTGTTCCCTTCCCCTTCCCCCCCATGGTCCTCTGCGTCTTCTGGGGGGGGGGGTGCCCCACACTTTGAGGACCTGTTATAGAAAGAAGTGATGTTACTTTGTCATAAACATGCTTCTGTAGAATCTTTGTATACAGTAAACGTAACCAAGACATTAAATCATTTCCCACAGCCCGAGCTACACTGGAAATCCTCATTCCTGACTTTGTTAAACAGACCTCTGAGGAAAAGCCCAAAGACAGTGAAGAACTTGAGGTATAAATTAACTTGACCTTCTGATATAAAATATCTTAATTTAAAAAGGCTGAGAGTATGTGAATGCTGACGTCACAGTGGTAGCTATCAGTTTCCTATTCAGATGGAAGATTTTTGTTCAAAGGCTTGAAATTTTTGGCTACTAGGTAGTTACTATAAAATGATAGAAGGTAAAATAAAAATGCTTTATTTGATTAAAGTAGAGAAAATATATTAGTTTAAATTTCTGATATCTGCCTGATGGAGTACTTTCAATAAATACACAGTAAATCATGAGTAGAAATTACAGAAGTCATCACTGAGCCCTTTATTTTTGCCCTGAAAAACCTAAACAGGACAGGCTACCTAGAAAGAGAAACTGAGACAAGACCGCTCTGCAGATTGAAATACCGTATATACTCGAGTATAGGCCGACCCGAATATAAGCCGATGCACCTAATTTTAGCACAAAAACCGGTAAAAGTTATTGACTCGAGTATAAGCCGAGGTTCCCCCTGCCGAGGTTCCCCCTGCCGAGGTTCCCCCTTCCCCGCCGCGGGCGGGCTGCCGAGGTTCCCCCCCTGCCGAGGTTCCCCCTTCCCCGCCGCGGGCGGGCTGCCGAGGTTCCCCCTGCCGAGTTCCCCCTGCCGAGGTTCCCCCTTCCCCGCCGCGGGCGGGCTGCCGAGGTCCCCCCTGCCGAGTTCCCCCTTCCCCGCCGCGGGCGGGCTGCCGAGGTTCCCCCTGCCGAGGTTCCCCCTTCCCCGCCGCGGGCGGGCTGCCGAGGTCCCCCCTGCCGAGTTCCCCCTTCCCCGCCGCGGGCGGGCTGCCGAGGTTCCCTCCTCCCCGCCGGACCAAAAAAAAAATGTGCGCCCCGTTCCTCCCCTCCCCGCTGGACAAAAAAAAAAAAAAAAAAAAAAAGCCTCGCTCTCCCGTCCCCGCCGCGCGGGCGGGCTGCCGGGAGCGTCCCGGTTCCCCCCTCCCCGCCGCGGGCGGGCTCCCGGCAGGGACAGGACGGGTTGCGCCCGCAATGGCCGGGGCTCCCCCCGTGACAGGCCGCGGCACGGAGCCGCCGGGCCCAACCGCCCCGGGATCCTCCCGAGCCAGCCCTGCTACCGCGCAGCGGGGGCCGTTCCCCCCCAGCCCGCCGCCCGGGCCGGGCCCTGCACTCACCCCTCCCCGGGGGGGGAACGGCCCCCGCTGCGCGGTAGCAGGGCTGGCTCGGGAGGATCCCGGGGCGGTTGGGCCCGGCGGCTCCGTGCCGCGGCCTGTCACGGGGGGAGCCCCGGCCATTGCGGGCGTGACCTGTCCTGTCCCTGCCGGGAGCCCGCCCGCGGCGGGGAGGGGGGAACCGGGACGCTCCCGGCAGCCCGCCCGCGCGGCGGGGACGGGAGAGCGAGGCTTTTTTTTTTTTTTTTTTTTTTTTACCGGGTTGACTCGAGTATAAGCCGAGGAGGCTTTTTTCAGCCCAAAAAGTGGGCTGAAAAACTCGGCTTATACTCGAGTATATACGGTAAGTATGGGAATTGGGGAATCTTTTATTTTACTATGGGAGGCAGCCCAAAGATTATTTTTTTTAATGTAATATAAAAACATTAAATCAGAGTTGAGTGTCATTGTATTAGGCAAAGATGTTTTCATTATGTATGAAATTCCAGTAAGTAGAACTGAGAATTTAATCGTTTTTGGAAATGGGGGCACTTAAAAGAATAAGGTCAGAAGCTGTTTCTAATATACAGCAGAGGAACACGTAAATATTTCTCGTTCTGTATTGGAGTGTGAAGGAAATGGTCCATAGCATTGCTTGCTAAAATAGGGCCAATAGTAATTCTGATAATGGAGATCTAATGTGCAGTTTAAAATGATCTGTGATGAAAAATATAAAACTTAATTTGTTTACAAATGGAAATATAGAAGAAATTGAAGTGGGACACTTTCAATATTGTGCTTGCTTGACCAGTAGCTGAAGAATGTGTCTCAATTCTTTTGTAGTATTTTAACCATATCAGTATTGAGGACTCACGGGTATATGAACTGACCAGTAAAGCTGGACTGTTATCTCCATATCAGATTCTCCATGAGTGCCTTAAAAGGTAGGATCACATCTTAACCATGCTAAACAAATTACGGAGGGGCAAATTCTGCTGTTTGTTAGATGCACTAAAGTTGGATGGGTCCCAGAGTCGCTCTGTTCCTTTCTTCCTTATCTACTCCTATTGTGGCACCACCAGGATGGTTTACCTTTCCAGCACTTGTGAATATCAGTGTGGCCATCCACTTACTCCGCCCGCTATGACCCTAAGGAGACATGAAATGCTGTTTAGTGATGGTTTGCACCAGTGTATATACTGCAGCATTGTGCCTTGCTCCATGTCTTGTATTGCTGATCCCCCTTTGTAAGGGTAGGATCTTATCCTTAGAATTTTGTATTTATTTTTGTGTCACTTGAATGGCAGTAATCTTGATTTTTTGCAAAGCAGTACAGTCTAGTTACTGGCGCAGAAAATGAGATTCCCTCATTTTTAATTGAAATTTACCATATTTTAAGTCCAGATTCAATTACGTTGACCTCGCATTGTTCAGTTGGTCTGTCTATGCAACTTACTTGGTTGACCCTTACAATATTGAATTTTTGTGCTTAAGAAACCATGGAATGGGTGACACATCTATCAAGTTTGAAGTGATTCCTGGTAAAAATCAGAAGAGTGAATATGTCATGACTTGTGGCAAACACACAGTGCGAGGCTGGTGTAAGTACTGTTCTTGTTTTTACTTTCTATGCTTGCTTACAAATTATTCTTTCTTTTTTCCTGCCCTCCTCAACACTTACCTTGCGTGAGTATCAGGTCATTGATTCCTTCCCTTAATGTAGTTTTTATGTACACACATACATCATGTTCTAGTGTGGTGTTGGTTATCATTTGTACAGGTAAGAACAAGAGAGTTGGGAAACAACTAGCTTCTCAGAAAATCCTACAGCTACTGCACCCACATGTGAAAAACTGGGGCTCTTTATTGCGTATGTATGGTAGAGAGAATAGCAAGATGGTCAAACAGGTAAACATGATTTTGTGATTGCTTTGTAATCTACCCTGTAAAAAGTTGCTTTTTTCTGTTGTGATATTGAGCAGTTAAAATGATAAAAACTTCTCATTCCCTTCCTTTTCTTGGCATAGCTTTCTAGCCTTAATACTCTTATTCATTGCATGTTACTTATTTATATTGATAAGTAAAAGATATTGTGCTTTCTGAATTAATTGATTCTTGCTATGGTCATGACATAAGGTCAGCACTCTTTTAGTGGTGCAACATTTTCTCAAGCTCACGTGTTTGCTATAGGCTAAAATGGTAAAAAACAATTTTTAGCAACTAATTCAGACTTGTTGCATGTACCTTTTCACTTAAAGGGGGGCAAGGGGAAGAAAACCTGCTTAAATTCTGTAAGTTGTGACTTTTTAAACAATACGTGAGAGACTGCTTTTTTTGGTAATGTTTTTTCTGCTACTACTTATGGTCCAATTGTGCAGGAAACCTCTGATAAAAGTGTGATAGAACTTCAGCAGTATGCCAAAAAGAACAAGCCAAATCTACACATCCTGAACAAGTTACAGGAAGAAATGAAAAAGTTGGCACAAGAAAGGGTGAGTGCATATTGCAGACTTCTTAAAATACATGTTAAAATTGTGTAGGGCCAAAACACACAACAAAGTTTTAGCTTTTTAGTGTTCTGAATCTGTTTCCTACAGTAGCTTAGTGAAGGCTAGATATTCAAAATTGGAATTTTACTGCTGGGGGGGATTCTGTGACACGGCATGCATGCAGAATTCATATCCCTCCACAGATTTCTTTGTTTCTAGGCTTGGCTGTTTGTACCTCTGCTATGTGTTAACCTTGGGATTTTTTACTTTTTGTTTCTTTAAAGGAGGAAACTCGAAAGAAACCCAAGATGACAATAGTAGAATCAGCCCAGCCTGGTAGTGAACCTCTGTGTACTGTTGATGTGTGACCAGAAGACTTACAAGTGGGGAGCAATAACAAATGGAGAAACTACTTTCAACAATATTTAAGAATCTATTTGCTGCAGAATGCAAGATAACTTTACAATCCCAGCTGCTTCAGTTATGCATTGTTCTTTTGCATCATCAGGGCAATATTACTTTTTTTTACCTCCTAAGATATGTATGTTTAAATGATTGATCTAAGATCTCTACTTGGGCAAATGCACAGAAGATAGGCATGTTCACACAGGATACAAATAAGCAAGCACTTTTTCCTTGAAAGTCATCCATGTTGTCCTGAATGGATGTGTTTAAGGATCAAATTCAGAAAATCTATGTACAGGTTGAAGCTGATATATTATATATAAATTTTTATATATACACACTCTTGTATGAACATGCCTAAAATTATTTTTGTGAAAAGTTTTGTTGCATTTCAGCACATAATAATATGCACTGATAAGACACTTTTTGACAGATACATGAAAAAGTGATGAGCGATGTTCCTAATGTCATAGGATTAGGCCAGTAATGCCGTTTTTATTTTGTGTACTGCCAGGCTAAGGTTGGTTTATTTTTAACTTTTTTTTGAGATCACAGTATGCAGGTTTTTTGTTTTTGTTTTTTTTCCTCACTTGAAAAGAACAAGCGTACCTGGTAGTGTTAAGATATGATGACCCAAATTGTTGGGCTTTTATTTTAAAGGAAAAGTTTTATAATTGTTTACAAACCAATTGGAAGGGAAAATATTTGGCCCTATATTTCAGTTTCCCAACCAGTGTGTCGTAGAATTTTTTGAAAAACTACATGTGAGAACGGGGCGGGGGAGGACTGCCTTCTGATTGACAGTATGCCTCACTGTCCCACCTCTCCAAGGATGCAACCAGTCAGAGCTCAATCTCCTCCTTCTCTCCTCCAGTTCTAGGGACTCTGCCCCCAGCTAAGCAGCTGCAGATGTGCCATGGCAGAGAAAAGGTGGGGAATCACTGGTTTGATATAAACTGCAATTAATTTAGCCATTTGAGAGGCTATGTGCAGAGCTTGAAGGAGAAATATAACTGAAGACGGTTGATGGGTATTCTGAAATATATTCCCAGTGCATTGTTTAAAGAAGCTTCACCCGTACTCCCCTGTAATATAGTAATTTTAATTTGTTTGGTGTCTGGCCACGTTACTTGTTAAGTCTTAGATAACTTGCTTCATTAAATGAAAGATTTTTAAACAATTTCTCTTGGCCTGGCCTTTGGAAATGCTACATAAACTGATTGCAGCTTACATTTTTTTAAAAAAGTTGTTACTGGCTTTTTACTTATGTTTTTCTTCAAATGCTTAGAAAATTAACTTCTGCAATGGAAATTGGAATGTAGATTTGGGCTACAACATCAAAAAGACTAGAATAAGACTTTAATAGAGTTATACTGATTAAGATGAAAAAGTTTATGAATATGCAAGCATTTTTGAAATACAATCTTAGAAAACGGGCAGTACTTGCTGTATCTGCTGAGGCTTTAATAAGTTATGCAAAGAAGAAATATTTTGGTCGTAATGAAAGCATGGCTTTTCCCCTTTATTTAGGCTTTTTACTTTATTGGCTAATGCAGTAAATTCCTCAAATTTGAACGGGGAAGTATTTTGTGCTTAAAAGAAAGGGGGGGGGGCAAGAAGCCAGTTTGGTGGTAGGGGTCCAATAACTTACCCAAGAGTTATTAGTACTGATATATTTTATGGTCCCCAAATAATTGGTGGGACAGAGAGATAATATTCTTAATCCTTATAAATGCTGCAGGTCTGGTACTTGTCTGGACAGTTGTCATTCTTTAAATCTGAGTACAGCATACTGCAGTATACTGTTTGTGCCAACTGGATTTTAACACCTTTAATATAAGCCCTGCTATTCTGGAAATGTGAAAATTTAAATTTTTGATCCCAAGCTAAAGTTCTGTAATTTATTGCTTCTGATTATTTGAGATCAGTCTAATCTCTGTTTCTGTATTTGCATTGTTATATGTGATATGCTCAAAGGTGTCTACAAATAAGAATTCACCCAGTCTTCATTATCATATCAGCTTTTGAGTTCTGTGATTTGTAATCCTGTTTTCAGTACAGAAGGATAGGTGGAGGATAATACTTTATTTTTACAAGTGACCTATCTCAAAAGTACTGCCTCTGCTTTTTCTTAATGTAGCTTTAATCTCCATCTTTTGAAAGATGTGTAACGTTGTTGCAGTACTTCGAAGCAGTAGTTGCTGCTTCTCTCTGACTTTGATGAAGACAGGGCTTGTATCTTTGCCTAAATGTATTATTGTGTAAGTATGTGTTATTTCAGTTTGTGTGTTTTCTAGCAGAAAAATCTGTCCTTGAACAATACTGTAAAAGACAAATCACCCCTGTGGATCTTTTTGTCTGAAATCAGAATGTCAATATTTTGCAGGCCACCTGCAGATTATCCATAGATGCCTCATTTAGGAATTTGTTTTTATTGTGTTCTAAAAGGATTGCTGTATTGAGCATTTTGCTTTCGTCTTACCTCAATCTGCCACTATCTGAATTGTAAGGTGACCATTGCCCTTAAATAAAACATCTAGATATTTCATTGTGAACCAAAGCCTCTCACATATTATGCATTCTTTAAAAGGATGGTATTAGACCTTGCTGCAGCCTTTAACTAGAGAATTGTCCAGAAAATAAAGCGCAATAACTGCTGGAACAAACAACTTAACTGCTGTTTATTGTCATTGTGAAGTATTCTTGTGTTTTAATGTTTACTATTGTTTGAAGTGTAACAGTCTTGCATTTGCACATAAGCACGAGCTGCTGTGATAGAGGATAGGTCATTGCATTAATTTCAGCTTCTGCATGAACACTAAGGTGTGATTCAAGATGTACCCTAAATTTGTCTTGTAACTCGTGTGTTTTTTTAGGAAACCAGCTGTAAGGTTTAGATCTTGATTGTATGAATGCATAAAGCAAAACTACTGCTTTTGTTACTGATCTTTGTTTCTTATCCTCCCCCCTTATCTTAGGAAAGGTGGGTATTTTTATGGGGATGGAATGTATTAAGAACTGTTCCATCCTTTGGGAATTAGACCTATTCTGCTTTGCATATTATGTGCTTCTCAACAGAAGTGTGGTGTATTGACTTTAAGGGTTAAATTAGCGTGCATTCAAATCTTTATGGTACTGAATGAAAAATTACTGTGACTTCCAGTGAAATAGTCAGATGCTACCTATTTAAACACAAGTCATTTAGCTTTAACTATTTATTAAATAAAAGAGAAAGTAGTTGGGTTCCCAGATGCTTGAAATGGCTCTGTTATACATGAAAACTCTTGCTGTTGTATGTAAACTCCCACTTTCCTATGACACTGTTAGGCTTTACATACAATGCAGACGTGTAACATCTAAGTATTCTTTCCATAAAAGCTTAATTACATTCTACACATGCACTATATTTTGGTTCTGGGGCAAAGTTCATAAAGGTAACTGCCTTGTCAAATTACATGCAGGAAGAAGTTTAGATTAAGTATCAGAGTGCAAGAACTAATGCTATTCTCAACTAAATAAAAGGCGAACAGTATTCTGATGTGTATTTGAGAAGGGAAAAGTGAAAAATGTGTTCTTATATGCCCAAGTAGATAACAATGGTTGCTGTATGAATTGTATTGAGTGCAGTTGCTTGATGCCAGTGCTAAATTGGTATAACTATGAAGCCTCATTTTCACTGAGCCTCTGCTTTGCTTTTTTTCCCTGCACAATCATATAAGCCTTTGTGTTTGGTCTTTTGAGTACTACATGTGTATTTTTTCAGACAATTAGTTTTAAGCAATAAAGTTTGATATTACATTATACAAATGCTGATTTGACTAATACTGTGTTGTAACTGTGTTTTGAGTGGGAGCTCTCTGCTTGAGCTGTCTCCTACCTGGTCTCTTGAAATTAACTGGTCTACTTTTGTTATGCAAATATCAGTACCTCTTAACATGTCACACCTGCTAATAAATGGTAACTTAAATTTCCATGGTAAAACTAGCCCCTTTTCATAAAAATGAAAACCTTTTAGCCAGGCGCACTGATATAGTCTTTTAGTATTGGCTCCTGGCTAGGTGCATGGATGCCCATGTGCAAAGTCGGATTTTTGCCTTAGCAGATTCATAGGGTCGGCAGAAGCAGCCTCTAGAGTCACACTCTGGCATCGGAATATTTAGGTGATACCAGCCTTATGGCCTCTGAGTTCTTTCTTACCATGATGGTTGGTCTGAGCACCTTCCCCTTGCCTTCCAAGTGAATACCGGTTTTCTCTCATTAGCTCTGGACTACCTTCCACATCTCAAGTTCATGACATGGTATGTTTCTGAAAGGGTCTAGAGCAACTCTTCTCCCCCCCCCCCCCCCATGTCCATGACCCTGTCCCTTCTTGGGCCTTGAATCTCATGGAGCCCCTCTTTGAGCCTTTGGCTTTCTGCTCACATCTTTTATTCCCCTGGAAGGTTTCTTTCTTGGTGGCAATACATCTGTCCACAAAGTCTCTGAGATTAGGGCACTTACCTCGGAGGTGCCCTATATCTTCTAATAGAAGGTCCAACAGCAACCATACCTGGCTTTCCTGCCCAAGGTAGTTTCACAATTTCATACAAGCCAGGACATATACTTACCTGTTTTCTTTCCAAAAATCTCATAAGAAGAGCGTAAATTGCACTTGGTGGGAGAATGCTAGCCTTTTACATAGAAAGGACCAAGCCTTTGGCACAGTTGGAAAGGACCATCGTGACCACCACTGTGATGCAGCTGTTTGTCACGGTGGTGGATGGGATGAAAGGTCTTCCAGTGTCCACCCATGTAATTCCATCATAGATCACCACCTACATCCATTTCTGCTATGATCTGGCAAAGGTGCTTCCATCGGAGATTGTAACAACCCACTCAACCAAGGTACAAGCCTTGATGAAAGCCTTCTTGGTCCAAGTGCCAATTCAAGATTCCTACATGGCTGTTACCTGGTCACCCATTCACATGTTTGTCTCCTTATGCATTTACCCAGCAAGCCTGTGACTACACTGGCGTTGGTAGACCAGTGTTGTAAGCCACAGGACCGTGAACTCCAAGCCAGGGCCACTGCTTGTGAATCACCTAGAATGCACTTGCCATGAGCAAGTACTTGAAGAAAAAACAGTTACCTATCTCTTGTACCTGTTTTTCAAGATGTGTTGCCCATAGCCATTCCATTTCCTGCCCTTTGGTTGGAGTTGTCAGCAAGAAAGCCTGAGAAGGTGTAGGGCCAGCAATGCCTAAATATACCAATGTATAAGCACTCTAGAGGGTGCCTCTGACACCCCCACAGATTCTTCCACACTTGAAACCCTGTCCCTACATAAATCATTGCATCTCCTCTTTTGTATTCTCTATGTAAATGTATGACTACTTCAGTAACAGATATATAAGCTTTAGGATAAATTACTTTACTACAGAAGCTGATAAATTCATTTTTATTAAGTTATTTAACTTTATTGATGTTTCCATTTCTTACATTCTGAACTTGGGTTGAAGTAACACTACCTCTGTTGATGTGCTTTGAATGGCTTGTATAGTATATTGAGAAGTTATGGTATTTGAAGTTCTAATGTTGCTGACCAGCTCTCTGACAATAGCTTGATGCAGAGGATCTAGTCAAACACTAGCTCTAAAAAAGAATAGTTCACGTGTGGGCTCTTACTTGACTTCATCAGCACCACCTTATGCTAGCATCACTAGAGTCCTGGTCTACAACTGGGGGTCCTAGGTGCTATGGAAACACAAGTGTACTGCCTTCTGTCCCCAGCCACCTAACTTGAGATCCTGTGCATCACTGGAAGGAATTAATTACCTGCCCCATCCACAGGTTTGGCCGACTGCAGCTCCCACTGGCTGCGGTTCACTGCTCCGGTCCAATGGAGGCCAGCACCAGGCTGCTTCCTGCAGCCCATATTGGACCGGAGGCGCGACTGGCTAAACCTGTGGACGCAGCAGGTAAACAAACGAGCCGGGCCTGCAAAGAGTGCTTACCTTGGAGGGGGCCTGTGCCAAGGTTGCTGATCTCTGTGTTAGAGGAACAGTTAACCATGGGTTGTCCTATCCTAACCTTATACCCGTGTATGAATGAATCTGCTGTGGAAGTTAACTCTGCTCTGTTATCTTCCTCCAACATCTCTAGAAAAGAGTATTTTCTTGCACATTTGTCTTGTTCTGTATCTTTCCTCTTTTTTGAAACAGGAGTGGGGTAGCTCTTGAATCCAGTCCTATTTTCACTTTATTACAGAACAAGACAGACTTTCTCCCTTAGAAGTTGTATTGGATCTCAAACATTAGGTTATCAGTTTGGCCCATAGTTCCAGTTTAACTCACAATTACAGTCAGGGAGGGTGTCCTACTGAAGGGGGCAACCTTCAGTCTCCACCAAATCCACGGAACAGAGGTCTATTTTGTACTAGAAGTATGTAAGCTTTATGTATTTTTCAGATTACGAGCACTTTGAAGAGGGAGCTGAGAATCTCTCTCCCCATAGCAAAGAATTAGTGTACGCATTAGGGCAGCTGGAAAGTCTTTCAGCAATAGTAACTAAAAATCAGGCTTGCTTTAAGGCAAGTAATACAGTAGACTCTCACTTATCCAGGATTGGATTAACCAGGATGTGGATTAACCATGAATGTCAAAACAAATACGCGCAACTCGCAGGGTCGGCTCTGGGTTTGCTGCCGCCCCAAGCACACACACAAAAAACCCACACCACGGCTCAGGGGAGCCAGTTAACCAACACCCCTTCCCCCCGGCACAGGGTGGCTGGTGAACCAACCCCCACTCCCTATATTTCCTATGGATGGTGATTATCCGGGATTTTATTAACCAGAATTATTTTTTTCCCTATCATCCTGGATAATCGAGTCTACTGTAGTTGATTTAAACCTGCACCTGCCAACTCAAACATCTTTTCAAATCAAGCCAACAGCTAGACTAAGGAAAATTCAACAATGCTTTTGAAAATGAAATTTATTTAATCTTGTTTGAAAAGCAAAAGTCTCCTGTTCAACAGAACTGCCCATCTGCCAGCTGGGCATTAAATGATGTCTGCTATGAGCTATTTATCACTCACCTTCCATGCTATTTTAAAACAAAAAAAAATGTATTGGGCATAAAAAAAAAAACCCTACACTCACTCAACTTTTGGGGGAATCCACAAGTCTGAATCCTCATAACACACCTGGACAGTATTTTATGAAAAACGTGCAAAATATTTAGGTCAAGTCATGCTGGCCTTACTCCAGAAATGTCCCAGTGTCTTCACTGTAAGTGTGCACGAGTGAAAATAACAGGTTTTGATTCAAGTTATCTTGTAGGAATTGGATTGTTTTAAGCATCTTAAAGTTAAACTAATCTTTGTTCACTGAGTTGAAAAATTCTGTTGTCACTAGACTTAACTGAAAAGCCTTCATCACCTGGAAGTCAGGTAATTATGTTGTACAGAGGTTCGCTTGTATGGTGTGTCTGCTGATGCCTCAAACTGCAACATTCTTTAACAAGCAAAAGTAACTTCTGCCTCTTAGAAGGAAATCAATAGGTTAAAATGGTTGCCTGAGTGTATATAATATATATGCATGTGCGCAGGCATACAAACTGCCCAGCCTACCCCAACATTAGGTGGAAGACAGAGTTCCTACTTTCTCTTCAGGGTCAATACTGCCATCTTGGGTAGAATCTGCTGCATTTGTATTCGTGACCTGAGCTGTGTCAGGGCTTGCTTCAGTAGCGTTTCCATTTGAATGTTCTACCCTTTCAAAGAATAGCAGCAGCTCACAGTGCATAGTCTGAGGGAACAGATCCACTGCCATTGCTTTAACTGGACGGAAAGGGGTTCCTTTGACACGATTGGAGGGGGCCCGACAAAGACTTAGGAGAAAAACAAAGTACAGTATTAATTTTCCTGGACAATGAACACCAGTCTACATTTTCAAGTAAAAGCCCTTGCATTATTGTTCGCTCTCTGTGCCAATGATCAGACATTTCAGATCTACTACTTAACCAGCTACTGACGGGTAAGTCTGCCTCCTTCCTGGTGGGAGAGCCTGCCACCACACAATAAAAAGTGGGTCTCTCAAAGCAAGATTAAGTACTGCTATTAAGTCCTATAGCAAATATGCTTAATCTATTTGTATGCAGAAAGGGAATTCAGCTTCACTTTTTTCAGGAAGCGTATTTTGACTGCTGGCTTTACCTGGCCAATTTAAAAAAAAAAAAAAAAACACTTACTCCACAAAGTTGTTCATGGCAGCTCTGGGATTGCAGGATACATAGATGAGCTTCTTCAAGTGTTCAGCTCTTCGGATTGCAAGAATGACTTTAGAATCTAGGTGACAAATCAAGCAAGTTGTTTGCCAATAGCGTATGTTACTATATTTGCAGAAAAACAAATTTTAAATTTGAGCATAAAGATTGTCCTGTTATAGTACAAGCCTGATTCAAGTTTTCTCCCAACAATCAGCTAACTGATTTAATTCTGTTAAAACCATTCCACTAAGTATCAGTTAAATAAGACCTAAGTAAAATAACTTACGTAGTCCTGCCCGAGGTGGATCTACAATTGTAATCAGGTTGTGTGAAGCTAGTAAGTTAATTAAAGAAGGAACAATGTCTTCAGCTTTTCCACAGTGAAATTCAATGTTATTCAGATCTGAGAAAAGTAAATATGAAGAACTGATGTGAAATTTCAGTATGATCAAAACATCTTTTAATGTGTGCACACAAGTAGGTAGAGTTACTACGTAAATTGTTCTTAGTGTTCTGTGTATAGAAATGCCAATATTTGAGGCCTTGGGACAAACTGTGGATTAACTTTTTCAGGCATTGGCATCAGTATAATATTCAAACAGACATACTAAAGCTATTGTGTTTAAATAATCTATTATTGTGCCTGAGAGCTCATATACAACTTGAAAATCACCATAAATATGAATTACTATTGTAATCATGCATTAAAATCCTTTGTCAACGAGGGTCTCCCTCTTTAATGTGCCATTATTAAATGTTATGGTACATAGTCTTAGGGAATGTTGTCAAATGAGCAATTTGTTAATCGGTATAACAGGAAAATTATATTGCTTAAGTTGTTAAAATTTATCACCACCGCCATCACTCCCCATAACCGCAGTGGTCATTGGGACATCATCATTGATAAGCAATAAACCAATCATCTCTACCCCTGACTATTGTGTCAGTGCTTGAGTCTCCCTGAAGTCCCTTTCTGTCCACTCTTTTATGTTGTCAATCCATCTCTTCTGTCTACCTCTTCTTCTCTTCCTCTGTATTGTCCCTTGGAGGATGATCTTGGAAAGGCCAGATCTTGTTACATGGCCATAGCACTTCAGCTTGCACTTCTTCACAGTCATCAGAAGGTCGTCATTTGACCCAGCATGTTGGGTGATGATGATGTGGACCTCTTCATTAGTGACATGATAAAAGTAGGAGATGCCCAAAATTTTACAAAAGTCTAATCTCTACAACTTGTATTTTCTGTTCAAGTTCTGCTGTAAGGCTCCATGTCTCACACTTAGACCAACAATACACCTGGCACCTCCTTGGAATCTCAGAGGTCAATTTTTTAAAATTAAACTAGGTAAATTTCCTTGATTTAAAGAGATACATTTGCATTCAAAAGACTAATAATTTCAGTGGATTTTTATCAATTGGAATATCTGATCAAAATAATTACAGCATTCAAGTAATTAATTCAGGCTGGACTTTTCAGATGAAAATAAGGAAGTTAGGCAAATTCAATGGCAATCAGGTGCTTAACCCTTGTATTCCTTTATAAACAAAGAGCCTAGCATTTACACACTTAACTTTACCAACCATTAATTTGGGCATTCACTTTGGCATCCGCCACAGCTTCTTGACAGAGTTCGATTCCAATTACTTTCTTCACGGTCTGTGGAATCAAAGAAAAAAGATCACTGGGTCCAACAGGGTGTGACATGCTTGATGATACAAGTACCAGACTGGAGGAAAACTGAGGGTGACGATCATGCAACAGTGATTCCTGCCACAGCACAGACTTTAGAAGTTTATTTCCTCAGTTTACCCAAGGAAGAAAAAAGCACTACCTTTACAGCAGTTAAAAAAAAAAATAAACTAAAAAAAGCATGTGGTGAGTAAACTAGAAGGCTATCTTTAGAGCTTGTCTGGATTACCAGACAGTACACAGCAAGCTGGGGTATAATTTACAGGGCACAGCATGCTAGTGCATTGTGTGGACACTACTCCTGTGCACTAGAAGTTCAATATTGTGCAATGATCTATTCCTTTCAAAGCAGAATAGATCAATGCACAGGAGGGCACTAGGGACCTGCAGTAGCAGGGTCTATACAGACAGGACCCGGCATGCTAGTGTGGTGTAGTTCTATCTACACCAACTTGCTGAGCACTAATTGTTCCTCTAGACAAGTCCCCAGACTGTTCGATAAGGCTAGGTGGAAAGACTTACTTTGACTTCCCCACCTCCACATATAGGCAGACATTTTAGTCATGCTCAATTTATTCTTAAATATATATCTCCCTCACTGCCAGCCAGGCAAACTCTGCCTTAGAGTGAAACTGAATTCTTTCCACTGTGTGCATAATTACCAGTAATAAGAAATTATGATGACTAAATTAGGCTCTCAATTATGTGTGCACAACTTTATAGTGGTTAATGGTTTTCCACAGATGTAACTGATTAGGACTTAGTAAACAATTATGTTGCTGCAAAAAATGGAAAAGAGTCCAGCTCAGTCAGTTTTAGCTGTATTGTTTCCAGAGATATTTTTAAAAAGTCACTAAAGTAGATCGGTCTTTGAATAGATGCAGACCAGGAAAATTCATGAACAAAGTGTCCTTTCTACAGTCACTTTTCAAAATATGAACTACACCTTTATATACTGTTGACAATGCAAATTGTGTCTGTTGCTATGAAGTTAATTGAAATTAAGTTATGTGGGACTTTTCAAATCTAATAAAGGAAATGTAGCCAGACTATCTAGCAGGGAAACATTTATTTATATCCAGAATTAAGTCAACTTCCTAAAGTACTGGCAATAGCAAAGTACAATAACTTGATTTAAGCATTTTCCTCAGTTAAATGCAATGAGAGATCTACACTTTAACTTTCAAGTTCATTTCATGCCTCACTGTATTAATTTAACATGATTTGCTGAATAATATACATAAGGCAAATGGCTCACCCTTGCCAGTGAAATTCCAATTGTTCCTGTTCCACAGCAGATATCAAGTACAGTGCTATCTTGGTTCAGCTGGGCCCAGTTTCTAATGGCTTCATACAGAACCTCCGCAGCCTGTGTATTTACCTATGGAATTCCAGCACAAATATTCCCCTTTGTTACAACAGCAAAGGTAGTAAAACTGATACTGTATTTAAACAATATTAAAACCCTTACATGAAAACATGTTTCTCCCTTCCTCATCTCTTAACACACGTATTAAAAGAAGCCAATTTTTCATGTAAAGTTCAAAGCAGAACTGTACTGACAGCATGAGATAGCAAATCAAAGTTTATCTCTAGCAACAGCAAGATATACAGTACAACTGGCCCTACAGACCAGAGCTTGCTCGAGGCTTTGAGAGGTGTTTTAGACCAATTTTTTTTAAAAAAATTCCTATATAACTCCTCCACATATCTGGTGTAATTTCAAACATGTGATACAGCATACGCTTAAGGCACTAAATAAATAAATCGTGTGTGTTGGACACCAAAATTAGAGGGGATAGCAAACACAGGAGAACAAGGCTAAACTGCAGGCAAAGAAGGGACAAATCTGTGTAAAATGTCAATTCCTACCCAGGGAGATGAAACAAACAAAACAAAAAATATTCCATATACAGAAATAGGAGGACATACCCATCCAACTATATCTATCACAAAGTAAATTTATTTTCACCTTGTCTCATTAGTGCTGCCTGCCTTAATATTACTTTTTCTGTAACCAAATGTAGTTTATGGAAAGGTATGGAATCAGGACTGGAGGGTCAGGAAAGAAGTTATCCAGGTCAGTACCTCTAACCTAGAAAATGGTCTACATTAAGGTAAGAACTTAATAGCGTAAGATCTTAGTTGAGGAATAAAATGCAACTAGAAGATCTCCTTAAAGCATGTGTCATTCCCAATTTCTAAAGAAAGTTGCATGCAAACTAAGGTGAAGAATAGTCTCCTTCTCCTAATGCTAGCACTCGCTTTATTTCCCCTCTCCTCCAAATGTTCTGTTAAACTAACATTACCTCTTCTGTGTTTTCAGACAAGCAATGTATTTGTTGAGGCTTAAGTGTCTGCTGGAAAAAAATTATTTGAAATACAACAGGGTGAATCTGGATTGATGTTGTCTGCCCCGTTCATTCACATCCTCTACCACCAGAGAGTTTGGTGTGGGATCTGAAAACAAAAATTCAGGGAGGAGATGCAATATTTTTTGTCTGCTCTTTTACAAATGGGTGGAATTTCTGGAGTCTACCAGATGGTCTTGGCTGGATCTATGCACCTCGTTTATTCAGAGAGCAATCTTGAATGAAGCTGACGTTTATAAAACGGCTTGTGTTGAGTCTCTACAGCTTCTTCCAGTGGTATTTCTAATGAGTCCACAATCCTCAAACTCTTCTTGGAATTGTGTAAAATCATCACCCATCATGGATGGTGGGGGCAAGACTGCTTCATCTGGAAAGGAGGAGGAGAAATTAGTAGCCGACGTGACCTCCTGATCTGAAGTCTCCCCCCGTCCTTTGATCACCTCTTCCGGAGGATCAGAGGGTCCAGGGTGATGGCAAATCTCTCTCCCCCAGTAGGTACTGGAAGGCTTAAAGTAGCATTGTTAGTACAGAATCAGAGAGGTAGCCGTGTTAGTCTGGAATAGCAGAGGTAACAAAGAGTCCTGTGGCACCTTAAAGACTAACTAAAGTATTGGAACATAAGCTTTCGTGGGCTAATACCCACTTCGTCGGACGCTTCCCATGGATCCCAGTTGGACCACTGTGGCATTGGATATTTATACCATCCAGCGGTTTTGGTCATGAGGTGGTTTTCAGGATGTTCTGGTGGGCCCAATCTGGTGGCTGTCTGCATGGGCAAGAAGGTGTGATGAGTAGATCTCCCCTCCATCCCCTCCTCATCACTGGAGACGAGAGGAACTGATCTGGATGGTGGTGTAACTTGTCATAGTACTGATAATGCTAGAGTAACATCAGTATGAGTTGGGGAGATTCCTGTTCTGAAGAAACTAGCAGGTCTTTGTGCCAGAGAAACTGTCACAGTACCAAGGAAGTTGTTGGTGTCATCAATGAGATTGCAGCGGTTGTCAGTCCTGATGATTGCCTGCTATGCGTTATAGAGGCAGCAGGTGGTGCTATAGACAGCAGTGATGAATGTTTGAGTAGCTCCAGCACTACCGTGGAAGGGAAGGGAAGCTTCCCTTTGCTGCTCCTCTCCGAACCTGCCCACTTAGGGTCTTTGGCTGTCACAGTACCAGTTTTTTTGCCACTTTTTTTTAGAAGAGCGTTCTTTCCTCTATAAGGGTGATAAGGAATGTTTGTCAGATGCTGTTGCTGGAGAGCACTGTCCAGGAAGAGTCCATAATCCTAGACTGGAAGCTGGGTGCAGAGGCTTCTCCATCAAAAGACGGTTCCTTGCTTTTCTGGTACAGTGTCTTAAGATTATGGCAATGGAACACGTTTTGCGGAATGTGTGAGGTAGGATATGTATACTATACTAAGGAGTAACTGGGAATAATAAAGAAAATACCTAATCTACTAAATTATTTTTAATTAAGAAAAATAAATGGGGAAGAGAAGGGTAGCTAAACTGACAAACTGAGCTCTATAACTACTAAGGCTAAGTATAATTTTTAAGATAAAGGTAAGCTCAAAGGCACTGCCAATTACTCTGTCTCAAGCCAAGGGCAGTAGAAAATGAACTGAGAAGGGTTTGGTCGCCCAGTGCTAGGTAACCACCAGAGATAGCACAGGAGAAGGAGAGTGCATGTGTGTCCCAAATGGGCACTGCTACTCCAATTCTCCAGTCGCAGGTGCAGGATACAGATGCACCTAAAGTGGAGCACCCCAGGTACAACCATCTTGAAGAACTTCAGTTACTGCAGATGGTGAGTAATCTTCTCTTCTGTTCTTTTCAGACTGCTTGCTAATACACAATGTGCCAGATACCAAAATAGTAAAAAAAAAAAAAAAAAAATCCCATTAAACATTCACTTCAGCTAAAATGCTGAAACTGAGTATTTAATATACCAAAAATTGGTATTCATCCACTAAAAAATATTTTCAGTTATGTCAGATTTATGTAATTATGGACATTAGACCGCTCAGTATATTTCTGCAGCCTCTTTGTCTATGCAGCATTTCTCCTGCAGTATCAACCATCTTACTGTTCTTAGCCAAAAACTGTTAGAAATGTTTAAAAATCATAATGCAGTAATTTAAGCAGTCCATCTTATTACTTCAGCTCTAATACAACTTAATTTAGCAGAACTCAATACCAACATTACTTGGAAAAATGCATGTGGGGAAATTCTAAACTTTAGACCAAGAAGCTCTTCATATATGTACTTATCACCAGCCAAGTGCTGTAAGGGCAAGTCTTCACGATTGGGTGATTTTCTGAAAGAAAAAAGCCACCAAACACATTACAGCAGGTTTTAGCCATGGCCACTTATAGAACAGACACATTCAAGGGGGGAAGGAAGAGGGACACTACAAGCACGTTAACGGGGAGGTGAGGAGAGCAGGAGAGGTGTCACAGAAAATTTCTCCCTGGATTCTCCACAACAAAACAAAAAAGTTATCCTCCTCCTGTGACAGCCCCTAACTGGCCAAGTTTATCCAGATACAAAGCTCTAGCTGCCTTTATCCAATAAACAAAGGGCACCAAATCCACAAGTAGAGAAACAATAGTTCTTCGAGTGTCCATTCATGTTGATTCCAATCAGGTGTGTGCACGATGACAGATGATTTTTCCCTTAGCAGTATCTGTCGGGTTGGCTATATTAGTCGCCATAAGGGCGCAACTCTCGGGAGCACCCAAGCTGACTCGACGGATGCTGCTAAGGGAAAAATCTTCCGGCCAACGTGCACACGCACACACCTGATTGTTGTTCTTTGAGTTGTGTTCATGTTGATTCCAGTTACAAGAAGGTAAGTAACATTTTTTTATGATGCAAAAGATCATAAAATGAGTCTGTTGCATGGACAATGTAAATAATTTAGCAATAAAATAATGACACTGCTACTCTTTTTATATTCATTGTTATGCAGGGTGGTAGTTACAGGAGAAATGCCACTTAAGCTTTCCTTTACAGGTATAATACTTACCTCTGCCCTTCCTCTACAAAGTAAAGAGAGGTTACCCCACTGTCCTTTCCAGTTCCTTCTGTAAAGTACTTTGCCAGTGAGGTTCTCAGGTCAACAAGCTCTTCTTTACTTAATTTCTAGAAGTTCCAATTGAAAAGAAGATGTGATTATTATATGCTTGGTTATTTTCCAACACTTTAATTCAGTATTTGTTCTGTTCAGTTTTATTCATTTGCTTGTGTACCGAGAGGCAAATATCTTATGTATGGAAATGTTGTCTAAGAACAAAATATCAAACTGATTCTAATTACTGTATTATTTTGTATGGGACATTAAATAGACATAGCTTGCGTTTTATAAGAGTCAGGTGGCTAAAAATGGCGTTAACTAGTGGGCCATTATTATTCCAGTTTGGCCTATGGAAAAGACCCCAGACCTTCCTCTGTACATTCTCCCAGATTTTGTAGGGGAGTGAACTCTAGTTTTTAGACTCTTCTGCCTCATCTCCTTCTGCTCCAATCTGCTACCCCTCCTATGCCTGCTCCTGTTCTCAGCTCCTGCCCATCAGCCCATCCAGTCTTCTGCCTCCATCTACTCTTGACCATTCCTCCCACCCTCATGCCGCTTGCTCTTAACTCCTTTCCTCGGTCCACCTTTTCCTTATCCCTGTGTATTCGAGTCCGGATCCTCCTCCATGCTGCTGGGGCAACAGTGGCATGAGGCACTGAGTATTGCTCACTTCATGCCCTTGCCACAGTGGTCCACAGGCAGCCAAGAGGAGCAATTACAGAAGGCCTGCTAGGCCCAAGATGGAGAATGCTCAATAGCTCTGTGGGGATGCACATGTTCAGTCCAGGTGACATGTAGGAGCTGTGTGAGCAAATGTGAACTAAGATTCCTCAGAAGCTTGCAAGCTGGACAAATTTGAGCAAATTATCACAATGACAAAAGGCACAGTCCTGATACCAGGGCAAACCTCCTGCCAAATTTCAAATCTTTGCTCCAAAGGCATATCAATGAAATGGTTTTAAGATTTTTTTTTAAAAAAAAAAACACACGTGGGCAAAACTTATTTTCCCTAGCCTACTACTTAGAAGTAGCTGAATCATTTTAGCTGAAACTTTAAAAAAAAAAAAAAGTCTGGGGCGTTCACATGGCATAGAAAATTTCATCCCAAACCATTTAAGCATGATAAAGTTATAAGCAACCAAAAAAGGGGACTTTTAATGAGCAGCACCAAGCAACCTTAACTGTAGAGTTGCTATTGGTAACACTCTTATACATAATACATAGTCATGCTTTGCCTAATTTTTATATGTCATATCTTACAGCCCTGTCCGACACAGGGATTCCATACACAAAATAACATTTCCCAGAGACATGACTAAGAAGAAGAAAGTCTTCAGATAATTTATAGTTTTCAGACAAACTAACTGAACTTTCTTTTTAAAAAATCTATAGGTTTTGTAATTAGAGGCAGAATAGTGATGAACAACATATATACCACAGATAATTATCAGATTAAATACAAGTAATATAGTAGTACTATCAGAGAACTTTGCTTGAGAATCAGCTAATTCATTAAACAAGTGTCCATTGCATTCTAGGTTTTTTTCCTTATATTCTATAAAGCTTCAGTACCTGAGGATTAAAATAAACAATTGCCATGATATGACCGTTTTTACTGGTGCGGACCGTGAGCTGTTTCCAGTGACCTTCATAGGTTTCTAGGCTGTACACAGAGTAAGGGGTTGATCTGCAATTTTTAAAAGTTCAGTTACTGAATAGAAGAGCAACTTCTGCATAATGTTTAATAATTCAGATAAGTAAAAACTTCACCATAGAATAAGGTAGAAGAAAATATGCTGTTATTAAAATCAAAAGATTAGTTTTGACCCTTGTTGACATCTGTAAAATATACCTGTAACTGAGGGAGCTCTGGCCTGTAGTACTCTATAGTGGTCTGCCACACACTTATAGTTTCCTTGCCTCAGGTTCATGCAGTTCATTCAGGGATGGAACCTTTATTGATCAATCTTCATCTGTAACTGCAGTCCTCCAACTGGGTTACTTGCGTCTCTCCCCTTTTGGGACTGAAAGGAATCTGACTCTACTCAAAGTTCTTCCAACATCTTTAGCAAACCGTTGCTCAATAGTCCCAGAAGTTTGGCCCTTTGTCTCAGGGCCTCTCCTAACCCCTTTTCCAGTGCTACCCGCTTTATGGGTTTCTTCCATTCTTTCTTCAACAGGACAGAAATAAAGTTAAAACAGGAACACAAAACCAAAGTCCAGTATTTCTGTTGCCACTCAGGTCAGGGTTCTCAGCAGCCCTACACCCATCTGTATGAAAGTGGTAGGGGACCCAGGCCCACTCTCTCTGTATCATAGCCCAGGGACTCTGGATGGTACAATCAGTGGCTTGTTCGTTTAAATCTCTTGCTGCTTCCTAACTCAGGGCCCTCCTGCCTGGTACCGTAGTCTTCTTTGATCCCTTCTGGAAGAACTGGGTTCTTCTGGATGACTTTTTCAGGTCTCAACCCTGTGGAGTCCCTTCCCTGTGGCTCTGTCCTGGCTAGGCTGTAGTCTTTTATCTCTGATACTTCCACTGCATGCATCCAACGAAGTGCGTACTAGCCCATGAGAGCTTATGCTTCAATACTTTTGTTCGTTTTTAAGGTACCACAGAACTCTGTCACTTCTGCAAACCCAAACTAACACGGCTACCTCTCTGATTCTTTTATCTCCGTTATTGTTAGTGCCCATAGACTGCAACGGAGGTCCCTTAAAACATCTATACACCCAATCGCAATACCCAAAGGCTAAAACTCAGATCCAGGCCTTGATCATCTGATCCTAATGAATTCAACCTCTTCCTCCTCTCTGGTTTTTATGATTCTCACCTAACACCCTTCACTTAAATCAAAAATAAAGATACGAGTCTCTTCCCTTTCAACATTCAGATGTCATTGCCCTTTCAAACGTCTAATTTTTACCTTCAGGGTTCTGCCCACATCCCTATTCTCATTTCTTCAAAATCTTTTTTTGCCCTTTTCCTAACTGTTCCTTACTCAGGAGTCTCTCATTTTCATCTATGTGCCTTTGTTCAGACTGACCTTACATGTGGAAAAGTTCCCCATTTTCTTGTATGCCAAACTATCACTATCATTATTGTTCAGATTCCTATTTAAAACTCTTTACTCTGTAAATCCTTTCAATATCAATTAATTACAATGCGAACATGAGAAAACGTTAAAAGAAAATATTTGTCCTATTTTGAGATTGGGCCATTTAATATTTTGATTTAGAACTGTCTATTCACCTTGGCTCTAAATACCTTAAGACAGTAACTGTCTTCCTCTATGTATTGTGTAGTGCTGAACACATGAAAAAAGCTCAATAAAAGTAAATAAAATAAAACAATTAACACATGATGATCCATATGTAAAAATTAAGTATAAAAGAGTTGCTACAGAATGGAACCAATTTATTTAAGTTTTAGTTCTCAAAATAGCCATCCAGCTCTTCAAAATGTTTCATTTTGTGCATATTTCAAAATATTTAAGACAGCAAAAACCTTTCAGGGTAAGCCATTCAGCCTAATTTAGTTCTCACCTTATGTAGTCTTGAAAAGCCTTCACTACCTTTTTGGCAACAGCAGGAATGTGAATAGTGTCAAATGGTTCCACTACAGCACAGCTTCCACCCTTGTATTTGCCAAGGCGACAACCCACAGTTTTGTCTTCTTGATTTAAACTCATTCCAATCAAAAATTCACATTTGTTGCGGTATTCAGTCTAAAATTTTAAAATAAGAAATAAAATTACCTAAGCTATATACATAGAACCTTGCATATCAACTGCTCCTGTTCTGAAATATCTGTTGTAACGCTAGTCTTAAATTTTAATTTTGTAATACTAAAGTTTAGTGAATTTATTTCTTTATCGATGGCCTGAGACCCAGAATACCAAATCTGAGCCCATATGGAAATTTTAATTTCTGAAGTGTATAGTAATGATATTGTTAAAAGGACTTGAATTATAGTTAGGAGGTTTTGCTATATCTGAGAAACAAATGCAAAACTCCTTTGAAGAAATCTGAATTTGTATTACAGACTAGTAAGCAAGCCTATGGAGAAAAAGCACAATCCAATATTTTTAATTTTTGTAAGATTTCAATTTGTTTATAGCTTCTTTTTTTAACTCCTAGATTAGTAGTTCCATTACAGTATTTATGTGAAAGGTAGTAAAGCACAAGCTTCTACACGTACGAACCTACAGATATTTTTGCTACCATGGTATTGCCCATCAGATAGTCCCCCATCCCTCAGACCAACAGTGTTTGTTTACTTTCAGAGTGTATTACACATTAGCTCTCCATACCCACAAGTTAGATTTTGAGGTACCTGTAATGGTGATGCTTTCACTCCCTCTACTGGGCAACAGATTTTATTATACTTCTGCTTCTGTACAAACAACCAAGGTAACAGGGCTTTGTTGTTGTTTCCTATTTCCCTGAAAAAGTTTAACAGATTTACAGAAGACAAGCCTTTCAATAAATACATGTATGTAAAACAGCTGAATCAGGTTAACTGTCTGTTATACAAAACAATACAGGACCATTTACAGACATCCAAATGTATACTGGAAAATGTATACTGGATTTTAGCTATATTAATACAAATTTGTATTAAAGCTCATAAACATTATTAAAGTACCATTACAAAAAGGAATTACTTTGTCAGTTTCTGTAGCACTTGTTCACACTCTTGCTTCTTTTTTGTCAGCTGTTCTTCATATGGTATATTCCACAAAGGGGTCACCACATCCGCTATCTGTTTACTGAGAGGCTCCTCTTCACTGTCTTTTGCTAAAGCTGGACGCTTTACCTCTCCCTGTTCAGTGTCGTCCTCTTCTTTCTTCCTCTTTTTTACAATGGGATCAGCTTTAGGCTTTGCGAGCCTAACACTCAAATATCGGCTCTTCCACCTGACTCCATGAAGGACTTTCATAGCTTTGTCCCTTTCCTCCTCACTTTTAAATGTCACAAATGCAAAAGTTTGTTTCCCAAAAAGTTTTATCTTATGAGGGTTAAGTCCATATTTGGCAAGAAATTTCTTTACATCATTAAAGCCAATATATTTTGGAAGGTTCTGAATTTCTACTTTATAAATCTCCGATGTAAACAAATCTCCTTTGATATATCTGTACATATCAGGGCACTTTGCTGTATTCTCTGCATGGCTGCTATCTCCTTTGTCTTGCATAATTTCCACCGCAGTCATATTTTCTGCTTCTACAGAAAGGGTTGTATTTTCTTCTTCAGAGACACAGAGACTACTCTTTCCTTCCATCATTTCTTCAGTCCTGTAAAGATTTCAGTTTTACAGGTTTAATACCCTTTGAACGAGGACTTGTTAAAGTTAGAAAATGTTGGGAGTTTGAGCTACAGTGCATCCCCCCCAGCCTCTGCTACCACTACGCCACAACATGGTTCTATCACAGTACATGCCCTGGGCTGTCACCATGTGTAATCCTGGCCATACCCCTGCACTCCAAATACACCACAGCATGCCATCCTCCATTGCCAGCGTAGCACAGCCTACCACTGCCACACCACCAAGATGCCACAATGCAGAGCACCATGCTCATGTAAGAGGCTGTGATGCCATTGCAACATCCCACTCCACACTACCCTTGTGCCATGGCCCCATCACCGCACACTCCCCCATAGGCCACAGCAAAGGGCCACCACGAGGGCGGGTGCCATAGGGCCCAGCCACCACGCCCCATCCCCGTGTGCCCCTGGAAGGGGTCATGGGCGTGCCCCACCACCTCACCCCATGGACCATGGTGCAACGCCGCCGCCAGGTTGCAGCACTATCACTACACACCTCGGCACCAGGGCAGCACCCTCACCCACCCCTGCAGCATCCAGCGCCCCAAGACCCTAGCCTAGAGGGCATCCCGTCCGCGCCCTCCGGGACCCCACGAGGATGCCACCGCATCTCAGCGCGGCTGCCAACTCCCTCCATGACACGAGCGACCAATAAGAACCTATAGGGCGAGGGTCGGCTCAGGCTCCGCCGGGAGCGCTGGGGAAGAGGAACGTGAGGGAGCCCCTTCGCTCTCCTCAGTCGCTTACCCACCCTGCCTCGCCATTGCACCCCCACGACACTCACCTCCCGCCCATCTCCCCGCGCCAGCCGTTCCCACCTCACATTGCACACATACACGGGAAGGGGGCGGGCTTCAGGGGTGGGGTGGGGTCGTGCGTGACGTCACCGGGAGGCTAAAATGCCCGCGAAAAAAGCGGGTTTTTTTTCCACCCGTTTGCACAAATTCTGCCGTGGAATCCGCCCACTGTACGGAGAAAATCATCCAATCCTAATTAAAGATGATGAAAATAGCCCCCCCCCCTTTCCAGCACACACGCAGGCGCCATCTTGAGAGTAGAGAGACGCGGGATGGTCGCCGCCATGTCGCAAAGGCTGATGGGAAACAGCTCGGGCAGGGGATGACAAGGTTTAGTTGGGGGCCGACACTAGATCTGAGGCGATGAATTTTCATTAGACTCGGCCCGCGAGTGGGGGGATGCTCTGCGTGTCTCGGGGGGAATTCGTGGTGTTTCTTAGAACTCGAGTGGGAGGCCTGGAGAAATTGCCCGGCCGGACGCCTCGGCGTGGCAGTGATTTAATACCATTACAAGGCTAAACTCGGGCGGCGGGATCACCCTGCCTCCTCTAGCTAGCAGCGTTATAAGAGAGAAAGGGAGCGGGGTAAAGTAGGCGTTTCCCATCAGGCCTTGCGGCAACGGCGGCGCGGGCTGCGGGAATGAGGTAAAAGCGGGAGGGGGCGGGGAGCGGCAAGCAGGAAATTCAGCGCCAAAGCTGCGGTGGGGGGAGAGAGCGACGCGAACGAGTCGAGTCTAGGAGCAGCGCCACCTCCCAGCCCCATGGCGGAGACCAAGGTGAGGAGGTTGATGCTTCCCGTAGCAATCTAGGGCGGAGAGGTGCCGTGGGGATCGCTGGGGTGGCCTGGGGCAGGAGGCGGAGTGGGGAGGCCCGGCGCTGAGGGCGTTGGGGTAGGGTGGTCTGAGATGGTAGATGGGGGGGGCCTGGAGAAACAGCGGGGAGAGACCCGCGGGCCAGTCAGGTGAAGGGCCTCGGGGAGCAGCGAGGCTGTCCGGGAGAGCAGCGGGCTTTAGGGGAATCCTAGTAAGGGACGCGAGGCCGAGCGAGTGGATGAGACCGGGGGGCTGAGGAGGGAGGCCTGGTCTTGGCGGGAAAGGGGGCCTGGGTGGCTTTTCACCCACCATCCCCAGATGCACGTGGGGGCGGGTATTCCCCCTGCCGGGGGCCGTCCGGACACACGTGCGTCCCGGTCGCTTGCTGGGGCCCATCCCTTTGCGGCCGGGGATGAGAGAGACGGTGACATCCCTTTCCGCCTCACTCCGGCTCCTAGCCCTGCAGCGGGGTGGGCTCTGCCTCAAGCGGGCGTTTGAGCCTCCGCAGGCGCCACATTCTGGTTTATGACTCAGGAGCTTTTGCAGGGGGACCCCCCTCGCCTTCTCCCGCCCTTCATGTTATTGGCAAGGCCGGAGCTGGTCGTCCTAGACTCCCACGTGCTTTGTATATCGCGGATGGGAGGGATTTTATCGCAATACTGTGATTCCTTTTCTTTCGCCACTTCTAACGTGCATATTGTTACTTACGGTTTTCTTGTGGCGCCTGCAGGGAATCGAACTGGGGGCGGAATAAAAAAAAAGGATCAGTTATCTCTGCATAGATGTTTGTTTATCTCAGTGCTGGAGTTATACAGGCCTGGCCTGTGTTCTCTCGAGGATGCTTTCCTCCCTTCTCTTGGAAGTCGTCAGGTCTCGGTGCAGTGCACAGCAGCCATTCTTCTATCGGAGTTTTATTACTATGGCTGTTCTCCATTTTCTTGTGTGCTAGAACCCTGGTGACATTCAACAGGTGTCACCAAAAGGTGTGTTTTAGCATCTTTGAGGTAACCCTTGATCCCTGTCAAACGATGAATTGTATTCTAGTAACAAATAAAAGCCCCTACCAAGTTGGGGGCCCTGTTGTAGTGTGTGTTGTATGTGCACCCAGTGAGAGTACCTGCCCAGAGTTTATAATCTAAATTACCCATGGTGAGGAAGAACAGAATTATAATCTTCATTTTCCATCTAAAGAGCAGACACAGATACAGTGTGTGGCAGAGCTGAAATTGAATTAAGATCTGGAGTTCCTTTAAACATAAGACCATGCTTTCTCCCTCCTTGTGTTACAAAGAAACTCTTTGCTAGACTTCTGGAATATTCTTGTGACTTCTTTGGCTATAGAAGAACCACATTTCATTTCTTGGCTTCTTAAGTGAGAAGTCAAGAACAGAGACAACATAGCTGCAGGGTAAAGTGTTTAAATTAGGAATTCAGTTGTCTGTGATACTCTTTATCTTTGTATAAAGCCATATCTAAAATCTCTATACCTGTTTACATTTTGTGTATATTAAAGGGGTACTCTCAACCCTTAAAAATTTCTGATAGAGCACTCTTTAAATGGCATGTGCCTACATCTTGGGTTTTCTCTCTCAATGACACTTATCTTACAGAAAAGATCTTCTTATAAATTGATCATATGTGCATCATTGTAATCTTGGGTGTTAAATTAACATGCATACAGAAATTTTAAATTAAAATTGATATAGCATCTCACTGTGTATAATATTTTAATGGAATTTTTCAAGAAGGCCATGAATGGTTTTCACAGAACTTCACGCTTTTTCCCCCCCACACACACAGTTACTTAAGCTGTATTAGTAAATGTCCTTTCATTTATGCAATCAAATATTTTGATACACGAATTGACCTAATGTTATAGAAGAGCTCCTGTCTCAGCTGTCAGTCTACTTGTTCCCTATTGATACTAAGCTACTATATGATATTGCACATACAAAGTCATATAATTTGAAAACAAACTATATATTTGAACCCAACATTCACATTAAAAACCTCACTTTTCATTTTGTGGGTTTTTAAAATCTCTATCGTAATATACAAATCTTGGTCTTTTAAAAATACCTTTTAATGGTTTGGAGACACTGAACTCTAACTTAAATGATAAAAACAAATATGGATGTGGTTATAAGTGTGCTCCTGAAGTTGTCTGGGATCCTTCTAATGTAGATGACTCTGAACTAGTGAACTTCAGCATCTAAAGGTAACTGTAAATGGAGACACTTGTAATGAATACCCTTTAAAAGCCTTAATTTGTAATAACTATTCTGTCAGAACTCTAAGCCTGTAGAATGGCTTACTACTTCAATAACTTAAAACATATTATCCAAAACCAAAAACAGGGGAGCAGTTTTTCCTAGCCTTAGGCTAGTTTGCTAATTCTAGGTTTCCAGCCAATTCTTTAGTCAAGATTTAAAAATAAGATACCAACATTCTTTTTAGCCTTAGACATTTTGATACTGCTCTAGTGTTTTGAGTAAAATTTAGATGTATGGAGTTCAGATTCTGATGTTGTGCTACTTACACTTTATTAGTGTATATGTAGTTGGACATTCAGAGTGGTTCCTAAGTACCTAGGTTATATCTAAAAGTCAGACTTACTGCTGTTACTTTAGAGCTTTTGATGGTTAATTGGTCAGCTTAATTTTTTAAAGGAATATATTTTAGCTATGTTACCTTAATTATTTATTAGTGTGATAATACTAGGGAGCAGAGCATCCCTTGCTTTCTGTTGGCAGAGCTAATTGCACAAACCCCGGGACTCATTGTGTTAACCAATCGTTCCCTGTGCGCCATGCTTCCATCCCCCTCTTACTTTTGCAACTCTTCCATTTACTCTCTTGTGCCTAGGACTCTGTGTGCTCCTTGTTTCTCCAAATATGCATCCTTTCTCTTTCTTCATGGCAGGGATCTGCAATATAAAATTTTTGTTTTCAAAGAGCTAGTGCAGTACTCTGACACACAAACCAAAACCTTTTTATTTTCAAAAAAACTCTTAGAAATTCTCTGCTCTCACTATTTTCACTGTGACTAGAGTCCTTCTGTATGAATAGGTTCTAGCCCACGAAAGCTTATGCTGAAATAAATTGGTTAGTCTCTAAGGTGCCACAACTATTCCTCATTTTCTGTATGAATAGTTTCTTTACTGCTTTGGGGTAGGGCAGGGGTGGGAAAACTTTTGGCCTGAGGGCCACATCTGGGTATGGAAATTGTATGGCAGGCCACAAATGCTCACAAAATTGGAGTTGGGGTGAGGTGTCTGGCTGGCGGGAATGCTCTGGAGTGGGACCAGGAATGAGGAGTTTGGAGTGCAGAAGGAGGCTCTGAGCTGGGGCAGGGTGTTAAGGGGTGGGGGCTGGAGGCTCTGGGTTGAGGGTGGAGAGGAGGGGTGCAGGAGTGGGCTCCAGGTTGGGATTGAGGGGTTTGGAGCATGGGAGGGAGATCTGGGCTGGGGCACCAAAAATGAAATGCACTAAAAGTTCCCTAGTACATGTCGATGTAGTCCCATTTGAAATGGGACTACATCTACATCAGTTTGTGTTAGAATTTTTAGTGTCCACCAGCAAGATCCACGTAGTCAGTCAGTCTCTGGTGTGCATTAGAATTTACACTACAGCTGTGCAGTATGTAGACAAGCCCTTAGACTCCTGGGTGAGTGTTCCTATGTTTCACTAATGTGAAGGAAATCTCTCCTCTCTCCAAGAGTGAAGGTTTATACTGCATATTTTAAAAGGCTGAGTAAAATTTAGATGTATGGAGTTCAGATTCTGATGTTGTGCTACTTACACTTTATTAGCGTATATGTAGTTGGACATTCAGAGTGGTTCCTAAGTACCTTTGGTAACATGTTATATACAGATGTAGCCACTGCAGAACTATTCTTAAAATTGCACTATTGCAACTGGACATTCTTTTCACAGGAAACGCATGAGGAACATGACACCTCAACTGAAAACGCAGATGATTCTAACCATGATCCTCAATTTGAGCCCATAGTTTCCCTTCCTGAACAAGAGATCAAGACCCTTGAGGAGGATGAGGAAGAACTCTTTAAGATGTAAGTAGAATGGCACTGGGTATGTATCAAAACACTAGTTGGTTTTTCAAAGTTTAAAAGCCCAATAAAAGGTAGGACGGCAGCTTGTTGTAAAACACCACACAGGTGTACTTGCCGTCTCCATCTCCATCTGTAAAAGAGGCTGGGCAACTACGTTCCATGTCCATCTCTCCTTTAACAAGTTTGTTAATTAACAAAACTGCCATGAAAGTAAGCCAACACAGCTGGCTTCATTTGTGTTTTTGTTGAATCATTGGTTTTAATTTCAGTGCACTAATTGTATTCCAAATATACCAACAGTAACATATATCTTAAATTCATGTGCCCTATGATTTTTTTTTTTTAAAAAAAGCATGAAATTCAATTTTTGATAGACTAAATTTAGCATTAATATAGAGCTGTTTTGGAATTACACAGGCATTCTTTCAGCAAATATTTTGTGTGGCAGCAAAGTTGTTTTTTTAATGACTCCATTCATGTAGTATTCTGTCTTGAACTAGTTCATGGCCTACTGATAGCATGATGCTCAGTTTGCCTGCAAAATCTGTCATCTTGTATGCTGACTTGTTGGTGAGGACTCTATTTATCTCCTCTCTTCTAAAAGCTCTATGAAATCTTAAGTTTCACCTAAGACAGGTGGGCTGAGAGACCTTTTATTCAGTGTGGTTTGTTCTTGCATACAAACTCTAATCTCTTGCGCTCTCTTTCTCAAGGCGAGCAAAGCTGTTTCGATTTGCATCAGAAAATGATCTTCCAGAGTGGAAAGAACGAGGAACTGGGGATGTGAAACTCCTGAAGCACAGGGAGAAGGGAACAATTCGCCTTCTCATGAGGAGAGATAAAACTTTAAAAATCTGTGCAAATCATTATAGTATGTTTGTCACATTATTTCCTGCAACTTCCCTTTATTTGTCATCTATTTGTATGTGCAATATAGTCAAGTCTTATAGGATTCATGCATGTTTTGTTTACCCTCAAAATGGCTTGGAAGAATGTACCAGTGGTCTAACAGCAACAAATAGACTGGTGCTGTGTATACATAGAGTTTGATGCCTGTTTAACTTATTAATTGTACACAGTTCCTTAAATTCTACTGGAAAATATATTTACAACCTAATAAATTTAAACAGGCATCAGAGTACTTCATCCTATATTTTGTAGTCTCTTTGGATGTTCATCTGTTTTCAAGGAGATCTAGCAATGTAGAGTATAGAGGTTCTGCAAAGGCTCAAACCTATCTAAAGCTGAAAATAATTCTACTGGAATTATTTAGATGGCTGAAAGGATTGTCTTGACAGAAGTTGAGGAAAAAATTTTGAACAGAAATGGAGAGTTTTGCTGAAGGGAGATGTTTGAAGCAACTGAAAAGTGTAATTGAAAATAGCATTTTAGCATTCTGTTTGTCTATGGTCGATGTACTTACTACATACACTAAACAAAAGGCCCCAGGGAAGAACAAAAACTAGAACGAGGGGTTCATCAACCTTGTGACTTCTCAGTTTCTCTAGTGTAGTGCACTTGCTTGGAAAAGGGTAAGCAAGCGTAACAAGGCAGTTAAAAAGATAGTAGTCTATGTTGAATATTTGTAGTTTGTTGCAGGATATTGAAACAGAATTTTAAAATGGCATGAAGGGAAGAGGGAGAAATCACTTAAATGAATAATCTCAGAGGGTAAATAAGTACTGTCTATAATACATAAGATTACCAGCAGTAGAAAGGAAGAAACTTTACTATTTTATTTAGATGCTCTTGTACCTTCCTTTGAAACATCTGCATTGGCCACTATCTAAGAAAATGCTTTTTAGATTATTGGTCTTTCAGTAGGGGAACTTTGCATTCTAAAATGGTATTAAATTGGAACTATGACTCTCTCGGGTAGTTGAATAGAAGTGTGTGGTTAGCACTCGGTTTGGCAATATTGGCCTCCCATTGCAGGTTGTTCTAGGACATGGAACTGAACAATATGGGCACCCTCTTTTTCTTTTTTTTCTTTTTTTTTCTTTTATTTCCCTCCATTTCAGCTAGAGATAACTTTGCATTACAATCCCATGTGAGGTATAAAATCTTTTGCTTAATTCATCTTACTAAGAGAGAACTTTCTTAAAGTGCTTGTGTGGAAATGTATTTGAAAATGTTACATGCAGGTAGGACTAAACAGTTCTTTTTCTTTGTAGTTACACCATTAATGGAGCTGAAGCCTAATGCTGGAAGTGACAGGGCATGGGTCTGGAACACACATGCTGATTTTGCAGATGAAAGCCCTAAACCTGAACTTTTGGCAATCCGGTTCCTAAATGCAGAAAGTGAGTGATGGCACAAGATGAGTTTCTTTTGATATTATACTATGTGCCTTAGGAAGTAACTTTGGGCCATTTTTAATACTGCACAGTATTTTACAGTGAATGTGTATGAAAGTAGTTATCACTACCTTTTGTAGCTCCCATGGTAGAAAAGAATAATTATTCTCTGTATTAAAGAATCTAACCCACTGGCTCTAAGCACTCAAAATGGAGTGTGTGTGGGGGGGGGGGACAAAACTTCATTTGCCCATAGAAAGCCACCCTAATCTTTGTCTCTAAGGAGAGTCCCTTCTGTCTAAATAGTACTGCAGCAGAAATAATTCAGAATGCAACTAGTTAATTAGTAATGCTCAGAATGTGTAGATAAACAGAGCAGTTATGCTCCACCTTCCATCCAACATAATCTTCATAACTTTTTTTTTTGTCTTGATAAGTGTGCTGACACTGTTTTCAGGAGAGCTTGTTAGTATTGCCAAATAATTTAAATCCAGTTGAACTCCAGGACTTCAACCAGTTTATTCACCCTACTTTCTTTAATTACCTTAACTTCATGTTTAATGAAGATTAAATTTGTGGCAGTGATTCTCAAACTTTTTTTTTTTTTTTTTTTTTGGCAGACCCACTTGAAAATTGCTGAGGGTCTTGTCGGACCACTTAATGATCTTTCCAAATGTCGTTTATACTGCTAGCTAACTTTGGATAAAAGTGATATATCTATATCTAACTTTTTTTAGTTCTACAAATAAAAATGCACATCTCATATTTAAATAGCAGTAGTCTTACCTTTATAATGCTATGGATGTGCCCTTTCTGCCCCGCTGCAGCAGACCCCGAGCTGGGGCTGGGAAGGAGGACTATCTCTCCCCGACAGCTGCAGCCCTGGAGCTGGGGAAACTTGCTTTTCTCTCTGGCCACTGCAGCCCTGCACGTCCCAAATTCCCCCCAGCCCCTCTTCTCACTCCTCTGCCCCTTCCCACTTACTCTTTATTTCCCCCAAAGCCACGACCTCACCTTACATGTGCATCTTCTCGAGGGTCCAGGCACCTAATTAGTGGAACCATGCCTGTGCAGCTCCACTAATTAGATGGGTGGCTCTTCGTTCTCTTGTGTGCGGCCAGCCAGGTGCAAGCCTTAGAGGGAATTATCTGCGGACCACCTAAATGGAGCTCGCGGACCACAGTTTGAGAACCTCTGATTTGTGGTATTACAGATACTGTATGGAAATCCTAACCTTGCATTAAATCTTCCATTCAGGCACATCTCCTTAGAATCACATACTTTACTGAGTGCTACACTGAACAAGTACCAGGGGTTAATATCCACTTGTCTCTTCCTTCTAACATATTAAATGCAATATCCTCTTAAGTGGAATATAGTAATTCTAACAATCACAGATAACTTGGACAATAGGTAATAGTAAATCTTTCTAGACTAAAGTTTATTTTTTTAATAGTTGTTTGGTATAATGCTCCCAAAGTTAGCATACTTTGACCATTCAGAGAGGTGGTGCAAGATTCTGGTTCAGTTCTTTTATGATAATGAAAGGCTTTGAGCACTCTGGAATAGTCTACTGCCTGTTGAAGGGAATGTCTCATCTGTGGTCAGAACAGGCAAATTCTCACATCTATTTGTTCAAAATATCAAACTACTTCAACTGCAGTATCTCCTCTATGTAATTTAGGAGAATAGATGCCATGGTTTAGGGAATTAGAGGTGAAATTATTTGTATCTTGGTAGCACCTGAGTACCCCAGCCAGCAGTGATTAGGAACTATATAGACATAGAATGGAAGCCACTTTCCACCACAGATACCTTACAAATGATAAGTGACAAATTGTAGTGGTTTGCTTGGAATTCTTTACTTAGAATGCCAGATAATGTATTCATTCCTAAATAGAACATGCAAAGACTTAACTAGGAGAAATAAAATGAGACTTGGAAAACAAAATGGCTGCCACACATCTTCCCTTCTTACTAGACCCTCCTCCTCTCTCCACCTCTCCCCTCCCCCAATGGCTACTGGGCTAATGAACTGCTCTCTGGAGCTGCTGAAACCCCCTCTTCCTGTGACTCAGACATGCAAGGAGAATACGGTGGTGGATGCATTTCTCTTATGGCTCCTGTCTAGTGGTAGCTCTTGTAGGGGGTGAAGGACTTCTAGATCCAGCAGTTCTCACTAGCCTTTAAGCAGTTAATGCAGCAAAGAATGTGTGACTGTCAAAGACCATCATAACTGCTGCTGCCTTATTGTGCATCCCAGATAGCTTTCAGGTTGCATGCTACTAAGTCCTGTGCCAGTGGGCTAGTCAAATTAAAATGTCTAGCTTGGCACACAGGAGGAAGGGAAGATGGTAGTAAACAAAAATGCTACCAACATGTTCCATTTTACAGTTGAGACCTTGTGGCAGATGCATATAAACACGTCTGCAAACAATGTTCTCTTCTCTTTCACCTTTCTAATACAGCATCCTTTCTTCTTCAGGCAAACTTTCACTTAAACTAAGCCTTCTATTTAAATCCCTGAATCCCCTACCAAGAACGTCTACTTGGAAGAGTAAGCTTAGGGTTGGAATTTTAATGTTATCTCTGAGTTTGGGAGTGTGGTGAGGGAGGGGGTGCTTCCTTTATGCACTGCCTTGCAATAGCAGATAAGAGGGTCTAGAAAGCAAACTATTAGTGAGTACCTCAGCCAGCAGTGATTAGGAACTATATAGACATAGAATGGAAGCCACTTTCCACCACAGGTACCTTACAAATGATAAGTGACAAATTGTAGTGGTTTGCTTGGAATTCTTTACTTAGAATGCCAGATAATGTATTCAGTTCCTTTTGGGGTTCATAGACAAAGAATTAAAGTTCAGTTTCTGGTCCTGTCAAAGAGTGCATGATGAACTTCCTTTCAAAAAAGCTCTGAAAATCCATGAGGAGAGTGCATACTCCCAAGAGATTCTAAAAAACATCTGGATTCATATTCAGTATTTTAAAATGTGTGTTCTCCTGTGGAGCAATAGTGACCTCAAGTGGCCAGTCATGCTATCTCAATGTGGGCTTATCAAAATATCCTTTTCTAGTTCTATTTGCGAGTGACTTGGCTGTGGTTATCTGCTTCTCAAATTATTTCAGTTAGAAAGGGTTGGAGGGATGTGTATTGTAATTGAACTGATAGCAGCCATTATCAGAAAGTTTCTGTCTTTGATTCTGAATAGTTCCATTTCAATTAGCTGTATCCTGGTGGAACTATAGGTGTGAGAAAATAAATATCTATGGTCTTCTTAGTCCCTGGCCTCTGACTGAACAAGAATGTGTGGTAGGCTTCTGATGTGAATGCCTAATAGCTAAGGTATGGATAGAAGTTCAACTAGCTTAAAATAGCACTCAGCAGCTGATGATTAATATGAGAACTTTGCAGAAACCCCACTCAGAGGTGCAACATCCACTGCTTTCTTTGGAGACTATTTAAATAATGAGAAATAAATGAAGCCTGGATACTTAGGATCACTTGAACCAAGATGAAATCCACTACGTGCATATTTCTAGACAAAAAAGCAGTCAAACTAAAATGTAGAAATGAGTATGTTTCAAGATAAATGTCTGTTTCAGAACAAATAGATCTAAAGGATATAGGCATTGTAAATAATTTAAGGTAATGAAGAAACATTTTTTCTTTCAAACAGATGCACAGAAATTCAAGGCAAAATTTGAAGAATGCAGGAATGAGGTAGACAAGAGAGAAAAGAAGGGTAAGATGTTAATCTCCTCTTGAAATTTAGATCAGCGGTTCTCAAACTGGGGGTCGCCAACCGATCGCAGGGGGGTCGCGAGCTCAGTCTGCTGCTGAACGTCCGCCAAATTGATCATTTCTGCATTCGGCAGCATTTCGGTGGATACTCTGCACCTCAGAGACTGCCAAGAAAAGCTGCCGATATGATGGCTTCCGGCTTTTCGGCAGTCACTTTGAAGCTCACGCATGTCCGCCGAAACACCGCTGAATGTGGAAGCAATCAATTTGGCGGCTTTTCAGCAGACACACAAAGATCGCGCCGCAATAGACTGAACTGAAAAAGGGTCGCAGTTCCCCATAGTTCGAGAACTGCTGATTTTGATGAATACTCCACCTTTTTGTCTTCCCCTTTTCCAAGTTTTTAATGCCTGTGATGGGGGTGAGGGAATATCCTTAGAATGCTTACTGTAATGTTTGGTGCCACTTGGCAGACTCACTCTGTGCCTGACTGCAATCTTCAGTCCAGGGGCTTTTTCAGTCTGCTAGAGTAATGGTCCAGGGTGTTGAGAACTCTTCTTTACTTGTAGAAGATTTGCAATTGCTCCCTAGGACATAATTTTTAGGGGAAATATTATTGAAAGTCTTTTTATTATTTATACAGAAAACGTATACTATAGCTGAGTATCCATTTTTCCATACTGATTTTTTTTAATCTTCCTGTGTTCACAAGTAAATACCCCAGTTGCAGGATTATATTGGTTCATTTTGTTTAAATTGTAAAGTTACTTTTACCAATTCAATTTGATCATGCTGTATGATACATACAACATGTATAATGGAGAGAAGCTCTCTGAACAAATTCCTTAAATTTCATATAGAAATTAAAAATTTAGAATGGAATTCTGAGTTTTATCTGCTAAAGAAGTAAAGTATAAACTCCTACTGGTCGGCAACTCAAATGCTTCAGGAAATCTGAGTGGTTTAGACAATGCAGGGAACTGAATTCCCTTGTAAACTGTAGTGTTAGTGTTTTCTCACTAAAGCAAAGATGGTGGAATGGTGGGAGAGAGGAGAATAGAGACCTGAATTGCAAATAACTCAATATTAGGATAAGAATATTATCTAAGGAGCTGGAAGTTGTATGGAATAAGCACATTCAATTCCACAAAATATGCCTTGTTAGTAGATGCCCATAGCAATCAAAAGAACTGTTCATGAGGGAACTGAAAGGGGTACCATCCCGTTCTTAGTAAGCTATGGCCTAGTGTAGTGAGTTTATTTATTTATTTATTGGAAGGAGCAAGAGGGGGAAGGAGTGAGTCTACATTCTTTTGGCATGGTATGCATCAGCAAGGGAAAAGAGAGAGTATGAATCATCTTAGTGTATGGCAGAGAGTTCAAGGCCTTCAAAAACACTTCATCCTTATCCTCTTTCTAAAGCCAATTATACTTTCTTTAGAAAAACAAGTTAACACAGCCTTTCCATTGTTAATTAAATCTACCATACTGTGTGTGAAACTTTTTCTTCAAACAATCTCTTAGCAGGAACAGAGAAAAATGATACTGCTGACAAAGTTGCTGAGAAATTAGAAGAGCTTTCTGTAAAGGAAGAGAGCAAAAAATCTGAGAAGAAAGAAGAGACCAAGGAAAAAAAATGAAGAAAAGCAATAAATCATCTTGGGCCTTGTGTTTCTTTTCCTTAATTTTTTTTAATTTTTACAAGGGACTTTATAAAGAACTGAATTCCAACATTCAGGTTGTTTTTTCTAAGCTTTTGCCCTTTTGAAGATGTCTTCAGAAAATCCATTCCCCAGTCATGAAAATGTACTGTGCTAACTTTCTTTTCCATAGTGGAAACACTTATTTATAGTCATCCAAAAGAGTGAATAAAACAAATTTGAAAACCGCATCAAAGGACAGAACTGAGTTTTCTGTACACTTCAAACACTTGTGACTATAATTCTTGCACTTGGTGTTTACATATTTCAGGGTGTGTATCTTCATATAAGTGATGTAATCAGATTAGATTAAGTGCATTTTAATCCTTCCTCTTGGTAAAATTATGCAGACATTTCTTGTATGGTATGTTATGTTAAATTAGTAGACTTAAGTAGGCCTCTTACACCAGTTTTGGTTCTTTGTGTTTGCTAATTGAGGATTGTTCCTGCTTGACGGGATACATACAATTTTCCTTAGCAGACCAGTATACCTATTGCTTCCTACAAGACTATAGTTCCACAGAATTCTGGATGGTAGAATTTATAATACTCCTGGCACAACTCCACTGGTATGATGTCCGCTTATGGCAGACAGTAGTGGAAAAAGACATCCCTCGAACTAGCATTGAGTATAATTTAATACAGTCTCATGTAGGTTTTCATCACAAAAAGATAAGTAGGAAGCTACTTTTAAAAAGTCTTAATGACTTTAAAAAGCTCTTTTAACCATGCTGAAGAATCAAGAGTGCTGTTTGTTAGAAAACAATGTCTAAAACCTACTTATATATTGTAGATAGGACCATCTATCACTCATGATGTGCCATTCACTGACTCTTAAGGACCATCTGTTTACCAGAGATAGTAAGTTTTATATATCTACTTAATGTTAGGGATGAGTCTAACTTTGTCAGACTGGAGCTCCTCAAATCAGAGCTTCCCATGTTTTGCTGTGCCCCACCACTATCACAATGTGAGTGGCATAAGAGGGTCCCCTACTCTTGCCCATCCAGGGCAGAAAGTGACTCATTGAGACAAGCAGATGTCAGGACCCAGCTGTGCCTCCCTGGAGAAGCCCATAGCAGAGTAAACCAGGGGTTTTCACCCTCCCTTTCATTCCTGCAGAGTTTAAAATAGACAGGGCTACAGCTTTCCGGCTGAGTGCAGGGCAACAAACAAGAACGCTCAGGAAGACTGCAGTGGTCAGTGATGCATGGGAAAACAATAGGCTATGGGGTGGGGTTGCATTTATTCTCTTACCCCAAACCTCCCTGTATGCTCTTGCTAGCCAGGACATCTGGAGCCCTGTGCCCCAACTCTCACACCCCAGATAACTTCCCACAGTTTGAAATAAAATGGTGTCAGCAGTACGCTCCAACATCCACTTTCTAAATTTGGTGCTGATTTCAGAACTCGCAATCACTTTACCAGAATTTGTGGAGTTATAGAATACCTGCATTTTAGAAAAGTATGAGGTGGTCCTAATACTACAACAAAAATATTAACCCTATCATTTGAATATGCAAGATGGAATATAATGTTAATATGCTCCTAAAATGGGAATAAGTATTATAGTTCAAGCTGTGCCCTTAACAGTGGATATTAGCAATGGATCTACTTAGTTTCTAACTACCGCTATAGTTTTGGAAGACTTAACACCAGGGTAGAAAACACAACAAAAAGCCTTTTCATTCAGTAAATGTCTGTTTTTTGATAGACAAATTTCCTTGTACAAAGATTAACACAGCTATCAGTAAAACAATTATATAAAAATTCAATCTAGTATTTCTAAACTGTAAAGATGTAATGACAGATATCCAAAAGAGGGAACTGAATGTTGGTAAAGGGTTTAAAAGCCTGCTGACTTCTCTCCATTTATGAAATTTAAATTCTCCAAGATAAGACAAACTACATGGAAAATGAGCATTAAATATGCTTTAAATTTGTGTAAGTACCTTTTTGATGTTACAGTAAATTCTTCAAATCTGAAACTATAAAGAAGGTACTCCATTTTATAGTAAAGGGAAAAAATAATCTTTGGGCATGAGCAAAGTTCATTTCTCTTCCCCTATTACTAGAACAGCAGATTTTCACAAGTACTGTCTGGTGTGGGATTTGCCCCCTTCCAAATACCGGATACGTAAATCAAATGTTTTAGAATTATAAAGATCCTAGGGAATAAAACAAATACCTCAGCTGTCTCCTCCGTAAGGGATCTCAGCAGCATGATGTGTTTGATATTTGTGTTTTTTGATTTAAGATAGTATTGTATGTTTCAAAATACTTCATTTTACTGCCATCTGAATGTAAAAGCCAAAATGTTATGTATTCATGAAAGCCACTGTAGATTTAAATGGAAACTGACAAGCAATGTTTTTAAATTTGTTAAAGGGAGGTGAAGTTTACAAATCTAATTTGAAAATAAACTATACATTAAATTTTTTCATTTAAAAGATTTGCTTTTTTATTAAAAAAACAAAACCTTGTGTTGGAAATGCAAACACAATAGATTATGCTACTGCATAAGAAGCCAAAAAGGGGCCAGTCTAGTTGTTCAGCCTGACTGAAAAATTAACTCATGTACACTTAATTTTTTTTTTTAAATGTTAATCCAAGGTATTGTTACAATCAAAATAAATTGTCATTAGTTCATTGTATGATTTTCAGTCACTCATGCATGTGTGCTTCAGTTTTATTGGCTTGATATTTTTACCCTCCTGTTCAGATGAATTGTTTCAAGTTATACTTCATGGGCCATATTCATCCTTAGTCAAAGTCCATGGGTATAAATTTTTCTCTAGGCATTTGAGTATTGCTCATGACTGTTAGTCTTCTCATTGCTTCCTCTGTTTTCCAAGTAGAGCACCTAAAACAATTTCTGTGGAAAAGCATTTCAAAG
The DNA here is from genome assembly GCA_032164245.1 of Sternotherus odoratus. NCBI lineage: Eukaryota > Metazoa > Chordata > Testudines > Kinosternidae > Sternotherus > Sternotherus odoratus. The sequence goes on from JAVMKO010000015.1 coordinate 13,129,380, forward strand.
AAAAGTTATTTTTTTAATTTATTTTTAATTAAACTGAAACATAACTATTTTTTTTTAAGTATCTCAATCAATTGGGCTGCATATACGTAGAAAAGAGAAGTGGTTTAAAACTGAATATTAACATAATAAAAATTAGACTTGAAAAAAATCTTTTTGTTTTTGTATAGAAAACTTTGTATAGTCATTTTCATAAACTCAGGATGTTGGCTATCATGTTCTCAGAATGCTTTTCAGTTTATTTCCCCTTCCCTTTTATGACAGTGCTCATTGTTGGTAGTTTCAGGTTCTATTTAGGGATATGTTCTGATTTATTCACCAGGTGTGTATTGGACTTTAATGGTATACATGTAAAATTTATGTGAATCGTTCTACTTTTGCAGAATCTCTTCAGTGCTTAGTGAAGAAGAGAACAACAGAACCAAACTTTTTTCCCCTTGCCAATCTGAAAGCATCTCCCAGGCTCAATAAGGGAAACATTTTCTCTCGATGAATGGGAAGATTCTTAATTTTTTTTAATAGAATTACTTGGGAAATCTTTAAAACTACCGATCTCTAAACTTATGATTCATGTTCTAGATTTGTTTACATTACCTACTTAGCTTCTAAATGGATAGTATTGATAAAGGCTTGTATAAATGTTTTCACTATATATGTTTAGGAATCTACATTCGAGGACTTAAACTACATATGGTATTAGTATATTAATATGTCTGAGCTATCTTTAATTTCATACATCCTTTTTCGTGAAATTCTTAGTTGTATGTTAGGCAAATATGCTTGAATAGTAACTCATTCCTATATCAGTAGAGGTATCTAGTTGAAATACCACATCAAATTGTCAGTTATGAAACTGCAGGTATGGAAATGGGAGTAACACAAATTTGCTAAGGAAGTACTTTTGAAAGTTTGAGACAATTTAATGGTTACTTCTTTTATGCTTACACTTTCAATCCTAGTGAGAAAATTTACAGAATTCTATTTTTGTATGTTACCAGCTATTTATTCACTTCAACCTCAGCTTGCCTCCAGAATTTTTAATCTTATTTTATATGCAAATGTCATATATTGGGGTCGGGGATGAGTCTTTAAAAATAATGCACCCAAAAGCTACCTTAAGGACAGAACATGCTTAAATTTGTGATGTGCAGAATTCTTGCTTGCTTGATTTGCAGAAATTATGTCAATATGAGCAGAATGGTGACATTTTTCTTGTTGGGATATAGTGATCAGCTGTTTGGGAGAATGGTCAGTATTAAGGGGTGGAGCTAGTGATAACCCTGTAGCCAATTTAGAAACAACTGAACCTCTGAATTAAGAAGACCTGAATATATATATAGAGAGAGAGATATTGTGTGTGTGTAATCTGCTTACTCCTAAACCTTATCGTTTATTTTTTTTAAATGCCTTCAGTGTACTTACTTACACTTGATCTTTACATTATTTTGAAGTCTGCATTAATGGGTGTGAATTCCTGTAGAAGAGGATCATCATTAAATCTTACTCTAAACTGTATCCATGCATACCTTAGATAAGGTAGGTACATATTAGAATATTGCTAACACTGAGCTTCATAAGGAGGTAAACAGCATGTGACTTTAAAAACAAGGTACTTGAATATATGAAATACTGGAAACTTAAGCATTACAACACAACCCAGCCCCCTTACAAAAAATGTCATGCCATATTGATGAAAGCTGCTCTCTTATGTAAAGCAGACATTTTTCCAAATGTCATCTGCAATGATAATTTTTTTTCTACATAGTACGGGTGATGTATCCTGTGTCCAACATAAATATAATTAATTTTCTGAGTTTAGAGTGTGACTGGGAAATTTTCTGAGCTCTACGCACAATGCTGATCAGATATGAGAGTTGCAGATTGAAACAAGATGCAATGCAGGTCTGCTGTATTTGTAAAGCAAACAGTTTAAATACAAATGCTATTTTCAAAGCAGTGATGTTATGTTATTTCCGTGGTCATGTTATTTCCTCCCCATCCCCAACTCTTCTTTAATTTGTTTAAATTTGCCTAATTTAGAACTTTTCAGCAGCCACCTCGAAGATGGGCACTGCATTTTACTAGTAGTGGCTGTCTAAATGGAAGTTTGGAGACTGCCAAGTACTTCCTTAGAAGATTAAGGAATATTCCTACACAGTTCACCCCTTCCTCCTTTATTAACACCCACTGGGTTTTGTTACCAGGTTATTAGTGAAAAAGGCCTTCTCAGTCTCTGGAGGTTATCTCTTTGTCAGGAAAGTTGAACTTACAAATGTAGAATTATGTACAAAAAATAAACTAAAATTCTATAATTTGCACGTCCACTCAGTCCTACTTCTTGTTCAGCCAGTTGCTCAGACAAACAAGTTTTGTTTACATTTGCAGGAGATTATGCTGCCCACTTCTTGTTTACATTATCACCTGAAAGTGAGACCAGGTGTTCTCATGGCACTATTGTAGCTGGTATCACAAGATATTTATATGCCAAATGTGCTAAAAGATTCAAATGTCCCTTTATGCTTCAACCACCATTCTAGGGGACATGCATCCATGCTGATGATAGGTTCTGCTTGATGGTACTCCAAAGGAGTGCAGACTGACGCATGTTCATTTTCATAGTCTGAGTCGGATGCCACCAGTATAGGTTTTTCTTTCTTGATGGTTCAGATTCAGTAGTTTCTGCATCGGAGCGTTGTTCTTTTAAGATGTCTTGAGCGCATGCTCCACACCTCATTCCTTTCAGATTTTGGAAGGCACTTCAGATTCTTAAACCGTGGGTCAAGTGCTGTAGCTATCTTTAGAAATCTCACATTGGTACCTTCTCTGCATTTTGTGAAATCTGCAGAGAAAGTATTCTTAAAATGAATAACGTGCTGGGTCATCATCCAAGATGGCTATAATATGCAAACTGAGCGGATGCCATACAATTCTCTAAGGAGTTCGGTCCACAAATTTAACTTTTTTTTTTTTTTTTTTTTTAATGAGCATCAGCATGGAAGCATGTCTGGAATGGTGGCTGAAACATGAGGCATATGAAAATACCTTGCAATGCCATTTACAAAAGTGTCATGCCTGTTCTCACTTTCTGGTGACATTGTAAATATCTCCTGCAAATGTAAACAAACTTGTCTTAGCGATTGGCTGAACAAGAAGTAGGACTGAGTGGACTTGTAGGCTTTTACATTGGTTTTGTTTTTGAGTGCAGTTATGTAACAAAAAATCTAGTTGTAAATTGCACTTTCACAAAGAGATTGCACTACAGTACTTGTATGAGGTGAACTGAGAAATTCTCTTTGCAAATTTGCATTGAAAATCAATATACTTATTTCAGTTAACAGAAAACAATTCTATGAAAATATAAAAAAAATCCAACATTTAATACATTTTAATTGGTATTCTATTTAACATTGCAATTAATTGTGATTTTGAGTTAATCACATGTTAACTGCAATTAATTAACAGCCCTAATTAAAACTTTTTGGATATGTTTAGAATAAAAAGGGATGTAAAATCAAGGAGTGTGCAGAAAAAGTTGCTAGCTGATTTTTGGAGATTTCATAGTTAAACATGAGAGTGATTTATAACTCAAGTAGAATTAGAGGCTGTGGGTGGTAGTGCTGTATGTCATGCAGCAGTCTTGGGTTTAATTCCTTGTTCTTGTCTTATTCCTCAAGCTCCTATGGGCTTTGAGTGCTGCATAGATAGACAGCAAGCATGTTGCTTAAAAGCTTCCTTCTATCCAGTTGAAATGTGACACTAAAAGGTGTGCAGTCCACTTTTCATATGCAGCTTCATCTCAGTCTTATCTGATCAAATTGATCTAGTTCTGAGGGGGGGGGAGATGATAAATTTTGAAATACTATAGTGATGAAATAATGGATAGTTTGTCTCACCAAAGGGAACCTCCAGGTTATTACACTTCCTTCACTCCTCTCACCTCTTTAAAAAGAGGAAGGATTACAAATTTAGCTAAATGAAGGCTCCAGGAAATGCTTATACTCAAGGAAGAACTTCCGTTCAGGTGTGCTGCAAGGGCAAGTTAATTGACTGAATTACTTTAAGCTACTGCACCTTATTTGTAATCAAGAGTTGTGGGGGGGTTTTAAAGCTTGTTATGGGAATCTGCTGCTTATAATGGACAATATTAATATTCACCTGACCAAAATTGGGATGTTTCTAGCTTTCACTGTAGCTGTACTCATGCTATCTGCTAATATAGGATGCTTTACATAAGACAGCCACTTTCATCAATGTGGCATGACAAAACAATTTTTGGGAGGGGGCTGGGTTGTGTTGTAATGCTTAATGTAGGAAAGCTATTACTGTATTTGTTGAGGTACAGTGCACTCCTGGTTGAAGCAAGGTAACCTCTACCAGTATTCATTGTGGTCTATACAAAGGGTATGCATGGTGCAGCAATAACTAGCTGGCCACTGATTACTAGAATGGGGGTAAATCTCCAGTGTGTGTTTGTTTTTGTTTTTAAATCTTGTTGATTTATAAAATCCTAAATGGACTTGCACCTACCAGAGACCACCTCTCTCCCCATTGATAGTGGGTCCACTGTGATCCGTGAGCTTGAACCCCTTCAATATGAAGCAAAAGGAGCTGCTTCCGGCACCTTTGTGTAGATTAGAACCTTTTGGCAAACTCTGCTCGGTCACCTTCAATTACATGTTAATTGTGCCCCCTTACTGGACTGGATGAAACCCCTTTAAATAACAAAAGAGTAGACAACACAATTCTGGGTTAATTAAATCCATGCAAAAATTAATTAAACTTCCAGGACACTAAAACAATTTAGAGGAACCTAGCAGTTGTTTGAATACTACATGATTCCTCGTTTCATAGTAAATCAAACTTGGTTCTGGTGTTCTTCATTACAAGCCCTAATCCTGCAAGCTGTTTCCCATAGAAGGACCCCTCTAGGAGAGCCCTGCTGCGTTCAATGGGACTCTTGAAGAGGCTTGTCCGTGAGCAGCAGCCCACAGGACCGAGACGATAGTATTTGATATGAAAATCTGGATTGTACGGTATTATGCAGGCTAATAACTAACGTCAACTTTTGAATGTCATGAAAAAGTCTTACAGATTTTAAACAAACAGGGTTCTCTAGAAATAGTTACATCATTCCTTTCCTCTTTGTTTCAAAAAGCCCATCCATCCCTAGAGCAGGAATATAGGTGTCTACTGAATTCTAAAGAAATTCTATAGGACAATTACCAATGCACAGGACATAAGGCATGAGTGTGGGAGGAATTTGCATCTGTGATGTGTTTTAATCTGTAGATAGATGCCTGTTTGTGGCTTGTCTGTAACCTCGATTGGGCCGCCTCCGTTTGCACACCGCCGTTCTGAATGTGCGTGTTTGCATGCGGAGTGTGTCTGGTCCTGTGTGTCTCAATTCGGCGTGGGGCGGTGCTCGCTCTGTCTCAGTGCGGTTCTACCTTAAGGGGCTCGTTGACATCAGCTGAGTGGGCTGGCCCGTGTGGGTGGGATTTCCTGTGCTGGAGGTCAGCTGTTCTCAATCCCTCTTTCTCACTCCCTTTCTCTCTGCCTCGTCCCTTCTTTTCCCCCTCTCCCTGCCTGGCCGCTGCATTGGAGGGTCCTCGCCTCTTTCTCTCCCTCCCTCCCCTCCCTCCCTGGCGCCTCTCGGGTTGGACTCCATAGGGATGTGTTAACTACAGGATGCCCAGCAGCACTGGAAAGAGGTTTAAACCTACTAAATACATCCCGGTCGCCACAGCAGCTGCCTTATTAGTGGGTTCGACTACTTTATTCTTTGTTTTCACGTAAGTAAAGCCGGGCTGCGCTCTGTGGGGACTGGCGGGGGGGCAGTGGGGCTGGGTTGGGGTTTGCCCTGTCTGGGTTGCTAGGGAGGGAGGGTTGGTGGCTTGACAGCTCCTCCAGGCCCTGACGCTGCTCCGGCTCTCTCCACGCCTTTTGCCATCGCCTCCCCGGCTTCAGGTTGCAGAGGTTTGTTCTATTCCCCCCCCCCCGCCCCAAAATGTGTCTGCCTGTGGGGGGGTTTATTTGCCACGAAATGGTGGCTCCGTCGGACTGTGGCAGCTGCTGTCTGTGCACACCACAGGCGCCAATTAACGACCAGCCTCCTCTCCCCCCCTCCCCCCTATATGCAAATAGAGTCGATGGCTGTGGGTGAGCGAGAAAGGTATCTGCAGAGGTAACATGCTTTTTGTGCCGTTAGAAATGAAATCCTGGCCAAAGTCTGTGGCTGTTGGGGAGAGGGAGAAGTGGCCTTTTGTACAGAAAATCTCGTGGGTTTCTGGGGTTTTGTTTTCTGTTCTTGTTTGTTGGTTGATTGGTTTTTCTTTAAGTGGAGGGGGATTCTTCTGAGACACTGATAATCATTGATGTATCTTTTTTACATAAGTATCCCTGACGCTTCAGAATCCGACATACAGACTTAGGTTTTGGTTTGTGATATTTCTCCCTCCTTTCCCCCTTCCCTCCCAGGAAAAAATCTTTCTTTTTTGCTCATTTCTTCTCCCCTCCCTTCATTAAATGCAAAATTATGCTCTGGCTTTGAAGACACTGGCTTGCAGCTCTCCAGTAGTCATATTAATATGTGAGTCGTGTCCTGCTTTAGCTCTCTCTCCCTTCTCTTTATGTTAAATTGAGTTAGTGTGTTAATCTCCCCCCCCCCCCTTGAAATACTGGAGTTTGCTCGCAAAGGCATTGTTGAATTTTTTTTAAGAGGTGTCACAATACCTTAATTCAAGTGTATATGTTCCAAACTGTCTTTGGGTTTGTTGTAGTTGATTGAAATGTGCTTCGATTTAATATTCCCCCTCTTCTAGAAATGAAAAAGCTTTCTACATGGATATTAACTAGAAGCTTCATACTTCCTAAACTTTTTTTGTGTGTGTCCGGTTTTGTCATGGTTGAATTTTAAATTGAGCTCAGGAAAACAGTTAGCACTGCAAGATTGCCATTTAGCTGTATGAATATACACTTGTGTCTGCTATCTGGTTTGAATTGGCCGTGATGATTGTCACTATTGTACTGTACCAGCAGTTTAGGGTGTTATAGAAGGAGCTTTTGATGCTGGCACAATTGCCCTTGACCATCACTTTCTTTATTCGTATTAGTGCTTTTGGTTAGAAGAAATTCCCAGCTTTAATACTGTACTTGTGACTGGCACTCTAAGAATTGCTGCCGGCTTTGCAGGCCTGCCATTCCTCATTTGAGTATCTAATTATAGTTGATGGTACACAGACCTGAGACACAGGTTGGTTTATGTGGTAGGTTTGCTTCAGATATTTCAGGTTGATGTTGTATGGCTTTTAAGTTTTCATAGTTCAGTGATCTTGAACCATACATACTAATAGTCTCTGTGATGTTCAGCTCTAATTATTGAGGGTTCGGGGGAAGAAAGCTTATGTGACTTTTGCACAAAGTATGCTTGCAACTTAAGTGATTTCTCAGTATTACCATACTGTTTCACTGTGTCATAAGCAACAGATGTATACAAAGGAATATAACCTTTGCTTTGGAAGTATGAGTATTATTAAGTTGAATAAGAGACTTTGAGCGTAGTGCTACCAATGGTCGATGACTGAGTTGTCCTCAGTCAATCAAGCTTACTATATTGTATTTTATACATATAGTTTCATTGTAGCATCTGTCTGTGCTAAGAGGAAAATATCCTAATTTTTCCATTGAGAGAATGAGGGTTGTTTTGTCTTTTTTAAAGTCACATTTAATCTATTGTATACATCTAAGTCTGGTTATTTCTACTGTTTATTGAACAATTCCATTCAGATAAATGATTTTTTGGCCTTCACTGTACTGCAGCTTGAACCAAGTCAGCGACAACTTACAAAAATAAAACTGCATAATTGTTGTTCGCAGGCTTCCAATATACTATTATTATTTTTATCAGAGAATAGTTCTGGTCCCAGAACACTTTTGCCTACTGTTGTGAAGTCTTGATTTAGAACAGGAATAGCAAGTAGGTGTGAATGGACAGGACCTTAGATTTGTCACTTGCCAGCCCAACACTTGCACAAACAAGATTTGTTAAAGAATTGGTTTTCCATCTTCCACTAGCTTTTCAATAAATATTTTTCTTGGAATACAAACAAGTTGTTTGACTTGCATTGCATATGTAAAGATAAGGTCCATATTTGGCTTTTCCAACAACTCTCTCTCTCCACCTAAGTACCTTGTTTTACAAATTTTTGACAGCATCTCAGCAAGGCTGGGATTGTGAATCAGATCTTCTCCATTGACTTCAGTGGAGCTCTGATTTATGACAGCTGAGGAACTGGTCCTAAATGGCTAAACGTTAGCAGGATTTAATTGGATTTATTAAAATCATAACATCAACTTTAAGATTTATCAATGCTTCACTATTTCCTTATTTAAAACTTTCCATTCTTAAGGCAGATATTCCTGTGACATGAACCTCCGTGCCCTGCAAGACTGACTAATTGATTGCGGTCAGAAAGCAAATGTTTTGATTACACCAAATTAGCATATACATCTGTATAGGGCACTCTAATCAGAATGTTAATCTTCCTTATGTTAGGAATCTAATAATTAAGTTAATCCAGCTTTGGTTAAATATGAGAATGCTTTACCTAGATAACTATCATTTCTAAGTCACTTACTGAACTACTTACTATACAGAGACTACTGAAAACACTTGAGTAATTTTACTCTTTTATGATAAGTGTTGAGAATGTGTATGGGACTACTCAGGTGTGTAAGTGCTTGGAAGTTTAAACCTTATGTCATTAGTAAATGTTTTCCTCCACATGAAGAGCTCTTACATTTTAAAAATGAAGGCCAGTCTAATCTTTTTACTCTTTTTTTTATTTTTAGCTTCTGTCTAAAAATTCTGCTAAATCACAGATTGGTAGCAAATAAAGATTTGAAATACACACTACATAGACATTGGCATTAGCATTATTCCAGGGTGCTGCTAATCAATGGTACTCTTATGATTTTAATTCAGGCAAATTCCATTATGGATTTTTTTTCCCCCACTATTACTTTTTTACCAAGACGTGGGAATCTCTGTGTGTATCCCCTTTTGACTCTCTTGAGCAGTGTTAAATTTGTTAGTAATCAAGGAATTTGTCTGAATATTACACTTCTGTGCCCTTAATTCTTCAAAATATATTGCTTCAGTAATAAATATGACCATTTCAAGAAGTGGTCTACTTCAGTCCCATAAGACAGCTTTAATTACATGTACCAAATATTTATTAAAAAATTTATTAGCATTCAGAGTTACTTAATACATCTTTCCCAGACATTAAAAAAGTAATTGCAGCAGGGAAGAATGAAGGGAAAATTGTTCCTATGTTTAGAATTTAAAAAATCTAGAGTGATCATTCACTTGTAGCAGAAATTTGTCACCTTTTTCTTCAACATGCTTTCTTCAAATTTCTGTCATTTTTGGCAACAGAATGCAATATTTTTATCTTAATTTATCTTTCATGGAGGATAGGGGTTTTATGCTTCTGACCACAGACTACCATGATGTAAACATCCAAAGAACCAGATTTCTGCCATGAACTCTCACCCCTTTATGTATTTTAAATTGCAGTTATACAGTTAAGGGTTTTGTACTTTACTAAAAGTGTATGTGCTGTAAATGCACAACTGCATACAGTGAAATATGATTCTGTAGTGAACAAAATGGAAAGAGAGAGGTAACCGATCTGATTTTTGCCACTTGTTGCAGTTTTTAGTACTGAATGATTTGAACTTGTGGATTTTTAATCTGGTAGCTGTTGTAATCAGAATTGCAGGTAGCACAATTATGCTAGGAGTGTAGGGCCTTAAACAAAAAAGTGTGGCAATATATGTAAGTGCAGAGAAGTTAGGAAAAGCTTTGAGTTCTCACGCTGAATAGTAAACATCAGAAATTTCTGGTGGTGCCACTTATTGAAATGGAATACTGGTTCTAGGAACATTCTGTGACTCAAACATCTTTTAAATCATGGCAGGAACATGAACCTTAATAGAAAGATGCTGCAGAAATGGTGGCACTGAGATCACAGGAGGCAGCAAAAAGTCCTTTCTACAATAAAATGTGTATATTGGGGTTTAAACAAGGTTAATAAAATGGGAGAACTTTTAGTAAAGAGAACATTCAAAAAGTGGAAACTCATTCAATAAATGTCAAAGATAAGACTTCAGCTTGGTTTTTATGGACAGGAAGTAATTGGAATGAACTCGTAGGTGTATGCAACAGACATTCTGGGGTTGCAATCTGTGACTTTGGACTATTTTTTTACAGGACCATCCCAGAGAAAATAGACTTCGATTAATAGGTGTACAAAGAGAGAGAAATTGAAAATGGGGTTTCAGTAGGAGTGAAAAGAAAATCGTGACTATCTGAGTTAGAGATGGAGGGAAAACACTGTTAAAACGTGGCGTTTGCTACTTCTAAAAGTGTCTGAGGGTGCTTAAAGGAATTAGTGGCTTAATGTTCTCAGTGAAAAGTCCTCTTAGGAAATTCACTTCTCCCACTGGTCTGAGAGCCTGTCTGGTCAAAAACTTTGTAACTGCTTTTTGCAGAAAACTTCAATTGTTTTCTACAAATGTTCTGTGAAAAATTGATTTGGTTTTCCTCCCTCTCCCATTGGCAAAATGGGAAGAGGGGGAAAATACAATTTTGAACAAGTCTTCCACAAATTTTCACTTGACTGGAAAAATGGCTGAAAATGTTTTAAAATGAAAAATTTCACTTTGACAATTTCTAGAGGATGGTACTGGCTTAGTTTGTAGTTTGTCTCCCTCTAGTGGATTGGTCTCTGCCCAATGGCTTTCTAGTTGCAGCTAAAGGAGTTCTTGGGTATTAGCTCTCCTTTTGCTCACTTGGTAGCAGCCTGTGGTTTTGGTGCTGAAAGTTCCAGATTTACTGCAGCACGGGTAGAAGTTCCTTATCCAAGCTTTGTGTGTCATCTTTCTTCTTTAACAAAGGTGACAGCTGTTTTCAAACTATGTATAAAATGTGACACGAAAAGCACATTTTACAAATCTAAAAATAAAAAATGGCATCCCCTGCTACCTCAGTACCCCCAAGAGACCATCTGATGTTGGTTATATGATGCTTTATGAACTCCTTTATCTTCTCACCCACACAATTTTCTTTCAGAAAAAAAACCAAGATCCTGGCACTCAGTGTACTAACAACCTCAGAACTGTTTTGCCTGTCTGCACTGGATTGTGAACTCCTTGAGACATAAGAATGGCCCTACTGGGTCAGACCAAAGGTCTTTCTAGCCCAGTATCCTGTCTTCTGACAGTGGCCAGTGCCAGGTGCTCCTGAGGGAATGAACAGAACAAGTCATCATCAAGTGATCCATCCCCTATCGCCCATTCCCAGCTTCTGGCAAAGAGAGGCTAGGGACACCAAGAGAATGTGTTCTTTAAATGTCCCTGTGGTGCCTCCCACCGGGTTAGCACTCCATGAATAGTCAAATACAAATACTTCTGCAATACAGTGATTTAAAAAATGGAGGAATGCTGTTTTGATGGGAATAGACAGGTGGCATTAACTGTCCCACTTCTAAATAAGTTTTTCCCCTCACCCTAGGAGAACTGCTGTTGCTATGAGCAAGTTAGCTATTAGCTTTAACGTCAACATTGCAACCTCCTCTCCCAAACAGAGCTAATCAATCATTAGTCTTGGGCACGCTGTTTTCTGCACCTTCTTAAGAAAGCATCAAGGATGCTGACTGGAATAAAATTAGCTAACTGTTTAAAGTACTTTAATTTACTGGCTTTAGAACTGACTTATAGCATTCACATTCAGGCCATATCTACACCAGGAAAACTGTTTGCAGTGTTTAGCACATGTAAGCTAACACGTGTTAGTCTGAGTGTAGACAAGGTAGTTATAATTTTAACATGCTAGCTGCTCAAGGGAGAGTTTAGAGTTTACCTTGATCAGTTAACACATTAACTACTGCTTGCCTTATTTACATTAAGATGCTGACATCATAAAACACCTTTTCCTAATGAAGATAAGACCTCAGTGGCAAGTACCTCACATACAGCAGTATGGAGGTTTGGTTGTTGGATCTGATTTTTGACCCATGTCTTCACTTCAAAAAGTGTTCTGATATTGAGCAGTTACCCTGTCTCCAGTAAGATTTTATATGAAGACATCTCAATGCATCTAGTAGATGTAGATGCTGGAGAGGGGGCATAGGGTTAACCTCTATTAGCTGTATTGAAGTAAAAACTATCTGTTCCTTGTTTCCAGTGAGATTTTAAATTGTGATCGCAATCTAGATGAAAAACGCACATCTCTTTTTGCAATGAAGACGGTGTCTCCAATGTCCTTCCAAATAAATATTTTGGCACCTCTGTCACTTCATAATCCATAAACAAACAGGAAATGGCCATTGTTTAGCTATCCCCTGCCCTCCATTGTTTACTTTAAACCAAGAAGTCTGGTAACAGGGATGTCCCCAAATTCCTTTCTTGTCTGAATATTGTTAATTTCCAGAAGCTAGCTCCTGCCACACCCCATTAGCTTTATTTGTGTCATGGGATTGTCTTGTTCAGAAGATCATAAATCTTTCTAGATAATTTTATACTCTTTGGATAGGGTTTCCAGTATTTCCTCCAGGTTTTTTTAATTTACAACATTGACTTAAAATTCTGACTACAAGCCCAAATATTTTTTTTCTGAAAGAACCACTCCCCTCCACACTGAAGCTATGCCAACCTAATCCCCAATATAGATGCAGCTATGTCCGATGGGAAAATGCTGCTGTCAACATAGCTCCTGTCATTCAGGGAGGTGGCTTTCCTACTCTGATGGAAAGCCTCCTTCTGTAGTTTGTGTCTACGCTATGGAGTTGTGCCCATATAGCTTCAGTGATGTAACTATGCTGGTTATAGTGAGTGGTGCAGACATACCCTTAGGAGGATGCTGTCAGTTGCTACACAGCTAAGGTTGCTTTGCTAGGTTAATGTTGAAGGGACACTATAAGTCTCTGAAAATCAGTTCAGTTTGATAATGGTTTTAGCCAGTGTAGTTGCAAGTAACACAAAATTACTAGAAATGGGAGAATTTAGAGAGGAAGGGAAACCTATTTTCCTTTTCAGTTGACTTTGGTTTATAATCAGGTGTTTCCTTGATCATTTGCACTTGGTGGCTCAGTGTGTGCTGGTCTCCAGGCCCTGTGCAGTTTACTAGTGACAGCTGAAAGTGAAGAGGGAATGGGAGAGAAAGAAGAGTGCTGCTCTTGTGCTTCCTGAATCATGCTCTTAAACATCATGATAATAATGAGCAATGTCTATGATCAGAGTTTATATACTCTTGTGGACTAAGGGGGAAATGGACAAAACATTAGGGCCTCTAAAGGTAAAATCACAGTTGAAGTCGGTATGAAGCACACGTTTAAATTCCCCATTGACAGTAACAAATAACTAACACTTAACATGGTACTTTTCAGCCATAAACCGTGTAAACAATATTTATCCCCATTTTACAGGTAGAGAGATTGAGGCACAAAGGTGATTTGTCCAGTGTGCCACAGTAGAGGCTGGTGTACATGGGGGGAATAATTCAGAATAGCTAATATGGAATAGCTATTCATCTAAACTGCAAAAAGTCACTCTTAGTATGGAATAAGAGAGTATCTACATAGAAGTTGATGTGGAATAGCTATTATACTTCCTAGCATTTTCACACCAACTTGCCTGTGAATTTTCCACAAAGACATGGGAACACTCAAGAACACTGATCTAAATTCACTTTTAAACTATATAAACCTCATCAAACCCCTATTTGGATGCTCCTATTCAGAATTAAAGTGATCTTTGGAAATGTGTTAAGCTAAATTTGAATTAAGGCTACTTTAATTCTGAATAAATGTCCACATTACATTTACACCTTTAGTTAATTCATTAATTTTCCTTGGTATCCAGGTGTACACAAACCCTTTAAGAGGCAGAGTGGGTCTTCCTAATTACACAAATTAGGTTTTCCATCATTTTTAGAACTTAGTTCCTTGACAAGACTATTTCCTGTGTGCTCTCTATTTTAAGTGTTAGTTTTCTCTTCTACATGCATCTCTTAGTAGTAGAGACTGAAAAGAGACTAGTATATTAATCTCCTTTCAGTAGCTATTTTTAATGCAGTCCTCACTATGGTATTGGAATGCTAATCTAGTTTGAAAAGTCAAAATAGCTAATCCTATGAAAGTTATCCCTGCATATTGGCTGCAGCTGTGGCTGACTAGCATGTGCGATTTATGCCAGTACCAAGTTCCTTTAATTTTCCTAATGAACAGAGTTTAGGAATCTTGAGGCTTACAGAAATAGAGAGAGTAAAACAAAGTGCTGTCTGAATTAGATGAGCGCAAGCCTCTAATCTCTGTACTTGATTATACCAAAGCAATTTTTTGGCTTAGGGTCTTTTATGGAATATTAGTTGAACTAGGGTCCATGATTGAAAACTATGCTGGGCATGCTCCATTTGAACATTTTCATAGAGATTGTTTCTATTTATAAACAGCCTGGGAACAAGCTCCCTTAGTCTCTGGATAATGTAAACTAAAAGGATTGCTCATTCAAAACAACATAATTCTTAAAAATTTTAGAATTGCAAAGTCTGCCTGCTCCACCTCATTCCCGACTGTCTTAAGGTTTGTTTACATGGGACAGTTGCTAGTTTTACAGTTATGTCCTTGTGAACATTATTATGAGTGACTTTTCAGTGTAGCTTAGGAAAGGGTATAAGTGTCCTAATGAAAAAGGTATCCACATAATGCTGTACCTGGTCTGCATATCTGTTTTAATTCACACATTAGACTATGCTGAACACTTTCTCATGTAAAAAAGGCCTTAGAAGTTGAATGGTAGCATTACATCGCTGCAAGAATTTTGGAGCAGAACATGGGGACTGAAGTAGTAATGATGCAACAAAACTTTGGTGTCGCTGCTCCGGTGTCTGTTTTTTATATTTTTTTCCCCATCAAGCAATGCCAGATGAAATTTGATCTAAGGTTAGACAATTGGATTTATTACAGTCTCAATAGGTATCTGAAATTACACTCAGAAAAAAAAAACATTAGGTGAATTTAGTTGCCAGAGGAAATATAATTCTGAATAAAGATACATTGCCATTTTCTTCACCTCTGCCAAAAAACCTTAGTCCATATGGCAATAAACTATTAAATGCTTTATCTGACACCATACAGATAGCCTATTTCCAATTAAAAAGAAACCTACTTAGCAGTGGGAAAGACATTTCTGTGAGCATCTGACTTAGTGATGATAAAAATAAACTCAGATGACTAGACAACAGCATCATGCATGTTATATAAATCTTCAGTTTGCAATATATATGTCCAGATGGAATATTTCATTAGCCCCAGATTGCTCTGCTACTACTGCAAATAAAATATGCCTAGACTAAGGTAACAATTATTGTTTACAGGGGGGTAAACTATTTATTTATAGTGGGATCTTAATGTACACATCTTGTGTTGATCTCAAAAAGTAGCATTCAGAGTATCTCATCGTGTACTGTCTGCATCGCCTGTTGTTGGCCGGGCCTGTGGTGAGGGATACAGGGGAGAGGGCACAAAGGAGAGCCCTAGCAGTGGGGCTCCATCTGTCAGCGCCCCACAATGCCCGTTAAATTAGTGTAAGCGCTCTTAGTGAGGTTGCATACCATCAACAGAAGGAACATAGTATGGACATTACAAATTGAATTAATCACTGTGGTGGTTGTATGTCGACTTAATTTTTCAGTGTAGACGTGCCCAATAGTGTTCGTAAAAAAACGCTTCCCAGTACATCAAGTAAAAATAACCTTGCTTTGTTTTAGTACTTAACATTTCAATGCTAAGTATTATTTCCCCTATCGTGCACTTCACTAGAGAAACCTTTTCCACACACTTGCCAGACAATCTGAATTGAAATTCACAAGGTGATACGCACTCGATTATTTTCAAAGTAGGAGCATTCATGGTTTTGAATTAACTCATACTATATGGAAAGGAGTAGTTAACTAGCATGCACTTTGCTACAGAATGATCAAGACTTGATAATTTAGGGAAAAGCTATTGATACCTTGTAAAATAACAATACTTTGAACAGCTTTAGTCTGTTTCGGTCACACACTGAAACAATCCTGAATGTAAACAAAATAAGTTCTTAAGGTAGTTTGCTTTCCCTACAGATGGGGAAGAAAAAAAGCCTATTTCCTGGTTTAAATCTGTAGATAATCTATGCAAGAAATCTCAGCATGTACTCTACAATGCACTTGGTGTGAAATCTGCCCTTGCTCAGGGAGTTATTAGCACTTTAAGCCATTGGATTTAAATGTTTTCATAGGCCTGTTTTGGCCCTCTGTACAGGGGTAAATTTCAGCACTTAAACAGAAGACGTAATCCGAGTTAAAGCTAGAATGTGACATACAGGAAAGCCACTGTGAATTGACAGGCTATGTACCATGAAACAGTCTCTGGCCATATGTATAATGAGAACAAAACTAGAGTCAGATTATTCTCATTTTGGTTATTCAAGGCTTTGATTTCACTTTGGGGAGAGCGTTTAATGTAGTATATGCAATCAAACTCTAGAACATCCAGTTCCAACATTTTCCTACAGAGCAGGGGGTAAGTTTAGTATGCTGAGCTTGTCCGCTGCTACAGGCTGTAGATATTGTCCACGTCAAATCTTCTCCTGCTGCAATGAGGTGCCTGCTGTTGCAGATGAGCATAAACTGTTACCTATTTATTTTTACTATTATCTCATTGCTGATAAACCCTTGCAAAATAACCGGAGATGAGTGCTTTTTGGACAGACTGGTGTAAGATTAAGGATTGGCGTCTCTTCCTCCCGCCCCCCCCCCCCCCATTCACTCAGGCAGCCTGGAAAAACCCCCAGCAAGGATGCTGCTGTTCCGCAGTATAAGGGCAGATCAGTGCTGCCTGCACACTCAGTAGTGAGCAGAGCCACCTCTTGTCAGGAAGCTGGCAACAGTCATCTTTGTATTTTATTGCAAGTCTCCTGATACTTGATATTCCCCCCCCCCCCCTTAAAGCCCCTGCTCCTGGAGATAGTCATTTATGTGAGAATCCCTGCTTTCACTGAAGAGTTGCACACCCTTATGGTTGGAGACGCAAGTTCAGAAGTGTGGCCTGAGTGTACCCAAAAGGGTTAAAACCTAGAAGGCAGGAATCTAAAGCTTATTTTTTAAGACTCTTGTGTTTTGGTGTGTGTTTGTACTTCAAGGGCCAGGGTTTTTTTTAGAAGAGTTCAGCACCCAGTGACTCCAATTGTCAGAGTTCTTTTGAGAATCTGGCCCCTGCCTTGGGTGCTGAGCATGCTTGGGGTATGTCGACACAGCAGTTAAGTTGCCTGCAGCTGACCCATGCCAGCTGATTCCGGCTCAGGCTGCAGGGTTGTTCCATTGCTGTGTAGACTTCTGGCTGTAGGCTGGAGACCAGGTTTTAGGACCCTGTGAGGTTGGAGGGTCCCAGAGCTTGGACTCTAGCCTAAGCTTGGAAGTCTACGCCGCAATGAAACAACCCTGCAGCCTGAGCCCAGCATGGTTAAATTGGCTGACACAGGCCAGCCATGGGGTTTTATTTGCTGTGTAGACCAGACATACCCTTATAAATCCAGCCCTGGCGGAAAAAAGTTTTCACGCTTAACGGGCTGATGCTGAATGCTTCTGCACCCAAGTATGGAGGAAGTTTTGGTTTCTTTTAAATACAATGTGCTTCACAATTGCTAGGATGTGTCCCAGCTAGGGCATGGTGTTCGACAGGTGAATATCAATGACTGCTGTCTACAGATTCTCCCAAGCAGGTTAATTTAGTTACTGCCAGTGGGTAGAAATGCCCTTTTAAACAAGTGGAGAGCTCTGTGTACTGTGTTCCTAACACACGAGCTAAAGAAGATAGACTGCACTGAACCCCTTCTTCTTGTTTGGTTTTTATTTCATGTCTAAGCCTCTCTTCTGCCGTGAGCTTCACCCAAGCAGATTCCTGTACCTGAATGGAGCCTCGTTGATTTAAATGGGAGTCTGTGAGCACAGGGACCTGCCTGTGCAGAGCTTGGTGCAGGACTGAGGTGTTAATCAGGGCGGCTAACTAAACAGGAAGAAGAATAGCAGCCGTGTTAGTCTGTATCCGTAAAGAAAGCCAGGAATACTTATAGCACCTTAGAGACTAACTAGTTTATTTCAGCATAAGCTTTCGTGAGCTATAGCTCACTTTGTCGGATTCATAGAATGGAACAGAAGTAAAATGCATTTATACACACAGAAAGAAGAAAAATTGTGCATTAGCATACCAATTCTAAGAAGGCTGTTAAATGTAGATGGTCCATTATCACTAGGAGAAAAAAAACACCTTTTGAAATGGAGATCTGTTGTCAGTGAAATTAACTCAGGAAATGCAATCAATTACATTAATGAGAGAACCAATCTGAAGTTCTGTTAAGCCCCTGGTTAACTGTGTCCAGTTTGAAAATTAATTCCAGTTTCTCATTGGAGTCTGTTTTGGAAGATGTACTTTGGCCAAACTGGCCAGTCTCTACACAAAAGAATAAATGGACACACATCTGACATCAGGAATCATAACATTCAAAACCCAGTAGGAGAACACTTCAATCTTCCTGGCCATTCCATTAAAGATTTGATGGTTTCAGTTTTGAAACAGAAAAACTTCCAAAACAGACTCCGAGAAACTGAGGAACTGGAATTAATTTTCAAATTGGACACAATTAACCAGGGGCTTAACAGAACTTCAGATTGGTTCTCTCATTACAGTAATTGATTGCATTTCCTGAGTTAATTTCACTGACAACAGATCTCCATTTCAAAAGGTGTTTTTTTTCCCCCTCCTAGTGATAATGGACCATCTACATTTAACAGCCCTCTTAGAATTGGTATGCTAATGCACAATTTTTCTTCTTTCTTTCCTTGTGTGTATAAATGCATTTTACTTCTGTTCCATTCTATGCATCCGATGAAATGAGCTATAGCTCACGAAAGCTTATGATGAAATAAACTAATTAGTCTCTAAGGTGCTATAAGTATTCCTGGCTTTCTAAACAGGAAGAGAAGGCATCCCATGGGATGTCTCAATTAAGGGGACTCTGTGGTGGGTGTATAATGGTCATCTTTTAAAATGGTGAAGCAGTTGGTTATGACATCTTTTTCAAAGAGACACATTTCAGCATGCTGTTATATGGTTCTTATGCATTCAGATAGGATGATTAGTGTGGATACAGATGTCTTTCCGGGGAGGTTTTTAAATTCCTCTGGAAGTGTTGGGTCGTCTAACTAGTCTAGGTCAGTAATGAATGAGTCATTATCGCCTCTTTTCATTGGCTGTGAAATGAATTGTGGTTGCAGTCCAGTTCCCAGTGGACAGGTGTTTAAACCAGCATCATCCCTGGCACTAATTAGCTGTTTCAGTAATAACGCTTAGCACTTATACACCATAACTGCAAATGTAATTAGAGGGAATAATTCTGAGTCAGCAGAATGACAGTCTAGAGGAGGACAGTCTTTTGTTTAAAGCACTGATCTTCACAGGATTTGGGTTTGATTCCTTTCTGACCTCAGGCAAGTCACTTAATCCAACTTTTGTGTTAGAGTGAAAATAAAAAATAACTCGCCTACGCTTTTATTCCTTCTGTGACTGCCTTCTACTTTAGTAGTCTATTGATGCACAAATGTGTGCCATGCCAGGTTTTTTTGTACAGCTGGTGCATAGAGTCCTGGCCAAGATGCTGCTATGAGAGACTTTCTTCCAATCTTCTGCCCTCTGGCCTGCACCCATTCGTTGTGTGCCAGAGGTCAATCAAGAGGGCCGTTAGTATATCTTTCTGGGCTTTTTGATTTTAACGTATAAATCTACATGGACGTATGAATGGGGAGAGGCCTGTATCAAAATTCCACCAGTTACCTTTAAATGTTTTATAATACTGTAGTCATTAAACATTCATGTATATCATTCTAGACTGGCTAATTTTCTGTGCCAAATTGTTTCTTGCATTGTATTACAGGACTAGTGGGACAGATTTGATCGTTAGATCTGTGGTTCAAGAACTGCAAAATTATGACCCTTTCCCCAGTCTGTTGTATTTGATTTACTATTAATTTCTGATAAGATCCAGGATTTTAGCTGGATTTTATATAACTACATACTGGGATCCCCAGTAGAGGCTGGGTTGTGTTTGGAGGGTGGGAGGAGAGGTAATGAGATCAGGTGTTATCAGTAACATAGCATAGGCTTTATAGTGAGAATAATGTACACCCCAGTTCCTATAGAAATTTTACTTTTTTCTGGAGGAGTTAGGGAGGTGAAGTCCTAAATCTTATTTAGCCTATTATCAGATTTCATGAGTCTGCACTGAAAGAATTCGTTCTAGTGTTAATTTCCTGGAAAGGACTGGTATTCTGGCCCATCCTACTGTGAGTGAAGGTGTTCTGCTTCCCTGAGCTGAAAGCATGCTGCCACCTCTGT
The DNA here is from genome assembly GCA_032164245.1 of Sternotherus odoratus. Taxonomy (NCBI): domain Eukaryota; kingdom Metazoa; phylum Chordata; order Testudines; family Kinosternidae; genus Sternotherus; species Sternotherus odoratus. Next base: position 13,149,869 of record JAVMKO010000015.1, read on the forward strand.
TTTGTCCTTTTCCCCAAATCTGCCCTATCAAAAAAAGTAAAAGTAATTACAATATATAGACACAAACATCTCCATTATCTTTCGCTTACTTTCATCCTTCCAATGTACTGTATTCTCCATGCAATCCATTGTTAGGTCTCTGCTCTGATCCTGCAACTGGAATAAGTAGATCAATATCTGTGCCTGCCTAGAACCAACTGCAGGTTCAGAATGTCAGACTGTAAACTAGGGTGACCAGATGTCCCGATTTTATAGGGACAGGCCTGATTTTTGGGTCTTATATAGGCTTCTATTACCCCCACCCCTGTCCCAATCTGTTTTCAGATTTGCTGTCTGGTCACCCTACTGTAAACTGTCGTGGGCGGGGACTCGTCTTTCCTTGTTACTTCCATACATATGGTGGTAATAAGAGAATCCTTGTTTCGTTTGAGGTCTAGGGATATTTATTTATTCTTCACCAAATATTAATTTACAAAACAGCATTTCAGGAAAAGATCTAGAAACAGATACTCTGGAGCAGTTTTAGTGGTAATGCTGGAGCCCCCTTTTTGGTTCTCTCTATCGAAGAGCTTGCAGTTCCCATTTCAAAGCAGGTGAAACAATCCATTACATATTGTGCATGGACAGTAATTAGGTATACACCACTGGGTTGAGTAAGTGAGTCCTCTGAAAAGAGCTAAGATGTCAAACAGAAATGAGGGACCCAGGTGTATGCAACTGCTAGTGAAAAGTCCTAACTCCATGTATTTCACTATAGGTCGACCGAGCTAACTTTCTTTTCCCATTGTAACAATAACTGCTTCAGTCAGTGGCTATTGACCTCTACCACCTGAGAGAGAACCTTTTGTAACTCTGACCCACAACCTCTGTCTCGAACCAGCTCTCCTGTGTGTGTCACCATTGTAGGCCATACCATCTTGGGCTGAGATCTTGTGGACTCAAGTAAGTGAAGCAGGATGGGGCCTGGTCAATACTTGAGTGGGAGACCACTGAGAAAATTGCTATCCTTTTTATAAGGTGTTGAACCCTAAAGCAGGGGTTGGCAACCTTTCAGAAGGAGTGTGCCAAGTCTTCAGTTATTCACTCTAATTTAAGGTTTCGCATGCCAGTAATACATTATAACATTTATAGAAGGCTTCTTTCTATAAATCTTTAATATATAATTGAACTATTGTTGTATGTAAAGTAAATGAGGTTTTAAAAATGTTTTAAGATGCTTAATTTAAAATTAAATTAAAATGCAGAGCCCCCCCAGTGTGAGTGCCAATGAAAATCCGCTCACATGCCCATAGGTTGCCTCCCTCTGCCCTTGAGGATAAACTGCAAGAGAAAATGATGCATTGTGAGAGGCACTGACAAGATGTCTTAAAAGGACTCTTTACTGTGATTCTGTAGTACAACCTGGCCTTATGTGGACCAACCTACAAATAGGCTACCATGCTCCTAGTCTGATTTACAAGTATGTGTAAGCGTGTTTCTTTCCTGATTCACCAATACTGGCCAAATATTTTTAATTGTATGTAAAGTTGCAGAAAAACATCCTGGTAGGGTAGAGAGTTTTCTTATGCCTTGTCTACACACAAGAATTGCAACAGTTTAACTGCTTCAATTTGGAAACGAATGTAGTTAAATCAGTGCAAACCTCTTATGTGAACACTTAAATTGCTTTGAGTCCCTTATGTCAGTTTAGCCTGAGGCCTGGTCTATGCTACAAATTTAGGTCAATGTAAGTTCACTGGTGTCCACTGAGTGTCTGCAGCTGTCATAAGCATCCTGCTGTAGTGATGCAGTAACACACTTATCCGAATGAAGGAGAGCCAGGGTTGACCTACTTAGGTTGACACAGTATGACAGCAGATTGTGCATGACCTGTGTGGACCCTAGAAGTTCTCCAGCAGCTGTCCCACAATACCCCTGTCCCGTGATAGTGATTTCTCTGGTCACAATTTTGAACTCCATTGTCCATGGGGCATAGAGACTGGAAGACCCCTTCAAAGACATCAGGGATTTTAAAGTGCCTTTCCCTCACATGTGTTGCGTGCATCTGACTGCCAAAGTGACCATGCCTGCTCCACGCACACAGAGAGCTACTAGACCCACTCCTGCCTGGAGCAGGCGAGAAGTGTTGGATCTCTTTGGGCTGTGGAGAGAAGAGGATATGCAAACAGGCTATGGACCAGCTACAGAAACATCGACGTGTATAAGTAGATGGTATGGGAGATGCTGTCAAAGGGGCACAGCGGGGATCAGCAGCAGTGCCATGTGAAAGTGAAGGAGTTGTGCCGGGAATACTATGAAGTGAGGAGGGGACAAGAAATCTGGTGCTGCTTTGCAGATGCTCCTTCTACAGTGATCTGCATTCCACACTCGGTGGTGACCCCACCAGCACCCTGCTGGGGACTGTGGATACCTCAGAGGGTACTGGGATGCAGAACCTCGCTATGACCATGGGTGGAGGGGAGATACGGCTGGGGATTCAAACCATGCGATGAGCCAGGACCTGCTTGATACTCCATAGGAGTCCATCCAGGCCTGCCAGACAAGCGCAGGTGAAGGGATGGGAGCTCAGGTAAATGGGTACATGCATTACACAGTTTTACCCGTTGTCGTCCCCCCTTGTCGCCAGACCTGGAGAGCGAGGAAGAGGCAGCGCGGCTCTCCCCCGGACGAGCCCGGCCGGCGGCAGCGGCTCAGTCTGGGGGAGGGGAGGGGGGAACAGCAAGGGCAGCTCACGCCGCTCCCGGGCTCTTGCTGCTGCCAGCTGTCAGCTGGGGGGGGAGCGCCGGCTGGGCTGGGGGCCCCCCAGCCGCTGTCGGCTGGGCTGGGGGGGGCGGCTGGGCTGGGGGACCCCCAAACTATCAGAGTAGGGGGCCCCCAAATTTCTGTCACCGGCCCTGGTGATCGGACACTTCCCCATGCTACTCTGCTGCGAGTTCAGCTGTTACCATTGCAGTAAACAGGCTAGTAGCACGCAAGCTGAATTCTCTGTGCCTTTGTCTGTCTCTTACCAACTCAAGCTAAATTGATATAAGGAGCTCTTAAACCAATTTGAGTGTCGGTACAAGGGCATAGCGTTGCTTTAATCTACAGGTTCTAATCTTGTGTAGTTAAATTGGTACAATTTTTGTGTGCGTACAAGGCCTTAGTGGTTCGAGGCTTGTGTGTGTGTAATTTCATTGTTTTGTCTTCCCTTAACTCATTGATTTGCTTTTTCTCCATCTTACTTAATTTTCTCTATTTACAAATAATCATGCAGCTCCAGCAGCACAGACTATACACAACTTATTCAAACATATTTGCAAATAGTTGAGCTATTTTCTCATGTCAACGTTCCCTAATGTAAACCTATTATGCACCCAACCCCAGAAAGGCTGTAAAAGGCATCCCTTTCATGATAACCTATAAAACAGGAGCGTGATTTTTCTGGATGTAAAATGTGTAGAGATCAGATGTCTGTGAAGTTACTAATTTTGGAGATCCTTTTCTGAACCCATTAATCAGCACCAGGCCTACAGACATGATGCACTGTATCCTCCATGCTTGCGGTGAATAAAATTTTGTTCGTGACTGTGAGGTTGTCAAGGCTGGTGCTATTCCAACTGCTTAAGAAAAAGTGAGGAACAGATGTACTGTAGAAACAGTCTACTTAGGAAATAAGAAAAGGCATTCTGAGATAACAATTAGCAAATTACCCCCCCCCCCAAAAAAATATGCCTAAGCTATGGAAGAGACTGTATAGGGGGAGATATCCTGATTTTTTGAGCCTAGTGTTGTTTCTAGGGTTCTGTGTTTCTATGTTTATAAAACCTTTGCCTGCTAACTTGGCCTCTGGCACCCGGAAGGCTGTTAGAAGGAGACTATGGCAAGAGTGACACGTGCACAAAATAATTTGCCCTACCAGTTGTTGCTCCATGGCACAATAGCCTTGAAGGGATACATCTTTAGAAAGCAGGAGCTGGCAGGAGTCAAGAGGTCTGCAGTAAATTTTTAAACTGTCTATGAATGCTCTGCATACAGATTTAGCTTTCTCTCCTCATTACTTATGTTTCCTCTGCCCTGAAGGAAACTCTAAGGTTTTTGATAAATGGAGTCCAAAGCCATCTAGTTTTACTGTGTATTCTCTAGCTTTCTGGAAATAACTTCTTGAAGGAATAGGCAGTGAATCATCAGCACAGAGATTTTCTGCATGCCCTGCTGTTGGTTTTTCCACACTCAAAGCGCAAGCATGTATTTTAATGTCTAAAAGACTCGCTTTTATTCTAAGGGAAACAACGAGAAACAAAGCAAACTCCACAAGAAAGCACTGTGTGTGTGTCCTCTTTAACAAGTTGCAGCAAATCTGAGAACAAAATGGCTGGTGTCTGCACATAAGGAAAGTTTAGCTTTATTTTCAGTTTACTGCTTTCAGATTTTGTAATAACTAGTGATGTGTACCACATCTACAACAACAATATTAAGGCTACTTGTCCTCTGTCCGGCAATGCAACATAATTTGTGTCCCAAAACCACGGTAAATCCAGGCACCAGTCCTTTATAGATTGCATCTGATAAACTGTGCATTTACAGTACAAGTTTAGGTAAACTCCTTGCTCCCATCCTTTAAATTTTTGCTCATATCAGAGTCCTAGGAAGGAAAGACCGATAAATTTAAACACAAGTGACAAGTGGTATAATCTGTGAATTAGCCACGGGTTTGTGCCCAAATGCATTTGGGAGTGGGGAAGATTATTCAAGGACCAGTGCACCCTTTCAGCCTCATTACCCCTGCCATGTTTAACTTCCACCTCCATATCAAGAACCTCATAACATACCTATTGTAATCAAAAGGAATCTCTCCTGGGACTTTACAGGGAATTAGAACAGCCCTAACTACCCCAATTATAGTTGCCCAAGGGGATCATTTGTAGGATGCAAGTGTATCCAGTTTGTAGGGTAGATTTAAATTTTATTTATTTATTTATACAATAAAATAGCACTTAGAAAAGTCTTAGCAGATTGCCAAAGAGACAGGAAATGATAAACTAAAGCATGTTAATAAACATACGATACCACTTCTTATTACCATATGAACTGCTGCAGTTTAAATACAGCAAAATTTCTTTTTTTCTTCATTTACTGTCAACATGCCTTGTTTCTTTTTGAAGGAGTTCAACACATAGTGATGTCAAAAAAAAAAAAAAAGTTTTTCAAATGTTGTAAATAGTCTTCAAAAGACATTCTAGGTTTTGACACTTGCTCTGCCCTCTATTTCATGAATGACGTAAAAGCCAAATTAATTTAAATTATTTTAAAGCAAACTGCTTTAGTTCAGTTTTTAAAAATGTGCAAGGCAAAACAGCTTTCTGTGCAACTTTAACAGGTTTTTGGCAAAGCTCATGGAAGGAAGTGCAAGTGTCTGTAAATCATCAGTATAGATCTTATGAACGCTTTCAGGATTATCTAAATCTGATTGGCTGCTCTTGGAGGATTTTTCTCCAGTCTGTCTTTGAGGTCTATGAGTGTGAAGTTTGTAAACCACTGCTTCCTTAATGCCTCACATATTGGACCTGTTTTTTTATTCTTATACCTTGCACAGTTCTTGTATGAATACACTGTCATGATATGGAATTTAAGAACATAAGAACGGCCATACTGGGTCAGACCAAAGGTCCATCTAGCCCAGCATCCTGTCTACCGACAGTGGCCAATGCCAGGTGCCCCGGAGTGAGTGAACCTAACAGGTATGATCGAGCGATCTCTCTCCTGCCATCCATCACCCCCCTCTGACAGACAGAGGCTAGGGACACCATTCATTACCCATCCCGGCTAATAGCCATTTATGGACTTAGCCTCCATGAATTTATCCAGCTCTCTTTTAAACCCTGTTATAGTCCTAGCCTTCACAGCCTCCTCAGGTAAGGAGTTCCACAGGTTGACTGTGCGCTGTGTGAAGAAGAACTTCCTTTTATTTGTTTTAAACCTGCTGCACGCCAATTTCATTGAGTGGCCCCTAGTTCTTCTATTTTGGGAACAAGTAAATAACGTTTCCTTATTTACTTCCTCCACACCACTCATAATTTTATATACCTCTATCATATCCCCCCTTAGTCTCCTCTTTAGTTGTACCAAAGTCTGGTAACTCAAAGTTAAAATGACTACGGAAGCTGTAACTCTGCATCTTTGCAAATACGCAGGGCTCTTGTTCTGTCAAACTGAACTACAGAAGTGACTCGATAGCTAAATCCTCAATCTTGGAAGGTATGGGCTGACCTGGGTGCCAAGGTCAACCCATGCAGAGCAGCTTGAAGGAGCGAGGCCTCAGGTTCTAAAGCAGTGGTTCCCAAAGTGGGCGATACCGCCCTCTGGTGGGCGCTGGAACGATTCAGGGGGGCGATAGTAGCCTCAGGTGCAATTGGGGGGCATTGAATAAAAATAGGGGGCGGTGAAAGAATAAAGAAAGAGAAGATAAGAAAAATTTGAAAAACCGTTCGTACATGTTTCATCTGTTGTGTAACATAGGACGTGGTAGTGATTAGGTTCTTTATTTTCCAAATTGGGGGGCATTGAATAAAATTATTAGCAAATTAATTAACTAAAAAAAGAAGCCAACTGCAAATAATTAATCGCAGTGATTTAAGAATGCTGCTGACAAAGATAGAGCTGAATATTAACAAATTGATAGCAGCGCACCAGGTTCATCCTTCTCATTAGAATGATTTTTAATGTTATTTGTGATTTTTATTTAAATATTATCCTTCGTTATCGTAATTTTCTGTGTGTAATGCGAATGTTACTATGGTCGATTTCAATAAATAATGTTATAATTTTAAGCTTCGTGTCTTATTTGCAACATCTTTTCTTACTATGTTGTAGGACGTAGGTAGAAATATAGATACATAAAATAACGCAAATTTGTCACTGCATCTTTCTGTTTGTTCACTTAAAGAAGGTAGATTTTCAGGGGGGCGCTGAGTAATTTTTTATCTGAAAAAGGGGCGGTAGGCCAAATAAGTTTGGGAACCTCTGTTCTAAAGGTTTGTGGCATAAGTCAGATTTCATTAATCCCCCACCTAATGTGTTCCCCTCCACTCTCAAAAACAAAACAAAAAACCCCCGCTTCTTATTCCCTAAAATTTTAAGGTGTGATTGCTTCCCAAAGGAGAATTTACAGGGAGGGAATTGGTAACTGGGAGAATTCAGGATTAATCTGTATGTATGTGTCTGGGGATGGAGGGAGATTTGGAAGTTGATATTGCTTCAGACTGAGAGGTGATACATATGTAGATGATATATTGTTAGATAGTGTTCCTATACTAGTAAGACTTGTTTGGCTTGTTTTGGTTTTGAAATTCCTGAAACTTTTCTGTTGTGACTCCAGTGTGGACATTTTATTCATAAAAGTTCTTTAATAATTTATTTTTTGCCCCGACGGGTGCCTAAATTAAGAATTGCACTAGAGCACCAAACACAAGCTTGCATTAGGTCTCGTTTATAGCCAAACTCATCTGATGAAACCTAATACTTCATGGCAACCCCATCAAAGGTGGTGCAGCACCCTGGCATTCTAAAGTGTGGGTCTGATGCCTGCAAGCCCTTTTGTAAAGACCTTCACCTGTGGTAATGCATTTCTGAAAATCTAAATATTCTATAAATGGAGTCCTCCACCAATGCTGGCTGGAAGTGTAGCTCTTAACCTCAAAATTCCAACTGCGTTTATCCTGGAGCCTCACTCACTATTTTAAAAGCCTGGTTGTTTCTGCTAACCTCAGGGAAATACTGATTTGATTTGATTTTTGTCCCCATTGAATGCTGCATTGACTGCAACGTAAGGGTTTGAGAGATTCAGTGCATGCTGCCCTGACAATGTTTGCTGCTATTTGGGGGAGGAGGGCTCACAGTGGGAGGAGGCTGTGTTATTTTCACTGATGCAGGGATAGCATAGTTGCCCTTAGGCTAACGGGATGGATAAGGAGGAAAATTGTTCGTTTTTTAAATTAATAAAAACATAAGGCCCCTTCAGTGTCAGCAGCAAAATGACTCTTTGAATCATGCATTGTGAGGAGGGAATGCTGCCTGGTGTCATGTTTCATGTGACTCATTTCATAGCATCAGGGCTACCATTTACTGAATGGAGTCAGAACAGAAAACAAGGCTCTGCTTTCATTTTAGAGCGGTTTTAAAAGCACCAGCCTGTAATGAGCAATTGCCTCACAAACACTGAAAGGGAGCGAGTGGGTCCTAGTGTGTGGGTGAGGTTTAGCCACACAGAAGCATCAATATTTAAATCTCAATTTCCAAAGCTTATTTCTGGGCAGAGCGTTTGTGCGTCGAGCCCTTGTCTACATGCAAAAGATTTTTTTATATAACTTAACTGTTTGTTTAAACTGCCATAGTTTTATGCTGGTATAACCCCTTGTGTAGATAGAATCAGAGAGGTAGCCGTGTTAGTCTGGAATAGCAGAGGTAACAAAGAGTCCTGTGGCACCTTAAAGACTAACTAAAGTTTTGAAGCATAAGCTTTCGTGGGCTAATACCCACTTCGTCGGATGCAAGCAGTGGAAGACCTAACCATAACTCTCTAGCAACACTGCAATGGTTATGGGCCACATGGGAAAACCAGTTTTGGGCTGAAGCTCAGTCACGGACAGTTGTATCTGTTGAGAGTGTGAGGGCTTTGGGAGCAGTGCAGAATTTTCCTTAGCAAAGAACCCCTTCCTCACATGACCCTTCTTCCTAGTGGGAGCTTCTCAGGAAAGATGTGGCCAGCTTCAGTGGTCTTTGTCAACTGCTTAAAAGCTGCCTTGCTCACTGCAAGGAACAGTGCTGGTCAGATTGAGACAAAGCTGCAGATGTGCCACCTGCTGGAAAGAGGGGCGAGGGGAAAGGATGGCTCCTCAAAAGCTGAAAGAACAGAGGGGTGATGGTTGGGGGATCACCAGGCCTGGGAAGTAGACTTTAAAGTTGCTTTGCAAAGAGAAAATAATTGAGCTTGTGCCCCTTTTAGAATCTTTGTTCTTTGCAGAGAATAGGGATCCTTCCTATGCTTTCGTCTTTTAGTCTCTCCCCCCTGCACTCGAATTCAAACTCTCTTGTCCAGTCTGAAGGATGCCATAGCAGCTGCTTCTGTCCACACTACAACTTTCAATGAAGTGACAGAGCCCTGATCCGACGAAGTGAGTATTCGCCCACAAAAGCTTATGCTTCAATACTTTAGTCTTTAAGGTGCTGCAGGTCTCTTTGTCACTTACGCAATTCCAGACTAACACGGCTACCTCTCTGATTCTTTCAACAAAGTGTAACCAGTTAATAGTATGGTTGTCTTCTATTCATACGCCACGTGGTTAAAATTCTGTTAGTAATGGTGTCCCCTGTCAGAGATGAAGTTGGCACATAGTTTCCTCCTTGTAACTGGACTGGCGCACTTTTTCCAGCACAGAGGTGACTCCTAACCATAATGTGTTCACAGATTTTCGGCTAGTCTTCCTTCCTCAGGACGTACCCTAGTGCATTGATTCACATGCTATTGGCGCTGCTCTGTGCCGATGTCCTTCTGGCACTCTGCCTCCTGCTGATGCACCGAGGGCTGGCATGATGTCCCAGAATGCATTGCTATAAACATGACCAATAGGGTGGTAGATGTGGACAGGTGAACTTCGTTGTGGTGTCACAAGTGTGTGTGTGGACTGGATACGAACTGAATCATGTTAAAACTTCCTAAAGTGATAGTGCTCCTAATTTGTCTCAAAAGCATGGTAAAAAGTTGTAGTGTGGGAATGGTGAAATTATGATACTAGAGGAAACTGAGTAACAGGGAGGGGGGAAAAATTGTCGTCAGTCTCCAAGTTCTTCTTCGAGTGATTGCTCACATGCATTCCACTATAGGTTAGGCACGCGCTGCGGGCCTGGTTGCCGGGTAGATTTTTCCCCTAGCTGCAGACTGGGCGAGCAGGGAGCCCCCTGGAGTGGCGCCACTGAGGCACTCTATAAGTACCCCTGCGACACAGTCTGGCCCCCAGTTCCTTCTTCACCGCTCGCGCTGGTAGTCGGAACAGGAGTACTGCTCTTGAGCGTCCTCCTTATCTCCTAGCTGTTATTTCTATTGTTCTTACTAATCGTTCTTGTTAAGTAGTTGTTAATTAGTTTACATAGTTCTATAGTGTAAATAGTTAGGTGCAGGGGTTTTCCCTGCCACCGGAGCCATGTCATCCAAGGCTCCGGGATTCAAGCCATGTGCGGAGTGTGGGAAGCCCATGCCTGCGGGGGACCCACACTCCAAGTGCCTTAAGTGCCTCGGGGAAGCGCACTTGGCAGACTCCTGCAAAATCTGCAGGGCTTTCAAACCCAGGACCCGCAAGGACAGAGAATCCCGCCTGCGGCAGATCCTGTTAGAGGCGGCCCTCACTCCGGACTCGAGTGCGGCACCGGGCCCCGCACCCAAGCCGGCCAAAGCAAAGCCTCGGCACCGGTCGCGCTCCCCCAGCGCTAAGCGCAGAAAGGACTCGGAACCGCGCCCAGCATCGGCACCGGACCGCGTGCAGCCTCCGGCACCGCTCCCGCGTCCACGGTCGCCGCCGGGGAGCCGACCAGAGGCACAGCCGCCTGCACCCGCACCGACGACTCCGGCGCCGCAGGAGGCCCCGTCGAGTCCGGTGCCAGTGGTCTTGCCACTCAGGGTGCCGATTCCGCAGCAGCTTCCCTCCACGCCGGAGGCGTTCGCTGCTGCGAGGAGGTTGCTCGCAGAGGATACCCCTCAGCAACCTGTCCGGTCTAGGGGCAAGCCGCCCATGACCGTGACTGAGATCGCGGCTCGAAGCCCGGCTGGGCACGGACGCCGATCGATCTCGCGGCGCCGATCGAACTCCCGGTACCGGTCAGCTTCCCGGCACCGGTCGCAGTCTCGGCGCCGCACTGAGTTGAGACCATGCTCCGGGTCTCCTCATGGCCGGTCGCGCAGATCGCGCTCCGGCCGCCGGTCTGAGTCCTGGCGCCGATCGGAGTCCCGGCGCTCCCGCACGGACAGACGCCGGTCGTACTCTCGGCACCGGTCGCACTCCCGGCACCGGTCCGTCAGCTGCCACAGGGGCCGCTCTGGACGCCGATCGCCGAGCCGCTCGTCTTCCCGGCACCGCTCGTCGTCGCGGCACAGGTCACGCTCCACACGGCACCGATCACCTCGGCACCGTTCGTCGTCGTGGCACCGCAGACATCGGCGCTCCACATCTAGGCGGCACCGCCGCTCGCCCCGGCACCGGACCTCGTCACGGCACCGGCGATCCGCCCGACACCGGTCGTCATCGCGGCACCGTGGATCCCGCAGGAGTGGATCCAGCAGCAGCCGCTCTTCAGGAGACAGCCACTTCTCCCGGCACCGGTCGAGAAGCCCTCGGCGCCGGAGGCGTAGAGAGTCTGCTGGCACACAAACCCGGCATGACTCTCCGCCTAAGGCCCTCCAACCGGCCACCACAGCGGCTCCATGGCACTCCTCTGCCTCGGCGTCCCCTCCAGTAATGGGGCCAGCCCCAGCCACCCAAAACCCGGCCTGGCCAGAATGGGTGGCATGGGAGTATGATCAGCCTGGGGAAACCCAATCTGAGCCAGGGTTCCCAGTGTGTGCGAGGGCTACTCAGCAGGACCTACCGGGGCCATCCTCGGCCAGCCAGCCGAGAGCCAGGTCCTTACACCTCCCCAGTGGGGGTAGAGGCGGTGGCGGGCACCTCTTCTAATAGCCCGCCCGCCCTGGAACTCTCTAATTACCAGCACCTCATCCAGGCAGTCGCAAAAAATATGAATCTGCCCCTTGAGGAGGTCCAGATGGTGGATGACCCTGTCACCACCATGCTAACAAAGGGCACCCCGGCACGTGTGGCTGTGCCATTCATCAACACGATTAAAGCGCACACCACTTCGGTCTGGAAGACCCCCGCCTCCATCCCCCCCACCGCCCGGGGGGTAGAGAAGCGCTACTTTGTCCCGGCCAAGGGCTATGAATATTTGTATGTTCACCCTACGCCCTCCTCCCTGGTGGTGGAGTCGGTGAACAATAAAGAGCGCAATGGACAGGAGGCCCAGGTACCTAAGGCCAAAGACGCCAAGAGGCTGGACCACTTTGGCAGGAAGGTTTACTCCTCCGGGGGCCTCCAGCTCAGGGTGGCTAACCATCAGGCCCTAATGAGTAGGCACCACTTTGATACAGTGGAGGCCCTCAACAAATTCGAGACCGCTCTCCCCCAGGAGAGCAGACAGGAATTTAGAGCCCTTCTCACTCAGAGCAGGGATATCTCAAGGCACACCCTGCAAGCGGCCCTGGACTCAGCAGACTCAGCGGCCAGGACAATGGCCTCGGGCATAGCCCTTCGCCGGGCAGCATGGCTCTGCTCATCCAGCCTTGCCCCGGCGATGCAGTATAAAATTCAGGACCTCCCGTTTGAGGGACAGGCCCTCTTTTCGGAGGACACAGACACGCGGCTCCAGGCCCTCAAGGACAGAGGGGTGACCCTCAAGGGCCTGGGCATGCACACCACGGGGCCACAAAGGCGCCCCTTCGTCCCTCCGCGCCGCAAGTTCTTCCCACCCGCCCGCCAGCCACAGGACTCCTCCAGCAGGAGAAACCGCCCCTTCCGCAAGCGTCAGGGGCCTAGGCAGGGCGGGAAACAGCGGGGCCCTAAGCCTCCCCAGGGGCCTAGGTCCAACTTTTGATGGTGCGCCCGGGGGCAGCTTAATGACTACATTCCTGGATCCTCCCTTCGGAGACCGTTTGTCTCACTTCCACCGTGCATGGTCGGACATCACATCAGACCAGTGGGTCCTCCGCACGGTGGAGGTGGGATACTCCCTCCAACTCTCCTCCACTCCTCCCACCCACCCACCTCCCTCGTCCCTCTTCAGGGACCCATCTCACGAGCAACTGCTTGTACAGGAGGTCAGGTCGCTCCTCGCACTAGGAGCCATCGAACCTGTACCACAGGAGTTCAGAGGAAAGGGGTTCCACTCCCGCTACTTCCTAATCCCCAAGGCGAAAGGGGGCCTCCGGCCCATCCTGGACCTGCGCGAACTCAACACCTTCATGATCAAGCTCAAGTTCCGCATGGTCACCTTGGGCACTATCATTCCCTCTCTGGATCAGGGAGATTGGTTCGCTGCCCTCGACATGAAGGATGCCTACTTCCACGTGAGCATCAAACCTTCTCACAGGCGCTACCTCCGCTTTCTAATAGCGGAAGAACATTATCAATTCGCAGTCCTACCCTTCGGCCTGTCCACCGCGCCCAGGGTATTCACGAAGTGCATGGCGGTAGTGGCGGCGTTCCTGCCCGTACCTAGACGACTGGCTGATCCGGGGCACCTCCAGGGACCAAGTGTCAGCGCACGTGCGTCTGGTCATCAACACCTTCGACCGCCTGGGAATCCTCCTCAACGAGGAAAAGTCCACCCTGGAGCCTACCCAGAGGATAGAGTTCATTGGGGCCCTACTAGATTCCAGGGTGGCAAGGGCATCCCTGCCCCAGCCCCGGTTTCTCACCATCCAGTCGGCCATCAGACCGCTTCGCAGCTGCCCAATGACCACGACCAGAGTCTTCCTCAGCCTGTTAGGCCACATGGCATCGTGCACCTACGTGATACAGCACGCCAGACTGCGACTACGCCCACTGCAGGCGTGGCTCGCAGTGGCCTACCGGCCAAGAAGGGACGGTTTGGACACCATCTTTTCCATCCCCAAAGCCACCCTATCCGCTCTGACTTGGTGGGAAGACCAGAACAATGCGTGCCGAGGGGTCCCCTTCCTCCCCCCCAGCCCGTCCATGTCCCTAGTGACGGACGCCTCGTCGATGGGTTGGGGAGCTCACCTAGGGGACCTCAGGACACAAGGCCGCTGGTCGGAGTCAGACCTCTACCTCCATATCAATGTCCGGGAGCTGAGGGCCGTCCGACTTGCGTGCCAAGCGTTCCGGGATACACTACGGGGTCACTGTGTGGCGGTGCTGACGGACAACACCACAGCCCAATACTACATAAACAAGCAGGGCGGGGCCCGATCCAGTCCCCTGTGTCGAGAGGCGATTCTCCTATGGGAGTTTTGTATAGCCCACGACATTCACCCGGTGGCCTCCTTCCTCCCCGGGATTCAGAACACACTGGCGGACCACCTCAGCAGGTCATTCATGTCCCACGAGTGGTCCCTTCGGCCGGATGTCATCCGACCGATCTTCCTGAGGTGGGGATTTCCCCACATCGATCTCTTCGCCTCCAGGCAGAACAGGAAGTGCCTCCAGTTTTGCTCCTTTCGAGGCAGCTCCCGGGGATCCCTGACAGATGCCTTCCTCCTACCCTGGACGGGGCACCTGTTCTACGCGTTCCCTCCGATCCCGCTTCTCCACAAGGTGATCCTGAAGATCAGACGGGACAGGGCACACGTCATCCTCATAGCCCCGGCCTGGCCCAGGCAATGCTGGTATGCGTCCCTCCACCGGCTGTCCAGGGCCCCGCCCATCAGCCTCCCGCTGTGGCCCGACCTGATCTCGCAGGATCACGGTCGCCTCCTGCATCCGGACTTGCAGTCCCTCCACCTCACAGCGTGGCTACTCCATGGCTGAGAGGTCCTGAGCTCTTATGCTCGACTGAGGTACAGAATGTCCTTCTGGGAAGTAGAAAACCATCCACCAGAAGTACCTATACAGCCAAGTGGACCCGCTTTTCTGCATGGTGCAGTCAACATGATATAGTCCCAAGTGAGGCTGCTATCCCGCGCATATTGGACTACCTCTTAGGCCTTAGAAACCAGGGCCTTTCTACTTCTACCATACGCGTCCACCTCGCTGCCATATCGGCTTTTCATCCGGGCCAGGAGAACCACTCAGTCTTTTCAGATCCTGTGGTATACCGTTTCCTCAGGGGCCTGGATAAACTGTACCCGAGCGTCAAGTGTCCCATTCCACCCTGGGACCTCAACCTGGTGCTCTCACGCCTTATGATGCCCCCATTCGAGCCCATAGCCACGTGTTCCTTACTCCACCTTTCCTGGAAGGTGGCATTCCTAGTAGCTATCACCTCGGCTCGTAGAGTGTCAGAGATCCGTGCACTGACCTCCGAGCCACCCTACACTATTTTCCACAATGACAAGGTGCAGCTACGTCCCCACCCGGCCTTCCTGCCTAAGGTGGTCTCCCCCTTCCATGTGAACCAGGACATTTGTCTCCCAGTCTTTCATCCTAGGCCACACACCTCTGGAAGGGAACAACAATTACATACGTTGGACGTTAGGAGGGCTCTTGCTTTTTATTTAGACAGAACAAAGCAATTCAGGAAAACAACGCAACTCTTCGTGGCGGTTGCAGAGAGGATGAAGGGCCAGCCAGTTTCCGCCCAAAGGCTCTCCTCCTGGATCACCTCGTGCATTCACACCTGTTACGAACTCGCGGGCAAGCCGCTTGAGAGGGTAACAGCACATTCCACGAGAGCGCAGGCATCCTCTGCGGCCTTCCGGGAAGGAGTCCCTATCACGGATATTTGCAGGGCGGCTACCTGGTCCTCCGTACACACCTTCGCCGCCCACTACGCCATAGTCCAGCAAACCAGGGACGATGCGGCGTTTGGGTCAGCGGTCTTACGATCAGCAATGGGTCCACCCGACCCCACCTCCTAGGTATTGCTTGTAGTCACCTATAGTGGAATGCATGTGAGCAATCACTCGAAGAAGAAAACAAGGTTACTTACCTGTAACTGTTGTTCTTCGAGATGTGTTACTCACATCCATTCCAGACCCGCCCTCCTTCCCCACTGTCGGGTTAGCCGGCAAAGAAGGAACTGAGGGCCAGACTGTGTCGCAGGGGTACTTATAGAGTGCCTCAGTGGCGCCACTCCAGGGGGCTCCCTGCTCGCCCAGTCTGCAGCTAGGGGAAAAATCTACCCGGCAACCAGGCCCGCAGCGCGTGCCTAACCTATAGTGGAATGGATGTGAGCAACACATCTCGAAGAACAACAGTTACAGGTAAGTAACCTTGTTTTTTGAATACCTATTTGATTATAGCAACTAACAAATACTTGGGGGAAATGGATCTCAAGGATTAAAATCCCTTCTTTTTAGATAGTGTGAGTTTACACTGGCCATGTCTACATTAGAGGGGAAAAGGGGTGTTAGCTAACATGGTAAGCTCCACCTGGGGATTTATCACAAGCAGCTAATGTGTTCAAGCAACAGCTTGCTCAGTTTATGTCCAAATATTAATGTGTTAGCTAATGCATATTAAGAACTGCACCACTTTTCCTGGTGAGCACAAGGCCAATAACTGTTGGCATTGGGGGACAGAAAACCAGGGAAGAACAGACCTGGCATTCTGGATGCCTTTTAAACTATTTTTATTTTCTAATTTTTAAGCTTAATACAAATATAAACTCCCAGGCCTGTGCATGCATCACTTAAAAAAAAAAGGGGGGGGGGAAAGCACACCCCGGTTTTATCATCCAGTACCATTTAAAATACAGTGGAACCCTTTATAGTAAGACAGTATTTCAACGCAAATTAGAAATGTAGTTCTAGTTTGTCTTATTACAGTGAAGTGTGCAAAGACTCCAATATATGATTCCACTGTATTTGATTGGCTGATGCTCTCTCTAATGTGTTTGTCTCGGACACTATTTTGAACTAATGGCTAACGCCATGAGTAGGCAGCTACTTAATACGACTAAGCTGAAGAGCTTCAGCTATGATGATACATAATGCTGCCAGTTACTGATGTATTTAGTGCTGCAACAGATTCATAATGCTATAATTAGGAACACTTGGCCTATATTAGTGTTACTAATTATATTATTATGAAGTCATTTGTATTTAAACTTAATGGCTTCACGTAAAACCATTTTAGTTCCGTGCTTGTAACTATGAAGCAGTAATTCTAGGCCAGTTTTTGTCAGCATTCAAGTTTATGTTCCAGGTATTGTGCCTTGAGTTGACATAAAAAACATGGACACATGACAATGCTGGTATTCCTGTTGACTTGAATACAGCTGCGCAGCTAGCTTCAGGAGAAAACCAAGGCTGGGAATAAGCTTCTGCTTACCATGTTTACTATTCCAATAGCAGCAGTGTTTACCTTCTGACTGTCTCTCTGTGTGTTTCAATACAGAGTGGTGGGGAAGGGTAAGAATTTTTCTCAAGAGAGAACACCGATTGCAAGGTAAATTATTCCATTAAATTGATCAATATTTTGGAAAGTGTTAATCTATCAATTTCGAATATTAATTTGGTTCTTCAATAGATGAGTGAAATATAGGTACCTTTTATTAAAGCCCTGGCAGCATGCTAGGCACTGAATTGATAAGGTTGAAGTTGTAGTCCAAAACAGGGCCGGCGAAAGGGGGGTACTACGGTTACAGATGTACCGGGCCCCGGACTTAAGGGGGGGCCCCCTTAAGCCCAGGACCCGGTACACAGCTGTGCCCGTAGTTGTCCCCCCTTGTTGCTGGTCCTGGAGAGCGGGGAAGGGGCGGGGAGGCGGCGCGGCTCTCCTCTGGAGCGGACGAGCGCGCGTGTCCCCGGCAGGAGCAGTGAGCCCGGCCAGCGGCAGAGAGGGCGAGGGCAGGGAGGCTCCGCAGCAAATTAGGGCTTCCCCCGCCGGACGTGGCATCTTGCAGCCGCTGCACCATCTCGCGCAGGTCCAGGGGAGGGGGAAGAGCGCACGGGGGAGGGGGGGAGCAGCAAGGGCGGCTTGCGCCGCTCCCGGGCTCGTGCTCCCGCAGGATCCCGCCAGCCGCTGTCAGCTGGGGGGGGTGGGTGGGAGCGCTGGTTGGGCTGGCCCCCCCTGGCTGGGCTGCCCCCCCCAGCCGCTGTCAGCTGGGGGGGAAGCGCTGGCTGGGCTGGGGGGGCCCCAAACTATCAGAGTAGGGGTCCCCAAAATTTGTCGCCGGCCCTGGTCCAAATTATTTGGTCTTACATAAGTGGCAGCTTGCTGATGATGGCTTTGCATTGTTTTGGCACTGAACTCAAGGATGGAGAAATGCATTGCAATGAGTACCTCTTTGTTCTATTGGACAACATCATCATTCAGTTATTCTCTCTGAAGAGTGCTTATCTTTTTTGCTTACCTTAAGACTTGCCTATACTATAAGGATAACCATGTTTGTTTAAAACTGTTATTGAAACATAGTTTTAAACCAACAATATAATTTCTTGTTTGGACAATAAAAACATGTTACAATGGTTAGGAAATGTTTAGCTAAAACATACTTCCTTAATGTTGGGGTTGACTGGAAAATGGAAAGACTTAAAGAAATTTTTTTTGTCAGCTTTCTGATCAACTCTGCTTAACAGGATTATTTTATTATTAATTATTGTTATTTTATTGGCCACTATGGGAAAAATTTGCAAAAACATCTAAGTCCTATTGATTTTTTCCAATGGAGATTAGGCTCCAGAATAACTGAAATGCTTGTGAAAATTTTACCTCATGTCTATAATATGCCTGGGCCATAATCATTTTACGATAGTATTTAAACATAACTCTTTGTAACATAGGTGGAGCCAAGGTATGGAAAGAAGCAGCAGTGCTCTTCTGTGTTGGATGTCCCTTGCTAAAGCAGCTGCATTCATAGCTTAAGTTTGTACACTTTTTGAGGCAGGGACTGTCTTTGTCCAGTGCTGTACGAAACCGATATACTTTGTGTACATAAGTAATAGAGTCAGTATTGCAAGTCTCTTGCCAGATAATCTGTGATTTATTTTCATTAAAGTGCAAAGACTGTTTTTCCTCATTACCCTGCTAAGCTTTCTCTTTTCAAACTGAAGTTACTTGGAGAGCGGCAGCTTCTCTTGCGTACAGCCAGATGACTGGTGTCATCAGCTGAAAGCGGAGGTCAGACTGCAAAGAGATGACTCAGAACAAGCTTATTGAAGTTGTTTACAAATAGAGATAAAAGCTTCCCCAACCGACCAGGAGTACAACCAAGATCAGGGACTTCAGCTCATGAAGCTTCAGTTCAGTTTTTTTGCCTTCTTGGAGCACCTTGCCAAAGAACCCCTGGCCCTAGGTTTCATATACAGCAGGATTGCTCACACTATCTCAATTTCTGCTCCTGCCCTTCTGACTCTCTGTCTCTGTCTCTCTAAACTAGTCAAACCTGGACTGGATAGATGTTGTCAAATAACAGCGTTTCCAATGGCTGACCCCAGTGGTCCATGAATAGCTGGTAGGTTACACAGGGCTGGTTATTCCTCATTTCTAGCTTCTTCTGCAGGTCTGTAGAAAGAACTAGAAACAAGTACTAACCAGCATAGGCTGCTGCTTCAGAAGAGGAAAGGAAGCAGGAGCCAAATCCTGAAGGTGACAGCCACCCCCTGTGGAGAAGGAACACTGCAGTTATTCCAAGGGGTAAAGGGAAATGAGTAGCAGAGGAAGGATGTACAGAGGGTGAGGAGGGTTAGGGAACAGGACACAGGTGGGAAGGGAAGAGGGAATGAAGAACCAAAAAAAATATCTTTTTGTTATCCAAAAAAGACCATGCTATTGAATTCAAAATGTCAGAAAATGTTTCCATGTGACAATTGCTGTAGCTGTGACAGATGTTGGATGAATAGAATTGTGGGGATTATGAATGTCTGTGGGTCCTAGGGGAGGAGGACGGGAAGGAAGATTAGAGCCACCACCCTAACGTTTCAGGGTCTTTGCTCTCAAGAAATGATACCTGATTTGTCCAGAGACAAGTAGAAAAAATCACTGGGCCAAAAGGAACTTCTCATCAAAATTCCACTCCTAACTCTTACAGTTTTTTACACGTGCCAAGCTATTTAAAAAAATCCATCTTTTATTAGCTATTTTAAAACACATTAGAAAAATCAAGCCGTCTCTCAAGCATCTGGTGCTGACATCAGCTCTTTCCCTAGAAAAGCAATTTCACTTAATTTAAGTTAATATAAAAGAGCATTTGAAATTCCAGTGAAAACCACTGTTCAGGCACAAACATACTGTAGTTCCTTCAGGTCTATTTCATGAGGGAACTGCAGCATCATTTTCAAGAGTCTTACCGGAAGAACTGAAGGTGTCATGGAACTCAATCTTAACATAAAGAAGAGAAAAGATTGTAGTTGTCCTACGTTCTGTTTATATGGTATATTTGGCGTTTCAGGGTGCAGTCATCCTATTAAAACAAGCCAGTTTTGTTCTCTCTACCAAATGTGTTCTAAAGGTTTGGGCTATCTTATTTCTAATGTAGCCCATAATACAAGGAAGAAAATCTATCAAGTAATAGGCTGAACAGACCGCTTCGGGTCTCCATGACTACCTATGGATCTGGCTCTGTGAACAGCTGGTGGGTTGGGTGGGTTCTCCTAGGAGTTCACTGATGCCAAGTGACTGTATCTATGGTTCTATTTCCACACATGTAAAATGAATAATTTTTCATTAGGGAAGTAACTTCAGGAGTGTTTCTGTATGTCACTGTCCAACTTAACACTAATTCTGATTCTTAAATGGTCATCTCTCATCCCTGTATCATGGTGAAGGGGCAGAAGTGCTAAAAGATCCTTTAAGATGCTCTAAAGTGCCATGTATTCTACTATGGATGTCAAAAAAAATTAATCTGTAAATATTATCCTCTACAGTAATTCCAGAACCATGTGGCTCAGGCAGCAAAAAAGAGAACTTCAGATTAAGTCCTGCAGTTTTACTACTACATTGCCTAGCCTTTTCAGTGCTTCAATCTTAGCCTGAATTCTTAAGTGCCAGCATGTTCCTGGTTAATCAATACAAACATTTTTAATTTATTGATGTTGAAAATGGAAGGCCAAATGGTTTCATTAATCCAATTCTATATATATTAAAGTAATCTTATTGATCTGCATGTTTTAATTAAAAATAAGACTCTGAAAGAACACTTTATACTACCGTGGCTCCTTAGTGACCAAATTGGGGAGAACTTCTCTGGTTTAAAATTCTGATGTATAAAGCAATGTTCCTGTTGCTTTATTTGGCAGACAAAAAATTTGGGAAGCCTGGATTTATTGCTTTCAGGCACTGGATTCTAGTCCCCTTCATACACACATAACTTGTAGTAAAATTTGAGTTCTAGGAGTGTCCCTTTACTAACTTGCACTAGTTCAGCTCTACAATTGATTGAAAAATCTCTTAGTTAAGATTGTATCATTAGTTACTGTTACTTCTAGCAGATTGCTTTAAATATATACTTGGTGCGGATTACTTTCATATTGTGTTAAGTGACTTGTGATCTGACCAGACGAGGGAGACAGGAATTCCAGAGTTTTAATTCTACCTCTTTGTAATTCCCTCTCTGACATGAGTCGTATAACCTCCACATTCACCTCACTGTCTGAAAGGGGAGAAGACTACCTAACACAAATGGGAGGTGGTAAAGTTAGCTAAAGGGACACCATCCGCTTGAAATCTAGAATTAATCTAAACAGGGAATGTGCCTTGATTCCACTGATCTTCCAGCAATGTAGCTGAACTGGTACTGGTTAAACTTCAAATGCAGACAAACGTCACTTGCACCTTGGCAGTTTGCTTCCGTTTCAAGCAGTCCAAATTAGAGCTGTCCTTGTCTGCACTGCTCACCTGTCTAAGGTCTCAGTCAATAATCTTTCCTGATTCTGAAAAAAAAATTCCTTTCCAGTTGCTTGAAGAAAGGTTTGCATAAACAGAGAAAAATATATATATTTAAAATACACACACACGACTGTCAGTTATGCCAGGGGTTCTTAATCTTTTTCTTTCTGAGACCGTTCTCCCTCCACCCCCCCATGATGTGGAACTAGTGGGCTGTGGAGTTTTTATAACAACTGTTTTCATGCATATAAAAACTAGGGCCAGCATTAGGGGGTAGCAAGCAGAGCAGTTGTCTTGGGCACCACACCATTAGGGGGCCCTACGAAGCTAAATTGCCCATCTTCAGCTTGAGCCCCAGGTGGCAGGGCTCAGGGCCCGGGCTTCAGCCCCGCAGGATGGGGCTTAATCTCTCCGACCTAGGCCCCAGCTGACTCTTCTGTCCGTTGCTCCTCCAACTGTGGGACCAGGCACCTAACTGAGGAGAAGGAAGAGTTCCTCCTGTGCTTTCACTGCTCCGACTGCTGGAACCTACACAGTGTGGTGGAGAAAGAAGCAAACTTACTGCATGAATGAGAAGCAAAAGGAAAATATAGGGTAAGTGGGATGGACAGGGCCTGAGGTGCAGGCAATAGATAATTCCTGAGTCCTACCATTCCTCTGCTTGCAGCAGCAACTATGAAACCCACAGGCAAAGTGTCTCATCCCCTGTTCTATCAGTTTAGATGGAATAAATGAGCCAAAGACCTTAACCTAATCCAGTTACCGCCCAACATTAAACAGTGTGAAGGTTTGGGGTTGGGTTTATAGAGACTTTAGCCTGCTTAGTACTATGGCACAAACAGCATTAAAGTTCCTTTGATCTGTTTGTTACAGATACAGAAAAGGGGGGAAATTGTTAAAGCACTTGAAATATAAAATATTAAGTAAGGCTTTCATTTTAATAATGTTCCTTGTTCCCATTCTTATGAGCTAGGGAGACAGTTTTTAGAAGAGAAAACCCCCCTTTGTTGGATAGTCTTTTAGAAGGTATTAAAGAAGGTAATTGTTTTTGGGGGAATAGAAGTGTTTTTGAGTTGAGCTGGAGCTGCTATTGCTGCTGTTAGTTTTATTTTATTTTTTATTCCAGGTGGTGTTTGGGATTTAGCTGGAGTCAGTAGAGGTGGCAATGTTATGTTTCCCTCTCCCCGTCCCCTTTTTTGGGGGCCTGGTCTGGTCAGGATGTGTTATAGGATTAGGATGAGTAAGTGGTCCAGGGCCTTAGGAGACATTGTGGGTAGCACCCATGATGGTGAAGATTGCTTCAGTAGTCTGTTTTTCCTATTTTTTTCTTCCAAAATCTGAGTCATTTAAAAAAAAAAGGGGGGGGAGAGGTGGAAAGCAATGGGTGGAATAGCCCTTCCCCTCAATATTTTTGTCCACCCATTAGGCCTATAACATCCAACATGCCGATTTTGGCTCATTAATTTCTGGTTCCACATCTTCTGTTTTTACTAAGCATGATTTCAACATAGTAACAGTCCTTGAATAATGTCAGCATGGCCTTTTTTGTTTGTTTGTTTGGAATAATTTAGTCCCTGTCTGGTTCTCTTGCATCTGTCTGTAATATTCCTATGGAAAGCAACTTGACTTATTTTCCATCAACATTTAGGGTATGTCTACACAGCCGATGTTAAAGCGCTGACGCAGCTGTGTAGTTGCAGTTCCTTTGGGAGAGAACCTTATCCTGTAGGTTATTTTATCATCTTATAAATATAAACTTTTACGTACTTCTTACAGTTAAGATTACAATTAGGGTAAATTTGTAGTCCCAGTTATTACAACATAATCACTTTTTTGTTTGTTTTGTAAACCAGTTCCACATAGGATCAGTCATTTGTTCATAAAATCACAATGACAAAGAAAATCCTTATTTTAATTTGAGGATATAAAGAAAGAAGGGGGGACTACTTGGCTATATTTTTTAAGTTTTCAAATTACTTATTCCAGAATTGGTTTTTGCAAGTATTATTCAGTAGTACAAAATTTACAGTTAAACTTCTTAGATGTTAACAAAGCTTAAGAACTTACAACTTGTTTTATTTGTGGCTAAAACAAAACCTAAAACTGCTGCTGCTGTATGTTTGTAAGATGTTTAAGAAAAACCCATCTTTTATTACTACTTTGGCTGTATTCCCAGGATGGGCAAAAATAGAAAATACGTCCCTTGTTTTTGCTGTAAAGCTGTGCATTTACATAAACTATTACAATTTTATGCATAAGTGGTTAAGCTTGCTTATTTGGAGAAAAACTTTAAAAAGAAGCAACAAAATGATGTTTTTTTTAACCACTTCTGCATGCATGAGCCATTTGTGATACTCAAAGGTGGCAAAAACAAAAAGGAGAAAATTTTTGTTTTTGACAATTTAAAAACCCCTAAAACAAAACAGAATAATCCCCAAAAAGTTCAGAGTTGCAAGAGTCCTTGATTCTGGTGGTTTGAGTCAGTCAGTCTGCAATAGCAGGCCTGAATTTGCTGGCATTTTGTTAACAAAGGAGAGTTACCCAATGTGTTATTTTAATAGAAGTCTGTATTAGCAACATAATTTTCAAAATATAGAACACTTCATTTTTACCACTTATGATTTTGTTAAAAACACTTTTTCCCCATTGAACTTTAAAAATTTATCAATCACAAAAACGACAAACGTCAAAATCAAATAAAAAATGAATAAAACTTTTTAAAAAAAGAACTTTAAAACAATTAACCTTCTCCTTTATAAAGGCAAAAACATAGTTTGCTTTACATTCTTATCTCAAGTTCAAAACATTTAAGGATTTCATAACCAGCTTTGAAAACAATTGGCAAATTGTCTGCAAAGGTATCCGCTTCTGAGTATGTATTAACCCTTTAAGCCATACATTGGGTGCCAAAAATGTTGCATTCATTTAGATGGAATAAATGAGTCAAAGGTATTAACATAACCCAGTCATTGTCCAACAGGGTTAAACAATGTCTGGTATACAGAGACCTCAGCCCGCTTTGTACCAGGACAAACATGCCATTATCAATCCTTTTAACCTTTTATTAAAGATATAGAAAAAAAGGAAAAACAGTTAAAGCATTTGCAATGTAAAAGTAAGGCAACATTTCTTGTTCCTTTTCCCTTTAGCTGGAGAGAGGTTAAGAAGGAAAATCCTCTTTGTATTACAGTCTGACTTGCATGGTATCAAAGATGGGAATAACTGTCCTATTGGGGGAAAAGAAAGAAAGATAGTTGAGATGAACTGATGCTGTTAAAGGGCTTGTCTACACTACTGGACAAATCTATGGGCAGTGATTGATCTAGCAGGGGGTCCTGTATAGATGCGATAGACGACACTCTGCAGTCCCGTCGACACACCACAGTGAAGACACCGCGGTAAGTAGATCTAAGTACGTCAACTTCAGTTACATTATTCACATAGCTGAAGTTGCATAACTTAGATCAATTTCCCCCACCCATAGTGTTGACCAGCCCAAACTCTCATCCTGTTTCATCCCAGGTGATGGTTGGGATTCAGCTGGAGATAGTAGACGTGGTGTTGTTGTCTGAGTCCCTCTCTCTGGCTTGGTCTGGTCAGAACATCTCTTACGATTAGGCAGAATTATGAGGTGCCTTACTTTTACATTGCAAATACTTTAACTGTTTTAACAGTTAAAACCTCAATGTTAAAATTATAGTGTGATGCGAACAGGCAGTAGTCAGGAAATTCAAAGAAACATAGTTTATAGTGTTTCATGTAGTCATTGAATTGGAACAGAGAAGGCAGTTAACTAAGGTAAATGTGGTAAAAAGACTAACCTGTGTCTATTGCAGTTTCACATCTATGTAACATTAATATTCTGGTGGCAATTCCACTCCATTACCTAAAACAAATCTAACAAAATAACCTAGTTCCATCTCTCAGCTGCTACATAAACTGACATTTCACATTTCAGTGACTCATTGCTTTAGCCCCAGTACTGAAATTAGTTATGTAAGAGTGGCATGCTTAAGTACTTAAACTAAATAAAATAAGGCCTTTTTATCATCAGACATAATGCAGAGGCATAGATTTTATTTTTTTTCTAATCTGCAGCTGCTTGGCTTGAAGATAACAGGAACAGGGTAACAGCTTTTGAGGGGAATATGGGAAAGGAAAGACTTTAAAATGGTTCACAGCCATTTCTTTCATTCTGCATATTTTGTAAGCTATGTATCCTAGCTACTTGAAGGACCTGGTTAATTGTACAGTCCACTTAAATTGCAGCTTCTAGTTCCTCTTTTGGATAGAGGATCTAGAAGATGCACAAATCATCCCTCTTGAGTTAGCAGGCTGGACTGGTGTGTGTTGTTTTTTTTTTAAACCCTCTTTTTTTTTTTTTTAAAGGCAGTGACTTATTTTGCTAAAGTAAGTAGCTCTTTAACAGCAGGTGCCCCTTTTCAGACAATGTTGTCCTGTGACAATGGTAAAGAGTCAGGGATACTGTTTTCTAACACAGAGTATGGAACTTTTTAGCAGAATAAGGAAAATGGTAATTCTAGAACAGGGGGGAGTACAACAACGCTATGTTGCAATCACTTTCAAAGTTGCAAATTTTGTTCTGCATCAGAATGCAAATGTTTCAAAAGTTTTAAAGAAATGGAATTGTCTATGTCCATTTTGGAAAGAAAAGATCAGGATTTTGATTACTCTCTCCCCTCCCAGAAGTAACCAGAGTTCAACCTAGATCTCAGAAATCTTCCTGTTGTAATTGATGATGTCTCCATGAAACATCTTGGCTTCAATCTAAAAGCATATTTTGGCACAAATGTTCTGACAAGCTTTAACTGTACTGAGCTAAACTAAGCAGTGACTTTGCTTTGTAAAATATAGTATGTAATGGTCTACAAATTTAAAAAACCCTCCACAGATTTATGCTTGTCTGCTGCAGGGGAGAGAAAACCGTGCATATGGGAATCTTATCAAAAGAAAAACTTTTTTGATATGTCTGTGGGAAATCTGCTATCACGTCTTATAAATCTTCTCCCAGGCTTATTTCTTATATATTTGGACCTAATTACACGCGCACCGCTTCTTTTCTCCTTTCCTCCCCTGCTCCTTTAGTACCATGACTACATGGTACTAAATATGTAAAGTTGTTTGAGTTCAACACCATAAAAAATTGGTAACAGCTCTTTTTATTAAGTAATAAGTTGCAACAGGATGTGGTGGTGCTGTTTAGGATCGCCACACCTATGCTGTGCTGCGACACAGTGACTTCATTCACCATTAAGTGTGGTGATTATTAGACAGCTAATCACCACACCCTGGAGTATTTTATTGCTATTATAAAGTGTCTTGGTTAAAGGAAACACTAGTACTTCGAAGGGAAAAATGCTAACTTTTCTCTTGAAAATAATCCAGTCCAGGATGATATAATTTAAAGATTACTTAGACTGAAATACTTATTGAGCATATTGTGTGTGTGTAATGTAATATATATATATTGCTTTTTCCACTTAGTAATGTGCCACATTTTCATAACACCCTAGTAAAAGAACAATCCCAGCTCTTATGCTTAGTGCTTATAAGCTTTGTGTGAGGATTGTTTAAGGTCCCTCCCTCTGTTCCCCCAACATTACTTGGGTGGTGGTTTGGGTTTTTTAATTTGTTTGTTTGTTTTTTCACTAGTGCTCGACAAAGCCTTGGCATAAGGAAAGATTAGTTTCCTTAGGGTCATATCAAACGTCTCTTTTAATTAGTTCCAGAAGGCGGTATAGGTCACTTGGCTAGAAAATGAAGATAAAATGTAAAAATTCATGAAGGCAGTTTCTGTTGGAAGTTACAGAAGTTGGAAGTCGCAATGAAGGGCTTCTGCACTGAGGGGACATGTACAAGCAGGGATGCATCTAGTTTGTTTTCTATAAAGAGACATTCTCTGGAGCCATTGACCACATATCCTAGCCTCTCCCTTGGTCTCCAAAACTGTATGAGGAGAACTCCTAGCTGGAACCAAATACGTACAAGACTTTGTAAATACAAGTTTGAGCCAAGCTCAGTGCTAGTGGTAGTGACCGCAGCTCCAACAGCTTCAAATTTAACTTCCCACTTGGACCTAAACTGCTCAGTTTTGCCTCTGTTGCACACGTAATACCTAATGCTGCTACTCGAGATACCACATGCTCTGTTGTGGGGTGGAGATGGTGGAAAAGATGGCTAGATCCTGACTTCCCTGCTCATTTAATTCTGTTCTCCAGTAGTGGGACTTTGAGGACAAAGGCACCTCATGCTCTCCTTCTTGACAACTGCATGCCACCCCTCATCACCAGTGGGGCAGAAACTTCCTATTTGAGAGGAACATTTCAGGCAGGGACCATGAGGTGTCTCAGAATCTGTCCCTTGGATATTTTGTGTGGTGATACCACTTGTTCAGTTGGTTCATATCTCTCTTCAGTCACTGCATGGTTCCTCATTTCCTAGTAGCTGCCTATGGGCATGCTATTCGCGTAGCTGAAGTTGTGTATCTTAGGTCGACACCCTTCCCCCCAGGGTAGCCCAGCCCTTAAGAGACCCACAAAATTAGGGGCAACCGAAGTTTAGGTTCCATGAGACACCAGAGTGTATGTGTAACCTAACAGCATGCATGGAATTGAACACAAAATCTCTCTCTGTCCCTGTGTAACGCTGTCAGGCGTGCAACTTCGTTAGAGTCCTTTGTTTGAACATTGCAGTGCACAGAAAAGAGACATAACTGTTAAGTAGCTAAATGTACCACTATCTGAAACTGCAATAGCCCGTAGTCCTCCCTCACCCTCTGGAGTTTAGAGCCTCATTTTGTTGTATAGACTACTGCCTGAGCAATCCAGAAGAGACACTGCCGAACTCCAGAAGTAGCAACACCCACTTGCAATTTTTCCATCCTTCCAGCGAAGGTAAGTGTATTAGGGCTCAGCATGGACTTCTGGGACTTGAGCACATACTTAAGTACTTTGCTGAATCTGGACCTACATGATCCAGGACCTACCTACTGCAAAATGAAGCCTTCAGCTTACTCTGAGACAATGATAAACTATTATGCCCTGCAAATACCAGAACTGTGGCTGAAAAAATATCAGACCTCCATCTAAGGCATTTGTAAACGCAGCCAAGCCTGCTGGAGGGAACTGGATTAGAAACATTCACATAATTATTTTAGAAGGAAAAACTTCTTCAAAACTGTCTAAGGATGGACCATATTAAGACATTTAAGCAACTTGATTGCAAAATTATTTACACTGATGATTTCCCTTTATTATCATTGTGCAAACTGGCTAATGCAAACCAGCTGCAAGTATTTTGCCCCCAAATAGGAATGGGTTTAAAAAACCATTTAATATTGGCTCGTATCAAGTGTAAAAAAAATCATAAAAGTTAAATGCATAAAGAGTTTGACCATCCTACTGCCCATGCAGGATGGCTTTCTATAGCCTATATTTCAGTCCATTGTCCCATCTTATATAAAATATATAAATGGAGATATACCAATCTCCTAGAACTGGAAAGACCTTGAAGGTCATCGAGTCCAGTCCCCTGCCTACACTAGCAGGATCAAGTACTGTCCCCTGACAGATTTTTTGCCCCAGATCCCTAAATGGCCCCCTCAAGGATTGAACTCACAACCCTGGGTTTAGCAGGCCAATGCTCAAACCACTGAGCTATCCCTCCCCCCCATCCTGTTCAAAATGACTCAGGATGGGGATCTCACAGCTTCTCTTGTGAGACTATTTCACAACTCACTAAATCTGTTGTATAGAAACTTTTTTTTTCTAAACTGAATATGTTTGAAGTTTGTGGGAGTGGGAAGTGACTACGTCTTGAATGAGAATGTGGTCAAACTGCCCCTTCAATTCTACACCAATGTTAAAAACTGGGGGGAAGGAGGAGGGGGGGAAATCTGGACACTTCAGTTTCTCCTAAATCAGTGTTGTAGAAAAAGGAAGGGACATGATGCTAGGTGGAGAGATACCATCTAAAAAATTCTGCTATGATGTCTTCCTATTGCAATAAATTAGTCTCATTTCAGGAGGGGCTTGACAGCATGACAAATCATAACTTGGTCTCATTATAGTACTCTTGTGGTTTTTCAGTAAACTGATCACTGCAGCCAAAACTCTGCTTCAGTTGATGAAGTGTGGAATATAACTTCTGTAGCTCTCTCATTCATCTTGTGTTTCCTGCTATCCTCCCTAAGAAACTTAATCGGGAGGAGCATGCTAACTTTGACATTACTGATATCGGTGTCAGTGATCACTTTCACTTATTCATTCCCTGGCTATAAAATGGAGTATGGAAGCCAACCCATATTAGCTGTGCAAGTTTGGTTTACTTTATCTCTAAAAGAATTAGACTTTTCTTACAAATAGGATATGATAGCAATCATTTCTTAAGGTGGGATGTGCATGGAAAAAGTGGAATCTGACAGTCTCCATATCAGTTCTCTGCAAGAGGAGAATACTTACAACTCGGTGCCAGCCGGGGTGAGTGCTAGTGTAGACCAGCTGCTGTTACCTTGACTGCTGTCTAGACTTTCTTTGAGCTTACTAAAATGATGTGATTAAAATGCCAGCGCCTAGTTTCATAGCAGTCCCCTCATTGCTAGCATGTCTAGTCTAGATTTTTGGCCGAGGTCTAGTAACAAGGCCCCCAGACTTGGAAAAGTTATCTTGGTAAAATTTAGCTCTTCCATAGTGCATTACAGGTATAGATCTCAAAGTACTTGACTAAGAAAGACGCCTATTAGCACCATTTTACAGATGGGTAAACTGAGGCACAGAGGTGCCAGTCTGCTAAGCAAAGTCAATAACGGCATAGGGAATAGAACCCAGGTTGTTTTATGGTCCAATTTTCTAATCACTGGACTTTACTGACTATCTGTAATGACTGGGGATTTGAATGACTACCCTTAATTAGAACAAATCTAAAATCTCTTTGAAGAATGCTATGTACTGATGTGGATGACTACCCTTTCCTCCCCACCCTCCCCCAATACGGTAGAGCCTGTACGAGAAATGTGTATAGTATAATATGAGACAGATTGATTATGAAGCTAATTCTTGGCAAATGTCTCTTCACTTAAGCTTTTAATGCTCCATAACCGTGTATTGTAGAAATTCCCACAACTACGACCATTAAGGTTAATTTAAAGCTTTCAACCTGAATTTTTTTAAAGTGTTCGGTTACTCCTTATTTATTAATCAGTAAGGCTACATCCCCGGAGAGCAATAAAAAAAAAATCAATGTTACTATTCTTTGGCTACAGTAAAGCATTAAATGGGTTCTTTTAATGTATACGCGAGTGTGGCTATAAACTGCTTGAACACTTTTTACAGAAGAACAACCCCTTTTGCAGCTAGAAATACTAGAGAAATGGAATATTTCTGAGCTGAGGAAAAGCAAAGTGTCATGGGATTGCTTATGAACTGTTGACTCTGCATCTCATCCTCCAATTTGTCTCTTCCCTCCCCAAATCAACAGATTTTAGGGTACTGTAAGTGTGCAGTGTGTATGCACAGATAGGATGTCCTCTTCTCCCTCTTCCACTTGTCTTAAGCCCTGCCAAGTTCATCAAGTTACTTGCCTAAGAGCTTGTCTACCCTACAGGGGAAATTCGATCTAAACTACACAATTTGAGTTGCGTGAATAGCGTAACTCAAATTGACATAGCTTAGATTTACTAGCCACAAGGGTCCACCCTATGCAGTGTCGATGGTAGGTGCTCTCCTGCCAATTCCCCCTGCTCTTCTCAATCGGGTGGAGGACAGGAGTCAACAGGAGAGTGATCTGCAGTTGATTTAGCTCTCCCCCGCCCCTCCAATAGAAGTAAAACTATGCCTATGCTCAAGGGTTCTCCCCCGGCCCAGAGTCCCCATCCCCCCACTCGGCCCTGGGTTTTTTTATAGCATGTTGAGGGGGTCCTCCGCAAGAAAAAAGTTGAGAACCCCTGCTGTAAGGCCTGGGCAGGTAGCAAAGGCAGAAGACAGAGTAGTCTGGGCTGACTCCTACTATGCTAATATTTTCAACAACCTATATGAAAGTGAGGGCTTCCTGGTCTTGCCCACAGAACTAAGGAACTGTATCCTTCTCTGCTCCTGGCAGACGACACGGGAATCTCTTTCTGCAGTAGGTCTGGGATAGTCTTTTCCCAGCAATAGGGAAGCAGCATGACAGGAGGTTAGATAAGAATTGGTGCTGGTTCGTGGGGGGAGGAGATGTTCACGTGGGGTAAATGTGTGATTTATTTATTTTAATACACCCTTTGTCCTAAAGCATTTGTCAGTCTTCCTTACATCCCTCTGGCTATGACTCCTGCCACATGCTTTATCCTTCCACAGGCAGGATAGAATTACAATCTTTTCTGTCATAGCTACAGGTGTGGATAGGGTACTTGTGTTAGGATTGTGGGGGGCTGACTGCGGACAAGAGAAACTCTCTCCTAGGCAATTCTTGCACCTCCTATAATGCTTGCAGGAAGACTTCAGCAAGGGCTCAGCATTACCTATAAATATTTAGGTTGGGCGATCTAAATCTGAGTTCGTATTTCTGTACTGATAACACATTTCAGCATCTTGTGCTGCAAGATAAGACCAAAAGACTTGGCATGAAAACAGCCCTGGGCCTAAGATGCAGGGGAGCAAAGGAAAACCGTAAATCTGGCAAATATAAGGGCCACTTCACCTTGCTATTTCCATTTGCGAAAGCAGTTCTTAGGTATGCGGGTTAAGGAAAACGCATGGGTTTCTGTGGGTGAGAATTTGAAAGGATCTCAAACTACACAAATAAATAAATACAACTTAAAGGATTTGTCATTTTACATTCTGCAGGGAAGAGGCATTATCTAGTTGTGCTTAAAGTGTTGGGAGATGTAAGTTCTGTTCCAGACTCTGTTATATTCTTTGTTATGCTTGGCGATCATTCAACCTGTCTGTGCCTTGAGAAACTCTTCTTTTACTAAGAATATCGATCCACCTTTGAAGCAGTTTGTAATATCAGGTGAGAGGCACTATAAGAGTGCAAATAAATGTTCTCTGACAGCAAAACACATACCATGTACCCATACGCATGGACACTTAGTTTTGATTTTGTTTTTCCTTTTTAAGCTCAGACATGATAAAATCTTGGCAGCAAAGCAAACCCAGATGAACTGCATTTTGTATGCTGTGCAAAAACTAGATTAACTCTTCCTCCGCTGCTCTGACTGGCTAGCTGTATATTTTTCCATGGCATGGGTTTCTTTATTATTATTGTTTTAACTACAGTTAAAACAATTACTTTTTCAAAAGATTTGGGGTCATGGATAATCAGACAAATATCCGCTCCCAGAGTGATGCTATGGCCGAAGAGTTAATTTGATCTTGGGATGCGTAAACGGGGGAATCTCAATTAGAAATAGAGAGGTTATTTTACCTCTGTATTTAGCACTGATGCGACTGCTGTTGGAATCTTGTGTCTAGTTCTGGTGCCCACAACTCAAGAAGGATGTTAATAACTTGGAGAGGGTTCAGAGAAGAGCCACAAGAATGATTAAAGGATTATAAACCATGCCTTAATGGTGATAGACTCAAAGAGCTCAATCTATTCAGTTTACCAGCGAGAAGGTTAAGGAGTAACTTGATTACAGTCTGTAAGTGCCTATATGGGGAACAAATATTTAATAATGGGCTCTTCAATCTAGCAGAGAAAGGTATAACTGGATTCAATGGCTGGAAGTGGAAGCTAGACAAATTCAAACTGGAAACGAGGCACACATTTTAAGGAGAATACCTAACCATTGGAAGAAGTTACCAAAGTTTTGTGAGAGTCTCCGTCACTGACAACTAGAACAACATCCACTCTTGATTTAAAAACAGGAATTATTGTGGAGAAGTTCTGTGGCCTGTTATATACAGGAAGGCAGACTAGATGATCCCTTCTGGACTTGGAATCTATGAATTTCAATTAGCTGTGTAAAATGAGTTGTCAAACAGCAGCTGTGTGCCATCACACACGTGGCTGTAATTTGCTGGTGGGTTAATATTTTGGGTGGTTTTTGGTTTTTTTTTTTTTTGGGGGGGGGTAAAGTATTTTTAAGAAGTCATGTTTTATAGAGTCAGGGTCTGAGAAATCCACTCTCCCCCAAAAGTACTTGGGTGAAAAGTGCTAAAAGAACTAAAATGATCTCCAACAAAATAGGAAGTTTTCCCATGTACATGTCACATTATTAAAGCTCTTCCGCACATAAATGACCATGGTTTGGGAATTTACAGAGACTCTATATCAGGGGTCTCAAACTCAAATGACCACGAGGGCCGCATGAGGACTAGTTCATTGGCCCGAGGGCCGCATCACTGACACGCCCCCCTCGCTGCCCCCGCCCCTACCCCCACCCCTTCCATGAGGTCCCACCCCTACCCCGCCTCCTCCCCTGAGCGCGCAGCTCCCAGCTCCTCGCCCTGACAAATAAGGCATTGAATTTTCTCTTTTACCGCTGTGAAAAAATATAAATTCTCCCATTTGTCTTGGAAAAAACTCTTTTCTCCCATGAATGTTCTTTTTTTTTTTGTGATAAAGTCATTTCCAAGCCGTTTTAATCAAATATATTCACTTAATAATGCACCTCACTCAAAGGACCAAACAGGAACTTAGATCTACTTCTATTAAAGCACCTTCCTGGACGGGGCTGCACTCACGCTCCACTCTTGCTCTGCCTCTTCCAACCTCTTCCCTGTCCCCTTCAAACCCCTTCATCAAAGTTCCCACCCCAACTCCGCCCCCTCCCTGCCCCTAGTCCAACCCCTTCATCAAAGTTCCCACCCCAACTCCGCCCCCTCCCCGCCCCTAGTCCAACCCCTTCATCAAAGTTCCCACCCCAACTCCGCCCCCTCCCCGCCCCTAGTCCAACCCCTTCATCAAAGTTCCCACCCCAACTCTGCCCCCTCCCTGCCCCTAGTCCAACCCCTTGCCCAAATCCCCGCCCCTTTCTCCCCCTCCTCCCCTGTTCAGGAGCCCGCTCCTGGCCTCTCCCTCCCAGAAACCGCTAAGCTGCCAGAGAACTGCCTGACCATAAGCAGAGCTGTGGGGAGTGGTGCATGGGTTAGAAACACGTGGAGGAGTGGGGCGGGGGGAGCTTGGCGGGGGGGGGGGCGCGGGAGTTTTTTTTGGGGGGGGGGCCGCGCGGGAGCTTGGCGGCAGGGCAGTGAATAGGGAGCTTGGCGGTGGGGTGGGGAGAGCATCGCGGGCCGCAGGGAAGGGCTTTGTGGGCCGCATGCGGCCCGCGGGCCGCATGTTTGAGACCCCTGCTCTATATTCACAACCTGGCAGAGATCTTGTATGTTGTGTGGATCATTTCTTTGGCAGGGGAATGAGGCAGGGAAAGAGGTTGCTTTGGGGGAGAAAGGAGATAGCTTAAAACAAATGCTGGCAGAACTAACCTAAACCCTACTAGTAATTGTTTCAGTCTTAATTTTAACCTGGGACTATGTGTCTGAAAACTAGATTAGCCTCTTTTTAAAAACAAAAAAGACAAACAAAAAAACTAGCAGTTACAGAAAACAAATCTTTAAAGTAGTTAACCCAGCTCCTCTTAAAAGGTGAAGAAGGTCAGCACAAGCATGTATAACACACAAAATAGGACTGTGTGTATTTATTAAGAGGACCAACAAAGGGGTGAATTTCACCCAAAGATTTGCCTCCCCTCTCCCTGAAGCCTCAATAACCAGACTACATTTGAATAGATCTTCTTAATTGTTCAGCAGCTCCAGCAGCAGCTCCATCCAACTCTAAGGAAAAGAACCTCTTTAAATGTCCTTCCAAATGCCAGGCTTCATTCTTGCTAAAGCTTAGAGGGGTTTGAGGGGAAGAGAGAAGTGGAACATCCAGCTCTTTCCCCAGTGAGTATCTGAATCTAATTCCTTCATTTCCAAAGGGCTACATCCCTTCAGTCTTTAAAAAACACAAAATACTTACTTAGTGCTTTTGGAGCTCTGAGAGGTGAGTTCTCACTTCTCCTCCACTTTCATGACCCTGAACACACTTATGAAAGGCATAATTGAAAGCCCTAGTTCGGGAAGTTAGGCCCACGCAAATGTGGAATCAGGCTCCCTACCCGAGTGTTGACGACTATGAAGAATTGAAAATTTGGCTACCATTTGTAAGTGCAGACTTCTGCTTTTTAATCTGCCATTCTAAAAACAATCTTGCATTATTTTATGGATATGATCTGCTCAGCTGCAGCTGCTTGTCTTCTAAGGCCTAAAACTAGGTAGTTAGTAACAGAGTTATGAACACCAGAATTACAAACTGACTGGTCAATCACATACCTTGCTTGGAACTGGAAGTACACAATCAGGCAGAAGCAGAGACAACAAACAAATAAATAAAAAATAAGCCGGTACGGTACGTGTTAAACTACTAAAAATATAAAGGAAAAATAATTTAAAAAAAAAAAAGATTTTACAAGGTAAGGAAACGTCCTGTGCTTGTTTCATTTCAATGAAGATGGTTAAAAGCAGCATTTGTCATCTGCATAGTAAAATTTCAAAGCTGTATTAAGTGAATGTTCTGTTGTAAACCTTTAACTTGTTACAAGTTACAAAGGACTTCCATTCCCAAAGTGTTTGTAACTCTGAGGTTCTACCATATCTCCCTACTCCAGATGTTTGCTTAGAGAGGTGTATTGCGTGGAGTGGGAGTGGACTGAAGTGTGGGAGAACAAATGTTGCAACCCTAGTCACTTAAAACCCAATGCTATCCCAACTATTCATGAACTCACTGGTCCCTTTCCTTGCATAGTTTCCAAAAGAAAAGCATACCCATACTGGCATGCAAT
Organism: Sternotherus odoratus; assembly: GCA_032164245.1. Classification (NCBI taxonomy): domain Eukaryota; kingdom Metazoa; phylum Chordata; order Testudines; family Kinosternidae; genus Sternotherus; species Sternotherus odoratus. The sequence goes on from JAVMKO010000015.1 coordinate 13,186,223, forward strand.
CTAGTTATGAAGGTCAAATTACAACATGAGAACTGTCAGTAGTTACAGACTGGTTTCTACTGGATACTTGAACCTTATGCCAGACCTGTTTTAATATATCCACTAGTGGCTAGCAAACTTGTTGTTCTTGGATCCTCTGATTTCTCCCTCCTCCTCCTCCCCCCCCCCCCCCCCCCAATACAAGCTGTAATATCTTGGTTTATTTTGTTATATTGGCAAGAAGGGAAAACTACCATTTTCAGTGGTTTGGAAACTGAGATTCTTAAAATAGTCATTCCGCTTCTTGCTGAAAGCCAGACTTCTTAAATCATGATGGAATTTTGCTATTAATAAAGTAGGTTATGCTCAACATAAAATTAGCTGTAGTTAATATCACTTCAAAGTAAAAAGCTTCTAGTAATTTACTACTGATGTTCTGAAATGTTCTATTTTTACACCTCTGAAAGCACAAAAATGAAAGGCAGAGCCGGCCTTTGTGACCCAGAAAGTCTGGAATGGAACCTAGTGACCAATCAGGAGAACAAAATTTGCAGGACAGATACTGTACTTGATAGCATGTCCTTTGCACCATAAATTTGAAGGCAAGCGTTAAGGGTGCTTACACATCTTTCTGGGCCTGTGGGCTCTAGCACCTAGTCAACCCCAATAAACACTGATGTGTGACTCAACCAAAAGGATGATTTAGTAGGATTGGCAGAAAATGTCTGCCAATATCCTAGGCTTCATGGCTTAATCTGATAACTAAGAATACAGTTCCTTGCATGACCCTTAGGAGGCAGTTCAAAAGGTTTTTAATATCTGGGCTGCTCCTTCTTAGTCCTTCCCTTTGCTAAAGGTATCTAAGTATCTGGCCCCCTGACATCCTGTACATTATTGGCCTGGCTTTTCCATGCTGATGCAGCAGTTCTGTAAAGTTTATCCTCTGTTCTCCATCTCTGCTTGACTTGGTGTCCAAATTCGGGGCAGTTGTTCCAGCTCAAAGCTCCATTGACTTCAAATATTCTACTCCCGTCCAGATACTCTGCTCACTGGCGCAGTCCTAACCAACAGCCCTCCCAAGTGCCATGGAAATGTGTCTCAATTCAGCAGGCCCATGATCCTCCTGGGGTGGAGGGAGGAAAGCTGCAAATTTGCTAGCTTGCATGTTCACTGGGGTTTTATGGCAGGGAAAACCTGCAGGATAGTTCCAAGTAACTCATGGAACTGAGATGGGAGTGTGGGAGTAGAAGGTAGAGAGTGAAGAGACTTGCGATTGGAGGAGTGGAGCCAGCAAAGGAGAAGGAGTGCCAGAGAACTTTGCCAGAAGCCCCCAAATGTGAACAGAGTATTCAACTGGGACTTGAGACTTGTTTTATTTCCATGACTCTGTGTCACTGACCTAATGTAATCTTGGAGAAATACAAATGAGCAGATTTTGCTCTTTTCTTGGGAATAAGAGCTTTGTTTCAGGAGAACTAAATTATCTTGGGATTGAAATGGCTTGAGTAATGCAAATTTAGTATAATTTTGTCTTTAAGGATGCTGGTGAAAGAATAGGTGGGAAAGTAGAGATCTACTAAGAAACCTTAGTAGAAGGACCCATTTTAAAGGAGATGTAGTCTGGCCTTTTGCAGCTGTAAATGCAGTATGACACCCTCTATTTATGGTTCAGAAATTCTGCTCTTGGGACAGTCATTTGACCAAATGAAACACAATTTACCAGTGAGTCCCCATTTCAGAAGGAAAACCTGTTAGAGCAGTGATTTGATTTGAAAATAGCAGGCACAAAGCATACTTTCTCTTTGCAGCATATAATCATTCTGTTACAGAGGTGGGCAAACTACAGCCAACAGGACCACCCTGCCCGGCCCTTGAGCTCCTGGTTGGGGCAGCTAGCCCCCAGCACCTCCCCTACCATTCCTCCTCCCCCACAGCCTAAATGTGCCATGCTGCCAGCGCTCTGGGTGGCATGGCTGGTTCTGGCTGGGCCATGTGGCGGCTGCTGCTCTGAGCAGCATGGTAAGGGGGTGGGGAGTGGGGTGGGTTGGATAAGGGCCAATGGGTTTTGGGGGGCAGTCAAGGAGCAGGGGGCAGTTGGATGGGGTGGGGTGGTCAGGGGACAGGAAGTAGGGGGGTTGGATAGGGGGTAGGGTCCTGGTGTGCAGTTAGGGGCAGGGGCTCTAGGAGGGGGCAGTCACGGGGCAGAAAGTGGGAGAGGGCAGGGGCCAAGCTTTTTCAAGGAGGCACAGCCTTCCCTACCTGGCCCTCCATACAGTTTAGCAATCCCTCTGTGGCCCTTGGGCCAAAAGTTTGCCCACCCCTGCTTTATTACGTACCTGTTATGTTTGGAACTCTGTAATAGTCACAGCCTATAAAAATGAAGTTGGCCGCAGTGGCCAGCCTTTCAAAGCTATGGACAAATCAGAATAAAGAGATTTCCTTTCCCAGTCCCCCAAACCTCTTGAGGATAAACGTCCCCACTGAAAAGGCTGAAGTTGTCCTCAGTATTAATGAATGTATACGCTTGAAACAGTTCTCTGAAAATCTTTGCAGTGAGAACAAATATGTTTCTGCCTGGTATATAATATCACCATGTATTTGTTACAGTAGCCTACTGAAGATCCACCAGGCTAGGTACTGTCCAAACACATAGTAAGACAATCTCTGCCTCAAAAAAAAATAATTAAAAAAAAAATAGTGAAAGCGTTGGAGAGATGAAGTTTTATTGCTATTTTATGGTTAGGGAACTAAGGGATAGTAGGTAACTTGATCAACACTAAATAAAATCTGCCAGAACAGTGAATTTAACCCAGAGTCCTAATCCAATTCCTGAATTTAATTTGCAGAGGGTGTAGAGGAAAGAAACTCCCTTGAAGAGAGGTTCAGGAGCATCCTACTTTGTATCCTCTTTCTATAGGACGGGAGGCATATTCCAAATATAAAACATTTGCTCTTCAAGGCTTTTTGAACTTGGGATAAAAGTCAAGCCTGAAAGGAGTGAATTAAAGGTATCCAGAGTGAGATTCCAAAGCAGAGGAATTCTGGATGGGTGGTTAGCAATCTATTTATCCTCTCAGTGGAGAACTGAAGATTTTGAATGAAGTGCTTGGAATGGAATAGATTCCATTGGTGAACTTTTTGCCTACATAATTTTTCCCTCTTGCTTGCCCAGTGAACACAAACCATGTAAACATTGTGATGTCATCCATTATCATCACTGGATTCCATTAGGCATTCAGAACCACTTACAAAGATTCTAGCAAAAAAACATTTATACCTGGCAACAATTTGTTTCCCATTTAACTGAAATGCTGTCGTGTGTACTTTCAGCCCTCTTATCCCTCGTCTTAAAGATGATCTTAAACACCTTCATTTTAGAGGTAAGCTACAATTTGTCAGTTTTGTAGAAGAGTAAAGCCTTTTTTCTAAAATGTAGATGTCAGACATCCCATGTAAGTGAAAAAGCTAACAGGTCCTGTTTGGCTTTTAGGGCACACATTTAATAGGTTACAGTATGGAAAATCTTGACTTTTAAAAAATACCAAGTCTCTCTTACATTATTGTAGGGAAGAATATTAAATAGCAAATAAACCGAAATAACTCTGTACTTATGATGATCCAGGGCCCACATCCTGTAGACCTAGAGGGCACATGCAAGAGTTCATGCATTTTTAAGGCTAGAAGGGCCACTGTGGTCATCTAGCCTGACTACGTGGATAACATGAGCCAGAGGTATCCCTCTGGTGGACCTATGCACTTGAGGTTGTGTGTTAAACTCTCTTCTGATGCAATTTGATTTGGAGAGGGTAAAACACCACAAGTGGCCCCAACACATGTGAAATGACTACACAAATTTAAAGCCGTATTAAATTTTTTGGGGCCTAAACTTGACAATGCCCCCTTTTAACGTTGTTATTTATATTGCGCTTTACAACAGGTAAAATATGCTAAACAAAAGCCAAGATCCCTGCCCCGAAGAACTTACAGTCTAAAGGCACAGGCGGGTACAGTACAGTGATCAGAGGCATGAGGACGTTATCGCTGATACACCATGTGGAACAGGTGGGTTTTTAGAAGGCGGGTTGAAAAAAGAGAGGGAGGGCCCGGTTATACTCACTGGGTGGCTGTTCCAAGCATAGCAAGTGGCATGAAGGATCAGTTGGGAGGAGACCGAGTGCCCAGAAAGGGGCTTGGGCCATAGAAGATGGTGGACAGAGGGTTTATCTCTTTTGGAGTGATCAACTTCCCTTAGAGGACTGCTGTGACTGACTGTCGCTCATCCAGGTTCAGAACGTTAGGTGTGTGCAAAACAAACATTCTTCCTTTGCAGCAAGAAATAGAAACAGTTAAATGTATAGAACAGTAAGTACACTTCGCTGGCATGCAGTGTTTTAAAAATAAAACGAGGCAGCACATGGTGCCGAACCAGGAGTCGTGATCATCTTCAGCATTTACTTGACTGCAGTTAGCAGCAGACTGCTGTGAGACTGTCTTGAGTACTTCAGTCTCCTCTTTGTATATTTTTAGGGTTGCCAGTTTTGGTTGGACATATTCCTGGAGATTTCACCACATGACACGCTCTTTACTTAAAGATTAATTTAATTCCTGGAGATCCCAGGACAATCCTGGAGGGTTGACAATCCTATATATATTTTTGGCTGCCACTGGTTAACAGTTCCAGAACATGATAGTTTCTTTTGAAGGAGGGGAACACAAATGTGGGGAAATTACACATGTCAAACAGTAATGATGATCTTGAAAGGGTGAGTTGCTTTAGACCAGTGGACCCCAACCTTTTTACCGCCGCGGATCGGTCAACGCGGACCGGTCACTGCTTGCGGCCCGGGTGGTCGTTTTACTTTTTCTCTCGGCGCGGCGGACCCTTGTATGTCCGCCGAAAAGCCGCCGAATAGAACTAATATTCCTAAAAAACAGTATATTTCGGAATTCGCCGCGGCGTAGCCTTGTGTGTCCGCCGAAAAGCCGCCGGAAACGGAAGTTAAGACCATGTGGAAGACGATTCAGAAAGGGAATGCGGAAGGGAACGCATCCAGGCGCCCAGGAAGGGAAGGCGACTGATGCGGAGGGGAATGCGGCCGCGGCCCGGTACCAATTACTCCACGGACCGGTACCGGTCCGCGGACCGGGGGTTGGGGATCACTGCTTTAGACAATAGGAAAGATACTTAAAGAGGCACTGTAAGGAATTAGACTTTTTAATTATTAGGAACCCTTTGGAACATGCAGGAGACCATGGTGGCCATGTTCAGGTCTGTTCCAACTGTGCTCTTTGGATTGACTAACACCTCAGGGTACACTATGCTTCTAAAATCCCTAGTGCTTATGCTCCAGAGTGTGCATGCAGCTGGAGTGGAGTTATGACCGTGAGACTCGGTGGGGGGGGCGAGTGGGTCCCATCTGTGGGGTCAGATCACTCCTTCAGGCCCTGCTTCCTGGTTCCAACCCCAACTTTTTAAAACCCTGTTAGAAGTTACTGAGCACTAAGTGCATGCCACTTGAAGGGGGAGAAAGGCCATTCCTGCTCATCGCTCACCTTCTTTTGACTTTCTGCCACATCTGTGGGTGCAGGTTGACTCACTGATATGCTACTTACACCGTTTGCACCATCTGCCAGGCATAAAAAAATAAACTTTCCTTTTGGTTCTTATGAGATGCATCTTCCTATAGGAGGTACCTATGCAGTTAGCCAAAAACATCATCACGTCAATGAGCTTTCTCAGCCCTGCTCGTTCTTGGCTTCTCAGGGTACTAAATACAGTTCTGAGCATGAAATTGGCTCATGGCTTCTGAAGAGCAAAGCCTTAGCTATTTAAGCACTCTGGTGATGACCACAGGATATTAATAGTTTGGCTTATTTTATTGGGGATAGGCAAATAGATGGATGTTTGTGATCCAATTCTGGGAGGAAGGCCTATCTATTGGAAACTCCCCTCCCCAAAGTAAGTGCTTCAGAGTATTGTCTTTAGTGGGCCTCATTGAAGCCACCCCCTTGCCAGAGCTGGGCTTGCTGCTGCATTGAGGTTTGTCACCTCTCTCACGCAGTTCTTGTAGGCCCTGTTCTTGAATGGTGCTTTACCTCATTCTAGCTGCTCGTGGCTGGGGAGGCCCATGCCAGACCATGATGGCAGGAACTGGGGAAAATAGCTTCCTAACTTGCTAAAGTATATATTTTTTAAATCTTTGTTTATATGGGATAATAATCCTTATTGTGGGGTATTGTGTAATAGAACATGCTGTGCAATCATGGATTAGGCACAAAGTCACCAACAAATCTCTTCTTAGGGAGCAAAATAAATAAGAAACAAGATATCCCTGAAAAAATAAGGGGAAGAGTCTTGATTTTGTGGGGTAGGGCATAGTGCATCTTATCTGTTTATTACCAGCATTTCTTACTCTACAACAAAGGTAGATTGCCTTTTATCATGGGGGCTGGGAGATGAAAAATCTTGAGTCAATACCACTAAATTCTTGTAAGCACAAAAACACCACATTGGCATCCAGTGACTCATCACGGAATTTTTCTAGCTTTGTTGGATAAACTAGACACGCAAAACCAGAATCTCTAATTGGAACCCCAGCACTGTTGTAACTTAGTGACGTTAACAGTGTTATTTCTGAATTACACTATTATGAGAAGAGAATTGGGCTGAAGTCGGTATATAAGCAGAATATTTCATCTAGCATTTGTGTGTGTTATGTCTGTTTCATGTGGCCTCATGAGCCTGAAATCTCATGGCACTTCTGCAGTCGTGGGGAAATACCAGAGGATTTTTGGAGCCAGCCCAAACCCTAGTCCTGATTCGGCCTTAGTTATAAAGCCTTATCTGAACTGTGGGCAAATGCAGTCGCCACTTTTGGCATCCTTCTCTCATGTATCTGATCTTCCAGTCTGTCCCAGAACTTTGCATGGTAATACTTCCTATTCCATTTGTGAAGCTGTGAACAGGATTCTTTTAAAGATGGAGAGGAGAGAGCGCTACAACTTTGAAAAACACGCGTGCGCACACACTTACAAATTGCTTTAATTCTGTGAGCTGACTGGCTCTATGGAGCTACATTCTCTGAGCACCTCTCTGCAGTAGTGTATACTCTTATCTGACCACTAAACTTGCAGTCAGTCAGACTAAAACTATTTTTCTCCAAACCCTCTGGATTACTCATTTTACTTATGAAGCTGTTGCTTTGAAATCTAACTGATATCGCATCTGCCAGTCACTGACTACTAAGTGAGGATCTCTCTCATGGATGGGCTTCGTAATATTGGCATTTGAATTTCAACCTTTGACGAGTCTGGTGGGGTTGAAATGGAAGAGTACGTTTGAACAGATCCTATTAATAGGAATGCTGCTAAGAGACTGCAGAGCCTGAATTCCTTGCATAGCGGCTGGTGTGAGATTTAAAATACAGTTGGTGTTGGTGCTTGGGATATAGATTTGGAGGCGGGAGAGAAGCTGAACAAACAGATTCTTAATGATGGAGTCTCTTCGCTTACTAGTTCTCTAGTTCCAGGTCTACCCTACAAAACATTTCTGTTACCTAAGGAGCCGCTGCCTAATGCTTTGCCAATAGTGATGCTCTTATGTTACAGAAGTGCTACATCTCGCCTAGATGGAGGAGGGGTGTACTGCTGTTCTTTGGAATGGTTGGCTTAAAAGATCATTCAAAACTCAAATGTAGCTAAAGTGGGATGTGTATCTTAACCAATATTACTATGGGGAGCAGAACAGTAGACAAACCTGAATACAGCGTCCCCTCTCTGGCCAACATTAAAGTACTGGCTTTTCTTGTCTCCCCCTTGTAGAGCAAACAGAGAACTCTATATCCGTTCCATCTGGGAGGATGATGAAATGTGGCTCTGTGCTTTGTCCTGGGTACATTTCCTATTTGTCTGTTCAGGCTTAATCGATGACTCCATCAGCATCTTCCAGCTCAATGAAAGGAATGGATATAGTATCTGTCAAAATGATAAACCACTAGAGATTAGTGAAGTTTTAGGAGAAGAGATTAGTAAAACCTTTTGTTTTTGTTTTTTTAAATATCCTTGTGTAACACCGACAGACCTCAGTTGTCGGTGGGCCGGATCAAGCCTGGGACCTCTGGAAATAAATGCATGAGCTTCTATTGCATGAGCTAAAAGCCATATGCCTCTTAGCTAAGGCTGCAGAGCAGACTCCTTAATCTCTGTGGCCTCAGTGCCACTACATGGGACAACACCACACCCAGAAGATGTGTGGGTTACACTTGCACAATTTCTTTCAAATAGGGGACCATGTCCTGCACCAACTCTGTGCAACTGGACTTTTAAATTGGGGCCCCTAATAAGTATATAATATGCATTACTTCTGGATGGATTCCGAGTGAACAGTGCCTTGCACAGAGGGGTCTTCATCCATGAGTGGGGCTCCTAGGTCCTTGTCACGGAGCGCCCGGGCGATGGTCTGGAACCGCTCCCTAGGAAGCCAGACCGGACTCCGGGTGGAGGGCCCCTTCTCCGCACACAGCCTGTTTCCCAGGCCAGGAGCTTCAGGGGTACCCACTTCCACCTTCCTGGGTCTGACCTCAGAGCATTCAGCACCTTCTGCCTCTCCGTGTGCTTCCCCCAGCAAGCCCGCCTGGGTGGGGTCCGGGGGGAGCCCATGGGTTCTGCACCCCAAATCCACAGTCAAACGTGACTCTCAGCCAGCCAGCAGAATAGACGGTTTATTTGAGATGTCAGGAACACCATTCAACTCCGAGCTTCTCAGTCTCAACAGGGCCCCTCCGTCAGGCCCTTCTGGGGTGCTAGGAGGTGAGACCCAGATTCTGGGCTCCTGCTTCTCCCCCAGGTTTATTCGATTACTTCTATCTGGTCTAACGCAGACCATGCAGCGAGCGAGCTTGAGCCCTCAGCTGGATCCATCTTGGGGCCAGAGAGCGAGATAGCTCCTCTGCCCTTCCCAGCTAGACCCAGCCTGACCACACCCTCCCCAGTCCATCCGTGCTTTCCTTTGTCTCTTTCCCGGGCTCGAGGTATCATCTGACCTCCCTCCCCCACCTGGGGTCAGATTATAGCATCAGGGATGCACACCCGGAGAGGGGAGGGGTTGCCTCCTTGCTTCCAGTGTCAGCCCCTACTCCTTAAGAAATGCATAGGGGAAACTGAGGCGCGCACACACAGTATTCCTACTTCGTCACAGTCCTACAATAATATAAATTAATAATGAAGTGGGCAGTTTCTGAAACTATCTACAAAATGTGAAATCATGAACTACCTTATTTTGTTGTCTAGTGGATGTGAAAAATAATGGAGGTGGCTTGTTAACAGCATTTGGCAATCCAGGTATGTAGATTTTCAAGTATATAGGTATGTCAGGTGATGATCTCTTCACAAAGATCTTTTAAAAAAAAAAAAAAAAAAAAAAGTGTAGGTCTTTGGCATCCTTCCTGATGTTGGGGGAGGGATACCTCAGTGGTTTGAGAATTGGCCTGCTAAACTCAGTGTTCTGAGTTCAATCCTTGAGGGGGCCATTTAGGGATATGGTGCAAAAATAGGGATTGGTCCGCTTTGAGCAGGGGGTTGGACTAGATGATCTCCTGAGGTCCCTTCCAACCCTGAAATTCTATGATTACACAGCTCTCCCAATAGCGGGATCTAACGGGAGTACAATTGTCCCATTGTAGCTTGCTTTATATATATCTGTGTCTCCTTACTAAGCCAAAATAAATGGAGAAAAAGCTATCTTTAATTTAGAATAACTGATCTGCTAATGTAGCTATTAATCATAGCTAGCAACTCTTGTGGAACAGTTAATGCATGGAGAGGTCACAAATTACATAAATTGATACGTCTTTCAGGAGGACTGTATCTGCACTTGAAGAGGGATGGATAGATAGTGGGTTTCATCTCTAACTGCTACAATCCTGTGGTACTTTCCTGTTGTGGAGAATAATGGGCTTTCAGCTCTGGCATTTAATGTGATAACATTGGAGGCTATTTTGCATAAGTAATTCTTACATACAAATCAACAGAACAGCATCTATTTTTGTAAAGTTGCATAATTTATAGTATACAAACTAGGCTATGCATTTATACCAGAACATGGAAATGCTGAGAGTAAATTAATAGGCATACCCTAAATTGGTGGTGTTTTGATAGCTACGCACCCTGGTTCAGGGTTATATTTTTCTGTGCCATCAGTTCTCAAATGTACCACCACTAGAAATGTTACCCATTAGCATAGGAAGGAACTCTTTTTAAAATGATTCAGGTCAAGTTCAGACCTTTGGCTGGGAAAAAGGAGTTGACCTGGATGACCTGCATTTAAAAAACTTTACTTGTTAGTTGGGGTTTGGCGCAGACCTGAACCCAGTAGAAATTAGAATACGATAAAATGGCAGTTGATAGGCAAAGGTTGGTACTGCAGAGCTCTCTTTAATGAGGGAAAACAAAGGGGGGCGGGGGGCTAGAACTGGTCACACTTAACATGTTATGTTTTCTTCAAACATTATTTTGTCACTGTTATCATCACTATCTTTCCATACAGGTATTAATAAATCTTAATAACTTCTACGTGGTATCTTTTAAAGACCTATTTGTGTTTCATCGCCCTCATATCTGTATTTTGTTCAAATACCAAAAATGGTGGTAATACATTATAAAATCTATTTGATCTTTATAAGGCTGGCTGTCCTTATTTCCTAGAATTCATTTCTGCATACCACTAATGTTGGGGGATCTGTCCTTTTCCAGAAACAAGCAATCTTACATCTGGCTGCTAGTAGCCATTGTGTTTATCACTGGGCCCTTCTGAGTCAGCCTCCTTTCACATACTAACCTAATAGAATCAGTATAGGTTCTGTGGGAAGCCTAATTTAAAATTGTTTGTTTTTGCTCCAGAAAGTATCTTAAAGCACTCCCACCAGGTATGCAAAAAGATCCCTATTCATCCACATCCTATCCAGCATTTATCCACCCATCCACCCACTATAGTTTCCTTAACTTAAAGTGAAGTATCATTGATAGTGTCTTGTAATTTTCCTTAGTTCACAAATAGATGAAGTTTGGCCTTTCTCCAGGTATTTTGCCATTGTTCCTAAGTAATGTGTTTTTAGATCCTTTTCCTGTTTTTTCATAAAGTTAGTTTTATCTTCTGGATCCATCAATAATTTGTTAAACTCTGTAGTATTCAGGTCTGCTGGGGTGGCCTTTCCCATAATAAGTGTTTCTATTCTTGTTAATGGGCACCTAAACCTTGGAATTCCTACATGGGACTTGATAGAAAGCTTTATTTGCAAATAAGGCCAAGCTGATGTATTAATATTACCCATTATATTAATTTCCATAATTTTATCATTAAAGAATAGCTGATATATCTTCTTCCTCCAATATATTATGTATTTGATAAACCAGATGAAATTCCTGATTGTTTCTGATGGATTTAAGTGAGGAAGGGAAGTGGCTACCTCTTAGCTGTGTCAAGTTCCATATCCAAAATGTAGTTATACCACCTGGATTGTTTCCCTTTTATGTTGGTCTAAATCTTTTTATTTTTAATATTTCATTAAGGTGAAGTTACAATAAAAGATTAACATTATACATTACTTGTTCAGGATCAGGTTAATGATCTGGCTTGCCCTCGTTCTCAGAGTATGCTAGATGACCAGATTTCTAAATACCTGTCTTATTTTTAGCCCTTCTCTTGTGTATGTACCTGGTGTGAAAGCTTTTCTCTTGCAACAGTAGTCCATATTTTATTATACCACAAATCCCATAAGAGGAGTGGATCACATTTTTCCAGTAATGTGCAATGTGGAATCTAGCTGCTAACAATAAAAAGGGAATGGATTTTTTGTTCGGTTTAAAATGCAGGTCCCTTACTGGAGTGTTTGTTGGTCTAAATCTTTTGGGTTGGGGGGGAGGGGAAATGAAGTGCTGTGCTTTGATGCATAGATCTTATTAGAGGGGGAGGAACTTCATGGGTGATCAAATCCATCCCCATGCAGAAAACTATCAAACCTAGACATAGGGCAGTGATGGCGAACCTATGACACGCGTGTCAGCACTGACACGCGTAGCCATTGCTGATGACACGCGGCCGAGACGGGGGAACGAGGCGCACGTGCTTTTTTTTTTTTTTTTTTTTTTTTTTTTCCCCCTCTCTCTAACTGGGCAGCAGAGACAGGGGCGGGGCACCATCACTAGCAGCCCACCCGCGGCAGGAAAGGGGGACGGGGAGCACGTGGGTTTTGTTTTTTTTTCTAACTCGGCAGCAGAGACAGGGGCGGGGCACCATCACTAGCAGCCCACCCGCGGCAGGAAAGGGGGACGGGGAGCACGTGGTTTGTTTTTTTTTTTCTCTAACTGGGCAGCAGAGACAGGGGACGGGGCACCATCACTAGCAGCCCGCCCGCAGCAGGAAAGGGGGACCGGGGAGCACTGTGCTTTTTTTTTTCTCTAACTGGGCAGCAGAGACAGGGACGGGGCACCATCACTAGCAGCCCGCCCGCGGCAGGAAAGGGGGACGGGGAGCACGTGGTTTTTTTTTTTTTTTTTTTCTAACTCGGCAGCAGAGACGGGACGGGGCACCATTACCAGCAGCCCGCCCGCGGCAGCAAAGGGGGACCGGGGAGCACTGTGCTTTTTTTTATTCTCTAACTGGGCAGCAGAGACAGGGACGGGGCACCATTACTAGCAGCCCGCCCGCGGCAGGGAAGGGGGACGGGGAGCACGTGGTTTTTTTTCCCTCTAACTGGGCAGCAGAGTCGGGACGGGGCACCATTACTAGCAGCCCGCCCGCGGCAGGGAAGGGGGACGGGGAGCACGTGGTTTTTTTTCCCTCTAACTGGGCAGCAGAGTCGGGACGGGGCACCATCACTAGCAGCCCGCCCGCGGCAGGAAAGGGGGACGGGGAGCACTGTGCTTTTTTTTTTCTCTAACTGGGCAGCAGAGACAGGGACGGGGCAACATCACTAGCAGCCCGCCCGCGGCAGGGAAGGGGGACGGGGAGCACGTGGGTTTTTTTTTTTTTTTTGTAAGTCGGTGGCGGAGACTGGGGACCGGGGCAACATTCTTAGCACCCCGCCCGCGGCAGGAAAGGGGGACCGGGGCAACATTCTTAGCACCTCGCCCGTGGCAGGAAAGGGGGACCGGGGCAACATTCTTAGCACCCCGCCCGCGGCAGGAAAGGGGGACCGGGGCAACATTCTTAGCACCTCGCCCGTGGCAGGAAAGGGGGACCGGGGCAACATTCTTAGCACCCCGCCCGCGGCAGGAAAGGGGGACCGGGGCAACATTCTTAGCAGCCCGCCCGCGGCAGGCAAGGGGGACCGGGGCAACATTCTTAGCACCCCGCCCGTGGCAGGAAAGGGGGACCGGGGCACGTGGCACAGAGCGTCTAGTTCTGGGACTTCCGGTTAAGCCGGGATCTTTGCCCTCACTTCCGCCGGTAGAGCAGGGAGCAGTGGAACGCAGCGGGGGACGCATCTCTGGGGGCCCTGCCATTACTAGTAACCAAATAGCAGTTAACCACAGCAACCATTATCTACTGTTCTGGGGTGTGATGGATTTCTAATCCATCATTACTGAGATAAGTGAGGGGGAGGCTGGGAGAGGCGAGGGCCTGTGGCGTGCTATGGGTGCCGTTTCCCGCCATTAAAAATAGTGGTAGCCTATTGACTGACTGACGGATGAACAAAGAAGTCACTAAGCAGGTCAGTTAAATAATTAGTTTTTGGTTTATTAAATACAATTATATATAACAATTATACATAACAATTATACATTTATGTTATTTAAACTATAAATATCGCGAAATAATGTTTTTTCCTCAAAGTGACACACCACCCGAGTTATGCTCAGTTTTTTGGCGAAGTTTGACACACCAAGCTCAAAAGGTTGCCCATCACTGACATAGGGGATTGAGAGGTCTGCCTGTTCATCCAGTGTTTGAAAGTTGTCAGAGCTTCCGGTAGTTCAGCATTCAAACCAGAATAGCAGATGAGAAGGATTTTATTGCAGGTGGTACATAATGAGCTCAACTTTCTGCTCTCATGATTTTTCAAAATGCAGTTTGTTTCTCTCCCACTGTCTGCGTGGGACACAGAGGCATAGTACCACTGTACTGCATGATGGACGTGCCAGGGAAGGAGGCTGTAATTTCTAAGAAAATGTCCAGGTTTCCCTCCCGAGTAAATGCTTGATGGTTGGTTGCACATTGTTCTCGTGTTCGCACACACTTGCCATTTTGCTTATTTAGGTATCCAAGTTTGGCAAATGTTCTCTTCCTTCATTATGCTCCCATATCAAAGAGGAGCTATGGAAATGAGACACTAATCCATCACAGTTGTAGTTTTAGGCGAGAACTGTAAACTTCTACTGGTAAATGGGCACAAGGTAGGAAATCTTGACACATGATCCTTGCTCTGTTCTCAAGTTTTGCAGAATAATCCATGCCCTAAAATGGTTTCTGCAGTGTTTCAGCAATCTCTGCCTCTTAACAGAAGGGATTGCTCAGAAATGCAGAGGTTTCGATCAGGACTGATATTTACCACCCACTCTGCAGGTATTTTGAAATTCCAAACAGTTAAACCTATTATCCGTAATATCCAAATCTTACTTGAGGGATCTCAAATTGGTCAACTTCCCTCATTTTGCTATGTTTTCTAAAACAAACAAAAGACGACAGTGCAATAGCTGATACAGATTTTTAGGTCTTTCAATGCCTCCAGTAGCAAACTAAACTTGCTGCCTGTTTCTCTTTGTGTCTGCTCTGATAAGAGTGGTAAGAGTGATCAACTGTGCACTGACGGTACCGTAAGCAGCAGTGATATTTTGCATTCTGAGGAAGTTATCCATACAAGCTTGTTCAACTTTTCAGCAGTTTTGCTAGCTGGGGTCCCTTTGCTGTTTTTTAACTTTTGAAGCATTACATTATCATTTTAAGAAGCTTTTTGGTGCAAAAGCTGTGTAAACAATGATACAGAAAATTAAGGCTTTTTATTACTTCCTTTTTAAGAGGATGATGGAATGAACTTTGACACAGATTTAAGTTGGAAGCAGGGGAAACAGAAACTTGTAATCATGTCCTCATTGGGTAATCAGAGATGGGTAAAATGATCTTTTTGGGAAACCTCAATTTCTTCTGGGCATATTTTCCATTTTTCATTGGTTTAGGCTTTAAATTCTTCCATGACATCCTCTTTGGGGCACATAGAACCTCCTACTAAGGGATACACCGTGTTCTGTCCTCAATACACATTTTGAAAGCCTGTGCATGACATCCCCATCTTTTGCTTCTTGCTCATGCTCCGATAATACAATGTTGAGGTTTAGATTAGGTAACCCTTCATATACAGTACTTAGTTTGGTTTGTGTCGGTTCCTCAATAATGAACTAGAGCAGGGGTCTCAAACATGCGGCCCGGGGGCCACATGCGGCCCGCAAAGCCCTTCCCTGCGGCCCACCAAGCTTCCTGGCGCTCCCCCCCCCCCCCCGGTCCCCCCATAGCAGTTTGCAGGACGGAGGGGCCAGAAGTGGAGGCTTCTCTGCTGCCTGGCTGGGCCACGTGTGTTTCTAGCTCTGGACTTCCTAGATTGCTCTTGCTTTGTTTGCCAAACAGCTGTTGGTGGTGCCTAGCGCTTTCCAGGAGGGAATGGGGAGCTGCGTGCTCAGAGGAGGTGGTGGGGCAGGGGTGGGACCTCTTGGAAGGGGTGGAGTGGGGGCGGAGCCGGGGCAGCAAGGGCGGGGTGTGTGTCAGTGGTGCGGCCCTCGGGCCAGTGCACTAGTCCTCATGGAAGGGGTGGAGCGGGGGCACAGCCGGGGCAGCGAGGGTGTGGGTGTGGGTGTGGGTGTGTGTCAGTGGTGCGGCCCTCGAGCCAGTGCACTAGTCCTCATGCGGCCCTCGTGGTCATTTGAGTTTGAGACCCCTGAACTAGAGCTTGGTAGTGCAAATACTGAGGAATTGGTTTAAATATAAAGAGCTTGTCACATTTGGGAATGATTGCAGATAATTCTGCTGAAGGAAAATACGATGACTTTATATCACTTATGCAAAATATGAGAGTGGATTTTTTGGATATGCAAAGCAAAGGGATTTTGTTTTAGCCCTTTTGCTACTTAATTTTAAGCATACAAGGACAAACCCAAAATGTCTATTGAGAGGACACAGTTTATGAAGTCTTCCTAATTTGTTAAATTTGGCTGCTTTTTGCAAAATACAAAGTTATTTAGTTCTGTATTTGAACCTACAGAGCACTTAAATATTAAATTAATGGGGAAAATATTAGGATTAAATAAATAATAATCTGTACAGTAGACTCTCGATTATCCAGGATTGGGTTAACCAGAATTTGGATTAACCAGGATGTCAAAAAAATATAAAAAAAATACAGTAAACCCTCGATTTAACACTCCTCGATTTAACGGACTTCGGATGTAACAGACAAAATTTCTGAGCAAGTCTGATGCATCCGAAATCCATTTCTCGCGGGCTGGCTGCCGGCTCCCGGCTGCCGCCCGGGTCCCAGCAACGGGCGGGCTGCGGAGCTGCCGCCCCAACCCTGTGGTGGGCGGGCTGCTGCTCCAACAGCTCGTTTTTTTTTTTTAATTAAATAACGGACTTTTTGATTTAACGGACACCCCCTCACCCGAATTAGTCCGTTAAATGGAGGTTTTACTGTACAAGTAACTTGCAGGGCCAGCTTTGACGCTGCCCCAAGAACAAACAAACAAACTTCACCAGGGCGCAGGGCAGCCAGTGAACCAACACCCCCTCCCCCTGCTGCAGGGTGGCTGGTGAACCAACCTCCCCCCACCCCCCCCATATTTCCTATGGATGGTGATTATCCAGGATTTTATTAACCAGGATTAATTTTTTTCCTATCATCCTGGATAATCGAGAGTCTACTGTACTTGTACAAAATACTACTCTAACTTTGATTCTGTTTTTGGCAGCATTGGCAGAGGCTGTGGACCAATTATAGAGCTGGTTGAATAATGGAGGGTAAGGATATGGTCCAGAGTGACCTAGGCAAATTGGAGGATTGAGCCAAAAGAAATCTGATAAAGTTCAAAAAGGACAAGTGCAGAGTCCTGCACTTAGGATGGAAGAATCCCATGTACTGCTACATGCTGGGGACCAACTGGCTAAGTAGCAGTTCTGCAGAAAAGGACCTGGGGATTACATGGATGAGACGCTGGATATGAGTTAACAGTGTGCCCTTGTTGCCAAGAAGGCTAATGGCATATTGGACTGCATTAGTAGGGGCGTTGCCAGCAGATTGAGGGAAGTGATTATTGCCCTCTATTTGGCACGGGTGAGGCCACATCTGGAGTACTGCATCCAGTTTTTCGCCCCCAACTACAGAAAGGATGTGGACAAATTGGAAAGAGTCCAGCGGAGGGCAGTGAAAATTATTAGGGGGCTGTGGCACATGACTTACGAGAAGAGGCTGAGGGACCAGGGGTTATTTAGTCTGCAGAAGAGAAGAGTGAGGGGGGATTTGATAGCCTCCTTCAACTACCTGAAGTGGGGTTCCAAAGAGGATGGAGCTAGGCTGTTCTCAGTGGTGGAAAATGGTAGAACAAGAAGCAATGGTCTCAAGTTGCAGTGGTGGAGGTCTAGGCTGGATATTAAGAAACATTATTTCACTAGGAGGGTGGTGAAGCAAGGAATGGGTTACCTAGGGAGGTGGTGGAATCTCCGTCCTTAGATGTTTTTAAGGTCCAGCTTGACAAAGCCCTGGCTGGGATGATTTAATTGGGGTTTGTCCTGCTTTGAGCAGGGGGTTGGACTAGATGACCTCCTGAGGTTTCTTCCAATCCTAATCTTCTATGATTCGATGTGATGTGTTTGCCTGTAGTAAGAGATAATAAATGGTGGAAGGGAAATAGGAAAATGATGCAACATATGTGGTGTGTGAAGAGAACAATATCTAAATAAATCAACCAAAAAGTTGACTTCCTATGAGGCATTAGCCAATCCTGTAAAATGCTTGTCTGTCTTCCAAGTGTTAGGCAGAGGTCAGCCTCTTGTCTCCATTAAAGCCAGGGTTTGTGTTTGATGTCATTGCTTATAGTTTGCTTTACAAATCTGCCTTCTGCTAGGATCTTTTTCCTTGGTAGAGAAAGGTATTTATAAATGTTTCCAGCTAGATCTCTTAATTGCAGATCAGCTTATACTTAACCTATGGGTAACAAATCTTGGAACTCCTTGGCTGTCATACAGACTTTTAATTAGGAGGCTAGTGTAAATAGAGTTCTACTCCTAAGGATTTCAGTTTGATCTATAGCACTGTGGGTGCAGATCTCCATGTCTAACAGCTGTTGCAACAGCTGTCCGGGTGCCAATGTCTCAGAGAGGGGACGTCATTGTTAACAGCTATTGCTCTCAGGAGTTTGGGAGGGGAATCAGAATTGATTGGACTCAGTTGCTTTGTTTTGCCTTTTGACGAAGAATACTGCTGACGTTCTGGAATATCCTAGGGCTGTTCTGCTTGCAGAGTTGCACCGGTTTAACTTGTGATTGAAGGTGGGTTTTTTATTGTTTGTTTTTTAACTGTTGTTAAACTGGTGCAAAAGGATGTGTGGACTCCCTAATTTTGGTTTAAACCAGGATTTCTTCTGTTTAGCTAAAGTCTAAGAAGTGACTTATGCTAAATTTCAACAAAAGCAGTTTCAACACGAGTTTGCACTGGGTTAACTAAACTGATTTGTTTGTATGTAGATAACGCCCTGGGATTTGGAGCAACGTTTGATGCACTGAAGATCATGCTGGTGCACTTTCTTTTATCAAAGTGGCATTGTGATGGTTAGTATCTATCAATAAAGGTATTCTAGAAAGGTGGAGAACAAGGACATGTGTTCAGTGGGAACAGGGCACAGTGCTGGCCTTTACAGAAATATATAAGAAGAATGGAGCTAAATAAAATTGTAAGTGTTAACAGTGAATAACTCTTAAGTGTAACATGGATCAAATCTTCATTTCAAGGTAAAAAGCCTCTATTTTTTCATAAAGATTATTTTGAGAGATTGCTAGATCTTTTAATAATTTTGTTAGCATCCTGGATGTCTGCAAGAAATGCTGTGTATGCAACAATAGCTCCTGTTTTGCTATTTTTGTTCTTCTGACTTTTCTGACTTCATTAGTAACAATGAAATAGCAAATTTGCTCCAGGGTAAAACTA
This sequence comes from Sternotherus odoratus, assembly GCA_032164245.1. NCBI lineage: Eukaryota > Metazoa > Chordata > Testudines > Kinosternidae > Sternotherus > Sternotherus odoratus. The sequence goes on from JAVMKO010000015.1 coordinate 13,205,383, forward strand.
GGCTCTGAGAATCATCAGTGCAGTTAACTTTTTTTTTTTTTTTAAACTAACATTTTTCCTCTGGTATTGTAGCAGATAGGGTTTATTTAACCCTGTAAAGCAGAATCAGCAAAATGGGCCATATGAATTTCTGCTGATAAGGAGGTTTTGAGATAATCCCTTTTTGTACAGACCTGTGCCTGTAAAGGTTTCAGAATATTCATCACAGTAGCTGATTGTTTTCCAAGTAACATATCCTGATGGGCTGTGAAGCCTCTCCTTTTCTTATGATAAATACATTGCAGAGATTTTGCTTAGCTACAGTTTTGAGCCACTTCATCTTTAATTTTTGCTGCTCAATTTTTAAGTTGGCTTTTGCAGTCTGTCTGAAATACAGTAGAATGAACATTGAAATCACATAGTGTGAGGTGGGAGAGGAGATAAGAGGAGATTCAGTGTAGTTCACATCATGTTTGGAAAAGCATTTTTTTCCTTAATATCCTCTGAAACACTTGGACTACTTAGTTTACCTCCTATGAAGAGGAAGAAACAGTGTAAACTTGAATGTTTTGATGACTGATAATGTATAGCAAAATATATGCAACTGTAATCCTCAAAGACATAATAAAATTAAACATCCATGCTGCATAACAACTGGAATAATTTAAATATCAAGCTCTTTATGCTATTAAAAAAAAAACCCTCTAAAATTCCACGCTTAATTGTTTGCACCTGCAACTGTGTAAATGAAATCACTTCCAGGTGCAAATAGCTAGTTATCTGCTTCCAAAAATCAAAAGTATTCCATTACTTGCACCTGAAGGTGCAGATAGTTTCCAGTGCTGCTTCAGTGGTAGCTTGAGTCCTATTGAAAGCCTTGGCCAGTTGTATACAAGACTTAATGCATTATCACAAACAAGAATGAAACATGGTATGGTGATCTCCTTTACTTTGGAAGATCATGTTCTCTTTACCTCGCCAGTAAATCATTCGGAAGCTTGTAGTATTAAAAAGGAAAGTTAACTCTTGAGGTGATAATTGTTTATCTGACAGAAAGAATAGGGTTCTCTGAGAAACCTGAATAAAGAACTGACATTCTGCTGGTCTTATCCTGACAGTCTTTTCATTTTAGAAACCTGAAGCTACCGAAAGCAAATACGGATCTTAATACGGTATCCCAAAACAGCTTATTAGTTTGATAGCATCACTCCACTGAGAGGTATTGCTCATGCACCATGCCCAGCCACTTCATTCAGGAGATTGCAAATATAAATCTAACCTGACCCAGGGTTTATCATCTTGTCTAAGATATGCAAAGAGTGACTTCATCTTAGACAACCTAGCTCAGTGCTTTTGGCTCTGCCAGGGGAAAGCTTCCTTTTAGGCTTATCTATTAAAGCTGCTGGCTACAGACCAAGGTTCCTGGCTAGTTCTGAGCTGTGATCTGTTGACCTGTAGTGAGTGGCCGTCAGAGAGTGATTAAGTACATGATAATATCTAGTCATATGCTGGTTGACAACAGTTTGGCTGTGCACAAGATACATAGAGCAGAACTGAGAATGCAAAGTGATAATAAATTCTGCCATTCTGTTATGCTTCAACTGTCTGTCTAAAAGGAAAAAAAACCTCTCCCAAATATCAAGAGCCTGTAAATATTACCAGTACATGTTGATGAATGGCTATGCAGTTGTAAAACTTGATTTAAATATACATTCAACCAATCCCTCATGCAGCTCTAAACTGCTGGTGAGGGAAAGACTTGAGACCCCTGCCCTGGACACTGAGTAAAACTTGGCTATGGAGAAAAAAGGTGCAATTTCTTAAAAATGCTGAACTTCAAGAAGAGACGGCACATAAAGGCCCTACTGATGATGCACTGCTCCCTGGGGAAACCAGTTTTCCTATAGGTAGAGGAAACCAAAACTGCAGACTTTTTAAATATCTCTTTATAAAAGGGGAAGATTGGAAAAGGATGGGAAAGGTTGCATAAACCTTCTAGTATTCCCTCAGTGGGCAGCCTCGCTTCCAGGTATCTAACACTGAGCTTTTAATCATTTGATTTTTAACTGTTTCCTACTGGTCAAACACATTGTTTCTCAATTTTACTTTCTATGATCCACGTAGGGTTACCAGATGTCTGGAACGCCCAGTCAAAAAGGGTCCCTGGCAGCTCCGGTCAGCACTGCTGACCGGGCTGTTAAAAGTCCAATTGCCTGCCCTAGCTCCACGCGGCTCCCGGAAGAGACTGGTGTGGCCCTGCAGCCTGGGAGGCTCCGCGTGTTGCCCCCGTCCCGAATGCCGGCTCCACAGTTTCCATTGGCCAGGAACTGTGGCCAATGAGAGCTGCGCAGGCAGCACCTGTGGCCGGGAGTGTGGGGCAGCATGCATAGCCTCCTGGCCCTGCCTCCCCCTAAAGACCGCAGGAACATGCCGGCCACTTCCAGGAGCTGTCTAAGGTAAGCGCTACCCGGAACCCGCATACACTCCTGTGCCCCAACCCCCTGCCCCAAATCAGAACCCCCTTCCCCACCCAAACTCCCTCCCAGAGACCCCTTCTCCTGCCACACTTCAAACCTCTCAGCCCGGAGTCCCCTCCTGCATCCCAAACTCCGCATCACTAGCCCCACACCAGATCCTGTACCTCCAGCCAGAGCCCTCACCCACCCCTGTACTCCAGTCCCCTGCTCCAGCCATGAGCCCCCTCCCGCAACCCAAACCTCAGGATTTCCCAATATCTCTGTTAGTAAGGAACCCTGTACAGTACATGGAAACCCATTTGTTAATATGCTCCACTCAGGGACAAGTGTGGTGTTGAATATTCATACACTGACACCCCTTACTTTTCGCAGACATTTACTTTTTTAGGGGGCTAAGCAAGCATTGCCTTTTATCCCAAATATTGGGACAGTACCAATATTTTTGAACAGTTGTCCTAAGTCATTATTTGTAAGACCAGGGTCTGATCTCAGTTACTCCTCTATATTTGGGGTCTTTACCTCCTTTCTCTAGGGTATAAATCCCCCCCCCAAGGTTTATTATACACACGCATTTCAGGGGTTCAGCAGACTTGCTGAAGTAGCAGTATCTTAGTGTGAATATTTCTGAATTCAATAATGGTATCCTGTGATATAATTTTAAGGGGCGAGGAGAATTTAATAGGATGCTGTTATTAATGACTTCATCTGAATAGAAAAATATCAGTACTGTTCAAGTTCCATACTGGAGCATCTGAGACTTATGAATATAGCTAATCCTCAATTATTCCATTAAAAATGGAATCTCAGACTCGCTCATCTAGTTGCAACGAACTTTTCTGCACAATACTCTTAAAGATTTTTAAAAAGTGACTGTTTGGCACAAAGTGACATTGGCCTCTCCAGGAGAGTTTTTCATTGTGGATTTTGTAATGACCTATTTACCATGTATTCGAGAGATGCAGAATTTGCCCCAGGATTGTAAATGACTTAATGTAGACTCTGTGTGTATTCAGTGTCCACTCTGGTGTATCTGTAGTCACAAGTTAAGTCGTTAAATCTGTCCAGAATCAGACTGACCAAACCCTCTCTTGGCCCACACTTCTCAGGCAGGATTAGTCATATTTTCCTGAAGTTTCCATTTAATTAATTCCTCCTCATTTGCTGTCATCCAAATAGAGCTGCTCCTAGAATATGGGGGATTATAAATCAAGTAATAATGAAATGAAGTCATGTTCAAGTGGGTGTCTCCGGTTTCAGTTGTACTTGTTGCAAGTGTTCGGGGAAATTAGTCCACCTTGTGTTTTCCTTTGGTGAGAACGTAAGTGAAAAGAGAATCTTTACAGTGGTGGATGGTTGTGTAATGGGGGGAAGGGAAGATGACTTGTCACATAAAAGTAGAATAGGATGTGCTGTAGAGATTTGATAATTTGAATGGCCTGCTCCTGGGCCATTCTTTTAAAATTAAAGTATTTTGGTGATAAATTCATAATTTAAAATCAGTTCAACTCCAAAAATAATTTTACTTGTGAACAAAGGACTTAAACGGGAATGACCTGAGATCAACAGGACCTTCGTGAGGTGTTAGGTTTGTCACATTTCAGACTGGCAGCAATGTAAACACAATCCAAGATCTGAACATCCAGCTGGGCTCCTCCCTTGTGCCCCGCTATCACCAGCAATGTACTGCAGGACAGCTTATTTCCCAGTTGACATGTAAGAAAATAACTTGCTTTGATTTTGCATCCCCCCATCCTTTTTAAAGTGTGTGTCTTGAATCCATTATTCTGTGCAGGAAATGATCATTCCTTGGTTATCTATAGGTATATAAATACATTTAAAAATTCTGTTCCTCCTTTCCATTCAAAGGATCCAAATGTGTTTTGCATACTATATGCAGTTTTAGTGGGCTACATCAGCAATTGTTGGAGGTGAGGAAGGCTGTAAATGGTTACACAGACTGGTGCATGAAGAGTGTGGATACGCATAGTAATTTTGGTAAAGGACACATGCAAAGTAGGGAGAAGAGGTGTCTTATCCACCCAGAACAGGTAAGAAAAAAAATGTTTTAATAGGGCTACATGTAAATGTATCCATCTAGGGACAAAGAGTGTGGGCCATACTTGCAGGATGAGGGACTCTATTCTGGGAAGCAGTGACTCTGAAAAAGATTTGAGGGTCGTGATGGATATTCTGCTGAACATGGGCTCCCAGTGTGACGCTGCGTCAAAAGAGCTAATGTGATCCCGGGATGCACACGTGCAAATCTCAAGTAGGAACAGAGAGATTATTTTTACCTCCATATTTGGCTCTGATTCGACTCTTACTGGATTATTGTGTCCATTTCTGGTGCCCAAAATTCAAGAAAGGTGTTGATAAATTGAAGAGGGTTCAGAGAAGAGCTACAAAATGATTAAAGGATTAGAAAAAATGCCTTTATAGTAATAGACTCAAAGAGCTCAATCTATTTAGTTTACCAAAGAGAAGGTTAAGCAGGGGGCCTGGGTCACTTGCTGGAGAATTCTCTGTACTTTGAAGTCCTTAAACCAAGATTTGAGGACTTCAATAGTTCAGCTATAGGTGAGGTATATTGTAGGAATGGGTGGGTAAAATTCTGTGGCCTGTGTTGCAGGAGGTCAGACTAAGGTCAGAAGGGACCATTACGATCATCTAAAGTCTGAGTGACTTGATTACAATCTCTGACTATCTGCATGGGGAACAAATATTTAATATTGGGATTCTTCAGTGTAGCAGAGAAAGGTACAACCTGATCCGAAGGCTGTAAGAAGATGCTAGACAAATTGAGAGTGGAAATAAAGTGTAAATTTTTGAGAGTAATTAACCATTGGAACAATTTACCAAGGATTGTGGTAGATTCTCTCACTGACCATTATTAAATCAAGATTAGATGTATTTCTAAAAGATTTGCTGTGGGAATTATTTTGGGGGAAGTTCTATCGTCTTTGTTATAAAGGAGGTCAGATAGATCGTCACCATGGTCTTTTCTGGCCTTGGACTCTATGAATAAGCCTCTAAAGTCTCAGCCCTCTGTCATTTTGGATGTGGGTCTCTCACGATGAGTTGACCTGTTGAGATCTGGACCTGTGTTTCCACTGAGCTGAGAGCCCCAAACTCAGTGCTTAAACCACTCCCTAGCTTGAAGTTCTTAATAAACTAATTCACATACAGTATCTGTGCATCAGAGCCCCCTCCCATCAACATTCGTGGCACAGAGATCTGGGCCATAAGGTGCACCTGTTTAACTTTGTTTTATCATGTCATGCCTCTGATGGGAAAATCCAGCCCCTTCCAAAATGGCTGCATAAGATGGCCTGGCAGTAGAGCTGGTGTGATTCTGCTGTGCCAAGGGTGGCAGAACTTTGCCAGAAGGGACCAGGCAGGTGGTACAGACCCTTCCATGAGACCCCTGCTCTGTGCAAGTTCCCTGTGCAGAGGGTAAAGCTAGAGGCGCCACGGCTACAGAACCCTTCCCTGCAGAGAGGTGTGTGTCTAGGGGCCCGTGTAAGCTATTTCAGTCATTGTTAGATGAATACCCTCCATGGAGGAGTTTGTAGCTCCTCCCTGCTCATCATCCAACCCTGGTGCGATGCCCCAGACCTCAGCTGGCTGCTCAGACCAGTCCTGGGTAGAGAGGATTTACCCGTTAGGCACAAGGAATAAGTTGGGGGCAGGGGAAGAGAAGAGAGTGGACTCCGGTTAAAAATATCTATATGGATTGAGCCCACTCCTCCGTTTGAGCTAAACTCTTGAGCAAAAGTGTGGAGACACATAAGTCAAAGACCAGCTCTTGCCAGAAAAGAACAATTCAAAAGGGACTTTAGCTACTGTGCTAACATGTGCTGCTCTCAAGTGAGCAGAGGTGGATCTTGGCATTGGATAGCATTTTATATTGTTGCTTTTTCTTGTATGGCTCCTCCGTCCCTAGGGAGTGGAGGGATTAGATGAACTGCACTTCCTGCACTCAGCACCATAGCTACAAGCTTAAAGAGCCTTTCACTGTCCCAGACTTTTTGGCACAATATCTTGGATCTGTGTTGTACAATCAAGTCTCAGTTCAAAACTTGTCGTGAAGGCCTTTAGATGGGTGATGTGTGGGCTCGCTTCAATCTTCTCTAAAAAGGTTTTGTTCAGAATGTGCCTCTGCTCAGCATGTCACAGCCCTTGCATGTTTAAAAAATGTCAAGTATTCAACTCCGCTTCATTTCAATATCTCACAAATATCTTTTTGTTCGGTCCTCTTCAGAAGCAGTCATTATGCATTGTAGCGCAAATGGTGGGCAAACTGTATCTTCAGTTCGTTCTGCTTAAGCACTCCACTATTAAGCTGATTTCCCTTCTGTGTAAATACATGTAGTCCAGGATTGCCAGAGTCAGAGGGCAATATGATCTCATGCTTACCCAACCATCTGGACCTAATCCTGTGAACAAGATGTTTGAAGTACAGAGGAAACTTTTTCGAGGGAGTGGAACTGAGACATAAGTCAGAAAATCTTGTCCCATTACGCACCAGGTTGCTAAGAGAATTATTATTATTAGGAAACATCTTTTATTTATACCGATTACTTTTAAATATAAAAAGTCCTACAGAAAGGCAGAGGATGTAGGCACTCTGTTGACATTCGGTGGAAAGGGTGGTGAGCAGGATTGCTTCCTGCTACCTTAGTGTCAGGAAAAACATAGTGGAAAGAAGTGTCAGCACTTGGGACTTTTTGCTGGTTTTTTTTTGGTTTTGCTATTTGTTTTTGTGACGAGTAACCTAGTGAGTGTGTCTGGCAAGCAATATTAACTTAATCACACAACCAAGCGCAGCACTGCATCTCCATACACTGCATAGCTGCATCTCCATACACTGATGATGTATAGTTAAATAGAAAATCTTCCAAAAGAGTTTCTTGTGGTTGGTACATTTACACTAGTGAGAAGCTGTACAGGTGGATAATGTGTATATTGCCTTAATAGTAAGGAGGGTCCTGGCATATTGGTTCCCAACTCGCTTACCTCCACTCTAGTCAGATTTTGCTGTCAAGGTATCAGTAAATAGTGTCTGGCTATCTGGGAAGGGACACTTGTAGCTGTAATCCCCAACCAGGTTCTGGAGATCTGGCATCTCCACTTCCCCCTGTGGAGTGCCAGCTGGCTTTAAATCTGGATTTCAGGAGGCACCGCTTGTCCAGTGCTATATTCCAAAGGGCAGTTTGGGACTTTCATTCTGATAGGAGCCCTCTCTTCAGAAAGTGACTGGAAGACAGTACTGAAAGGGCAGCTGGCCTTCTCTGAGATGACTTGAAGTGGTTTTTTAAAAATGAAATTGGTAGGATAAAGTAATCACAATAATAGAGAAGGCATTAATAAGATAACTTTCCCTACTATTTCTTATTCTTGGACTAGTAACTATTTTTCATGTTAAATGCTATGCTCTTTTTTTTTTTTTTTTTTTAATGGGAGGAGGTGTAGAGCAATATACCCTAATAGCAATAAGCCATCCTACCGTGTGCATTGGTGAGCCTTAGATGAGTGCAGGTAAGGTACCTGTAGCATCAGCCAGTACCTTACTAATTCTAACTCTACTAATATGCTTGAATCAAGGATCTAAAGAACTGAGGTCAGTACTCTCATGTGAATGTATTTTAGTTTCTAAATGTACCATGTCTATAGAGCCCCCTATAGCTGGAAATTTGGGGAGAGGCCAAGAAATAATTTGTAAATGTGCTGCCAGGTAGGGTTGTGATTTTAAAATCCAGGCACAGTGAAAATACAAGATTAACATAGCATTAATGGTCTTGTGGCACCTAAACATGATGATCTCAGCAGCCATAGGATATATGGTATTGTACACCATGTATGGAAGGAAGGCAAAAAAATATAATCTTGAATAAGATGTTCTACACTGTGCAAACCAGGTAACAGGCTGTAGATTCCAATGCCTTGGTGTGATGAGTGCCAGTCTGAGGGAGAAGAAGCTATTACTGTAATTTGTGTACAGAGCAGGACTAATCATGTCTGAGCTGCAGCTGAGGGTGTGATTCCCAGCACGGGTGGATGGACACACACTAGTTCTGCCTGAGCTAGCGTGCTAAAAATGGCCGTGCAGCTGTGGCATCATGGGTTACAGCTTGGGCTAGCTGTCTTGCGATCATACCCCAGAGGTGCAGGAGGGTTTGTACTCCAGCAGCTAGTCCAAGCAAGCGGTCTCCCCTGCTACCCTGGCTACACTATTTTTAGTGTGTCAGCATGAGCAGCGCTAACATGTCTGTCTACCCACCCTGTGAAGCAAACTCACAGCTGCAGTGTAGATGTATCCTAAGAGATAATGACAAGTGGCTATTTCTCTTGTACAGTTGGCAGAGTGATGCTCTTGAGTATCCAGCTTCCTCTGGAGAAAACTCTGGTGGACTAAATTTGCTGCCTTACTAACAAAGCTGCTAATTTCTAGTCAGAAACAGGAAGCAGATTTACCGGCAGAGCTGTTTTGTTTTTTATTACTTTTTTAAACATTCCGTAGCAAAAATAGCCAGGCGTCCTAAATGTATTGTTACCAGTGATATATTGTATTAGCAATACATTCAGCACAAGTGGGGAGATGGCACTATACATAAGTGGGGTCCAAACTGGATGTGGCAGTACATTACAACTTGCATATTTTTGTGTATGCATTAATTTGATTTTAAAATTGCAACTTGCTTAATATCAAGCCAGTGCATCTAACATCTTTGTCCCAACTTGTATATAGCAGTTAGAAATATCAAGGTTCCGCTCTTCTTCTTGGCTTCTAAGTGACCATTGTGCATTGCTAATAAGACACGTGCAGTTCAGGTGGCTCATTGTGGTGAGTGCAAAATCCACGCTCCTCACTCTGAGGAGCACCATTTCCCAGTCTGTGGCAACTTCTTTAGCTTATGGACTATGGACCATTGGGAAGATGGAGGGACCTAAATTCAAAATGTCATGTAGATTGGCCCTGAATCATCCCAAGATACTATAAACGGGACATTTTTACAATAAAAGTGTTCATCCCCCCCCCCCCCCCCCAAAAAAAACAAAAAAAACAAACCCAGATCCAGAATAATTTTGAGGAACAAGCTTTCTCATTGGAGCTTAAAACTAACAGACCGAGCTAATCCAATGCAGATAATAAATCTAATAAGGCATGGTCTCTTCTCTTCTTGTTTTTCTGTAGTCATAGTAATGACCACATCTTGCTAGAGTTGTGGTTAACATTAAAACTATTCAGTGAGACCTTTCACTGTGTTTTAGGTCTCAAATCCAGGAGGCCGAAGAAGAATGCACAAAGGAAGAATCAGTGCTAAGCTAGCTGTAGGCTGCATTTGGTGTTAATCCATAGATTCATGATGCTGAACCTGTTGGTCTAGAACAGGGGTCTCCAAACTACGGCCCGCGGGCCGGATGCGGCCCGCGAGGCCCTCTCATCCGGCCCGTGGAGATCTTTTTGTCTGCAGGGGTCGGGAACCAGCCACAGGGCCGGGACGCGCCGCGTGCTCCGCTGCCGCCGCCGGCCGGGACGCGCCGCGTGCTCCGCTGCCGCCGCCGGCCGGGACGCGCCGCGTGCTCCGCTGCCGCCGCCGGCCGGGACGCACCGCGTGCTCCGCTGCCGCCGCCGGCCAGGGACGCGCCGCACCGCCACCCAGTTACAGGCGGCGAAACAAGGAGCCACCCACTGCCAGGCGGCGAAACGGTCTGTGGGGAGAGACCAGGTTGAGCGGGTCAGTTGGGGGGGGGGGGGGGAGGAGACCGGGTTGAGCGGGTCAGTTGGGGGGGGGGGGGTTGGAGGAAAGGAGGTTTTGGGGGGAGAGACCTGGGTGGGTCAGTTGGGGGTTGGAGGAAAGGAGGTTTGGGGGGGAGAGACCTGGCTGGGTGGGTCATTTGGGGGGGGGGGGTTGGAGGAAAGGAGGTTTGGGGGGGAGAGACCTGGCTGGGTGGGTCAGTTGGGGGTTGGAGGAAAGGAGGTTTGGGGGGGAGAGACCTGGCTGGGTGGGTCAGTTGGGGGTTGGAGGAAAGGAGGTTTGGGGGGGAGAGACCTGGCTGGGTGGGTCAGTTGGGGGGGGGGGTTGGAGGAAAGGAGGTTTGGGGGGGAGAGACCTGGCTGGGTGGGTCAGTTGGGGGGGGGGTTGGAGGAAAGGAGGTTTGGGGGGGGAGAGACCTGGCTGGGTGGGTCAGTTGGGGGGTTGATGTGTAGTGTTCATGTGTAGTGAACAGGTGTTCATGTGTAGTGAACAGGTGTTCATGTGTAGTGTATCAATGTGTTATTAAATAATAACTGAATAAAATAATATTAAATAAATAATTAAAAACAACATCCATGTTTTGATTCTTTTTTATTTGGACCTCGAGTGTGTTGTCGGCCCCCGAACTGCTATTTGATAGTTAATGCGGCCCTCAGGTTGAAAAGTTTGGAGACCCCTGGTCTAGAAGACTAAATAAACATGGTATTCATGGAAGGGAAAGTGGTAAGAGGTCTGGCAGTTCTGTGAGTTTCAATAGTGATGGGGGAAATGGAGAAGTGTATGCATAGATTGGAGGAGGAGGTACATTTGGATGCTTAAGTATATAATTTATAAAAGAAATGGTCTGGAACCAAGCACCAGCCCTTCAGCTTTGAGGTAGTTCAGATTGATGTCAGAACCTCACAGCTTGGGCCTATTTCTACTATAGAATGAATAAAATGGTCCATGGAGGATACTTCTCTATTTGAATATTGTGACTTTTTAATTAGCAAGACACAGCACTGTGGTGGTGTTACATGCTTACAAGACACTTAGCTAGATGCAGGACATTTGGGTGTTTATAATGCGCACAGTGGGGGAAACGGGAATTTTCAGAGGAGCCTATTTAAAATATCCTTCTCATACACTGTCACAGGTTTCACTCAACACTAGTGGGGCCTCGTGCTGGGAATTAGCTCTGTCGGGCATTGCACTCCACTTCCAGTAGTATCTTCCTCCATGCTCTGTGTCCGTCCTCACTCCAGGGACTGCAGTTGCCTCTCTGAGGCTTGGCCCTCCAGCTAGGTCACTAAGGTGCTCCCCTTCTGGGGAATTCAAAGTTCTTCCAGACCTGCTGCCTGGCTGGCATCACCAATGCCTTTGCTGCTTTCCTGTGGCTCCCTCTACGTTGAGTTCCAGTTCAGGGACCCTATAACAAGCAGCCAAGGTCTCTGCATAGTCCTATCTCTTGCTGCTGTTTCCCTTGGCTTCTTTCTACTTATATATCTGGCTTCCCACCTCCCTCCACTCAGGGAGTGGCTGCAGCCTACTTCCTTGCCTGCAACCCCTCACACCCATCTGTAGCTAGCTTCCTGGCTCTGTAGGCCGCACCTGTTCCTGTAGAGATGAGCCTGCATGCAATCAGTTAGTTCCTGCTTCCTGGCTCTTCCTCCAGGTGCAGCCTGGGGAGTTTATTGGCCAGTTTGGCTATCTTAACTCCTTCCAGTCCTTTGCGGGATAGTCTCTCACTCTCACTCTCACTCTCACTCTCACTCCCACTCCCCCTTGGCTCCACACAGTTGTTTAAAGTTGTAATGTTAAATCGATTTAGAGCTTTCCTAAACAAATGAAAGATTGTGTGTAGGCCTGAACTTAGTTATATTGGAACAGCTTCCTCATGTGGAAATTCTAAATCTATTTTAGTTTAAGGAATCTCTTATATTGGCTTAAGTCTGTTTTTACTGACTTAACCTCAGTCAATATAGGGTATTTGTAATCGAGAATATGGGCACACACAGAGAGGGTTGCTCCAATTTAACAATTAATTTCTAAACTAACTTAGTCTAATTATTACACACGTTGTTTAGACCAAATCTCAAAATGCTTTCTACTCCTTTAAATTCTCCCATGAATGACAATTGTGTCAGTGCCCTGGGTGACCCCTGGAGAGGTAAAATAAAAAGTCTCAAAAAGAGTTCTTGGATGACCTAATGATCCTACTGATGTGATAAAGTGATTCTTCTAATTCTCATCAAACCAGTGACTGCATGGGGCTGCATTGCATTCATGTACTTTGTTGAAAAGTCCTGTGTGGAGAGAATTGGTTCTTTATGTAAAAAGTTTATGTAAAAATAATACCAGAATATTAAGTCTGATCATGGACAGGAAATATATTTTTGCTCCTGTGGTTCCTAAGTCATTAGAAGGTAGAACAAATCTGATAGCACTCAAATAAGAAGAGGAAGGGGATTGTTGGCACCAAAGAAGCATGTAGGCTGTTGGGATCAATGAGTCTTACAGATTTGATGCTGATATTTAAGCATATGTAATAAGGTGTAAGCTTTTAAAAAATAGTTCGTCCTCCTGTTCACTTGTACATTTGTGGCCCTTGATTCTTCCTACTTACATAAAAGGAAACCGTATTAAGTTAAGCCTCTTCCAGGCTATATCTGAGTTGCCTTTGATATCTGGCAGGTTTTTGTGCTTAAGAAGATGAATAATTTTTCTTTCTCTGCCTAGTTTAACTGAAACTAAAGATTTTTCCAGGCATATAAACACAACTATGTATAGAAGAGAACATAGCCCTGTATTTGCTTTCCTTTTTTCTAAGGACAGAAGCAACTTTATTGAAATGTGCTTCCTTTCTAGCTACTAATGGTTTTTTCCTTCCTTCCTTATTGCAATAAGCTTAACATTCTCCCTTCCCATTTGATGTAAAACATTTTAGCCTGGTTTTTCCTAGGAAGGTGTTGAGTCACAGCCCCTAAAAGGGAACCTGGATTCAGCAATGTGACATCTAGATGTTGGGTGGGTGCAGGGTCTTTGTTAATTTGGGGACTCAGATGACATACCTTTTTAAAATGAGGTTAATGGGGCAGTGCTGTTCATCTATGTATAGGGCTGCTCCACATTTTCTTTCTAGCTTTATTTCTGGGTGTTTTTCTTCATTGTATCTGGATAAAGTCCAGGGTGTTATACAGCCAATATCTGCAGGAAAAAGAGTTCCTGTTGATCAGCAAGTAGTGTTCCATTTTATGCCTGCTCAGGTGGGAACTTCCATTTCAGTGGAGCTCTCTGCATTCCTGAAGGGAACCTTCGCCTCCAAAGTGCTGGCTACACATAATAATTTGCAGCTGCAAAAGATAGGAGTTATAAAATGAATCATACAAATACAACCACAATAAATAGATACTATTATAAAGAGAAGCGTATGTGAAAATAATCAGGCAGTGCAGTCACTTACTTGCAGTGGGTTTGGTGTACGTAGCCCTCTTAGTTCACCAGAATTTATTCCGTGTGGTAGGATAACATTGTTTGTGGCTTATGTGCGTTGTTACTGAATTTGACATTCCGTGTGAAAGAGGAGCCCCGTACTGCAGCAGATTATTGGTTCTGTAGTTACCATATTTTTCGCCCTATAAGACGCACTTTTTCTTCCCCAAAACGGGGGGGGGGGGAAAGTTGGTGCGTCTTATAGGGCGAATGCAAAAAAAAAAAAAAAAAAAAAGCGCCTCGCTCTCCCGTCCCCGCCGCGCGGGCGGGCTGCCGGGAGCGTCCCGGTTCCCCCCTCCCCGCCGGGGGCGGGCTGCCGGGAGCGTCCCGGTTCCCCCCTCCCCGCGCGGGAGAGCGAGGCGCTTTTTTTTTTTTTTTTTTTTTTTTTTTTTTTTTTTTTTGGTCCGGCGGGGAGCGTCCTATAAGACGAAAAATACGGTATACTTCAAACTAGCTGGTCCTCTGTGGCCAGTTGTCCCACCATGGCATTCTCTATACTCTCTTTTGGGTAACCTCTCATAATGGGAATTCATTAGTGAGGTAACTTTGAGATCAATCCCAGGCAATTAGGTTCACTGTAAAGACTGAAAGGGCTCAGTTTGGAAAAATGTCTTTTGTCGAGTACAAACACAAGTCCAACTCCCAGGGAGTCTGGGATCAAAGGATATTTTCTCAGGAGTGCAGTTCCTATTCAGTGAAAGCTCTCTTTAATAGGTGCAGATGTCTGAGGAAGAGCAGACGGCATATTGTAAAAACTTGGTACAACAAACAAACAGACAATGGCATATTATATTGACAACAGGGAGAACCTCAGGAGTGGACTCCAGACCTTAGACATCACTTCAGTGGAATTACAGCTCTGCTGGATGAACTTGCTTGGTATAGAATGTGTAGGGACTAATGAGTAATTCATTCTGCATGAAATCCTCCAATCTATAGAGCTAATGTATTTAAAGGAAAAACAACCTAACCCCAGGCATCCTCATTGCACTCTGTCCCTCTTGTGTACCAGGTAGTCAGGACTAACCATAAATCTAGTCATCCAGGAAGCAAGATTGTTCACTCTGCCATGGTTACCTGAATACCAGCAGCAACCAGCACCCATCGTTCAACATGGGCCTCTTATATCAACATTTAGTGCCTGAGCTTCAGGTTTATCTTCTACATATCTTCCCCTCTGACTGTAAGATCCATCAATGGATTTATAGGGGCATCAGCATCCTAGAAGCTCATTAATTGGGTAAGTATTTATTTTTTCAAATAAACTTAACTTTTATGACATGCCAACTTCAGCCTTGCAACAAAACACTGCAGTATTCCTCTGTTCTCTTATAGGTGTAGGAATTCTAGCTCCAGCAGAGGTAAGTGCTCCTGTTTAGATATATAAAGTGCTACATTAAGTAGCTTTTCCTCTAACTCAAAAATATCTTCCTCAAATTCCTTAAAGTAACTTCCTTTGTAAACCTTTTTAGTTGCACAATACAAACTTCTTTATTGCAACCTGTTAATGTATTTATTAGAATGCAACACCTCCATTATTTTTTTTGTTTACCCAAGTAGGATTCAGAGCAAATACAGATTATTTTTTTTTACCCAAATATTTTTCAGTGATACTTTTGCTATCCAAAATGGTAACTTGGATATCCATCAAGCAGCGATTTCTGCCTTTTTGATCATTCTTGCCCTCCATCACCCAACATAGGTTGGCCTTGACTTTCGCAGAAATGAATGTTTGACTTTTACTAGCATGGAGTACTAGGATTATAGCTCTCTGTAACTTGAACACATCATTATCTTCTGTGAGCAAAAATATCCAGGACAATTTTAAGACTATAATTTCTTTCTTTGCAGACAACCAGTCGTTTGGAATCACCACCCTGCTCACACGTCCAGCCTCCAATTTCATGTGCCTGACCTCTGAACCCTGGCTCCATTGACCTGGCTCTTGGTTTGTCGCTGGTCCTGGTTCACTTTGCTCATGGCTTAAACCGTTTCCCATCCTACCTGTAGCTCTACGCTAGACTTCTCCCGGTCCTTAACATCTGTCTGGAAGGGGATGTGAAGAGAATGGGTCAGACTACCAGCTGGTGTCCTTGTGCTTCTGAGTTCTTGGAGCTTGTAAACTCTCGTGCTTCTCCAGAACAAGTCACCCCTCAATTGTTCCCATTTTGACTTCAGGGTAAGAAACTTCTCTCTTGGATGGCAGGTCTTCCTGTCCTATTGGCTTTGGTTCTGGCTCTCATTATGTCCTCTCTATCTTCATTTCATCTGCCCGTCTGCATGTTCAGTTGTAACACTATCTGCCTTTTCTCCACAGCTATTGCCCCATCTGCCTTACTTAGGGTAACAGCAGTGCTGTTTGGCACTTAATTTTAGGGGTTAGTGCAGCTTGTTTGACAAACCACATCTTAACCTGCAGATAAACAGTTAGATAAGGATTTTTTCCATCAGGCAACACTGACGTTGGCCCTTTTGTGGTCACCAGTAAATAAACAGTTTCATGCTTTTTGAGGTGTCTTAAGCCATCATTCTTTTCCAAATAGAATTCCAGACCACAGTGGCACAATCTGCACCAGTTCTGCATGCAGTCAAACTCTCTCCAGCAGCAACGTGTTTGTACAGTGCTTAATCACATTGTCTTTTCAGTGTGGAGGGGAATGTTAAGCACGGAAGAAAACGTGACTTATCTAGGCAATTCCCCACAGTTAAATTGGCAGCTGCGTCCCAATGGTGTGCAAGTTGTTACACATGTGCCCTGGGAACTAGCAGCAAACTGAAGGATAGATATATACATGAAGGGGAAAATACAAATTCTGCTTCTATTCTGTTAAATTGTTCCACATCTGATTTAAAGGATCAAAAGCTACATAGTCTGACAAACACCATACTTAACTGTTGTTTAACTGGCAAAAGAAGACCCAAGATTTTATGTTTGTTTCATGAGCCATAAATCTGTCTGGTCTCCTGGTCGTCTTCTGTAGACAAATGTCTTATAGAGGAAATTGTAGTGGTTTGAATAAGTCTAGATTTCAGAAGTCATCCTGTTAGGTCAGACAGGCAAGAAACATCTGTAATAAATGTGTTTGACGAATCTAGCGCTAGATCTTTTACTTAATTCACATTTTCCCCTTTGAAAGTAAAGAATGTGTATATCTAAATTAGTTAAATTAAATGGGGTATTAGCTTGCTGTTGCCTTGCTGTGAGGAAACAAATCAACTTCATGTTAAATAAAATATATATATATATATTTTTCACTCCCCACAATAAGGCCCAATGAGATGCATGGTCCCGGTTTTAAGCGGAAATGGCTGTAAACACCAGGCTCCTTTAATCTGTAGAACTACCATCTGTATGGAAGCTAGAACTCACTACTTGGTCTGTATTTTGGACATGACTTGAGTCAAATCTTCCCTATAGTGGGAACTTTGCAAGTCCTGCCCCTCCTTTTTCAGTCAAAATTGCTTGCTGACACATTTTAGACCACTAAGCATAGTTCATGTACCTCAGTACTTAACCTGCTGTCTACAGTAAGGCCCTGATCCTGCAAGTACCATCATGTGAGTGCAGGCTGCATTAAGGTTATTGCAAGCTTTGGTCCTAACACACCTCGAGTGCAACAAGGGACTATTGCTCCCAGCTGTTGACCTTACAAAAGAACTATGTCAAAAATTAGGCACAATAATTTGTGAAGAAAGTTTTTGATCCAGCCATTGAAAGCAGGATTTGGACAATAGACCTCAAATACAGGTTAAAATTGAGTTTGCTTTATGTGATTGTCTTAAGAAGGCAAAGTAAATAATCACTGCATTATTTGTTGCAGTACCATTTCTTGTGCCAGATGTTTCTTGTCTAGTCTAAGCAAATAAAATATATAGCGTGGCTATTGATTAGCAAACTACCTTCAGTTTTTCAAGAGTCTTCCAATATAATCTGCTCAGGGTGGGACTGTAGTCTTCGTTCAATGCCAACTCACCAAGCTTTTAATATTCTGAGAAATTGACTTTTGCTTATGGTAGAAAGTCATGAAATTGCACTGGTGAAACCAGGCAAAACGTTAGAGCCTGTTGCTTTAACTTTGACAAAATAGTCTCCTATTTTACAGTCTCCTATTTTACAGCCTCCTGCATCTGTTTGAGCCAAGTCCCATAAATACTGAGTGAGTACAGTCACTTTTTCAACTTGCCAAGGAGAGAGTTAGTTTTTGGAGCAGACTGTCACAAGTTCTATTCTTGATGCTACATGTAGGCAATTGGTGGCTGACCAAGATGTCTATATGTGTAAAGCAGCCGCTGACGTAACAAGAGGACAGGAATGACCAAGCATTATAGCTATCAGCTGTTTGGACTCAGCTCAGCTCTTAGTTTTTAATTATGTCTGTTTGTCCACTAACCCACAGCAAATTTTACCACTGATCATTGGACCTCCACTGAGAAAGACCAGTAAGGACTGCATGGACTGTTGAAAGACTAAAGAACCCCTGTGGCCCCTAGGGCTGGTTGTCAGAACGTTGGTGGTGGGTGAATGTGGAGAAGTTGCCTATCCTGCTGATCGCTGGTACTTGCTTAGAATTTGGGCCAAAAGCAGTCTTGGGACACCTCCCGAGAGCATGCTAACAATCAGTGTAGTGGAGTGATGCCAAGTCCTGCCATATACAACAATCTGCTGCATTCTAAGGACAAACTTCCTTGCTCTTCAGTAGTATCTTTATGAGGCAGTGATGCATCCTCCTGGAATGGATGCTCCTTATAGACATAAACAATAACTCACTGTACCCTTAAATAAGGAGTAACTTACTCTACAGGACTAACCGACACACTATTCTGTTGCAACACTTTATATTGTCTCCTTGGCTTTTGTTTTCCTCTTTCCTTTTTCCCCACCCTGTACATTCTCTTCTTCTGTTATATGCCACATGCTGTTAGTGTCTCTCTTCTCAGGCTTCTACTTCCTGCATGTTTTTATTCATATTCTCATTCCTCCTCTCTTCCTCTTTCTAATCAGTGTTTCATCCTCCCCAGTCCTCTCTATTCCCTGGTATCCATCCATCACCCTCCCTCTGCCCCCCTCCCCCCAAATCCATATCCCTTGCATTCGCCTGTAGGATATTGAAGCCATCATTCTTTTCTGCCACCAGCCTAGCTGCTTTTTTGGCCCAGTCACTAACTGCTCAACACACAGTGTGCCAACTTCCTCCTTTACATGCAGAGGAAGGGAGCTGGGGTATGCTGCATTCAGCACATGTGATGGTCACAGCTAGGGAAGAACACCACTTTGTGTTATATCTTGATGCAACTCCATTGACTTCTTTTCTGAATTAACCACTGCATAGAATCCAGCAAGTCTGGCATCATCTATGGTCATTAACTTCCTCTTTAAGAATATGGGTTTCCTATTCAGGTAGATCTGACACAGCTAGAAGAAAGAATTTTTATAGCCTCTGTGGAATATATATTAGTTTTTGCATTGCAGTAATTCCTACCACACCACTTGTAGGAACTGCTCAGCATTTATCAGCCACTAGTGATGCATCTTTGACTTTCTTCTATGACAGGCTGCATTACTCTGACACAGTCCTCTTGAATACAGCAGGGATCAGTGCAGCAATTTGGTTTAATTGCTTATGAAGGAGACTGCAGGATTGTAATGTCCGAATACTGCTAAATCCTAGGGGATTTCTTGGCATTTTGGTGCCACAATAAGGTCATACTTGCTTAATACAACCATAAGATGTCCTTGCGCTTATTTATGTAGCTTGAACAATGTAATGCATCAATAAAATATTGCATTTATCTGTCTGAGACTTGACTCTTCTTACACCACTTTTACCCTCTGCTGTATGGTTTAACTAGATACGTTGATATTTTAGATTTGTAATGGGGTTAGGGAAGCTGAGTCAGGTGCTGTAGGTTGGTCACATTTTTGAGGCCTTAAATACCATCCTACTCTGGGCCTGTTCATCAGCTGCCCTCACTAACCTGGAGTTACTGCAGTCAGTTATATAAATCCATATTTACAAGGCATTTCTGTTCCACTCGGGAGCTACTGTTCTATTGTTAATAGATGTGTGTGGCAGATGGCCTGAAATCAAGGTACCGAGCATGTGCAAGCAGTCCGCTGCTGAGTTTATTTTATAAATATAGATCTTAAAAAAAACTCAGGCAGTCTATGCTATGGAGCATTTGCAAAGTAGTATTAACACAGTGGTTCTCAAATGTCTGTACTGGGGACCCCTTTCACGTAGCAAGCCTTTGAGTGCAACCCCCCCCCATAAATTAAAAACACTTTTTAATATATTTAACCCCATTATAAATGCTAACCACAAAGTGGAGTTTGGGGTGGAGGCTGACAGCTCGTGACCCCCCATGTAATAACCTCATGACCCTTGAGGAGTCCTGACCCCCAGTTTGAGAACCCCTGTATTGAACCCAGAGCTGCTGTTGAATTACAGGAAAACGAGCCTTTGACACGCAACTACGCTTGCATTCTTTTGCAGTGTGAATTTTTTCAAAAAACTTTCTTTGCTTGAAGCTTCAGGGAATCCACTTTTTGTCCATGCCAGTAACTGGGAGTTTCACATTAATGAAAAGAACATATTTTTCTATAGGCAAAAAGTTAGCCTGGAGCAAGTTTTTATGCCCAGGTTTATGAACTCCCAGGAGTAGGTTTTTCCAGTAGAAACACTCAACTGTAGCAGCATGAAAAGCTTTTTTCTTTCCTTAATGTTTTTTCCCCTTTTTCTAAGCTACAACCTTTGCGACCGTTCCTCTCTCATTTTCTGCAAGAGACCACAGACAACAGCATTTTATAGAAACTAAGTCACTGCAGTAGCAGTAGGGGCGACTTGAAGGATCCTCCAATCCACTGTCTTACCTGTATATATGGGCTATATTAATTTGAGTCTTGTGCCTGCACCTGTTACTGGATATGGTGCTTACTGTTATGAATAGACACTAATGGAACAATACACAGTCGTAAATATTCCGGTTAGTAACATTTGCAAGATCACACCCAATGGCATCAGCACAATAGCTATAGCCAATAGGGTACTACCTGAAGAGCTTTCTATTGCCCCTATGTGTGTGAATAACGTAGTTGAAGTCAGTGCATCTTAGGCTGACTTACCTGCCGTCCTCACGGTGGCAGTGGTCGGCAGCAGGCTCCCACGTCGAGTCTGCCTTGCACCTTTTGGTGGACTGGAGAATCAATTTATCACGTCTTGACGAGACACTATAAATTGATTGCCAATAGATTGATCACTACCCGCTGAGCCGGTGGGTAGTGAAGGTATATCCATAGTCTGTGTTTCTGCTTCCCTTTGTTTGTCACAGCCATAAAGGATCTCCAGTTCTTCTTTAGCAAGATCTGTCTTTGAGAATTAACTGCTTTTTCTAGAAATCAAAATGTGAAACAGAGTTAAAGCCACTCTTCTAGAGTTGATTTGAGTTTAGCTCATTGGACTAATCTGATATAAAGCAGGCTTTGATGGAATTAATCCGAAACCAATCTGTCTTCCATTACAGGCACATAAATGCAATAATTGTCTCCTGTAACAGAAATAGCTTGCATGCATTCATCCAGGAGAGTGGCAAAGAATTTCCCCAGAATGTGAATCACCTTTCTATGTCATTGGTGTTAATTAGCTACTAAAACTAGTATCCCCATTCACATGATATTGGGGCTGGTAGAAAGATGAGCTGAAAGAATGACTGGAAATGGGAAGAAGGGGACAGGTGAACAGAAGACATGGAACATGAGCAGTGTGGCTAGACTATGGTGGAAGGTGGCTCTGGGGTGGGGCAGGGCAGGGAGAGCTAGGTTGAAAATTCAGCACCTTTGAATGTGAGATGTAGGCTGCTATTTTATGCAGCGTGCTTAGTAATCTTTGGCTATATTTCACTGGGACTACATAGACAGCCGGATTATCAGTCAACCATGTATATGCAGCAGCCAATAACACTCATAACCTTTGCATCAACATGTACAGGTTGATACTCACCTGGTGAGCTAAAGAACAGCTACAGTTTATCCCATAGAGAAATCTAATACGGATGAGCAACTGATGTTCTACTTAAAATGCTGTGATTTATATACACAAGCCACCTTCATATTCATGTGGCCCATAAAACCAATATAATATACTGCAGCATTTTAAATTCAAGATGTTGTTCTTAAAAAACACTATTTAGCATTCATCTTTATTGAAAATATTGTTTATGGCCAACATAGAACAAGATTAAGAGCTTCGTGACCCGTTCATCAGATTTTCCTATTGTCCACTAGCATAATTTAATTGAGTATTCCAATACACTGTACAAACAGAGATGTTCTTAAAAAGACAGCATTTGTTCTGGGATGATATTGTTAGGATTTATTAGTAAGAAATAACTGCACCACCACAGTTGTGTGGAGACAGCCCTGTAATTCTGCCAGGAAGAGCTGTCTTTTAGGAGGCCATTTTGTAATTATAATTTATTATACTGGGCCAGTATAAAAATATACAGACCTGATTTTGCAAACCATTAAAGTTAGAAATAAAGAGAATTGTAGTCACTTATTTGAACAGTTCAACATATTTAATTTTTCTTGCTGCAATTCATATTAGTGGTGCTATTCACATCAGTCCTTTGTGCTTTGATTTGGATGCTGGCTCTTAGGAAGAGGGAGGGTGTTTGCTAGGCGCAACTCACTTAGAATTTAGAACCACATTTTGAGTGTAAAGTTATCAGATTTTGTGGCCAACCAAGAGGAACATTTGTGGCAAATAGAGGATGAGGGTAGAAAGAGGGAAGGGGTTACTAGTAAACGGTTTAGGACTCTCATAGTACCATTTCAGGTCACCAGGGTTTGTGTTATATCTGTATTACTGCTGGATGAATGGTGATGAGAGAAAAAAATCCTGCAAGTGTTCATTTGAAAGTGAACTCTTTACTTTGACAGTGTTGATGACCCTTGTTCTCATTTTCTGAAAACATTTAATCAGTCACACTTTCCTGGAAGAAAAAACTCCTCAAAAGTTTAATTTTAAGCTCCAACGTTCACTCAGAGGAAAATATGAATTGTATAATTGGTTATAAAAGTCATGATTCACGCTGATGTTTAGCTATGTTTTAAGTTCACGGGACTGAAACAATATTCCTTTGCTTCACCATTTCAGCACATCCACTGCAAATATTCACAATGGAGAAGAAACTCACCTCTTTGCCAAGGCCGGCACAAAGTTTTAAGTGATTCATAAGCCTGTGTTAATGCTTTAAATGCCATGCAGGCCCTCTGTATTCATGTTAGCAAATGATCTGCAGTCCAAAAATTGGCAGCTGGACAATCTTGCAAATAGTTGTGATGAGATAAGCTTGAGATTGCTTTGCTTTGTTTGGATGATTCTCAGACCAGAGGAAGGAAGGAGACATTTATGGAATAAATTCTTCATTATAAATTGTAGTGTGTACATATACAGCTCTAGTCTTCATGCTTTGCAGAACTCTTGCAAAAGAACAGTATTCTGATTACCTCGGGGTCTGGAAATGGACAACATCAGCTTCACCCCCTGGTGGACCAAAGCTTTTATTGATGGCTGGCCAGCTTTTCTTGCCAGGCTACTCAATTTAATCATTCGTAGCAAGGGAGCTGTGGTGTTTGGTAATCACTCTGGGTTCCTGGTGCTTGAAAGAGGTCCTCTTTATTCTGTAATGCAGCACCAGTTGCCTGTGCATAACAGAATGGGGGCTTCTGCAGTGCCCATGCCCCAGACTTTGTTTGGGGAGCCAATCTACTTAAAGGTACAGTTCCCAATACCCTGGGACCCTGAGTTTCTAAAATAGTCCTTTTGATGGTAAAGACAGCAGACAGGGGTGGCATGTTGCCAGTTTCAGCAGCCAGCAAAGGGTGTTGTGTTTAATCACTAGATTAAATATTCCTTTTATTGGCTCTTCCTTTCAATACCACAGAGCATGACGTGTTATAAAACAGTAACACTAGTTAAACAAGTGTTGGCTGGCACCACTGAGCCCCCTGGCTATGTACATGGCAAAGTGAGCATTTGGCTGACAAGCAGCCAATAGAGACTCCCAGGAAACCAAGCAGAGAAAGCCAACTTGTCAATGAATGAGCAAAGGATTTGCATGTGCATTGTGAAAAACTAAAGGGGAAAGGGGCAAGATGGACTTGCTAAGAGAGCCCCCCAGTTACTTACAGAACAAGTCTGTAGCAATTTCAATAGCATGTAAAGGGGTTAAAAGCCTTCACTTATCTGGATAAGGGACCTCCACTGACTTCAGTGAGGCTTCACAGAGGGGTCTTCACAGAGGTGCTTGTGGGATAGGGGCCTGTCTCTAGAACTGCACAAATGCATTTATACAAATTGGTCTTGAGCAGGAGCAATATTATGAAGTTACATTGGATTGCTTTCACTGGTGGTAAGCACAATGCCTGGTAGTAAGTGTAATCAAGACTGGGCTCAGAGTTTAAGATTAAATTATTTAAGACTATTTCACCATTTCTTTGTGTATTCAGCTACTTGCAAATATTGCAACATTTTCAATCAACTATATTCATGCTCTTTTGTTAAACTAAACCCTGTTTCATGCAGCCACTGATGCACATGGAAGGCTCTCCAGCTTTACGGCTCAGGTCAAATTTTATTTGCCTTAGTGATGAAGTGACCTTTCAGCCGGGTTTCTAAGAACAGACTGTAGTACAGCCAGGTAGATTTAAAGCTTTGTACTTATTTTAATGCATCAGGATGACCCAGAGTGTGTATGTGTATTTTTACACAATGACTTTTAAAGATTTAATTATTTTAGTGTTTATTGCAGGGTTAGATGCCTAGAGACAATTTGACAATGGTTAGACTGACATCAGCACAGCCTATCGTGCTAACCAATATTGTCTCTGTTCCTTGTGCTCCCCATCAGTCTGTCTGTCTTTTTTACCTTCTCCTTAGACTGTAAGCTCTTTGGAGCATGGACTCTTTGTTCTGTGTTTGTACAGTACCCAGCACAATGGCATCCTTCCTGGTCCATGATTGGGGCTCTGAGGTGATACAGTGATATTATAAACAATAAGAGCTAGCGATTGCAGTGCTACCTACAGACACTGCAGAACTGGCAGTGTCTGCTTCCTCAGTTTACCCTGCTAATGCACATAAACACGGCTGGGGGAGAGGCCACTTCTAGTGGGCAAGAGGCTAGTTCCTTCTGAAGTCTGCCAGCAACAGTGCCAGTTAATCTTCACTCCCGGGACCTCTTTGGGGAGGAGAAAGGAAAGATTAGTAGAGTTCATACATGTGCACAAATGACTAAGCTCCGCTCAGTGAGCCTGCTCTTCCGTGAAGGCATTCTGATGACTTCACAAACCAGTGTATTGAAAGGGGTAGCAAAACTAGTCTTGTGATGTCCCAGAACCCTCTGTTTTGATGGACTGTCCTGTATTTTAAATCTTAAATGGGCATAGTCCCACCCACATTCCTTAAGTCAGTCCAAGATATAATATTAATCAGTCTCTGCTGTTAAAGCAGGGGTTCTCAAACTGGGGTTTGGGACCCCAAAGGGGGTCGCCAGGTCATTACATGGGAGGTCGCGAGCTGTAAGCCTCTACCCCAAACCCTGCTTTGCCTCCAATATTTATAATAGTGTTAAATATAAAAAAGTGCTTTTAATTTATAACTGGGGGGGTCGCACTCAGTGGCTTGCTATGTGAAAGGGGTTGTAGCGGAGTGACCACCTGCTTCCCCCCTCCCCCCCTGAAAAGGGCTGAAGCAGCCCAGGGAAGGGGCTGTGGCTGGGAGCCTGCAAACTCCCAGGCTGATTGGGAGTTAGGCTCAGCTGGGTGGCCACGCCCCAAACACTCAGGCTGGATAAAAGCCTGAGGGGCAGGACAGGAAGCAGTCCGTCTCCCTCTGTAAGCAGAGAGGGAGACAGGGCCTGGCTGCAGGGAGCCATTAACAAAGTACCCGGACTGGGACAGGGCGAGGGCAAAGCAGCTGGGAGCCAGGGAGCGACTAAGCTCTAGGGAGATGGCCTCAGCCTGCTGAGCCTAGGGAAGGCCCGACCCACGGGGTACTGGGGCTGCAAGGGGGCGGCCCTGGGCTGGGTATGAGCAGCAGGCCCAGCCCCTTCTTGCCTGTGATGAGTGGCCATGAGACTTCAGTTGGCCTCAGTGAACCGAGGCAAGTGGTGACAGGCAGTGGCCAGATCTGAGGCGAGTTGGGGATAGTGGGTGGAGGGCTCCCCGGGGGGGGAGACCCTAAGACCAGGGGGGTACTGCAGGGGTGCAGCACCCTCAGCTGAAGGGAGGGACATGGGGCCAGAGTGCAGAGGCGAGCGTCGGCCGGCAGAGGGCGCTCCGGGGTCAACAGAGCTGATTCCCGTGATGACCAGACGGGGGCGCCGCCGGGTGAGTGGACGCCGCCGCCACAGGGGTCAACAGTACAAACGTTTGAGAACCACTGTCTTAAAGTCAGACAACGGAGCCTTATTGTTTAGGGTGGAACAATAATGTGCTTTCAGTTTAACATTTCTTCCATTCAAATATCTGATTACAGATTTAGCTTGCTGACCTGACATAAATAATGGCTTCAACTTAATGGCATCAATCAATAAATTGCCTGTTAAGCCCTGGCTCTGTTTTAATAGCTTTCCAGCATTATTAGAAAGCAGGGTTATTCCAGTTAACATACTGTATGGATAGAACAGTTACTAAAAGTGAAAGGACCAATATCCACAGTGAAGGGTACTATATAGCAAACTGAGATGTACCAGGCTGGCTTCCTTAGAAAGCAAGGGTTTCTGATTACAGGCTCAGCTCTGCAGGATCCAAGTGTGGAGGGGCTTAGTGTGGGGGGATTCAGTTGTGGAGTAAGAGGATCCTGTGTGGGGCAATCTGGGTATGGGTGGCTCAGCAGGGAGGTCCAGGTGCTGGGGGAGTGGGAATATAAGTGCAGCTGATTGGGGCTCAGTGGGATGGCGGTCCCGGTGCAGGGGGCTTGTCTGGGTGGTCCAGGTCTGGGGGTGTGGGGCTTGTCAGGGTATGAGTTCAAGGGGGGGTGAAACTCAGCAGGAGGATGGTTTAGGTGCAGGAGTCTAGATGCAGGGGGTTGGGGCTTGGCAGAGGGGTGATTTTGCTGCAGGGAGGCAAAGAAATCTGCAGGGAACGTGAATTCTGCCTACACAGTGGCGCAGAATACCCCTAGGAGTACATTTAGCAGACTTCTGATCTGTCGTCCTGAAAACATTTGGGTGAAGTCAACACCTCACCGAGGCTCTGTAAACCAGGCAACTGTAACCAACTCTTGCTTGATATATTGACTTTGCTTCCTAATAAAATCTGACATACTGCAAAAGATCATTGATGTAACTAACTCAGTTTCTTGACGCCACTAGATGCAGTAGGAAAAGATATTAAAAACCCCAAATGGCTCTTATTATGCTATATTGTAATATGGGGGAAATTTCTTCCTGTATCCAGCTGGGGTTCAGTTTATGCCATGAAGCATGAGGAATGATAGCCATTGGGCCAGGTTCTCCACTGCCTTGCAATTTATTCAGTTCTTTGCACCTGGGTGAAATGGGTATAAAAAAGCCGACAATAGTGGTAAGTGAAGAAATCCAATGTGGTAGCAGTTTATGGTGGTTTTGCACAGGGTAGTGGAGAATCCAGCCCCTTATTTTTACCGTTGCTAGCTTCAGTGCAGATGATATTCTTATTCCTATAAATGTTTAATCTGATTTTTAAATAACCTACTAAATTGTGAAATAATCAAACAAAATACAACAAGCAAAATGTATTTCCTGGGAAGCAAGCTGTTCTATCATCTCCAACAGGACTGAGGACCCGAGGCACAAATGGAAGGGTGATTTTTGGGAAAAAGAGAAACTGAACCTATAGCTGTCTACCCATCTGCTGCTACATGCATGGACCCCTTCATGTGATATCATAGTTTAGAAAAAAGGACTATTCAGGGCCCCTCTTACCCACAACCCCACAAGTCTTCCCACTTTTTGCCTTTCCTGGAGGTAAAATAATCAACCCCAAACTGTTGGTCCCAATGAGCTCAATTTGGTGCATCTCTTCACCTCTTCTTTAAATTATTGAATTCCAAACTGTACCACTATCCATTTTAAAAACTAACCTAGGGCTCAATCTTAAACGTGAATAGTCCCTGCAGCATGGAATTGCAGCCGCTGATGCAAGAACTCTGAAAGGCCATAGTTTGGCTGGCTATGGTACAGACAGATACTAAGATAGGAAATAATCAAGAATATTTGAGAGCCCAGGGAGCTTCTTTTAATATCTGAAATTGTATCATTTTATTATCATCCCTGATTACAACTGTGCTCTGGGCAGATGAGGTGCCTAGTGCATTTAATATTCTATTAACAAGAATGCAATATTCTCCACTTACATAGCACCTTTCATCTGGGGATCAAAGCAGTTTACAAACGCTCTCAATACTTGGAAGTAGACGAGCATTATTTCCACTGTCCTGAATGAGTCAGAGGATGCGAGTTGCCTACAACAGTGGTAAAATACGAAAGAGAATGTTTGGTCCCCTATCGTAATCCCTAGTCCACCCTTCAGACAACAGAAGATAACTAAGACAACTAAGATAAACATTAGAAAAATTACCAAATGAAGCTAAACTGCTAAAAACTCTGCTTAAGTTAGTTTGTCTGCTTGTGTTATGGGTTTGCACTATAAATCAATGTTAGATTAGTTATACTAGTGCAATTTTTCTAATATGGACTAGGTCTAATTATTAAGTACTGGACTGATATACCCTTATTCATGTGCACTACTATTCAAGTAGTTCCACTGAAGTTAATGGGACCAGTGATAAATGACTGCCTAAAATGTGACACCTTGGAACTGGAAGATAATGCAACACACTTACTGTACTGTGTGACTGCCTTTCACTGAAGACTTAGGGTACGTCTTCACTACCCGCCGAATCGGCGGGTAGCCATCGATCTTCTGGCGATTGATTTCTCATGTCTTATGAAGATGTGAGAAATCGATCGCTCGCGGCGCCCCCATTGACTCCGGAACTCCAGCTTGCCGGGAGGCGCAAGCTGGAGTCGACGGGGGAGTGCGCCGCCGACTGCCGCTGCCATGAGGACAGATGGTAAGTTGGCTGCAGATATGCAAACTTCAGCTACGTGATTCCCCCCTCCCCCCGAGTGAGGACCAGCCCTTAGAAAAAGCCTTTCATGGAAAGAGCGTGAGCTGGCCTTTTTCATCCTCATTAAAATGTCCAAGTGATAAGAAAAGAAAAAGGTCCTTCACCGATTGGACATCCTCTGAAAATGCAGAAGTGACCAAAAATTGCAACAAAGCTGCCACTGAAGAAGACGGGCCCAGATAGTTGCTATTTCTCCCTCTCCTCTGCAAGTCTTTTACTGTTCTTTTGATTCAAGTCTTGACAAGGAGCCTGAGTTTGGTCTTGCACAGATTTTCCATCCATGTAACTCCACTGATTTCAATGGAATTACTCCTGATTTACACTAGTGTAAGACCAGATGCCAAGGCAAGCAATTGTCCATGTACAGTATTTCTTGTATGCAAAGCAAGGTGTAACTGTTACACTGGCAAATCATGCATGATAGCATTTTGTTTAAAGTAGTGAATGTTCTGGCTGGACAAAACATATGCCATTTAAATTAGAGATTATAAACTACCTCTTTCTTGCTTATTAGCAGGCCTGTACATCAATCTGCAAATCTACCATTGATAGTTTAGGCCCCTTTAAGTCAGTGGAACTATTCAAGGAAGTATTATACACATATACACAGAGATTTGCAGAATTGATGTCAGTCAGCTCCTACACCTTAATACAGGTAATTGACCAGATGCTGTACACAGTGTTCCTAGAAAGTTCTACAAACAGTGGGGTATGTTGTAGTGACAGAGGAAAAATGAATGACTGATACAGCAGTTAGTCACCACACTCTTTCTTGCTGTTTGAAGTGAAATGACATAGGCTGTGCTGGACTCTAAAGGAACTCTAAAAACTCTAAAAACTCTAAAAACTCTAAAACTCTAAAAACTCTAAAACTCTAAAAACACTAAAAGCTTTTTTATATATAACAGGTTTACTTCATTCCTAGGTACACCCTATGAATTGTCTTACAAATGATCTAAAAAACTTTGGTAAAAAGGTGGCTTGTTTCTCTTTGACCTCTCACCCCTGCTAAGATAGTCTTTCTGCTAAAAGTGCACACTCAACTTGGTTGTAAACCAGGCAGCACCTTTATTAACACGGTTTCACTAAAAAAGTGCCATGTTGTCCATTGGCCAATTAGTGGCACTTGCAGTGTGATGAGGCTTTGTGCCTGTCTTTGTTGTCTGCAGGAAAGAAGCGAATTTCAGAAAACAGGTGTTAAACAAGACCTTAGAAGACAGGACTTTCTCCAGTTTGTTTTTTAAATGTATTAAAATGCTCTCTCTGCTTTGAAATGTCCAATTATACTAACAATTCATAAAGTTCTATTGATCAGTGAAAGTATTACATTGTATTTGCAATTCATTTAATCAGAGGATCTCCAAGTACTTTGAAAAGAAAGCTTCACAACCCTGGACAGCTAAGATAAGGTGCAGAGTGAGTGTCACTTAAATTCAGGTAGAATAGGTAGGGAAGGCTCCTCTGATAGACTACATTTCCTCAGCTGACCATAACAGGTTGCTCTTTTAGTTAGTGTGCATGTGGAAGCAGTCGCTCTTCTGGAATGCAGGTGTGTGCATTTGAGCTGGCTATTAATTTCATACTTTTTTTAATCTTTGAAAATTTAACTGAATTAGACTTTCATTTCTCTCCCCTCCCCCCTCCAAGTGCACTTTTTTTATGCTTTCCTTTCCCAAGAGATTGTTTTAGTTTTCCCACATTGCTCTCTGGAGTTGGACATAGTAATGTCCTGTCATCCTCCCTCAATTCCTTTCTCCTGAAAAAGGAATCTCTAAGCTAGCCCTCTAAGGAGAATTTAGCGTGTTCCTCCTACTCCTTATGAATACAGGTTACATATTTGTGTATCCACTTTCCAAAAGCCATTTAAAGTGCTGACATGAGAGTGGAAACTCTTGGAGCCATTCATGCTACATATTATGTGAATAAATGGAGTGATGTTATGTATTTCAGCACATTCCTTTCCTTTGTTTTGTTTTTCTCTTGCAGCGCGTGTGTATGTCTGAAGGATACATTTTCAGCAGTTAACATTAATTGGAGTCACATGGCTAAAATCTCCTGCAAATTGCAGCTACAGATCTATCCCCTCAGCATTTCACTAGATGCCAGACTTCCACTGAAGCTAGATACTGAGAAAACAAGATATCCCACAGTTGCAGAAAAATTCTAGTGTCAGCCAAAGCACATTTGTCTGTGGCATAAGATTTTTTTCTGAAAATATGGATGGATTTTTCATTCAGAAAACCCAATGATAGCTATTAGTCATATCCCACTGTGACATCTCTTGTAAAGTTGCAGTTTTATAAAAATAGATTCTTCCTTTCAGTCCTAAAGGCAAAACCTAATCTAACTCTGTAATTTGTAAAGAATTCAGTTAAATCAAGAAACAATAAGTGAACCTCAACCAAATTCAGGGATTAGCAGTTTTCTAAAGGATTTAAGCAGTGACCTAACTACTCCCATTGAAGTAAATGGTAAAACTCCACATGCTCTGGTGATGAGTACCAGTATGAAATAGTCTAAAATTTGAGTGGTTCCCTCCTGCCCCCCCCCCCTCAATCTGCTGTCCACAACATTTACCTGGAAGTTTCCTAACAGAGTTAATCATGAGCTATCTGACATTTCCAATTCTAGTCCTGGATGTGAATTTGGAAGTTATAAGGCTGAGCTAAACATTCCTTTAATCATCCAAGTCTGGTTCTAGGAAATGGGGGTGAATTTCAGCAGGAAGTCCCTGTGTCCCCCCCGACTTGGTTTACCCATCCCACATCATTAACAGCTGGTGGACCGTGCTGTGGTGACAGTTTTCATAACGTTCTGTGACTGTAATGTATCTGCTGAAAGTCCCCTTTGGTGTGGGACTGCACCAGGTTTTGCTAGTCCAGCCCGGGAAATTGTGGTCCTGCCTCATGTTCCAGGATTACAGCAGTATTGCTGACGGGGGGCCAGGAGGCTTGTAGTGCTGCTGCTGTTAGAGCACAATTGCACCTCCCCTGAGAACACTGTGACACCTTCAAAAAACGACAGGCATCTGCTGGGTGTTCAGATATATCATATGGTGGTGAGTGTGATCAACAACCTACCTGACATCAATAATAGATTCAAAGGACAATCTCCATTAGCCATTTTAGGGTATGTTTACACTTTGTGCTGGGAGGAGTGATTGGGAGGAGAGGCTCAAGCTATCTCTGATCAAGCTAGCACACTACAAATAGAATGTAGCCTCAGGTACAAGCGGCAGGATATGCTAGCTGCCTTTAATATGTTCCTAGTGTCTTGCATGAGATGTGTACTCAGGGCAACTAGACCTTCCTGCTATTCACACTGCAACAACTACACTCTATTTTTAAGAATCAGAGAGGTACCCGTGTTAGTCTGTATCTTCTCTTAGGGCATTATCTGGGATAAGTAGTTTCATTTTCAGACTGCCAGAAATTATACCTCTCCAAATGTAACAAAATTGAAACATGAGAACTCCCTGTTTATGTTTGATTCCAGTGACAAGAATTTGAACCTCAGATAACATAACATGGCTCAGGATAACCAATATTTTTTCCAGTTAAAATATCCATTCCTGTTTCACCAGAGGGAAGGATCGACGGTTTTGTCACTCCTCACTGCAGATACAGGCAGTTTTTCTTTTAAAGAAGGATTTTTATTTGAGGAAAGAAAGTGATATGATTTCACCTCCAAGAGAAGATGCTACTAGGAGTCCGCCCTGTCTGTTGCATAGGCAGAGAGACTACAGCTATTGATGTGCAGGCATGGAAAGCTTGGGCCCACAGCTCTGTTACTGGGTTTAAAAAATAGAAACACAAACTAGGCCAGGGGCAGCATTTCTTTTATAATTTGAGACCCTACTGTGACTACCAACTTCCACTCCAGTGTGCCCTATGAGCATTTGCTTAATAAGCGTCCTTAAACACAAGTCCTGTCGGAAGCAGCTATAAATCTGCAGTACATCTCATGTCTGTTTCTGAGCCTTCGACTTTTCACACCAAATCTGGTGGAAGCTAGCTGCATGCATGCATGGAGGCAAACAAGAACACCATTTTGTCCAATAACTGAGCCTATTGCAACAGTAGCATGGGACGCCTTTGCAGCGGGGAAAAGATTTATGCAGCAACTGAACTAGTTAGTATGGCAACTAGGTGACAGGAGATGGTGACAACACAAGCAAAATTTTAAAGTAGTTTAGACAGTCCCCGAAGAGGCCAAAGGAAAGGGGAAAATTAAGAGTTTGGGGAGGGGAATAAGGGAGACAGGATTCCATTGGAGAAGTGCACTTTGCCTACCAAACATAGGCTGTTCTGAAATTGCCACTGTTCAGGCACCTCCCTTTCCCAAAACTCAACCAAAGGGGTGCAGGGAATGTAGCTGGCTGAAGTTCAAGTTAGGAAGGAAATTAGGATAATAAGGACCAAAAAAAGGCCAGTTTCAGCTATGATTTTCCTGCATTTTATAATGTGAATGTATTGAATTTTGTAACATTTTCACTGCTCTAAATAGTTTTGCTTACTCTTTTGTCTTTAATATTTAAACCTTGGTTTTGTTTAAATCTCTCATTATGAGATAGGAAGATGCAATAATAGATTGTAATTTGCTGGCTTGTGTATGTCTCACTGCCCTCTAGTGGACGGAATAGGAATTGCTTTACAGTGTCTCCATAACGCTTATAATGCTAACACAATAATTTTCCTTTAAAGTAGGAGGATCTGGGTTCTATCCCTGCTGTCATTGTGAAGTTCCAGGTTGGACATGGTATACAGTCTAGTAACAGCCATGAAATCCTTTTTGGCCACATATTAGTTATAACTTCGCAAACTACATCTGCCCTGATTTAGAAATACAGGAATTACCACTCTGGATTGGATCAATGGTTCTTCTAGTCTGACATCCTGTCTGACAATGGCCAGTACTTGATGTCTTATGAATGTGCCAGAAGACACAGAATGGATAATTATGGAATAGCCAACACTTTCATTGACTTAGTTACCATTGCTTGGGGATGTGGACTTCCTACCTACCGTAATGGGGGAAAAAATCTTCTGTCCCTTTATTCTGCATCTACGCTATGGGGCATAGCTATGGTATCATAGCTATGCCTCTATCACACCTGTAGTGTAGAGACAGCCTCATAAAATTGCAGAGTCTTTAAGCACTAAAGCACACACTAGGAGCAGCTTCTCTTTCCCACACAAGCCTATTACTATGCCGATAAGGGATCTCAGATAGCAGCACTTATAGAAGTATTAAGCTGCTGAGATCAGGTATTACTTTCCAGACTGGAAAAACAATTTCGGAGGAATCAGCAAGAAACCTTATTCTAATTTATTTATATATTTCATGAAGAGTCTTTAAACCGTGATTTAAGGACTTCAGTAGCTCAGACATAGGTTAGGGGTTTATTACAGGAAGGGGTGGGTGAGATTCTGTGGCCTGCGTTTTGCAGGAGGTCAGACTAGACAATCATCATTGTCCCTTCTGACCTTAACGTCTATGAGTCTATGAGCAGCTCTGGTCACCCCCTGCTTTCTCACAATGGGGGAGTTGGAGGGCATAGCAGAGCCAAATTGAACCATACCTGAGCCCCATCCCCTGAAGCTCAGGTTGTGCCATCCCCCCACCCGCCAAATTGACCCCTACATTGCTTATGCCGTAATCAGCCCCTGCCAATGATACACATTGTGCATGTGGCTCCAGGCACCATTGCATTCTAGTCAAGGAAAAACTTTAAACGCCCTTAAAGTCTTTCAAAGCTTGTTTTCCGTACGTGAAGCCACGGCATGTTACAAAAACAAAACGCAACAAAAACTTGTGGCTGAGTGTACCAGTCTCAACTCCCTGCCCATGCTCACTGTTGAAAGCACCTTTTGTACAGAAGACTGGGAGCTATCTAAGCTAGCCAATGAGAGATGCCAATTAGAGGGGTGTATCCTAAGCCCCACCCCTCTCATGGACATAGGTGCCTAAGCCTAAAAGCAGGCCGCAGGGAGACACCGATCTCTGCTTGCCATCCACAAATGGGGAAATGGGCATTGGGATGTCTTAGTCACATCCAAGGCCTAAAGCAACAAGAGGCTGCTCTCCCTCATACCCTTTAACCTAGTGGACAGGGTACTCACTTAGGAGTTGAGAGACCCGCTAGCTCAAGTCCCTCCTTCTCCTGAGGAGGATAATGGATTGGAACATGTACCTGCTACTTCTTGGTGTGCCCTAACCACTAGGGTACAGAGTCATTCCAGATCTTTCACCTTACCCAATTAATATTTAATTATTCAGTTCAAGTGAAACAACATCAACAGGAGGTAGTGAGGGATCCACACATCAGAATATTCCATAGGCTAATGGTTAGAGCAGGCACCTGACAGGTGGCCCATTCCCGTTCAAATTCCTTCTTCCCTCCAGGAGGAGGGGGAAGTTGACCTGGGGAATCTCCCCGCTCCTGAACTCATTCCCTATCCACTAGACTAGGCTAACAGCATGCCTACCATCTTAGCCCCCTCCTCCCATGTGACTAAGACAGCCAACCCTCTAACTTTCCTCATTTGGGAATCACGTTGCACGTTATCTAGCATACAAAGCAGCTTTTCGTGGCTGGCTGACCATTTTGATATGTGGAACTTAATTCACTTTACTGGTAAAATGCTGTCAGGTCATCTCACCAAACAAATTATCTTTTTATAAGGCCCGACAGTGTCTATCTGTCTGTCTCTCTCTTTATTTATACACACTAGTTTATTATTTTAAAATATATGTATTTAAATAATAAACTTGGGTCTTATATTAATTCTCTTGGGAGCCTAGAACCAAAATCTATCATTAATCATTTTGTGGTTTTCCCAGTGATTGTGTTGTGGTAGGCTTGCTCATTGCTAATGAACTGCTGATCTTAAAGGTCTCTTAAACCCCCCAAACCAGACTTATGGTTCAGAGTACGTCAATTCCAACACACATGCATGCTCACATCCATGTAATGAATCTAATTATGAATCAGAAATGTGACCTAGATACGTGGAGAGATAGGGCTAGAACCTTTTTCCTTCTTCAGCTCCAAAAAATACTCCAATGCTCAAGCTAAACATGTACTCCTGGTGCTAGTAATACTAATAGGCCATTTATCTGCTCTGTGTGGTAGCCATTCCAGGGCAATATTACTCACCTACTTATTAATAGAAAGCCAGTAGTTTCCTGCTGCAGTAGGTACTACAGAACACAAGATCACCCCATTGGGCTGTAATCCCAGCAACCTCTATTCAAGAGGGGTTGAGTGAAGGATGGAGTCTCTATCTTGCTTCAATCCCTCTGTTGTGGATCTGGTATTAATTTAATTATTCTGATATTTTGTAAGTTAGAAGCAGGTGTTTGTAAGTCTTTTTCCCATAGGTTCTCTACACTGCTTAGAAAAAGCTTGAGTATGTAATAGAAGTGCCTACTGAGATGCTGTAAAAACTGTTCTGATCTCTCAGAGGCACCATTCTAGCAGACTGAGTTATGATTAGTGTGACATGCAGGCTGCAGACAATGCAGTTAGAAGGATGGGAGGAGGATAATACATGCCATAGATCTACTATGGCATGAGGTGAGATCTCACTTATCTCCTGCTGCCCATTTCTCTGTATACCAACATGAATGCCTTTAGTACACAACTCCTCATTAAATGTCCTAGGTGCTGAAAAATTGGACTTTGCATCTGACTTTTGATCGTTTAGCAGAGCACAACATTTATAAAAAGTGGCTTCATCCTAACTCCCTCCAGGAGCCCACACCCCCTCCTGCACTCCAAACCTCTATCCCTGGCCCCACCCCAGAGCCCACAGCCAGAGCCTGCATCCCCTCCCACACTTCTGCCCCAGCCCCGAGCCCCCTCCTGCACTCCAAACCCATCATCCTGGTCCCATCCCAGAACCCAGACCTCCAGCCGGAGCCCTCACCCCCTCCCGCACTCCAACCCATTGCCCCAGCCTGGAGTCCCTCACGCACCCTAAACACCTAATTTCTGGCTCCACCCCAGAGCCCATCCCCCAGCCAGAGCCCTCACCCCTCCCGCACCCCAACCCTCTTCCCCAGCCTGGTGAAAGTGAGTGAGGGTGGGGGAATGTGAGTGACGGAGGGAGGGGGGATGGAGTGAGAGGGGCCGGGGGCCTCAGAGAAGGGGTAGGGACAAGAGTGTTCAGTTTTGTGTGATTAGAAAGTTGGCAACCCTTAACCCTTACTGAAATGAATGGATTTATGGTAGGACTGGGTTTGGCCTCTCTCTTACCCTTGGTAAAGTGTTGGGGAGAACTGCAGAGGAGCTGTGATGTAGGCGGACTAGCAAGTACTGGCTTTTATAACTCACAACAACAACAAAATTCCCTGCTGTGTGGTCAGGTAGAATGGGCAGAGAAGTGTGGGACTGGGACAAAGAAGAGCTGAATTAGGAATCAAATCAAGGACATTCCCAGGAGAATTAAACCTGCAACAGTCCCCACAATAAATAGAAATCTGGGACTGTCTGACTATATATGGACATGAGCACTTGCCAGCTCCGTGGTCTCATTCACTTCAATGTCATCCAGTAGCGCTGAGCTTTTGATTTCAGTGTTCAGCAGCACATCTTATTTTTCCTCCTATGGTTTGTGTGAAGAATCCTTATTACATTTGCTTATGTGATCAGTGTCCTCTCAAACTACACTCCACTAGCATGGGGTGCAGTGGTTGAAGGAGTCTTCTCCACTCCATTGTTTTTAAAACGCCTCAGGACAAACTAAAGTAGGCCAGGTATTTGATGCCATAGTAGGGAGCCAGATTGTTTTATGAGTGTTTGGGTGGGGGGAGGAGGGGATTTAACCTAGGAAATTGAGTATGGTGGTCTGATAAAGTGAAAAAGAAAGGAGGGGTTTGTGGTTAAGGCGCTAGCCTAGGATTTAGGAGAGCTGGGTTGTGTTCCTGGTTCTGTTACAGTCTTCCTGTGTGACCTTGCCTGAATCTCTTACTTTGTGCCTCAGTCCCACATCTGTAAAATGGAGATAATAATCAAGAATCCATGGAGCTTGTTGCAAAATTCACCTCTTTCAACAGAAAATCAGAATCTCAACTTTTATTTGTAAAGAATTGTTTACTAGCCATCCTAGTTTTTAAGGTAATATTTTAAAAAGTGAACAATGAAAACCGATGCTTGCCCAAGTCTGCAGACAGCCTGAAACAATGGCTCTGAGAGGTGTGAACTGTTCCATTAGTCAGGATGCCATGGACTATGGTCCTGTGGCTGTAAAATTTGGCATTTTTCCACAGAATTCAGCTCTCTTCCTGTGGAATTGGTCACTTAGCAGCAGCCAGACATCCAATGTTTTGTTTTGTCTCCCTAGGCTGCTAGAACTTGCTTACAAGGTTTCCCCACAAGGGGCAGTTAATTGGTTTATAAGTGAATACTCCTTGCATGGTTCTGTGTACCCAGAACTTGAGTACAATTTGCATTCAAGGAGAAGCAAAGCCCCACTGGTAGACTGGGGAACTGAGCTGCCTGGAGAGCAGGGCTCAGCGATTGGGGATGAAAACCACTAAAGCTTGCTACAAGCTCCCTTTTCTCTGGTCAGTGGGAAAGGAGATTCTGAGCTTCCAGACAGTATAATGACAACTGAAGACAGTGAAGACCTGGAGAGCACAGTGCAAAAAAAAACCAACCCAAATAATATTTGAATACAAAATTAGTCAATAAACGTTAAAGCTTGGGAGATTCTAAAAACCTCTGACCATTTTTTCATTCTGATCTTACTGGTTTGTGTTGGTTGGCAAATCTTACTCGCTTTCCTTTTCCTGCATATTGCCTTTCCTGCTCTTCCTG
This sequence comes from Sternotherus odoratus, assembly GCA_032164245.1. Lineage (NCBI taxonomy): Eukaryota > Metazoa > Chordata > Testudines > Kinosternidae > Sternotherus > Sternotherus odoratus. The sequence goes on from JAVMKO010000015.1 coordinate 13,244,069, forward strand.
GCTTCTCTGTTGTAGGATAAGAGCTGTTAGTCACATTTAGAGGGATTTATTTTATTTTAAGAATAACAATTCTCCTTTGTAGTCCCAAATCTCTAGTTTGCGGAGAAATTCCATGTTCAAGTTACTGTTTGTCACTGTGGTGAATTTTCTAGTGAATTGGGGATCAGGAGACTGGGCTCAATTCCCAGGTGACCCATAAGTCTGCTGCATGACCTTGGGCAAGTCATGTCACGTTTGTGGGCTAACTGCATCTTGGACCTCCCCTGGTCCCCTTGAGCTTCCGCCCCCTCTGGGGTCAGGCCTCAAGCTGTCACCTGTCTCTACGTGTAATCTGAGTAGTCTGTAGTCCGAAGGTACTGCCCATGATTACCTCAGCTGATCGGACTTGGGTTCAGTATCTACGTCTGGGAGCTATGACAATGGGATCCAGTGACCAAACGGCCTTCTTAAAGCAAATTATTATGTAGTTAGAACAAAACCATTTCAGAAAAAACAGCTCTTAAAAACAATAAATCAGTCTATCCTCAGGCCTGCTTTTCCCCAAGGCTTACCATTGTGTGGATCTGGGGAAAGACACAGTTCTTTCAGACTCCTCCATAGGACCTCTTTCTGTGGGGGTGTCTACACTGCAAAGAAAAACCTGCAGCACTGAGTCTCAGAGCCCGGGTTGCTTATGTGGACCCCCTGTGGTGCTTCCTTTACGGTGACCAACTTTCTAATTTGTGAAAAACAGACACTCAGCGCTGGAACCTCCCTCCCCCCTACTCTGCCTCTTCCCTTGAGGCCCTGGAACTGGAAGGGAAGGTGTCCATGAGAGGATCTTAAGAAAAGATCCACAGTGGCAAATCTTTCTCTATATACATGATTAGCTACACTCATCTGTAATGTTCACTCACAGACTGCAATGGAAGTCAGTGGATGTGTGCCCAGTTTAGCTGGTAGTTCCCTAAAGGACTATAGAGGGAAGTATTTTTAAAAGATAAAGGAAGAAAGCAGCATTGTTTTCTAAATGATGGCTTTAGAGGTGGATTTATTATATTTACAGAAACCATCTTGAGTAGAGAAATATAAACCTAAGAAGCACTAAGACTATTTCTTCCTGCAAGAGCTTTAACCATGACATTATTTTAAGTGCCGGTTAAGGTGTGTGATTCATCCTGTCTGCAAAAAGCATGTGTAATCTGAAAAACCACCCTCCTTTTCCACCCCAGCCTAAAGCCTGGTCTCTCTGCAGGTGTTTCGTTACCCCATGGGTTGGTATAGCAGCCGATGCTGCTCTGCACCTCACCTGGAGAATTTAGATCACTGGACCTGTGGATCCAGTCCATTCCCCACACCTCCAGGTCTGTGCCTGTTTGACTGTGGGTAGCACTATGTTCTGTTTCCGGTTGCGTGGGAGGAACTGGAGACTCCAGTTCACTGCTGTTTCATCTGTGGCTCACGAGGCAGCCCCTACATAAGGCTCTAAATCAGTGGTTCTCAAACTTGTTGAGACTGCAACCCCTTTTTCTGCTCCGGCGGCACGGCGCAACCCCTCCATGTCCGCCGAAAAGCTGCCGGATTCAATACTTCCGCATTCAGCAGCTAAAAGCCGCCGAATGCGGAAATACAGGCGTGGACCCCCCTGCGCCCCGGCCCCAGTGGCGGGTTGGCTCCCGCCTGCGCCCCGGCCCCAGTCCCCGCCGCGGGCGGGCTGCCGGCTGCGGCCCCGGTCCCCGCCGGCGGCTGGGGCTCAAGCCGGGGCTCGGGGATCCCGCAGCAGGGAGTAGCTGGGGTAGGGGTTTGCAACCCCCACAAAAGTGGCCTGCGACCCCTCAAGGGGTCGCGACCCCCACTTTGAGAACCCCGGCTCTAAATGGTGTGACCCTTCACTGCTTCACTTACAGATATAAATTGGATCACAGTCCTGTGTTTGACTATGAAATGATACTGTGTGTTCTCAGATCTGACTTATACATGTCATAGAACTTGGGTACACTATAAGCCTTCAGCACTTGGTGAAATTGAAAAGCTTCACTTTTTAAATGGATAAAAGGAAATACACTTTTACAGCACATTGTTCTTATAGCACCAGCTGTCTTAGTGCTTTACAAACATAGCAAAGGAAGGTCACTGCCCCAAAGAGCTTCCAAAGTAAGGTGACTACCAAATGGGGTCAAGCAAGATTTTCTCATCCTACCTAGTCACGTGCTTTATGATGGCTTTAAGCCTTCATTTGGCATAAGTATGATTCTCCACTGCTGAGGACAAGGTACTGTCTGTTTTATCCTTTGTTGCATAAGAGGCAATACAAATTTCAAAGTGAAAAGAACAGAGTGCACTCCTTAGCTGTGATTGCTTGTTTATAGTCTAAATGAATTCTAGTTATTTCCATGTTGTAACCACATCAGCTCATATGGCTGTAGTTGCTTTTTCAGATAAACTGGGGGGCTGACTATTTAAAAAGAGGAAGGAAGCGGCTATAGAACTTTCAAGCAGTGGTGTGGAGAAGCCTTTGAACATATTTTACTTGGTGATGGTGATATATAGCCCAGATAAGAATTTCCACCAAGGGGCTTTATATCTCAAGTTGACTTTTTAATTGATTTGGCTTCTCTGATCTTCACTATAACAGACATGCACAACTAGCCTTTGGAATGAGTCCAGGGTGTAATGGAAAGTTCACTGAAACCCCATCAGCTCTTGTTAAACCTCAGCGAATTTCAAGCCAGCACATTTCCTTTGAATAATTAAATGTAGTTAAGCTGGAAATGGTTTTGAACCTCTGTCTCACTACTATATTTCACTAGGAAAGAGATGATAAAAAAACACTTTTGTGATGGATAACTGCACCTGGCAGTTCAAGGTGGATATTTTTGCAACACCTCTCACATTGCCAGGTTCAGAGTCCATTCTTCATCAGTTTCAATATTGAACTGGTAAATTCTCTAACTTCTATTTTGTCTGCCCCCCGCCCCTGTTTTTATGTAACACTAAGTGTTTTATACTCTGAATTTGTATCACCTTCCATCACTAATTTACCTCTTAGCAGCAGTATATTGCCATGGTGGCTACTGTATTATCCTTACTCTTACAAATGAGGTATAGAGATTTGTTAATTTATCAAAGTAAACCTGGGAGAGCTGGGAATAAAGCCTACGTCTCTGGAGTCCTATGCTTGTGCTTTTGAGACGAGATCATGTATTTGTATGATGCTCGGACATACTCTTATCTCAAAAAAAATTCCGGTGACACCTTCTTTTTTTTTAATAAAGGACTTTATTTACAGTTAAGGGGTGATTGGCACCTCAGATGATCAGGTCCTATGTAGAAGTTACAAAGAGTCCTGTGGCACCTTAAAGACTAACTAAAGTATTGAAGCATAAGCTTTTGTGGGCTAATACCCACTTCGTTGGATGCATGCAGTGGAAGTGTCCAGGGGCAGGTATAAATAGGTAGGCAAGAACCAGGTTCGAGATAACAGGGTGGGTCCAATGAGGCTGTATTTAGATGTACAATAACCCCCCAATATCTTCAGCAGGGACCAAAAATGGAAGATATCTTCTCATTGTCACTCTATTGACTGTACATCATCAGAAAACTGCTTCACCTGTAACTTTGGGCAGGAAAACAGTGTATAAACTGGAAAATCCCTCATGACCTCAGCTATGTAAGAGGTGCATAAGCTCTTCAGCACTTCTGGCTAAGGGTTCTTTTGTGTTTCCCCGCCATGAAGTGCAGACTGTGCTGTACACATCAAACTTTTCCCAAACAACTCTTGAACGCTCTGTCTTCCAAATGCTTTGCTCTGTTTAATAGCAGCGATGGGCCAGGCATGGAAAATTCAGGTCCAGATCTGAATTTTTCCAAAGGTTGTGTGGTTTGGTCCCTCTCTAATACAGGTGCTATTAAAAGAAGGAAAGCAACATGGATTAGTGGCTTGGCCACTGGCCTGAATTTCAAGAGGCTTGGGTTCTGGTCCCAGCTATGTGACCAGAGGCAAATCTCTTCTTCTGTCTAGGTATTAGCTCTCCTAACCTTTGTCTCATTAGACTGTAAGGTCTTCAGAGCAGGGATTGTTTGTTTACAATGTATAATAAGGTCACAAGCTTGGTTCGGACTACAAGATGCTAGTGAAATATGACTAATGTCAAACCATTCCCCAGCTTCTAGTGATATTTTACTATCCCTTACTTGTACAACTTTTTGGTCAAATGCTGCCCCCAAGTAAATATTTATTTTTACTAAAGAGGGTGTAGGAAAATAAACTCTGAATTTATCAAACAAGAACAGGCTGGTACAACTTAAGAAAACAGCTAATTGGAAGGTCTCCAATGAATTTTATACCAGTGATTATCAAATTATGCCTTCTTGTTGGCCCATCTCATTACCTAATTAGGCTCTACCTTGCTGAGCTGCTTATATTTGCATGGCTGAACAGCACTGAGCCAATTACTTCACATTATTGTTGCATCACCTTAATACTGTTGATCTGAGTTTAAAGATATTCTTTCTCGGAGCTGTAAACCATCACCTCGTGTTTTGTACAGAAAGACATTTTTTCACTCCATCTGAGGAAGGAGGGTGGGCCCAGCTCCCTGCTCTGGGCATTGCAACCTGGCATGCAGGGTCACAGTGCCACTTAGGTTTGGCCCAGCTGCTCCGCTGTTACGATGATGGAGGGGCAGCCAGGCCAAACCAGAATAGCACTGTGACCCTATGCATCAGGTCACAGCACCTGGAGTGAAGAGCCAGGCCAAGGGACAGGAACCACAGGGGCCACCTCTGCTGAGTGAGTTTGTCATTTTATACATTGTTTTGCATTTTATTTCATATTTGTTAAAACACAGGGTTCTGCTTATCTTTCTGCTCCCCACAAAGCAGTGGAGGTTTCTTTAGACCAGGGGTGGGGAACCTTTTTTCTGCCAAGGGCCATTTGGACATTTATAATGTCATTCACAGACCGGTCTCTCCCCCCCTCTCCCTCCCCGGAAGCCCAGGCTGGCAATGGGAGTTGAGACCCCAGCTGGCAGGCGGAGTGCTTAGCCCTACACTGCTTTGGGGTTTCCCCCGCTGGCCCCTTGCCAACCGGGGTCCTGCTGCCTGCCCCAGCCAGCTCCCGCTATCAGCCTGGGTGTAGGGGGTGATCTTCCTTTACCCCCACCCAGCCTCCCTCCCCCCATGCCTGAGCCGCCCAGCCCAGCCTCCCCCCACCAAACTTCCTTCCCTCCCGCACCCACGCCTCGCCCACCCCATCCAGCCTAGTTTCCTGCCCCCCTCCCCACCCGCCCAGCCTGGCCTCCCCCCCCCCTTGCCTGCCCCCCAGCCCAGCCTCCCCCCCACGCCCCCTTGACCGTCCGCTCCCTGCGGCTCCTCCTTACCCCGCCCAGCTAATGGTGGCCGTGCGGCGCCGGCGGCTCCCCCAGGCGCTTCCCAGCCCCTTCGCCGAGCGCGGAGCCGCCCCCACCTGGCAGCCCGCACGCGTCCCTGGCCGGTGGCTCCCCCAGGCGCTTCCCAGCCCCTTCGCCGAGCTGCCCCGGGCCGCCAGGCGGGGGCAGCTCCGCGTTCAGCGAAGGGCCCGGGAAGCGCCTGGGGAAGCCGCCCCCGCCTGGCGGCCCACGCACGTCCCTGGCCGGCGGCTCCCCGAGGCGCTTCCCGGCCTCTTCGCCGAGCGCGGGCGGCTCCACGTTCGGCGAAGGGGCCAGGAAGCGCCTCAGGGAGCCGCCGGCCAGGGACGCGCACGGGCCGGATGTTCCCCACCCCTGCTTTAGACCGTATCGCCTACTCTGGTTTCTGTTACCAGCAGCAAGGTTATTGTTGCGGGCAACTGTAAAACAGTTCTGAACCTACGACATCCAAGCACCCCTGAACTCTGAGGAAGTTTGGATACAGATCTTACCTGCTTGTCTTGCTCTATGTGCAACTTGCCAAATAAATTCCCTACCTTACCAAATAAATCACACAGTCTTCCTCGCCCAATCAGCCATTAAGAAAGAACAACAATCACACATACTGGCCTTTCAGTTTGTCTTGAAGGTCAGCTGATTCATTCTGTATCAGGCCCAGTAGGGAAGCAAGTTCCGGAATCATGGGCCTCACCCTGAGAAATACCCTGCAACTAGTGGCCTCCTATTAAAACCAGGGTATTGTCATCCCAGGTGTGTCTGCTGATCACCTGCTAAGTATCTCATCATTAGAGAGACTGTCAGATAGCAAGGTCTGAAATGATTTGGGCCTTTCTTTTTTTTTTAGTCAAAACCATCAGGATAAGAGATCTGTCACAAAAGAGGCCAACCCAAAACCCTGAGTACAAGCCTCCTTAATTTTGCTGGGAAGGTTCAGTCTGGATTCACACGTGGTTCAGGCCCTTCTCCACTATTTGTATCTAATTTATTATTATTTTATTATGTGCATTACCATACTGTCTGGAGCCTAGTCATAGCCTATGACCCCATTGTGTTAGGAGTTGTGCAAGCACAGATCAAAAAGACAGTCCCTGACCCGGGGAACTCGCAATCTAAGTATAGGCCAAGACACAGCAAATGGATATAGACAGATGGTGGAGTACAAAGAAAGAGTGATACAATATTGGTCAATATGGTATGCAGTGGTCTCTGCCTACTCGCTTTCAGAGTTTCTGGCCTCCACTTTACCAAAACTTATTCTCTCTTCTACATGATGACTATGGAATTAAACCCAAGTCTCCCATCTGCAAATAAAGTGGATTCATCTTAGGTTTCATTGTTTAAAAATATGGTTCTTTGATGTTCAATACGTTCCTTTCATTTTTTTTCTTGATGTCCGTAGGATTAAATAAAACTTTAATTTGGTATTGGAACAAAATAACCTTTTTCAATTATCTAAAAACAGGTGAACTGTAATTGTACAACACAGATGAGTCCTACTTCTTAGCACCAAGTGAAAAGGATTGTCTGCTGTTTAATGTAGTAAAGGAAGTCAGTTGATAATGCTTAAGTGTTTCTGACACCTAGTAAGTCTTGTTTGTTAATCTTTTTAACTTTTCATTTTATTGTGACAGGGTTCTGAGAGCAAAGAGGATAAATGAGATTAAATCTGTCATCCTGAATTACTCTGCAATGGGTTATGTGCAGAATTCTTCTATGCCAAAGATGTATAATTATGCAGAAAATGCTGCCTGTGTAATTGTGTGCTTAGTTCAGAGATTCATAACTATCTACAATATGTGCTTCTGGTATGTGCTGGCTCTAATTTTTGTAGTAAACAAAACGATTAAAGGGCTCTTCTCTTGGTGAATTTCTCCTTTTAGCACAGCTGAGGAAAAAGAATAGCGGTGGTCTGCAGGTTTCCTGGTTTGGGTTAGAGATCTAAATTAAACTTGGAACAGGGGGCTTATTGTGCCCTTTATTTCCAGTTAACTTGAATTTCAATTTTTACTATTGTAGCTTCAGTAGGAGGTAGGGAGTCTTCGCGACTGCAGTTGTGCCAGGTGGGGTATATCTAGTTGTTTTGTACCAAAACCACATGAAGTCATAAAACATCTGGCATTCTCTCCCCGCGGTTACCTTTTGCCTAGTCTAAGATCACTCTGGCTTCTCCAGTGACAGTGGTGTGCGGTGTTTGTGAAGATAAGGAGGTAGAGCTTCTTCTAATAGAAAATTGACAAGGGTTTAAGGAAACAAAGATGCCATGCTGAACCTCATCGTTCCACTTCTGGTTCAAATTCACATCAGAGATGCCTGGCTTTATTTTCTACCACAGAAAAAACTCTATAATGAAAACTCCGTCTGGGGGACTGTATGTTGGTCTTGCAGGCAGTGGGCTGATGGGTCTTTCTAACTGTTTTTGATCCTATGACACTAACGTTACCCAAATTTTACACAATTGCATTTATACGATACATCGAAGTGGGTGCTACAAAGGGCACTGCCTGCGACTTATCATTGGATTTGATGCACAATTGTAATGTATCAGTATAAATGTCAGAATATCATCATGGCTTAGGAGCATTTTGTATTGGAATGCGGCATCCTTCCACCAAGTGACCTAGAAAGGCAGTTTCCATAGAAGTTGGTTCTGCACATTGCTTGGGTGAGCTTGGGTAAGCAAATGTGAAAAAATCGGGACAGGGGGTGGAGGGTAATAGGAGCCTATATAAGAAAAAGACCCAAAAATCAGAACTGTCCCTATAAAATTGGGACATGTGGTCACCCTATGTCTTGGAGGCAGTCATTTGTGACACCCTGGGAGATGGTGAGGCCACAACGGAATTGAAGCAGCAACCTGACGTAAACAGGGCATGATAACACATTTAGCAAATAATAATTCAAACCACAGGTAAATTTTTAGATGTGGATTAACTTGCTCACCCCACAGGGATGCTTTGAAGAATAGCTGATGTTGGGAAATATATGGTGCTAACCTCAAGTTGGGCAACACTAGTGGTTTTGGTTCTGCAAAACTGTATCTGTTGTATTTAGGTTTACAATCCAAAGCTAGGGATAGTTTCAGTCCAGATCCAATTTATGTGAATCCCTAAAGTTTTTGACGGGGGAATGTTTGAACAAATGCATCTAGTTTTGGCCTATACCTTACTAATATTATTGCTGAAAATCTGTGTAGTGGAGATAGGGTATCTCCAAAGTAAAAACAGTGGGAAATTAAAAGAAAACAGTAACAATAGTATAGTGAATTTGGACAACTGAACTAGATAACAAATTGGGATGGCTTCTTCTGAAAGTGAGGGATGAGAACTACAAGGCAATAACACATGCAGTGGACTAGTTCTGTTCCTGTGGGACTCCAGTCTAAGGGTGAAATAATGGCCCCATTGAAATCAAAAGCAAAACAACATCCCAGAAGCAACAGGGGTGGTAACTCACCAGGTAAAGTTTTACAGTTGCTGCCTTTGGCATCACCCTTGGTTACTCTCCTGTGACTGTCCATGGTAAATTAATAAAATTACGCTATTTTTGGGTAGCCTAACTGGGAATAGTTCTGTAGTTCTAAAAAGTGCACACCCATTGACATCATTGGGCATCATTTTAATATAGTCAATCTGTCCAGGGACATATTTTGTAGGATTGCAGTTTTAGGAAATTACTTTTGCAGTTCTGCTGCACTGGGCTGCAAATTTTGCAGGAATCTCCAATTTAGTGAATTAGTCCATGCTTGAAAGTGAGACCATACTGATTCAGTTCAGGACTGTGGTTTAAAATACAAAACCACTTACTCTAGGAGTTGCCATAGCTCCAAAAAGTCCTTGATCAAGTACCAAGATGCCAAAGTATATAGTTATATAGTTGGAGCTTTTCATCTCCAAGCTAAGGAGGAGTTTGTCAAGGCACTGAAATATTTTGGAAAGCAGATGGAGGTGGAGGAAGGCAGTTAAGGCCACCAAATGCATTTTTATTTATGCCTTGGCCTAGACTTGAATCCAAGTCTCCAGAAGAGACAGCGCCAGCGTAAGCTTTTATGCCATGCCAGGCGGTGGCATTTCGGAGGCAGCTTGCACGGCCCCTGTCCACTTCGATGGAGATACCCAGACGTGCGCAGTGGGCAGGAGATCTGCCGCCGAAATGTCGCCAAACGTGCCAAAATGCCGCCCTTAAGAAATGGTGCTGTTCTAGGCAACTACCTAGGTAGCCTAGCACTTGCACCGGCCCTGAGAAGAGAAAGAAATCTCTCTTACAGAATCTGCATAAACATGACTATGAACTTCCCCTCCTGGCATAAAAATTGAAGGTGCCAATTGCACAAAGTATTAGTAGCAAAAGAAACTTCCAACTTTGATTAAGGCTTCTGTTGGTTTTTTTGCCTAAAAATTGGGGTGAAGGAAGGAAAGTTAGAATGTGCTGTCTCTAGGGAATCCTTTAACCATCAAACTGTACTTTTCATCTGATTTTTTCCCCCCAGAAGTTCTCCTTCAAAGAGGCCGAGATTGTTGCATGGAAAGTTTCAGGATAGCTTTGGCTTCTTAAAAACATACCTTTACTGAGATTGGCTTTGGCTTGATCCCAGTTTCTGCTTTTACTTGCCATTCTAATTTACAGAGGAAAAGCTCAGAAGCCCCTTTCATAAGATCTCATATTACACAATATTTCATGCTACATAAATATTCTGGAAGGAAAAAGGAGGAGACCAGAGCTTCTGGCTAATATAGATGACGACTCACTATACCCTTTAATTCAACTTCCGTGAAGTCTTTAGTTGTGCTACTCATCCAGTAAATGAACAACTTAGTTTGTGGTTATAGTTTTCCTAATGTTATGCTGTGGTTCTTGGGAATATGACAAGGTAAATCACACACAAGAACTTTAATAGTTATCACATTAATCATCCAAGACAGTTTCACTCATTAAAGACCTGCTCTGTGTGGGCAGTTATCTGTAAGAATGACTTTCCTGTCCTTTGGTTTGCTGACTTGTCCCTTCCTGGCTTGACAAGTGAGGAGCAACTTTATAATCCTTGATTGCTGAGATGTCTTTGTCTCATTCAATGGGGAAAATGGATTCATCAGTAAACTGGATGGAATAGAATTATAACAGATTTAGAGAAGGAAGTTCCCTGAACAGAGTTTATCCCATAACTGCTTACTGCTGGGTTTCTTACACTTTCCTTTAAAGCATCTGGCCATTGTCAGTGACAAGATATTGGTCTCTTCTAGCATGACAATTCTGCAGTCCACTCCCAAACAAATCCAGCAAATATAGGCTGACTGAAGCGAATAAAGGCACCTATGCCTCTTTAGCTTAGTTGTTAGTAAAGAATCTTACAGGCTGTCTGTGGAGCAAAATGTGGGACACCCCGTCCTGTTATAGTGGTTGGAGAGGGAAGGAGAGTGTAGGAGAATCTCTGTGTATTGCTCATTCACTAGCAGACAGAACATGCAAATGGCTCTGTCATTCTAATACTAGCCACAAGGGCCTCTTTAATGGTCTTTCTCCAAGGTCAACAGCACCATTCACAGCTGTTTAAAATGATATGTCTGGAACAGAACAGTTTGAATTAGATTTGGGGAAAGGTTGGTTGCTTTATGAGAATTCCTTTTTTGACGGGGTTCAGCACTGCAAACAGTCTGCCCCAAATATAGGTGTAAGTAACAGCCAAATATTACACAACCTAGGGTGATGGTGAATGATATACACTAATGGGGGCAGGGCATTACGCTTCTGTGGTCATGGGGTAGTGCTGGACTAGTACAGATTAAAGGTGCCCTGTCAGTTGTGAGCAGTCAAACTTTTTGGTTCTATATTTTACTTTCTTCTGTTTGCAAATTGTATGTGACTTATTAATATGCTTTTTTTTCATAGACTCAGGAATGTTGGGCTAGAAAGGAACTTGAATGGTCATCTAGTCCAGCTGGGCTAGACCTCCTAGACCATCCCTGGCTGGTGTTTGTCCAACCTATTCTTAAAACCCTTCAATGATGAGGATTCCACCGCCTCACTTGGAAGCCTATTCTAGAGCTTAACTAACCTTATAGTTAGAAAGTTTTTTCTAATATGTGGCAGATCGCCGTCTCCCCCCTTCTCAGGAACACAGGCAGGAAACCCTTTTTTGCTCCAAACAGTGCTCTTTAATTCACAGTGCAGGACCCATCACCAATATATACAGTTTTATACAATTCAACCTTTCAGTTTACAACTCTATCAAACTCTACAGTTTACAGCTCTAAGTAGCTCTACAGTTTACAGCTTTACAAACTCTATATAGTTCAGCTCCAATACCAACACAGCTCTGATTAGCTCATAACATACAGCTCTGGATAGCTCTTAATATACAGCTCTGAATAGCTCTTAACATACAGCTCTGAATATACAACTCTAAGCAGCTACAGGGGGAGGCTGAGTCCACTACCCCCAGTTGGGACCTCCTCCCCAACTGCACCCGCAGAGTGAGTATTAAACAGCTCTAGCATACAGCTCTGGATAGCTTTAACATACAGCTCTGGATAGCTTTAACATACAGCTCTGAATAGCTCACACACACAGCTCTGAATAGCTCACACACACAGCTCTGAATAGCTCACACACACAGCTCTGAATAGCTCATGCCACCACCACTCTGGGCTTCCTTCCTGGCAGCCTTATATCCCCCAGAGGAGGCTGCCAGGTGCAACCCATCCAGGTTAATTGCCCTGCAGGCCAGGTGGCTAATTAGCCTTCCTGCAAGGGAGGTTTGCAGAGGGCTTCTGCTCCCTCTTAAAGGGGTGGCAGGCTGGGTCAGGCCCACCCTGCCACACACCTCCCCCCTTAGCCTAGCCCTATTGGGCTGGCTCAGACCCTTCAAGCCTTCGCTTAGCTCTAGAAAGTCCCATCGGGGCGGATCAACCAGAGCAGATCAACGCTCTGCGGACGAGCGTACAGGGGGAGGCTGAGTCCACTACCCCCGGTTGGGACTTCCTCCCCAACTGCACCCGCAGAGTGGGTATCACCTTATACGGTTTCCGGCCCCCAAGTCCCAGACCCGTCGTGGTCGGTCTTCTCCCCGAGGTACCTCTGTCTCCACGTACTTCTCGGTCGGTTGCACCGCAGACTCCACCGTCTCTAGCTGGTGCCTCCTGCCGCAGGTACGGACAGTCTCAGGGAGGCTGAGCAACAACTGCTCTAAAATCAGGGAGTCCATGAGTTCCCAAAGTCCTGGGCCTCTGCCCACAAGGTACGGAGCAAGACGGAGGGCCCAAGTGGTCCGCTCCCACCCGGCTGTGGTGGCTACCCTCTCCAAAAGTCCCGCAGTACCTTTTGTTACTCCAACTAAGGCGGCTGCATCTGGTGGTTTTGCTGCAAGGCGTGCATGGAATGATGGGTCCGCTTCTGTTGTTCCATGAGCCACTGCAGGGTTCCCTCCACCTCGGGGCCACCAGTTGGGTTGCTGGTGTAGCGATCCCACCTCTGACACCACGTGTGGCAGATCACCGTCTCCCCCCTCCTCAGGAACACAGGCAGGAAACCCTTTTTTGCTCCAAACAGTGCTCTTTAATTCACAGTGCAGGACCCACCACCAATATATACAGTTTTATACAATTCAACCTTTCAGTTTACAACTCTATCAAACTCTACAGTTTACAGCTCTAAGTAGCTCTACAGTTTACAGCTTTACAAACTCTATATAGTTCAGCTCCAATACCAACACAGCTCTGATTAACTCATAACATACAGCTCTAGATAGCTCTTAATATACAGCTCTGAATAGCTCTTAATATACAGCTCTGAATATACAACTCTAAGCAGCTACAGGGGGAGGCTGAGTCCACTACCCCCGGTTGGGACCTCCTCCCCAACTGCACCCGCAGAGTGAGTATTAAACAGCTCTAGCATACAGCTCTGGAGAGCTTGAACATACAGCTCTGGATAGCTTTAACATACAGCTCTGGAGAGCTTGAACATACAGCTCTGGAGAGCTCACAACATACAGCTCTGAATAGCTCACACATACAGCTCTGAATAGCTCATGCCACCACCACCCTGGGCTTCCTTCCTGGCAGCCTTATATCCCCCAGAGGAGGCTTCCAGGTGCAAACCATCCAGGTTAATTGCCCTGCAGGCCAGGTGGCTAATTAGCCTTCCTGCAAGGGAGGTTTGCAGAGGGCTTCTGCTCCCTCTTAAAGGGGCGGCAGGCCGGGTCAGGCCCACCCTGCCACAAATATCTAACCTAAATCTACCTTAGTGCAGGTTAAGCTGATTACTTCTTGTCTTACCACAGTGGATGTGGAAAACAGTTGATCAGCATCCTCTTTATAACAGCCCTTAACATATTAGAGGGGTAGTCTGTATCTACAAAAACAATGAGGAGTCCGGTGACACCTTAAAGACTAACAGGTTTATTTGGGCATAAGCTTTTGTGGGTAAAAAACCCCACTTCTTCAGATGTATGGACTTCTTCAGTTGCATGGTCCAGAATAGGACCACAATCTTCTGGACCACAATATTCTGGACCACAATCTCATGGTCCAGAATAGGACCACAATCTTTGCCACTGATTACAAAAGTGCCATGTCAGGGTGCGGGAATGACACAAACAAGTAAAATGTCAAGTAATTAAAAACAAAAAGATTGCTCCATAACACAAGAACCCTACAAATAAACAATTCAGTCCTTTCTGCCCTATAGAACTATGCTGATTTACAGAGGGAAGATAATATGTACTGTAGATCAGTGGTCTCCAACCTTTTTATCACCGCGGACCGGTCAACCGGTCAACAATTTTACTGCGGCCGGGGGGGGGGGGGAGGTTGAACCGCCAGGCTCTCCCCAGCCGCCGCCTACCTGCCACCACCTCACCGCTCCCGCTCTTGTGCGGCCCGGTACCAATTGGTCCATGGACTGGTACCGGTCCGCGGCCCGGGGGTTGGGGACCACTGCTGTAGATCATCCAAACCAGCCGTAATAGTTGTTTCAACTTCTAGGTAACAAATTCAACCACTGAGTGACCTGTGGGGGCTAATAAGGATGTGTCTCTGCTTGCACGCTGTGAACAGGAAGCTGCTGTTTGTTACATCATAAAAAGTCCTCATCTGTAATTCTTTCTCTCTGCAGGTGCCCCTGGTTAACAAGAGCAATCTCGCCAGCCATCCCTGTGTACAATGGGCTCGTGTTCTTGTTCGTACTTGCAAACTTCAGCATGGCAACTTTCATGGACCCTGGAGTTTTTCCACGAGGTAATGGGTGATGGGGGTAAAAAATAAACCAAGGCAAACAGTAGGGTTTCCAACGCAGCACGTATGACATTTGTTTCGTTCCCCCTCCCATTTTTAGCCTCAGCTGGCTGTAAATGCGGGGATGTAGCTAAATCATGGATATGCTCCGTTGGTTTCTGAAATGGAAAGTGTTTTATTTCTCCTTGTACTTGCTTGAATTGGTAATCTGAGGCCTGGCCTTGGATAACACAGCTTTCATTGAGAAGATAGCCTGACTGATGTGATTGCAATTAGTATCCCCTGTGTCATGCTGGCACATTGGATTTAAGTCATTGCCTTCACAATAGGCAGCTGAGCACAGTGCAGTGGAGGGCTGAGCTTCTGAAAGTGGCTGCATTGAAACGATTCACTCCAGCGGGTTTAGAACAAACACAGTAGCACTGAACACTAAAAAAGATGATTAAGGCCTGTGTTAGAGTGGAGGTTTTTAAATATATATTGTAAGAGAAATGGATGTCTAATTTAGTGCTGGGACATAGCTTATTGAACAGGATAAAAACTGTTTGCTATTGTTATGGGAACAATGACGTGGCTATTTCTTTTAAACCATCAAAAGGAGAGAATTACTGGCTCACTTTGTCCCTGTTCCAATAGTCATTCACACACAGTTGCAACAGAGCCTGCTTTGGGGGAGGTTGCAAAAGGAATAGATCCCTGCCCCTTGCACCGTGCATTTTCTCACCTGCATTCAGTACTTTTTCTTCATTGTTCCCTTGAATGAGCCGAGTAATGTAACTGTCATGCAAGTGATGCTATTTCTTCCCAGACAGGAGCCAGTGATAAACATATTCTATTTATATAGCTTCTTTCAGCTGAAGATCTCAGAGGCCTTTACAAACACTGATTAAAGTAAATATTATTACCAAGTTTAAGGGTTAACTCACTGTGAGGTTAATAATTTTCCCCCCAAGGTCATATGGGGCCAAATTTTCAACCATATTTAGGTTCCTAAAGATGCAGATAGGCAACTGCTATTTCCAAAAGCGCCTGGGGCCTAACTCCCATTTAAATCAATAGGAGTTAGATGCCTGAGCTCTTTTGAAAACCCATACCACTTAAGAGCGATATCTTGGAATCACTGTTATAAGCATCCCATTTCCTCCCTCCCCCTCCCTCCCTTTTCCTCCCCCAGAGTATATATATAGCTTCTGAATGAAATGTTTCATTGATCTGAAATGTATGTCAGGCTATGCTGGAGAAGCAGATTTCTGGGTCAGTACTGATGAGTCAAATAATTAATTTCTCAGGGATATCTTCTTTGGATTTTTGTTTTCAAGCTAATTCAGTCTTCCCTTGACATTCTTTATGGCAATTCCTGTTGTCTGATCACATGATGGTCAAAGCTGATTCAGTCTACTGCAGCAAACCTCTCACAACAAGGTGCTTGGGAAGTGCGGTAGATCTCCACCCCGGTTTGAAACCATTTGAACTTTAGTTATATTCTTCTAGGAGCAAATGCTGTTTAAAACAAGAATCAAATAAGATCAGTGGGCTGGCTAGCAAGGCAATAAATACACTGGGATTTATTCACTTGACTCCTAAAATGAAGTCCCCAGTATTCAATCCTTCTGCAATCAGGACACCTCTTTCTGACAATACATCACTTCTAGCACTCTTTATTTCTCCGAAAAGCACCTGCATACATGTAGTGTCCATGTATCTGACCCTGACGGAATTAGATCTTCCACCTTTAAACGGTCGTCTGTCTTATTTTTATTTATTTATTTATATTTTTGCATTGAGCAGCAGATGAAGATGAGGATAAAGATGATGACTTCCGAGCCCCACTGTACAAGAATGTGGAGATTAAAGGAATCCAAGTACGGATGAAATGGTGCGCCACCTGCCATTTCTATCGTCCGCCCCGCTGTTCCCATTGCAGTGTCTGTGACAACTGTGTTGAGGTACGTCTCCTTGATTAGCTGATCTTTTGGCTTGGATTTGGGTGGACCTGTGACCAGCTGGCTGACCCAGCTGAGTGAATACTCCCTGTCTTTCACTCCTAAAACAAAAAAAATAGAGGTAAAAAAGGGCCAAATTCTCAGCTGGTATAAATTGCTGTAGCTCCACTGATGTTGACAGATCGCCTAAGAATCCTACCCTCAATCTGACTGAAATCACAAGTAGTGTCATCCTTGTCACTAATGGCTGCTCCTCCACCCAAATGCAGTGCGTGATTTGGTATTCTGAGCCGTCTCTGCTCAGGAGTAGCCTAGGGCTTATGAAACTGGAAGCATTACAAGGGAAGCTTGGTGCATTGGCAGAATTTAGGAGGAGACTGGCAGTAGGAATGTGCAATAGGGGTGTTCTTTTTTTAATTGTAAATCATAACACAGTGGCGTGTGAATTTTAGGAAGAATAGAATAAGAATTCTTGAGTCTAAAATTAAAACACTACAGTTAGAGTCCTATGGCCACGACCTCATGCAGGCTTCTAATTCCTCTAAATTATTGGACACACATTGATAAATTTGAGGTCATAGTGAAGCACATAGTATATTTAAACAGTAACCCCAAAGTAATGGAGTATGTTATTGGGCCATAAACCTCTCCCAGACTCATGAATGCAGTGGACTGTAACCATGGTGTTTTATTGCTGAGCTACAAATTCCATGTCTTAAGGATCATTTCTATTGCAAGGTGTATTTTTTCATTAGAATGATTTAAATTTTAATACATTTTAAAATGTGTTCAATTGTATGATTAAAATAATGGGAATCCCTAATTGACAATAGGCTAAAACTCACCACGTGAATTTCAAAGTCAGCCAGAATAAAATGTATGCCATATTGGGCCAAAGCCTCTTTGCCTTAATCATATGAATAGTCACAGTGGAGCTACTCATGTGAGAGAAGCAATCCTACCAGTTAGTTTATGTCATTTGCTTTATCCCTAAGAGCAGATTCCTAAATTATAGCCAGTTGGAAGCTATGCTCTGCCTAATACTCAGTAATAGATAGGACAATATTCCAGTGCCCAGTCATGGGGAGAGTCAGCAAGGTGCGAGAGCTGAGGGGATAGGGGGAGAAATAAATTGCTGGCAGAAGCAGGGCTCCCAGAAAGGATAGGGGCAGCCATGACTGCCATTTTGTTGGGCTAATGTAGGCTGTTGGATGGAGCTGGCTTTTTCACTAGAAAACTGGACCATATATTCAGAGTTTTGAGTTAAAACATCAACATGGTTACTAATTCTAACTTCAAAATATTGTTTAGGTGAAGCTACATTTTGAATTGAAATTTGAAATCCTTCCCCCAACCCCTCAGTGTCTGTGTGAAAACCCCATTTTCAATAAAGGAAGTGTTGCCAGCACAAGTTTGCCTGAAACTAGCTGGTGTAAATGCTTGCAATTCCATGCAGACCTAATGTTGCCAGTGGCATTCAGGCCTCAATATTCCAGGAAAGTCAGAGAGGAAAGTGGGAGAGAATCCCAGAGTAACTTCTTATTAAAAATACAATGGCTTGGAACTCAGAGTAAGTCAGAATGCAAGACTCCACTGCAGGGGGTTCCAGTTCTGAGGAGTTTTACTTAATGCCTAGATCAGCTGAGCATTACTTGCTGTTCTGATTAGCTAACAGGGAATCTGTTGCTGTATAATTAAAATGTGATTGCTTACTGAGGGATACAAGTAAAGGCATTAATGACTCGTTAATCAATAAATTAAAGTATCAGGCTAAGTTGCTTATTGATTCTAGTGATGCTTATTCCCTAGTATACCTGTACATTCTAGAAGTGCCTGGACACAGTTATAGTAAAAAAGTCTATTGACATTTCTGTTAGGATACTCCTTTAGGAAGAGGTTATAATTTGTATCTCTTATTTCACCTTTGGGCTAGAACTCATGATAAAAGCTCTTAGCCTAGAAACAGATTTTTGGAGCACATCTGATTTCAGACAATCAAATTGATTCTGATTCGGAGATGTTCAAAGTGATGTACAGCTTCCAAGCTTTCGGAAACAGGTTCTCTTTTCTATCACAACACTTAAAAATGAAAACCAAGTGAAATATAACACTTGGTGTGACCAATTGGACCTGAAAACGAATTTGTGGTAGAATAAAATTTCAGGACAAATTTTTATGGAAGTGCCCAAAGCTGAGGTTTCGACAAATCTTTATTTCCAAATGTTTTGAGCTGCACGTGTCTCTCACACAACGTATTTATAGCTAATTTACAAGTTACTTAAAAAAAAAAAACACTTTGCCATTAGTGAGAGGTATCTATCTAAATATAACATTATTACAAAGAAAAAGATAAGTCACAATTTCACGGGAATGCAGGGTGTGAAGAGAACAAAATAGAATAAGTTTGCTCACTCCAGGCTTGAGTATGCTCAGATTTATGCTGGTGTACATGAGGAATAACCCCAGTGAAGTCACCAGAGTTACAGCCATATAAAACTGGTGTTAAAGGGGTCGATAGCCTCATTATAAGTATTTCTTTAAGCCAGCCTTGTGGCACATGTGAACTCTTGATCAGGAAAAACTTGGTGTTTCAAGTGGTTATTTTTTTAACTTCATCCAGAATTTTTCCCCACTTATTAGCCAGATATTGCTTCCTGCCTGAGCTTTGCCAAAAAATAGTTTTTCAAGAAGCCAAAACCTCAAAATAAAAAACCTCTGGATCCTTATTGAACTTTTACATATATAAAATGGGGGGCAGGGGGAAATCTACAGTCGGCAGGGATGTTACAGATTCAAAACACTACAATTTATGATAATCTTACTCTGATAATTATACAATGCTACAGGTAGCAGAGAAGAAGATAAACTGTTTTTACCCCACAATGGTGGGGTGGGGGTGGAATAAACCTCTGTTTCCTTTTAAAACCAATTGGTATGTCTTCATCCACAGTCAGAAAAGTCCCTCAGTCCCGGGAGAATCTTATAAAGATGATGTAGCATGTGGGCATGGCAGCCAGGCAATGTCAGGATGGAGCCAATCTGTAAAGCTCCAAATCTAATCTGATTTTACCTGAAGTTCAGGTGGTTTTTTTTGGATGGATGTAGCACAATGGTTCACGTTTATTTCTAAGGCAATGTTTTCCTTTCACGGCTTGGATATTATTCCGCGTCTCTCCATCTCTTTACAAGGACTTTGACCATCACTGCCCATGGGTCAACAATTGCATAGGACGGAGGAACTACCGATATTTTTTCCTCTTCTTGCTGTCCTTAAGCACACACATGGTCGGAGTGTTCAGCTTTGGGCTGATCTATATTTTAAACCATATGGAAAAGCTGGGGACAGCTCACACCACCATTACGTATCCTTCCTTTTAATCTTTAAGAAGTTGAGGTGCCATAAGGAAACTGTTTGTATAAGGTTTGCCTTTCAGGAAATGATGGCATTGGCTCCCTTTCTCTGATACCCATGTTCTTTTGTTGTAAAACCCAACCCAATTTCTCCCCAACATTTGCCTGACCTATGGAAGCCTTGACTACCTCAGAAGTTGCTGCCTAGCTTCTGTATATCTCTGTCATCCAGTGCTGCCATAACAGAAAGCAACATCCTGCTTCATTAAATTCCTCCCTTTTTAAATTCATTTGGATATAGCTCTCCTACTTGTCTTGTCCAAGACTGTTGGATAATATTACTGTGTTTAGAACAACTGCTTTACCCCAGAGGTGGTTGCATTTGAGTGGTAGCTGTATATCCCTCTACATGTTTTGTGAAGTGCTTTGGAATCCTTCAGGATTAAAGATTTCTATATGGTTGTCTTGGCTTATAGAAAGACATTACCTCTATTTTTATTTATCTGAATGAGTTAAAGAGATGGAAAAAGCAGAGTTGGGAGCGGTGATACCAGGTGAGGATCCACTAGCCTGTGTGGTGAGGACTTACACCACATAAATCACTATGTCAATTATAACAAAGTCCTGTGGCACCTTAAAGACTAACTATAAAGTTTTGAAGCATGAGCTTTCGTGGGCTAATACCCACTTCGTCGGATGCAAGCAGTGGAAGTGTCCAGAGGCAGGTACAGAAAAGTAGGCAAGAACCAGGTGGGAGGTAAAAAGGTTAGTCCAATTAGGCTGAACCAGCTTGTTATCTCCGATCAGGGAGGGTGGGTTGTTCTTCTAGCAGGTTTTTGTATATTGCCATTCCTAATATCTTATAATATATATAATATAATATAGATATTAGGAATGGCAATACAGTAAACCCTCGATTTAACGGACCTCGATTTAACGGACTTTGGATGCAACAGACAAAATTTCTGAGCAAGCTGATGCATTCCTGATCCATTTCTGATGGGCTGGCTGCCGGCTGCCGCCCGGGTCACAGCAGCGGGCAGGCTGGCTGCCGGCTCCCGGCTGCTGCCTGGGTCCAGGCAGTGGGCGGGCTGGCTGCCGGCTCCTGGCTGCCACCCGGGTCCAGGCAGCGGGCGGGCTGCGGAGCTGCCGCCCCGACCCTGTGGCGGGCGGGCTGCTGCTCCCACAGCTCGTTTTTTTTTTAAATTAAATAACGGACTTTTTCATTTAACGGACACCCCCTTGCCCGAATTAGTCTGTTAAATGGAGGTTTTACTGTATACAAAAACCTGTAGGGGAACACTTCAACCTGCCTGGACACACAATTACAGATTTAAAAGTCACCATACTGCAGCAAAAAAACTTCAAGTCCAGACTGCAAAGGGAAACTGCAGAGCTGCAATTCATTTGCAAATTCAACACAAACAATCTCGGATTGAACAAAGACTTACAATGGCTCGTTCATTACAGAACTAGTTTCTCCTCTCTCCATGTCCACACCCCCCATTCAAATGCTAGAAGAACAACCCACCCTCCCTGATCGGAGATAACAAGCTGGTTCAGCCTAATTGGACTAACCTTTTTACTTCCCACCTGGTTCTTGCCTACTTTTCTGTACCTGCCTCTGGACACTTCCACTGCTTGCATCCGACGAAGTGGGTATTAGCCCACGAAAGCTCATGCTTCAAAACTTTATAGTTAGTCTTTAAGGTGCCACAGGACTTTGTTACCTCTGCTATTCCAGACTAACACGGCTACCTCTCTGATTTATGTCAATTATAATATTGTTAATTAAGGGTATTGAAGAAGAACAAAAGGAATCCTCACAATTCTATATGAATTGGGGACCATAGCTGGTGTCTGATCCTCCAAAGTGCCAATCCCCAGTAACTCTCATTGACTCGAAGAGCCTTTACAAAATGGCTACAACTAAAATCAGTGAATCAACATTCTGTTTGTTTTTCAGCATCTTTTAATACTTCAGGGAGCCATTTAAGGGAGTGAAATAATAAAAACTGGTCTTCTCACTGCATTTAGTCAGTGGTAGCTCCGAGTATTCAGAACCTCTCATGATCTGGGGCTCCTTGCTGATACTCCAGAGGTGGTTTTTCTGCAGCATTCGGTGGATCTTCTGCCATGGTAACTTCAAGGGAGGCCAATTGACCTGGCTGCTGTGGAAGATTTGCATGACATGCTGCAGCCTAGCATTCTAGGATCCAGACATTCTTGTCAAATGACTATTTACACCTCTTGATTCAGTAGCTTGCACTAGGCATTGTACCAAGGTTTCCAGGAGAATACACTGTAGTGTTTGAGTCAGTTCACAGCATTCTGTGCAATGTAGGGAGTTTTAGTCTCATGCTAGAAAACAGTTTTATGATACTAAAAATGAAAACCAATAGTTTTGCAATGTGCTAGGCGGTTGGGATGTAAAATTTGGCATTGCCAAAAAAAAAAAAGACCATTACATTATTGTTTAGCTTCTGTCTCTCAAAATGCTTGGTGAAGGGACTGCTTTTTCAGTGAAGAGGAAGCTAAACATCTGCATTTAGCTGAATCTACATCACATGGGCCATATTAGTACCTAACATAAACACAAGTAACTCCATTGAAGTGCTTGTAGTTACATCATCTTACAGCACATATAAATTTGGTCTAAGCCACTGGGCACTGATAATCATTGCAGGTCTCCATGCACATTTTTGTTGAGGATCCTGCGTCTTCATAGATCATGGGTTTTCACAGTGCTATATGTGCTATAAATTCCAGTGTGCATTTTAAAATGAGAGGACAACTTGGAGAGAAGCAGGAGAGAGATCACTACTTTGCTACCTTGACATTCTGGAACATGGTAAATTCTAGATTATTGTATTCCTTTGGTTTGCAAAGGAATGGGCCAGCTGACTAGCTCCTTGAAGCTACTAGAGAGTGTAGAAAGAATGAAGTAAAGTGAAGTAAAGTAATAAGGGAGGCATGGGGACCTTATGGCTTCCAAATACTCATTGTTGTGTTGGACACTGAGGAGCAGATAACTTTAGGACTCATGTTAAATAAGAAACTAACAGCACTGATAGAGTGAAATAATTTCTAGTGCTTAATTCCAAGACATACTTCAATGTGTAATTTTTTAAAACCCTAAAGAAAGATGGGGATTACTTACTAGATTTCTAGTTCTGGGAATTCTCTCTCCCCTTCCATTCCTCCCTCCCTCCTCCCCCATCTCCCTTTTCCCTGTCATTGGACACAGTTTCCTTAACTCTGGGATGTAGCATGGCAGTCATGTGTGTGGCTGGATTGTTCTTTATCCCAGTCATTGGTCTCACAGGTTTCCATATTGTTCTAGTGGCACGAGGGCGTACGACCAATGAGCAGGTAAGAAAACAATTCTACCTCCATGTTCCTATTAGAGATGTTGGAGTTGAGAAGGGAAGGGTAAAGAGAAGATACAGTATTTAAAGATGGGCAAAGCAGGTTGGGTAAAGCAGTAGCTGACCAAACCTTAACACTAACACTCAAACTGATGTTTTACCGAGGGTCTGAAAAGGTTGCGTAACTTTTATTCTCAGATTTCTGTTTGACTAAATTTTGGGCAAGGTCCCAGGCACAGCGGAACAGCACAGGCCTATGTACTACTTAAGTCCTGCATACGTCCTCAAAACAGGTACAACAGGTTTCAGTGGTACAAGGAGTATTGCCAGCCTCAAAAGTTCCAAACTCATGAGTCAGTCTGAAAAGAATTGTCACATTTTTTTAAAAAATGATTAAATCGCGCTTTGTTCTGTCTTCCGATTTTGTTGATTTTGTCAGCTGCCCCGGCCTGCCCACAATGTGTGTAACAATGAGCAGCTTTGAGCTAGCTCTTTACCACATACACACTACTCCGAGCTCATTTTGCTGCTCCAAAATGTGTGCCAGCCAACATCTTGTGACAAAATATCCAGTGGGACTTGAATTTCCACAAAATTATTCAAATAGGTAGAATGTGCTGCCTGATGATGCAGGGAATCTATCAGCATCTTCCCAAAATACCAATCAATTAATATGGTGCCTCCCCAGCCACACATTGGCACCTCTAACATTGGCTTTGTGCCCCACTAACATTTGCTCCATCCCTCTGTCCCACATCGTTATCCTTATGAGACTCCACATCTGACAGGGCTAGTGGCTGAGGTGCAATAACCCATCACCACTCTTCTAGGTGACACTGCTTGACTTTTTCTGCTTCCTCCTCCCTTCTTGTGAAAATGGTATGGCTGTGTTTTCACACACCCTGACACCCCTTACCTGAAAGCTCATATCACTTCTGAGGGGAGGGGGAAAATGCTCAGTTTAGGGTGACCAGACAGCAAGTGTGAAAAATCGCGACAGGGGGTGGAGGGTAATCGGAGCCTATATAAGAAAAAGACCCAAAATCAAGACTGTCCCTATAATATCGGGATATCTGGTCACCCTAGCTCTGCTTAACACCTGTTGGGATTGGCTGTCCTTCCCCAGGAAGACTGAAATCCTCATTCTTGGTTTTCTAAGTGGTAATGGGTACCTCTTCCACATTTAGAGCATTGAGCACTGCACTGAATATTTTTCCAGGTGACGGGTAAGTTCCGTGGGGGGGTGAATCCTTTCACTCGAGGATGCTGTGGTAATGTGGAACATGTGCTCTGCAGCCCTCTGGCTCCCAGGTAAGGAAGAATGTTATTCTTAAACTTGGGTCACAAGGTAAACAAAACTTAACATTCTGAGCCATCCTGGAGTCTGGCCCCATTCATCCCATTAGTAATATCTGCTGAGGAGTGGCACGGCATGTCAAGTCATTGGCAGAGCTATGGGGAAGCTTGTACAGTGTCTGCACTTTGCACAACTCTTAGTCTTGCTATTCTCATTGAATATAATTCCCAATCTTGACTCCCAAACCAGGTATTTATGGCTAACAGGCCATATCATATCGACAGCATTTTCTGTTTACTGAGCCATTTTATCTAGGCTAGCCATTCAGACCAGGTTTTTTAAAATAAATAAATAAATAAATAGTGGGGGTTGAGAGCCTTCCTGCTCCCTGCTTTCCTCTAACATTGCTTCATTAAGTTGCTTATCCAGTGAAATTCAATAACTGGACAGATCCATGTCAGCCGTAATCTTCCTAACACAACATATTTTATGAGTGGTGCTCTGCTCTCCAAAGTACACAGTAAAGATTCTAGTCACTGCTGGAAAGAAATGAAGTATCTAAAACCAGCCTTTTGCCCCTTAGGGTTACAATTAATTCGAGGCAGCTGTGGCTTTCAATCTCACAGACCTTCCATCATCATAAAACATATGATTTCCCTCCTGGTGCTACAGTTTGCGATTTTTGATTTTATTTATGGTTCCTTACTTTTTAGCAGATTTATTTGTCCCAGTGCCCTTTGAAACAATGGTCACACATATTAATGTTGCTATAGAACAGAAGAGATTAAACATAGATCTCCAAGGTGCTGAGCTGTCCAGCACACACACACACACATTTTAATTGTAGTGGGAGTGGGCTGAATAGTCTTTCAAGGTGATGAGCTGTCCCAACCCACACACACTATTATCTCTAGTTTCTTGATTAGACAACAAGCAAAGCTTAGCCAGCTGTTCCTAGTGTTAAAGTGATAATACTGGAATCTAAATTTCTTGAAGTGACCAAAATCATGAGCGTTTGAATTAGATCAAGCGACTTTAGGAGAGCAGGATGTTAAAACCTATTAGGCATCTAAATTGGACAGTCATTTTTCCTTTGCAGTCTCGTTGGTAGGATAGAGCAGTGCTCCCCAACCGGTGTGCCGCGGCACACTGGTGTGCCGTGAGGCCATGCCAAGTGTGCCACGGCAAAAGCTCGCGTCATATCCAGAACGGCCTGCCGCCCACCGAATGCTAGATTTTGCCCAGCAACGTTTTGTTGCATTCGATGTGCGGCCGCGGCGCTACAGCTCTGAGTCCGAGAAGTTCTATCCCCCCCCCTTCCCCCGCTCACGATTGTCCTGATCACAAGTCTACAGGGCCTGGACAGAGCAGTGTTCATTATTAGGTATTACCTATCTGTCGTTTTCTGCACTGTGTTCTAATTTTTAAGTTCGCGTAGTTAAACTTAGAAAATCGGTATATGAATTATATTTATTTTGTACGGCTTCAAATATGGACAAGTTTTTGCGAAAAGAACGCCCAACTTCACCAACAATTGATGATGAAACCAGCACGAGTGATATTGCAAAAAAAACAGAAGATTACAAAAAGGCAGTACAATGAAGAATATATTCAATATGGATTTTCGTCGTGTGGTGAAGAAATGGCTCCAAAACCAGAATGCGTAATTTGCAGGGAAAAGCTGTCTAACGAGGCAATGGTTCCAAGTAAACTGATTCGCCATCTAAAATCGAAACATCCTAGTTGCGCCAACAAGAACATACAATATTTTCAACGGCTTTTGAGTCAAAATGCTAAACAGATACAATTTATGAAGTCATCAGTCACAGTTTCTGACAAAGCGTTAGAAGCTAGTTTTTCTATTGCAAATTTAATTGCACGTCAGAAAAAAGCACATACAATTGGCGAAACCCTCATTAAACCAGCATGCATGGAATAGGTATCCAGCCATTTGAGATTTTTATCCACCAAAGTGCTGTATCTGCCAAAAGGGACTCAGATCGCAGAAGCCAATCGGACTCCATGTGGCCATGGGAGTCTACAGTAACACGTTGACTTGCAGGATCAGGGTTTAGGTTATTAATCTCATGAGAGACTTCTGGTACTTCCTGCATAGAATCAGGTTGGAAATACAGTACACTGCTTTAAGAGCAGGCTTTCATGAAACATCTAGGCTTTTCTGCTTCCATCCCTGATAAAACCAGGAATTGCAGCAGTGAATGGAAATGAAAAAATAGATTTTAAGTTGGGATGTCAGTTATTTCAAGTCTCTCTCTCCACTCGTTTGTACAATTAGAGAGCACCATCCTGCTCCCTTCGAATAATGTTTGGACCTGGTGCAGTTAAGGAAGTAGAAAATGTTCTGTTGTCAGGTAATACTGTAAAAAGACGTATTGACGATATGTCTAGCGATATTCTGAAAACAGTAATTACCAAATTAAAAGCAGCTGGAAATTTTTCACTCCAAATTGATGAAACAACTGATATTAAGAACCAAGCACAGCTAATTTGTATTGTCCGTTTTGTTGATGAGGGCGCTATAAAAGAGCATTATTTATTTTGCAAAGTGCTTCCAGAGCGGACTACCGGTGAGGCAATTTTTCGTGCTACAAATGATTTCTTCGATACTTATGACATTAAATGGAGTAATTGCATAAGTGTTTGTACGGATGGCGCCGCCACAATGATGGGCAATAAAAAAGGTTTTGTCTCATGTGTAAAACAACAAAATGCGGAAATACAAATTACCCATTGCTGCATACATCGAGAAGCGTTGATGGCGAAAAACTTGCCAGATGAACTATTGCAAATGATGAACGAATGCGTGAAAATCATAAACATCATTAAAACAAGGGCCCTGAATACGCGAATTTTTGAAATACTCTGCGAAGAAATGGGATCAGAATATCAGTCATTATTGTTTTACACTGAAATACGTTGGCTATCCCGAGGAAAAGTTCTGGCAAGATTATTTGAGCTTCGCAACGAGGTGAGCCATTTTTTATTGAAGAAAACATGTTCAAACTACACCAGCTCCTCGAGGATGATCACTGGATTACAAAACTAGCATACATGGCTGACATATTCGAGCACCTGAATGAACTCAATAAAAGGATGCAAGGTCGGAATGAAAATGTATTAACGTGCTCTGACAAATTAAATGGATTCAAAGAGAAACTGGAACTTTGGCAAACGGAGTTAGGACGTGGATCACTAGAAATGTACAAAAGAACAAACCAGATTAAAATTGAAAATAATAAGCAGTTCATAATAAATTTAGCTCAACGACATTTAACATTGCTCTTAGAGAAGTTTGATCATTACTTTCATACAATCAATACGGAGCAATACGATTGGGTTCGAAATCCTTTTGCAACGATTGCCAAAAATTCTACCGAAGTACTTTCCCTTCAGATTCGAGAGGAATTTCTTGAATTGAGGACTGACGGGTCATTAAAAATAAAATTAGCTCAAGTTCCGTTGGATGTGTTCTGGATTGGGATTGAGGAAGAATATCCCCATATCTCCAAGAAGGCTGTCGAAATTCTGTTACCACTTGCAACCACATATATATGTGAACAAAGTTTTTCAGCGTTAGTCCAAATAAAAAATGACAAGCGGTCATGCTTGAAGGGCATCGATCAAGAACTTCGGGTTGCTCTGTCCAGTATTAAACCAAACATCAAATCTGTGTTCATTAAAACAAGCGCAGGTGTCGCATTAGTTATAAGTTGTTAGAGAACAGTTAGAATCTAGAGTTGTGAATTGATGGATGTGTTACAAGTACCTACCTAATTATCAAATAAAATAATAAATCAAGTAATTCTGTTATGCCCAGTTTGACATTCCTATCTATACTATTATACTCTTCAAAACGATATTTTGAAGATTATATTTGTTTTTTATCCAATTTTTGTATGTGGTGTGCCGTGGAATTTTGGGAGAGGCTATGGTGTGCCGAGGGTGACAAAAGGTTGGGGAGCACTGGGATAGAGTATTGAGCAGTATCTTCGCTTTTAAAATGCCATTGCCACATTCAGACAGAATTTTAGGAAATACAGTCCTAGTGTTTTATCAAGGCCCATTCAAACTGTCACATATCTTCTCCCTCATGAACTTGTGAAAATCACCAAGCAAACCATCACACTGAGGTATCCTGTCTACTGTCCAAATTAGAAACTAGTGCAGATATTTTGATCTCATGTCACTGGGTATTATATGGTGGTATGGTCTCCTTTAAGTTTATCAAACTGTTTTACCTCCATTTATTGGTCTCCAAGCAGTGAAAAATTCTCACTTTTCAACCAGCTCCCAGGAATGCTCACAATAAAATTTGGGATTTGGGGGGAGAAGAGTGATGTGGAGAGATCCATCAGCTCAGGGTCATTCCTGTGTTCCTATTTTATCATCCTTAGAGAGGGTCTAACTTTCCCATGATTTGTGATATAACTAAACTCTTCCAGGTGCTGATAAGCCAAGCCCTCTCCCAAAACACAATTGGAATGGCAGATTACTACTCATGTCTCCTATAGAGCTGTCAAAGTCCGGGGGAAGTGCTTTTACTGGTTGTATGGCTGTGTGCTACCCTCTTGCCCCTCTTCAACTGAACTGTCTTGGAGACCAGTGTATCAAACTTGCAGAGGTTTTTATTGGAGGCATTTCCTATTCAGCTCCTGATTCACTTTCATCTTTGTACCTCCTGGGCAAGTATCCACTGAGATAAATGTCCTTTACTCATATAGATTTCACCAGATCTCTTAAATCATACACTGCAAACATGAGGGTTTTCTTATATGCATGCCCAGGATTTATTAACAATTATTATTGAATATTCAATCAGGTACATTGTTGAGCCAAAGAAAAAGCAAGCTGTGAGTGTGAAGCCTCCTTTCTTCAGACCAGATCTATCCGAGCGACAGATCACGGTGAAGATAAGTGACAATGGGATCCAAGCCAATCTTAACCGAAGCAAGGTAAAGCAGCCTTCAATACCCTCTGTCTACGAGAACAACTTGAAAACCAGTACTAGACTGAAAATAACTTTTGTTATTGGGAGGCTCTGAGAGATAATACACCTCTGGAAGAACATGAAGGAAGTCAAGTCCTCTTCCCTGCATTTTGAAAGTAAATTAGGAATAATAGTGCCAAGAGCTATTGACTTTTTGAAGGTCCTCCTATAGCACTCTAACGGGATAGCAAGAGAAGGGTGAGCATTGGTTCTTTATGGCAGTTAGTTAAGAGTTGGTGGAGGTCTTTTCACTTCTGAGCCCTTGTTCTGTTGTTGTTGTTTTTTAATTGTGCTGGTGGCAGGAGTCCTGAGTGACGAGGGTTACTTGAGGCAAGCAGTGAGCCCCAAACCTACAGCAAGGACTGTGGTCCAGTGCATAGGACTGGCACCCAGGAGAACTGGGTTCTACACCTAGCTCTTGCAGTATGACCTTTGCAGATCATTCTACATCTTGGTATCTCACTCTCTATTTGTATGTAATGGGTATAATTATGCTTTCACCTTAGTAAAATGCTGCAGTTATAGACATTAGAAATAATCTCTCAAGCTTTGTGTAGTGAACTCCTGGAATGGCCTCCTTGGTAATAAAGGAACACTAGTTACTGAGGGCTTCTCTGTCCAGGGAAATGCCAACAATGGTATGCTGTGTGTTAACGAACATGAGGTTAAACAGTGTCGATAAGGACTGTTACGTTTAAAATTAGGTCAGTTGATTGCAGTTAAACTAGGTTTTAGACATAACAGGCCTATGGACATAGAGTGCTAGATTGTGTTTATCCCCATGTTCATTAATACACAGTATACCACTCTGGCACTTTCCCATAGACAAATCTTTAGAATCTGTAATATTTTAGTGCATGTTATTGTCTAAACCACTTGACCCAATGATTGATTCCATGCTTATTTTCAGTCTAAAGTTAGCCTGGAAGGTCTGGAGGATAAAACTTTGGACATCCAGCCACCTCTGCCTCCCAAAGGAGATCCAAGCAAGTACTCTGAACTAAAGGGGCAACTGGGAACCAGTGAAGGTATAGTAGCCTGATCAATATTTTATTTTTGATGCTATGAAAATATTTTGGTGTCAATAGGCTTTCAGCTTTCTTCCATAACCTTTATGGGATGTGGATTTCTTTGTGCTTTTGGGGAGGGATTTCTTTGTGTTTTTGGGGAGGCTCTTAATTCTCAATTTGAGAGAGGGTTTGATATAAGTATAGAATTCACTGCAGATGGTAAGAGGAAAACACTGCACTTATTTCAGAATATATCACTTTGATACTGGGTAGGCAAGTGTGTGTGTTTACATTTCAGCTGGGATGAAATCAGCAAAGGACCTGGCAGAGGTCATTTGGAATTTCAGAAAGAGCCTTGTTTGGCTTTACAGTAGAGATAAACCCTAGACTAAGAACTTGGAGCTGGATCTGAATTCTCCCAGAACCCAAAGTGTTCTGGTCTATGGTTAAGCCAAAGGAGGCAGCTGAGAAGTTCAGATCCTGATCTTAACTTTCTAGATCCAAAGGCTTCTGAATGCGGGGTTATTTAGTTTGCACCCAACTGTATTTTGCAGTTGGGGAAAAATGGAAGTTGGCAACTCTGGATTTAGCTACCAAGGACCTATTATGTCTTATGTTTTCCTTGTTTTATGTAGATTGTAAGCTCTGTGGGCCACAGGATGTGTCACGTATGTGTCCAATTCTGCAAAGAGTTACAGCCATGCATGTAGCGACCTCCATGTGGAGTCCCATTGACTTCAGTGGGACTCTGTGCATGAGTACGTACACACAGAGTGTTAACCCTTTGCAGGACTGGAGCTGAAGTTCTAAATTGCCATGTATATTTATGGGGTTTATATACAATTCTGTAATCTTATTTATCAATGTGCCATTTTAGATATGCTGTTAATGCACATGGTCTGTTGCCGTTTGTTTTTTCAGAGAGTGGTCTTTCACCTAAATTGATCAGTCCCCCCACTCCTGCCATGTATAAGTATCGACCAGCTTTCAGCAACAATCCCAAGGTCCACTACCATGCTGCGGCTGAGCAGGTGAGCATGCCACAATGGTCTAGAAGAACCTGTTGCAAACGAGCAGCAGGCCACTTCAACCTGATGGTGAACTCACCTCAAGGCTGTGGTGAAAGTTCCAATACAGAAGTAAGTATTTGTACGGGATGGTGTTTCACACACTGAATGAACAGTACTTTCTGTGTGAAATCATCTTTTTTTTTTCAGTACTATTGTAATTGTCATGATGCCCTACTGAAAAACGTGCCAAGTTGCTTTATCAAATTTTGGACCTGATCCTGAGAACTCTCAACTCCCGTGATTCCCATTCATGTCAATAGTGGTTTGTATGTGCTTAATACTTCTCAGGATCGGGCCCTTTAGGCCAACCGATGACATGCTTTGGTGATGCCTGAGCGTGTAAGCTCACAAAGCAAAGAGCTTTAAAAGAATTCCTTGTGGGTATATATTGTTGTTAAAATGAACATAAGATTATGTACATTTGAACTGCCCTTTAACACACTTTTAGTGCTCAGGTTACAGTTTTCAAAAAATGATCTTTTATATTATTTTTAACAGAAAAAAAATTAAGATAATAACAGTTAAAGGGACACTCTGTCCTGGAAAATAGGCTCAGAAGTTACCGGTTTGTTCTATCATGTATGTTGGCAAAATCCATGTATATGGATGGATATTTCCCCTTAAACAAATACCCCAGTGCTACTTCCTTAAAATTAATTTCAGCAGCAACTCCATCTTCCGCCCTACAGTAACATCCAGTGTATACCTGCAATCAAGGAAATGAACGTAGTAGAGGTATGAAATAGAAATCAGATTCAAGCTTCCAAGGGGTTGTTCTAAACAGCAGTGATGAGGATGGGACAAAGTGGGGGCTTTGGCAATGTCCTTTTAACTTTTAAAATGAAGGACGTGCCTGCTCATTCTAGATATCACTGATTCTTCACCAGCTTTAAAAACTTGAGCTGTTAGTCTTAGTGCATGATCTACTTATAAATCATGCTTTCCAGATCTGTCCCCAGAATGAGGCAGAAATTGCCTTGTGAAAGGGAGCGTTTCAGAATGTGAGTACTGCACCAAGCTGGCTGTATCAAAACCTTATTATCTCATCTTCACTTTATTACTTGACAAATGGCTTGCCAGTGAGTTCCAACTACATTTACAGGCATCGGCTCGTGCTTAACCTAAATTGTGATGTGTGCAAGAAGGGTAGTACAGTACAGACAGTATTCCAAGTCCAGAGGCAGTGCCTGACATAATTTCCAATGGAGGAACCTTTTTCTCCATTTGGGATGTACTGCAATATAGATTCTAATCAGACCTGGGGAGTGGTGGTTTCTGGTAATTGGGTATATCGTCTTTTAACTGCTAGGTTTCTGGTTCAAATCTAGCCTAAGATGAGTCACCTTAGGCTGACTGATCTGTGTCAAATGAGTTTAGTGGTCTTTGTAGTAGACAAGTGGCCACATCACAGAAACTGGTACCAATTGGCAACCTTAGAGGACTGAATAGATATGGTGACCAAACCACATCTAGGAGGTTGGGCATAACTTCCCTCTCACTTCAGACTTGAAGTACAGAGGTGGACTGATGTGAAGAAGATTGTGCTGCTATGCCTGAGCTCTACTTGGTCTTCAGCGTGTCAAGCTTGCACCATTCATGAGCAATAAAAACAAATTGGGGGAGGGAGAGCAGGACACCCAATGGGAGGAAATAGGCCAACCACTTGCATCATTTCTTCCCCATTAAGAAGAGTCCATCATTCCCTTTTCCAGAGAAGAATCCAATCTGTTTAAATGGTGGAGGAAGGTATTGAACCTTCGTGTACATTTCTCTATCTTCCAGCTCAAAGACACAATCTTGAAGTAAAAATGAGTATCAAAGCACCCTTTTGTCAGTTATGCTTTTATGTATTTTTTCCTTTTCCTTTCAAAAAACCTGAAAGGGCAAAATACGAGCTGTATTGATTGCCTTTCTGATTAAATAAGCATTCACTAATCATTCTTTTTTTTTCCAGAGCTCCAATAACCAATTCATTGTCAGTTATGGTGAAACCTGTCATAAGGGACCAGCAAAAATAAGTTGCTTAGCAGAGAATGGCCTTTAAGTAAAGTTTGAACAAAATGATAGGCAATCTAACATATACTTTAAAGTGGATGCTTACAACAGAGGGGTTTTCTTCATGGTTTCAATGTATATAAATAAAACATGGAGTTTACATTTCCTTGTCTGATACAGCACTCTCTCCCACACTTCACATGCAATGTGAAAAACTCCTTCACTTCTGCATCAAAGCCACAATTTTTGAAGGTGACCTTTGACCAAGATTGGCTCC
The DNA here is from genome assembly GCA_032164245.1 of Sternotherus odoratus. Taxonomy (NCBI): domain Eukaryota; kingdom Metazoa; phylum Chordata; order Testudines; family Kinosternidae; genus Sternotherus; species Sternotherus odoratus. The sequence goes on from JAVMKO010000015.1 coordinate 13,278,002, forward strand.
GTTTGTGGTCTCTCAACTTCAAAGAGCTTTGGCCTGTATTTCAGAATGATTGAGCACTTTTCATATCATTCGATGTCAGTAGGAATCTGGGGATGCTCAGCACCATTAAAAAGTTAGCCCAAAGTGTGTTTGGCTGGGCTCTCCAAAATGGAGGCTCCAGAAACTGGAAGCTGCTCTTGGAAATTTTTATTTCTAATCTGTAGGGATAAAGTTTTCCAAGGTCAATGTTGTCTAGTCAAAATCGGACCTACTTTGACTGGGGCTCAGTCTGAAAGGGTGGTCGTCCCTGTTTGCAAAAGGCTTTGTTGCAACTGTCAGTGCTCACTCCTCAGCATATTTATTACAATCAGTAATACTTACCATGTAACAAATATGAATTAGCCCGTCTCACCTCTGAGGTAAATTATTATGACTGTGTTGCAGGTGAGGAATTTGATGCACAGAGGTTAAGGGACACTTCCAAACCCATAGAATGAATGTGTCAGATCTGGGCTTAGAATTTGAGACAACCTAATTCCCAGCTCTGTTCTCATTACCACTTCTCACTCACAGATCAGTGCTGTGTCCTGTCAGAGAGTACCTTCCCTTTCTCATACTCATCTCTGTTTTAGATCACCATGCAGGAGGGACACAAGCAAGGAGTTTTAATTGAAGAGAACAACCGGAGCCTTGATTATCAATCGGAGCCCAACCTGGACATCCCTAACTATAGGAAGAGCTCGCTTCACAAGACTTATCAGTCCTCCCCACTCCAGATAGACTCCTTTGCTGTCAATTCACGATCCCTGAGCTTGAAGTCTGCCAGCAGGAAAGGGACAGACAAAGTGCCACTTCATCCAATAAAATCAGAAGGGGCGGCTTCCACCCCCTACAAAAGCATGTTTTCCCCCAACTCTCTGTCAAACAGAAATGGAAGTCTGTCCTATGACAGTTTGCTAAACTCCATGTCCCCCTCTGGGAGGAAATGCATCGCCCATTCTGCCGTTGGCTCTGTCGGGTACCATTCGCCATATTTGTCAGCCAAAATGTGCCACCTACGGGGGAGTGAACTGCAGCGCCAAGCTCCACAGAGTTTCAGCCCGGTGCTGGGGAGCCCAGCGCCACACCAACGGGAACCCTCTCCGGTCCGTTACGACAACCTTTCAAAAACCATCATGGCCTCCATCCAGGAGAGGAAAGAAATGGAAGAGAGGGAGAAGCTCCTCCTCTCGCACCCGGATTCGGTGTTTGCAGACTCGGGTGTGTATGACACCCCTAGCTCTTACAGCCTTCAGCAAGTTAGCGCGCTGTCTGAAGACCCTCGCAGCATAGTGATGAGATATGGCTCCAGAGACAATTTGATGACTGCAACCAGTTTTAGCACAAGGAACCCTATGTTGCAGTCCTCAGTGTCTTCCCTCTCAAGTGCAATGGCCAGGGCACCAAGGACTTCCACAACTTCCCTTCAAGCCGATTTAGCCAATAACAATGTCCAGTCTCATCAGGCACTACAGGGCAGGGTTAGCAATGGCTCCTACAAGTCACCGGGCCATCAGGTCCCATCATCCCCTAAAGGGATGCCTAGGTCACCCTCTTACGGAGGTCCGAAGGCTGTCTCATTTGTTAACACTGTGGAAATAACGGAGGTGCAATCTGTGGGAGCACAAAGGTACGGATTGCTTAAATAGCTTGTAAGTAACAGGGTCGTGCTTGCAGGCAAGTACAATAGCAGTTATTAATTGTCAAGACCCAGCTTACTTGTTTGCCTAAAAAATAGCAGGCATTGTGATGAGTGTGGGTAGCTCTTTAGTTCTGGGTCTCATAACAACCTCATCACTGAACATTTGTTTGTTTGTTGTTACTCAGGCTGTAGGTTGCAACAAGGAGTTTCAGTAGGCTGAAGTGCTTCATTAAAGGCCTTCCTCTTTTCTTGATAACGTGTTCCAGTAAATGGAAATTGGTGGAGTATTGACGCTAACATTTTATACTAATGATTGAGCTTGTATAACACCTTTTGGTGAAAGAAGAGTTTAAATTTTATGATGTGAAATGTCTTGATGATTAAATTAAGTTATAAGGTTCTTACAGAATTATGCATAAACAAGCATTTAATTGAATGAATTAGGTAATTAATTGAATACATTAGATAATTATTTTAAAGTTATGGGGCTGATTCTGCCACTTCTGGCGGCATAAAGTGTTACTCATTGTGAGTAAGGATTGTAAAATCTGGCTCTTAACAATTATTCTGGGTGCCCAGTAATGTAGAACTGGTGATTAGTACTGGTCAGTTAGAATCTACCCACACTTTGCTATATTCTTCCTGGCATAAGGAAGGAAAACTTCTGTGTGAAAACTTATTTATTTTATTATTTATATACGTTACAGTTATACTTTTAACTATATCCCATAAATTATTGGATTCCCCCTAAATAGAGAAAGTGTTTCCTCCCCAAAGCCATTTCTCTTTTAATTAAAATATATTTTCCTCTTGGTTTACCGAACTGTTAATTCTCTGTTCATTCCTCTTGCCCACAAATGGATTGTTCGTGATTAAGGCTGTGAGTCTGTCATGGAGGTCACAGAAGTCATGTATTCCTTGAGTTTCTGGGACTTCCCTGACTTCTGCAGTGTCTGGTGCGTTCGGCACAGGGGTCAACCACATCAGCTGCTGCTGGGGCAGTCTCGGGCCACGGTGCTGTCCTCCCCTCCCCACAGCAGCAGGGGTCTCGGGCCGCCGTGTCCTCCTGTCCCCCTCAGCAGCAGTGGGGGTTCTAGACCGCGTGCTGCCTTCTGACCCTCACCCCCACACCAGTGGGGGTCCCAGGTCGTGCGCTGCTGCCTCCCTCCTGAGCTCCCAGCTTCCCCCATCCCAGAGCACCCAAGAATTAGTCAGGGGTATATAGTGCAAGTCATGGACAGGTCACTGGCCCGTGAATTTTTGTTTATTGCCCGTGACCAGTCTATGACTTTTATTAAAAAAACCCATGACTAAAACGTAGCCTTATTGATGAAGGTGGGTGCTGTGATTGATTGGGCCAGTGAGGTCCAAGCAGTGATATGAAATTCCTATAGCAGTGTGACTCTTCATTCAAGTCAGATAATTTGCCCAAACTGTTTTGTAAAATCTGGTTTGCATGTGTAGCAATTTAAAATTAGATTGCTTTATGCTGGTTGTATGAGGTATTGGATACAGATGTTGCTCTTGTGAGTCTTCTAACCTAAAGTGGAGATAAACTGGTCTGCTTCTATGTAGAAGTATGTTTTTGTTCAAAAACGGACTAGGTGAAATTGGCCTTCCTTCACTTTCTTAGTAGAGAAGATTTAACAAATAATGGAATAAATTAATCTAGATTGTTCTGAATTGGGGGATATCACTGAACAGATTATTGATTGAATTTCCTCACCTGTATTTATTTGAACATATTTGAGCTTTTTGAGGAAGCCTTTTAAAAATATGGCTTGACTATAAATAGCTGAGTGTTTGATAACCTCTTTTAATCGTTGTGATTAGTCAGATAACTCACATAATATTATTTCTGTTTCCTGACTGGTTGAGAATGCAAACACTTGCATGTGAGAATTTATAATCTGGCTTCCTTGAATACCTGTAGTTACCACTTTGAAATCTGCTTTCTGCAAACATCCTTGCCAGTAAATCTGTTGTACAAATGCTTCCCCAAAAGGAAAGATAAGAGGCAGGGAGCATGGCAAAGAATGAGTTTCTTTAAAATACCAAGTAAATGCTGTTTTAATAATTAAAAAATCCCCTATTTTTTGCCCATCACAGCTGTCACCTCATGACGAGTTTCAGCAGAAAGGCCCCAAAATGAATAGCCCTGTAGCCTGAGTTAATTTCATCATGGAAGTGGTCCCAGTAAAACAGAAATGAGGGTAGCTGGCCATCAGCATCTGGGAATCTTGTACCACCACTTCCCATGCTATAATGGTACTACAGAAGAATGGAGGGTTTCAGTTTGGGGCTTGATATGAATAAGACCATGGATAACTGGTATCTGAGCAGTTTCCTGAAATGCTAGCATGGGTCGCGTGTGGTTCTTTCTCTTCTTGGGGAAAATATGTGCCTTGAGTTTGAAAGTCTGAAAAAACCTCACAATACACAGCCCATGCTGTAATTACTTCAGCTGAGTGCATGATGGAAGGATCTAATTCTGTGCATCAGGGAAGTCCAGCTTTTTTCCACACCTGATGTTTTGCGTACTCTGTCCTGTCTTTTGCCCTGACCCTAAAATCCAGTGTTAGAAAGTTTCTCCAAAGCCTTTAAGTGAATTGTAGTTGCTAAAATGATTTTCTCAATGGCAGAATAGTGAACATTCAGCAAGAAGACACTTCTCTCCTTATCACACATATTAAACTAATGGATTTATTTTAGTAAGAAGAACTCTCTGTTTTCCCTTCCAAGTCTGCCCTCAGTTTGAGTCCCAAAGATGCCAGTTGCTGCTATGATAATTAGTATAAGGGGCGGGGAGGGAAGATACTAATACAACAGCTGTTTGCATCACATTCGTTTCTGTCTCTTGTTGATCACACAGCTGTCACCTTAGTGGAAAGTGGAATAGTGTCTGTAATTTCACTCCAGGTCAGATCTTTGCAGTTTTCAGAAATGCTAAGTGCAGTAAAAGTGGCCTGACCAATTTTTTATTTTTTTTCCAAATAAGTTGAGCACCCATAACTTCCATTTGAGGTTAAAGGGCTTCATGTACTCAGCACATCTGAAAACAAGTCATTTCCATTTAGGTGCCTAGATGGTGCCCCAAGTCAAGCATAAAAATCAATACATTTGAAACTTTTAGCCTACAAGAGTCAACCTGCAGCAGGAATTCTGTGATGGTAACTGCATATATCTAGTGCTCTACCTCCCATGACAGCAGCACTGCAGATGCTAAAGCCCCTCCTCCACTTTCTCCCAATTCCTGTCTGTCATATTTCATGAAGGAAATCCTCAGACCCCTTATGCTACATAATAAGAAGAAACTGGACTATTGATACCAAATTCAGTGCTGATTTAGGCCCTGTGTCATCTTTTGGATTTCAGTAAGATTGAGCATGGTGTAAATCAATGCAGAATTTGTTTTTTAAGTAGTTTGCACTAAAGTTGGGAATACAGATTTTGGGGAGCAAGAGATTCAGATGTTGACAAGCAGCTTTAAGGAAAATACATGCTGGGAACATCTCTGACTTTTCTTTAGGAAGCAGCCACAGAGTATCCACATATTGGTCTCAAGTTGCAGTGGGGGGAGTTTAGGTTGGATATTAGGAAAAACTTTTTCACTAGGAGGGTGGTAAAGCACTGGAATGGGTTACCTAGGGAGGTGGTGGAATCTCCTTCCTTAGAGGTTTTTAAGGTCGGGCTTGACAAAGCCCTGGCTGGGATGATTTAGTTGGGGATTTGTCTTGCTTTGAGCAGGGGGTTGGACTAGATGACCTCCCGAGGTCCCTTCCAACTCTGATATTCTATGATTCTAGGAGGGTCTCTGGCCAGTATGGGACTGGAGTAACAGTTCTATGTGGTCCCCTCCTCCATTTTTATTATTGTAGTAGCTCTTAGAGGCCCATGGCCCCATTGTGATAGGCACTGTTCAAACAACATAAGGAACATGTCTGGAATGCCCTCACTCCTGCTATTCTCTGCCAGTGAAATGGCCCTCAAAGGGTCAATACAATACATTTTGAGCAACCGTAGGGCATTAAGTGCATCATAAGGTCAGGACCAGAATCAGGGCAGTGCACAAATAGCTTAAAGCTATGCCTAGAAAAAAAGGAATGAAGAATCCAACCTATTCTGCCTTACTTGGCTTTCCCCTAAATATACTGCTGGTTCAGCAGGAGATACTGATAGAAAGTGCCCAGTGATACTGAATGGAGGAAGAGAGAATTACTGAGCTAAAATCTATCAAGTGACTTAGATCAGAGAAATTAAGTTCTCAGGAAATACATGATCTTGTGCAGAATCTGCACATGAGCACTTCATGTTCCCTCTGTTTTCCTTTAACCATTTCATTTCCTCTGGGGCTGTGCTCCACTGCTGAGCTCTGCTGAGCCTGTGAAGACTTTTGAGTTTACTTTTTACAGAAGATCAGGGACATTGGCCTTTAAATCACCACACAAAAACTGGTTTCTTGAGCTAGTTTTCTTGATCAAGACAAACAAATCCCAAGTGACATGCTATAAAGAATTATAGGCTAAAGTCTGGCTTCAGTCGCCTAATATCCCTTGCCTTAGCTGTACCAACTATAGCCTTTGTTTACAGAACATCCAAGATCAAAGTCTGTACATAGATCTTGTCTATCCTGGAGAAATTTGGCAGCTCATCCTATTTCTCCAACAAACTCTGTCTCACCAGTTTGCTTTCCTGGCCATGGGTGTATTTTTCAGAGGGCTGTGCCCCCTCCCCCAAACTGAAAGCCCCAAGCAGGCACAGAATTTGCACCTCTACGTGTGGTCCCATTGGCCTGACTGGAACTCTCCCACTCCCGCAAATATAGAAATACAAAAACTATACTTATGCTCCTGGCTCTGCCCCAAAAGCAGCGCTCCACCCACTGAACTTCATTCCAAGTATTACACTGATCTGACTGCTCCAGGGGTGGGAGTATGCATGACCATTGCAATAAACGCTCCAACTCTTAGATCTCTAACTCTCTTCACAGATACTGGCACTCCAATACTATCGTGATCTAGGCCATAGCAGAACAGACAACACTCCTGCTCTACCTCTTATCCCTCTGACATCTGTGTTTCTGCAGGAGCTTCTGATAAGCTCTTTGACAAGCAAGAATCAGGAACAAATGTTCAACCTGGGAGCATATGGTGGCAGTGTGAAGTAAAGGTTCATCAGTTGGGTGCAATAAATCCTATGTTGTGCTGCCATCCAAATGCTTTGCTTCCATGCAGAGTGGGCCATGTTCTAAACCAATTAAAATTGTTTTGGCTTGCAGATTGTCCCCCAGTTTGGACAGTGCATTCCTTTTAAAAAATGTTCTTGACACCAGGTAACTTTTGCTACAATAAGTACATGTAATGAGCACTCTTATGTAGTAACCTAGCCTTAAGAATGGGTCAGATGAAACTTATGCTTCATCCACACCAATAGCATATAGTAAAAGAAGAAACCATATTTAAAAATTCATGATTATAAAATGGCTTCAAAGCAGGGTACATTTTTGTAGTGTAGCTGGGATCTAAAAGACTCCAAACAGGGATGCCAAGGGGGTGATCCAAAGATTACTGAAGACAATGGAAGAACTCCAGTTCGCATCAATGGACTTTGTATCTGGCTCTAAGTGAAAATACTGATGAAAACAAGAAAAAATATTCCACCTCTCTTTTGGGAAGGACAATACGTGTACACATCATCACATTATACAGCCTTAGCCACAGATCATCAGCAGAGTTTGAGCCTGGGACCTTCAACACACGAATTACAGATATCTTTCCCACTTGAGTTAAAGTAGTAATTCAGTGAGCTGCTAATTGATGTTATCCTCTGCATAGACTAGTCATTAGAAGGGGACAGGAAAAAATACTTTTCGTAAGTATGTTCCAATGTCACTGACTTTTTTTAAAACAGCACTTTGAAATTAGCTGGGAGTTCTCTTTAAAATTCAATGGCACAATCTGATCCTATACAAGAGTAAACCATTTCCTTGCCTATAAAGGAGTCTCATCTGCTTCCTTATCCCTGAAAGGTAGTTTTGAGAAATTGATAGATTGATGGGACTGGCATTAGGAGCAGCCAAGTAAGAGAATCTGTCCTAGAGCACAAACTAACCTTGTTTGTTTCAGCATATGCCATTCATGCTCCATCTATGCCTTACCTGAGGGCTACTGGACTGTGATGCACAAAGGATTTACACCCTACTTTGACATATGTTAACCTTTTCAATATGGTAATTTTTTTCATAAAGATCCTTCATCATATCTGTCAGAATTGCTCTGTAGGGGCCAGATTCTACAGTGCAGCCTTAAAGCCATCTTACCCATTGCAGGAGGGGTCAGCCGGATGGAAGGGTGATGTTCTGTTGTCGAGTGACATAGGAACTCTTGTCCCGCTGCTGGCATAACAGGAAAAAGGGGCCTGGCTCATGCACCCTGGGCTATGGTTATCCTTGGTTGTGTTTCAGCTCCCTTGAGGCCTTTGCAGACCATCATAAATTAGAGCATCCCTTAAGTGGAGTCCAGGAAATGCAAAGGTGAGCGTTGGCTAACACGGCACCAGGATCAGGGGAACGGAAAGGTGAGCGTTGGCTAACACGGCACCAGGATCAGGGGAACGGAAAGGTGAGCTTTAAGCTACCCTTCCTGACTTGCAATCTCTGTTTCCTCTGTAGTTGAGGATCTGGCCCTTGAGGCTTATGTTTTACTTTTATTATGACATCCAGTGATTAGTAACAGTTCTTTCGCTGGAAGTGTTTTGCTACTGCTTTTTCTTAGGTGATTCTTCTGAATGATTCTTTTTCTTCTGAACATAAGTAAAATGAAGTTTGAGCAAAGGCCAGCTATGAAGAAGAGACCTTTCAAAAAAAGGAAATTCTTATGTAATAAGGTCCAATCCAGCAAAGCATTTAAGCAAGTGAATAATCCCAATGGGCCCAATCCAAAGGCAAAATTAAGCTGCAGTCTATAATTTCATTGTGCCTTGCATCGGGCCCATTGACTTCAGTGGGGATGCTCACGTGCGTAACCGTTTTGCTGTATCGGGACATAAAGTAACAAGGGCAATTGCTTGTCTGGCTGCCATTACTTTGATCACTAACCTTGGATCTCTTTATATTTATTTTGTTGCAGGGAGGACATGCAGTTGAAGACGCCTCACAGTAAAATAAATGGACAGCCAAAAGGAATTTCTAGGGCAGATTGTCGACTGGGTTCAACCTCAAGCTCCCAGGGGGCCCCGGTCAGTCCTGCTAGACACTCAAACGTTAAGAAGGTGTCTGGCGTTGGTGGAACAACCTATGAAATTTCAGTGTAAAATAAAATACAAAATTAAAACAAAGAGCCATCCATTAAGCCAGCCATGAAGCTAGGTGCACTGTGAAGACTCAAACAACATCATCCACAAACGGCGCAGCAGCTGCAAGTGTCCCTTTTGAATTTTTTTCTGTTTGTTTGTTTTCATCTTTCTCTTTGGGCCGAAAAAGAGCTGCAGCCTTATTCTTATGGGAATAAAACTGTACAGTCCATCAGAAACTGTCTCGAACTGACTGCAGAAACTGGCTACCACCTAGCACCACAACCATAGAGATTATTTCTTTCATGAAAGAGAGTGAAAAAGCCATTGTGTATTTGTCTGTCAAACAAAACTGTTGTGTAGAGGTTGTGCTGTGATGAAGAATTAATCCGGGGTCATGTTTTTCCTCACCACAAGTTTTCTGGCCAGCAAAATCTCTGGACGAGCCACTGGCCTGACTGCTATTTTCGTATAGACATGGAGACCAGACTCCCTGTTTGTAGTCTGTGTGTATGAGAACTACCATTTGTCCCCAAAGCATTGTTGGTGTTGTTCCTCCTGCTTTAAAGGAACCAACCAGGGCACAGTGGCCCTCACGCATCATGTAGTGTTTTAAAGTCTCTCTCTCTCCCCACCCTCACCCCTGGCTCTGGGGAGGGGAGAAAGAATAGCAGCAGCTTCTCATTGTCCACCGTACGCCTCCCAGTGTGTAAAATTTTGTGTGTGTGCGTTTGTGACTTATGGAATCTGCCACATAAGTAAGGATTTTTCATTCTTCCTTGTTGCTCCCCTGCCCTCTGTTTTTAAAGGCTTCTTACTCTGAAAAACAACCTTCTAAGACAAAAAAGTTCAGATGGGAAAATATCTCTTTCCTCCTTTTTGTTTATGGGATGTATGCAGTAACATGGTTTATTGTCTTGCAGTGGTGCAGTGTGTATAATCTTAGAGGAAAGTTATCACGATCTGTTGAATTTGCAGTGTGTGTGACTGAGCCAAGCACATACTTAGAGAATTTATATCCTGCCTGCCTAATGACCACCAGCCCTCAGTATTGCTGGGCAGAAAGTTTTTTCCAGTCAATAACTTTTTTCAATATCAGTTATGTCCATTTAATTCTCTGTGCTTTCCTCCTTCTCCTGCCCTCACAAAGCTACATTTACCTTGTTGGGTTTTGAGGCAACATTATTTTAAGAACCAACAAAGAGCCAGGCAGATAGCATATGGAATCTCTGCCTTCTGACTGGCTTTTCAGATGTCTAAATTCATCTCCCCTTCAGGATGTTGACTTCAAAGGGAGTAAGGTTTTCTCTGCATGCCATGCTGAAAATGGAGAGATCTGCAGATATTTGATAGTCAGAATTTATGTAACAATACATAAAGATGGTTTGTTTTCATGAACACTAAGATTTATTGTCCATTGAGGAAAATACTGACCTCAGCTTTTCCTTAGTTAACATTTGCCTCATGATTCAGTAAATCTTGACAGCCACCTCAATATCTTCTTATTATGTCCCTTGTATCACATCTCTTTTTGAGAGGTCAGATAGAAATGAGGTTAATCATACTTCTGAGTAATGTTCTTGGCTTGAACCAGATCATCTGAAGAGAGAAATTTGGAAAGTAACATAGCGGAAATAGACCTAAAGTAATAGTGGACAGCAAACTAGATATAAGCTTGCAGTGCAATATGACAGCAAAAAGGCCCATTGATATTTTGAACTTCATACACAGAGGCATTACAGAGCAGAGAAGTAATAGTCCCTTTACATAGCTTTGGTATAATTTTATCTAGAGTATTGTCATTATTTACAGGCACTTTATTGCCAGAATGATACTGACAAATTGGATCAAGTTCAGAGGGGAACAACAGAGATAAACAGAGAGCTGGAGAGGCTGATTTACAAAAAGATTAAGCGCTAAAAATATGTAATTAATTGACTGAGCAATGATTAAGGGAAGGGGGGGTATGATAAACTTACAGATATGTAATTTAAAGGATGTGGTTCCAAAAGTGATATAAGGGATTATCACTGGTAGCAAACGGCTTGTATTTAAAAGGAAAAACATTAAACTGATTAGCAGGGGAAGGGGTTGCAGAATAGTCTTCTAGTACGAAGCCTGACCGCTTAGAACATTTAAAACTAAATTGGACAGAGTATTAGAAAACCTTCTACAGGGAGCAATCATGTATTGGCAAGGGGCTGGTCTAGATGACCTTGTAGTTCTCTTCCATCTTTGATTTCTACTCATCTGGAATTCCAGCACAAATTTAACTCCTTGAGGGGTGAAATTCATCTCTGTGGAGTGAGTAGCACAAGACCCATGTCTTAAGTACCACTTAATGTCACACTTAAGCCATCAAAATAGGGGTTAGTGGAACATAGATCTTGTGTTTGCAGTCTGTACAGGGACAGATTATATCACCCTGAGTGATTATAAAACCAAGCCGTTCAAGCGAGGCTTTTATATTACACCAATGTAGCTTTTAAAATATGCATCCCGTGGCACTACACTTTGAACATGTTAGAAATGAAAAATCCACATATCTTAAGGGCAAATAGGCCTTTGAAATTACTACATAAGCTCCAGAGCAAGAATGGCTCAACAAGACTCAACACAGTACTGTATGTGTAAACCTTTCATACCTAAATAGGCAGGGTTATTTAGCTATAACTCATGTAGAGAGAGGAAGAACAATGATTGCATTGGCGATACAAATAATTAGGTTAAGGTGCAAGTTCGATATACTTTTTCTGAAGGTGGTTTAACTAGAGTTGAGACTCATCTGGTGCATTAATAGGCTTATGATGGTACTAAAATTATTTTTTGTAGTTTGCATCTAGAGTAGTGTGAATGACCTGGAGATGGAAGTACATTTTTCAACACTTCCTGTAATCTAAGAAGTAATTTGAGATTGCACACACCAAGTTCAGCCCCATTCCCATCTAAAGCCCCAGTTCTGCAATTGGAGCCACATGAGAACAAGCATCCACTTGTATAGTTCCTATTGGAGGACTGGGATCTACTCATTAGCAAAACAGCTGTTGACTTTGGGAGTAAGATCTGGCCCATGTTATTTTTTCAAGCTTTCCAAAATTACAGTTCTTTGGGCAATTTACAAATTATCAATGATGTTCTACTTTTACTCACATCATCCTTCAGTTTTTAGAGACAGTGAGGTCCAGAATTTCAGATGGTGTGATTTGGTGTAGCTGTCTTTATGTTAGATAGAGCTATGCCAATTTACATTAATTGAGGATCTGATTCCCTGAATCATAACAGAAGATCCACTGCAAGTTAATATGTTTTTAAAGTAGCCTCTTGTTTTGTCTTTCTTAACTTGTGCTTCAAAAGTCTTAAATCTTTTTAATATGTTTTTATTTTTAGCAGTAGATTGTATATTATATCTATTTCTTATTTAAGAAACATCAAGTTTTCATTGCAAATCCCATTTTATTAGCATCATTTCACTGTTCGTTCATTCCAGTTTAACACCCAACTTTCATTTTAGTAAAGTGTATCTTGAGAGAGCTGAATCTCTGTAGCTTTAATTAACTGTATAATAAATAGATTAACATGATATTAAATGAACCTTACTCCATGAATGGGTGAGAGAGGAGATGTTTTTATGTTTTTTTTACTTACAATGTTTATATTTACAATTTTATTTTTTTTTACTTCTTTGTGTTTTGACTTAATAGGAAAACCTGCATAGCAATGAATCTGAAATGGTGGGCCAAATTCTGCTCTAATTTACAACTATCATTTGGCTCTGTATGTTGAAAACTGGATGCAGAAGTAACTGAGTGAGCAAAAATTTTGTGTTTTCTGAAGGAGAAAAAAAACCTTTAGGGTTCTGTTTTTTCATCCAACTGGGTAATAAAATTTCAGAGAAGTGCAGGCCCGTGAGTAAATATATTAACGAAATCTCTACCTTGCATTATTGTGGGAAGCTATCACAGGAAGCACACAGCCAGCACATGTTTGTATTTACTTTTTAAATTAAATAAAACCCAAATTCAATCATTTATTTTGGTTAACCGCAGTTGTAATAGCTACCCAGACCTATGCTTTAATGTCCAAAATCTGATATGTGGTAAATGAGCTGTTTGTGTTGCTGTTTTGAAAATGGAAACCAAGTATTAGCTGAACTTTGCCTAGGATAATTGCCTCATGAATATTATACGGGAGTCTCTTCAGATGATGGCTGCACTCGTATAGAGCTTAAATGATGTGGAAATTGCAATGCGGTTTTCTTTTGTGCTATACCTCTGGTCCAGCCTGGAGATACATATTTGAAGAGGGAAGGGTAGGAAAGATCAGTGTTGCTGTCGCATAGATAGTTTGGGAAGTTTATGTTGACATATTTTTACGGTCTTTATTTAATGTGTTCTGCTACCTTGAATTGTTGGAATGTATCTGTGCAGGCTTTAAACACTTGAGTTACTTTGGTGTTTTAAGGTGTCACGTTTTCCTGGTGTTTCTGCATCAGACTGTATAGCTTCTATAATGTCCAGAAGACTCATATGTTCTTTCTACTCCTTTTCTGAGGCCTTGTTAATGTTCCATTGATTACATCACAGTCCATGGGCCAAATCCTAAGTGGCATGGAACATCTTCATCTCCCTCTGTCCACACTGAGAGTTGCAAATACTCAGCGCCATCCACGTGTTGGCCTCCACGTTTGTGGAAAACGTAAAGTGTGAGAAATGTGGTAGTCTTGCATGGAACAAAGGTCAATCTGGATGCAAAAACCTCTGGTGGTAAAACACGAAGGGAATTAATTATATCTTAAATATCTTTTCCAGATGGCTAAAAGAGGGTGGAAAACAAGATGAGATGACTCCTTATGGTAATCTCTGAAGGCACTAGTATTGCCAATGACTAAGAGTGGTATCCAGACAGCAGGACGTGTACATGTGATAGCCAAATTCCAGTCTGTCTAACCACCTGTATCAACCACTTTTTGTTTCTAGTCTGTGACAATATTCCAGTTAGGACTGTGCTACTAGTTTATAGTTGATACAGTTGCCAAACCCTCTTAAGAGCAGCTGCTGTGGGATCTTAGAAGCCATAATGTGCAGTGACACTGAGAGAGAATTCATTCCTGAGGGGTGTTCATTGTAAATGCTTGTCATGCTTGTGTGCTGGAGTCTCTTTGAATGATGAAGATTAAGCTAACATATATAATGATCAGATCCTTAGCTAGTGTAAATCAGCATTGCTCCATTGACTTCAATTGAGTCAAATGAATGAGGGTCTGGTCCACTATATATAAAATCATTCTGGCTTATTCAGGTGTTTTCTATAAGACACAGCTAAATTTACTAAGTTAGCATTAATTTCTCTGATTTCTTTTTTCAGTTCTGTGGGTCAAGTTTTGGCTCACTTATAAAACTAGCTATGAGAACATAATATTTGAAACAAGGAGAGAGACAGATGAGAACTAGTTGTGCAGGTGAAAGTAGCTTTTAGGGGAAGAACAATTATATACTAAGTGAATTTGAATTACTGTCAAAATAATTTTTGTTCATCTTCTCACAATAACTGGAGTTTTTAAAGAAGACATTTCACAACGGGTGAACCTGTATCATCGAAACATTTCAAAAATGTCTCGGTTAGACATTTCAAACTCTATGGTGAAATATGATCTACTTCCATAGTTAAAAAGAATTCTAAAGAACTGATGGTACATTTGACTGTGCCTTATTAAGATATATGATGTGTGTGTATATGTATATATAATATATACATAAGTGTGTACATATATTTAAAGAAAACTGGTTACAGATCTGCTCATCTGGTATATTTTAAGTGCACAAGTGATGTTTGTTTACAGAAACAAAATTAGGGGCTGGGTCAGCTGCAATGTGTATATATATCAAAAATATTGTTGAAATACAAGCTGAAAATACAGTAGAAGGTTAGATCAGAGACAGCATCTCTGCCAAAGGAGTCTCTTGAGGGCTCTGAAAAAGTAAAATCAAGCAGGTAACAGAGCAATTTAAGACTCTTTTGAGGAACATTTTAAAAGAGGGGTGGTTATGAAGGCTTGGGGAAAACCAGTGTTATTATCTTAGACCTTGTCCTTCAGCCTAGTTCCATATATTTATTTTCACTGGTATACCCTCCTATTGCCCCATATTATATATGTATTCACCTTCTTTCAAAGCCACGGTAGAAAGCAGGATACAGGACCCGATGATCTTGCTGTGGTAAATCCTTTGTTCCAGTTCTGTTCTATGCATGTCTCCATATCCCCAAGTATGTGCAGAATGGCCGTCTTGTTAGTATATGATGTCTATTAGCATACTTCCTGGACCTGGATCTACAAAGAGGGGAAACATGCCTCAAAGGAATAAAGCAGGGGGAGTGTGAAAGGGTGGGTTGCATTTCCTAAAAGAGGATGAGAGGATAGAAAAGTGGAAGTAATTCCTCAAACAAAGCAGCCTTGGAAAAGCTGGCTTATGTACAGCAGCAAGATACTTCATGTCTCACTGACCTTGGCAGCATTTCACTTGTTCTTTCATGTGAGCAAACTGACCTCAAACAATTTCTTCCTCAGTAGACACACAGCCGTACCCATGTACTCAACTATGGCTTATGCATATTTTTGGACATTAGATCTTGTTTCAGAGTGATATAAGTGAGTCTAGGTATAAATGATACACCCTCTCTGGTGACTGTGAGGAAGAATTTACATTATCCATGTTATCTTTCCCCTACGGGCCTATGTTTTCTTTCCCTCACACTATCTCATACCATGTAGCTATCCTGTCCTAACACTGTTACATTTTGTTCACATTCATTCCTTTGTGTGGATCCTTCAGACAGTCATACCATAGAACTGGGGTTCTCTATTGCTTTTCTTCAACAGTAACTGTGGCAATTAAAGAGGATTAACACTAGCTATCCTCCATGGTTTAGATGTAGTGTGTAGATCCATTCCCAGAATATCTGGCCTCAGCAGCAATAGCAGATGTGGAAACATTGGCTGTATGGTCAACATGAACATGATCAGCATCTGCAGATATTCCAGCTATCCATTCCTCATTAATCAAAGTTTCTGAAGGCATCTTGTGCACAACTGTTTAAGTAGAGGCACCCAGTTTGTGGTCCAGTGTAATGGCAGAAGAGTATGTTATGATTTATGGGCCAGATTCTGCTCAGTTTTTGGGCCTCCCAATAGTCAAACAGAATCTGAAGGCTCCTCATGGGAGAAGAGAAGTACAGCCAACAAAAGTTCAAAAAATTGTGGGTTTTTTTGTTGTTAAGGTTCTTTTTCTCAGCATTCTTCTCTTGAGCCTTCAAGGCACATCTGGTTCATATTTTCAAGCTTTTCTTCACAGCCATAAGGACTTGTTGTTTTAAAATGAAAGCAGTGATCCTCACATAATCATGATCACAGGAGCTGGGGTTTTAAGCAAAACATCAAATATTCTGAGGCTTGCCATAAAATCCTGTATTGTAGTTTCCTAACAAACACGTAAGGGAAGCCCTATTTGCATAGTATCTGTTCACATAGCCTGACTCACCTCAGCATTATGGTGTAAAACTGGGGTAACATAGTGAATTAGAGCCCTAGAGCCATCACTGTGTTGTGACTAGCAAAACTCTTGGCTCAAAATTAATCCTTTGGCAATTCTCCTGCACTTGTTTGTTTGAAAAAATAATATAGTTAATTTCCTGCCTACCCTGACCAAGAAACCATCTGATGATATGATATGGATTCTGTTGGCTAGTGTATGCCCCAAGTTTGGGACTTTCAAAGCCAGGTTATGTGAATTGGATGTCCAATCCTTTGACAGCCTTGAAAGTCCCATCTTAAATTTAAGATCTGCGTAAGAGATTAAGGAAAAGTTAGGCTGTCATCTGAGTAATGTATCGCCTTGTAATTACTGTTCATGTTTTGGAACCAAAGTGTCCTTAAGTGAGTGTGTTTTGAGCCACAGCTGCACACATGGTTATCAACGGAGACTGACTCTAGGGCTTTCCACACCAAAACCACAGCCTGAACCACCTGGGATAAACCCTCTTAGATATGGGATGGAAGATACCTGTTTCCAGAGAGATATGATACCACCTATTAAGCAAGTGACTTACATGTGCACAGCTCCCAGTGAAGTGGTAAAATCCTGACCCCATCGAAGTGAAGGAGAGTTTTGCCATTAACTTCAGTGGATCTTGGATTTCACCCAATGAGTAATTCTCAAGTGGCACCTTTAGGATATAAGCTATCTAACAATATTTTGGGCTCCTAATTAGAACTGGTCAAAAACTTTCAATAATTTTCAACCAAAAAAGGACAATTTTTTGTGAAAACTTTCACCAATATTTCCCCATTTTTTGACTAGCTCTACTTCTAATGGTCCGGTTGCAGCACTCCCTGTGTAAAAGGGCTCTATACAGGGGATCTAAGAGGGTCTGGGATGAGGAAGGAATCCATCCACAAGCTAGGGTTTTGGGAACAGAGCAACAAAGCAGTACTCAGCTGTCTTCCTCCATCCCATTTCCTTGGGAAATTTATACCTCTGGGTCATGCTGATAGGTCAGTTCCCCTACTATATTCCTCAGATCACCTGCACTGTAGCAGAGAAGCACTGTGCCTATGGAGGTAAATAGATTCCATGTGGTTCACATACAGTTCACCGTGTTGAAAGTCTCCTTCACGCATTTTAGAATAGTGACAGCATATGATCCTAAGATACTAAATGTCTTCAAAATGCTTCATGATCCTTGGATGAGAGGCACTAGGGATCAAAATTTAATCTTATAACCTCTATTATGGCAGACAAAGCCCACAATAATAATCAAAAACACAGGTGTTGGAGGGAATAAAAGTTGTCCTGATTGCTCCTCTTGTGAGATCACACATTAAATGACCATGCTACTAACAAAAATCTTTCCAAACATCCCTATCCCTTTGCTCTTGTTTGTTTTGTTTTGTTTTTAAAGCTCTAGGGAAGGCATTTGATATGAGATTTGTAGATACAAGTTAATGGTCTGATCCTGCAGCCTTAATCAGGATAAAACTCCCATTGCTGTCAATGCAACATCATTGTGGGCTCAGATCTGCAACCCTTACACTGCTAGTCCAGTTGGTCTCAGGATCAGCCCCTAACTGGCTCAGTGAAAGATGTCTAAAATTATATATTTAAAAATAGGGAAGCAATTGCTTGTAAATAGATGGATTAGATGAACTGAGTGATTTTTCAGAAAAGTTTTATAACAAAATGGAAATATACAGATTACGTCCATATAGGTCAGTGGTTCCCAAAATGGGGTACATGAACCCCTGGGGGTTTGCAAAATGTTACAGGGAGCTCTTGGGGGGGGAAAATCCCTAATGGCGGACAGAGTTGTCCCTAGGGACCCTGGGCAGCATGGGGCCGTCAGCCTGGAGACCCTGGACTTCCAAGAGTTAAGCAGATCAAAACAAGCATATCTATCAGACTGAGATATAACTTCAAGACTCCTTATAAGAAATGGGAAGGAAGGGGGATATTTTTTGCTGTTTTTAAAATTAAATAGGCAACTAGTATTGTTTTTAAAATTATTATGAAGAACAAGTTTATGCTTTGTTGTAACATGCGTTGTTTGCCTGGACTGCTCAAGACCTGAATGCTTGTGTAGGAGGAACTCTTTTTGGTTTCTTAAATCCCTTCCTGCTGTTTCACAGCTGATATTTCTAGAAGAAACATAGGAGCCTTCTCTTATAACAATTCAAAGTGATATAAGCTATGAAAGTGAGATCTTGGAATAGTTTTTCTATTTGCATATTGTAATAAAAATACTGTAATGATAATTAATAATAAATAGTGTAAAATAAGCATGTCATAAAAACTAATTTTATATTTCCAAGATCACTGCTTTTATAATTTATACTCAGGTAAAGGAGAAAATCCCTGGAAATATTCCATTTTAGGAGGGAGTTTGTGAGATTTGACATTTTAGTGAAAGTTTGGGAACCACTGATATAGTTGGTCACAATCTAATGCACATTAAATTACAAAATGTGCAAATTTTGCACCGGTATCTTATTGGCATTTTCCCAGTATTAAGCATTATGATTTGCAGAAACCAGATACAGTCATTATATGGTCAATATGAAGGATGATCTGGTGGATAAGGCACTGGAATGGGCTTCAGGAGAACTGGGTTCAGTTCCTGGCTCAACCACAGATTTTTTTATTTGACTTTGGGCACATCATTTCATTGCTCTGTGCCTCAGGTCCCTCTGTGTCAAATGGGGGAAACCGCCTCCTGACCAAAAAGGGTGTTTTGAATCTTTGCAAGGGCTCAGATCCTATAGTGATGAGGATTAGATAGTTACACCCCCATAGGTGTCCAGGAGCAATTCTGTAGCTTTGTGCATTTTCAACTCCAAGGTAAAGACTTTAGCATCTTTTTAACCACTTCCTTGGTGATGGAGTTTTGAGGCTGGTTGTCTGATGAATGTTGTTTATAGGAATTTAGGTCTCAAACACTGACTTTGAAAGACCAGTTTATTACAGATCCGAAACAACTCTCTGCCTTGATTCTTTCTTTGACCCTTTGGATATTCCCTTATAATGTTTATCCCTTTGCCAATAATACCTGCTTTACAGTGTCCTATTTATTCCAAAGGACATATGCATGACTGCCTTAAGCAATTTAGCTCTCCTTTCCCTGCTTATTGGGATGGTTGTACATATTTATTTTTTTTCAAACAATGAGCAGAAATACAGTAGAATAAACTGCAGTAGATTGAGTGGCCTTAGAAAGGGGATACTACATCTTACTGGACTGTGGGTTTGTACCACAGAATACAGAGTGACTGTGGGCTTTGGAGCCACTGCCAAGGCATGGGTTTCTGAGGAAATACAACTTTTTTTATTTTTTCTTGAGAGCTAAAAAGCTACTATGTTGCCATGACGAAAAAGTTATTACTTCCTGTCTTTTTTGTGTCCGTTTTAATGTTGTACAGAAATACATATAAATATATATCTGATGCCCAGTATTCATAGCACATGAAGGATATCAAAGAAGGAATAAAATCATATCTTGGTGTACAAAATATTTCCGTTGCTAAGATGGTCCTTTCTCCAGGACCCTGTTTTTAATCATAATTTGAAAGTGGTGGGGAGGGTTAGAAATAATAACTCTTTGGGATGTTTAAGATATAAAAACACACCCTGCTTTTAAGGGCTAGTTGGTTAGGCGTGTGTGTGTGTGTGAGAGAGAGAATGTGTGTAAATACAATTTGCATGAGTTTATTTAAATGTAAAGGCAAAATAAATATATTTATTTTCACTTGTATTAAAGCACAGAATGGCTGCGTTTTTCAAAACCTGTAACCCTAAGTAAGAAAATATACCATGGTAATTTAGTGTATTTCTCCCTCATTTTTTTTTTACTGAATTTATAATACTGTTCTCTCTGGGTATTTTACTTTTCATTTAATTTTCAAAATAAATTTTTTCTTGTGTTTTATCTACATGAATTCTTTAGATATCTATACAGACTCTTCTTATGTATATAGAAAGTGCTGGAGACTGCAGAGTCCCATTTTAGCATCCTGTCATGTACTGGCGAAGGATCTTTATTTAGGTTGTGAGGGGTTTTGTTTATGTACGTGCAAAAAAAATGTGGAAGAATCACACACAAATCAGTTTTCAAAAGAAAAGGAAGAGGGACCACAGCAATGACCCCTCCCCCTGCCCTGTCCTCCCTGGGGCTGTGAGGATGAACCCACCATCCCTGTTCCCTGAGGAATATTTTGCCTTCTTTCATAGAAAGCCAGACGGGACATTGCGATCATCTAGGCTGGTGTCCTGTGCAACACAGGCCAGAGAGCTTCTCCAAAATAATTCCGACAGCAGAGCATTTAGAAAAACATCCAAGCTTGATTTTAAAACTGTCAGTGATGGAGAATCTACCACGACTCTGGTAAGTTGTTCCAATGTTAAAAATGTACACCTTAGTTCCAGTGTGAATTTGTCTAACTTCAGCCATTGGAGAGTGTTATACCTTTCTGTGCTAGATTGATTAATCAAGTCCCCCCCCCCCAGCTTCTCTTTGTTAAACTAAATATATTGAGCCGATCATTATAAAGGCATGTTTGCTAATCCTTTAATCATTCTCCTGGTTCTTCTCTGAACCCTCTCCAATTTATCAATATTCTTTCCTTATTTATTCATTCTTGACGCAGACCACCTCCCATTGTTTCCCCTTGGCCGTGGAGCTCTGTACAATCCCTTACTATGTGTAATGTGCACCATCAAGCCCTTTATGAGTTGTCCTTTTGACGGGGTGTTGTTATGAGCTGGGCAAAACCTTATGTGCTGAATTAAAACCTATTGAGCTGGGTAGTTGTGAACTCACCCTTCAAATAATTTAACTGTAAGCCTAAGTCCCCAGCTAAGAGAAAAAATGTGTGTGCACCTAGCCAAGCACTTTTGACTGAATATGTTGGGCAGGACCGTCGACAGGGGGGTACTACGGGTAGAACTGTACCGGGCCCCGGACTTAAGGGGGCCCCCTTAAGTCCGGGGCCCGGTACACAGCTGTACCCGTAGTCATCCCCCCTGGGCACCGCATCTCCCTGGCCGCTCTTTCCCGGGCTGTGTCCGGGTGTCAGTGCCCGGCTGCCTCCCGAGTCCTTCAGCCGGCGGCTCATCCCGTGCCCCAGGAGCCGCCCCGAGGCACCCCCGGCTGCAGCGCTTCCCCCGCCCACCTGCAGCAAGAGCCGGGCCAGCCCTTGGCGGGGGGGGAGCCCCCCGGCACCACAGGATGCCGGCTCCATCGCCTCCCCCACCCCGGCAGCTGCAGAGGACTGGCTGGGCACGCCACTCCGCGGGGGCAGGGGCCAGTGAGGCGTGGGTGCGGGAGGGAAGGAGGTTTGGGGGGGGGGAGGCTGAGCTGGGTGGGTCAGGCATGGGGGGAAGGAGAATAGGCTGGGGGGGGCAACGATCAGAGTAGGGGGCCCCCAAACGATCAGAGGAGGGGGCCCTAAATTTTCTGTCGCCGGCCCTGATGTTGGGGGGCGGCACCTGGAGCATTCCTAGAAAGGGCTGGTGGCTGCTGCCTTTCAGGCAGAGGACAAATCTTTGTTGGAGTGACAACTGCAAAGTTTCTAGCAGCTTGGGAAGCCCAGTTGCAAAGCCCTCAGGCTGGAATGGCAAGACGGATCAAAGAGGTGACTAGCAAACACTGCCAGAGACCAGCAGTTTTCTCTTGAAATAGCGGAGACCGTGCAAGCTTTAGCCAGCATGGAACTTGCTAACATAGCTGACCTGCAGCAAGGACTTAGTGAGCTGAAAATTCAGCTCCAGAAGGAAATCCAAGAATCACAGGTCACAGTGAAAAGCAGCTGCTTAGCTGAGGAATTGAGCCACCCAGAGGACTTAAATAAGACTAGATATTTACAACAGTTTTGTGGCCCAGAGGGGAGAGGTTGGGCTGTTCCTGCCTAAATAATGCAAAAGCCCCACTATCTTTGAAGGGGAAACACCCTGGGAGCACAGGTGCTGGAACTAGGGGTGCTGGAACTAGGGGTACTGCACCCCTGGCTTGAAGTAGTTTCTATCCTATGCAGGGTTTACAGTTTGGTTCAATGGCTCTTAGCATCCCCATTATAGAAAATGTTCCAGTACATCTGCCTGGGGGGGCTCAGTTGGCTCAATTCAACATGATAGCCTCAAATGAATGGCTGGGAAGAAGGACAGAAAAGGGGGTTTCTAGCAGCCAACTTGGTGTCCAGCTCTGATGGTGCCGCAAAACTTACCCCTAGGAAAGAGAGAGTTATGCAGCCCTAATACAAGCCCAGGACTTGAAATGTGGAGCTAGCCATCAATCTCAGCTGGCCAGTGCACAGCTAGAAGAGGGAAAGAAGAAACCCCATCTGAACTGGAGAAGGACCTGAAGAGACTTGTGTTCCTGGCATACCCAGATACCCCAGAAACCTTCCAGAATAGGGTAGCAATGGACCAATTTATAGCTGTTCATCTGGACTTGTAGACTTCAAGAAGCTAGGAGATTTTGCCACAGAAATCGAATCTTTTCTTGCAGCAGTGTGTTGGAAGAGGAAACAGCTGCTAGTGAGGAAGATGGAAGCTGATCACCATGAACCCTGTAAGTACAGCTCTGTGGCTAATATGCATAATAAAAGAGAGGATTCTAATTTGATTCATATTGAATTATAACGGAGTATAAAATTTGATTTGTAAAACAAG
Source organism: Sternotherus odoratus (assembly GCA_032164245.1). NCBI lineage: Eukaryota > Metazoa > Chordata > Testudines > Kinosternidae > Sternotherus > Sternotherus odoratus. The sequence continues at coordinate 13,301,165 of JAVMKO010000015.1, forward strand.
GGAAATTGGCTGCTTTTTTTTCTTAGCTCCTTCAGTGTTCAGAGACACAGGACTTTGTACATTCCTCACAAATAAAGAAGCTGGCATCAAAGAACATTCCAGACTTTATAAATTTCTACTTCCAATTGAAATATCCCTAGGGCCCCAAACTTCGGACTAGCCACTTGGATCCAAAGGGGGCAACAGTATGTTACATGCTGCACTGTACAGTTGAGTGGACTGAACACAGGCCTGGGGACCAAGAGACCTGGGTCCTACTTGCAGCTGTGCCACATCATCTCATTGCAGCTACTTCTGAAGCATGATGTCGACCAACCTTTGAATAGTAATTTATTAAGTAAAATACAGTTTTATGTTATCTGTGGCTTTTCATGCAAGCGAGATCCCAAAGTGGCTAACAGTTGGGCAGCATGTATTAGGGAGTGGAATCAACCATTCAGTTCATTATCAGAAACGCAGGCGAGAGAGAAATGAAGGTAAAGAGAAGGAAGAAGAGAAGTATCTTAAATTGACAGGGAAGGGAATATATAATGTCAAAATAAGACAAAGGGCAGAAGGGGTTCATTTTTGATAGGTAAAATGATAAAGAGAACCAGTGCTACTATTTTTTTATACATTCAAGCAACCACCAATAGTTCTGTGTCACTGTCAGGTTCCTTTTAATTAGAGGCCTAGATCTAAAGCTGTGTGTATAGGGGGGAAAATACAACACACACAATTCAGAATGCCTACGATTTGTGTTCCAGGCCATTTTGCAGCCCCAAAATTGTGTTTTTATGAGCTAAGCATGAAATGGCAGCATTCAAGTTTGAAACATGAAAAATTAACACTGATGTAACTGAGCTCAGACTTTGAAGTAACTCATTTTTTTCAGCTATAAAATAATCATAAGACAATCTGCAATTAACGATCAAAAGACACACAAAATGTTCAGAATATTCCGGTTATAGTTACAGCAAGTACTGATTACATTAGATTTGACAAATATTTGGACAAGGCCATTCATAAATTCCTATTAATGTCAATGAGTTTCACACTTGTCTAATCAACCTATTTTTAACTAGACCTCAAATTATGCTCCCTGTCTATGAAACAGACTCACTGACAATTCATATTGGATTCTAACCATTTGCAGAATATGCTAGTGGTAAATTGCTTACAGTGGGAAAAGGTCTTTAGAAGTCTCAAATAATTTCTCGCTGGAAATTATATCTCGGTAGCACCTATTTTTCCTCCTCTCTGAATAGCTCCAGCACAATGTTTTTAAAAAATCAAGACATTGAGTCTGAACATTTTTTTTCAAACTAACAGGTTTTTTTAAAAATGTATAATACCGGTACATTTGCTTGCCTGCAAGATTGCCACACTGAAAAATTTGGGGCAGGAAGGTGCAGATTTAGACTCTGTCCTTGCTAGAGCTAGTAAAAGTGGATTTTTCTTCCATTCTTAAAACTAAACATTGTTGATTATTCAAGGGATTATATTTGTACATGTGGACAGGTTTGTTTTTGATGGCCATCTAGGATGTCTGTGCACCCAGTTCCTATTACTGTACTTTAATGGGATTAGGTGTCAGTTAAACAGCTTTAGAAATCTCAGCCATGCTTTTGTATTACCCAGTCTTAGAGGCACAGACAGCACCTAAAAAAGAGATACTGCTTGGTGTGCAAAGCAGTTTTCTTTTGCTCCAACAGCTGCAGTTTTTAAACCTGTGCCATAAAACAACTACCACATTCCAGTTAATAAACAGTCTAAGGATAATTCAATGCAAATTGCTCATGTACATGACAAACATCCAAAATATTTTATTTTACTGTTTCACTGACATTATCTGTGAGAGACTGTTCAAGAATAGAATCTGCTCATACAGTTCTCAGCTCAGCAAAGCACTGACTAAAGCATATTCTTAAATGTCAATGGAAGTATTCGTATGCTCAAATTTAAGCATGTGCTTAATTGCTTTGATTAATTTGCCAAATTAATTCATTTTGAGCCCTGCACCCCCATTAAATTTCACACTTAATTTTCACCTTAGTGCGCACCCTAACAGCCAAATTATGTGCTCAGATAGAAACCCACAGCGTTAAATTCACCCTTGTGCTGAGGACTACCTCTTGAGTCTTATTACTTAAGGTGATGGCTACATGACTGTGTGCTCAGCCTCTGAATAAACCACCCCCCTGCGTGACATAAGTTACACCGGCATAAGCGCTCATGTGCACAGTGCTAGGTCAATGGGAGGTCTTCTGCCATTTGCGGAGGTAGTTTTATTATGTTGACAGGAGAACTGTCTCTGCTGCAGCGCTATACATGTAGACATGCCCTAAAAGAATCACTTAAGCGTATCCTTTGAGGACTTATGTTGATGTATAAACCTGTAGTTGACAGGCTTGATGTGCACCACTGTGTAGGGCTGTATTGATGTGCTAGCCCTCTCTACTGGGCCGATTTTTCATCCAGAATTCTCATTGATGCCATATGGAGTTGTGTGAATATATCTGAGGGCAGAACTTTGGCCCAGTAAGGGCAGCAGCATAATTTACAACATATGTTTTACTTTCAGGGGGGCAAAAATCCATGTGAGTGAATTTGGCTGTGTTGAGAATTCTATCAGAGCTGTATAAAGTGTTAACCTTGGCCGGCAAAGATACCCAAATCAGACTCAGTTTGAGTCCAAATGACCCTTTCTTTAAGACTTTATGATATATTTGGCAAATATCGTATAGAGTTTCCAAGTTGCCTTCAAAATACAGCTATATATATTCAGCAACCAGTAACCATCTCGTGTGTACTGTGATTCATCAGTAGCAATTGTCTTTGGCAGGACGTAATTTCAAATCTTCTACCTGGGATGTCTGCCAAATTTTTTGGAACAGAGATGGGATGAAAAAAGTTATTTATAAATGGGAATAATTATGCCTTACACTTATTAGACTTGGGAGTGAGCGACAGAAAGAGACGACGTGTAATAATGAGTATTTGTAACAAAAGGAGCTTGTTGCAATTTTCTAGATGCTGACAAAATAAAAAAAAGATAAAGAAAAGAAACCAACAATCCTTAGTTGAAATAACATTAGGGGGACACAGGGAGACCAAAGCTAGGCAAATCAGATTTCAGAGGCAAGACAGATCTCTGTTAAACTGGTGTACATTTTGAATAACTCCACTGGTTTTAATGGAACTACTCTAGGCTATCACTGGTGTATCTGAGATCAGAATCTGTCCTTAAATTTGGATTTTGTGTGCAGAGGCTAAAACCTGGATGGACATAGAAACTGCACTAACTCTTCACAAGTGAAAGCGGTCCCCCCAGGGATAACTGGCAGGAGCAGTGTAGGGAAGCTTGCAGTAAGTAACTAGAGGGCTATTTTCTGTTCCTAAAAGATTTATACAAACAAATGTTTTCACTAATTCTCTTACCACCAGTCATGCATGAAATTCCTTTTCTGCTGAGAAACCCAGATCCACCTTTACAAACACTGGGCCAAATACATCTCTCTCTAGTTATTCAGGTGCAGAAGCATAGATCCTCAAAGGTATTTCAGTGCCTAATTCCCATTGATTATCAATACTTTTGAGGATGTGAAACTTGTGCTTGGTAGTCCTGGTGGCCCCATTGACTTTAGTGGGACTACTCATATTATTTAAAGTTGGGCACATTCTTAAGCATTTTGCTGAATCTGGATCATAGTCTCTTGAAAATTAAGAGCAGTTTGAAACACTTGTCTGGCTAAATCCTAGCTGCAGATGCTGTTTTTTTCTGGGTGTCACCAGCCAAGAATGTCATACATGTGGCTGCATATTTTGCCATTTTTCCAGGCTCATAATTAGCATCACTTCACTCGCAAATCAGTTCATTACAGGCTTTCACAGATATAATTTCATTGCAGCTTGAAGGTGAAAAGAAAGGACTTACATGTTTGTTTCCAATAGAGAGACAGCAGGAGTTCGAAATCCTGAGTCAAACTCATCCCTGGAGTCATTTAAGTGAAGTAAAGAAGTGAAGGGTATCTTCTGAACTAGCCTTGGAGACAGGGCTAGGAAGAACGGGAAGAGTGTAAAGTCTTTGGGGCTGGAACTTTGCCTTCCTATTTGTCTGTAAAGCATGTAGCACACCATTGGCCCTCTATAGACTCATGGAGTGCTTTTCATCTGAGAAGTTCAAAAATGTTTACAAACGTTAAGCCTCATAGCACTGTGAAATAGATAGTATTCACCCCTGTTCATGAACTGCGTGGCTGAGACCGATTTTAAGGCACTTGCCCAGAAACAGAACCTAGAAATTCTGATCCTCATTGAACATAGTCTAACCGCAGTACCTCCTCCTAGGCAGATACCACTTTCTCATGCAGTGCACCAGAATCTAATCATTTTCAGCCTTACCTGCCAATACACCCAGCCATCAAAAAGTTATTTGTTCCTCAAAGAAAAAAATCAGTAAAGTTTAAATATCTTACTTGTCACAACTTTATCTTCTTTCTAAAAGTGAAAAAAATACATATTCAATTAACAAAGAGTGGTCAGCCCAACAGTTTTGATTTCTGAAAAGTTAACAAACCTTGTTGCAAAAGCTAGATCTTGCTTACTAATACGAATTCATAAAATGCCTACCCATTTTTCATACCACTCAATGCTGCATCATTATTAGCCATCAGCAGCACCTGTGCTTAGTTAACAAAATAAATGTTTACTGTTGATTGAGGCCATATAACCAAATCACTTTTTCTCCTCCTGGATGGTGACCACACTGAAATGCTTTGCTTATGTTTCCATTCATTAGGCCATCTGCTCCTAATTAATCCCTCCGGCTGTGGCACACCATTGTTTATTAGAGCATTACACTAGATAACATACTTTCAGCATCTTTCTAATAAACCTTTAATTTCAGGAGCAAAGTTTCAGAAGCAGAATTAGATCTGTTTACCTAATGAAAGGTCTAATCAAAATAAAATGTTTAACAATTGGGAATTGTTTTATTTTGCCAGTTGCTTCTAAAAACGTTTTCATTCTACAAGTTAAGTCTTAACAGGTTGCCTTGAATATTGTATAATTGTTCTTTCAAATTATTGGTCAGATAAATCACATTGCATCATTTCCACCTCTGATAGGATGGCACAAATACTCCCACATGCATATTTGAAATTCACTTTCCACAGACAGTTCCCCCATGAAACTTTGCAATTTGCTTTCCCCTTGTAAAACATGCTCTCTCTGGTGTTCATGGAAAGCGAAAACAAATGTGGCACAAGCATGGCTGAAGGAAGCAAATAAATATTCATGGAAAATTTTGTACCCTATTTACTCAGCTTAAATATCTTATGCTTAAATGATGTTGTCAGATAAGGTCAGAGAGAGAGAGCACGGCTCAGCTCCAAAATTCCTTTCTTTGGGCAGGCTGAGTCACAAGTAGAGTGTTGCTTGAATGCAGTGTTTTCCTTGGCTTTTTTTTTTTAATTTAATGACTTTCTACGGGCCCTATTTCATAACCCAATAGTTAAAACTAATGTAATGTTTAGTTTGTGCTGGATCTGAAGCAGCCCAGAATGACATCAATAGTTCCTTTAAGATGGCCAGGAATAAGCCCACCGTATATGTTTGAACACGTTTGGATCAAATGACACAGACACATTTTCCTTTTTTTTTTTTACATGCTAAATAGTCAGCTGTATTTGTTATACAGGGGGGAGATGGATGGTTATTAAATCTGCCTGCCGTAGCTGGAAGTGCTTTTGAAAACACATTTTTATCCTTTCTGATGTGTTTTTTATTACCATAATTGCTTTTTTAAAATTTTTCTCTGAAGGTTCACAAATTCCACTTATAAACTACGGGCCAGGGACCTGCTCTTGCTTCTGCTCCCATTTAAATTAATGGTAGAAGACCCAGACACTGACTCAGCCCTATAGTGGTCCAGCCGATTCCACACAAGTACCAAGAGAAGTGGATCATGCTCCCTGATCCTGAGTCTGACCCGGAGAGCTGCTGTAACTTGTGCTGGTGGCTCTATGGGGTGATGCAGCGCGGGCCCAGGGCTAAGGCAGGTTCCCTGCCTGCCCTAGCTTTGCACGGCTCTCAGAAGCGATTGCCAGGTCCTTGCAGCTCGTACATGCATGGGTGGGTAGGGAAGTTCTGTGCACTGCCACCGCCCTGAAGGCTGGCCCTGCAGCTCCTGCTGCTGCCGATTGCAGGCCTGGCACTAATCATGTTGTCCTGGGATTATGGAGTACTGATGGGTGCCTCGCCCAGAGGCCTCCCTTCTTCCTGAGCGATCAACTGGAGAGGTGGCAGCTGGGACTCAGGATGGCTGGGAGATGGGAGGGAACTAGCTGTAGACAGGCTGGAGGACAACTGGGAGATGACTGAAAATAGCTGTCTCAGGGAGAAGGGAACTAGCATGGAGGGCAGATGAGGTGGAGGGTGGAATGATTCAAGGGTACTTCTCCAGAAGCTGGGAGGGAATCCATCTTTTAGGGGAGAGGGATCGACTGACATCTGAGGAGAGGGGAAGGGTATACTTATAGAGCATAGGATGAAGATTTGAGGATAAATACATTTGCCTTCATTGCTTGAAGGTAATTTAGAAGAAAGAATACTTCCTCTGTATGATTAGGGTTCATAGTTCCATGATAAACTGAAACAAAATCTAAGTTTAGTTTTAAAGCTGTTTAAGAAGAAAAAACTAAGAACTAAAATGGTTCTGAAAGATTATCATTAGAAAAGAGAGATAAAGACCAAAAGAAATCCTAGTCAGTAGCAAACATTTGTATAAGATTAGCAGCCATGTTAGTCTGTATCCCTAAATAAGACAAGGAAGACTTGTAGCACCTTAGAGATTAACCAGTTTATTTCAGCATAAGCCTCTTATGATGAAATAACTGGTTAGTCTCTAAGGTGCTACAAGTCTTCCTTGTTTTATTTAAACATTTGTATGTGTCTGTGATACACTTGTCTCACCCCTGGGAGCCACTGTTGATCAGTAAAACGTCCACGGAGGAAGCAGTGTAAGGCATCCAAACGCACCTCTCAGCTGCCATGGTGTAAGTGCAGGACAGAGACATAAAGTGGTTTTTCAGGGGAAAAACACTTAGGTGGAAAAGCTTAAAATGGTTTTAAGTAACGTTTTCTATAGTCTTGGCATAACCATTCAGTGTTTCTGATGTAAATCCCTCCCAGTGATAAAAATATGATGATAGTAAGTTTCAAGAATAGCAGCCATGTTAGTCTGTATCTGTAAAGAAAGTGAGGAATACTTGTAGCACCTTAGAGATAAACTAGTTAGTCTCTAAGGTGCTACAAGTATTCCTTGGTTTCTTTACAGATAGTAAGTTTGTTTGGAATAAGTGTGAATGTGGCAGACACTGCTTTCAGTTATACTGATGTAATTCCACAGTAACTCCATGGAGGGCACCGAGACTAAAATCAGAAACTGGGCTCCCACCTGAAATGTTGGTAGAATACTATGAATAGCATTGCTTTATCAGGAAGAATTTAAGAGAGGCAGAGTGCATCTTAAACAGGGAAACTGTATGTCTTCACTACCCGCCGATCGATCTTCTGGCAATCAATTTCTCGCGTCTTGTGAAGACGCGAGAAATCGCTCGCTCGTGGCACCCCCGTCGACTCTGGAACTCCAGCTTGCCGACGAGCGGTAAATCGGCTGCAGATACGCAAACTTCAGCTACGTGATTCATGTAGCTGAAGTTGCGTATCTGGAGTCGATCCCCTCCCCCCCATAGTGGGGACCAGCCCCTAAGGAATGACCAGAATGCACAATCAAATGTACAACGTCTCTCCGGCTTAATAACAGACGTTTATCTTCAAAATAATACAGGAACCTGAGGCTCAAATTTGACAGAATTCCTTTCACCCTTTTGCAGACCATTGAGTTCACTGGGTGTAAATCAGTGCTGAAGCCAGTTCCCAGGTCATCTCATTGGATAAATATGGGACTTGGGAGCCAGCTCAGCACTAAATGTTCTGTTCTGCTTATCTTATCCCTAGACTTGTGTTTTATAGTTTGCAAATAAAGTCACAGAAAAACACTAACCCATTACTCAAGCGATTGTTTGGATAGGGTAGTGATATGTTTTTAATAACCTCCAGTTATGCAACTGGGTTATGGGAATGGGATAGTGGGAGAGACTCTATTGCTCTCATTTACGCAGCTGTCCTTAATGCTTCATAGCGGGAGATTGTATGGCTTCAATTTTCTGAGAATAGCAAAAGCCTGAATGGCAAATTTCAAGACTCCAAACCTTTTTGAATGCTTGTCACTTGTGTATTTTTTTCTCCACAGAAATTATCAGCCATAAAGGACTTTTAAAAGTTAAACCTCAACTTGGTTTGTTCCTCTTAAGAGAATGAAATTATATATGTAAATAAATCAGTTAATTTTTATGTTATGTTTTAGTTTTAATGAAACCAGCTCTGGCTTCCTGAGATAGAAGCAAGGTGGGGTGGGGGCAGGGCTAGAGATGGTAGGGCAGGGGCAGGAGGGAAGCAGCTCCAGAGAAGTAGTTACTGAAAGCTGCTATTTAGGAAGTCTGCTGTTGTGAAGAGTTTACTGTCTGTCTATGGGGTAGGTCTACACTTCCAGCTGGGAGTGTGATTCCTAACTCAAGGAGATACTCACGCTAGCTCTCATCAAGCTAGTGCACTAAAAATAGAAATAGCCATAGCAGCAAGAAGGCAGGAGCTCCCTGAGTGTATGCCTGTCCAAAATTCTGTACATGAAACAGCTACCCCCTAAGTTCGGGTTTTATCCTGCCTCCCATCACCAGTGTATCTGGGTGCTTTCACGTAAAATTAATAGCAATAGTGAAGCCTCTAATGGACTTCATAGAGTTTCTGGAACTTCCCAGTTTTGCAGGTAAAAACACTGGTTGGGTTAGCTTTTTGTTGTTGTTTAGTTTGGTTTATAGAAGAGGTATTGCTAGAAGTTTAGTGATCAAAGGGAGTGACTGTTATAAGTGTAATTCTTATGGAGGACACTTAAGGCCTTCTGCTTCCCTGCTCCAAGAAACCACCAATAGGCCTAGGGTGACCAGATGTCCCGATTTTACAGGGACAGTCCTAATTTTGGGGTCTTTTTCTTATATAGGCTCCTATTACTCCCAACCCCTGGCCTGATTTTTCACACTTGCTGTCTGGTCACCCTAAATAGGCCCTCTATTTAAAAATAGATTATATAGTTAACAAGGTTAACAAAACTCATATTTGATCTTTATAGTTTATAGCTGATCTGCTCAGAGGTTTGCTTGAAAATATTACTTGGTATTAAAATTTCTCATTGCAGAAAATAAACCAAGACAGAATGCAATGCTTCTAAGAAACCAGTGTTGACATGTTTAGATGAGTTATGCACGTCCCATATCTAGGACATTTTCTGTGTGGGTTATCAAATGCACCTTCAGCCTCCGTGTTCTGTAGTTTCAAAGTTTAAAATGCACCTAGGTTTAAACTGTTGTGCACTTTAACAAAGTATTTAGCTGTAATCTTATGCAAACACCCTTACATTGTTATTGCAGAACTGCCAGTCCAACAGTCCTACTTGCGTGTTTCTGCAATTCCCAAAATATGTGTTCTGGGGTACAGGGACAGGAAAAGAATATACCTGAATTCTGGGTATGCCGTACTGTGATATAGGACAAAGGATTGCATCAATATCGATGTGTACAGGGTTAATTTCCTGTTTGGCTGTCCTATGCCTGAGCAAACTGTAATATTGACAGAAGTAAACAGGGATCCTGATTCAAGGAAAATAACTTGTACTAGCGCTCAGTTAATATTTATTAGATAATTATGCAGCACAATTTGTTTTGGAAACAAACACTGTTAATAAGCAACAGCGGAATGTGTGCTTGATAGCTGAACAGCTTGGAAGGAAACTAAGAGAGGTAGGTACTGGCCATTATTTGTGCAAGACAATTTATATCCAACTCTACACTCTTTAAAAAAATGTATCCTAATCGTTTGGTTTATTTAAACCCACTTCCTTTGTAGCTCTTAAGCAACAAATCCACTCCACTGCACTGTAAGCTAGCTCAAATCCATTGAGATCAACTGATTGGTGCCGACTTTTACACTGAGACTGAATTTAGCTTAGAGACACGTACAGTAGGGCTTTGTTTCTGCAATGATCTCAGTGTGCATAATCCCCTGTACCAAGGTGGAGTCTCATTGGCTTCAGTGGTGCTCAATATGGGCACTGGGAACTACCTATGCAGGATCAAGGCCTATGTTTTTAATGTCTGGGGACAAATAACAGTGCAACACAACTGAGGGCCTAATTCCAGCAGCAATCCTATTAACTAAATGCAAGGCAAGTGCCCTTTAGAATCTATTTGGTTTATTTTCCTTAATGGTCACTGTTTCATTATATTCTGGTCACTGTTCCTACTGGCTTGTGCAGCATGCTTGGGGTGGGATATGCTGCCTCTGTGCATATAAATACAGTTCATATTGCTTAAAGATGTGAGAGAAGCCACAAATGTCATTCATGTCAGTGAGCCGGGCAGAGGAGGCAGCACAGGAGAGGGCTGGGGGCCAAGGACCAGTTCTGAATGTGTGGCCAGCCATGTGGGAAGGGAAGCACAGAGCAATATAGGACAAAGGCTGTCTTTTCCTTCTGTGCTTGTACAGCACCTAGCACCCTGAGGTCCTGAACTATGACTGGGCTCTTGGGTGCTATGCTAATACATATTAATAATTAATAACATGGTCTGGGGATCCCCTCCCCTCCCCTCCCCTCCCCTCCCCTCCCCATCCCTCTTACCATACTTTCTTCAGTCTTTTCCCTTCTAGAGACTCCTTTCATCCTCTTCCCCCTTTCTCTCCTCCTTCAACCTTCTCCCCCTTTCTTTTCCTCCTCCTTTCTCCTCCCGCTTCTCCCCACTTACTCTCCCTCCTCTCCCCTCTTCCTCCTTCTCCTCCCTCGTCTTCTCTCCCCTTCTCCCTCTTATCCCCCCCCCCCGGCCAGCGGGGAGCGCGCTGCGCGGAGGAAGCTTGTCCCGCGCCGCGCCCCGTCCGGGGGGCGGAGCTGTGCGGGGGGCGGGAGGGGCCGGCTCTCCTCGGCTCCCGCTCAGGCGCCGCCCGGCCGCGCGCGGGCTCCCCGTGGCCATGTCGTTCCGCCGGGCGCTGGCGCTGGCCGCCTGCGGGCTGGCCGGCGGCTCCGTGCTCTTCTCGGCCGTGGCCGTGGGCAAGCAGCCGGCCCGTGGCGCCGGGGGGGACGCGGAGCCCCGGTCGGCGGCAGCTGCCCCCGCCCCCGGGCTGCTGCTCCTGCCCCCCGCCTCCTGTCCCGCCGCGCCGGGCTGGGTGGAGCGACCCGCCGGCGGCGGGGGCTACTGGGACAGCAACTGGGACAGGTAGGAGCGAGCCGCGTCCGCCCGCGGGTGGGGCCCGGCGGAGGGTCGCGCCCCCCCCCCCGGCTGTGCCCCGGAGACGGGCACCGGGGGCCGGGCTCCCTCAGTTCTCCCCACTAGGGGCACTTTGGTCCTTCCCTGGAGGGGGTGCACGTGGGGGGACCCAACACCCCCCCCCCCCCGCTCCCTGTTGGGGGTTGGCCCCAAACGGGCGCGGGCCCTGCCGCTTGTGGTTTTACTAATGGGGGAGAGAAGATGGCAGGGGGGTCAGGACTCCTGGGTTCCATTTCTGGTCCAGCCACTGATTGGCTGCGGGCAAGTAACTTCTTTTCTCTGCCCTTTAGTTTCCCAGCCCGAAAAGCGGCGTATTGGTAACCTGTTTGGGGATTCTGGATGAAAGCTGTGGCGGGAGCCTTTCCAGATTGTTTCTTAGTTAAATTGCATAAGTACCCTGGAAATGCAGCCTGCCTGGAGTATGGGGGTGCAGATAAACAGCACATTACCTCTCCACCACACCTAACTGACCCATAGAGAGAAAAATAGCACACAAGAGTTATAACTGCATATCTTTCAACTACTGCTGTCTACACCCTAGTTGATGATTCCCCTCCCTGATATAAATTCATTACAATAACGAAAGTGAGATTACTGCAGGCCTCTGTGGGATGGAGGTAAATATAGGCCTACCTACTGGGGGCGTGTTTTATGAGAACATGAGCTATAACCAACTTCACAACAGAATGGGAGGAGAAATTAATAACTAATACCCAGACTCTTTGATCTGGAAGTATTCCACAACCTGTACAGAGGGGTCTGCTCAGCTGCTATTGAGGTATAACTTTCTCTGGGGTGGAATATGGCAACTAATAGTTCTTAGTAGCACAGAAACTATGCAACAATTTAAAACAGGAAGTGAATTCTGGCAATTGATATTTCAAGAGGAACTATAGGAAGTTAGAATGATCCAAACTGAAATAAAGCTAAAATACTGACGTTAATAATGTTAAGAAATAATTTGTAACTTTATAGGACCTAAATATTCTGCAGGAATACCTTCTGCTTTTTTAATTTATGCAGTGCATAGTCCTCTCTCTGTGCTATAGACATACACAAGTCATTTCTCCTTTTTGGAGAACGTAAGTGTATCCTAATAATTCTTTGGAATAGGGAGACTGTGAAGTCCAACTGTATGCAGTATCAGAAATTGCAGTAATTAGCCTGTTTGCATTATTCAGTTTTTATTAAGGTAATCATTTTGTTTAAAAATGATCTTAATATCTTGTGTCAAAAAAATCTTAGTTTGTATAGGACTGAATCTATAAGAGTGCTTTTGTGGATAGCAAACTTCTGACTATGCAGATATCAAACATACGGTTTGGTTAATCTCTGGAACTGCAAATCAGATTTAGATTTTTTTCTTTAATTCTAATAAACTTAATTTGTCTACACTCTCTAGGGGACTGACTATATTCAGCTAATGACTAACCATCTGTATTGTTTATTATAATAAATACTTTGCAGTTAAAATGGGCAAGTATAAGTATCAAGCTTTAGCTCATTGAGCTCCTCCTGTCTGGTGGAATTATCTCCCTAGAGAGATTTGTATGCCAGACTCCACTTTAATAACACTAAATCCAAACTAAAATCCTAGCAGGCTGTTCTGATTGTATAATATTTTAGAATCAAAACATGAGGCATTCTACAATCTAATGTGCCTAAATATTGTGCTAGATAGATGTAATTTAAAAATGTCAAAGCAATAATGCATTTTTAAATAGTTATGTTTAGTTACCCTTGGGGGGTATGTGGCCAAATGGCATATCTGACTATTTGTAGAATTTGTATACTGATGAATCCACATACTTATGGCAGAGCCAGGGAGTGAGCAGTGAGCACTCCCTAGCACATTGGAAAGTTGTCACCTGTAGCTCCAGCCCTGGAGTTGGTGCCTATACAAGGAGCCGCATATTAACTTCCGAAGAGCCACATGGTTGGCCACCCCTGCTCCAATGTGTTATATATGGGTTAGTTTGGGTATTTAAGAGAGAAGTTAAAATGTTTGATAAAACCTTTGCTAACATAATTGGGGGAGTCCCTGTTTGTACATTTTCCCCTGCTATTCTGCCATCTCGATTATCCAGGATGATAGGGAAAAAATTAATCCTGGTTAATAAAATCCTGGATAATCACCATCCATAGGAAATATGAGGAGAGGGGGTTGGTTCACCAGCCACCCTGCACCTGGGGGAGGGAGTGTTGGTTCACTGGCTGCCCTGTTCCCTGGTGGGGTGTGTGTGTGTGTGTGTGTGTGTGTGTGTGCGCGCGCGCGCTTGGGGTAGCAGCAAAGCCAGAGCCAGCCCTGTGAGTTATGCTTTTTTTTTTTTTTAATATCCTGGTTAACCCACATCCTGGTTAACCCAATCCTGGATAATCGAGAGATTACTGTATATAAAAATGACTTGTTTTAATATTTTTAGACGTGAACCACTGGCTCTTATCAACCTGAAAAAGAAAAATGAAGAGACTGGGGAAGAAGAGCTTGCTTCCCGCCTAGATCACTGCAAAGCAAAAGCTACCAGACACATATTCCTTATCCGCCATTCTCAGTACAACTTGGATGGCCGGATTGATAAAGACAGAACTCTAACCCAGTTGGGTATGTGCAACTAAGACCCTACTTGATTGTGCAGCTTCATAGAGAGAAAGGTTCCTTATCACTAATCTCATATGTTAAAGCAACAAGTTCTGCTCTGGATCCTATTGCCAACTTCCTTCTTAGGGTTTTGAATCCTTTGAACATAATAAGCTTGCTCCCCTCCTCCCCCATGGTCCTGTCCTGTAAATAAAATACATGTTTAGGCATATACCAAACATGCCTCCACCCGTGTAGTAATCATATTTCAATACTTCATACTGGATTAATTTGAGCTAAACTTTCAGAGCAGATTTTTAAAAATTTCCCTTGGCTGAAATTTTGAGCTAAATTCAAGCCCTAAGATGACTATTCTGGATCATAAAGCTTTGGAAAAGGGTTTCAATGTGGGATTTTATTATGAAGGCCATAGTTTTTGACTATGGTGATGAAAATAACTAAATGGCATTTCATGTAGCTGTTAGCGAGATTTTTTTTTTTTCTTTTGTCTTTCTTGGGTGTCTTTTCAGTTGGAATGCTCATAATTACAGAATCATTTGCTCTAATTATATCAGATGCTCCTTGTTTCATCCTTATCTCTAATGAGGCAATTGGGAATTGTATTAATAAACCCACATTTGTTGAGATGAGACTAATACTCTATTTGTATACTGATACCTAAATTAAACTGTACTTGGCTAATACATATGTCTGCATATCAAAAATTGTAAGTAGCACTGACAAGAATTCTGGAGCTATTTCATTCAAAAAGGAGTGGTAAACATCCTTGGTGTTTTTATATCCTTTTTCCCTGAAAGGGCAATAATTTTCTGCGTGTGATGTTGCTTCAGGTGCTGAAAACATGGTGCCAGATGTTAATGTGGATGCTTTCTGAGTTTTAATTTGCTCAAAAGTAAATTTAATTAAAGGTGCAAATATATTAAATACACAACTGATGAGACAATAACAGTGGTTAGAATAGCAAATTCCTGGCTTATATTCTTGGCTCTGCAATTATCTGGCCATATGTCTCCTTTAACCATCTACCCTTCTATACATCTATGCTTAATTAAGATTTTAAATATCCTGGGATAGTAGGTAAAAACCTATCCTCATCTTATAAGTAACATCTTATCTGAGGAAGCTCAATTAGTGCATATGCATGTTTCCTTCCAAGATAACATATCTGCAGCCTTTGTTTCAAGCAGGGCTACCAGACATGCAGACACTCCTCCTTCTGTACTCCTAGAATGTAGGGGTGGAAGAAAGTGACTGGCAAACCTGAAGACCTAGCTATAGTAACAGCTATTTGCAGCCCAGTGAGGAAGTGGTTCACCTTGTGGGATTTAAGAAACCGTGACTAATGGGTGAGGTTCCTCTCTTCAGTGCTTCCCATTGAAGGGAAAATCAAAAACTAAAAGGACTAGATCTGGCCTAACCAACAGAAATCCCTTCCAGCCTGTGACATGTGAATTGAAGCTTGGCAGCTAGCAAGCCCGGTCTGCTGGTGGTGACGCTGCTAAAGGCGTTGTCTGCTGGAAGGAAGGATGCATTACTTACTGTCAGGGCTGGCATGGAAGGATGAGCTAATATTTATTAAATATAAAGAGCAAAATATCAACAATTTATTATATAGCTAATCTCACTGTTAAGGGCGTGAGCAGGCAGAGCTGACTGGGCGCAGACTGGCAAGTTTGGGGTTGAAATTTGATACAATTATCCACTCCTCTATGACCAGAGCAACTGAAACAACTGACATCATCAGCAAGCATCTTCCAGGTAAGTGGGGTTTCATAGCATAATGCTGTCTTGTGATTGCTTCTTTTGCACCTTTTGACATGTAGTGCTCATTTGAAGTGTAGCCATTTCCTAGACCACTGTACACTGTACACATTTGAATTGAAAGGTCATAAAGATGAAGTAGAAATGGAGCTGCAATTTAAAGATTGAGCTGAGCCCTCTGAGTAGTTGACACCTGAATGTATTATGTGTGTAGGAGACCATGGCAGTTTGCGCCTTGTACTTTCTGAAAGTTTAGGAAGAAAAACTGGAATGATTAGCTTGTAACCAAGAATGCTTACTGACTGCTACAAGACCTACGCCTAGAAGCGCAACTCTGCTGAAAGGGAGAGAATGTTATCATTTCTACAAGAGCATGTTGGAATGAATGCAGGACAGTGTTGTGACTGGGTTAGCCACTCTTGTATGGAAAGTGTACCGGATGCCATTGCGTGTAGTGCTTGCCACTTTAAATTAAAGAAGGGGGAGGAGGTTGCATACTGAAAGGGTGATGGATAAAGATAGCAGCTGTTCTGATGTGTGGTTTCACTCCTGCTTGTAGATGGTGGTGAGGATACTTGGTCCTAACTTTTAGGTCAGGTTGGTGGCAAGAGAACCCAGATTAATTCTAATGCCTCACATTGAAATGTGTAAACAAGATCCCCCCACGGTTATCACAGACAAAACCAGACATACTTTATTGGTTTTACAAGTATCAGTGTAAAAGCAAGTAAGTCCATTTTGGAACACTGACTAATAGGCATGTCTCATTCAACAGAGGGACTTTGAACTAACCTTATAGCAGTCCTTGACTACAAGTCTAATGAAATGAAAAGCATGCTCTAAGCAGAACAAAGACTAAGGGAGGTTATATTACAAGGAGGTACACTTTTTAACTGTAGGCATTAAGATGGGTGGTTTTCCAAAAGGAGGCTAATCTTTGTTGACCTGAACCTTAATTGTCTGAGGGCTGCAAGAATTCATGTATCAATTGGTAGACAAATTAGCAAAGTTTATACTAAAATAATATTTTTCTAGCAATCTAAACTGCTATAGATGATGTTTCAGATTCACAACATCATAAATGCAGTTCTTCAAAATGTATTAGTGTTGAAGGCTACATGGAGGTGTTCCTGGATCAAATTCATTGGCTTCATTAGTTCAATAGGGATGAACTTGGCTCCATAGGTAACTGAGCATGTTCGGTTTGGAGAGCCTCACTTCCAGTCCCTGATGGACAGTCATGAAGACCGTAATGTTTGGACTTAATTTTTTGGCTGTAACCTGAAGGTTTCTTTGAATATACAGAATATGAATAAATGCACAGCTTGGAATAAATGCAAAAGGGCTTTCTTACTGATTGAAATTATGTGGGCCTGTTTGTGAACTGGCCTAAAAAGTGGCTTTTACTTCACTTCCTGAATGTGTACTTCATTTCCAGGAGTCAAAAAAATTAGTACTGACCTGCTAAGAGAGGGAGCTCCTATAGAACCAGTCCCTCCAATATCTCACTGGAAACCAGAAGCTGTGGTAAGTTTATATTTTTTTATATATAAAACTAATCTGCATATTCCACAGTTTTTAATTAATTGTACATTGTATAGTTGGTTTGCAGGCTGTATATCCTAGGCTTTGGATTATACCTTATACCCATCCTATATTTTAAAATACTTGGTCATAACTTTAAATTCCCCTTAGTAATCTGGCAGTATGCTTGGCCAGGTTTGAGGATTTTTTCCCCTAAATGAGTTATAACTGTCTACGACTATGGCTACACTAGAGCACTTACAGCAGCACCTAAACTCTCATGTCGGCTTAATTACAACCAGCCCCTGCTGCCATAGCACTGTCCACACCAGCGCTTATGTTGGCATAAATTATGTCAGTCTGGAGGGTGGCTAATTCACACCCAAGAGCAACATAATTTATGTCAACGTAAGCTGTAGTGTTGCCATAGCCTAAATCAGCACCCCATTTTGAAGGTGCAGGTAGTTTCATGGGCTGTTTTGATTGGTTTCAATGTCTAATTATAAACTCCCTTGCCATCAGCAGTATTATGAAGATGGGGCTCGTATTGAGGCTGCTTTCCGAAACTATATTCATAGGGCTGAGGCAAAGCAGGAAGAGGACAGCTATGAGATTTTTGTTTGCCATGCCAACGTGATCCGCTACATAGTCTGCAGGTAACTTATGAGGGACCAAATACCCACCTGCATGTTTAAATGTCAAACCTTTAATGTTTTTAAATTGGGTTAGTGTGTGGCACTGTCTCTAGTCTATTACAGCTAGGAAATCAGTTAACAGGTTTGAAGTGAGTGGAGGGGATGAGTGCCTGGTTCTCTGAGCAGCTGTATTTGCAACATATGATCAGAATATTAATCTTCAGTTATGAAAAAGGGATTTTAAAATAATTTTGAACATAGACACAATTAATTCTGAAGTAAAAATGAGAGACTAGTACAGATGACTTGAGAATTGGGACTGATTTTCTAGGTTTTATATTAACATCAGGTCATTAACACTGTTTTTGGCTACTCTAGTTTTTGGCACAAGTGTGGATTGCTATCTAGAGAAACTTGAACAAATACAGAATATTTGTAGAGTACTAGAAAGTTTAAGTTTACATAGGCCTTGATGGTATGCAGGTATTTTGAGGTGGCTTTCAGTTTGACTCAGTCTTGATTACATGCATACCCAGTGGTTCATACGGCCTTAAAATAGAACTAGTACCAGTTCAGGATTCCTGCAGCTAAAGACATTTATTTTCCAAAAGCATTTAATGTCAATGAGGAGAAAAAAACCCTTACTGCTAGTGCATTAAGGTGGCTCAGGAACTGGGGAGGGATAGTGTTAGGTCTTTATACACCACTGTGTACTTGGCTACTAGTTTTCTCTACAGGCTGTGGCCTAACAAGTTTTTTGCTTTGTGGGCAGGACAGTTGCCATGCACTAGCAACAAAACATTCACAAAAGTATTCTATTAAAACCACAAATCTGTGTGTCACTGCTGTGAGCTACATTAGTGCCCTCTTTGGTGCTTTAAAAACTCTAGTACTTACTGTTACTTATTGCCAAGGTAAGCAACGCTATTCACCTTACTGACTTCCTATGCATCTATGAATCCAGTTCACTTTCCTGCCTGGTTTCCTGAAATTCTCAGTGGACTCGTTCACCCCATCTCTGTAACCACATGTCCTTCTCACTATGAACCTCCAGGTCTTGACCTTCCCTACCCACCAACTCTCCCCTGCGGAGGACTGCTTAAATTGTGCTGTAGCTCCCCTTCCCTCCATTCCCTCTCTGCTTTCCCCACCCCTCTAAATATAGTTTAAGATTAGTTTGACTTCCGCTGCAAAACATTTTTGCACTCTGTGGGAAGCCACAATATAAAATACTTTTTATTGGTCTTGATGTTTGTAGCCACTAAGGGTTTGAGTCGCAGCAAAACTATAGTCTTACATATAGTCTGGCATAATATTCTAATACTGCCTCCCAGTGTCATGCTAAATTCAGTTTGTAATTTTGGGGGTAAACTATCCCAGTAGAGCTGGGAAAGGACTGCTAAACAAGAGCCTCCACGTCAAGTGCATGATATAGTTTGTAGTTTCTTCTCTGACCATCAGCTGCTTGTTAGCTGCCTTTCCCCCGTCTCTTCAAGGACTGTAACCACAATACCATATGTTGAAACCTTCTGCACTGGCTTCTTGGTCTTGAATCTAGGGCAGCTGTCATCCTGTTTTATTAGGTTACTCAAAGCACTCCTGGCAACAGGTTTTTTTTAAGCTTTCCATGTCCATTTGAACTAATCCTATCTGTTGCACTCTTATGAAAGCCTCTAAAGTGGCCCCTGATTTAACAAAGCCATATATGCTTTCATGTTAATTTTGAATCTATAGCCGTGACCGCACATTATCAACAGGCAGAGATTCTGCATGCGAGTTGCTTGGTATACAGCAGTGGTTCTTGACTTTTTCTATTGTTAACCCCTTTCACCCAGCAAGCCTTTTTTTAATATTTAGCACTACTAAATGCTGGCGGCTGACAGCTCATGACCCCCAGTTTGAGAACTACTGGTGTACAGCTTCACAGTGGTGGTTCTGTTCTAGATAGAATGACAGACAATAGTACTGTCAGATTCATACTAATCTTCACATATGCTTGTGGATTAAACCATACACTTTCTTTTTTAATAGAGCATTACAGTTCCCCCCGGAAGGCTGGCTTCGGATGTCCCTTAATAATGGCAGTATAACCCATTTGGTGATCCGTCCTAGTGGAAGAGTGGCACTTAGAACACTTGGAGACACAGGATTCATGCCTCCAGATAAAATCACACGCACCTGATTGCATCTGGGAGCTGCTTCTAGTCTCTCTGCACTAGTACATCCAACTACTGTACCACTAAATTTCTATTTGTAATATCAGGGTCGATGTTTTAAAGTGGTATTTTAATTCCCGCTGCCTCCTTTGCATACTCAGTCTGCTTTTCAGTCCAAAGAAGACGACTTTACATTTCTTCAAAAGTTCTACAGACTTTATTTGTATCACTTCATAAAATGAAGAGCGACACCTCCCTGCTCTGAGATGTGGAGTAGGAAGATGGATGAAAGGATCTTTGTGCTCAACCATTTGAGAGCATCACTTGCCTGTAAAATGAAAATTACTCTTCCTTGTTGAGCGTTTGGTGACCTGAGTCCTGTGCTATAGGAGGGTATGACTGCTAGTGCTTTCTCCTCTTGAAGTTATGTTCATGGCATACTGAGAGGAGGAGAGATGTAATAGCTGTGGTGTTAGGTTGGAGTGTGACTTTAATGCTCCTTGCTTTGGATGTTCATTCCCCTATTCTGAAAAATACTCCTAGCAACAGTATCTCACACAATGGCAGTCTTTTTGTATCTGCAGAAGTAGCTGGAAGACACACACACAGAAATTTCCTCTTGCTCCTGAAGGAAAGTAAAGGTTAAGACAGACTTTCCCCATATGCCAGTTTTAGACCACTACCCTATCTTTATGGTTGAATGGGGCTTGTGGCAGTGACAGACTGGTCAGTTAGCAGAGGGTGCTGCAGTATAGCTAGTGCAAGTGCTTCTCTCATGCAGGTAAGCTTTGAGAACCAACAGACTTTCACATCGCCTCTCACTAAACTTGTCAAAGTACCTTTGTCACTGGCCTAACTCACTACTTGATGCTGTTAATTCCTATGTACCTTTTGACACTCCAACCATGAGTTTGGGCAAAAATTCTGGTGCTATACTAATTTTATGGCACACTAATATGATGGTAGAGGTGAAAAAAGTAAATAAGGGCACAGGAAGTTACTTCTAGTCAGATGAAAACAGATGAAAACAAGGATCATGCTAATAAGTAAGTAAAAGTTTCATTTTATAACCTGATGAGCTTTTCTTGAAGAAAATGCTAGGTATTCATCTCTCCCTTGTCAGATCTAAGATGAAGTTTTAATCATGAGAAACAGTACCTAGCAACATGGGCAGTTGAAACCATAAACTCTTTCCAGGCTGTTTCATCCAACTGCTAGAGCCCGATGACTTAGTTTAGTGAAACAGGTTATTAAAGAACACAACATTTTGTATATGGGGGGGGGGGGGGAGTGTCTTCAGCAATCATTGCAAGAAATTGGAATAATTTTGTCTATCAACTTTTTAAAATATTTAAATAAAAATGGAAGTGGTCTGTGTGTACCGTTGAGTGTAGCAGTCATCACATTTGGAACAAACACTGCAAGCCTGAAGAAGGAAGTGCATGGGTGATGAACTGAAGCATAACATTTCTACAGTAAGAAAACAGACCAATATTGTTGGTTCATGATCTCACAAACAATGATAAGGCTATTTTTATGAGTTTCTGTAGCTGTGAAACCTGAGCATGCCCTGTTTCACTAGAGGACAGATGGGCATCTTGAAAATCCCCCACCGTATGTAATCAGTAACAGAATGTCTAATGCTGAATATTTTGTGCACTTTATTCCGGTACCTTACATACACAGTATTGAAAGAACCATAAATATGTGCAGGGTGGGAGGCAAGAGCACATACAACACATCTTTGCACATATACAGAAATCAGCATTTGTATTGGCACTAAGGTATAAAAACAAAATTAAGCTGGAAATAGCCCTACTTAGAGAGTACAGATTTTGTACCATTAAAATACCCCTCTCTGATCTGAGCAAGATGGAACATAAATTTCTCTGGGTGAAACGTGGGCATTTCTTTTGAAGGGCACAAATACAGTGAGCGAGAGAAAAAAAGTCTTGTGAGTTGCAAAATATGTCTCAGCTGAGGAACCAATTAAAAATCATAGAAATGAAACCATGGTAGCTAAAAGAAAGATGCTTTGTTTGTATCACACAGCAAAAATGCTGCATTCAAACATGGATACATATTCCCATCCACCAATTGCTTTATGACACCTTAACTGCCTGTTTACTTTGAATGGAAAAGAATAGCAGCTAAACCTCCACATCTTAAAATCATACTTGACATATTAAAGCCCCTTTGCATAATCAGAGATCAACTATTAAAAACTAAACAGTTCCAATCTAAACTTACTTATAGCAGCTTCAGCCTCATCTAGAAAAGCTTCCACGATTGTGAATGAACAAATTGGTGTATTTTTAAATAAATGAAAGTTAATGTATAAATTTACTTAACCCATAGTACAAACACATGGATTAAAATGCAAATTCTATAAGGCATTTATCACTCACAAAAAAAAAAAAGCTTTCCTGCAGCACTTCCCCCCCCCCCCCCCCCCAACCGAACTTCCCTCCCTCCCATGACCCCAAACAAAAGTTACAAACGGGCAGAAGTTTTTGTGCCAGAAATTTGCATTTTAATACAAAAAGATATAACAAGTGTAAAAGAAAAGGCCAGAAACTCATAATAAAGCATCTGTGTGTCAATTTCCTGGTTGTGTTTTACCAAAAGTTTTCTTAAGCTATTGCTAAAGAGGAATGTAGAGCTTATATCAATCATAGATGGACGTGGGAATTTCCATCATTTGGCGGCCCATAGCGGCCTCAGACAGGCACAGATGCTGGAAGTAGTAGATAACCATATATGCAGTAATCAATCAGTGTTAAGGTTTGTAGGTCAACACCAGTACAACTAACTTGTGCAGTGTTTTCAGCTTTTATATACACAAAAATTACCTTTAATATTTCAGCAATTACCTGCATAACAGGCTGAACTGGAGAATTACTACACACAGTCCAGCAAGTTTAGGGAAATAGATTTTTTAAAAAAATAATTTAGAAGGTAGTTAAAGCAACTGAAATGTCTGTTCACTACAGACTTCTACAGCAACAAAGATCAATTGCTACTGGAAAAGTGACTACTACTAATAATATAGGCTTTTTGGAGGAGAGTCCCAAGCAACTGGGTGGATTATATTTGAATGATGGTCAGTCAGATGATAGTGGCGCATTTTTAATATTCAGCTCATGGGAATCAATTAAATTCAATTTAAGCCACCAATAACAGGGGTAAGCAAATTACAGCCTGCAGGCCAGATGCAGCCCACAGGCTCCTCCTAACTGGCTCCTGATCTGCTGGGGCAGCTTCTCCGGTCCCTCCCCTACTGTCTCCCTCCCCCACAACCTCAGAGCACCATGTGAGCAGCACTCCCGGGAGCAGGGCTGTGCGCCAGCATGTCTGGCTCCCAGCCAAACACACCATTTTGAGCAGTGGCATGGTAAGGGGGAAAGGGTGGGGAACAGGGGTTGGATGAGGGACTGGGGGCAGGGGTGTTGGATAGGGCATGGGAGTCCCAGGGAGCCTGTCAGGAGGCAGTGGTGTGGTTAGGGATCAGGGCAGTTTGCGGGGGGGGGGGGGGGGGAATGAAGGGGTGTTGGAGGCCTGGAGGGTGATTAGGGGGCAAGGGGGAGCTTCTGGAAGGGAGTAGTGAGGGGACAAGGAGCAGGGGAGCATAGATAGGGGGTGGGGTCCCAGGGGAGTGGTTACCATGGGGGCATCTCCAGAGGAGGCAATCAGGACAAGGAGTGGGGTGGGGGAGAATTGGGTTGGGGGCAGGGCCAGGCTGCTGGGGAGGCATAGCCTTCCCTACCCCAGGTTCCACAGCAGGGGCAGCTCTACAGTTTTTGCCCGCAAAACCACCTGACCGCCCACAGGCATGCCGCCAAAGGCCATCTGACTGCTGGCCTGACTCCACCCATTTTTGAACCCCAATGTGGCCCTTGCGCCAAGAAGTTTGCTCACTCCGCCCTCTAACCACAGTTCCAAAACGTACCACTGTAGCTCTAAAGTTCAAAACTATTTCACCAAAAGAGCTAGCTCCAGGAAGAACCTTTAGAATACATTTCCATTCAGAGTTTTAGAGGGAAAACTACATTTTAAATTCCCATATAAGTGGATGCTACTTTTAAAACCCCAAACAAAAATGTTAATTTAAAAGTATTACAAAAGGCACTATTAAGCTTAAGTGCAGTTTTGAAATTCATACCAATGAACAGTGTACAGTTTGTGTATGAAACAGTCTTTTTTACTCTAGTGTGCAGTAACTACCAAAACAGCCATGTCATGTATAATTTAATCCAACCCCTGTGATGTGATAAAGGTCCCAGAGTTGGATAACAATATACTATGCCATCCCATCTACTATTAGGGTTCCTTTAGATAGATATGCATGTTAGAGAAGCTCCTTGAGCTTCTATTTTTTCCTTGTGGGTGTGGAGGGGGTAGTATTAACCAGTATAATCTATTCTTTTTAGTCATTTGCATGTGGCCCCTTTGAATTTTCTCCTCAGATGTCTATCAAAGATTATTTTTAGTTCTGTGGCTGAAACGGTCTGTAATAGGGAAGTACACTACTGAAAGCCTTGTCTTAAGCAAAAACACAACTCTCAAAAACACTGTGTTCTGTTTCAAATTTAAAAACATTTCCATATAGCACTACCCAAAAGGATTCATCCTTAAAGAATACTGATTAATTAAATTATTTTTAGTTATAGCTAAAAAAAGGTAGTCACTATTTCTATACTACAGTAAGAATTTTTATTTCAATAAAAACAATGTCTTAGTCCTTACTCATCTCTTTAACAGCTAGGATTTCTGTTTAGCTCCACAATTTGTAACACTAAACTGGCCTATTAACATACATCTCCAGTTAACATACTTTAATTAGTACCAATGTGCTTTTGTGTAATTACTAGTGAAGTCTTCAAACGGTAAAAGCTTTGGTGGGAAAAAGCTGATCTTTTATTTTCAAACTAACAAACACAGATCATGAATTTCTGTAGTGCCCTTTTCCTAAAGCTCTCAACATGTGATGTGGTTTTGTTTTTATTTTCATCCTCAGAATGAGAAGTGACCCATGAAAGTTTCTCTGGCTGCTCTTTATTTTTGAGGTTTCTTACTGTTTAGACTGAATTGTTGGCCATAAACAGACTTTTTCCCTGTTGGGCAGTAGGGAATCATATTGTTACTGGAACAGGTAAGAGGTAACAGCCCAGGTTAAACTCAGGGTTTTTTTTTGTTTGTTTTTGTTTTTTCTGTTGTAAATGAAACATGAATGCATTTGACTCCTTGCATGAGTTCCCTCTCACCAAGAATTCTATTTATTGATAAGATGCTTCGAAGTTATCAAAGTGAAAAAAATGCATCCGTGGGTTTATTCTATCATATTTGGCCTACAGTAAACACCACCATTTCTAGCAGGAATCACTATATGAAAGGTTCAGATCACTGTCCTACTTAACAAGAATAAGGGATTTTTATTTTAGAACTACTGGATAACAGTTAACTTTACTAACTTCTTGCAAATCACCAGTAATCTATCTGGTACATGAAGTCAAGACATTAAAATTTTAAAATGCATATTTGTCCTCAAATGAGGATAAATAATTCGCCAAGGACACTTCCTCATGTCACTTCAGCAATGCTACAATTTTTCCCTCCACTCTTAAAATATAATTCAAGTCCCAGGAAGATGAGTTATGTTCTAATGGGCAGGAGGTTCTGACAAGTGATGCAGTTTTAACCACAGAATATTGTTGGCATAAGCTGGACTGTACCGCCCAGGACTCCCAGGATCCGGAAAAAATGAAGCAACATTGCCATATTTCCCTGGGCTGCCCATCACTGGACTATTCCTTGTTGAGTACGTCGAACCATGTGGTGGGCCTGCTGCAAGAGACTGTGATTTGAACCTTCCTTTCAACGCTGGACTTGGCCAACTACAGGAACATAAAAAGAATCACCAAATGGTTAATATTTCAGAAAATCTTAATGGGGTGAGAAATAGGCTCTCACCAGCACCTATGAGCTGTATGGAGCTGCATCAGAAAACACTGAATAGATCAAGAGAGAGAGACAGACAGGAGGGAAATAAAAGGGAGGGAGCAGCATATTAGGTCATACATGGATATGTCATTGAAACCAGCAAATGTCTTTTGCTCTAAAATGGCTAATTATAAAAAACACATTGTACACATTTGGCCAACTGCAATTCAGCACCCACATATATTAGGAAAGGTATTGAGTAAACCATCTAGATTGCCAGGACCTGCTTATTATCTTGTTTCTACAGCTGACCATGTGATAAGATTTAGAACTCACAAGCACAGATGGCCAGCCTACCGTGAAACATCAAAGAAATGGCAGGTTATCTTTGTTTTGTAAAGCTCAAAATGACACTTCAGCACATCAGTACTTACAAGAGTATGGACAAGATATATGGTTAAAGAAGAGATTTGTTAAAAGTGGCTTTGTACCAGTGATTTTTCAGGTTTGGCCATAGGAAAGACTCAGTATATATTTATATTTATTTTAATGCAATGTGTCCAGGTGCAACAGAAATACATTTTCTATGGATTAAATGTCTACTTTGTTAAAAATTATTTATCTTTTTGAATGAGCCAGGATTACTCACTTTGGTTTTACCAATTAGTTACTATTTTACCATACATAACGATAATCTCATGACAGTATTTTTCCACCTAAGCAGAAATAGATTTTGAAGATAAAACTGTCAGCCTTAAAAAAAGGTCATGAAAGTGTTAAATATACTGTAAAGCTTTTAAAGACTCCAAATCAATAATACAGGTTTAGATTCAGGTGCATGCATAGCTATTTATTTCAAAATGTTTGAAAATCCATTTCTTTGTACCTATCCAGACCTGTGCTGCCAGGATCTATTTTTCCTGCAAAAATCTAACACTAAGAATACTTAAGCAGGGCATTATTCTGTACTCCGTGTCTCTGATTGAGGTGCTGCTGGCACTAGCAACACTTGAAATGGAAATAGAGCAAACTTTGGTCTTGCCAAATGAAAAGACACTAATTTCCAAATATTTTATTATGTACATTAAGCACCATGTGCTGGCAATGTACAAAAGAGCAGATAGCTCTTTGACTTAAGAGGCTTTAAATTGTAAATATATTGTAGTAAGTCTAAACATTTATATTATTGATTTAGGATTTTTAAACAAATTTCTCACCACTCCTTTAAAATTGAGTGTATACAATAAGAATAAAAGCTCCTACATAATACATCAGCTTCTTTGAAGAAAGGATTTGCAGAAGTTAAAAAGTTGATTGCTCAACCGAGACATCTGAAAGTTTACTAAAAAGCATGGAGGACTTCTTCAACTTACCTGAAGTGTGTTTACAAATAAATGTCTCAGTTAATTTCTACAGTTGCCATTTCTGAGCCTTTTGTTGCAAGAGGGTGGCTGTGTTTGAAAAGTGTCAGCTGCTCACAGGCAGTATGGCAACTAGCATCACGAAAGCACAAAAGCCTGTTTCCACACTACTTTAATCACAGAAAGATCTTCGTGATTTAAGGGGCAAAAGCCACTCTTATTTCAGTGCACCACTTGGACTTCTACGACCTTTTGATCTTAGAAAATGGGCTGGGGAATAGCCCCTCTCAGCTTTTGCCACCCTCTTGTCTATCTTCCTCCCCAAACAACCTACAGGCAGTTTCTCTCCTTCCCCATATCTTCTCCTTTTGAACTGCATGCTCTTCTGCTGCTTCAGCTCTTCTCCTGCAGTTTCCCACCAGACAACACTACCCATTAACTCCAAGCTGCACCATCATAAGCTTCCTGGCTGTTGTGTGTTCCCACTCCCACCCTTGAGTTTACCAGGAAGCATTCATGCTTTTACACTGGGTTCCAATGTAGTAAATCAAATGACTACTCAGACTGTTGCCAGCAACAAGTGGGTATTTTTTACATAATGCATTTTGAGAGAATTTTAAAATATATATTAAGAGTATTTCAGTGAAAAAACTTCCATGTTACATATGAACCCCATTTTAAGCAGCCATATTCAAATGAATAGAAGGATGTCTATACCAAGACAAAAGGAAAGAGACGAAAACAGGAGTCAGCATAGCAGAAAGGGTATTGGACTTTCTGCGGCTCTGCCACTGACCTGTTGCATTGCTTTGGCCAAGTCACTTCACTTTTCTGTGTTTCACCTCCCATACTTAGTTTGTCTAGTCTACTTAAGCTGTAGCATCTTTGGGATATGGGAGTCTGTTCCACTATCTGTTTGCACAGCACCTATCACAAGGGGGCCAAATCTTGGCTGGGGCCTCTAAGCACTATTGTAATATTAAAAAACCCCACCGCTTTGGTCCCTCGTGAAAAATCCTCATACGAAACCAACTACATTTCATAATAAAATTTGTAATTGCATGCCACATGTGTAGTCATGTTAAGAAGTGCTGACTGTTCAGATTGCTGGGCTAGCAGAACGCAAGTGCTATTTTTCAAGAAGACCATTGAGAATATTTCCACATATATAATCTAAACACACACATCTGCAGGTTACAAAACCTGCATCTACTATGGCAGGGCAACAAAATGTCTGAGATCTAGATAACCTAAAATTAAAAATTCATTTGATATGGCATTTTACATAATCTAGATATTCCAAAGCAATTCTATTAGTGTATTATATTGCACCAGTGATTATGAGTTAGAAACAGGGACTGCAGGGACTGTCTAGGCCAGTGATGGCGAACCCGTGGCACGCGTGCCGCTGCCGGCACGCCGAGCCGTCTCTGTGGGCACGCCGTCAAAACGCCGGAGCAGAGGGGCGGGGTCAGTAAGAGGCGGGCGGGCGGTGGAGGAGGAAGTGAAAGGACGGCCGGAGCCCGGGAAGGAGAGCGGAGGCGGGGCCGAGGCAGGAGGCGAGGCAAGGCAAGAAGGAGAGCGGAGGCGGGGCCGAGGCGCGAGGCAGGAGGCGAGGCGAGGCGCGGCGCGAGGCAGGAGGCGAGGTGCCGCGCGGCGCGAGGCAGGAGGCGGCGCGAGGCGAGGCGAGGTGCCGCGCGGCGCGAGGCAGGAGGCGAGGTGCCGCGCGGCGCGAGGCAGGAGGCGGCGCGAGGCGAGGCGAGGTGCCGCGCGGCGCGAGGCAGGAGGCGACGCGCGGCGCGAGGCGAGGCGAGGCGAGGCGCGGCGCGAGGCAAGGCGAGGCGAGGCAAGGGGGGGGAGGCAAGGCAAGGGGGGGGAAGGCAAGGCAAGGGGGGGAGGGAAGGCAAGGCAAGGGGGGGAGGGAAGGCAAGGCAAGGGGGGAGGCAAGGCAAGGCAAGGCAGGGGGGGAGGCAAGGCAAGGCAAGGCAAGGGGGGGAGGCAAGGCAAGGCAAGGGGGGGAGGCAAGGCAAGGGGGGGAGGCAAGGCAAGGGGAGGGGAGGGGAGGGGAGGCAAGGCAAGGGGAGGGGAGGCAAGGCAAGGCAAGGGGGGAGGAGGCAAGGCAAGGCAAGGGGGGGAGGCGAGGCAAGGCAAGGCAAGGGGGGGGGAGGCAAGGCAAGGCAAGGCAAGGCAAGGGAAGGGGAGGGGAGGCAAGGCAAGGGGAGGGGAGGCAAGGCAAGGCAAGGGGGGAGGAGGCAAGGCAAGGCAAGGGGGGGGAGGCAAGGGGAGGCAAGGCCGGGGGGGGGGCGAGCCGCGCTGCTGAGGCCGGGGGGGGGGGGGGTGAGCCGCGCTGCTGAGGCCGGGGGGGGGGGGGTGAGCCGCGCTGCTGAGGCCGGGGGGGGGGGGGGTCCCGAGTCGAGCGGGGGTGTTGGCACTTTGAAAAAAAACACGTCGTTTTGATTTGCAGTTTGGGCACTTGGGCTCAAAAAGGTTTGCCATCACTGGTCTAGGCAAATGTGGCTGCCATGATGTGTTGAGTAATAACAGAGCATTCAGCATCTGAGACTGGCTAGTTCAGCAGAATTAATTCCAATACTCTTGAGATCTGCAGGTTTTATGTGGACAACTTTCTGAGATATGATGAAGCAACTTGGCCTTCATATCTAAGCTTTAACTTTTAATACCAGTAAGCAGAGCTATACCAGCAATGAGTATAAGCCCAAGTCTTAATTTAAAATACATTAGATGCTACAGAATTGAATACTTTTAAGTTAGACTTTTGTATAGGATAGGGCTTAAAATTCTAGCTACTAAAGATGTCCTGCCACTCACACTAAAAAAAACCTGCTGTTCTTCAACATATTTTGTTGAATTTACATAAATACCTTTGCATGTCAGAAGAAGAGCAGGACTGTACAGCATTCTTCCATTTGTAAGTAATGGGGTATTTCTGTGGATCAATCTCTACTCCTTCTACAGCTGCTAAGACATCACTATCCAGCTTTGATGGTTGTTCCCTGGAATATAAATGGTTCTAGATGAAAACAGAGCTGTTAAACATTTTAGACAAGATAATGTCCCCACATCCCAGTGTAGATATTTTGAAACGTTTCTAATAGGTACATGCATGCCAACTGGATTAGTTGCTCTTCACATTCAAATGGATTGTTTTCAAGCATGCTCTAATACAAGAAATAATGCCCATCCATACGGACATTCAATATGCTTCGCTGCACGACAATATTAGTAGTCAGATCAGAGGAAAGCTTGGAGAGTGTCCTCAAATTCAGTTTCATATATGTTGAGAATTTGAAAGCTATTTATCACTTAATCTAATTGAAAGTAGGGATGTAAACAGTGTTTAAAAAAGTAACCCTTTAAACTATTAAAATTGTATTGATTAAATGCGTAAATGTTAACAAGTTCTCACAAGGTAGGAGTGGGAACTGGGGCTGCTGAAGCACCCCCACATTTTATGCAAGGCTACACTGCTGGCAGCCAGGGCTGCAGGTGCAGAGCCAGTAGCCAGGGCCCTATGCCGGCAGCCGGAACCCCACATAAAATGTAGGGTGCTGCAGCACCACCTGCACTCTTAGTTCAGCACCTATGATATCAGCTCCATAGCAAGGATCCTGAAACAATGCGGAACCTAGTTTCACATACACTATGAAACAATGTGTCTGCAGTGTTTTTAATGTGCACAATAGGCATTTAAACTTTAATCAAATACATTACCAGTAACACTGATCAGTTAACATTTTACATCCCTAATTGAAAGATTCATAATCAAGAACAAGCCGCCTGATGAACAGGAGCTAGCTCACAGGCTGGGGGGTCTGTTTGAAACCTTAGTACTGGAACAAAACCACAGAGTTCTTTTTCTCATACCCAAATTGTTTTACACACAATCTTTAGAGAGCGCAAAAGGACTGCAGCTTTACTGTAGGAACTGCAAAGGAGGTATTTTTTCCAAGTGATTATAACTGGTGTTTGAAACTTTTGTGAAGAATTTCTTACAGCAAGGTTAAGAACATATGGAACTAGTTTTGCATGTATGGACCAAAGGACAAAAAAGTAAACAAAATCATGTTAAACAACAATCTAATTCATACCCAAAAAGGAATAACTTCTTTGTATTTTCATTTGTTGTTGGAGTCTTCAAAACAAATCTCTGAGAAGAGGGCTCTTGACACAAATAAGCAACACACTCAGATTGCACTGCAAGACTTTCAAGCTGCTGTGTCTCTTTGTCCCAGATACGAGGGTCCAATGACAGTCTCTCAGCTTCTGATGGTATTTTGTTTTCTGTCCTTAATTTTGTATCTCCAGGCTTTTCAGTAGTAGCTGGCTCAGAACAACTTGCCTTAGAAAGTGCTGAGCAGGTTTTACCCAGCTGGTCCTTAGATATTCTGACTTGGCTCATTCCTTCAGCCAATATTCTCTCATTCTCGGTTTTTGCCGTGATTTTGTTTGATTTCGCCACCAAACATTCCCCTGCCACTGCTTCGTCTTGGAAAGACAGTCTTTCAAATTCTGCCATTAAATTGGAGACTGGGGATATAAGGCACTCGTCTCCACTACGTGAATGTTTTCGGTCACTAGTTATCCTCTCATTAGTTACAGGGCTGCAAAATCCATTTTTGCTGGAAGAAACCCCCTTCTCGTAATGCATAGAGAGGTCCGATGGTTCTATAATGTTTACTTTGTGCTCCATCGACAGGATGTCACACTCTGAATCTCCAATAGCATCTATACTAGATTCCTTAGACACAACAGGTGGGCTGTTATTCCGTGCTGCATTCTGTCTGTTTTTAATTTCTTCCAAGCTCATATCATCATCATCTTCATCTAAAAATGCTCCAACAGAAATGGAATTGCAGCACTTTTTACTTTTGCCTACAAACAATTTTAATAAAAAGATATAAATAAAAGGCTTGACAACTGAAATCCTATCAGATAAACTAGGAACAGCTCTATGGTCTTTATAGTTTAAGGTAATTCCATTATTGCATGTATGTATTCATTTATGGAGACCCTTTTATAATCTGATGTAAGTAATGGTATTTGTTAACCTACGTAATCCTATCATCAAAAACATACACATCTTGTTTATCCTCTGAGAGAGAGGTTTCCTGTGCTTCTCACTTAAAGTGCTTGATTCACAGAAACAGATCAAGATTCAAGATAAATTCAGAAGGCAGAATATGATGGCAAAAAGATATAGCTGCAAGCTAACTATATTACGTTTGCCATGTCTTCCTACACACCAAAGGTTCCACTGAAGTTACACTGATACAAAGCAAGCTGAATTAAGTTATCTTGTGAACAGGTACCTAAATATATACAGTTCTCGTTCAACAACAGGCAATGATATACACTTTACAGAATATATTTATTTCTGCAACATGGCCCTAGGTGAGCACACAAAATATTGCAGATCCTATTTCTACTACAATATTGCAATTAGAGATTACTGAAAGGTACACAGGAGTTTGGTGGAGTACACCTACATTTTAGTGTTGAAGACAAAAAAAAGTGTCCACTTTTTCTATGTTAAGAACATTAAAAATGGGTGAGATAAAGAAACTGAACACTGGACAAACCCTTTACTTTACTGCAACTGACTTGGTCGATGATTAAGCTAGGGATTTTATCAAAGTATCTGCTCCAGCATCAAGTCTGTTGGTTTGAGAATACAGGACTTTAGATGTTAAAGGGGGGGAGGAAAAGGGCAAAGGCAGTTCTCTCTCTTTCCAGATCCACCTCTCTAAGTACATTGGGGACCAGTTGCCATATTCATGCTCCTCTGAAGACTTAGCAAAGGATCACTTCACATACAAATTTGTTTTGATAGAAATAATTAAATCCACCAACAGCCAACTAGTAAGAGGAGAAATTCTGTAGGGCTGGGTTGTGTGCGCATCCACTCAAACTAATGAAAAGAGAAACTGGGAACAATTGCTGCAGTGAGACTTGTATAACCTTGGCTACAGGAAAAATACTTCTCTAAGGGAGAACCATTTTGTAGGTCTTTGCCTAGGAGCTGGTCAAAAAAATCTGTGTCAAAACAGATATCCATCAGAAAATGCCATTTTGACAAAACCAAAATGTATTGGGAAATAATATCAATTTCAAAGACAATTCCTGCAAAAATACATTTTATGCATTTTCTGGAAAAAAAACAAAACACCTTTTATTTTATTTCAGATTCTTTTTCCCCTTTATATTATATTTATAATGTTTATTTTACTTCATGATCGGTCAGTAGTTGTAATGCATAATGACATGTCATGTTAAGTCAAAGCATAATGTGTTTTAATAAAACACTGACAAAATGTCACAGTTACACTGCAACAGATAAGAGACACTGATCTAGAAAATAAGAGAAGATGTTACTTCATATAGATTGAAGCAGCTGCCTTTAATATTAAAAAAAGAAGATTTTGACTGTCATAATGATGTCATGCTATGCATTAATAATGACATAATTAAAATGTAAAAAGGAAAAAACACAAACATTCCGAGTAAAATCTTGGCACCACTGACTTTAAAGAGGCCAGGATTTCAGTCCAGAATCTGTAATCCAGTAAACAGCAGCAAGATGGAGAGTGTTTAATTATATGATCTGGTAATCTCCCACACTTCTCTAAATTAATGTTTTTTACATTAAAAGTAGAATATTTGAGTAATAAATTAATATCTGCAATTAAAAAAAAAATTAAAAGTGAACTCCAAGCCCTGCTCAAAGTTTTTTCTTAATGTAACTCACTTTGTTAATAATAAGGTTTGCCCTTTTCTTACCAGAAGAATGTGGAGTTTTATATCTGTTGCAGGTTTCATTTTCTCCTGTTTCTTGCTGAGCCTTTTCGCTCATTTCCCGTTGACTCAGGTATTCTTCTAATTTTCGCAACCCCTCCTGGGAAGACAGATCAACAAAACAGCCCAGAAATTCCCAGTATTCAACCCACGGGAACCCCAGCTCATGAGCTAACTCCCTGCAATAAATAAGATAAAACGAATCATTTGTGAAGACATAATATATTAGTATGACAATAAATTTAATGAACATGTTTTATCAGCTATATCTAGGCCTCTGAAACTGTGAAACGTAAGAATTCTGTATCAACCAAGTTCTGCACCAGCAATACTATGTATCCTTCTCCATGACATACCAAGTGTTATCCATCTCTAATTTCTTTTCTTTATAGTAATCCTGAAGTTTTACTTATTAATCATAAAAACGCCCCATTGTGATTTTTTAAGATGACTGTCTAGGCATCAGTGGAGAAATGAATCAATTACTGGCACAGGCACTTCTTATTGAAGTCAATCAACCTAATCTTAATTTATTTGTTTTTCAGAAAAAGGGTAATTTTAAAGAAATGAAAGAAAGATGCCACTCTGTTTTAAATAAGCTTGGATGTTTTAAATTTTTTACATTTGCGTGCTACCACAACACAAAAAAAATCTATCTTGTGTGGTGATGACCCATGCATACCCACATACACCCTTCACAGAGGTGGACACTTTCTGTAGCTGGAGAAAGGATATGGGTAATTCTTTAACATCTTTTTCCATTTCAAACTTTAACAACCTTCGAAAATATAGGCAATGCTCAAATCTATTATTCAATTAGCTGACAATCTGATTTTCAAAAGGACGAAGTCCCAATTGTTGGCTTTCTTCCTAATCTGAAATATTCTGAGAAATTAGGCAAGAGAGTTCTGGACATACTGTAGGTAACAGTTAAAAAAATGTATTTCTTCTCCCCTTCCAAAGTAGTTACATAGGTGATGTGCAGAACAAGATGATCCCTTCTGAACTTAAGGTTTATGGGTGTCATTTTTTGAGTGAAAGCATTTTTTATTTACATAAAAATACAATAAGGACCAAAACAAAATATATATTGTAATATGTTTGTAGAAGAATTTTTGCTTTATGCAGTTTGTCCCTATGTTAACCACTAATGTGGCTTTAGTCCTGGAGTATTTTTAAATGATTTTCTGGCTTATGGCTAACATTTTTCATGCTGAGATTTTCTTAATACCTTCCAACTCTTTCAACTCCTCTTTCTGGATCGGATTTCCTGACATTGTGAAAGAAGCCTGCTCTCTCTCTAGGTGGAGTTTTCCAAAGCTTGCGAAATTCTTCTGCCTTCAAAACAAATTCAGAATGTAGACAATAAAACAACAACATGCACCTTTAAGTACACTGCAGCTAATGTCTCTATCTAAAAGCTTTTTTGCTTCAGACAAACATTAGATTGTTCAATGATGAATTTAGCTATTTTTCAGTTGCATATATACAATTCAAGTTTAGCTATATACATTGCTCAACTATACCCAATTACAACTTATATCTTTAATTTTAGATACAAAATTTTACCCCAGACTTATTACTGTACACGATTGATCTCATAAGCACCAGATCTTGAAAGTGATATTAGGCAAAACTATGAAAAAAGTTATCACAATTCCATTACTAATTTCTGTACTACATCAAGTTACATATGGGGTCTGACTGACTTTTTTAGATTATCTGTAATTGGCAAATGGGCACCTCTTTTGTAGTTACAAGGTGGTGTGTATTCTCCTTGGCAAATTTTTTTTTTTTTAATATGGTGCATGCTTTCTAAGGCCTTGTTCACCTAAGCTATTTACATTAATTATTGAGTTTATTTTCCAGGAAATAGCACAGAATAAAGTCTATTGATTGGTGCACACCAGAAATCAAAAGACATACAACTTTAGTTTCTAAAATGTTAATTCTGTAAAACACCTACATTTTTCTCATTACACATGAACCAGCCAACATTACTAGCTGAATGCTACATTTAGATTGTTTAGCTTGTCCCAGAAATAATGCATTATTTGTCATCTATGTCACAACTCCATAAGTTTTCAAAGGGCATACATTTTTAATTTAAATGAATAAAAATGTAACCAAGAAAGGCTATGTAGGGGGAAAACAACACATTCTCAATAAGCTTGACACCTCAAGTGGTCATAAAGTATCAAAGGAAAAAGCTCTCAACCATGTGTAAGCCACTGGTCTGAGTTAAGTCTCTTCTTCTAGCTCATCAACAGATGGAACAGACAGCTCACTCATACCAGTGATACATCTTGCTGGTGACATCTGCCAGAAGGGTTAAGCATATTAATTAGTATGTCTAAAGGTGTCAGACTAATACATACAGATGATAAACTGATGAAATGTCTGAATTGTAGTCAATGATTTTTGTAATAAAGATACATTAATATTTAACTGCCACCATTATGACTGTGTTTTCCTATAATTCCATTAGGATTTATTATTTTTTCAATTGGATAAACAGTTTACTAGTTTACTCTAGCAAGTTAAATGGTGATATTAAATGTTTGAATCAGTTTATCAGTTTTTAGTTAGAATATGCTAGATCTTTTGCCATTTCTAGCTATATGTTTTCATAAGTGATTAATAGTTACCTCTATACTTCTTTTTAGTTTCAGGAAGAGAAACCAGGGCACTTATCGGCAAGGACTGTAAAGATCCAGAAGATACAACAAGAGTCATCTGCATTTCTGAATATTTAACTAGGTCTCAGGAGGAAAACATGAGCTTTCAACTATTCCTTTATTTTTACCACCTTTCCACAATTCCTGATACACTCAACCTCCTCAGATACCAAAGCTCCATTATACTCTGTTAAGAGGGTTCCAAAAAAGGTCCAAAAATGCCCCCACCTCCTTTCTCTGCATGGTAAAAATCCATGTTTTTTCTGTGGGAAAGAAAAAGAGCAATGATGCTGAACCCCCAGTGAGGTCTCCAAAACTAACAAGCTATGTCAATGAAAGAGCCATCAACTCAGGCTCAATTACTGTATTTTGAAGGCCACAAGAGAATTAGGAAAGCATTTGGTTTTATGGCATCTTCATTATATCCTTACCTTGGAGGGGGTCATTGGGCCTGCAAAAGCTCTCACTGACAAGACTGGATCTTTGGGGCTGCCACTGTGTTTAGGTAAAGCTGTAAGGGGGTTATCTTCTGACTGATCAGGTGACCAAGGTGCACCAATCACTGGAGCTGAGGAATTGCCTTCCGCTCGCAAGAGTGGCACATAATATCGACCTAAAAATAGAACGATATATGATTTTTTAAATAACCTAGTGTTACAGTAATTTGCTGCCTCTTTCTGGAATATACTTAAAATGTCAGTACATCTAAATGACTAGAAATCTGACTTAATTTCACTAGAAAAAGTCTTCAACTTTTAACTAAAACTCACTGCTTTTAATACCTATTCAATGCTGAAGGTTTTATTTTAGGTCCCTTTCTCACAAAAAAAGGAACTGCTGTACTGACATATCTGCTTCCAGAGAATCTTTGGCACTTTCAAAACCTGCATACTGCTAAAACTTACACCCACCTATCTGGCATTTAAGGACAACCACTAGGAAACAAGATTAATCCCTCACTTTATGATGACAGGTTTCAGAGTGGTAACCATGTTAGTTCTAAAAGTGGCAATTCTTCAACAAAAAAATCTTCAAAAACAGACTCCAACATGAAACTGCAGAACTGGCATTAATTTACAAACTGGACACCATCAGATTAGGCCTGAATAAAGACTGGGAGTGCTTGGGCCTTTACAAAACCTAAACCTAATTTCTCCAGTACTAATATTCCCTTACTGTTACCTTCTTGCCAACTGTCTGAAATGGGCCACTCATTACCACTTCAAAAGTTATTTTTCCTCCCGTGG
The DNA here is from genome assembly GCA_032164245.1 of Sternotherus odoratus. Lineage (NCBI taxonomy): Eukaryota > Metazoa > Chordata > Testudines > Kinosternidae > Sternotherus > Sternotherus odoratus. The sequence continues at coordinate 13,339,293 of JAVMKO010000015.1, forward strand.
TACCATGTTGTCAATTGAATTGTCTCGTTAGACTGACCTCACACTTGGTAAGGCAATTCACATCTTTTCATGTATTTATACCTGCTCCTGTATTTTCCACTCCATGCATTTGATGAAGTGTGTTCTAGTCCACAAAAGCTTATGCCAAATTAAATTTGTTAGTCTCTAGGGTGCCATAAGGACTCCTCTTTATGATGATTCTCTGTGCAGCATTTTGTAATTGAGTAGCCTAAAATCTCTGCCTCAAATTCCTCATCAGTAAAATGGGGATAGTACCTACCTCCCAAGGATGTGAGGATTACTATCTACTCTATAATCTCTAAATACTGATCAACAGGTCATCCAGTTTCTCTTATTGTAAGAGCAGTGTATATCAAAACAGGCAACTCCTCAACAGGAAAACTACTAAACATAAATATGAAAGTATAAGACAGATTAACAACCAAATTAACATTTTTGGATGTTGTATATACAAAGATTAAATATTAAAGCTCTGAATACAAACCTTTCAAATATTCTCTTATTTTCTCTTTCAGTTCCACCGATTTATTTTTGCTTCTTTCACAGATTACCTGTTAGAAGAAATGTTACTCTTAATTAGCAGAGCCTTCAACATTATCTGCTTGCATCCGACGAAATGGGTATTAGCCCACGAAAGCTTATGCTTCAATACTTTAGTTAGTCTTTAAGGTGCCACAGAACTCTTTGTTACCTCTGCTATTCCAGACTAACACGGCTACCTCTCTGATTCTTAACATTATCTTGTAATTCCTACGCCTATGTCTTTTTTGGATACAAAAGGGCCCTGTGGTCCTGCAGACATATCACACACACACCCAACACACACACCTGCACACTACCTTTGTTTAACGAACTGGAAACACATTTCAGTCTGTTCTATAAATAAGTTTTCTGTCAACATTCCAGTAAGAACCACATGATTCGCCTCCACCAACATGCAGTGCTCTGAACCAAATCAAAACATGCAGCTTCCACATTCAAATCTAAAGTAAAAAGTCCACAGGTTAGGACAGGCCATTAACTATAATACAACTTGGTGGTAGGAAATTCTAGGGATCCACAAACTAGAACCTTCCCACAGGTGCAATCAATACTAAAAATTTATTCCAGCACTAGAGATGGCATATTCTAATCGTAATAACCTGACATTCTCAAGCAAGAATTTACCTACATTAGTCAGGGGACCTGTGCTTGAACCCTAAAAATGAAAAATTGTATTAACGTACAACTGCAGTTATTACAGATCTGCTCCCGATGTGGAGAAACTTACTTCTGCTGGAGTTTGACCATACTTGTTTTTTGGATTTTTTACAATGTCTGGGTGTGAGGTAAGCACATTAACCACATCCACATTCCCAAACTTGCAAGCAAAATGCAACGGAGTATCAAATACCTACAACACAGAGGGAAAAAATATATATACATTCATTGAACATTCCCATCTTCTCATTCATTATCTAGACATAGTACGTTTTTAGAAACATGATGTAATCAAACCCATATATTTATTTTATTTTTTCCATCTTAAAAATAGAGCCATCACTATGATTAATCTACAGGGATTTTTTTTTTTTTAAATAAGGGTTTTTTTTAAAAAACAATTCAGGACACAACATGTTAATTTCTGCTACTAGAATACTAGAAGTGACAATGCTCCATGACATTCATGCTCTCCGTTTCATAACAAATGAGTGCCCTAGACGACATTTGATTCTCACCATTTTATCCGGCGTATTAAGGTAAAGGTCAACTATATATCTAATGCGCTCCTGCAACATTACTTCGTCATCGTCTGGATACATGAGCCGCATAAATTCAGGATTTTCCAAAGTGTCCAATAGCAACTGGCTGATGCCAGCTTGATTCTCCTTGGCAGCAACATGCATGACATTGTACCTACACCCTTCCTGAAAATAAAAAAGAACCATTTGAAATTTAAATAGCTTGCTTCCCTTGCTACACTTAATGTGTCCAACAGGAAAAACTAGCTATGGGGGCATAATTCAGTCTTATTTTTAGAGTTTTTTGCTTTTCAAGGAAATATTTTCCTGTTTAAAAAAAAAGTACAATAAAAGCTCTTTTATCTGGCACTTCACCAACTGGCAAGCTCCATAAACCAGCATTTCTGATTTGCACTGAAAGTCCGGTTTATATTGCCATTGAGGCGGGGTTGGCAGGGGGCTGGGGCATGGGAGGGGCTCTGGGGTGCACTCTGGGAGGGAGGTTGGGTCTGGGAGGGGGCTTGGGACAGGGAGTTGAGGCACGGGATGGACTCAGGGTGCTGGATGGGGAGGGGCACTCACCTCGGGCAGCTCCCCATTCCTGCTGTTGCTGGCAAGGGCATGGTCAGGTGGCTCTGCAGACAGGCTACCTCAGTGTCCTGTGTGTCCCTTTCACCCCCAGACCCCCCGCGCTGACTCCACGGCTTCCAGCCCACTGGCTGGGAACCACAGCCAATGGGAGCTGTGGTGGGTGGTGCCTGCAGACAGAGCTGCCTGGTTGCACCTCCACCAGGAGCAGAAGGGACAGGGAGTCGCTGGAGGTGAGTGCCCCCAAACCTGGCACCCTGAGCACTCTCCTGCGCCCCAACCCCATAGTCTGAGCCCCCTCTTGGACTCAAACTCCCTATCAGAGCCTGTACCCCACAGCGCCGCCTACATCCCTACCCTGCACTCCAAACCTCTCCCTTTGAGTTAACCGGCATTTTTAATTTACTGGCATCCCCCATTCTTCCAGCATGCCAGTTTTAAAAGCTTTTACTGTAGTTTAAAATTAGTATCAAACCATTTTTAAGATGACATTGCACAATTTTGGTAAGATTTAAAGTTATCCAAGTTATCCGTACAGCTGACCGGACTCTGGCCTTAAACCCACTAAATGCTTAGGACAGATTTAAGTAATGAAATAGGCCAGTATACCTTCAAAAGGAGCATCAAAGTATCACCTGACATTGCAAACTTCATAATCACTTCAACAAGAGAAAATTAAAGTCATAAATTTAAAGTTTGGTTTGCTATACATACTACAAATTGTATTGTATACTGCATATAAAATTCACTCTGATAAAGTGTCAGCCTACTGGTAAATCTCCTCTGTTCTAAAGATTGTAGGTCTACAGTAGCATTTTGGGATTTTTTTTCAGAGAGGAAAACAGATAAGCAATGCTTTGTCAAGACACCACAAGGACTTCTTTATGACCCAGCATTTGCCCCAGGTTACAGTTATTCCACTTAATGTGTTTCAAGCAATTCCAGCCTCCCTTAATAATACGTGGTTGGTAAGAGTTCATCATTATTGAATGATATGAAGCTAACCCGACTCTCAGAGATTGTGCTCAACTTCTGCACTCTAGCTCTTTTGGAGCAGTTGTAAAATAGGCAAGAAACAAAAAATGCAAACTTCTTATTTCAGGAAATAGTTAAGCAACCATCCAACATTTTAAAAAATCCTGCAGGTTAATAATGCATGAAGGGCAAAAGTAGGAACAGAATACTTAGGGAAAGTTTGAGAATTCTCAGGTTTCTGTTTGCTTTCAACTAACATTAGATCCTGGTCTAACAGAACTACTCTCTCGGCAATATCTCTATGTTTTCATACTACTACCGACTTGAATTCAACTCTGCTCCGAGGCAACAATTTCAGTCCATATACATTAAAATTTAACTAATATTATAAACTAAGAGGACATCTAGCAAAAATAAAGAACATTTTAAAACCCTAAGTCCACTTTTTATATTAGGAAAAGTCTATGTCTCATTTTATGTATTCTGGTAATTGAATCAGACATTCTTTAAGAAAAGCCCATACCTACAAACACTCAGATAATGGCTTAAGAGTTTGGTTACTTATTAAGATACCAAGCAGGGATTTTAAACACACAGTCTGGATCTGAAAACAAAAGTGAAAATGTATTAACTACCGCAATACCTAACCCTTAGTTTCACCCTTACATTGAAAGGGCTGCCAAAGGTATTTTTAGAGTTGGTGCAGAGCTTTGGATCTGTGCACACCTTCAAATTAGAATGAACTAAAAGAAGCATCAAATTAGAATAAATGCAGCACAGCAGAAGCAGCCAGTTGCAGCTACCCAACTTCATTGATCACAGAACTGGATGGTTGAATCCTGGCCTCAGTTGGACACAAGGGCAGGGACAAAAGTGTCTCTCTTTGATAACTGTTTTTATGAAAAATATTTGGTTTTGAGGTTGTGAGGAGGGGAAAGGAGGGATTTTTCCAATTCTACTTTGGAAAAGACTCTTACTTGTACAATTGTTGGGTTGTCTCCAGATCCAATCAGATAGCGTGGGTTACTCCAGATAAGTTCTGAAAATGTTGTTTCATCTCCTTTCTCTACAGCTTTCCGAAGTTTGGCAGTAAGGTCCTGGGTACGGGGACTTTTATAACTGTTGGCTCTTTCTTTATTAACTGTTTCTGTCTCAGGGGAGTATAAGCCATCTAACAAAACAAAAAAAAAGTTTTATATTATTCTTGATGCATTTTCTCCAAAATGTGTTATTTTCATATCCTCTACCACTGAAATATTCTTTTATTTTCAAATTTTTAGAGTAAAACCATAGATGTTTGTTCATTAAATACTACCAGTTTGTAATCGGGAAACAACTATAATTTCCTTTTGCTATAATGCAGTTTACACATAGATTTTCAAGGCTTTGATTTTAATAGGTGAAACTGATCATTGTCAGTCTGTTTCCATCCAAAAAGAGAAAAATATTTTGCAAAAATCAAAATTTACAAAGTTAAAAATATATGTTGAACTTGTAAGTGATTTTCTCTTTTGCTGTCAGTTCTATCAATTAAGAATATTGTGAAATATGATCCAATGTAATTTTATTTCTGAACCTGTTAGGAATCTGTTTGTCAACTCAGTAAGATTTGAATGTACAATTACTGTGATTTTTAAAATATCTTCCCAATTAAAAAATGTGAATGATTAAAAAGAATATTGGTTGAAAAAAAAAATCAATAAAATAAAATAAAAACCTGCCACACCTGTCCGTACAGCAATGGGCAAGATGTATATGGGCTGTGTAAAATATATTTTATGTTAGCATTAGTAAAACAATGCACAATAAATTTGCTTCATAATCCACGTGGCTCTTGGCATGACTGAACTCAACTCTGAATAAAACCAATTTATTTTATGATAATTGGACTGAAAACAACTGAAGACAATGGAAGGCAATCTAGCCAAGATCTTTTGCATTTGTACAGCACCTAGTCCTGGTAAATGACTAGGGCTCAGACACTATAATAATACAAATTAAAAAAATATCCTTTATTCTTAGTCTTAAATCAAGAAATAGCCACCTTTCAACAGATCCCACAACTCCAACCTGATTCCATGCTCATTCTTTAGGACACAGTAATGGTACAGTTGCCAGTATACCAAAAATATACTTTATTTTGTTTCTGAACATAATTCTTGGTATTTTGAATTTCTAGGAAACAGTTACCTATCACTATGCAGGAGACTGCAGAATTCTCCCTTCTCAGGCTGACAGAGTAGCGTTTTAACTGAGGTAAAGCTCAGACTCTATTAGAAGGAATAGAGAGAGGATTTCTGTTGCATATTTCTAGCTTTTTCCTCATGTTAATGGAGAGATTAAACATGGGCTGTCATTTCTCTATACACAACGCTAGCAGTCCCAATTGAACTAAATTAAGAACCGCAATTCTGGTTTAAGATTTCCTTTACCTTAAAAAAAAAAAAAAGCTCAAAAACTATTTTAAATGTAAGATTCCAAGAGATTCCAAACCTTTACACTGCTCTCTGCATTTGTGAAGGACTCATCTGATATCAGATTGATTAGCAAGTTTTGTGATTTCAAAACTCTCCACTCACCCTCCAAAAAGTTATGATACGATGACACAAGTTTAGTCTACACAGCCGAATGCTTTTACTCACCTCTGTTAAATAATGGTCCTAATTTCACTGGAGATAAAGATAAGGATGACTTGTTTGGAGATGGGAAGTAATCACATATTCCTTTTGCAAATTTCTCAGCATCTTCTCTGTTGGAGAAAGCTTTAAATCGGGAGCCCTTAATCATCTTAACAGCTTGCAGAGCTTCCTTTTTATCATCATAAACATGCACTCTCTCTGGAATAGGAACAGTAGAACCAAAATTAAGTTTTCTCCCTAACACCACATTTCAAGGTCAAATTTAATCATGGAAATCAGATTACAAAGTTCTCAAACTGGCCTTCAAGCTTTGTTCCCAAATTGTGTTTACTTAACAAATATGGTATGCTAGATGCAGTCTGTAATAAACAACATGCCTGCTAATGCCGCAAGTGACCCTTATAAATTTTACCTCTAAAACTAGACGTACTTACTGCACCTTAGAGACCAATACATTTATTTGGGCATAAGCTTTTGTGGGCTAAAACTCATTTCATCAGATGCATAGAGTAGAAAATACAATAGGAATATTATAAACAACAGTATGATCTTATAAATGCTTTCATGCTTTAGTGATTGGAACGGGTCTAAATTTTTGCACTGAAAAATGTTCCTATCAAAATGTGTTCCATGACTTTCTGAAGATAGTCAGTAGCCAATATAAATTGTGAATTTGATTCCCTGGCCCTGACTTGTGCTTCAGTTGCCTATGATGTAATACTGAGCATATGGCTGCATAATTTGTTGACTAATAAGTAGAAATAAAGGTCAAAACTAGCTACATTACTATTAGAAAAAGGGGATTTAGAGATTTCTTCCAGTGCCCACTCCCATTCCTGATCCAACATACTGTAGTTTAAATAAATTACCAAAATAATTGAAACTGGTGTGATTATATTGCATTATTTGACAAATAAAATATGCAGAAATCTTAAAACACTGTGCGCACAATTTTTAATTTTTTGATGCTGGATTCCCCCCAGAAGTAATAACACTATATACCTAAAAAAGGAATACACCATCTGGAAAACATTATTTTCTTTTGTAATATGTAATGTAAAAGGCACATGCAATCGCTGACCTTCAAAAACAGTCAAACATATGAAAATGTAAACGTAAATTACCATTTCTTGCCAATATGTCGTCATAAACTGGACATACGCCATAGTATAGAGGAGGATCTCTAGATGGTGTCTGAGCATTTATTTGTGAATCAACATCTACTGCTCCACAGACTGATGCAGAACAGGTCTTGTGCATTACAGCTTCCTCTTCTGGGGGATTCAGGCCCATATTGTACCCAAAGTCTCCCTCTTCAGAGACATTTACATGACTCTTGTGGTTCACTGCAGTAGATTTCAAAGCTCTTTGTATTTCTGACTGGCTACTACCAAATGCAGAGTTTTCAGAAGATTCCTCTGAAACAGTGAATGCAATAATCTCCAACCCTCCCTGTTGTTCCAACAAAAACTGAGCCAATTTTTTTTCAAAAATAAACCTGGTGGTTGAGGTAATGGGTCCACACTTCAGTCCAGCTTTCACAATTTCTTCTCTAAGATCATCTGGTGTTAGCTGCTTCAGTCGAGACAATATAGCATCCATTGTTATTTCACCTGGAAAAAATGCAAAGTGACATCAACTGTAGCTACAAACACGCTGTTTTTTTCGGACAACTGAAATATTTTATTAAATACAGGGGAAGTGTGACATAACTAAAATAAGTTATCTGCTCATGAAGGTGAGAACTATGTAGGTTGCACAAAGACAGTATAATATTTTTCAGTCAACACACAGGAAAAAAAGTTTTTTAGAAACTAAAGTGGCTCCTCTCTCCCTGTTCTCAGGGCAAACAACCAGAAGTGTGACTGGGCACCTTGCCAGATTTCCCTCTTTACCAACAACACTTCATTTTGCCTCCGACTAATCCACCCCAAAGTTATGGGGGTAGCACAGAGAATTCTCTTACCACAGGCATAGCCTCCACTGTGACACAATACATGTTATCCTGCATGATTCTCTGCCTCTAATACCCATGCTCCCAGCTTCCACATTCAGCCAGGAAGCAGAGGCTGCAGGCAAATATGATCTCAGTGTAAACTATTACATTTCTTACCATAAAAACCCATACAAGGGACTTTACTCTGAAGACCGTAACTAAACTTAAGATGTGTGATTACAGTTTTTAGGAACTAAATGGTACACATGCTTTTAAAAATCACCTCACAGCATACTACAAGATACCAAAAAGACTACAGCTTTTTCCTACTATAGTCTGGAAGAGCATTTCTGAAGGAAAACAGACTCAGTTGCACTGTCGTGCTGTTTGGCCTCTGAATTTTTTCCTTAAACAGCAACTACCCTACTAAACTATCCCTTTACTTTACCACATATCTATCTTATTAGCACATTGGGGTGAGAAAGCAAGGAGAGCACAAACCATAAAACAATTAAACTAAACTGAAATATACTTCACCTCAAACGATTATATCATTAAACACATTTAAATAAAGTAATTATTTTGGGGATGAATCAGACATTATAATAAATAGATCCAACTGGTATGGGCCATGTTTATGTCATATTTATTATCAAAAGCCAAGTACCGTATATGGAATAAAACTGGAGATCTGAAAGGTTGTATTTGCATACCATGTCATCAGGACACAATCCCTACCCATTTTTGTTTTTAATCAAAAAAGGTTTACATTTTTGCAGCCTTTACTTCTCTTTAAAATTGTTTTAAGCACTATTTTCAAGCAATGATTAAAGTTATATCTAGACTGCAGTTTATGTCATCAGAACTTCTGTCACTCAAGGGTGTGAATAAATTTACACCGACTAGTGACTGTATGGACAGCGCTATACTGGCAGGAGAGCTTCTCCTGCTAACATAGCTTCTGCCACTCACAGAGGTGGTTTTATTATGCCAACAGGAGAGCATTCTCATGTTGTCATAGAGCATCTTCGCCAGATGTGCTGCAGCTGCTTAGGCACATTAAACCAATCAGCGCTGTATATGTAGACGTGCCCTTAGTCTTCAAATCCATTTTACACCCACCCATTTAGTCAAAACTTTCAGTTTTCTACAACTATACATATGAATTAATTTCAGAAAGATTCTCCATTACGTTAAGCCAACAATATTTCCGAGACATGCAGCATTTAAAATACTTTAATCTTAATCCTTTATAAATAAACAAAATCTTCCAGGCAAGAGGGTCAACAACGTTCTATTTTCAGAAATCTCTCCCCAAAACACCACTGGCGAAAGGATGTGACAATTTGCCAGTTTATTAGTGCCTGGTTTTTTGTTTGTTTGTTTGTTTTTTACAAACAGCATTTATTATTGTAACCTTCAGAATAACCATTTTGTAGCAGGAACAGTTTAATGGAAAACTGACACTTTTATTACATCAACACTGAATAGTTCTACACCGGTAAAACAACAGGGGAGGAGTGCTCTGCAGGTTGAATTATTTCAGATCAACTATTTATTGTATGTGTGCATGCAAGATAGGAAGTGCTTTTATGGTTAAGTCTAGGGTAAAACTAGAGAAGTAGGGTAAAAACTACAAAACGAATACAAATTAAGGAAAAACTCCTGTTTCTTTTCCCATTTTAATTGGTAAAACTATAAAGTGCAAGGATAAAATATGCATGGAAACTTACTCATTGGTATTTTATTTCAAATGATTTAACTACCCACAGGTTCCAAGTACGGCATTAAAAGCCTGTTTATTTTAGAAGAAATAACTGAAGTTTATTCTTCTAAGTATAAATAAAATTACACAGAAAATCAGTCAAAAATTGTGATCGTGTCTATGTTAAAAATTTAGTACTGGGAAAAATTACAGATGGATTTTAAATATCAAGCTTCAGCTAAAAAGAATGTTCAAATGTTATAAAAATTCTGCCCTTCTAATCCTTTATCTAACTAAAAAACCTCACAGAAAAAAAATTGCAAGGTGCTATTTGCATGAATTTAAATATTGCAACATTCTAGAGCTCATGTGCTGATATTTTTCGAGGCATATTTTGTATATCTATTTCAGGACTAAAAGACTTCAGCTCCCAGACTGCACTCTAGTCACCAGATGTAGAATGATTTTGTATGATGCATTCCATTAAATACCATTTTAGAACAGAGGAACAAGTACTATGAATTTCACTTCTAAAGTGAATTTGAAACCAGTGTTTTATTAAACTGAATAAAAGTGTTTTTGTGAAACTCTTACATATTATTGTTACTTTACAAACTAAGAAATGTAAATATGACACTGAGGTATGGGAGTTTTATTCCTATTTTAGAGAAGGAAACAGTCTTAGAGTGCTCAGACTGTTGATTCTTGAGTACTGAAGGGCCTTCTATAAGGCAGAGAGAGGTGGGCCTTTCAAAAAAAACAACAATTTTCTTTTACATTTATTGCTTCCCATGAAAAGAACTGGATACATTAATTGAGGTTAAGTCCATGAATGGCTATTAGCTAGGACAGGTAAGGAATGGTGTCCCTAGCCTCTCTTTGTCAAAGAGTGGTGATGGAAGCAGAAGAGAGATCACTTGATCATTTACCTGTTAAGTTCACTCACTCCGGGGCACCTGGTATTGGCCACTGTCAGTAGACAGGATACTGGGCTGGATGGACCTTTGTTCTGACCCAGTACGGCCATTCTTATGTTTTTATGGGTTATTAAACTTGTCTGTCTCTTCATAAAAATGTTTGTTTCCACAGTCAGGAAGTAGAAAACTAATTCCAAAGGCAGCCTAAGTAATATGGCTATTATATGTTAAAGCAGCACAGATAAAAGGTTTGACAATTTATGAAAACTCAGTGGTAAAAATAAATTTTGCTTTCTAATTGATACCATGTGCCTGGTAGGATTTTCAAGTGATATTGAAGTTTAATTTGGTATAAACCACCTTTGTTGTGTGTAATTACCATTTCAGTTATTTAACCTGACAGTACTCTAAATTTATCACGGTAGTGACAACACTGATGCAGGACGAATCACAAAAATGTATCCGTGGGTTTAATGATTTAAACTTTTAACCCCAAGAAAACAGAACTTTAAATTTCTTTGACAACCAGATACATTTGGGTATCAAAAGAGAAAAATCTATCCTCATTTGCTTTTAAATTTTATTTTACAAAAAATGTTTTCAACTTCAAATAAGGAATGATTTGAGGTGTAAAGTTTTCTACCTTAATGTATAGGGTCCTGCCAGTTATTTTAAGCAGACTTCACAAAATGAGGCTCAACACTTAAGTGTTAACAGCTGTAAGAAACAGGGATTCTCCCTCCCCAAATACTAGTAACTGAAAATCTCAAAAGTTTTGTTTCCTCTTTCCTTCTTACAATAGTATGAAACAACAAAAGAGCAAACGATTCATTCAATACAGGGTAAATCTGACATGAGCAAACCTAAGCCATTATCCCCTTTTCAAAGGCAGTACTAACACAAGTGATAAAGCAACTCAACTCCCCAGGATACCTCTACCTTTATTGCCATTTCACTAGCTGATACATACACTCCTTAATAAAGTTTACAACTTCAAGCAGAACACACATTAATAAATAAAGAACTTGCAGATTTCTCATTCAAAACTGAATTTCAAGTTCTTGAAGTTTGAAGAAAACAGAAACAAGTATTTAAATGAGATCATTTAATTCCTCCCTCCTTAAAACCTGCACTGTCCTAAAACTCCGTGGTATCTTTAGCTACAAATCCGGTGAAGAAGTAGCCAAGATTTGTGTGCAACATAAGAATAGTGTGCATGACTCAACACTCTGTGTTTTGGGTATTTCTAAAGTGCTTAATACTACTATAGCACCTAAGAGTCTTACACCCATGTGTGGTAAAAATATACTGCAAAATGTGTCTGGGATGAGATGTGGGGATGGGGGAGCCTAGGGGGGGAAAAAAGGACGGGTGGTTGCTAGGGTGAGATTAGAGACACGATATTGAGAAATCAGTGGGCAAAGACAACGTGCGAGAAGGAGAGGATCTGGAGCAGGGGTCTCAAACATGTGGCCCGGGGGCCACATGCGGCCCGCAAAGCCCTTCCCTGCGGCCCGCCAAGCTTCCTGGCGCCCCCCCCCCCCTCCCCGGTCCCCCCATAGCAGTTTGCAGGACGGAGGGGCCAGAAGTGGAGGCTTCTCTGCTGCCTGGCTGGGCCTCGTGTGTTTCTAGCTCTGGACTTCCTATATTGCTCTTGCTTTGTTTGCCAAACAGCTGTTGGTGGTGCTTAGCGCTTTCCAGGAGGGAATGGGGAGCTGCGTGCTCAGAGGAGGAGGTGGGGCAGGGGTGGGACCTCTTGGAAGGGGTGGAGTAGGGGCGGAGCCGGGGCAGCGAGGGCGGGGTGTGTGTCAGTGGTGCGGCCCTCGGACCAGTGCACTAGTCCTCTTGGAAGGGGTGGAGTGGGGGCGGAGCCGGGGCAGCGAGGGTATGTGTGTGTGTCAGTGGTGCGGCCCTCGAGCCAGTGCACTAGTCCTCATGCGGCCCTCATGGTCATTTGAGTTTGAGACCCCCTGATCTGGAGATTGGAGAAGAAAACCAAAGAAGGGCCAGGTTAGAAAGAGAGTGATCCCTGGGGGTGGTGCAATTAACATGTGATAGGGGAGATGGAGACACAAGCAGTCATGCCGCCCGCAGGCAAGTCTAGCCAGAGGCATCTGGAGGGAACAGTCTGAGGAGGGAGGTTGGGGGCAGGCCAGCCCCACGACAAAGAGCCCGGGGTGTGGCAGGCTCGGCGAGAAGAGAAGCAGCTGCACACAGACATCGCGACGCTCTCAGGGGAGTCCGCTCCTGCGAAGGGGAAGCGCTCCGTGGGCAGGCCGCGGAGCCGGGAGAGGGGGGTCTGCGGGAGGGGCTGGCTCCCTAGGGAGGAAAGGGTCCATGAAGAACCGGGCAGAAGGACCGGGAAGCCGCGAGAGCTGCCGGAGGCCATAGGGGCGGTTACCCCCGGCTGCTTCCCCGTCAGAGCCCGGCCGTTCCTCCCAGAGTGGCGGCAACCCTCCCCTCCCGGCCCCCTCGGGGGTCTCTCACCTGGGCGGCTCCCACTGCAGCGCCGGCTCCCCCCGGACAGCGGGGGTTGCGAGGGGAGCGGCCCCACAGCCCTCCGGCCGCCCGGCCTCCTGTCCAGCAAGCGGAGCAGCCAGCCTACCACGCCGATCACGGCGCAGGCGGCCAACAGCTCCCAGCCCGGCCAGCGGCCCTCGCCGGCCCCCCACAGGGAACCCCAGACCGTCCCGGCCCACCGCTCCATCCCCGGCCCTGCTCAGCCCGTCCGCCTCACACCAGATCCCGGACACTCCCTTAACAAACGCCCTTTAGGGACGGTACCTCAGGCAGCCTCCCGGCTTCCGTCTCCTCCTCCCCCCTCCGCCCCCCTTCGCGGGCACCGCTATGGCGCCCGCACTTCTCCGCGTACGCCGGACCCCAGCGGGCCTTACAAGGACCCTACTACCCCCTCCCCACCCGCGCGAGATTAGGTCTGTCTCCTCCACTGCCTGAGAGGGAAAAAACCCATCTTTTCTTTTCCTTCACGAAGCTGTCTTCCCGGAAATCAGCCCCCTCGCCTTCCCGCCTACACTTCCCGAATCCTGCTCCAGTGCTTGATGGGAAAGCAGAGCACACAATAATAAGCTGTTCATGGTACTGCCTGACAGGAATTTAACAACCGCCCAGCCCCGCTGCTGGATGGGAAACAACCGGACGGGGCTCCCGTGGGCCGCCCCTGTCCGCGACGTGGTCGACGTTTCACAGGGAAGGAGCAGAACTGGGCAATTTCTCAAGCGGTCCCCTGTCGAGCAGGCCCAGCTCTTGGCAGTCAGGGGCGTAGGGCCACCCACAGCCTGGAGCTGTATCCCCGACCATCTTGGCTAACAGCCCTGGGTAGACCGATCTCATTTCTGTGTGAACCCCGCTATCCCGGCCTTCCCACGTCCCCTGGACAGAGGGTGACTGGGGGTTGTGGGACCTGCTTCTTCCGGTTTTAAACCGGCTGCCTGTTCATTTCACTGGGTGACCCCTGGTTCGTGTGTTATGTGAAGGGGGTAAATAACACCTCCTTATTCACTTGATCAAATCATGAATGATGCAGAGAACCTCTAGAATAGTCCCCTTTGGTCATCTCTTCTAATCTGAACAGTCCTAGTCTTTTTAATCTCTTGGAAGCTGTTCCGTAGCCCTAATATTTTGTTGCCATTTTCCAATTACATCTTTTGTGAGCTGAGGTATTCAGAACTGCATACAATAGTGAAGATGTGAACATAGTACAGTAGACTTTTGATTATCCAGGATTGGATTAACCAGGATGTCAAATAAAATATGCGCAACTTGCAGGGCCGGCTCTGACTTTGCTGCCACCCCAAGCACACACACAAAAACCCCCACCAGGGTGCAGGGCAGCCAGTGAACCAACACCCCCTCCCCCTGGTGCAGGATGGCTGGTGAATCAATGTCCCACAGCTCATATTTCCTGTGGATGGTGATGATCCAGGATTTTATTAACCAAAATTATTTTTTCCCTATCATCCTGGATAATCGAGAGTCTACTGTATGTATTTATACCTCATCCTTGCCCACGTTCTGCCCCATCACCTCCACCCACCCCTCTCAGCCTCAAAACATAGTTGATTGAGTTGTAGGGGACAAAATAGGGGGTTTTCCTGCCAAATGTGAGTTGATTTGGACAAGTGTAGCCCTGTTTTGTACACTGTGTCAGTAACACTAGCATAGTTGTATTGCACTTTGTTAGTGTTCTAACACTCATAATACTTGCACTATTTTAAGAACTTTGTTAAAATCTTTTGAAAGATTATTTTTTCCAGTTTTATTGTTTTGTCATTCTGAAGATTTGTCACTCACTCAGTTAACAAAATATGGTCCTTGTGAAAGTGGTTTAGTCCAGCCATTGATAATGTTTGGCTAAGGCTACCATGAGTCACTGAAAATTAGCAGCTAGATCCAAAGAACTTGGCAATCAGTAACATAGGTGGTGGAGTAAGGGTGCTGCAACACCACCTGGCTTGAAGCGGTTTCCATTATAAACAGGGTTTACGGTTTGGTTCAATGGCTCTCAGCAACCCCACTATAAAACTTGATCCAGCATCACTGAGTAACACCACAAAAACATTATGCAGATAAACTATTTAACTATTTATAAAGAGTCAAAAGAAATAGCACTAATCTTGACACAGCCATTTAAAAATGAGCAGATGGGTACAGAAGCCCTATATTTCAGCACAATTATTACTTTTATGAAAAGGTATTAATTTATCCAGTTACTACATTTACAGTATATTCAGAATCTAATACCCACCCTTCTGTAGTTCTCCAGGTGCATAGACTATATTTAGAACCAGACAGGTCTTGTTTCAGAAAATACTGCCATGTGTGTCCCCTGGGGCATAGGTACCTTTCTTAAGTAGTCACTGCTCTTTCATTAGTTTTAGAAGCCCTACTCTGTTTCGGTGATTTTTTCCGGGACCAACAATGAACTTGAGCTAGATAAAACAAAATGTAAACAATCTGCCAGAACGAGCTTACTCTCTAACATAGGCACAAGACTGGATACTGTATGAAACCCAGAAAAGGGATTAACACAGCTTCTTGTTTTATTAAGTACAGTGAAACCTCGATATAACGGACTAATTCGGGCGGGGGGGTGTCCGTTAAAACCGAAAGTCCGTTATTTAATAATTTTTTAAAATCATTAAATAACGGACTTTCGGGTGACAACGGACACCCCCCCGCCCGAATTAGTCCGTTATATGGAGCCAGCCGTGAGTCAGCACACCCTACCCCCTCCCCCCGCCCGGCTCCCCGCTGCGGGGAGCCGGGCGGGGGGTTGACAGCTCCCGCCTGGCTTCCAGCTGGGGGGAGCCGAGCGGGATCTGTCAAACCCCCCGCCCGGCTTCCCGCTGCGGGGAGCCGAGCGGAGGCTCTCAAACCCCCCCCCCCGCCCGGCTCCCCGTTGCGGGGAGCCGGGCGGGGGGGTTGACAGCTCCCGCCCGGCTTCCAGCTGGGGGGAGCCGAGCGGGAGCTGTCAAACCCCCCTGCCCGGCTTCCCGCTGCGGGGAGCCGAGCGGAGGCTCTCAAACCCCCCCCCCCCCGCCCGGCTCCCCGTTCCGGGGAGCCGGGCAGGGGGGTTGACAGCTCCCGCCCGGCTCCCCCCAGCGGGAAGCCCGGCGGGAGCTGTCAAACCCCCCCGCCCGGCTTCCCGCTGCGGGGAGCCGAGCGGGGGCTCTCAACCCCCCCCCCCTGCCCGGCTCCCCGTTGCGGGGAGCCGGGCGGGGGGGTTGACAGCTCCCGCCCGGCTCCCCCCAGCGGGAAGCCCGGCGGGAGCTGTCAAACCCCCCGCCCGGCTTCCCGCTGCGGGGAGCCGAGCGGGGGCTCTCAAACGCCCCCCCCCGCCCAGTTCCCCGTTGCGGGGAGCCGGGCGGGGGGGGGGGGGGTTGACAGCTCCCGCAGGGGTCCCCGCTGCGGGGAGCCGGGCGGGAGCGGTCAACCCAGCCGGCTCCCTGGGGCGGGAGCCGGCAGCCCCCAAAACGGATTTCGGATGCATCGGAAATTTTGTCCGTTGCATCCAAAGTCCGTTAAATCGGGGTCCGTAAAATTGAGGGTTTACTGTATCACAAAAGCAGCAAGGCTGTAAGAGGTTGGAGTGGGCTGTGGACAATGTATTGGTAATGGTGGACTCCTAGGGACATGGGATTATTTTTGGCCTAAGTCTCAGAGTTTACTTGACCTGCTAGTCGGTGGAATCCACTTTGCAGGTAAAGGGCTGACTCCCTGGAGTCAGTGGTGTCTGGCTCTGAGTTTATAGTTCTATAATTGTTTTTAAGTTTGCTCTTCTTGGATAGAGAGTAAATTTGTGTTTTTCAGCTATCCTTTGGCTAAAATAAAAAACAGGGTTACTTACCTGTAACTGTTGTTCTTCGAGATGTGTTGCTCACATCCATTCCACTATAGGTCAGGCACGCGCTGCGGGCCTGGTTGCCGGGTAGATTTTTCCCCTAGCTGCAGACTGGGCGAGCAGGGAGCCCCCTGGAGTGGCGCCACTGAGGCACTCTATAAGTACCCCTGCGACACAGTCTGGCCCTCAGTTCCTTCTTTGCCAGCTAACCCGACAGTGGGGAAGGAGGGCGGGTCTGGAATGGATGTGAGCAACACATCTCGAAGAACAACAGTTACAGGTAAGTAACCCTGTTTTCTTCTTCGAGTGATTGCTCACATGCATTCCACTATAGGTGACTACAAGCAATACCTAGGAGGTGGGGTCGGGTGGACCCATTGCTGATCGTAAGACCGCTGACCCAAACGCCGCATCGTCCCTGGTTTGCTGGACTATGGCGTAGTGGGCGGCGAAGGTGTGGACGGAGGACCAGGTAGCCGCCCTGCAAACGTCCGTGATAGGGACTCCTTCCCGGAAGGCCGCAGAGGACGCCTGCGCTCTCGTGGAATGTGCTGTTACTTTCTCAAGCGGTTTGCCCGCGAGTTCATAACAGGTGTGAATGCACAAGGTGATCCAGGAGGAGAGCCTTTGGGCGGAAACTGGTTGGCCCTTCATTCTCTCTGCAACGGCCACGAAGAGTTGCGTTGTTTTCCTGAATTGCTTTGTTCTGTCTAAATAAAAAGCAAGAGCCCTCCTAACGTCCAACGTGTGCAATTGTTGTTCCCTTCCAGAGGTGTGTGGCCTAGGATAAAAGACTGGGAGACAAATGTCTTGGTTCACATGGAAGGGGGAGACCACCTTAGGCAGGAAGGCCGGGTGGGGACGTAGCTGCACCTTGTCATTGTGGAAAATAGTGTATGGCGGCTCGGAGGTCAGTGCACGGATCTCCGACACTCTACGAGCCGAGGTGATGGCTACTAGGAATGCCACCTTCCAGGAAAGGTGGAGTAAGGAACGCGTGGCGAGGGGCTCGAACGGGGGCATCATAAGGCGTGAGAGCACCAGGTTGAGGTCCCAGGGTGGAACGGGACACTTGACGTTCGGGTACATTTTATCCAGGCCCCTGAGGAAACGGTATACCACAGGATCTGAAAAGACTGAGTGGTTCCCCTGGCCCGGATGAAAAGCTGATATGGCAGCGAGGTGGACGCGTATAGTAGAAGTAGAAAGGCCCTGGTTTCTAAGGCCTAAGAGGTAGTCCAATATGCGCGGGATAGCCGCCTCACTTGGGACTACATCATGTTGTCTGCACCATGCAGAAAAGCGGGTCCACTTGGCTGTATAGGTACTTCTGGTGGATGGTTTTCTACTACCCAGAAGGACATTCTGTACCTCAGTCGAGCATAAGAGCTCGGGACCTCTCAGCCATGGAGTAGCCACGCTGTGAGGTGGAGGGACTGCAAGTCCGGATGCAGGAGGCGACCGTGGTCCTGCGAGATCAGGTCGGGCCACAGCGGGAGGCTGATGGGAGGGGCCCTGGACAGCCGGAGGAGGGACGCATACCAGCATTGCCTGGGCCAGGCCGGGGCTATGAGGATGACCTGTGCCCTGTCCCGTCTGATCTTCAGGATCACCTTGTGGAGAAGCGGGATCGGAGGGAACGCGTAGAGCAGGTGCCCCGTCCAGGGTAGGAGGAAGGCATCTGTCAGGGATCCCCGGGAGCCGCCTCGAAAGGAGCAGAACTGGAGGCACTTCCTGTTCTGCCTGGAGGCGAAGAGGTCGATGTGGGGAAATCCCCACCTCAGGAAGATCGGTCGGATGACATCCGGCCGAAGGGACCACTCGTGGGACATGAATGACCTGCTGAGGTGGTCCGCCAGCGTGTTCTGAATCCCGGGGAGGAAAGAGGCCACCGGGTGAACGTCGTGGGCTATACAAAACTCCCATAGGAGAATCGCCTCTTGACACAGGGGACTGGATCGGGCCCCGCCCTGCTTGTTTATGTAGTATTGGGCAGTGGTGTTGTCTGTCAACACTGCCACACAGTGACCCTGTAGTGTGTCCCGGAACGCTTGGCACACGAGTCTGACGGCCCTCAGCTCCCGGACATTGATATGGAGGCAGAGGTCTGACTCCGACCAGCGGCCTTGTGTCCTGAGATCCCCTAGGTGAGCTCCCCAACCCATCGACGAGGCGTCCGTCACTAGGGACATGGACGGGCTGGGGGGGAGGAAGGGGACCCCTCGGCACGCATTGCTCTGGTCTTCCCACCAAGTCAGAGCGGATAGGGTGGCGATGGGGATAGAAAGGAGGGTGTCCAAACTGTCCCTTCTTGGCCGGTAGGCCACTGCGAGCCACGATTGCAGTGGGCGTAGTCGCAGTCTGGCGTGCTGTATCACGTAGGTGCACGACGCCATGTGGCCTAACAGGCTGAGGAAGACTCTGGCCGTGGTCATTGGACAGCTGCGAAGTTGTCTGATGGCCGACTGGATGGCGAGAAACCGGGGCTGGGGCAGAGATGCCCTTGCCACCCTGGAGTCTAGTAGGGCCCCAATGAACTCTATGCTCTGGGTGGGCTCCAGGGTGGACTTCTCCTCGTTGAGGAGGATTCCCAGGCGGTCGAAGGTGTTGATGACCAGACGCACGTGTTCTGACACTTGGACCCTGGAGGTGCCCCGGATCAGCCAGTCGTCTAGGTACGGATATACCTGTACCCCGCGGCGCCGCAGGAACGCCGCCACTACTGCCATGCACTTCGCGAATACCCTGGGCGCGGTGGACAGGCCGAAGGGCAGGACTGCGAATTGATAATGTTCTTCCGCTATTAGAAAGCGGAGGTAGCGCCTGTGAGAAGGTTTGATGCTCACGTGGAAGTAGGCATCCTTCATGTCGAGGGCAGCGAACCAATCTCCCGGATCCAGAGAGGGAATAATAGTGCCCAAGGTGACCATGCGGAACTTGAACTTGATCATGTAGGTGTTGAGTTCGCGCAGGTCCAGGATGGGCCGGAGGCCCCCTTTCGCCTTGGGGATTAGGAAGTAGCGGGAGTAGAACCCCTTTCCCCTGAACTCCTGTGGTACAGGTTCGATGGCTCCCAGTGCGAGGAGCGACCTGACCTCCTGTACAAGCAGTTGCTCGTGAGATGGGTCCCTGAAGAGGGACGAGGGAGGTGGGTGGGTTGGAGGAGTGGAGGAGAGTTGGAGGGAGTATCCCACCTCCACCGTGCGGAGGACCCACTGGTCTGATGTGATGTCCGACCATGCACGGTGGAAGTGAGACAAACGGTCTCCGAAGGGAGGATCCAGGACTGTAGTTATTAAGCTGCCCCCCGGGCGCACCATCAAAAGTTGGACCTAGGCCCCTGGGGAGGCTTAGGTCCCCGCTGTTTCCCGCCCTGCCTAGGCCCCTGACGCTTGCGGAAGGGGCGGTTTCTCCTGCTGGAGGAGTCCTGTGGCTGGCGGGCGGGTGGGAAGAACTTCCGGCGCGGAGGGATGAAGGGGCGCCTTTGCGGCCCCGGGGTGTGCATGCC
This sequence comes from Sternotherus odoratus, assembly GCA_032164245.1. Classification (NCBI taxonomy): domain Eukaryota; kingdom Metazoa; phylum Chordata; order Testudines; family Kinosternidae; genus Sternotherus; species Sternotherus odoratus. The sequence goes on from JAVMKO010000015.1 coordinate 13,359,664, forward strand.
GAGGCCCTTGAGGGTCACCCCTCTGTCATTGAGGGCCTGGAGCCGCGCGTCTGTGTCCTCCGAAAAGAGGGCCTGTCCCTCAAACGGGAGGTCCTGGATTTTGTACTGCATCGCCGGGGCAAGGCTGGATGAGCAGAGCCATGCTGCCCAGCGAAGGGCTATGCCCGAGGCCATTGTCCTGGCCGCTGAGTCTGCTGAGTCCAGGGCCGCTTGCAGGGTGTGCCTGGAGATGTCCCTGCTCTGAGTTAGAAGGGCCCTAAACTCCTGTCTGCTCTCCTGGGGGAGAGCGGTCTCGAATTTGTTGAGGGCCTCCACTGTATCAAAGTGGTGCCTACTCATTAGGGCCTGATGGTTAGCCACCCTGAGTTGGAGGCCCCCGGAGGAGTAAACCTTCCTGCCAAAGTGGTCCAGCCTCTTGGCGTCTTTGGCCTTAGGTACCTGGGCCTCCTGTCCATTGCGCTCTTTATTGTTCACCGACTCCACCACCAGGGAGGAGGGCGTAGGGTGAACATACAAATACTCATAGCCCGTGGCCGGGACAAAGTAGCGCTTCTCTACCCCCCGGGCGGTGGGGGGGATGGAGGCGGGGGTCTTCCAGACCGACGTGGTGTGCGCTTTAATCGTATTAATGAAGGGCACAGCCACACGTGCCGGGGTGCCCTTTGTTAGCATGGTGGTGACAGGGTCATCCACCATCTGGATCTCCTCAAGGGGCAGGTTCATATTTTTCGCAACTGCCTGGAGGAGGTGCTGGTAATTGGAGAGTTCCAGGGCGGGCGGGCTGTTGGAAGAGGTGCCCGCCACCGCCTCTACCCCCACTGGGGAGGCGTAAGGACCTGGCTCTCGGGGGCTGTGTATTGCCGACGGCTGGCTGGCCGAGGATGGCCCCGGTAGGTCCTGCCGAGCAGCCCTCGCACAGACTGGGAACCCTGGCTCAGACTGGGTTTCCCCGGGCTGGTCATGCTCCCATGCCACCCATTCTGGCCAGGCCGGGTTTTGGGTGGCTGGGGCTGGTCCCATTATTGGAGGGGACGCTGAGGCAGAGGAGTGCCATGGAGCCGCTGTAGTGGCCGACTGGAGGGCCTTAGGCGGAGAGTCATGCCGGGTTTGTGTGCCCGCAGACTCTCTACGCCTCCGGCGCCGAGGGCTTCTCGACCGGTGCCGGGAGAAGTGACTGCCCCCTGAAGATCGGCTGCTGCTGGATCCACTTCTACGGGATCCACGGTGCCGCGATGACGACCGGTGCCGGGCTGATCGCCGGTGCCGCGACGAGGTCCGGTGCCGGGGCGAGCGGCGGTGCCGCCTAGATGTGGAGCGCCGATGTCTGCGGTGCCGCGACGACGAACGGTGCCGAGGAGATCGGTGCCGTGTGGAGCGTGACCGGTGCCGCGACGACGAGCGGTGCCGGGAAGATGAGCGGCTCGGCGATCGGCGTCCAGAGCGGCCCCTGTGGCAGCTGACGGACCGGTGCCGGGAGTGCGACCGGTGCCGGGAGTACGACCGGCGTCTGTCCGTGCGGGAGTGCCGGGACTCCGACCGGCGCCAGGACTCAGACCGGCGGCCGGAGCGCGATCTGCGCGACCGGCCATGAGGAGACCCGGAGCGTGTTCTCAACTCATTGCGGCGCCGAGACTGCGACCGGTGCCGGGAGACTGACCGGTACCGGGAGTTTGTTCGGCGCCGCGAGATCGATCGGCGTCCGTGCCCAGCCGGGCTTCGAGCCGCGATCTCCGTCACGGTCATGGGCGGCTTGCCCCTAGACCGGACAGGTTGCTGAGGGGTATCCTCCGCAAGCAACCTCCTCGCAGCAGCGAACGCCTCCGGCGTGGAGGGAAGCTGCTGCGGAATCGGCACCCTGAGTGGCGAGACCACTGGCACCGGACTCGACGGGGCCTCCTGCGGCGCCGGAGTCGTCGGTGCGGGTGCAGGCGGCTGTGCCTCTGGTCGGCTCCCCGGCGGCGACCGTGGGCGCGTGGGCGGCGCCGGAGGCTGCACTCGGTCCGGTGCCGATGCTGGGCGCGGCTCCGAGTCCTTTCTGCGCTTAGCGCTGGGGGAGCGCGACCGGTGCCGAGGCTTTGCTTTGGCCGGCTTGGGTGCGGGGCCCGGTGCCGCACTCGAGTCCGGAGTGAGAGCCGCCTCTAACAGGATCTGCCGCAGGCGGGATTCTCTGTCCTTGCGGGTCCTGGGTTTGAAAGCCCTGCATATTTTGCAGGAGTCTGCCAAGTGCGCTTCCCCGAGGCACTTCAGGCACTTGGAGTGTGGGTCCCCCGCAGGCATGGGCTTCCCACACTCCGCACATGGCTTGAATCCCGGAGCCTTGGATGACATGGCTCCGGTGGCAGGGAAAAACCCCTGCACCTAACTATTTACACTATAGAACTATGTAAACTAACTATACAACTACCTAACAAGAACGATTAGTAAGAACAATAGAAATAACAGCTAGGAGATAAGGAGGACGCTCAAGAGCAGTACTCCTGTTCCGACTACCAGCGCGAGCGGTGAAGAAGGAACTGAGGGCCAGACTGTGTCGCAGGGGTACTTATAGAGTGCCTCAGTGGCGCCACTCCAGGGGGCTCCCTGCTCGCCCAGTCTGCAGCTAGGGGAAAAATCTACCCGGCAACCAGGCCCGCAGCGCGGTGCCTGACCTATAGTGGAATGCATGTGAGCAATCACTCGAAGAAGAACTACCATTTTAAAAGTCTCCACCCACTTATGACAGTAGCAATCCTCTAAGAACCAATCACCGAACCAAAGTTTTTCTGCTGGAGGCAAGGCTGAATTTTAACCCATTTTATGACATTGCTATCTAGCTTGGCCTCACACACATATGAATCTGAAACACAGACAGCTTGCACCAGATGACTCTCTGAGGTGTCAGAGTGCCTTGGAATGAGCATCGTTGGCAGAGTTGTGTAAAGTGAGTCAAAGGAAAAAAAATGGAAAAGAGGGTGAGGTGTGGAGAAAGATTAATTCAATTTAGAATCCCTTTTCTATCAGCTAATTTTAACATACATCAAATTAAAAAAAATTAAGCACTTGGCAGACAAATGTAGAAAATAAGTTTGTTTCCTAGGAAAATGTTTCATCATGAAAGCTGAATTTTTGACTATCAATTATTTTTGAACTACAAATTGTCTACTCTAAACTACATCCACTATTTGGTCCTGTCTGTGTTACAAGATTTTTTTTCTAACATCACTTCTGTAACAGTTTTAAATTAAATGTATGGTTTTGTCTGCAATCTGGACAGATCATGAATTCAAGTGTTCTTTGAGAGCCATTCAAAACTATTTTAGTAAATTTAACTGCTGTTCACTGTAATAGTACACCATTTTTTAAAAAGTGATGTTAGGCTTCATTCACGCTGATCAGCACAGCTGTAAGACCTGAAATCATATTAAAAAATATGATTGTAGGACAGTGTCAGTTAATGATAGGACCTGTATGGACAAGGTATGGACATACCTTGTCCATATCTACCTTGAGAATTTATAGGGATTGTACAGGCATGACTGCAATAAACCAGCCAGTGTACAACTTTAAATGAGAGGCCTTGAAGTAGAAGTTGACAACGTCCCTTTAACTTATACTGTTTAATACTGAAAGCAAGGAACAGTCATTTATTAGTTTCTTTTCATTTCAAATTTCTGTATTTAAATTAAAATCATGATGGCATTTCCCCACTGTTTAGTTTTGTACATTTGACTTCAAATGTCAGCCAAGATCGATGCATCCTACTTATGTTTCATCATTCCTGAAATGTTCAGCACACACACAATAAATTAAATATAATAGAAACATAATTACAGTGAATCTTAAAACATTTAAACTATTGATTGCAAAGTAATATATAATAAAATATTCCTTTAAAATAAACAGATTTTTTAAAAGTTTCTGTATAGCATCTTTAAAATTTTATATATAAAAAAGTTTACTGCAAAAAAAAGTACTAATTTCACTATCAAAGTAAAATCATGAAACCCTTTACCAAAAATAGTTTATTGCACAAAACTTTTAAGGATTTCCTATGCACATCTTAATTTTTTTTAATTACATGCGTTGTAAGGTCATAATCATTAGTTGTACATAGTATAACTCCTCCCTCCCCTGGGGTATCCACTCAGAAACTTTGTGAAATTACAATGTATTTATAAATACAATTGAATTAGACAGCAGATAACTGAAAATCACGTGTAAAACATGACAGCATTTCATTTACAATATTTAGAAGATTTTTCTCCCCATAAGTCTGTGCATCTGTTATAGAGACAAGGCTGCCCCTAAGCGAGAAGGCCCCACATGACTGGACTGATACACCTTTTATTGGGAGTTAAATGTCATCATATCCCATCTGGCTAGCATTAATGGTTACTCTGGGCTGTCACTGCTTTCATAATGAAAACACTGCACCCATAAAAAAAGGCTTCTGGTAACTGGGGGTATGACATGCAAGAATTCACACCTCACTCCCAAAATTAAGATAAAACATACATCACCAGTTTGTGCATCTATCAAACCAGTAGTGACTTTGCCATCTTTGAATCAAATTTATATTGACCCAATTAATCACCATCAATGCACCCTGTGGGATAGCTTAATTGCTGTTAAACACTCACAACACTGAATTTCACTCATATGAGAAGGAATATACAATACATGAATGTATATGCCTTAGATAGAATTTCCATTCTGGGCAGTATACTATACTCCTTACACACATGAAACTCCCACAGATTTCAATAGGGGTATTGCCTGAGTGAAGAGTATGGGATCAGACTCTTTTCACAAGAAGAGGAAAGACTGAGTTGGCCACCTAATGTGGTACACAAACATTTCCAAGTAACCTGGAAGACAATGGAATTAAACTTCATGCAAAATACAACACCAGAGACTAACCTGTGGAAGCTTCCTTCCAAGACAGGTTTAAACAGACAACTGGGAAAATTTCTTCAAACAAAAGCAATACGTGGTTTTGAAAAATAATGCTGCAGCCTTTACCACCTTATCACTTAGTACATTTTTCACAATACAGCAACATTTATTTCTCTTTCATCATTAAAACTTGGCTGGGGAAGTAGCAATTACTAGGAAACATAGAAATTACATTCCATTATAGTGCAAAACCACAGCAAAAATAGATCCCTTTGAGATTATTCCTGTAGTTTCTAAAAGCACACCAATGTTCATGAGGCACCGATTTTCTTCTTAATTTGTCAGTGCTCTTATACATGCAGGAGGGACCAGGATTTTTATTTCCACTCCTAGTTTTACTGGCCTGAGAAACAAGAGATCTGGGACAGCTGTGGAGACAGTATGCTGAGCCCCAGAGTGGGAGAACTTAAAAAAAAATAAATCCACACACACAATCACTACCTCTCTGAGTTAAGGAATAAGGTTGAAGGGCTCTAAAGTGAAGGCCTGGACCTGTAATGTGCTGAACATCTTCTAGGATATGCTGACTTCCCTCAACTCCTGCTGACTTCACTACAAGTAGGACGTCCTCAGCACTTCACAGGATTTAGCACCCTCAAGTGTCATCCACCCCTTTTAGGTCCAGAGGATGGGTTTTGTTTTTGTTTTGCAAATGGGTGGTGAATATAAATTAAAGGAACAAGAAGTGGGATATCTTAAGGGTCTAAAAAGGGATACTGAGTACCCTCAGAGACAGGTGGGTAGAGTAAAGAAGAAATCAATTTTCATAACACAAATATACAAAGCCCTCCCTTGGTTACAGTGAATTGGAGCAATTGGCCAGTGCGGTCGGTCCTGGAAGAGACATTTTTGTCACTTCCGCCCCGGGCCCTACACCTCCATAGGGATGGCCCTGCAATGTATCTCACAACTTAACATAATTATCTCTCTTCTTAACAGGAAAACTATACACTTAAGGCTACTTTGCTGTATTAATATACACTGCTGTATTTTAAAGCAGTCATAAGAAAGATGCAGCACTGAAAAAGGGTGCATTATGATAACTAGTACAATACAAGTCTCAGATAAATGCTTTGGCTGTACAAATGTTACCAAACTTACAAATTAAAACACAATGGATTCTTAACCTATTGATAATGCATTTTGTCACACAGAACAGTAATATTAACCCTGCACAAATGGTATTTTACTTAAAAACCTGAACATTTGATACATTTTTTGCAACGAATATATTAGTCATGTAGTTTTAACTTGATTAACAATACAGTATTTTTATTTTTTCTTCTTAGAGCACAATATACAGGCAGCTTAAAGGACATTAACAGCAGCAAAATTACTCAGTACCATTTACTCTGTAAAATAAGACTGAAGTAGTATATAAACATTAGGACATCTGGGTGAGTCAGTAAAGCTTTTGGCTTTTTTTAAAACAGTTCAGTAATCCTACATGATTGACAACTAATGCCATTCCTTCCCTCTCAAACCTGAAATCCTTGACTTTTAACTTTAATATCAGTCCTTCATATTTTATTTTAGCAAAAAAATAAGATATAATCCAATACTGGAATTTCACAGTCAGTCGATTTAGACACTGTTGTAGTACAAACTGTTCAGCAGGATTAGAGCTTGAGTACAAGAGGTCTAGAGAACTAAATTATTAGATAAAAGATAGGTTGTTTTTTTTAATAATATATTGCAAAAAAGCAGCCCTCTCAAAGGAAAGAGATAACTGCCTTTCTAGAAAAGATGGATTTTGACCATCTACAGAACAGAGATAACTATGATAATGTGTCTCAGTATATGCAAAACCTAAATACCAAACAATCACTATCTCACGAGAACCTCATCAGTTTTTTCAGTAATTCAATCTACTTGTATCGAGTGGTCAAAAAATCCAAACTACAGAGCATGTAACTGTCCCTATTTTCTATATCTTTCAGGAAAAACAAAAAAGTTCAGTATGTATGTGAGCATCCACTGATTTCTCTAGATGTAAGTTTGTCATGTAGCAAAGTGTGATTTATACTGTAGCGTAGGCAAAACAAAGCATCTGTGTTACTTCTAGGAATGAGGAGGAAGGGATGACCTATCTCTGCACTGTCAACAAGACAGGAATGTGATCAAAGGAGAAATGAATCTAAGGCAGTTGCTTCAGTCATATTGCATTAGATTGAGCAGGGTGCCTCTGCAATGTAGGCTGCAGTAGTGCCAATGCTCCCATTCATAAACAAAGTGCACCTAACTTGGGAGCAGGATGACAATAGGAAAACAAAGTTAAAGCTAGTGAAAATAAAAATAATTTTATAGGCATATCATTTTGTCTTTAAAAAGATACAAATAAAATAGTTACATTTCTAAAATCTCTGGTTTTTTGGACTAGTTTCCTTAAGGACTATGTTTTCCAACAGCAAACTTAAATGTCATACATTACAATGACAGTAACAAAAACACTTACGTCAAACTTAATTTACTGTATAAGCATATTAAAACAGACATTCCAGGTCAGATGATTTTTATTTCTATACATACCCTGTACCGGGGATGTCTACTGCAGAAATTAACTAAAAAGGTGCAAAAAAAAGCATTGTGCAGTGAAACAAAGCTCCCCACTGGCCTGAGAATGCAAGAGGGAAATCAGGCACTCCAGAAAAAGTTCTGGGCAAATATTGCCAAAGAAAATTACTGGTCTGCACTGACCAACTTTTATAGTTGATTTCTTTTAATATAGGGCAATGGTGCTTGTCATAACTAGAGACAGGTTTGAACCAAAATTGAAATCCAGACACTTACAGCCTGAATTCAAAAGGGCTGAATTCAGATTCCCAAGCCTGACCCAGTGCCTATGCTTGGAACTGGAAAAAGATGTACTTTTCCAGATATGATTTTCCCAAGATGGTGGAAAATTTGAGATAATCTGATGTTGCAAGATTACAGTGATCCCTTAACTAAATTAAACAAATCCAGATCCAGAATCCAACACTGTCTTCTTGGCCTATCTCTAATAATAATTCAGATTTTTTTAATCCTCTCTCTGAATTTCTGCCTACACTCATAAGCGGGCCTAATTATCATCGGTCCCAAACATGGATTTCACTATTTTAGTGAGGTGAGGGATGGTTTCATAGGAAACCTTAATACGGTATGGTCTGCAATTAATGTTTTGCTGATTCCTTGAAACCATTCATTTGCTCTGCTTTTGCCTTTAACAAAGAAATTCACTTAAACAAATAAATAATGATAAAGGTTCTTGTACACACTTAAAGCAGTTGTGATGAAAAACAACAGTTATTGTTTCAACGCTACTTTGTCACCAGCATTGTGATTCTGTTCTTTTATGTCCACAGCAGGAATTTCCTGCTCACCTGATGCTGTTGCAGGACAGGTAGAAGTAAGGTCCATTAACTGCCCTTCGATCTGAGTCCATGAAGACATTGATTCATGCACAGTTATGGTGTGTTCCTCCATCTGACGCTGAAGGCTGTCCATTTCTTGCCTTTTGAAAATGGTGGGAGAGAAAGTGGAAATAATATCAGTTGAAAATTAATTAGTGTCACACACAAAAAAAGGCATGATTAAACATTGACTCATTCATTTCAATCATTTTTGAGGTTGGATATCTACCCAAAATTACCTGAAGCATAATGGAAACAATGCATAGACAGACAGACAGACAGACAGAAGCCAGTCTACACTGAAAACTTACACTGGCATAGCTAATGTCTCAAGGATTTTTGTGGATTTTTCACATCCCTGCGAGACATGAAGTTAAGCCAACCTCATCCCTAGTGTAGACAACATTAGGTCAATAGAAGAATATCCCCATCAACCTAGCTATTGCCTCTCAAGGAGGTGAATTAACCACAGTGATGGGAGAACACCCCTTCTGTTGCTGTAGTGACACTGAAGCACTACAGAAGTGCACCTGCAGTGTTTTAAATGTAGACATGGTCTAAGTCTCCAAGAAACTCATGACTCTTAGTCCCTCATCTGGGAGCAACATGGGGAGGATACACTTAGTCCAAAGGGAGAGGCCAACATTGCAGTGTGCTCTTTTCCATACATCCCCTGGTCAGGCATGAAGCAGGACTGTAGCCTCAATGGAGGCATTTCATGCTCCCAAGCAGCTGGTGACAGCAACTTGGCTATACATTATACTAACATACCAATATGCCGGACAGCAAATAATGCTATGAAGTGGAAGGAGAAGGGGCAGAAAGCAATATAGAATAAGGAACAGACAAAACCTTAGCACACTCAATCAACCTGTCATCCCAAAATCTGCTTTTGATTGGTAGCTCTCTTAGCAATACAGCTCACTTGGCGTTTTGTAGGATGAGATGAAAACTGCTACAAAAATGAAAATGTTTAATGAACATTCTATAGCAGACGGGAATCCACACAGCACATCAAAAAGAAAACGAACTCAAGGGTCACCTTCCAGATGCAGACTAGAGGCAGACTTTAAAAAAATATTTAAAAATATTAAATAACGTGGTTAAAAAAAGTGTGTCATACTTTAGTTGGCGGAGGCAGCTGTTCAGGTTTTTTAAAGGCTCCTTGCTCACAGCTGTTGGTGGTTTCAATAGCTCTTCCAGCAGTGCAGCAGGGACTGGACAGTCAGGAATCTTCACTGGAGTCACAGGATTTGAAGAATTAGTCTCTCCTTTCAGTTCCTTCTTCTGTTTAAAGGAAAAACAAAAACCCAAACAGAAACGGAATAAAACACGTTCCTCAATGGCACTCTTACCACATAGAAACAGTGTTAAATCCTGCTCCATATCTACATACTTGCATAATGGTCAGAGTTCAGAGGATAAGAGAAGGTTACTCAAAGAATAGTCTCAACTACATAACAGACTGAATCATTCTAGTTGGTCAGTTATACTTGTAAGTAAACAAATATATTCTAGACAGGTAGATGAGGTAGAGTCAAAGGTTCTTCAGTTCTATATACTGGATAAGAGGGACAGTCTCTAGTCAAGATCTAATACTACTATTAAGAGACAGATGAATAGGCAACTGAGATTGAATTCCATACTATTAATTGCCCTGGTCCTCTGCGGTAAGTTTAACTATACAGGGGAGGAGGGAGGGTGAGTTACTCAAGAGGCCAGTTCAGACAAAATACTGGCATGGGTCAAGGAAATCCTTTTGGACATTTTGGGCTACGTGGAAGGGCACTGATTCTCAAACTGTAAATCAGTGGATCACCAGTCATCTGCAGAACCCTTCCTGCTGTTCTCAAGGTGAAATATTTTGATAATCAAATACTGGGAGACTGGAAGGGGAGTCGGTTCATTAAAGATTCTCTTACCAAGTAGTCAGCAGAAGAAAAAAAGAGAATCACTGCTACAGTACCTTTCTTTATAAGTACTAAATATGAGAACTAGTGAAGAAGCCATTAACTGTTTAAAATATGAGCAAAAGCGACCAGAAAGGACTTGGACAGATGGCATAAGTATGTACCATTTTAAGGGCTTATCTAAAGGAGTGAAGATTTGCCCACTGTTTATTATTTTTCTTTCTCCTTTTTTGGTTTGTTGCATTGAATCAACACATGAATGCAACATGATGCTTCAATACACAGAAAGATATTCTGCTGAAAGAGAAGTGAACTCCCTGTTTACAAATCAGCAAATCCCCCAGGAATTACTGTTCAAAAAATAAGAAAACCACTGATCCCCACGTGTAATTCTAACAATATAGTTGTGTCAGGTTCTCATGAAGTTATGCTACAGAAAACTTTGTTTCCATGTCACATTCCAATTATTTTAAAATAAAATATTTTTCCTACTTAAATACCTTCTTCATCTTGCCATGCTTCAACTCAATCTTCAGCTGCTGGTTCTGCTGCAGCAGTGTCTTCATGCTGTTCTTCAATTCAGTCACTTTAGCCTGAAGCATGAACTTGTCCTTCTGAGTCATTGACAGATCTTCCCGCACCATCTCCAACTCAGTCTTGATATTCTAAAGAATGAAAAATTAACCATTAAAGAAGCTTAAAAACAGTATGAGGGAAACAGTCTAAAGTGAGAAATTCCAGCTTATTAGTATAGTGTTCATTTTAACTGCTAAAAACCATTAAATTGTAAGCTGAATGACTCTAGAAGTTTTATATATTCTGCTAGTTTAAATATTTCAACTACTTGCTAAATTCTGAAGTCAGATGCCAGTGTAGGATATGCCACAAACATTTAATTCAGTGTATTACCTCTTGAAAGAGTGTTATAGGACAACCTATTTAAACAGCATATTCTTGCTCCTCCTTGCAATGATAGATACTGGCATTATTTAAACTATTATCTACAAGTCCTACAGTACCTATTCTGATCAAGTCATCTGTGCAAGGTTTCTTGCAGGGGCACTATCATGTGAAGTTTAGATTTAGATTTTGTAAAAAGTAAGTTTTGATGAGCCCCAACAGAAATGTTTCCATCATTTCTTTCATTTCAATAGTAATTACCGCCCCTCCATCACACTCCATTGCTATTATTTGCCAACTGCACAGTAGCATTGTGTTCAAGCAGAAGAACCAGAAAGTGAAGCCAATTAGAAACACAACTAGCCTATGTTGATTGACCAAGCTTGTTTCAGTAGAAAAAGCAAACAATAACAAAATGGAAACTGATAAAATTCAAAAAGTCTCTGAGTTTTAATCATCTACAGTTTTATATGTAACACTGGTACAGTACTTTGCTTTTTAACCTAACAGTAGCTCTTTAAATATTATCCTACTAAGTATCTCCTCTCCCATTGTAGATTTACTCTTCAATGAAAAGACTTGTCTATCAGAATCATACAGGCTCCACATCAAGTACCTGTAATACTTGCTGTATTCCTTCTAACTCCTTTTGACTGCGTTGCTCAGTCATGTCCAACTGCTGCTTCAGCAATTGGATTTCTCTCTCTTTCTGCTCCACCTCCCATTTGAGGTCTTCAACCTACAGAGAAAAAAAAAAGTACTTTAAAATTCATTACAGGAGCAATCAATCAAATTTGATGAGTATTTTAATAGTTACTTATTTGTTGCAAACATCTCCCACTTTTTAGACTGCTGATTAAAACAAAATAATACAAAAAATTTTGAGTGAGGTGTGAATTTAACCTTCTGAATAAGACATATTTAGTATGGGAGTAAGGAATTTTACCTCTTGGTTTTCTACAGGCTGTTTGCTAAGTTGTTCATCCAGCTGTTTCTGTAGAAGCTGGAGTTGAGACCGGGCTTCTGCCAACTCTTGCTGGAACTGTGATACTTCTTGAGAATGTTTCCCATCTGCAATCCTAGAATGGAAGTGGCAGAAAACCTAAAATTGCCATTGTCTGTATTTTTATCTCTTTATAATAGAACAGCTATGATAATAAGATGAGATATTTAACAGTAAGTGTTACAGATTATCAGCTTGGAGACACAAAATAGTCTAATGTTTAATAAAATTAGCAGCACAGTCTGGTGAACTATTTCTTTGACAGACTTTGTCTATATGCTCGCCTTTGGATTTTAGCCAAAAGACAGAATTTCTAGCAAGAGAGATATATTGATATATATCTACGTATTTCTTGACAAATGTCTTGATGGCTGATAATATTTCATATGACGGGAAAGCTGTTAGTAGGATATTTTAAAAGAAGCAGTTCCCATATTGATCCATTCTGGCATTGAGGTCCGTGTTATCTGCAGGACTGAGGCTATGAGATGACATAATTTTATGATGGAGGGAGGAATAAGGCCTGGTCTACCCAAAGTTTTTGTACTGGTATACCTATTTCAGATGGGGTGTGATTCCTTACCAAAATAGTTATACGGGTACAACTCTTAATGTAGTCGCAGTTATATCTGTATAAAAGTGCTTATAACTGGCATAGCTTATTCCCCTTCTCATATTGGAATAAAACTATTCCATCCACAGTGAATGGACCTATACTACTATACTTAAAGAAGTACAACGTGTGATTAGACAAAGTCTTAAGGAAGTTATTTGATATTTTTTGAAAAAGCATCATTCCGAAGAGCTCAAAATCCTGTTAGCAGCTTCACTGAGGTCTTCTACTTCAAATTTTCCATCCTGCATTCTAAGGTTGTTCCACTGAAGACACTGGAACATGATAGAATAACCAGTACATTCAGCAGCAAGCAGACAGTTCAAATTCCCACATAACAAAACAAAATTAGTATATACCATAAAAGTGGATAGTCAGCTGAAGCTTCATTTTCTTATCAAGGTCATCCTGCAAGTAAGGTCACAAGGATATGGAAAAGGGAAGTACAACAGAGTCAAGATACTGAGGAGAGTGTTAGCCTCATCTAGTGTATGAAGCAGGGCCCCTCTGCACCAAAACTGTAAGAAGTGCAGGTGAGATGGTCTGAAGAAGGTGTATCCCATATATAGTAAAAGAATCAGGAGACAGAAAATAGAAGCATATTTGCAAGCAGTGCACACTTGTTGCAAGTGATAAGACTCCGTCAGGACTAATTCTACACAGGCCAGAGGGCCAAAGCCAAAAATTCAAGTACATAAGCAGTTCTTAGATTTCTTAACAGATTGCAACCATTTTATTCACCTTGTTCTAAGAAGTGTTATTATACGTTATTGTGTACTTACTGTAGTTTGTCTGCTTCAGCCTGAAGGGTTTGGACAAGCAATTCTTTGGCTTGTAGCTCTTTCTTAATTTCACTCAGCTCAAGAACAGCGGCTCTATAATGACGACGGTTATGTGCTGCATCTACTTTGGCTGCCGCAACCTAGAGATGCAAAATAGACACCTTTTCTTCATCTGACCAGTATTATAGGATTATAAAAAGGTAGAGATGATACATGTGTGAGATAGAGACACATAAAACAGAATTTACTACTTATTCAATATTTTGTACATAAATTACCTATGAAGTAATAAAGCAAAATCTGAGCCTTTACCTGCTCTTTAAGGTTATTAACTTTTGACTTTTCTCTTTCTAAGGCAGTCTGCAAGGCTTGAATAAGTTGTTTCATTTGCTGATCTTCCTCCTCTTTACGCTTCAAAACTGCTTGAACCTATGGTATCACAAAACCAGAGGATCAATGATACAAGACAGGAACTGTGCATAACATGCAGAAGATTTGGGGTACCAGGGTGGGGGAAGAAGGAAGAAAAGGCAGTATTACCTATTCTGACCAGTGAGGTATTGTTCATTTGCATGCAGTTTTGTATAAGACATGAAGTGTCAACAGTTCTTTAAAAAAATGAAGGTTTAGGATTTATAAAAGGCTGGCTTTGAATAAAATATTATCCCTGTTTTTAGGTATAATTTTAATCATTCATTCACACACCCTGGGTCAACTTCCTCTCCACACCCGTACCTTGAACTGTAGAAACATGCCTTATCTAGTGAGGGGATCAGTGACACTGCTTGCACAACTTGCATGGCCTTGAGAGTCTAATGATGCTTTTAAATGGACTCCCTCGGATGGAAGAACTGTTGTCATGACAGAATCAGAAGGGCACTCGGGAATGAGGAAAACATGGGAATTTCAAAAGTTCCAACAGAGATGGAGGAAGAGTATCTTCTTCGCTTCCTCTGCCCCAACTCCCCATTGGAGGTGGTGAAGAATTACAAATGCAGAGTTACTTAACTTTTAGAATTCAATATAGTAGGGTGCACACCGGACCGCTTTTCAGAAACATAAAATGCCACAAAATCTTCCAAAGGAAGTAACATGACATTTATTACGCATGTGGATCTTTTCTGCACATTTTCAAGATCCCATGGCACCTATGAAAAAGTAAGATTTTGCTTGAGAACCCTTGGCAAAATTTCCCCTTCCATTACTGCTATTCAGTCTCACTGCATACTGCCATCTCACCCCTGAAATGGCTATATTTCAGTGATGGTGAATGTAGATTGGAGATGGGGCAAGATGCTATATGGACAGAAATATTAAAATTAGTAAGAGCATCAAACAATGATATCAGATCTTTATGTGGTACAAGATATGTGGTACATGTTACCAAGAGCTGTATTTAATTTGTCACTTTCGCAAATTTTTGTTAATATTTTCATTGATAAAGAGTTCATAATTTAACTCAGTGGGAATCTTTTTTAATGACGTCTCCAATACCTATTTTTTTATTCTAATGTAAGCTCCATGAGACCTGTACCTGGAGAAAGCACACCATTTCTTTAAACATGTGTTTTGAATGAAAATCTTCAGACATAATCAAGTCCCTGTACCTTTCTGCAATCAGATGAATATGAATTCATCTAAAAATGTCACATCAAAAGGTCAAATGCTTGAAATACCTGGAGATTCAGCTGTACCAGGTCTGCCTCTCTCTTTGCTAATGCTGTTTCTAGGATGTTGTTGTGCTCCCGCAAAGCAGCGTTAGACTGACCAAGACCAGTGAGCTTCCCTCGTTCATGTTCCAGTTCAAGGGCCAATTTCTTGTTTATTTCTTCTAAACGTTTTATCTTCCTCCTGAAACCTCTAGATTCCTGAAGCTGCAAACCAAAAAAAATAAATCCCAATATTATTGTCATAAGAAGTTGCGAGATGGACTCATCAAACATGATGATTGCTTTGTGCATATGATGTTAGAAAAATTCTCCAACTTTCACAGTGGATGCTTCTAAAAATTTAGTTCAACCAGATTCTTATTCTGATTTTCTTTGGGAGATTAAAATGTTGTCTAGAAGAGAGGGCCTAAGTACTGTCCATAGAAGGAAAGAATGGATGAGCTACTGATGGTAGAGCGGTTAATCCTGCATATTTCTAGTGCCACCTTAGAGTTTCAACAGTGAATTAATGAGAGTCCTGGGTACTCAGTATCTCTTGACTGGGCTCAGTTGGTCTCTTCCATGTAGGAGCTTCTTTACATTTACCCCTACTCTTAATTTCCTGTATTATATGTAGGGCTCCATGTTTGTCATGGAGGTCGTGTTTCCGTAACCTCGGTGACTTCTGCAGTGCCAGTGTGGCTGACCCTAGGGCTGCCCAAGCAGCTGGCTCCAGGTTTAGCTGCTCAGGTGGCCCAAGGGACAGCCACACCAGCCACAGCTGGGGTGGCCCTGCAGTCAGTTGCACTGACCACAGCTGGAGCGACCCTAGGGCCAGCTGCACCAGCCACTGCTCAGGTGGTCCCCCAGGCAACTGGCCCTAGGAATGTCTGAGCAATGGCTGGTGCGGCGGGCACCATGGACTGCCTGAGCAGCAGCCTCTGGGGAATTCAGAGCAGCTGCTGCTCGGCGGCCCCGGCAGCTGGTGCAGCTGGCCCCGACTCCCATCAGCAGCTCCTCACTGGGGGCTTCCCCAGCAATGGCCACTGGGGTGCCCACCACCCCAGAAGTAACCTTTCCCCCATCACCCAACATTTAATTAGGGGTATTTAAAATATAAGTCAAGGACAGATCATGGACCGTGAATTTTTGTTTATTGCCCACGATCTGTCCATGACTTTTACTAAAAATACCCGTGACTAAATCGTAGCATTAATGATAAGGGCCCAATAAAACCATGAGGAGTTGGCAGCTTGCAGCAAAATTAGCTGTAGCGGACACCATCTTCCCTTTGTAAGATTATAACATACTTTGATTTTATTTGAACAGTTCAGTCCCAAAGCCTCTTTTGCCCCCTGGGTTATACACTGAACCACCCGGTCTGCAAGGAAATCTCAGGCAATTACCTCATCCTCAAGTTCTATCACTTTTTCCCTGTATTCCTCAAGCTCCTGGCTGGTGAGTGAAATTACTTCTTGCAGCTCCTTCTCCAACATCATCTTACTGTGGCTAACAGCCTGCAGCTCTGTCTCCAGAGCTTGAATCCTTTCCTAAAGACAGACACCAGAAGTCTAGTTAGTAAAACATTTGTTTTGCAAAAGAAATTGTTCTTTTTAAACAAGTCTATTCTTCCAAAAGAGATAAGTACTTATTATGTTTAATGGAAAATATCTTGGGTCAGTTAAAAAAAACTTACTACATTTAACATATTTTGCTATAATGGAAATTACTCTTTTAATGAATTTATTTATATTGCATCACAGATGCAGTATAAATTATATAAAAAGTCACATCTCTGCCCTGAGAAGCTTGCATTATTTCACTGACAGATACAATATACATAATAAGAGAACAGAATTCTTCACACAATATCGAAAAAGAGCTTTAGCATTTGAAAGCTATGTGGAAAAAGTTGGATTTAAGGAGAGATTTGAAGGAGGACAGAGTGTTTGGTGCATATAAAGGAGAAACTATTAGTTAAGTAAAAAAGGCTTCATTATATTTCAGTGCAAAAAGACAATACTGAAAACCTGCACTTAAATAACAGGAACAATAACAGGAATTCAGGGCTAAGGCTGACACTACTCCTACTGAAGTGCAGTTATCACTGGGGGTTGGCTGTTTATTTTACTCATATATTCGGAGATTGCCAAAACATTTTCCTCATTTTTAATAAGAAAATTCCCTCACAGTTTGAGACACTGGCCACATGGACTATAGGTCTGGAAATTGGACACTGGCAGTATCTTCACAATATTTAAGTAATATTTTATTGCAGAAGTGGTTTTTTTAAAATAATAAATCAAGGCACACATTAAGTGAATTCCCCCAGTGAATGATACATAGCATATAGAATCTTTACTACAGAGTTAAATGCATGTTAAAGGGTAAGCTTCTAGTTTATTTTAGTTTGAAAGGCACCATAATTATTAAGTCCTGAAAGCAGATTTCACAGCTGGCTACAGGAATGAAGCTTTGTTGTTGCTATAAATTAATACAGATACACAGAAAAACTTGCAGTGTTTTCAGTAAAAGGTAAAACCCTGTAAACTAGAATCCTGCCCAAAAATGTTCTCTGTATGATAAATGAACCTATAAGTAAGGCCATGTCTTTAAGTATTCAGTAGTAATGCAAGATAATACTCTCTCTCTCTCTCTCTAACAAAGTTACAGGACATCATCTTACATGGGAAGCCTGGTTATTTCCTCCATCAGCGATCTGTGCTTTTAATTTGCTCAGCTCCACTTCAGAAGATTCCTTTGCAGTGAGGGCTTCCTGCAGCCGGCGGCTAAGAATGCCAACTGCATTCTCATAGGCTTTGTGTTTTGCCTTCATCTCTTTCTGTGCACTGGTCAGATCTGACCCCAGGCGCTTCATTTTTTGTTTCTGTTCGGTGATGGCCCTACAATGAGAAAGCACAAAGAGAATGCCCTAAAAACTGTATTGAACAATTAAACTTTTAGATTAACAAAACTCTATTGAGAGGTCATAACAGGACACTGATTCCCAAAGAATTTATTCCCAAAGTTACACAAAATCAAATATACTGATACAAGAACAATTAAAGCTTTTGCTTAGCACATAAACCATGTTTTTCGAATATTAAGGGACAATCCCAAGTCGTTTACTCCATAAAATTTGTATATTTATTGCAGAAAGCAACTTTCTGATTTGATAGTCCTTGGCGATGTCACAGTTCTTGTGCATCAGCAACAAGAGAGTACATGACTTGGGCAACATTGCTGTAGTAGACGCATATAAATGAAATGGAAAACTACTCCTGAGTTTAACTTCTAGCATGAGAGCCTCTCTTTGTTTGTCAAACTCACTTTTGTGTAAGGCTGCACTGTACTTTTACAGTGGTGGATCCTACAGTACTGCTCCCCTTCTCCTTCCCAAAATCCATTTACATGTCTTTTCTATCCGATTCTCAGCACCATCTACAGTCACGATAATACTTAATATTTGTGGCATTCAATTTAGTGCTTATGAAAGGTGGTATTGTTAAAAAATAAGATTTATTAATGTTACCATTTAAGTAGCAACTGTTTCGATATATACCAATTGCAAAAAGCCTCTTATGGTGAACAATAGTTTGCTATTGGTACAATTTCATGCCATACACCACAAAGACTGGTAATAAAGAGGAATGGTCAGAGGAGTGCTCTGTGAATCTGAAACTCACAAGTTCGTGTCCTACTAACAACTTCTGTGCCCAGGTTACATTGAGGCACAGAAGTTACATAGTTTATCCAGCTGTAATATGGAAATACAGTTGTCCTACAAAGGTAGGGGAAAAAACTAAACAGTAATTTTTGTACAGCACACTGAAGACAAAAAACACAACAGGAATAGTGAGTGCTACTGTTACTCTGGCTATGACTTACTTTTTGGCTTCCTCTTGCATTTGTTCTACCTGTAGTTTTAATACCTCATTCACCTCAGCAAGAGATGTCATTTGTTCTTTATCAATCTGCAAAGACTTGAGGGGGGGAAGAAAGGTGAGGGAGGAAGAATTGGAAAAAAAGGAGAAATAGGGTAAGTACAAAAGAAATCCTCATTCCAGTTTGCTATATATTCACAGAGTATCAATGTGGTAAAAACTGGTCTACTTATGTATATATTTGGCAACCAGTTTATGGTAAGGTTTAGTAATTTAATGAAACAAAACAACAACAACAACAACAACAACTACTAAGTAATGTAATTTTCAAAACTATTTCCTTTTCTGTATCCAAGGATTGGGGGTGAGAAGGGAAGGATGTTTCCTACCATGTACCAAACAGTCTTCTTCCCCCTCTCTTTTTAATTTTATCTTAATTCAAGAGACCATCCAGACATCTACAGCCTGGGCAGTAGTCCCCTTGGCATATGCTAATACAAGTCCTTAACATGAAGGATTGTTGTTGAGCAAAATAAGATACTTGCACTCCCTCAACTCTGGGAGCTCAGAGGGTTGCCTCCACAGCACTCCTCTACCACACTTGCAGCCTAATTCTCCACTCTATTCCTGGTATAAAATCAGTGCAACTCCACTGACTTCAATATGGGTCTATATAGTACCAGTGTATAGCAATAGATCATCACTGAGATTAATCATCAAAAGTAAGTAACATACAACTGCCTTCAATATCTATTTGGTAACCTTAGTTTAAAAGATTACTGCTACCTGCAACACCTCAATAATTAATAGGATTAGCTGCAGCTCAAATGTGTGTTATCCTTGAAATAACTGCACCAGATTTCCTCCTCACCTGAAGCTGTATCTCCATGTCATCCCGTTCTTTTTGCACTGACTGGAGGTGGCTTTCTAACTCCACCATCTGCTGGCGAACCTGGGATACTTCCTTCTGAAGTCTTGAACGTTCAACATCAATGGATTGCTTTTCACCTTGAAGTTTCAGTAGCTCCCGTTTCAATTCTTTCACTTCCGAGTCCAGCCTTTTCTTTGTCGATTTCAATTCACTAATGAGCTGGTCCTTTGAACTTGCATCTCTTCGATAAGCTTCTACCATTACCTATTGCACATATCAGAATCAGAGAGATATCCACCAGGGCACAAAAAACAATTCTTGGACTAACAGGCAAGCAAATGGTAATGGTCAATGGTGTCATTATAGGGGACATGTCCTGGTACATCTTTAGTTTAAAATTATAATAATATTCTATACAATTCCAAACAAGATTTGGAGTAAAACAAAATTATTTCTTTTAAGTTAAAACTCCACAGGCCAATAGAATTTCATACAGTTGCATTAAATTTAAAGATACTTGAAGAGTTACCCAATTTTTTTTTTTAATAAAAATTAATATTGTTGAAAAAGTCACCTAGAGAAATCTTAACATATTGTAGGCCAAATGAAGTCATGTGGAAAACTTCTCAGACTTTAATGGAACATGATTTGACCTGTGTCTGCTTTTATGTCAATTACAGGGTTTTTTTAAAAAAAAATCAGTGTATAACCTACAGAAATATACCTCACAAAATAAACTGTCACAACATTCCTTCTATTTGCTATAATGGCCTGCAAATTAAATAATACCTTTTTCATTGGGAAGTAAGATGCCATTAACCTATTAGTACCTGCCTTCCCTGCAACACACAATCTTTGCTCATTATCAATACAATTTTGAAATGCCTATGTATACCCACCTTTTGCTGTAGGTACTGCTCCTTTACTTTTTGGGTCTGTTTCTTCAGGCTGGCACTTTCTTGTTGCAGATTTTCTACCTATTAGAGTATAATGCAGACATGTTGCCTTACTTGGATTATAAATTATCCGGAGCAGGAACTGTCTTTTTGTTAAATATATGCATAGTGCTTAGACAAACAAGTGCTTAGATGATCCTGACTGTGGCATCAGACACTAGTGTCATGCAAATAATAAATTGTTTTATATTTAACTAGTTGAGACAGATTCAGAATGATAATATGCCCAATGCATCAAGGATGCAGCATCTCCCATTATCTGGTGTATCCAGATGACACAGATTCATGTTTACATGCTCAAGTTAAAAATCAAAATAAACAACAGGTGCTCCACAATTTATAGAGCTACAAAAACATTTTTATACTGCATGTACTGGCAAGAGGTACTGTGGACTTCTGTTACCAATATGCTAGAATCCACCTCCCTACCGTCAATGTGAAATCATTGCTGGGTCCCATAAGAATGGCCATACTGGGTCAGACCAAAGGTCCATCTAGCCCAGTATCCTGTTCTTCTGAAAATGCCCCATGCCAGGTGCTTCAGAGGGAATGAACAGAACAGGTAATGATCAAGTGATCCATCCCCTGTCATCCATTCCCAGCTTCTGGCAAATGGAAGCTAGGGACACCATCCCTGCCCATCCTGGCTAAAAGCCACTGATGGACCTATCCTCCATTAACTTATCTAGTTCTTTGCTGAACTTTGTTTGAACCCGGTCCCAGTTCAAGCCTCCAGTAGAAACCTAGATGATGTACCTTGCTCTAAAGTTTGGGACGCACTCCACAAACTGTAGGTCCAAACTTGCTTATGAGAACAGAGGTTTTTTTAGTTGATGTTCCATTACGGATTAGTACGCACACAACAGAACATGAGTCAACAGCAAACCTGGTCTGGTAAACTGGTACATAAAAAAAACAACAAGTCTGGGAACCACTGTCAGCATACAGTAATGGACAAAAATGAGATCTGGTATGTTTTAAGTGAGGAAGCCGCTATTAGTTCTTCCAAAAGGAGTGGCCATAGAGAATCTAACCTTATTGTATGCATAAGGAAATTTTCTTTGGCTGAAATTGCCTCATGAACATAGTGAACTAAAAATACTATTTCCAAAAAGTGTACTTTATACAAAGTACAAATTGATATTAGACATGAATCTGTGTCTCTTGGCAAAGAAGCACAGATTATAAAATAATAATTATGATAAATGAGGATCATTCCACTGATAGAAACAGAATAAATGAGCAATATTCACTATTGGGGAACAGTAATAAAACAGCTAGATTAATTTTCATCCTCTAGAGATCTTAAAATTTATGTGCACATGATACGAACACCATTGGTTTGCAATTCTCCAGTCATATATTTGGCTCAATCACAAGCCTGTGTCAACACTTGCATCTGTTATTTGAATTTCTGAAATGATTCTGTTGCATTACCTGGTTTGACTTTATAGCTATTTCTTGTCTCAATTGCGCCAAGATTTCTGATGCCGCCTCAGTACTTTCACCTAAGCATTTTGCTCCTTCGTCAAGTTCTTCTTTGTTCGCTTTTGCTGCCTGCAGAGCTACCTCTAGGACAATCTTCTCATTCTGCAAATATTGGATCATGTCATCCTTGGAAATAATATCACCTTGGAATTCCTCTAACCTGGCCACCAGCTCATCATATTGAGTCTGTAGATCATTCAGGGACTGCTCTTTGGTGTGCAATGTTTCTTGGGTTAAGGTGAGCTGCTTCATGAGCGCTAGGTGCTCCTGCTGTAAAGATTCGAGATGCAGATCTCGCTGATGCAGAGTCAGTTTCAACTGAAGAAAAAAATAGTTTTTAAAAGATTAAAATTCAGCTGAGATGGATTAAAACTACAAAATCCACTTTTATTTAGGAATGTACTTTTTAAAAAAAAATTAAAATAACCTAGTATCTTTGAGGGACTAACAGAAAATAACTAAAGGAAGTTAAAGGCAATCTTATGTTTCATTGATTCTCTCTATTCACAGAGTTGATTATTTTGGGGCCATTCTGTACAACAGAACTGAACATTCTGTGCAACAGCTAGAACATACAGAGCAGACATTGATCAGGCTGACAATCCTAGAAGATTACATATTTTACTCTCTGACCTTTTTAATTTCTATTATAAATGAAGTCTCCAGTGTGCATATAAACATGTTAGCTTCTACTTAAACTACCATTATCTTTAGACATCCGTTTTGGTCATAACATTGAACTCGATCATATACCGGACCCTCATTCCATTCCCCTGCACAACAACATCAAATTAAATCCTTTACGAAACACTGGTGTGAAGTGATGATGCTCTCAGAAAAATGACTGACTATCTAAAACAGGGGTGGGCAAACTATGGCCCGCGGGCCACATCCGGCCCACAGGCTAATTCTGTCCAGCCCACCGAGTTCCCAGCTCGGGAGGCTAGCTTCTTCCCCGTCCTCCCGCTATTGCTCCCCTCTCCCCCGGCCATGTATTAGTCTTTCAGTTTAAGTGCTCCAAAGGGAAACTATCCAGTAGTCAAGTCTACCTGTTCCAGTTCTTGTTCCAATGTTACTGCAGAATCAGCCATTTTCTGCAGTTGTTCTCTCTCCTCCTCGAAGTCCTCCAGCCTTCTTTGTAGGTCCTCTTCCACCATGGTTTTAGCCTCCTGGATCTGCACAAATGCAGCTTCTTGATCCAACATGTCAGCCTGCACAGACAAAGCAGGAAGTATTTACAAAGGAATTAGGTAAATGGTAAAAATAGCAGATGAAATGGATTAAAAAATAAAATTAGAAAAAATACTGGGGAACAAATTAAGAAAACATTATTCTGTTCTTTGTATTACACTCCTGGAGCCCTCAGTAAAGTTATCCACGCAGTATTTGAAGATTAGTGGGCTTCTAGGACATACCCCTTGGAATGACTAGTGTGCACCTTGCACATTCATAAGAGACTGAATTCTGGCTAAGTGATTTTAATTTTTTTAAAAATTATAAAGCTACTACAGAAGAGAAGACCAAATATTTGCAGTTCCCGCTTAAAATTTGGACACAGGTTCCTAAGCCATTTCTGAAAATGAGGATTTAGGAGTGTAAGTTACCTATGTACTTTTGAAAAAAAATTAAATCTTTTCTGCTAGAGGACAGGAAGGATAAACCTGGGATACGAGAGATTTTCACAGAGAGCCATTTAAGGATATTAATTTCATTTAAAGTTTTCCACCCATCGATTTACAATAACAATAATTATTAATCTGAAATTACAATAATTATTCATCTGCAATAGCAAATACGAATCTTTGCCACTAGCCTTTGTTTTTGGGTGATATTCTTGAACTATTAACCAATACTAAAATGAGTAAGGTGTTTTAGATCAGCTACAATATTAACTGGGTTTCCCAAGATTTAGTAATTTCAGAGAATTGCAAGAACGAGGATTCAAGTCTCAGTAGAATTTATCTGCTGCAAATAATTCAGAGCCGCATCCCCCACATACATACTGTTTACAACAGCATGGCCGAAGTGTGGCTCATTAAGTTTTCCAATGTGTCCCATGGCTGGGCTAATCTCAGACATAAAAGTATGGCCTTGGACTCCAGGTCCCAGTCTGTAATGCTCCATTTTACTTTAATCAGAGGGGGTTACATTTAGGCCTGTCAACAGGGTCTCTCTCTGGTAGGTAAGTATGTGACCTACAGAGGTTGAGAGTTTCCTTTTTAACTAGCAAGATTCTTCATGTGGTTTTAAAATTTGGAGGAGTAACACTTGCCTTCTGGGGATGTAAATTTGAAAAGGCTCTTTGATCACGTTAGATATACATCAATTGCACTTACTCATACATTTCTACCAGTGTAAATACCCTCTACCTGAATCTGAAAATACAGTGATCACTAAACTGGAATATAAAACATGAACAACAGAACACAATTCAGACAGGCCACCTACAACCTTACCTCAATATTTTGCAGCTGTGTTGCAATACGTTCCTTTTCTTTGATGGATCTGTGCTGGGTCTCTGTTAGCTGATGGGACAATGACACGTTCTCCAGTTTGAGGTGCTCCAACATACCTGCTTGAGTCATTTGCCCAGCCTGCAGGAAGGAAAAGTCAATATAAGTACTCAAAACATGGGTTGACAACAAAAATGTTCCAGAGAAGGAGACTCAGTCTACCTAGGCCTTAGCTATCACCTAATGGCTTTACAGATCTACCTCCATGAGAAAGCATAAAAAGCTTTTCAGAAAGTGCATTGGTTAAGTTTATGCCTCAGTGATAAACAAGAAGTAACACTGAACCATGACAGGTAAAAGGGACAGAGCTAATCAGGCACCTTACATAAATTCAGAAACAAAACTGGTCCCTCCTTAAAAGTCTGAAAAGAATTTATCCACTGGCTAAAGCTAATATAAGAAAGCAAGCAGTGAGGGTATGGAAAGTTCACACATTTACCTGTATATTGGCCATCTCACTCTGTAGTCTAACACGTGCCTCCTGTGCCACTGCCAATTGCTGCTGGTACCACTGCCGCACATTTTGCAGCAATGCAATCTCTGCTTGAGATGATCTCAGCTTGTTGGTCAGCGTGGTCCGTTCTAACTGCACCTGCTGAAGCTGGCTCTGTAAGGAAGCCATTTGCTGTCGCAGATTGTGTACTAAAAAAGAAGAAAAAAAAAAAACTATGCTATTTCAATGTCCAAGTTTTGATGGTTTTAAGTGTAGCAATGAACCTTAAAAATATGTCATCTTTTTAATGGAAGTGTGCCTATATAACAAAGAACATCCATTCCCAGAAACCAGAAGAAATTCCAGGACCCACAGAATTAGGGTCATTAGCAGAAAACAGTTTTTGAAGTCACTTCTTTGCATGTTCCAAGTTCCTTAGAAGCATAAAGAAGGGCAGAAATAAGTAAAATATTTGGGAGTACACACACGTCTGGGAGATGGAAAAGATACTTGATGCTAACCAAACTATATTTCTCTTTCTGAAAAAAAAAAAAGTTGTTAATGAATTGTCTAAAAACTATTTGACTGCAGACTCTAACTGTGCCTTCCTTTGAATCTAGTCAGTGCCTAGCACATTCTGGGAACTCCTATACTGCAAAACGAAAAATAGTAACAACAAAATATATAATCATGCAAATCTCTAAGAATCTGATATCAATGGGATACAAGTTAATAACTTGTCCCTATTCCCTCCTTTTTAATGCCGAATGTACCCAACTGGAAACCAGTTTCTTCCTTGTCTTAACGTTGAAATATAATCCAGTTAAAACCCTGTAGGCAGCATCATGATACACAACAAAATTAATCACTTTCTTGTTTGCTAGTTATATCAGTAATTGATAGCGCAAATAAGAAGTAAGATTTAATGAAATTACTTGTGGAACAAAAAAAAATATATTAAATTTTCAAGATTCAAGTTTACATGAGCTCACCTATATTATCCTTGCTGAGAACATTTTTTTGCATATCTTCAACTTTTCCCATGAGTCTTTGGTACTGTTCCTCTGCCAGTTGCAGGTCATTATTTGAGGAAGCCAAACTAGCATTCTTGGCTTCCAAGGTGTTCTGCAAGTCAGCCATAGCTCGTTCCAGATCCCAGCAAGATTGCTTTAAGGTAGCCACTTCTGAGCTCAAAGAATCCTGCTTCTCTTGGCTGCTCTGGCTGTGCTCCATCTGAGCCTGAAGCCTCATGTTCAAAGCTGCAATTTGGGCTTGCAGCTCAGTCTTCTCTTTAAGTGCCTGAACAAGTCCAAACAATAAAAAATAATTTTAGGATAAACTAATAAATATGTATAGTGCATTAGCAAGAGAGGTAGAGATATCAATATTCTGTCTAGAAGAGTCAGTTGCTCCAAAAATATTTTACTCTGCTGGATAACACTTCCATGTAAAATATGAAAAAATTGCACTGTACCGTATTTTTCATCCTATAGGATGCTCCGGCCTATAAGACGCCCCCTCGTTTTTCGATAAAAAAGCCGGACCAAAAAAAAAAAAAAAAAAAAAAAAGCACCTCGCTCTCCCGTCCCGCCGCGCGGGCGGGCTGCCGGGAGCGTCCCGGTTCCCCCCTCCCCGCGGCGGGGAGGGGGGAACCGGGACGCTCCTGGCAGCCCGCCCGCGGCGGGGAGGGGGGAACCTCGGCAGCCCGCCCGCGGCGGGGAGGGGGGAACCGGGGCGCACATTCGCCCTATAAGACGCACCAACTTTTTCCCCCCCGTTTTGGGGAAGAAAAAGTGCGTCTTATAGGGCGAAAAATACGGTATTTAATAAATGTCTCAGATATGCAGGAAAAATGTAGACAAAAGTGCTTACAAAATAGACAGCATCCTTAAAAAGAGACTGACACAGGTATTTGGTACTTAAGATAGCTTGCTAGATACTGACAATATCAGTCTTGCTTTAAGTACACATCTTATGCTTGCAAGTGATCATTCCTCTGCTCCGATGTCTCCTACTGTTTGACACTCACTTGTCCTTAACTTCTCTCTCATTCACTTTCCTTTTTTAAAAAAAAAATAGAAGTCTGAAACTTCCACCCACTTTAAGGGCAAATATTCAATATATGTTGAACCCACCACTGGCTCAACATTTACTACTACTTCTTTACACTCCTTTTTCTCTATTCTCTCTTTTGTGGACCATTTCAGTATATGGTTTCATTATTTTTTTACTTCAGATTTTAAAAGCTTTATTTTTTAATAAACAACCTTTTTATCTATCTTATACAACATTTATGAAAACCACCTCTCTGCAAACATAATGTGGAAGCTACTTTAAAATTTAAACTAGTGTATGACTGTAGTTTATTAAATACAGAAATTCAGATTAATTTTCTACCTGACTAGCTTCTAATGACAGTGCTTCAAGCTGTCCTTCAAGTCTCATCTTCTCTTTTAGGACCTGCAACATTTCATCATGAGTTCCTGTGATAGAGCTTTCCATAGACACACTGGAGACAGAAACCACACACATTTAAAGAGTTAGGATTTTTTATAAAATCACCCATTTATAGAGAGGAAAAGCTGAAATTACAAGATATTCAAACTCCGCTAAATAACTAAAAGAGCTTTTTAGCTTTGTGAATGACACCACAAAGAACTAAACAAATTTCACTTGCCATCTAACAGACAAAACACTGGATTGGGAGCTATCTGAATTCCCCCAAACCAGGCATATCATGGAGCTGATGTTTGTTCTCCAGGAAAGAAAATGGGCTGACTTTATTATCCTCAGAAACTAAATATCCCTTTATCAGGAGATTTACAGACATCTCAGGGGGAACATTTCTTGTGATCAAGCATCTTTCACATGTACCTACCACACAAAACTATTTTAACATGAAAATAAATGGATAATTGTCACTGCTAAAAAAAAAAGAAGAAGAGCTATTCAGCATGGAGTATACCCTATTCCTCTTCCCCAGTATAATTCACTCAGCATATCCATAAAGTTCAGAGAAAACGGGCAAGAACTTCTGCTTTCTCTCCTGTCAGGATTAGACATAGATTGTGATTATCTAATGACAACTGATTTTGCTCTAAGAACTTTGAGAGGTTTGCATTTCTTCCAAAGACAAGACAAATAATTGTATTTTCTAAATTTCTACAAGTTGTTTTGGTAACTGCATCTTTAGACAACAATATTATTGTGAGTTTGACTAGTTTTCTGCTTGTTAGTCTAACCTTGATTTCCTGTAAGTGATAGATATTAAGACATAATTATGGTGTCATAGACACAAACCTCTCAGAATCTAACAGTTAAACCCCTTCTAAAGGTCTGAAGAGGATACAAATATCTAGGGCAAGTATCCTGGCATCCTGCAAGTACAGAGGACTGAAAGCATACAAACAAAAAAAAAACCACACACACCACTCTGTACAGATCATTAGTCTATAAACAAATAAAAAAGAAGACATTACTGTTTCTAAGACAGTATCATATGATTTTTTTAAAAAATCAGTGCAGTCCAATGAAATTCTGTGGCACATAATACATAACTAGTCTGAGACTAAAGAGAGCTTTAGATGGAAAGAGGGGGGCTGCTAACAGGGTATTCTCTATGAAGGTCCTATTGTTTTAGAATTTGCTCCCACCAACCTCCACCTCCGGCCAAAATAAGCCAAAAGCTAACTGCCTTCAGGGCATAGAGCAAAGCTCTAGGCACCTGAAAAGAGTAGAGGAAGGAACTTTTAGAGGGGAAGGTAAATTGAGCTCAAGCTGCCTAAAGGCTACGTCTACACTAGAGAACTTAAAGTAGAATAGCTGTACTGCTACAAGGTCTCCCTTGTAGCCGCTCTATGCTGATGACAGAGCTGTCCACACCAGCATTCCTGTTGATGTAACTTATGTCAGTCAGGGGTGTATTGTTTTGGTAACTGTATCTGAATGATTACTATTGTGAAAAACCAAATTTCCTAATCTGGTTATATTTTGCCTTAATTGGCACTCCCACAAATTGTAACACTATTGGTCTCAGCCCAAGTGGTCCTCGGAAAGGTGCAAAATTCTTTCCTCTCCATGAAAAACAAAGAAATCCCTTCAATCAGATACGAAAAACCAAACAGACAGTGATTAGTGCACAGATAGCAAACACACCAGCACAAACTGGAAATGAGCTTTGGAAAGCCATTTCTGATGTACAGGGCTGAGTGGATACTACAAGCAGTGGACACCACACTCAAATTCTACTATATTTTAAGAATCGTGATGACAAAGCATACACACATCTACAGTGCCCTTGTTTTAATCACCTGATCAGGGACAGTTCCTATAAACCAGGGGTCAGCAACCCGCGGCTCCGGAGCCGCATGCGGCTCTTTCATCCCTCCGATGCGGCTCCCTGTGTGTTCTAATTTTAACCGGCCCGCAGACTGTTCTCTATGCGGCCCGCCAGCACTGTCCAACCAGTGCGCGGAGCCGCAGCCGAAAGAGAGGGGCGGGGTCAATAAGAGGCGAGCGGCGGGGGGGGGAGAAGAACGGAGGCGGAGCCGGGGCCGGGGCACGAGGCGAGGCGGAGCCGGCGGAGAAGTGCGAGTCGGGCCGGGGCTGGGGCAGGAGGCGAAGCGCGGCGGAGCCGGCGGATAAGAGCGAGCCGGGGCCGGGGCACGAGGCAAGGCAAGGCAAGCTGGGGGAGGGGGGCAGTGAAAGCACGGCCGGGGGGAGGGGTGGGAGGAAGAAGAGCGAGAGCACGGCTGGAGGGGAGGGGGAGGGAAGAAGAGCGAGAGCACGGCTGGAGGGGAGGGGGAGGGAAGAAGAGCGAGAGCACGGCCGGAGCGGGGGGGAGGGAGGGAAGAAGAGCGAGAGCACGGCCGGAGCGGGAGGGAGGAAGGGGGGGGAGGAAGAAGAGTGAGAGCACGGCCGGAGGGGGGGGAGGGAGGGAAGAAGAGCGAGAGCACGGCCGGAGGGGGGGGGGGGGAGAGGGGGTCGGCCCTCACACATCTTCACCGTCCTTACCAAATCTGGCCCTCTTCCCAAAAAGTTTGGACACCCCATATCTAAATGCAACACATAATAGTTTGTTTATACATAGCATAAAGGCAAAGAAAACGTTATATGCAGTGTTATTTCATTTTAAATGTCAAAAGGGTTTTGTGGCTCCCAGTGTTTTCTTTACTGTGGGAAACGGGTCCAAATGGCTCTTTGAGTGGTAAAGGTTGCAGACCCCTGCTATAAACTAAAAAGGTCTATAATAAAAATTTTATTCAGCGCGGTGATTTTCCATTAGTTATCACACATTTGATCATACTGAACAAAAGTTTAATTATACCCAAAATGATGTAGTTGGGAATTAAAGCATCATGTTGCATATGCCAAAGACGTGCAATATGTGTATTGTGCAACATAACGTCTTACCTGCTAGAAATACTGTCTCTCCGACTCCGCACTTCCCCATTGACTTCCTGCTCCTGGGCATGATGCTCCGCTGCTGCAGCCTGCAATACTTCCCTGATGGAAGGAAATTGCCCCACTCCATCTGGAGGGATCTCCTGGCCATTTACTGTATATGAAATACCCTGTTTGCCTTCTACATTCAATAAAATACTATACGTCCCCCTTCCTGACACACTGCTGTAGGTAGAGCTGTCACTCTCATTTCCATCCAGCCTTATTCCTAAATCGCTTCCGTCAATCTCTGAAACGCTGTCTCCAGCTGTGGAGGAATTCTCCAGTCGGTCATCTGTTTCAGAGTGGAGACTGATCTCAGATACAACAGAAGTCAGACTACTTCTATTCTCCTTTAGAGACACACCAGATGCATCAGCAGTCACAAAATTCCTAGCGGCATTTCCAGGATCTGAATTTTCAGTTCTGTAATCAGCCAAGGACCGGATCTTACTTGACTTGGAAGATTTGGAGCTTCTTCTCTCTTTTGAAGAGGCTAGAAGTCCCAGGCTGCCCAGTTTTGGCCCCCTTGGGACACTGGTCCGCAAGAAGGAGTATTCTTTTGTCATAGATACAGTGCTGGCCCTTGGCAAGATTTCTGGATTTAACATCAGCTCAGGATCTAGTGTACTAGAGGGCCGGTTTTTGGATGTAGAATAGCTGGACTAAAAGAAATTAGAAGTGAACAATAAATTCTAGAACACTACACTTAAACATGCATCAATTTTTTTTATCATTGTACTTAAAGGTATAAAAGGTTCATTTTTCTATTATAACAGCACTTGGACTTATGTAGCACTTCATGAACAAGCTACTCTTAATAGCTAGTTAGCCCAGTCCTGGCGGAGATTTAGATATGGAGGAGAGCTAACGGCTTGAGTCTTAATCCAGACATGATGACGGTAATCTAAATAAACTGTGAAAACTAATCAGAAGATATTGCGAAAGGACTTTAACAACTTTATAAAGGCTTCAGCCTCTGAATAATTAGTTTTACACTTTCCCAAATTTTTCAATTTTTTTGTTTTGCTTTGGTATTATGAGAAGACAAAAAAGAATATGGATTTTTCAGATACTTTTCAGAACATCTATGACTTAGATGTGTGTGCATTTAAAAACAAAATCATGGAAAGTCAATTTATGGGGACTAATTGTATTTAGTATTTACTAAAAAAGTGAAACTGCAAAGATTTAAACTTTAAAATACTATCCCTTTACAATAATATATCAGATTTGCACATTCTAATAACAGCATGCAATTCTGTGTTGACACTAGGTAAATCAAATGCAATTATATTGATTACATAAATATACAATAAAATGCTCTTAAATACTAGATTTAAATGTCACATTATGAGATAAATGCATAAGAGCAAAGAGACTCAGTTTAGAAATAACCAAAAGTATTATGAGCACACGGTCAACTTAGTATTACCCAAATATTAATTGTAGAATCCTTTACTCAAGATTTATCTCCAAAGGGTTTAATTTTCCCTGCATACACCTCTCCATCCATCTTCTTTCTTCTCTACTTCTGGATTACCCCCCATCCCACATGCTCCTACCATTCCCCCACACTATACCCCTACACTCTTTTTTGTAAATCAAGAAAATAAAATGTACCAATCATTCTCTTGATCTTGCTGCCCCCAGTCCTGAAAACAGAACTATTCGTAACTTTATGCATGTTAGGAGTCTCATTTGCGTTCAATGGGACTACTTACATGGTAAATTCTGTTCAGGTATAGACTGCACCTGTCATCATAAAATCATGGCCTTTGCTTGGCTATTGTGCACCTTTCCCCCAGGCTTCATCTATTTTTATATTTGAGATTGTAAGCTCTTTGGGTAGGAGCCATGTCTTCTTGTATGTTACTAAAGAGTAACATTTACTAACAGTATCTTGCTGAATGGAGCCCTAGTCCTCAGTGGAGGCTATGGGCCCTACAGCACTATAAACAAATAATAAAGTAAGTATACATAGTGGTACGATGAAAAGTGTACAGTTATTGTAGATGGTGCCTAAATGGAAACCTCGCATAGTACACTTTTGAAGAGAGCAGTGGCATTTACTCAGGTCAATGCTTTTCCTAACAAGGGATTGTAAAATTTGTTGGTGGTGGTGGGTTTTTTTTAACATTTTTATTACTCCAAACGTATTTTATTATTGTTCTTCACACTACTTACCAAATTTTCATCAAAAAAACCTAGAAGCAACAATTTATTTGTAAAATTCCTAGAGAGTGAGGGAAGTCACTTAAAAGTTGTGGACTATGGTAAATACGGTATATATTTTATATCGTAATATATAAAACAAATAATCATTCAAACCTCAGGGAAAAAAAAAAATATAGGACCAACTTTTTCCTTCAATTACACTAGTGGTACCCTGCAGCCTTCATGGATTACCATGATGCAACTGAAGGCAAAATTTGGCATATACAGAAGAAAAATACATTCTCCTGGCTAGAAGTTATTGAATGTGTGCAGCCAGGAAACAGACAGTTTAGGGCAGGTATAGGTTCATTTTCCCAGCTTCCCACCTATACAAAGGTCACCTAGAAACAGAGGATCTGCTGAAAGTGCTTACTCTTTCTTGGTGCCTTTTTACTCTGTACTGTTTGAGCTGCTCTTCCAGACGCCTTCTTGCCTGAAGTCTGATTTGTTCCTCTTTCTCCAATGGGAGTGAAGACTCTGCTGAACCTATGTACAAAAGTAACTTCTAAAGTTACACAGAAAACTTCACAAAGCAAACAACATAAAAAAGGTGGGAAATATTCCTGCATCAACACCTTCTCCCATCAGCAATGTATACACAACATTCATGCTTAAGCAGAGCATGCACCATTCTCAAGGACAGCCCTTTAGCATGCAGCTCAGAAATACTCCCCCATCTTCTGAAGTATCCTTGTGAAAGCATAGAGATTACAGTGCTCAGTACAATCATTTTATATTTACAAATGCCACAACTCTTTCAAGTGATCTAAGACAAAACCTTCCACAGTAAGAGCAAGAATACTTTTACCATCTAAATTAGAACCCAAATTCTGACAGAATGAGATAAATAGGTAAAATCTATTCGGTTTCTAGTCCCATCCCGCATAGACTAGTGTAATATTGTTCCCTACAGTACAGTTTCTTGAATTTTTTTAGTATTAAATACATGATACAGCTTCCCTTACTTCCCTTGAGAGACTATTCTAGTCTAAGGGCTTGTCTACACTTATCGGGTGATCAACGAGCGGTGGTCAATGCATCAGCAGTTGATTTAGCAGCTCAAGTGAAGACCCACTAAACTGACTGCAAATCACTCTCCCATCAACTCTTGTACTCCACTGGATCAAGAAGAGTAGGGAAGTCAACAGGAGAACGTCTCCCGTCTATATCACGCAGTGTAGACCCTGCGGTGAGTAGATCTAAGCTATGTCGATTTGAGTTACACTATTCACATAACTCAAATTCGTAGCTTAGATTGAATTTCCCCTGTAGTGCAGACAAGGCCTAAGACATCCCACTGTAGGAAGCTTTTGCTATTATTTAGCCTAAAATTGACATTTTCTCAGTGTCATCCTATTACTCCCAAAGTGGGACAGACTAGGGCAATGTAGCTTCCTATCCACTATAATGTGCAGGTCGGTAGAACAACCAAATTTGTTAAATGTTAAGGCACATGCTTTACTGGGAGCAGGGAGTGGTTTATTGCAAAAATGAATTTTAGTCCAAGCTTAAGTGATTCTGCAGACACGCTCAGAAAAAAAAGCTTTAGGCAGCAAGAGAAGCAGGGGCTCTACAATAAACAGATGCTTACACAATTCAGTTTCTTGCATGGGAAGGCTTAGTTTGAGTGACTGCAAAGCTTCTTTTCTAAGAACTATTCCCTCAGCACTAGTTCCCTGAGACTTCCTTAGGTTGTCATGGAAACCAGCCACACCTGGAGACTCTGGACCATGTGGACTACTGGTTGGTTCAAAAGACAAAGGTAGGTCAGGATAGAGTGCCTCTGGTCCATTCTGGTAAATGTCCTGTTTGCGGTTTATCTCCATACTTTCTCCTTCACTTGGCACTTTGTTGGTTGCTGAAAATAAAGTTACATTGCATTAATTCACACTGGCAGCTCTAAGTCATTCCATTCACCCCTACACACACTTCCAAAACCAAATCTAACAAATTAATAGGATTGGTTTTTGGACTGTAAGAATGTCTACAAATTTCTATGATTTCTATTTAAAAGAGAAATTAGAGGAAGTTTATTTCTCTATTCAAAACAAGCAGACATACTTTGCACTCCTATTATACCCTACATCAGAGGATATCAAAGGGCAACAAAAGCATTAACTAAGACCCTTCCCCACAACCTTGTAGGCAAGTATCATCCCAGTTCTCAGATGCATCGTATGTATATAGCACAATAATGAACATGAACCAAAACAATGAAGCAAGAAAATACAAAACAGAATTCCCCCAGTTTATTTTTATTAGACTTCATATACAACACAAAAAGAACAAACCTGAATCTGGATCTCATCCCTGATGAGGAAAAAATACATCCTCAAAGCAAGCATAACACATATAAAATATACAAAATTATATTTTAAAATTTCCATCTTGCTTCTTTGCTTGATAGAACAAAGATGTACATTTAAGACATGGTTGTGGCAGAACGTCATGATTAATTTTAAGATATTGTGTTTCTAGATCGCTCAAGAGAAAAAAAAATCCAAAAGGAAACTGAAATAGCCACGCTGCTGATACAGTTTATTCAAAAAAGTTTATGTGAACAAACAGCTGAAAAAAACTTGTTCTAACATAGAATTGGTTTTGCTGCTTACTTCTGACACACAGTCATCCTTTCAGAAAGTAGGGCTGTTATTGATAACGTACAGAAACAAAATATAAGCAAACAGATCACAATGATTAAAGACTGTGGTTCTTTTTCCATTTGGATATGGAAGTTACGGCTTAGCTATGAAATACTTTTGGCATAAAACAGAATCATTTCAAATAACAGATAAGGAAGAAGGGAAGTTACACAAAAATCAGGAACATAATAGTACTCAGATGTGGTAACACCTCCCTGAAGTTAAATAAGATACATTAGAGGGTAGGGAGGACTCAAGTAGGGCAGTGCTTTAGTTTTGTTACATAAAAACCGGTCTTCTCATTTAGTGTGGTCAAATTACACTTCAGAAGAGTTTAAAAATGGAAAGACAGTAAACAAATGAATATACTGATTCAAGATTAATTGAATCTCTATATTAACTAAAAAAAATGAAGCACACATTATAATCCATTTGCAGTAAATTAGGATATAGTGAAACTCTATTTATAGAAAATTGCCCATTTGTTTGAGATTTACTGTAGTGTGATAGGTGTATTTCCAATTACAACGAACCACGACTTACCAAGAAAATGTCTTGTTGTAAAGGACTTCACTATGTTTTGTGTTAACTAAGGTCATGGGCTCATGCAGTTTGTGGTAAGCTGGAACCAAATTCTGTTACAACATCCCTTGAATTTCTAGGGCCTACTCTGTCCTAGAAAAGGTTTGCCAGTATAGCTATACTAGCCACCCGCCAGTGTAGATACATACCTACAAAAGAGTGCTTTTTGCCAAAATAGCTGATAGCGCTCCCTCAAACAAAACAAACTATACTTGCAAAAGCACTTTTTGCTGGTATAATTATCAACCTTCTTTTTTTTCCCAGTACAGAAACATAGTTTAAAAAAAAAAAAAAAAAAAAAAAAAACCCACACCTGAACAAAAACGTCTACTGTTGACCAGCCAGTATTCTGGTGCAACCTACTTACATAAGAACAGTCATACTGGGTCAGACCAAAGGTCCATCTAGCTCAGTGTCCTGTCTTCTGATAGTAACCAATACCAGGTGTCCCAGAGGGAATGAACAGAACAGGTAACCATCAGGTGATCTATCCCCTGTTGCCCATTCCCAGCTTCTGGCAAACATTGGCTAGGGATACCATCCCTGCCTATCATGGCTAATAGCCATTGATGGACTGATCCTCCAGGAATTTATCTAGTTCTTTTTTGAACCCTGTTACAGTCTTGGCCTTCAGAACATCACACTGGAAATTCTTCAAACATTTTCATTTAAATATAATCAATGGAGGTTTTAATTGAACTGAATACTAAAATGAACACCATAATCACTACAGCCGCCCATGTTATTGGTTTTTATATTAAAAAGTTATACTGGTCCTACTGTTTCAGTTTTTGGTATGTCTCAGATTTTTGTATTGGGAATGCATAACCGCATTAGAAGTTGTCAAGAGGAAAGAGTCATTTTGAAAGCTATGTTGATGCATGGGAGGCAATTTGGCATGTTAGCTGGATGTTTCTACTGTGATGGTAAGTAGTGAAATAGCTATGTCATATATAGGCTTCAGCCACAACTCAGAAATGATGGGTCAGTTCATATCTTTGAGCTACTGTTACAGCATGTCTTTCTCAATCTGCAGACAACACTGCATCAATTTACATCTGTTTCATGATTTAAAGGTTATCCTCAACCATAAAAAAGTGTTAAAAATACATAAAAACAAAAGATTCTGGAGCACAATTCTCAGCATGGGAATGATTTCATAACAAATTCTATAGCAACAGAATACACAGGACACTACATGCTATCGCTAATGTTATTTAGTTGAAATAATTTTGATATTGTCTGCAATCTCCTGAAAGCACCGGAAAGTATAATTAAATAACATGTCTTCCTTTTGTTTTTAATCTGTTTACAAGCTATGATTGTAAGAAAGAGGTCTGACAGAGATATGGACAGTAAACAGTTAAATTTTAACTTCATGCGAGATGAATGATTCATCTCATGATTATACCCTGGCAATCAGATACAAGGCTGTCTTACAAATGCAAATAAAGCCTCTGGGCTCCCCTTATTGTAGCTATATGACCAAAAAACACAAACCAGAACTGTATTAGGTGGGAACTGTAACATACATTCATTACTCAACCATTAGGTTCAGCAATGGCTATTAGCTAAGATGGTCAGGAATGCAACCTCATGCTCTGAGTATTCCTACCTTCTGATTGCCAGAAACTGGGAGTGGACACTTAATGATTGCCTGTTCTGTTCATTCCCTCTGAAGCACCTGGCATTGGCCATTGTCAGAAGACACAATACTAGGGTAGATGAACCATTGGTCTGACCCAGTATGGCCATTCTTATGTTCAACAATGTCAGGGAAGAGAAAGATAACACACATTGAGCAGTCCCTATCATAATTAACTACTTATAATTAATGGCTTTAAAAACAAAATTTAGAAGTGGTTTTTAATTAAAAAGATGGATTTCTTCTGAATTTCTAAGACAGATGAATTGTAGTTTTCACAAGACATTCTGTAGTATTATACAGCAAAATCCACTACTTATTACAACAAAATAAAGGTCAACATCTTGTATAACAAAATCATGAGTGAGAGAGAGGCCTTATAAATCACAAAGCCATTAAATTCCTATGAAACGACTTACTGTTAATTTCAACTCCTTCAGTTGGCATATCTGATTTGGCCTTATAATCCAGATGTCCTTCTGAATGGAGAGAGACCCCATTGCTAGCTCTGTTCTCCAACAGAGCACCTTGCTGAACAGATGACGAGTCCATGATAAGAATGACCCAGATCCAAGGAAATTAATTCTTCAGAATAATTTGCATTCAAATGAACTACCAAGTCTGGATTCTCTCCATCAGCAGCAGTGCTATTTGAGATGTTGCACAGTAGCACAATAGTGGGCTTTTCATTTGTTGGTTTACAGTAGGCAGCTCAGAAATTCCAGGAGGTCATGAAAATATCCTGGAGCAAAAAAAAAGCAATTACCAAGATGCTAAATTCACTGGAAACAAATACATTTATTTTTAAAACATATTCACAACTTTGAAGTTACCAGATAGACAGTAAGTAGCACTTACAAATTGCTTTTCACCCACTCAATCCATTTACTGTACTTCAAGGTACAGAATCAGGGTATGAAATGATAGTGGAGACAATAATCCACTGTCCTGCACAATGAATACATTATTTAATAACATATTCCTCAACTTTTAAAGTACAAAGACCTGTGCAAGCCTACATAATTTGGTTCTGCACCCAGACAATTGATTTAAGATCATTATCCTAAAGTCCTTTTTAATATAAATATATAATTTTAAAACTGATCAACTCCAATAAACTAGAAATATGCAATTGTCCCACTCCAATAAATTACAGTGGTCACTCATTCCTGACTATATTTCCCAAAATGAAAACAGGTCATTGCATGAGGCTTGCCCAAACCAGGGCCCCTCCACCCAGGTCTAACTGCTTGCCCGAGCCCCACAAATGTTCTTCTGCACACACCCCTTGGGGGTCGTGCACAATTTTTTTTTGCAAAACTGGGAATGTATCCCATTTGCTCTTGCCAACTGATGATTTTTGAGCCTACTTTCAACAGTCATCCACCATCAATCAGTGCAGCAGCAGCACCATTTTTGCCAAAAAAGTCAGGGTGTCCGAGACAGTGCTTAAAAAGGGAATCATCCCAACCAAAATGGGACATATGGTCACCCTACTTATTAATAATCTGGACTCCTGTGCTGTGCCAATAGGCTAATTAAATATAAAGTGAGTGTAGAAGATTATAATATTTAATGGGTTGCTGTTCAAAAACAAGACACTAAAAAGCACTGGACTAAAAAGCAGACTTGTAGCTAACTGTAAAAACTGTTAAAAGTGTAAATTACACTTCCACACCCAATCAAATAATTTGAGCAATTTAACCTTCTATTCCCTCTCCATCTCCACAGAATACATCTATAATTTCTAAAGTGCCAGACCACTTGATTTCTTGGTGATAAGAGCAACAGTGCAAAGGGAAAAATACAACCAGATTTAAGACCATATCCTGCACATGTAGGCAAAACTCCAACTGAAATTAATAGAAGTTTAACATGCATAAGACTGGACTCAGTGTTATCCCAATACCAAAGAGCCTTGTCCATATCACAAGGTCACAAAAAGCAATGTCCCTAGAAAGCCAGCAGCTAATCCACACCTATTTTCACAGGAGGTGTCTAGACTGGGGTACGCATTTTAGCATGGACTTTCCCTCCACAAGAGAGAGAGATGCATATATTGCAAATAACCTCTGACTTTTTAAAGTTACATATAACTCTAACTTAAATTTTAGTAATAGCTGCTACCAGTGCTGACATCAGGACAAATACTATACATAGATCAAGTCATAAGGGGATTCTGACTGTAGCAATAGGGTAAAGAGTGTTTACAATCACCATAGTTACACCTTACACAATCCAGTCTGACTAATTTAGATGGATTTGTCATGCATTTCTAGCAACAAATACCCGTGTCTGTCCCATACATAAACATTCACGTTGCACGGAGAGACTTTGAAAATGTAGTGAAATATAATAACAAAGTTTGCACAAAGGGCTGCGTCTATACAGTACTCCCTCTTCCTTGTTCCTGATCATAAAAGGTCACCACATTTTGACTTAATTGCTATTAGAGTCCTTTAAATTATCTCTTTATAACATATCCACCACAGGCTCAGACACCTTACACAGCAAGGAGCAGTGCTGGAGGGGAGTTTATAGCCAGCACTAAGAGTGCAGGCATTCACTAAACCAAAAACCCCCAAAGAACCCATTTTATTAAAAGCTCATCACAGACTGACACCCTGTGAAACTTACAACGTATGCCTAAGGTTATCGGGGGCAGAGAAAAACAAGTTACAAGACGCATAAGCTAGACACCTAAGACGACAGGAGCCCTCTGGGACTCCGAGACAGAAGGCTGGCTGTGAGGGAAGAGAGATGGCACAATAAATAGTATTTCGCACGGACGTTGCACCTTTCCCCCACCCCAACCTCAAAGGAACGAGAGACCCTCAGCCCCGCTGAGCCCCGCACCGCTTGGCCTTGGCAAGGTTTCACACACACGGGACAGGCAGGAAGGTGTCCACGATGACGGACCCACAGGACGGGGTTTAATTCGCCTACCTGGGACACGCGAAGCCCCAAGGACGCTGAGCTAGAGCGAGACCCCGGCCTGTCCAGCCCAAGCCAGCGCCCAGACCCGGCCCGTCCAGCACAGAGCCCCAGCCAGAGCCTAGTCAGACTCGCCGGCGCCGGCCCTCCCAACCCCTCCGGGTCCCTCAGGCAGGACCCCCCGGCCCTCCCCTGTGGGGACTCGGGGCCCAGCGCTCCCACGGGACCCCCAACAGGCCCCGTCCCCTCCCCACAGACCTGACAGCCACCGACGGGCTCCGTCCTCCAGCTGCCAGCCCGAGACGTGGCGCCGCTGCCGCCTCAGCCGGGGGAGGGGGAGCGGTGCAGCGCGTTTCTCCTCCCCCCGCCGGAAGGGCAGGCCGCGGGGGCCCGGAGTGGCGCCGGTCCCCGCCGGGTCTGTCTCCACCCCCACCCCCCGACCCTCCTTGCCCCCACTTGGGGCGTCCGCGGCTCGGGGAGCGGGGGGCCAGCGGGGCAGGGCGGAACGGCTGAGGGGGGCCGCTGTTTCCCAGCTGCGGGGCTGGGGTTTGCCGGGGACCTTCCGGGATAAGAGTGGAAGGGGGAGTCCCCAGCTGCTTCTTTGGGTTGGTGCTGTTGGCACCGGGGTGGTTTCTAGTTGCCCCGCCCTCCCTGTGTCGCGATATATCACGACGGAAGGTTTTGGTCTATGACAGCAACGTCTTTTCCCGCCTGCTCCTCCCCTTCGGCCTTATCACGGGGCAGTGGGCGCTCTGCAGCTAATGTTGACGCTAGTTTACTCTCTCAAGTCATGTGAATGGAAACCCCCTTGCACAGGACGTTTAAAACTGGGGGGATTTACTTGCTCCAGCTCCCTCCGTCCCTTACTTTCTCTCCACCACTAGGGCAAGGGGTGGGCAAACTTTTTGGCCTGAGGGCCACATCGGGGTTAGAAAATTATATGGAGGCTTGGGTAGGGAAGGCTGTCTCCCCAAGCAGCCTGGCCCCATCCCCTCTTCACCCCCTTCCACTTCCCACCCGCTGACTGCACCCCTCAGAATCCCTGACCCATGCAACCCCTCTGCTCCTTGTCGCCTGACTGCCCCTTCCAGACACGCCTACTACCACTTCAGTGATCATAGTGGTGGATTAGAATTCATACAAGCCGAGCAGTCAGACCCCTGTCTTTGTAAATGTGTGGGCAATAGCATAGTCTCATCTGCAAATGCCAAAGGGTGGCAAAGGTAACAAAGAGTCCTGTAGCACCTTAAAGACTAACTATAAAGTTTTGAAGCATAAGCTTTCGTGGGCTAATACCCACTTCGTCGGATGCAAGCAGTGGGTATTAGCCCACGAAAGCTTATGCTTCAAAACTTTATAGTTAGTCTTTAAGGTGCCACAGGACTCTTTGTTGCCTCTGCTGTTCCAGACTAACACTGCTACCTCTCTGAAAGGGTGGCAACTAATTTACATTAATTTGGGCAACCTCCTAGGACACACATCAATTTCACTCTGCCAATTAATCACCCCTAGACAAGGGAGATTTAGGCTCTTTCCCTCATTGCAATAATTTTCTTTGTTGATGTAGAATTTCTTTTGAATGCTGGGTTACATGGTGAAGAGGTCAAATTCTTGCAAATTTACAATAATAATATATTCCTAGATTAATCCATTGAATATAATAGGGGTATGGGACAGTAACTCGTTTAGAGAGGTTACAGATTACAAAAATTAGGAATGTGCATATAAAGCTAGAGTAGCAGGACACTACAAATAATATTGATCCTTAGTAAAAGGAACTTTGAAGTATTCCTGTTGTAAGATATAAGGGTAGGAAATTGTTTCTCTAGCTGCCATTCAATGGTCTTACCCTCTGCAACAAAATACATTACAGTACCAAAATTTGGAACAACATATGGAGGAAACTCTGAATCCATAATATACAGGGATGGTGTGTGGCTCCTTGTAGGACATGCCCTATAGCTTTACAATAGTCTTCTGAACCATAAAAAGATCACCAGAATGCCAGTGGAGGGCAGTCTCTTCCCAGAACCTATTCCAAGTGCTAAAATGGTTTACTTTGTAAAGCTTGGTTACTTTATTTTGGAAAGCAACCTTCTAGCCTTAAAACCCCCCTCATGTTTAACCCCCCTCATGTTAAACTGCATCCAGAGTACATATCTCTTCTTTGTGCAGAGTAAAATGATAACTTTTATGTGACGTTTGTTGACTTAAATGTTGAGGGTGGGGTGGGCTGTAACTCATTGCAATAATCTAAATTGAAAACCTTTTCTTACTACTATTTGCTTTTCTTGCCCCCCCCCTCCATTATTTAAGGGACTGACCCTGTAAAAAACTAGGGAGGTGATCAGTCCCATTAAGTTCAGCAGCACTATTCACATATGTTAGTCTTTGCAGGATTGCAGCCTAGATCTGTAAACATATTATTTAAACCATGTAAGGCATTTTAAGATACAATCTCTTTGAAGATATTTGCACCAAAACTTTATTTTGTATGTATACTCAAAATTGCACTAGTAAAGAAGGGAATGTGAGAACTTGCAACTGATAGTCCCTGGATGATAAACAGTTTGTATTTGGCCACAGTCATGATTCTCACAGGACAGACGATCATAAATATTGCATTTTCCACCCAGCTCCTCGTCAAAAAAACTAAATCAAATGTAATGGAAAAACTACATACTCCTCAGAGCCAGTAGGTGGCTCTCTCTGTGTACAGTCCAACAGATTTTGTGTGTATTGTCCAGTTACAGAAGTGGATTTGTTTTCCTCATTATTTTCTTTACAGAGATCTTGTTCTATAACCAACAACACCACTATGTGCATGCTTCAGTCCCCTGAGCTTATTAGATTTATTTTCCCCTTACACATTCCTCTTATTTGGTTCTATTCAGTCTCCAAGAACCTTTCCCCTCATTATTTATTTTTTTTAAAACCTGCCCTGACCACACGCAAAGCACAAATGGTTAAGTAACTAACCAGCCTGGCACATTGTATTCAGCCTCAGGCATCCAGTTCCCCATCACATCTCAGTAAGGGGGAAACATTTATTTTGTACTAAATGTGGAAAATAAAAACCAATTCATTAAAATCTTTAGAAACTTCATCATCAATCAATCATCATCAGTGATCAATCATCAATCATTATGGCCATTTTAATGAGTGCACACTTATTTAAAGAAGTATACTGGCAAAATTCTTTCTCCATTCCCCAGGCCATAGGAATCATTTTTGTAAACCGTTATTTGACCTACCCTTCTCACAATAAGGAGTTTTGACGTTTAGTTCTGTTAGTACTAGTCTACTGTTCATGATCATTCCAATCTCTTTTAAAAGTGAATTTCATAGTTGTGGGCCACTTGTTGAGAGAGAGAGAGAGTGTGTGTGTGTGTGTGTAATGAGACTGACAGTGCCACTGTTCCAGGCAAACATAGCTGCCAAAGGTGGTTCCTTAGGTAATTCAGGCCAGTTCTGTGAAGGAGTTTCACAATGAACCTGGAAGCCTACATTAATACACAGTAGTTAATGGGGAGCCAGTGCAGACAGCAGAGTACTTTTGTCACTAGGTAGCGTGGGCTACAGTAGATAGGAGAAGAATTTTAGGACTTAATCTCATAACTTGTTCTGCATGGAAGATACTCTGAGGTCCCACTGCACATCTGGAGGCCCACTGAGGTCCCACTGCACATCTGGAGGTCCACTGGCTTTACTCGCATGGGATAACTTGTAGTAAGAGTGCTAAGGAGGGTGTGCAAGTGTGAACATTGGGCATGACAAGGATTCTCTTTGGCTAGAAAAATAATTGACTCAGTTTTAGAGGGGGAGTTTATAAACTTGAACATCAAAAGAAAATCTTCAGAGATTCATCAGTTCTGGATGAAACTACTTTACAAACAGATTTGTGTAACTTCAGATTTGTAATTCTGAGTATTTAGTAATTAGGAAGTTACAATACAAAGTGCTGCAGAGGGATGGTGGGAAGAGCAAAGAAATGCTGAAGGGAATGGAGGGGTACCTGAATCTGAATACAGCTTAAGCAAGAAATGAGTAAGCAACATATATTTGTGTATGTGGTATATGTTAGAAGTCTACTGTCTGAAACTACAGTACAGTCCACATGGCAGCCTATTTGCCCTGAAAGGGTTATAGGTGCCTGCACTCAGATAACCCTGGGCAAGGAATCCAACTAACAAGGAAGTAAGAGCCT
Organism: Sternotherus odoratus; assembly: GCA_032164245.1. NCBI lineage: Eukaryota > Metazoa > Chordata > Testudines > Kinosternidae > Sternotherus > Sternotherus odoratus. Next base: position 13,404,662 of record JAVMKO010000015.1, read on the forward strand.
TTAAAAAGAGCTAGACTTGGGCATGTTCTCCCTTTATACCCCTTTTTGCTAGCCCTTGACTTACATGCTCAGCAACTGCACCTAAGCATAAGTAAGCACCAGATAGAATCTCTTTATTTACTTCTGTCACACTGAGCCTCATGTGGAAAATAAGATATTCCTTGTTTGAGGGATTTTTGAAAGCTTAACATGTATTTATGTTAACTATGAATGTTAGAAAAGCAATGCATCTCAGTCCGATGCTATAAACAACAGACTATGCTTTGACCAGGAGAGTTCTGTTGTAAAAAATATGCTGCAAGACTGCCACTTGACAGGGAGTGTATTTATCCAGAATAGATCCTATACAATACATTGTAACTGACAAGTAACTCAGGGGAACATTACACAGAAGGAGGAAGATCTAAAATTCAAACATAAACCAACATGGGTCTGGAACAAATGACTGACAACATCTTAGCTCAAGGACCAAAATATCAGTTTCACAGAATCTTTCTAAAAATAAAATAGTGAAATAATAATTATCTGTACATTGAAGTCTTACAATTGCCAATCTTAAAGCAGGCAGGCAAACCAATTTATCTATCAAGATGTTTCTAATGTGTCCATCTTCAGGATATCTGGGTACCAACAAATGCAAATCCCCACTTCTCCTCAGGGAGGCAACACAGTCTAGTAGAAGAATGAGCACAGATTAAACAGTTCTGACTCATAACTATTGCTCTGCCACTGACACTCTCCATGGCCTTGGGCAGCTCATGTCATTGTTCTTCCCAAATTCCCTCATTTGCAAAACAGGGTGAGGGAATAATACAGCTACATCTCAGAGATGTTGTGAAGATTAATTATGTGGTGTGTATGCAGCTCTTTGGAACATGTCAGTGCTAAATGCTATTCTTTTTTTTCTTTTTTTTTTTTTTACAGGTGGCACATCTGAAGCACCAGAGCACCATGTTAAGTAATGTGTCCCAGGTGACACAGCAAGTCAGAATCGGAGCTAGGATTAGAACCCACATCTGCTGACACCAGTCCTATACCTCATTCAAGTCCCACTAAAAGGATGTTCTCACTTTAAAAAAATATTTTAAAGAAATTACCTTTTTATTTTACACAGTGAAGGATTTGGATATCTATGCAGAGAAAGAAATATAATGTCATGGGAGTGCATTTTATAGTAATACATTTTACTTCTATGGTAAAGATAAGTGAACTTTGCCTCCAGTCCTACCAGGTGCACAGATCATTCCTCCATTGAGTCCCCTGTTGTCTGAGGAAAATATTTTTTTTCTTTTTCTTCCAGGAACATAGAAATTGCCATACCAAATGAGACCAATGGTCCATTTAGTCCAGTGTTCTGTCTCTAATATTGACCAATACTAGAGCTTTCAGGGGAAAGTTCAAGAAACCTCCTACAGGACAATTATGGACTAATGTTCTTATCAGTGGAAGCTTTTCCCCTAAAACCAGCTATTTAGAGCCTGGATCTCTGAAGCCTCCACATGATATTTCTTATAATTCAACAATACCAAAAAACAAAAACAACCCACCACCACCAAACAACCCACAAATTCTTCTAAGGAACCTTACTCCTTCACCAAAGAGTTTGATTTCTAAGGACATTTGTTTTAACTCTTTCTAGAGACAATTACCATTAACTCTAGCTGTCAGAATCCTTTAGAAGTCTCTGGGGGGGGGAGGGGTCTTTGGCTATATGGGGATGTCTACACTGTAAATAAAGATGTGATTATAGCATGGTTAGGCTTCCATATGCTAACTTTAATCTAGATATCACAGGTAATAATAGCAGTGTAGATGGCATGGGCTTCAGCATGGCCAAGCGACCAGAGTACATACTTTGGTTGCTAGCCAGTGCTGAAGTCCATGTCACCATGCCTACACTGCTACTTGTGCTAGGTAGGTTAGTGGCTCTTATGTACCATGTCTGCATTAGGGGAGCAGGGACAATATACAGTGGAAAACAGAAAATAATTACATCAAATATAAAACCACTATGTGTTTTAAAACTCTTCTGCTGTGGTGCCTACAACAAATTTGACAGTGATTACACAGCTGGTGTGTGGTAACACTGCTTTTCATGCAGTTTTCTCTTGTTGTTTCCTTGTGCTCCACATATCTGTTCTGTTGTATCCATCTATTGCCTCTTGTTTTATATTTGACTGTAAGCTCCTGGAGGCAGGGACTGACTTTTTATTTTGTGCAGCACCTTGCACAATGGGATTCTGGTCTATTATCCGGGTCCCTAGATCCTAGTGCAATGTTACTACTGCTGCTATGTGTTTGGTGGAAGACTTTTATATTCTCTTTTTTAAAAAAGCATGGAGGTGTGATGGAAAAGCCACTGCTTGCTTGAGTCTCCTATTCCTCAAAGAGCTTACCATCTTATTCCACTTGGGGGGGGGGGGGGAGAGCAGAGCATCAGTGATCCCAGATCGACACAACCACCTTGTTAGTAGATTATTCCCATATAAAGAAATTGGGCATCACCTGTTGGACCTGGGGAGTCTATGCCCAACAGCAACAATGATCTACCTGAAAAATAAATTTCCCTGCTAAGCCCCAGGGTTCCTAACAGGTACTTACCACACCAGGATTTGGTTTGGCTGGGGTAGCTGTACCTACTCTTGAGTGTGTTTTATTGACAAATCCAGAATTTGTTGGAGCTCTCCCTGGGGTGACCAGATATCCTGATTTTACTGGGACAGCCGATGGCAGGGGTGTTGTCTTATATCGGTCTATTACCCCCTCCCCGTCTGCAATCTTCACACTTGCTATCTGATTACCCTACCTCCCCCCACCCCAGAACTGGCCCTCCGTTCAATTACCCCCCAAAGACCCGTGTGCACCAGGGGGCCGGAGGGGCAGGAGACCATCCAGGCGTCTCTTTCCTTCTCTCTCTCTCCCGCACACATCACACACCCCGCTTTCAACCCCGGTAGCCCCCGGTGCGTCTCTCCCAGGGCTGGGAACATCCCGCTCGGTTTCCCGCTGGCTGACATTCCGCTTCGTGTCCATCCTGCCGCTTTGGGGAGGAAAATGCCGGACCGCCCTCTCGTGCCCTATTCCCCCCCCCCCCCCCGTCCAGCCCCCCTCCCTCCACCTCCCCGGCTGCAGGTGACTCCCCGGGGGAGGGGGAGGGGGAGGGGGAGCGATAGGGCGCGGGAGGAGGGCGGGCGTTTGGGAGCGGGGCAGAGGCAGGGAGGAAAAGGAGGGAGGTCCAGGCGGGGGGGGGGGGGAGGTATTAGGAACAGCTGCTCCAGCCTCCGCTCGCCGCACAGAGCATCAGGAACCGGCCACCATGGATCAAACTTTCGCCCGGCACGGCTCGGGGTGGCTCTTCCTGACGGCGGCGGCGCTCTGCTTATGGGGGGCCAAAGGCAAGGTAAAGGGGGCGGGTGCTCCCCCTCCCCCCTAGGGGTCGGCCCCGCTCCCCCGGGCTTTGGGGGCGCACCTGCGGCTCGAGGGGAGCGGGGCTGGGGTCGGAGCAGGGGCTGATTTCGCGGGCAGGGGAGGCTGCCCGGGGCGGCTCCGGCTGGTGTTTGTTTTTAAAGAGGCTGGATGGGGGGGGGGGGGGGGGATGCTTTGATGTGCAAATGGTGCCCATGTGTGTGTGTGGGGGGGGGGGGAGCTGCTGCCGCTTTGTCGAGGCTGGGCGATATTCAACCTATTCCCCGTCTCATGGAATAACACCAGCCTCTGCCCTCCCCCCCCCCCAATCTCCCCGCCTGGCCTCTGGACCCCGCTGCGCCGGGATGTGCGAAAAGTTGCGTCGGGACACGCGGAGTTTTGCTCTTTTTTAATCAAGGTGCAAGTGCTTGAGCACAGCTCAGATCCACCCGGCTTGTCGCCCCTTGCAGCCGGGGCTGCCCTTGGAAAGCCCGGGTAGGGCTCAGTGGGAGGGACGGGGAAGATGACAGTGAACTGCTGGGGTCAATTCATTAGTTCTCAAACTGACCGGGAGCTCTTGGCTGTGACTTGAGAGGCCCCCGGAGACAAAAGTCATGCCAAGGTCCAGCTCCGGGCTCGCCATGATCGGACTATAAAATACCCGCTCTGCTCACCTTTGGAATGGCATCAAGTGTTCTTATGCTCATTGTACAGATGGGGCAGCTGAGGTAAAGAGGCTGTAGGTCAGGGGTAGGCAACCTATGGCACGGATGGTGAAAGCCGCACGCGAGCTGATTTTCAGTGGTACTCACACTGCCCGGGTCCTGGCCACCGGTCCAGGGGGCTCTGCATTTTAATTTAATTTTAAATGAAGCTTCTTAAACATTTTTAAAATCTTATTTACTTTACATACAACAATAGCTTAGTTCTATATTATAGACTTATAGAAAGAGACCTTCTAAAAATGTTAAAATGTATTACTGGCACCTGAAACCTTAAATTAGAGTGAATAAATGAAGACTCAGCACACCACTTCTGAAAGGTTGCCGACCCATGATTTAGTGCTTTATAAAGCACTTGAGACATGTAGTTAGCCTGGTGTAATCACTTGCCTTGCTATCTATTATTACTTCCCTAATTGTGTGCATGTAATCCAGAATATGAACAGGGTTTAACTTTAAACAATGTAAATGGCTATGTGTGGTGCCTCCCATAAAGGGACACAGGTATAAAATAAGGTATTAAATAGGTTGGGACAGAAAAGCATCAGCTTTATGGTTCCTCGAGGGAGCTTGAATATGTACGAATCCTTTTGCAACATATAGTCACTAGAACAAGAAATGGTCACTAACCATTTTGAGTAAATAATAAGCAATCCTGTTCCCACTGATGTCAAGACTTTTGCCATTGACTTCAGTAGAAGCTGGATTAGATCCTTTTGGAACAAGTGTTAATGGCTCTGAGAAAACTGGGAGGTATAGTATGGAATCTTCATTCTCTGGCCCAACTACCTTGTTATAAGAAAAGTTGCATGTAAAACTCTGTCTTCATTACTTTAAAAAAATCTGCTTTTTAAATTTAGGATAACTACACGTTAGCTATTCTGCTGTAAAATCCCAGCAGAGATGACACTGTATTTTTACCACAGGATTGACCTTGCCTGGTTTACCAGGGTGAGAGGGTGTAGCATTGACTCGCCTAACTACCTTGTAAAAACTACAGATGATTTGTCTCTACATGCTCTAATAGGATTTTATAGCAAAATCACTAATGTACAGTAGTTATCTTTCTGTAAAAATTAATTGGATACTCTTTATATGGAATTGCATCATTTACTAAACAAGGTACATAGCTTATTATCTGTTTTGTTAATGTGGATCCATACCTCCCTGGTCCAACTGCATGCTTCTCTTATTGAGCTGCATAATTCACTAATTGCCTGATTTTTTTACATACTTCTGAACTAGTTTGGCATTTTAATTTCTTCCATATAGTTAGATGGAATTAGTGTTAGCTGAGTTACATGCTTCTGCATGTGGGTGGGGCATGGAGGAATGTTTGTGCAAACTGTATATTTTGGTAGATGCAAAACAGCTTTGCTGATCATCTTCCATTGTTCACACACTTTGAAATCTAGCAGTTTGATTTCCTTTAAGGTGTTTAGCCTAACTATGTACAGATTTTTAAAGAAGATGCCTTTTTAATGGTAGCACTCTGATTCCAGTTGCAGCTTCCCACACAGACTTTACATCTTGTGAAGGCAACTTACCCTTTTGATTGCATATGCTCTGTAAATTTGCATGACAGTACAGGATAATTTTCTTCAGAACGATATCTATGCATCTATTCAAGTCTCACTAACCTTGGGCGGCATCCGGTAATGGAATCTCAGCACAGGCCTTTGAAAACTGTCTTGCAGCATGTGTGTATGTGAGACAGCTGAGCTTGCTTGGTATTTTCAAGGATTGTGTTATGGTCCTCAAACTGGAAGTCTCATTGTTTTTGGTTGGATTCAAATTCTTAGAGTTGGATTTGTAGTTTCCCTCTAGGCTGATGGTTCAAATCCAATTCAGATTAGCAGAGACAAAAACTCTTGCTGTCTGGAAAATGTATTGTGTCCTGCAATTAAATGAATTGTTGTTAGGTGGCGACGAGTTCACATCATTAAAAATTATGATCAACATTGAAGCTAACTGGTCCCCATGTTGGTTTCAGTACAGAGGGCAAGGATTGTGGGGACCAGAGGGACTGAACTGTCCTTTTAACCTTGGAGGTGGTCTGTCCAGGTCAGCGTTGAGGCACATTGGCAAGCCTATGTGAAGAAACTTGGATTGTTTGAAGCCTGTATCTGGTTTGTGGATAAATAGAATTCTGTCTCCAGGAATGTGAACCAAGCACTACATTAACAAGGAAAGAAAGCTAAAAATCAAATGAAGGAGAAACTGAAGATGTGATGGAGATTGTTGTTCCTGTTTGTCTACAGCACGGGGAACAAGATCTGACGATCAATGGATTGTTTATCCTGGAGAAAATATAATTTGTAAGCCAAACAAATAGCCGGGCAGTTAAAATCCCTATTCTGTGTGAAGTACAGTTCTGTTAATAAAATCCTAAGAGAGAAGATCTCTATTTATCCAAATATAAACCCCTCTATGATATACTGCTATCCAGTTACTGCATTCAAAAAGAGTGTTTAATTAAAAACAAAAAAGTGAAATGGGTCTTCTGCTATCCCAGACTCTCTAGCTATGGGCTTGATCCTGCCCCATTGAAACCAGTGGGAATTTTGCCATAGTCTTCAGTGGGAGCAGAATCCTTCCCAAGATCAGTCAAGTATTAAAAAGTTCAACTACTAAAATATGCACCTCAATTAGCAAAGAATGTGGCCTGATTAGTAAAGTGTATGAAATTTCAGCTATTAAAGTATGCAGCTGATCAACAAAGCCTGCTGGACAATTGGCAATGTATCTGGATTCTCAACTACTGAACTATAGCATCCTGCCAGATCAACCAAGCATGCATCTGAATTAGTAAATTATGCAACTGGAGCAGCAAAATATTCACCTTAGACAGTAGAGTATATAAAACCTGAAACACTTAAAAGAATGGACAATAGTTAAAGTCTATTGCAATTCATCCACTGCAGTAGGGGGGAAAAAGGTAGCTCATTCAAGTATCTCCAGATGTGTCCTGTACTCAAAGAATGCCTCTTGCTAAAATATCAGCTAACAATTGGATACTAGAAGTGATAAAGAATAGGGCTGCTACTACTAATCTGGTTTTCAGACAGACAGACAGGTGTATTCTGTTCCACCTTGTGTTTAGCTGTAACACGGAGTACATTTCCCAGACATGAGAAGAGCTCTGTAAGCTCTCTCACTGACAGAAGTTGGTCCAATAAAAGATATTACCTCACCATCTTGTCTCTCTGGGTGTATACTGAGTTATTTTACTGACACTTTAACTGGCTTTTCAGTTTCACATAATTATTACTTTATTGGTCACTGCATGAGTACACAGAACTTTACAAATACACAAAAGACTGGTTGCCAGCTGAGACAAGATATCTTCAAAGAAGTTAAAGATTTCACTAGCATTGAGCTTAAGGAACATTAATCTCTCCATTATCTGTGCAGCTATGCATTAGGAATAGAATACTATAAAATTTAAATAAAACTGGTAATATTTTTACTGCAGTAGCTTTCCTCTTTGTTTACAATACATTCAGATCTGCTAGCATTGCATTGACTTGTATTTACTGCATGGATAGCATACAGGTCTGCTATATGTGGGGTGAGTGGTGAATGCTTCCCAAATCCACAGGGGGAATTCCCTAACATTCTGAAGCCAGAAATTTGATTAACCCAATCTTAGTGTGTACATATAATTAGTTTAATAAAATATTCTAGCTACAGTATTTGATTCTGATTTCCTGCAGTTGCTTTTTAAATTTTCCTGTGAGATCTTTGTAAATTAAATCACTTATTTTTGCATATACACAAAGGATATGGGTTGTCTTGATTAATCAAAATGTACGGTTTCAGAGTCCCTATAAACAACTTGTTTATATTGGGAAGTCAATTTTTCTATATGGTCCATCTTCAGGAATGGAATGTGTAACACTTATTTTGTAGTGGCAGTGGTAACGTTTACTATACAGTACTGTTCACTTCAGTATACCACAAATCTGGAGCATTATTTCATTTGTTATATAATAAATCTCTGCTTTTTTTTTAACCCACTCCAACGGATACATAAAACTGGCTTGTAATGAATTTCTTATTTACAACATTTTTGCTTCATTTCCAGGTCAGTTCAATGAATGATCCCATTTAGTTCTTTTTTCCTGTCTAAAATATTTCCTACTGAGTTCAAATCAGTGCCCTTAAAACATAATTGATTTAGGTCATTAAATTCTTATTTTTCATGCATGTTAGTCTGCATCTTGCCACTGGTCTGACTGGCATTTCAATTAGAATAATGTAGGGAGGTTTTCTCTTACACTTAGAGGATGAAGTTCATGTGGAGGTTCTGGAGAAATAAGATCCTGGAGTTTGTATTCCTCGTTCCAGGCAGTTGCACTCTTTGTGCTTGGGGCGGCAAAAAAGCTAGAACCCGCCCTGATCAAACCTGTTCTGAAAAGCCTCCAATGACCAGGATTCCACAACTTCCGTTGGCGACCTATTCCAGTACTTAATTATCCTTATAGTTAGGAAAAACTTTCTAATATCTCATCTAAATCTCCCTTCTACAGATTAAGTCAATTCCTTCTTGTTCTACTTTCAGTGGCCATGAAGACCAGTTGATCACCATCCTTTTTGTAATATCCCTTAACCTATTTGAAGACTGTCATCAGATCCCCCCTTCGTATGTCCTTTTCCTATTTGAACATACCTCATTTGCCTACATGATTGCTCTGCTACTATGGTTTAGCTGGTGAATTTTTAAAGCCCTGTAGGATTATTTTTTTTCAAAGCTAAAATACTGCAATAATACACAGCTCTGCGTTGGCTCCTTAGGACTATGCACACTAAATGGCAAATTTACTGATAGTGCTGCCTATAATTAGCACTTGAGTCTTAATTAGATGGGCAGGAGGAGTTAGGCTGTACCTTAAGTTTGAAAGGTGCTAATAGAACAAAATTATTTTCTCCTTGGACAGGTCCTTGAATATTACTGGTGGGTCTATAGCATCCTGAGTGATGCATAGACTAGTTATACAAAAGTTATCCTGGCAATAATACTTTCATTTCTTGAACTCACTCCGTTTGAGAAGACCTTAATCCCTGTTACAACTTGTAGTAGTGAACTATCCGGTATTGCATTCTGCAATAAGGGACTCTTTCCATCCCCAATAAAACATACATGAAAGGTAGTGAGAAGTGATCTAAGTCATGTGAGGAGGGAGTGGGGGGGTGCATGGATCAGCATTCACTTTACACTCCCTGTCAGTACCTGGCCCAAGCCGGGGAAGCTAACGATCCAAGCAGTGGACCAAATTTGGTGATGAATCTTGATGATGTGCCACCTGAGGCACATTGCGCATATGCTAAGAAGAAGAAGAAGTGTGAGAAGAAAAAGGCACATTCCCTTTGTGTGCTTCTTTTCCCTCTAGGAGCCTGATCCAAAGCCCACTGAAATAAATTACAATCTCCTCTTAGATTTCAGTGAGTTGGTATCAGGCTGTAGGTGCTGCTGGCTGTTGGTAGTAGTTGGACACTGGAGAAGTAGGGCACTCAGGCCTGCATCTGTACTCAGTATTAGATGGAGAACTTTAATGGCAGAACCGTCATTAATACTTTGCTTTCACAGCACCTTTATTTTAGGATTTCAAAGAGCTTTACTAATATCTAATTAAACTAAGAGAAACCCATAGTTCTGGGGAGCACAGGAACGCCATTACTTCTTAGTGGGTGGGAATCAAAGCTCCAAACAAAGGCAAGTTAATGAGATGCAAGCAATTGATGAATCAGCCACAACCTGTTACTCAGTCTGCATTTTCATCCAATTTTCTTCTCATTCTTTTTTATTAGCTGTCAGATTGCAACATCAGACCAAAAGGGAACACAAATCTCCATTCAGAGCTATTGTAGAGTTAAGGGAGTCTTTCCAAAGTGGACTGATCACCAGTCCCTTACTTATCTTCAATTTACCTGATGGGCAGGACCCTTCCTGGGTTAATTGCCTGTACATGTTCTACTTAGCAGGGCTCTGAGCTGCCTCAGTTACCAAACATGCTTCAGTCCAGTCCCAGAGTGATAACTCAGGCCCTTTTAAAGGGATAATTTTCAGGGTTTGCATAATATGTGGGACCTCAAGCTGCTGGAACTGAGGATCAAGCCATGAGTAGTTGTCCTCTTGTCTGCTGCCAACAGCATAGGTCTGTGTGTATGATATGTGATGGGGCTGACTGGGAGTTGTGTTTTCAAATGGAGTTAACACCTGCCTGTTTGAGTTTCTGGGCCCCATGTAGCTGTTTGTTTTTGAGGCTGACCTTGACAATGTCAAGCCAGCTAGGCTGAATGTTTTGACTTGCTTCTAAAAGTAACAGTAACTTATTCCAAGTTTCCTGATCATTTGAAAGGGGAAGAAGAAAGGGCATCTGCAAAGCAGATTTATTAGGAAAAATAAACTGCTCTCTGGTTGGGACCCTATAATAACAAAATCAATGCTTAGTTTTTCCTCTGGCTGCAGTGCCCCTGAGGCTTCCTCGTTTTCCACCTCTCTCCCCCCACTCCCGCCCCAAATAGTCTGTCCTTGTGTGTAGACTGCAAAGTGAAATTTACAAGCATCCTGCTCTCTGAAGTCCTGGCAGAGCAGGAGTCTTGTAAATTTCCCTTTAGAGCACACACAAGAGGAGATTAACCCCAGGCACTGTGAGGTGGGGAAAAGAGCTGCCATTTATACACCCAACATCTGAACTATAACAGATTTTTGGATACCTACTGAATTTTAAAATGTAGTTATAAACAAAACATTCTCCAAAATTGTGTTTATAAGTACTAAGGGATCATTATGCATAATTTGCCAAGATAACCTTTGTATAACTAGTCCTCTCAGTGAGGGCTCCCTCCTCCCTATTTCCTTACCATGAACTTGTTTCCTTGAGTGACAAGAAGAGTATCTGAGAAGGCACAGTAATGATTCTGTGGTGCAAGTGGTGAGATGGAATGTTTGCAGATGAGCTTTCACATGTGGAATGTTTTCTTCTCCATATGGTTTTACAACATAAACACCCCACATGTGAAACATCCAAAGTGCAGTGATGAGGAACAATCGCTTCATGTGGTTGAAAAAGAAATCCAAGCTCAAACCAGCCTTTGTTGATTTGCAAGGCACTTTTATGTGTGTACAGCTGTGGATATTTTATAAAGCTCAAAACCTTTTTTGGCCATGAAATAGTCATCAAAACAAACCCACCCACTCTATATAGTAAAGGCTTGAAAGGTCCATTTCTGCTTTGAACATTTTTTTTATTTTTAAATTTTAAAAAACGGAGCTATATGTGGATTAGTCATTTGAATTTTCTTTTAACAAAAGACTACTTTTTAAAAGCAAACAAACAAAAACACCATATCCAAATGTATCTTCATGGACATACACCGCTTGTCCTATTGACCTATACTGCACTACAAACAAGATTCTTTTATTGCAACTCTATAGGTTTTGGTTGGTGTACATTTTTGTTTGTTGCTGAGAAGTTCAAACACATTCCGACCATGTTGCCTTACTCTTTGAGCTGCTTTGGCCTGTTCAATTTCTAGCAAATGAAAACCAGATTGACCTTCTGAGAGTTCCTTCTCCACCAGCCATATTGTTTACTATTACATTTTTCTATGGTGTGTTGTGTAAATTTTGTTAATTGGAGATCAGCCTAGTAGAAAAAGGACCTATGTTGACCTATTAAAGCCTTGAAGCAAATTATCATGGCATCGTGAACTCTTCATTACACCGGTTTATTTTTGTTATTTATGGTGCGCTCCTATCAAATTCATGATTATTTGCCTGAGGAGACTTTCTAAATAATGCCTTTGTTTCTCTTTCTGAGGCATTATTTTTTAGGTTTTTTTCTTTGAATGTGGGCACTTGGCATTGCATTTGCGTCAAAAAATGGGGAAAAACAGGATGGCAGCTTTGTATGGAGGTAGGATCATATCTGATATAGCATTTTGCATCCAAACCACAGAATCTCTCTAAAGAAAGCAATACACACTTCAGCAATTCCCAGACCTAATAGGGTTTGAATCTACTGCATTTACAGTTCACACAAGAACGAGTTTTCCCAAGGATCAGCCATGAACATTGGGACTTAGAAAAAGTCTATGAGAAGACATCAGTTGTTTTTGTGAACTCCACAAACTCCACCACTCCATGGTGTCTGTTATCTTACATATGTTACATGCTTCTTTATAGATGTCAAACATTTGTGTAAAGATGAGAGGGAAAAACAATGACCAAAGACTACTTGCATCTGCATTGTACTTATTGTATGACCATAGGGTAACACTAGTTTGTGTGAGCTATTAATGAGAGACAGATTTCTGCTTTTAGATCTTGTTTGCTAGTTAAAATTCTACCCTTCCCAACCGTCTAAGAATGGATTTGGAAATTCTGCTTCTAATGTAATAAATTAACCCAGAGGTGGGAAAGACCCACTGAACCAAAGGTTTTCAACATCCTTGTTTCTTCCTGGATAGATTTAGGGAGAGGAGAGAATTCTGAAACTTCAAATTGTAACATGGGGTTTGCAATATGGGGGGAAAGTTGAGAATCACACACCTAGTCCACTTCTCTGTCAGTGCAGAACTTGTCTCTATATTGTACACTTGTACTAGCATTTTTTCTAGTTTTTAAATGTTTCCAGTACTGGGGCTTCCACACTTCCCTTGAGAGACTATTGAACAACCTAACAGCTCTCACTGCAGGAATAGTCTGCAAATATCCAGTCTAAACTTTGTCTCTTAACTTCATCCCATTACTATCTGTTGTACCACCTAGTAGTTATATAGATTGCAGTACTGCCCATGATGAGCTAGACTCTTTCCAAACACAGAGGGAAAACTGGTCCCTGTCAAAGGCCAACAACAAAAAAAGGTGGAATGTTTCCCCGTTCCCTTGTCCTTTTGCTTAGCAAAACTATACATATTTAGCTCTTTTTAATCTCCCACCCATTGCAATTTTTGTTGCTCTTCTCAGAACTATTTTCAATTTGCCAGTTTCTCCCCTATAACAAAGGGATCCAGAACTGACCACTATTCCAGGCATAGTCTCACCAATAGGTCTACTGTTCCCCCCTCCAGGATGTTTCAGATTTGTCTACACAGGGAAATCAGTGCCAGCATAACTATACTGGTATAAATAAACTGCTATAACTCCCTGTGAGGACCCTCTTATTCTGGAATAAGAATGCCTTTTCCCAGTTTAGTTTATGAAATTTTTGGAAGGGGTTTAAGCTAGACTCCTAAAAGGCAATCTTATACTGGAACGGGAGTGTTCACATGGAGTTATAGCAGTAAAATTAGGTAAGTCACTCTCCCTTTATTTGCTGGGTCTTCTACTTTCTGCTCTCTCTTAGCTAGAGGATAAAAGTGGCATTGTAAAGTGAAAGCTACTATATTGTTGAGTTGTCTTGGTGAAGAATAGAAGTTTTGTTAGATGCATATGAAAAGGTATGTATATTATCTATATATATGACAACCCTGAAAAGTAAAATACTGTTGCATTTTTGCTATGGTTGCTCAAGTTGCTTTTATGAAAGAGTCAGGATGCCTTGATTTTGGGAGCCCATCATGATATCTTGGGTCTTGTATTCAAAGCAATGAGAATCTGCATGTCCTACTAAAGTAAATAAGACCTACAGCTGCTCATCCTCTCTAAAAGTCAAGTCCAAGGGGTCTCAAATTTGGCAGCCAAAATCTGTGACTATTCCTGAAAATTCTGCCCAAAGATCATGTTTATATAGTAATTTACAGTCAAGGCCCTTCTCTAAATTATGCTAGAGATGCTGAAGTTTTGGTTCCTCACCTGGGCTCCTCCAAATAACATAGATGTTCAGTTCTGGAATTTTGGTTTGGTGTATTTGTGTACACTGCAAGTACAGATACATATTGTGACTTGAAATGTTGTACAGCTGTTGCTGTTAAAGAGCTACTGATTATATCACGGGCAGCTGTAGTGTTCAGTGGGTAACTGTCTGAAAATAGCCTCTGTTTGTGCATCTGGGAACAACCGTTCGTTTGTAAGCTGGAAAACACGTAAATGAGAACCAGTTCTGTTGTTCTCTGTAGCAGCTGGAGAGCCTTGTTTTTCTGCCTGATGGTAGTCGGAGTGCCCGTGTTTATTCTGTAATGTCTTCCTAGGCCCCACGTCTGAGAAAATCAAATGTGGGAGAGAGGAGGGACGGACTTCATGGTACAATTACGCAGTCTGCTTTGAGTCGGGTATCAAAATACATTAGTTTTCATCTGTGAAGCTGGTCAGGTGGTGGGGGGATACCAAGGGCCTCTGTAATGAGACTGCTGATCTTATCATGCCTCTTCTGTGGCTGCTTTGTTGATGCACACTTGGGGGATGGCCTGCCCAACAAATATGTGACTGCTTCCACATCCACAGCCAGTTGGGATGACCTGGTGTAATGGGGTTAACTCGCCACTCTGGCGCCTCCTGTTGGCTGTCTTGGGAATTCACTCTGCATGTTAGTGTGCCCGCTTCAGGTCATGGCTTGGTGCCATCACTCCTGCTCCAGGACCCACATCTTTCCAAGGACCACCGCGTCCTCTTCAGCAACACAGCCCTTCAGCCGTGCCACACATTCCGAGGAACCTGCAGTCCTCTGTTCAGCCACCTCCCTTAGTGGCTATTACAGCGAATTGTCTGGCTACTTCCTTGTGGCTCCAGCATCCTCTTTGCCCTTGCCTCAGGGCCACCACCCACAAACCCCAGCAACCAGCCAGGAGCTGTCTCTTGCTCCCTGGTCCCTGCTAGCAGCACTGCTCTGTCCAGGGTGCTGGCAGTTCTTTCAGCCCTCCCGAGACACAGTCCTTCCTCCCTTGGCTCCCAGCAGAGAACTGAACTCTTCTTTTGGGGTTCTTGTGTATTCTGGGCAATAATGTACAACCTTCCAGTAAGAAGGTTTATTATATAATTTGTTTGTATGCTGTGAAACAGAGCCCAAAATGCAGCCTGGTGTGAGAAGGACCTTTGCTTGTGGATGTTTCCCTTGACTGAGAGACCATATATGCAGGCTTATGCAGTGAAATGTAAGTGTCTCCAAAGCCCTCCAGAATTACGAATTCAGCTTTACAGTCTCCCTGTGAGGTGAGTAAACAGTATCCCTATTTTACAGATGGAAAGATTGAGGCACAGAGAAGTTAAGTGCCTGCTTAAATTTACACAGCAAATTAATCGCAGGTTTTAGACTAGACTCCAGGAGTACAGACATCTAGTTCTTTGCTCTACCCACTAGACTTTAGTCCCTCTCTCCCTTTACTCTAATAATCTTATTGTCCTCTGTGGCAGGTCTGGTTCCACAGCGCCCCTTGGGGTACAGCGCCCCTTGGGGGCTGGGGTCAGGCATGGCAGCGGACCTCCACCTGTCTCTAACTCCCCCCCTCAGGGGCAGCATGGCCCAATGGCCGGAGTCAATCCGCTGGCTCCCCGCTCTCGGGGCAGCATGGCCCAATGGCCGGAGTCAATCCGCTGGCTCCCTGCTCTCGGGGCAGCGTGGCCCAATGGCCGGAGGGGTAGGGGGACCCGGGCCCGCCCACTCCACCGGGTCCCGACACAGGGCTCACCTGTCAGCGGGGCTTCCCTGGCCCCCTGCTCGGCGGGGATCCACTCGCAACACGCCGAGCTAGCCTGTCCCTTTAAAAGTCCCCTGGGTCACTTCCTACCCACACTGCCTTCGGTGTCCGGGGGTCCATCAGCGTGTTCCCCCTTTGGGCCGAAGGCGAGTTGGGCTTCCAGCGGCGTCACAGCAAGACTGACGTCTGGGTCCCAGAATTCTGGCTGTTCCTCCTTAGGAGCTGGTAACATGCATCCTTCCCCTCTGGTGGTCAGCCCCGACTGAGCAGCTCTGCAGGCTTTTATGCTGGATCTCCAGCTGGAGCATGCCCAGCAGAGCTTCCAGGGTGTGGCTTCCTCGGCCCAGAGAGAAGGGTTAACCCCTGCTGTACCGGTGCGGGGACGCTCAGCCCCGTCACACCCTCCTTGACTTTGGCAACAGGCTTTTATAGTCTTCCCTTACTTAGGAGTCCTACCTGCATTTTTCATTCTCCTGTAAGCTGGAGAAAATATAGTGGAAAGCTATACAAGAAAACAGGGTCCTTTAAAACTGTCAGGTGTGTGCCAGGAAGGATTATGAAGAGGCTTGGACCCTTTCCTAGAAATGGGATTTGCAGAGTGGAAATGTCACATCCCATAATCACTTTCATGTAGTGAAACTGCTGTTCTCTACCGAAATAACAAGAGCATCTGTTCAAAAATGCAGTCTTGGTTTTTCCTCAAATCCCAAAGGGTTGCATGTACTCTAGAAAATATTACCCATTGCTGAGAACACATGTCTGCAATAGACACAGCTGAGTGGGAGCTGGAAATGGCTTTACCTGCAGTCAGGACTAAAGTCTGTTCAGACATACTTCAGAAACCCAAGGTTGAATCCTGTAAGCAGCAGCGTGGGTGGATTTACTAGTGCAGCAGGAAGAAGAACTGTGTGTATGTCCCTGACCAAATAAAGCTGTGGTTTGTAACTGACAAGAATTTTTCCAAGGCCAGTCCAACTAAATCCTAGTTGAGAATCTGAAGCGGAATGAGACCTCTTTCCCTGCCTCTACCAGAGCAGCAATTCATTCTTTATTTATAGCCAGATAGTCACATATCCTGACAAATGTGCGGATAGGCATGCACATGTCTATTAATCTGTCTCTTATCCCAGGGAGTCTTTTTCTTTCTGAGCCCCACCCCCTCGTGCTATAAGGCCTATGGCTCGATGCTCCAAAGGGGGAAAAGCTCTCTACTTCCTCTATGACAAGTGCTGCTGAATGAATCTTCACTTGCATAGGCCAGCTACCCACAATTCTCCTAGTAACACTGGTTAGCGGCCATAATAATATGTGAACATGGGTGTTTCAGGGTTCCCAAAGAGAGGAAAGAGTTAATTTCCAGGCACCCAGGAACTTCCAGGTTTTTGGTTGCAGGGCAAAGACTAGATTATCATTATCAACAGCTTGGATTCCCCCACGTGTGTTTGTTTAAAACTGTAGTAGATTGTGTGTCCTGTTTTCTTTATGGGGAATTTCATTATGATTCTTGGTGTTTTTCCAAGGGAGATGATATTTTCTGGATGAGTAAATATAAAAGAAAACAAACTCCATTGGATAGGTCCCAAGCTGGTGAATCTGAGATTCTGAATGTGAGGAGTTACACAAACCTCAAGATGACAGGATCGGGGGGGACTCTCTCGTCTCTTCTTGTAGGTGTGTCAGCGATAATACTAATAATTAGAAGGACCTGGATTTCATATGAAAATTGCCTAGCGGAACTCATTCTGTCTTGGCAAGATGAAGATTTGGCTTCTATACATTTCTGAATGCACCTCTCTCTCTCTCTCTAATAACTTATTTTACTAGATTTATGAAAGCCTGAGTGTTGTACAAATTGATCTGGAAATTTTACTATAATATGCTTCACTGACTGACACTAGTTTTCTTGCTGGTGTAATGCCAGTGTAGGTAGATGACATTCGCAGCTGTCATTTAACTGGAGAGCAGTGGTGGTGTCTAGTTTGCTCCCTTCCGTTATTTGTGGCACTCCCGAAAACACTGTTCTGCTGGGAGTCACTAGGTGATACTGCTGCACATAGTTTTACAAATTATTTATTAGCATGAGCACAGCTTTCAGTCTTTGAAGAAACCTTGACTATTTGTGGGAGCTGTGGCAGAACAGCTGAGTTTGCTTTCTACCTAGGGAGAGGCCATTCTTATAGGAGAGTTGCACCCTGGGAATCTGACACTGATATTCCAACTGAGATTTCTGAAAGAGATTGAGTGCTTGTCATTTGTGACCTCTGTTCCAGGACTGGTGTAACTTAATCAAATTACATGGAGAAGACACCCAGACTCTGTGTCACTGCTTTTTCTCCTGCAAGGGGAAGCCCCCTCTTCATGTTTCTGAAATTTGTGGCAGTTTGGCAAACGGGCAGCTATTGTACATTAAGGACTTAAAGAAACAGAACTAACATTTTATCTCCTTTTCCAATGTCACTTAAGCACGGAGGTATGACCAATATACCTTGTATTAGGTTTTTGTTCTGTTATAGCTTTAACAGAGTGGAGCAGTCCTACATCTTCAGAATGCAGGACAGCCAATTGGGAAGATTCCTCTAGTCCAGACAGTGTTGTTAGAGTGGTTTATTCAAGGCAGCTGGGTCTTAGATTTGTCCTCTCTCATTACATAAAACTGTATCCAGTTGTAGAGTTTATATGAATCCTTACACCTGTGTCTATAACTCAAAAACAAAGGCCTCAACTTCCTCATTCCTCTTGGGTCAAAAGTCAGTAAGCTACTCTTGTGCAGCCCAGAATAAGACCTTGTACAAATATGATGGAGAAAGGTGGGATTTATTATTTTTTTTAAGTAAGGGAAGAGATTGCTGCTTCCAAGGGGTCTCTATAAAGTGAAATAGGGAAATACATCATCATGGAATCTTAAGAGACTGCCATCGCGACCACCATACTTCTCCTCAATAAACATGGCACACAACTCCTTTTTGAGTCCTGATACTACCATTTGTAAAAGATCGCACTCACCGCTGGATTGCCTCCTATCTGGTGGATGTGGCATAGTAGGTTCTCCTTTTTTAGCATGCTCTACCAAGAGCTGTTCCAGCCCTGCAGTGAATTTCTTTTCTCATGACTCAGCCCTTTACCGGGGACATGTTCAGTATCACCCCTTCCAGAGGAATGGAAAGTCCAACAGAAACATCAGATCCCTCCATCTGGTCAGATCCCCTCAGTTATAGGCCCACTGGTGCATTCACTCCTTGAGGGCTGTCAAAAAAAGTCTTTACCCCCTTATGTCAGGGGTTTCATACCTTTTCTGGGTGGCAGGGAAGGGAACGGAGGTCTACCCGCTACATTGAGTTCCAGTCCAGGGACTCCAGGAAAGGCCATCAGGGTTCACTCCACCAAACACCTTGTTGACACCTTCCTACCAAGCCTTTCCTTGGGCTTTCTCCTCATCCTTTAAGGGACTTCTTTGTTCACTACAGGGCTCTTCATTTGCTACTATGAGGAAAGTGGCTTCAGAGTTTCTCCCTGCAGCTCCCCTCTGCACTAAACTTCCTCTGCTTATAACACCATGAAGCCCCTGCCCAGCTGGGTTTCATCATTAATTTGGTCTGGCAGATCCTCCAGGTGTATCCAGGTGGGTTAATTGGCCTCTTCAGCCCACATTCACCTGTGTGGGATAGCTGAGTTTGGGAGGTAAGCAGGGTAAGACATGACTATAGTGAACTGGGAATTGGCCATTCAATGGAGTTTTAAAAACCATTGAGAGTCCTAGCCAGACTAGGATCACTTAGAAGCAGTGAACAACTCATGACACTCTGATAGCCTTCTGGTAGCCTTTTCTATGATTGCATTCAGTGATGTTTACACCTCTATTATGGTGTCTTCCCATTCTCCTTTTCCCTGTCCTCCTTTCATTTCTTTCTCTATTTACAGGATCTCCAGTAACTGGAGCCCCCAAACCATCAAACCATTCACTGACCCCTGATGCCTTCTCTTCTCCTCACCTCATCCTTTGGAACCTTCATCTGGCTGAGCAGGTCATTCAGTTCCATGTGCTGGTGGGGATAAGCACTCCCAATTGTGACCTTTCCATTCTCATTGTGTTAAGGTATCTTTTGATGGCTCTTTGTTGCAATAGCGCTCCTGCTGTATAAGATTTTTCATGAGAACTCAGAAGACTGATGTGAGAGTCCCCCTACCCAATCTCTGACCATCTGTTAAAATCTTCTTATGAGATGCAAAAGATTAGCCTTCCCCATGACTTATCTGAGTGATGTTGGCATATTTTACCACTTTAAAAAAATTCCTATAATTTGGAAAGATTAAAAATAACATATGTCAAACAAATTCTCTGCCTAAATGCATATTTCTGCAAGTTTGACTCTATATATTGGTAAATGTGGTGAATATCTTAATAGATGATATTCAGCCTCTGTAACAGATGACTCAAATTCACTGACTGGTTTGTCATTCATTCAATTGTGGATTATAAATTCATCAGTCCTGTCTCTTCTTCAGGAATCTTTTTTTCTCAGCTCTGTCTTACATATTCTGTCTCTTGTTGTCCTTTCTCTGGGATAAAGTTTTGAATCCAAACTCTCAAGCTATAATAAATAAATGATTGCACCATTGAGGTAGCTGTTGTAGCCTAATTTTGCAATTTACAGTATACAATTCACCTTCTCTTGCTCTCTCTGAGAGAAGCATTTTACCTGCTGGCATTCAGCAGACTTCCAGCTAGATATTGGAGCCAATTGACAATCATCTGGTGGTTCAGGGAATCAAAAGAAATCTGTCTGGACATCTGCTTTTGAATATGAGATTTCACGGATGGAGGTTTCTACTAAGGAGATATATAATCCACTCAGAATGGCACATGCAAGCCAAAACTAAGGACAGAAAAAGGGATGTCAAAAGTGCTGGATGGACTGAAAGTCCTGGATCTGTTGAACTGTTATAGTATAAGTAACAGTTTGCAAGGTTTCCCCCGCCACCTTTTTGGGGTCAGAAGACACCTGTGAACTAGGCCATCTGGTAATGGTGGGTCTGGTGATGACCAAGTTGTTCAGCAGAACCTGACGGAGACCATTAGCTCACTTAACATAGACACACAGCAACTTCCAGTCACTGTGAGCCTGAGTAGACTTAGACCAGTGCTCTTACCCCCCATCACATCCAAGGTAAACACTAGATGCCTCTAACAATTTTATGTAAATTTAAACAAAAGATAAATTCATGCTCTACTAAAGAATGTCTAACTCGGGTGACACTTGTAGAACACTCCAGTGATTGGGATGCAAGAAGAATGAATTTTTTTCCAAATCAACACATGGCTTTTCCCATGTAAATAACTTTACAGTAATAAAAGTTCAAACAGAAGACCAGGCCTGCAGAGGTAAATCTACATGAATGTGACTTCCTTCTAATGTAGAACATAGAAGCCCTCTTCCATTCCCCAGCCAAGGAAACCATACTATACACTCTGTTGCCTTGTCTTCACTAGATAAAAAGGTGTGTTCTTAAATTGAATTAGCTAAGTTGAGTTAAACTCATAGTGAAGACAAGGCAGTTTGTAGCTCTCAAACAGTTATCAGGAAAAAAATAGAAGAGTGGTGGGCAACCTGCGGGCCACATGCGGCCCATCAGGGTAATCCAATTGCGGGCCACAGGACATTTTGACATGCTGGCCGCCACTTCCTGCAGCTCCCATTGGCTGGTAATGGTGACCCATTGCCACTGTGAGCTGTGGGGGGGCCATGCCTGTGGATGGTCAATATCAGGAAAATGTCTTGCGGCTCGCAATCAGATTACCCTGATGGGCCGCAGGTTACCCACCACTGAATTAGAGACTATCAAAGTGTAGACTTTAGCTCTACTAGGCTCTCCCATGGTTTCTAATCCTACCTGTTAACCTGCATGTGAACTGTCCTGTCTTCAGGAGGATTTTACCTCCAGTTAGCTACTTAGGTTAAGAAAGCATCTCTCAAGAGAAGACAAGGCCTGCATGTGTATACAGGAATTGTAGTTTCTTTAACATTTGAGTATGAAACACAGTGTTTGACAGTGAATTATACTCATATAACATGGAGATGGGAAGAATTTAATTTTCATAAATAAACTAATTACTTGAGACTTAGGGTGGTAGCCGTGTTAGTCTGGAATAGCAGAGTTAACAAAGTCCTGTGGCACCTTAAAGACTAACTATAAAGTTTTGAAGCATGAGCTTTCGTGGGCTAATACCCACTTCGTCGGATGCAAGCAGTAGAAGTGTTCACAAACAGGCAGTTACCTGGCTCTTACCTACTTTTCTATAACTGCCTGTTTGTGAACACTTCTACTGCTTGCATCCGACGAAGTGGGTATTAGCCCACGAAAGCTCATGCTTCAAAACTTTATAGTTAGTCTTTAAGGTGCCACAGGACTTTGTTAACTCTACTTGAGACTTGATGCTTTAATCTAACTCATGTCCCTAAAACACCAAAATGGACTGTTGCTTAGTTCATTAGACCAAGGAGAACACCAGATTTTGACTGATATTTAAAT
The DNA here is from genome assembly GCA_032164245.1 of Sternotherus odoratus. NCBI lineage: Eukaryota > Metazoa > Chordata > Testudines > Kinosternidae > Sternotherus > Sternotherus odoratus. Next base: position 13,426,897 of record JAVMKO010000015.1, read on the forward strand.
CTGTCCATTGAGTATTTTAATTCCAGCATAAAATAGTCTCTATTTCTCTTGTCCCCATCTGCCACCCTTAGTCCCCTCTGACAAAAAAAATGGAAAGCATTTGCAGAATATCACTTATTCATGTCCTGGAAATCTGCAAAGGAGAGCAAATCTGGTCACTGTTTGGGGACATTTAATAATTTTTGAGTTTCAAAGCAATTCCTTTTTAATTTCAGTGAACCAAGGGAGGGAGAAAGAGAATAAAAACCTGGACTGTTTTGACCTCATGGCTATATGCAGACTTGTCTGTTGTTCTGCCAAGCTCCTTTTGTCTTTTAACAGATAACAGACCAAGACGACTAATCATTTTAAATTAAAAAAATTCCTTTTTCTCCTACTAACACTGGTGAACACATGGCTCCTAGACTGGGTCTGGTGATGTAATTATTTATGGACTTTCTTCCTTTAAAAAATATTGCCCAAGGCAGAAGTGAGATTTACTTTCCCCATATCTATGGAGGAATCTTGCATGAAAGTTCTGTGAAAGAGAAGTGTCTTCACTGTCTCTCAATTACAAGCACTGATGCTATGAACGCTTTTGCCATCTGAGACTTCTGTCACCTAAAGGGAGACTGGGCATGCAACATACACTTCCAAAAAGTGATCAGATGTGTTAAATATTAATGCTCCAAATGGTGAATGTAGAAGACTGGCTTTTTAAAAGCTTTATGAATTTTCATTTCCTAAGGGATGTTCTATGCCAACCAACTGAAGATGGATACTTTTAAGATAGTAGATGTAACAGGCCTAGACCTATGAGTACTATTACCTTAGTTTACAGCACTAACATACCTCCATTTTTTAAAAAGGTGATTTTTAATTTTAACATGGATTTCATTTGTTTGTCTGTTTCTCTCCCCCCCCCCCCCCAGGTATATTATTCCTGTGGTGCAGTATTGGAATCCATGGAAAGAGGTCTTATTCTATCACCAGGTTTTCCAAATAACTACTACCCAGGGACACACTGTGTCTGGCAGTTTTTCATTCCTGTTCGAACCCATCTTATCCTGGAAATTCTTGACTTTGATGTCTTTGAGAGCTCAAATGAAACTCCAGACCCTTTGGATGGCTTTTTTTCTTCTTCTAAAAGAAAAAATGAGATGTTTCCTACTGAAGAAAACTCTGACCTTCCCATCACTCTTGCTGCTACAAAATCCTCAGTTCTGGCTGGGATGTCAAAGGCAACCCAGAAACATAGCAGTCCAGGAGCTCAGTCAAAGGGCCTTGCTGGCCGCTACGATGGATTCCCAGTAACTACCTCCAAAAAAGAATACAAACAAACATCTGAAGAAAAACAGTTCAGACGGATGGAAGAACCCAAAGAAATAGCTAAGGCTCAGCCAGTTGGACTGCCATTCACTGTGGCTGGTGATACCACTAGGCTGCGGCAAAATACCAGTGGCCTAGAGATGAACAGAGATTTGAAAGGGAAAGTCCTTCTTGCCCACCTCACTGCTAGAAGGAGAGATGAGGTCATTGAAGAGAGTCAGACTCTCTCCACAACAGTCTTACCAAGAGAAAGCTCCACCACGCAGCAGTCTTCAGTTGATGTGTGTCCCCATGATGTCTTGTATGTTTCCGACCTCATCACGTTTTCCTCTCGCTTCTGTGGGACAAACTTGCCTTTAAACAAGACCATGGTCTTCAGTTCATCTCTGGAGATAGTGGAGGTTATTATGGAACTGATCACTACCACAGATCGTGGGAGGGGCTTTGCGTTGCTCTTTGAATACAAGAACGTCACAGAACCTAATGCCATGGATGTGGAGAGGGAGGATGGAAAGGAAAACACAATGATGCTGGCAATAATAACCGGAATTGTCTTCTTTGCTCTTGTTCTTCTGTCTACCCTCTGCATAACTTGCAGGTAAGATATTTTGAATGATCTAAACTCCTGAAATTGAGCCTGCCATGAAATCTGGGGTAAAACTGAAAAGGAATGCTGAAATGGTGAAAAAGACAGTGAGGGGTTTTTGTTTTTGTTTGTTTTACTTTATTTAATTCAGAACCAAACCTAATTAGATAAATTGTCCACCAGAATAAAATCTGGCTAAATTACACTCTGATGTATTTGTTAGTACTACATATAATTTACTATTATTATTTAGTAGTATGGTATGTCTCAAAAAAAATGATGGTCTTGGCTTTGGATTCTTTTGGCAGCTGTCTTGCAGTGTCTGATTTGATGTGACTTTATCAATTCTGGGCAGGAGAAGACCTGAATCAGAGATTTAACCTAAACTTCCCACTTGGTCCTGCTGATACTTGCTCATATGAGCCTAATACCAACTGCTATTTTAACCTTCAGTTTTGTTCACTTGTTCCCTCTTCATTCCATTATCTTTTTCTCAAAGAAAAGCGAGGGGGATGGAGGCTTTCTTGAGTATTCATTTGTACTGTGGTAATGCCTTTTGAGCCCCAATCAAGGACCAGGACTCCACTGTGCTAGGGACCTGTACAGCTACACAACAAAATGCCAGTCCTTTCCCCCAAGAGTGTCCAATCTAAGTACCATCAGCATGCTTATTATCGCTTCGTGTTTCTGTATTTTAGTGATAACCATCACTAATGCTTTACAGAGGCATTAATCATGATAAAGTTACTTCTTGGAATTAAGATGCTGTTACTTATACTTAAATTGGTTCCCCCTTCTCTGTCACTTTGCATCCAAGAGTCTCAAAAGGCTATTCAAACATTTGATTCTAACACTTACTATGAAGCAAATAGGTCTCACTATACCCATTTTACATATAGGAGAAATTGGGGAACTGAGATAAAGGGCCAGATTGTGTCACTTAGTCATCTTTCTTGATTAAGACTTTAAATCCATTGGCACTGAAACTATTTGTAACATAAGGAACTACTCAAAGACGAGTACTCACAATCTGTCCCTAAACAACTTGCCTAGGTGAGTCAGTAGCCATCCTGGGGATAAATTCAGGATTTCCAGCTCCCAGTTCCCTGCTTTAACCAACAGTTCAAACATTCTACAGCTGGCTGAGAACTAAAGCATACCCAGTAAATCTTTATCAGTGGATGTTTTTTCTTTCCCTGTTCTACTGTCTCTTTTTTATGCTTAGATGAATGTTGCACCCTGAGCAGCTGAGTGTTTAGGAATGGTGACTCTCTGAAGGGGTACCAAAGTCAGAATGAACCTCAGTCAATTTCAGAATTCTACTTGCCTGACTGCTCTCTGGATGGGACAGCAAGGACTGTAACAAGTATAAAGACACTACAATAGAACTTCAAGGAATGCCTATTTTATAAATGACCTTACACAAACCATTTTTCCCTGGTTGGGGGTGGGGAAAGCCACAACAAAAGTAATATTGATGACAAGCAAGTCGATATGCCTTCACATTCTGATGCTTCCAGTGCACTGATAATTGCTTTACAGTGCTTTGAAGGATAAGAAACATGCAAAAAAAGGGCAGCATACTGCAACTTATTCTCTGGACCTACTATAATTTTGAGATGTTGTTTTATGAACTATGATTTTTATGAACTCCTCAATCCCCAATTAATTAGTAAAATAGGGATTCTTGTGTATAGCTCTATAGAAGCAGTTCTCAAACGGTGGGTCAGGACCCTGAAGTGGGTCATGACTGCGTTTTAATGGGGTCACTGGGGTGGCATTAGACCTCCTGGGATGGAAGCTGAAGCCAGAGCCCCACTGTCCAGAGCTGAAGCCGAAGCCCAAGGGCTTCAGCCCTGGGTGGCAAGGCTCAGGTGACAACCCCCCCCCCCCAGAAGCTGAAGCCCCTGGGCTTTGGCTTTGTCCCCAGCTCCAGGTGGTGGGACTTGGGCTTTGTCGGGGCTCAGGTAGGCTCTGGCTTTGGTCCCCCTCCTAGGGTCGTGTAGTATTTTTTGTTGTAAGAAGTGAGTTGCAGAGCCGTGATGTCTGAGAACCCCTGCTCTATATGTGTCCTTCAAACCTTTTACCCACCCCTCCTCCATCAAGTGGGAGGGACACCAGTGTTACCCCTAACAAGCAGCATATTCTTCCTGGAGTGGGTCTAATGATGCCCAGGCCCTGCAGGAGAAAGTTTCTTCTTTCGCTGAATATTGAAGTTTAAAATCCAATCTTAGTTCTGGTTTTCCACAAAATCTCTTCCTTCAAAACCTTTTTTTTTTTCTGAACAAATTGAAAATGAAACAAAATTTCGATATGATTCCCCTTCTCCCCCATCACACTTAGCTGAAACCTAGCTTTGCCAGACATTTTGGTTGTGACAGAAAAACTTTCAGCAAACTGTACTCTATGTACAGATCCTCTGCAGCAATAGAATCCGGTTTTCCAGGGCAGCTTTCAACTGTCTTAACCAAAAGACAGTCTTTTTTCCCCTTCCCTTACAATCATTCCCTGATTCATGAGGATACACCTTCCAATTTCTGCACCAAATGAAGCAAGGGTCCTACAGACAACAGCCTCCTTTACTGAACAACCCCCAAATCATCACCAGAGCAAGTCTATCCTGAGCACTGACTGATGCAGCAATGTATGTAAAAAAACAGTTATGTGCTCCTGTAATTAAAAATTGTACCATCATCATGCATATGACCAAGGGGGACAAATTATGGTTGTACAGGCTTCCTTAATACTGGCATATCCTAACTTTTGACTCCTTGACTTTGCAACATTTTAATGTTCTTTTAACCCTTTGTGTGTGTGGATATAATGTCTCCTTGAGGTTGCAAAATTTTGCAACCAGCTCCTGGTAATATTCAAGAATATTTTGATAAGACTTATTTTTCTTGTGGTACTGTTGGAAGATAAATGCCTGGACGTGTTGAATAGCTACAAAGTATATTCTATAACCACACCACTTTAAAGGGATATAAACAAGGTGGTTAGGTTTAGATATAATCTTCTCTGCTATACATGGAAGTTCCTGATTTCAGAATCCAGCTATTATTTTGTATTGCTCAGAAAACTAAACCTTGCAAAACTTTGAGTTAGACACACATGTTTATATCTAACCATGATCCTTCTTGCAGTACCATGATAAATACATAACTTAGACTACAAAGTTTTGCCTGCTCTAAAATGGTTCAAATCTGATTGAAAATATCTGCTAGATTTTAAAGGCCATTTCCTATCCCGCTTGCGTATACTCATATGCAAGCTGCCATGTCTTTCAAGGAATAGGTTATTTTGGGCATATACTGATTTCTTGCCAAACTTGTATGCATGAGTGAAACATAATGCTTGCGAAAGTGAGGGCCCCACCATGCTGAGTAAGCCAGTTTATATAGTACTGGCAGATGCTACTACAGTATAAGATTTTTTCCTTGCTGTTCTGTCTATGCACCTCCAGGCTATTAGTCTGGAACCTCTTTTGGTAAGAGCTTGCCAATGCTACTCAACTGTGTTGACTTATGCAGACGAGGAGTAAAATTGTGTGATATCCATTAAGCACATCAAAAATTTGCCTCAGAATGAGACCACCAAACTCACCTCTAATTTTGTGTGCTCTAAATAAGGATTTGAATTCAGAGATGCATTACCCCCTCTTGTCTTCCTGGCAGGAAACATTAATTAGTCAAAGCTATGAGAAAGAAACTGACTCCAGATCGAGGATGGGAGAATAAGGAAGGAGAATGTCCACACTGTAAAGTGTGGGGAAAGGTCAGCTCTGGATCCATTACAAAGGAGGCTTTGATATTCGGAGTTCTACCTGGGCCCATTACAGGGAGAAGTGCCTGCTTAGAAGTACAGATAGGGGTTATTTCAGTTCAGGCCTAACTTCTATAATGAAGCTGGCCACAACGTTACATCGGGGTGCTGGAACAGTTTGTATAGAGGGGGTGCTGACAGCCACTGAACCCAGCTGTAAATCCTGCATATGATGGAGACCTCTACCAGCCAGAACCCCTAGTTCCAAGTTCAAAATTCAGGACAAAGGGAGTACTTGAGGAAATGGCGGCAATATCCATTGGCGCCCATGATGGCAGATCCTGTCCCCTGAGAACATCCCGTTAGTCAGAGAGTACTCTAGGAGGAATGAAGATTCTCTAATGAGGCAGTACATTGAGAAATGGGTCCAGTTCTCTGAGGAATAACACTTGCTCTGACTGGAATGTGCTGTTGCAGAGGAAACCTCAACAGAAGATACTAATAATAACCTTCAGACTGTTTGCTAAACTTGTCCTCCATCTCCCTGTCTCTCCACTCCACCTGCTCCTCTGGTATCTGAGCAAGTTGAAGCTTAGCTGTGCTATGCTTCCCCCCACCCCCAATCTCCCAGCCTCGCCTTTTCTTTTTCTTTAAGCTGCCGCTGTTGCACAGCTAGAAGTAGCAGGCTCTGCCTCGCTGGTGGTAGAAATGGCACAGGACAGGCTTGGCACCCAGCACCATCTAATAAATGGAGTCATCAGCAATGCCTGCCCAGGTTTATTCCATTGAGCCAGAGTGAAGCTCTCTGGGGAGACTCCAAGTTTCTGCCACACTGTTGCTTTTGTTTAGTGTTTGGGGAGGGAATGAAAGCATTGGTTGTTAGATGGCCAATAATTCTAATTACTTTTGGCCATGAGGAGGCCTGGCTTGAGTAACAGGGGTTTTTATTTTCTTTCCCAAGCCCCCAAGAACAAGAGACATGTTCACCTTATTTCATTTTAATCCTGCCCAGTGCAATCAGACGTTTGCTCAATGGTGGCAGCTCATGAGGAAGAGACATTTTACTTCTGTGCACCCTGCCAAGGAACTGATTCTTATTACAACCCCTCTGATTACAACCATTAAACCACCAGGGAAGCCTCTTATTTCCAAACACCTGCCCCCTCATATAAATTAATTTAAAGGTTAATATCCTCCCTGTATTTCCACTTGCTGGGCAGAAACGATGTAGCAATGTTTCATCCAACACAAGCCTCAAATAATAGTGACTGAGCAGGATGTAGAGCAGGACTGACTAGCTGGTTGCCAGGTGGCAATTCTTACCACTGTAAGACATTTCTGGGGAATCTGACTGACCTCTGCAAGTGTGCTAAAAACAGAATGGTTCTCTGCTAATTGCTGCAGCGCTGTGCTGCAGATTATACAGAATCCAAGAAGCCTGTCCCTCCATGCCTCAATGACCTCCATCTTTGTTTAGCCCATAGCTCTACACATTGGTTCTTTCCATTTAAACTGAGCTGTCGCTACTTCAGCAAAGTCTTGCGGGGCTGGGAAAAAATGCCTTTGTCAAAAGTTTCTACAGAAAATTTCATTTTTTCAGGAAAAAAACCTCCTCATCCCCCCATTTTTTCAGCCAAAAATTTTGATTCTTTGCCCCTATCTGAGCTCACGCCTCAGCGGGGTCAGCACCCCTTCCCCAGGTTCTGTAAGGTTGTCTGCCGCTCTAGTACAAACCAACACTGCTCAGGGCTTTTTCCCTGGTGGCCTGGCTCCAAATTCTACAGTCTGTTTCCCCTTGTCTCAGGGGACTTCCGCATCACCTTTCTCAGTGGTCAGTAGGGAAACCCAGGCTTTCCTTCTACTCTGCGTTCTAGTCCTGGGACCCTGGGATCAGTAGGTAAAATCTGGTCTTTTAGACTTCTCACTGTCTCCCTGGACTTATTCCTACCATGGTCTTTCTTCAGACAGACACTTTCCCTCATCTCTTCTCTGGGTTTACAGTTCAACTGCTTCTCTCTAGGTGGGTCCTTTGCTCTCTAGCAACTAGAAAGAGACTGCGTAGTTCTAACTCTGTCTCCCTAAAGCCCCTATGTGCCCCAGGCTTCCTTCCTTTATACAAATCACCGGTCTCCTTATCCAGCTGGTACTCATCTTTAATTGGGCCTTGCCCACCTCACCCTCCAGGAATGATCTGGCCTCTCAGTCCCACATTAACCCTTTCATCACATGATGTGGAGTCAACACCCCATTGCACTGGCCCATGGAAGGGTGTCCCAAGTTTTGATTTTTGAAGTTGAATGGTGCAGTGCTTCACACTCTCCCTTCACCCCAATCTCCAGCCTGTCGAGAGAGAGAGAGATTCCAATCTATACCCAGTGAAGACAAGTTCATTCTTCTGGGAGGCTTTAATGCCAGAGTTGGAAAAGATAGTGAAGTCTGGAGCAATGTAATAAAGACCAATGAAGTTAGAAAAATGAACAATGGTCTCCTCCTACTCTGCAAGTGTGCTACTCATGAGCTCCTTGTCACTGACCCAACTTTCAGGCAAGCTAACAAATACAAAACTTCTTTGATGCATGCAAGATGAAAGCACTGGCACCTGACTGACCATGTTACTGTACAGCAAAGGGACATTAAGGTCACCAGAGCCATGCAAGGGGCAAACTGTTGGACTAACCACAGGATGATCAGAGCAATTTTTAATTTACATGCTGTTGCCCCCTCAGTGAAACAATGCTAAACAGATTAAACCAAAATTGAACATAACAAAGCTGAGAACACAGCAAAGCCATTTCTCCAAGAAAAACAGAGGGAAAACAGAGGGAAAAAATTGATAGCATTACATCATCACCCAAGATTGCACTTGACATATGGAATATATTCAAATTAGCCAGTCTTCAAACCCCAGAAGAAACTCAAAATTAAAAAAAAGTTAGCCCCAGGATTGGCTTGATGAAAATGACAATGAATGCAAAAAGCTCCTCAAGGAAAAGAATATTGGGTTTCTGTCTTGGCAAAATGATGAAGAATCAACATAAAAGGAAAATAAATTCAAGTATTTCCAAGAGCTGGCTCAAGGATGGCTTTGTGTCCTACGGGATAAATGGTGGGAAAAGAAAGCAGAAGAAATACTGTGTTATGGTGATACGAACAACACAAAAATGTTTTATGATTCTCTGAAGGAATCAAATTTGAATAATCAAAACTGGGAGCAGCTCTACTAACAAGTTCAAATGGATCTACCTTACTCAAGGACAAAAGAGGTATCTCTGAAAGATGGGTGTAGCACTTTACTGAGCTACTCAACCATCCCTCTACTATCAAGCTACAGGTGCTAAAGAAACTCTATAACACAGCACTCTATAGAATAAGAAATTTTCATACAAATAAATAACATTTGCCACTTCTTGGCTAACTGAGAATATCCCAGAAGGTTTTGCTCTATATAATAAAATGTCTGATATGGTGAAGCTAATGAACTATATCACAGCTTGAGGCACCCCCCCCCCGGGGGGGGGGGGTGACTACATATTTTGCAGTGTGCTCTACTTAGAGAAATCAAAGTTTCACCCTTCTAAGGAGAGACTTGGGATATCTGGCATAAACTCCTGGTGCTGCTGCAGACATCTTGCAGATTCTTAAGAAAGTAATTTAATCTCTTCTGCCTTAGTTGACTCCCTGATAAATTGGGGATAACACCTGGTCCCTAGCACACAGCCATTGATACAAAGAAAGTTGTAAAATGCTGTGGATAGAAGTGCTAGTGCATTGATGTTCTGTTGTGTTTTCTCTTATTAAAATGAACATGGATGAGAACTTTCCTTCTATGGACCTTTAACTAATACATGGGCTTGTTGCTGTCTTTCCCGCAGGCAGAAAATGTGCCCCAAAAGGAACCTTTCCAATGCACATAGTGACCAGGAGGTTAGTGCTATTGTTTTTGGTGATTTTGTTTCTCTTGCACATTGGCTGCTATGCTGTTTGTCTGTAGATTTACTGGGGCGTGTTTTGAGTTGTAGAATGGGATCCAGAACTCTGCCATAGATATCAATGAACTCCAACTTGTGGTGCCAACTCGAGAAAATGAAAACAACAACCACACTGTGAGCCAAGACCAAGCAAGTAAGCTAGAGAGTATGTTGTTTCAATCCATAGCTCCTTTCCCAGTCAGTCTCTCTCCCTGAATCTTCCTCTTCAGCTGTGCACGTGGAGACACAGTGTAAGATGTCACATATTAGAAAGTGTTTGGTGTGGAATTACCCCCTTTTGCCCTCCCTCTTGCTGGTAGAGTAATTCCCTGGCAAGGAGTATGCGTAAGTGTAATTTTTGAACTCTACCAACAGAAACTGTCATCTCCAGTGGCACAATGCACACTTAGACTGCACCAAGGCCACATTTGCCCTGCTAACCGTCATATTGCTCGCTTAAAAATACCTGTGAAATCTTCAAGAGTTGTGTTTTTTCTCCCCACCACCCTCTGCTTTGTGTCACCCGAAGAGCACAGTTGTCTAAGCACTGGGTTTGGAACACTCAGATTCCCTGGAGCAGTCACAGGTCCAAAGTTTTTTCATCTTAACGTTGTGGATAAAATTGCTGTGATCCAGAGTGAGCCAACTACAGAACCCCACTGAGTGACAGCAGTAGGTGCTGGGATGCTTTGATTACAACTCATAGGTCCTTCATAGCTGGTAAAAGCCAAAATAAAAGTGTGGAGTCTCATGTTGGTGGAGATTGTCCATCAACATTTCCCTCCAGAGAGACAAAGTTGCTGAGATAATATTGTTTATTATGGGATCAATTTCTGTTGGTGAGAGAGACAAGCTTTTGAGTTTACGCAGAGCTCTTCCTCAGGTCTGGGGAACATACTCCAAGTGTCACAGCTAAATACAAAGTGGGATAGATTGTTTACCATAAGTAGTTAGCACATATTTCAAAGGACCGTTCAACGTGAAATAGCTCACTAATGGGCCCTTGAAATGGGACCTTGAAATATGAGTTAACTACTTATGCTGAGTTTTTCAGGCCTGTTAGGAGCTGCTGTTACAGACCAGTGAATCCTTTGCCAACTGGCACCAAACCACCTGTGTGTCACAGAAGTTCTTGTGAGAGCTCAACTCAAAATCCCAACTCTGTGCTGACAATCTTGCTTCCAATCTCCCTTTGTTGGGAAAGGTCAGGGAGAGGATTGTGGCCAGACAACTCTGGCAGTCTGAGTCCCCAGAGCTCTTTGACCATGATCAGTGAGGTATAACATGAACACAACTCTGGGAGTTCTTCAAAGATTAGGATTTGAGTTGGGAGAGGGCAGATTATCAGGGGTGGAGGCCAGAACTGCCTTCTTATCTCCACAATATATCCTACTTGCCACTCCTAGATGTTTATATGCAGGCCTGAGCCAGCCTGCAAAGTTTGGATCCAAAGCTGAACTTTTCCCAGCGGTGGCTGGATTTACAATTTTGGTTTGGGTCTCTCTCTAAAAGGCTTTGGTTTTAAGTCCTTCTGGTTTCATAGCCAAATGTCAAGCCGATTAGGACAAGGCAAGTGGTTGAATGACTGCATTTTTTTCAGATCTGTGTGGCAGCCAAGGGCTGGCTTTTTTAGGCTGGGTTAGAATGGGAAGAGGAAGGTGGGCTGTTTGCCCAGCCTAAACAAAAGGAGACTGTCACTTAAAAAAATCTGTCTATGTCTTTCTTTCCCTTAGTCACTTCCTCTGGAGGCAGCACACAACACTCTTCTCGGCATACTGACCCAGACATGCCCTCTTCTATGTCTGCTGTGACCACTGAAACAGGGAGCGATGAAGTATTTATTATTTCAGCCGGCCCTGGTGCCAGTGGGTTGAGTTTTACCACATACAGAATACAGGTAGAGACACGTGGGTGTATCACAGGAAAATATTTCTAGTGGTTGGAGGAAGGAACTGAGGGGAAGTCTACACTACCCGCTCGATCGGCGGGTAGTGATCCATCTATCTGGTATCGATTTATCGTGTCTAGTGTAGACGCGATAAATCAATTCCCCAAGTGCTCTCCCCGTCGACTCCGGAACTCCACCACCGTGAGAGGTGGAAGTAGAATCTATGGGAGAGCGGCAGCAGTCGACTCACTGCCATGAGGATGCCCAGGTAAGTCGACCTAAGATACATCAACTTTAGTTACGCTCTTGGCATAGCTGAAGTTGCTTATCTTAGGTCAAACCTCCCCACTCCCCTTCTCAAAGCATGTTCTTAGTTAGGTAGCTAAAGAATCTGGATTAGGGGTTTATGGATCCATACTTGTTGTCTAATAAGAAAAACTTGTTATCTGATAATGGTGGTAGGCCTGGATAGGAAGAGCCTACAAAATCCTTCTAAATGCTAGATTTTCAGCATGGTGGAGACCCATCCTCCCTGTTTTGGGAGCAAAATGTGCCTATGAAATGGCTTGCAGGAGGCCCATAGCGAAACACAGCACTTCAAACAAGCTGATCTGCACCTTCGTTCTAGGAGTTAGAAATGCAGCTGCTCAGGTTTGCACTCACGATTGAAATACACCCGATACATATTGTGGGGGGGCACCAATTGCATCTGCAGAAAGGAGGCAGTCCTGAAAAATGTCCTCTCTAGTCCTCATTTATAGTGTTCTTAATAAGTGGGCTCCTACTGTGTCTTCCCCTCTGTAATATGGTTTGTATGTGCTAGCTTCTGTAGGACAGCCTAGGCAAATGGTGCATGTTATCCACTGGCATGCAGCTACTTTCTTGGCTCTCGCTCTGACATTATTCTAATGTTTATGGAGGTGTGAAAGCTTGAGCCTTTACAGTAGACAAGGATGCCAGACTCACTCACCTCAACCGACATGCTTGTCTAGACAAAGCGAATCATAAGAAGCTTTACACAAAGATTATCTAAATCCTTTTACTGAGAAATAGTAGTTGGCCAGCAGCTCCCAAGACTCCCACTGAGTGTGAGCCTGAGTTTTGCTGGGGAGGGAGCAATGATAGGTTGGATTTAAACACATGCCCCAGCAGCTAATCTGCTGTTGGGAGTGAAGGGTACATCTAGGCAATGTGCTGGGGGAGCAAACAAACTTCTCTGCAGTGTCTCAGTACATTTGTTAAGATAGGGGGAGGGTAGAGGAACTACTCTGCAGGCCCTAAGCGATAGAACTGATAAGGGTGGCAGAAATGAATCCTGTACATGTGTTCCAAGGGACCAACGTAGACAACTTCTATCGAAAATGGAAACCATGTGGCTGCTTTATTTATATAATCACTTTTAGCCCTAGGTTTATTGCCTTCACTCCACCAGCTTTCCCCTTCTCATGCATTGTACTCTCTATTGATCTTATCTGTTTAATTCTGCCTATAAACTGAGTAGCTCTGTCCCCCTCTATTGGGTAGACCAGTGTTTCTCAAACTTTGATAGGAACTGGCTTGCTGCCTTCCTAAAATGTGTGGGGATATCTCAGAGACCAGTTCCCAACACTGGGGAAGACTACAGAAGACTTTGGCTAAAAAACTTAAGGCTTTTAGCTCAGGTCAGTAAAGTTCATGTTTTTAGATCAAGAGACTGATGAGAACCAGACTGATTGAGGGGAGCTGGTCAGGTCTTTAGGTTGACTGGTTGACATCCACTAAGTCCTCAAAGGTTCTAGACTCACGCTGCTTATTGAAATAAATCCAATTCCATATTTTTAAAAAAATCTTATTAAAATTCTTGACATTAATAAAAGTGCCAAAGCTAAGCTGATATTAAAATGAAAATAAAGGCAACTACCAAATCAAGCTTAAATATCAGCAACTTAGTCTCCACGCTGGATTGGATTTAAATAATTAAATTGTTATAGAAATAATCAGTCCTTAAAAGTTCTAAGGAGGATTCTGAGGTGGCTGTTTGGTAAATATCCCCATGGACAGGTGTAAATAAGCCCTAATGCGTTTGCTTGAGAGGACTATGGGAGTCTCACTGGCATGCAAGGGTTTTCTAGCTAAGTGGGGGATATTTTGAAATTGGTTAATAAAGGTAAAACTTTTTTTGTGTGGGAGGGGCAGTGTGAGGCACAGGGCCAGCGTAAGCACTAGGTGACCTCGGCGGTTGCCTAGGGCAGCACGATTTGTGGGGCGGCTTTTAGCCTCCCTTGGCGGCATTTCGGCGGCAGCTCTTCTGAGGGTGGGCACCAGCGGCGGACTGTCCATAATTGGGGCAGCGTGCCACAGCTTTTGGTGGCATTTCGGCGACCATGGCCGCTTTGTGGCTTTAAACCACCGGTGGTGATTCGGTGGCAACGCTGCCAGTTTTTATTTATTTTTGCTTCACCGCCTAGGGCGGCAAAACAGCTGACGCCACCCCTGGCGAGGCAATGGTGAACCTGGTGGGTTTAATGCTTTTTTGTTCTGGCATACTTTAGGCAGGTGCTGTACAAGCTGTCCCACTGACCTATCCTGTCCCAAGAAAAGATGTGTTTAAAGAACCAAAGTCACTTTTTCACAGATAGCTCAGTGTTTCTAATTGCCCTTTGAGCCTTTGCATGTAAAGCCCTTTTGAGATCTTTGAAGATGTTGAAAGATTTCTCCACTTTTCAGGACCAAAACCTAAAGAGAAGTGTCACAAGTCCAGCTTCTGTGTCAGACTGGCTGACTTCTGATCATGTGACTCCAGGAGCAGGTACTGTGGATAAAGGGAACACGCAGGCAGAGAACCATCACCCAAGGCAACGGACATGGAGTGCCCGCACATTTCATGATTTACTGACTCCGTTACCTCAGTTACAGAAAAAATGGTATAGCTGGACCACTAACAGCCCCTTCACTAAACTGGTAGACAGCAGCGTAAGTATCTACAAGATGGGAAGGTGTGGGATTCAGGCAGCGGGCTCCTGACAACCTTAAAGGCAACTTCCAAAGGGGCACTTTGTGCAAAATAAAGACCCACCTGCTTTTTGATGTGAACTCCTCTTCCCGCTCTTCTGCCTTTCCCTTGTGCATGTGTTGACCGTGTCAGATGAAAAGGTCCAAGGCCCTGAATGTATGAGCACATATGTGAGAGAGATGGAGACTGTTAGTTCACATTATCCTAATAGACTTCATCTGGGGCTTGATCCTGCAGCACTAAGAAACTGCAACTCCTGAGGCTAAGCATCTGGATAAAGGATTATTTTCCCTTAAAACTTACCAACTATTTCTTCAGAATGGATCATATTGAGTCATTCTGCATAATTTTAATGGGTGTATCTTAGGTTTCTTTTAATTGGCATATTAATATTGTACTGCAAAGAATCCATAGACCCATGATGACTAGCTCTCTCTCTGATCAATTCTGCAGATGTCAACCCAAGAGTGCTTGTTATAAAGTTAACATGATGCTTCTCTATCTTCCCATGCACAAAGTACTGCTTTTTGGCATGGGAAGGAAGCATGTGGTCTTTTGGTCATGACAAGTGCACCATGGAATATCAATTTCCTAAGGCTAAAGTTTTTCTGGACTGCTGCTTTTCAAAGTATGTTGATTAACTTTATTATTATTTTGGTAGGGTCTTTCTACATCCACAAGAAACCAGAGTGTAATGACCAGAAAAGTAATTTCAGCCACTGAGATCGAGGGAATCTCAGATATTGTTTATTCTGACTCAGCCACCAGCAACGCATCATACCCGCTAACCCAATCTGCGCAAAGGCAGGGGAAACTAAGCTCCTCCAGCTTGAAGAAATCCAGATTTGGGAATCCTTACTTTGGGTTTTTAACCAGCTCCCCTGATTGCAAAGAGGTGAGGCCCTTGGATCCAAGACACGTGGGGATGACATCTCCACTTGATAACCAAAGCCATGGCCCTGCTGGCCTCAAGAGCAACTTAATCAACTGTTCGAAAACCAAGGAACTCTCAACAGAAACAGATAAATCCAAACCAAATTTTGTTATTTCTGAAGGAGATGACCAGCAGCCTCTAGTCCTCGCAGAGCACTTTAGTCAATGTAGAGATACTCCGTCTGAGCAAAATGTTGTATATGCTTCAGTGAAGGCTATGCCCAACAACCAACCAGTGGTCCTGACTCTTCAGGGAGACAGCTCAGCCAGGCCTCCCAATTTCACATTGGATCTCCCCGTTTGGGAAAAGTCTCCCAATGTCTATAGCAATTACATGAAGATCTATAGCTCTTCCAGGGGCCAGTGCGGCTTGCCTAGTTCAGATACCAATACAATTGAGTCACCACAGAATTTTGATTCGTTAACTGCTCATACACTCTGTCAAACATCGGTTCAATGAGGCTTCCAGAGTGACTAAAGGAATCTAAACAGATGCAATAAGGACCACAGCTGTTCACTTTTCTGCTGGAGAAGAAGCTGCTGTGTCTATGGAGGGTAGCAAGTGTAGACAAAGGCAACTTTTTTTTCTTCCCATCAGCAGATTGGAGTTATGGGAAAAGGTAACCTAGCAAAGCACAAAACAAAGTCATCTTTTTTCATGCTCAGTTGGGCCTAATAATGTGCACAACATGGTCTTGTTCTCATTGAATTTTAATTGTGGCTTATGGAAGAGTGTGATAAAAAGTCACTCCTCTAAAAAGGTGTCTAATACTGAGTAACTGTGTTCTGGTACACTACAGGAAAACAAATGATCTGAATGATTACTTTATGGCACATGGTGTGGAATGTAGCCCAGTCCTCAGGGTCACTGTGGTTTGCGACATGTTATGAACCAAATTCTACTCTCAGGTACACTTGCATAATTCCTACTGATGTCAACTGAAGTTGCCTCCAGCTCTCCAAGAGTAGAATTTGGACTTGAATGCTTATGTATTAAAAACAAAAAACAAAAAAATGTAAAATGTTTTAAATAGTTGGTAACCTCTCCACTTTAGTACAAAGTCTTGTTTATATCAGTCTGCTGTTTTCTTAGCATTAAAGGCACAAGTAGATCATAGTCTAACACTTTAGAGTGGTAAAAGCACAATACGAGAGCACACTCAGCATGAGGCTATCAAAATACTAATTTCCAATAACCACCCTGTCAAATTTTCAAAACTCTGGGCTAGCACTGTGTAGGTCTGAACAATTAAGGGAGCACCCTTCTTGGCAATAGAAGGGAGTATACAAAAATACTATTCACTAGCAACAAAGTCTTCAGCATCCTGATGCTTGCAGCTGCTATTGTTTTAATACTACATCAACCAGCTATTGCTGGTAATGCACACTGACTGTAGAATTACTTTCTTTAGCAGGCAAGCCTTAAAACAAAACAACAAGCAAACTAAGTACGGCAGACTTCATAGCCCTCTTCTGAAATGAACTCCTTAGTAGCTATGCCACCCTGATTACAAATCCAGGACATGAAATGGAAGACGGAACCAAAGGGAAGTCTAGTAATTCTATTGCTGTTAATAACCCAATCCATATTTTAATTGCCTCCCACTGATATTTTCCGGTCTTAGCAAGAAATGCATGCATACTTAGCCCGCAACTAAAAGCATTTCACTTTCCTAATTGAAAAGATTGTGTCACATGGAGCTATGTGACTGCAGCTGGTTTAAGCTGTTCTAAAAATGGATAGAGGGCTGAAAATATGTGATAAACAGATGCCAAAGATGGGAAAAAGCTTCATGCAATCTACCCTGTGTCTAGGAGTCAAATGAGTGATCTTAATATTTCTATGCCCAGACATCTACGCCTGCCTCTTGAAATATTTAACCTGAGTTTGGCCTTGATTTAAGATTTCACATGCTATTCCAGCATCCATCTACCACCTATTAATGTCTGAGATGCACAACACATGCTCTTAGATTTGCTTAGCATGTTTTATGTGTAGCAATAGAAGCACTGCATCTGGTAGTGGTTGAGGAGGAAGAGAGAGTATCCTGTAGTAACTTCTTATTTTAAACAGACATACACAAGCAGATTTCTGTTAATTCTTATTACTGCCAGCCTGCATCGAGCTGAATTTTAAAGCACAAAATTCTGGCTTCAGCTTTTTTTTAAATTAATGTTACAAGAACTAAAGGAAAGAGCTAATACATTTAGAGAAATCTGCAGTGCTCTATATATTTCAATTAACTCTTTCCCTATGTATTGAGTTTCACATGTAACACTTGCATTGTAATGCAGTCATTATGCTTTGTTGTTTTGAGACTTCAACTTGCAAAATAAAGTATTAAAAAAAAATATTTTTGGAAAATGCTCAAATGACCAGTTACCTTTGGTAATTGCTTGGGTGGGGGGAGGGAGAATGAAGATTATTTTTTTCAATTAGTGTTTATTACTGTATGAATTTTAGTTGAATAAATTACCTTGGCACTTTTGCTTGCTTTTTGTGTTGTAAGACTGAACTGAATGACTTGTCCTCCACCGAGTAATTGGTGACTACTATATTGCCTCAGACAGTGGGAATATGGCTAGAAGTGGGAGCTAAACTAATCCAGTCAGGAAATAAAGCATAATTTGGACAGTGAGGGTGATTAACCGTTGGAACAAATTTATCAAGAATCATGGTGGATTTTCCAGCTCTGGTGATTTTTAAATCAAGACTTTCTGCTAAAAAGAATGATCTAGGAATTATTTGGGGGGGGGGACAAGATACACACAATGGTCCCTTCTGATCTTGGAATCTATGAATGTCTATGCTAGTATTTTGTCTTCAACAGGACCAGAAACTGTAGAAATCAGCAAGAAATATTATTATGAATCATTCTTGCATGATGTGCTCATCACAGAAGCTTTTCCCCCAATCCCCTGAGTTAATACTCTGAAGCAAGAGGATTTATATCCTTACATCTTGCTTATCCAGTTACATTACTTAAGATGAGGTTATTGCCCACATTCTCCACCCGGACTTCCTGTCCTAGCTATCCTTGTAGCCAAAGAGTAGAGTCTGCCTTCTCCTAAGCCTTTCACCATAGCTAGCAAAAGAGGGAAAGTGTCACACTTGCATCTTGCTGTATAAAATATACCCTTCATGTTCATTGACAGCATGCGCTACCTCCGTAATACCAACTACAATGGCACACGGCCACTAACCGCCTGGGAAACAGACTCGGGTGGGATGCAGGGTCTCCACCACTGACAGTATACATACTAGACAAGAGAGAGGTGGGGAGAAGGGAAAAATTAGTAATGCTTTTGTAATAAATTATTTTAAAAGTGCAAAGTTCTATATTTTTTTTGAAAGGCAAAGATACAAAAATGTACTCAACTATTGTGGATATTTACACTGCCCCCCATTTTACTTTACTTTTAAAACCAGCTCATTAGTTTTCATTGCTAATTAATGCTCTTATTTATATAGAACTTTTCTTAGGTACAGCAGAGGTTAAAAACCACTAACAGGAAGAGGGAAGTAATTTAACAATTATGTGGAAAAAAGTATCAAGAGATTATGAATCTAAAACCTAGAAAAGTACAGTAGAACCTCAGTTACGAAAACTGCAAGAATGGAGGTTGTTCATAACTCTGAAATGTTCGTAACTCTGAACAAAACATTATGGTGGTGCTTTCAAAAGTTTATATCTGAACATTGGCTTAATACAGCTTTGAAACTTTACTATGCAGAATAAAAATGCTGCTTTAACCATCTTAATTTAAATGAAACAAGCACTGAAAGTTTCCTTACCTTGTCAATCCCCTCCCCCCCCCTTGTTTTTAGTAGTTTTCATTTAACACAGCACTGTACTGTATTTCCTTTTTGGGATGGGGGAGGGGTCTCTGCTGCATAGGGTGACCAGACAGCAAATGTGAAAAATTGGGATGGGGGTGGGGATAATAGCCCATATAAGATAAAGAAATTGGGACATCTGGTCACCCTATTGCTGCTGCCTTATTATGTTCCAAATGAGGTGTATGGTTGACTGGGCAGTTTGTAACGCTGGTGTCCAACCCATAGTGAGGATGACCAAGAGTAACAATGACTAAGTGCTTCATGGACAGCTGTAAACATTGTAAAACCTACATTAAATGTTGCTCTTTTCTTTCACTCCACTTCATAAGGTACTTGCTCCACAATGGATAAGCAGGGTAAAGCACAGCTGCTTGCATGATGCTACAGCTGTTCAAGTGACAGGACTTCACTCTGGCAAAACCAAAAAATGACTGCTTCCTTTTAAATTGAGCTAGGTACAAGACAGCTGATGCAAAAATAGAGTACCCAGTACTTAAACCCACCAATGCTGGTAAGAATCAGAGAGGTAGCCGTGTTAGTCTGGAATAGCAGAGGTAACAGAGTCCTGGGGCACCTTAAAGACTAACTATAAAGTTTTGAAGCATAAGCTTTCGTGGGCTAATAACCCCTTCGTCGGATGCAAGCAGTGACTTCCACTGCTTGCATCCGACGAAGTGGGTATTAGCCCACGAAAGCTTATGCTTCAAAACTTTATAGTTAGTCTTTAAGGTGCCAAAGGACTCTTTGTTACCAATGCTGGTAAAATATCCAAAGCAGTTACAGGCCTGAACATCTACAGGTCTTGTTCTTACAGCTCACAGAGCAGGATTATACTTTCACTTTATATTGCTTAAAGTGGGGGTTTTAATGTTTTTTCAATTTAGTTTGAAGAACGAATGACAGCTGGCTTAAAAAACAGCAGTAAGGATTAACTACAATATTAAAGGATTTCAATTTCCATTTAGTATGAGAACTGTAAGAATTCAGAAATGCTAAGATCCTAACTCATAAAAAAACAAGGTTACTTACCTGTAACTGTTGTTCTTCGAGATGTGTTGCTCACATCCATTCCACTATAGGTTAGGCACGCGCTGCGGGCCTGGTTGCCGGGTAGATTTTTCCCCTAGCTGCAGACTGGGTGAGCAGGGGGCCCCCTGGAGTGGCGCCACTGAGACACTCTATAAGTACCCCTGCGACACAGTCTGGCCCTCAGTTCCTTCTTTGCCGGCTAACCCGACAGTGGGGAAGGAGGGCGGGTCTGGAATGGATGTGAGCAACACATCTCGAAGAACAACAGTTACAGGTAAGTAACCTTGTTTTCTTCTTCGAGTGATTGCTCACATGCATTCCACTATAGGTGACTACAAGCAATACCTAGGAGGTGGGGTCGGGTTGACCCATTGCTGACCGTAAGACCGCTGACCCAAACGCCGCATCGTCCCTGGTCTGCTGGACTATGGCGTAGTGGGCGGCGAAGGTATGGACGGAGGACCAGGTAGCCGCCCTGCAGATGTCCGTGATAGGGACTCCCTCCCGGAAGGCCGCAGAGGACGCCTGCGCTCTCGTGGAGTGTGCTGTTACTTTCTCAAGCGGCTTGCCCGCGAGGTCATAACAGGTGTGAATGCACAAGGTGATCCAGGAGGAGAGCCTTTGGGCTGAAACTGGCTGGCCCTTCATTCTCTCTGCAACTGCCACAAAGAGTTGCGTTGTTTTTCTGAATTGCTTTGTCCTGTCTAAATAAAAAGCAAGAGCCCTTCTAACGTCCAACGTGTGTAATTGCTGTTCCCTCCCCGAGGCGTGAGGCCTAGGGTAGAAAACTGGAAGACAAATGTCTTGATTAACATGGAAGGGAGAGACCACCTTAGGCAGGAAGGCCGGGTGGGGACGTAGCTGCACCTTGTCATTGTGGAAGATAGTGTAAGGCGGCTCGGAGGTAAGTGCACGGATCTCTGACACTCTACGAGCCGAGGTGATAGCTACTAGGAATGCCACCTTCCAGGAGAGGTGCATTAAGGAGCACGTGGCGAGGGGCTCGAACGGGGGCATCACGAGGCGTGAGAGCACGAGGTTAAGGTCCCAAGGTGGGATGGGACGCTTAATGTTCGGGTACAGCTTATCCAGGCCCCTGAGGAAACGGTATACCACAGGATCGGAAAAGATTGAGTGGTCCGACTGGCCCGGGTGGAACGCGGATATGGCCGCAAGGTGGACCCGGATGGTGGAGGTAGAAAGGCCCTGATTTCTAAGGCCTAATAGGTAGTCCAATATACGTGGGATAGTAGCCTCACTTGGGACTATATCTTGTTGTCCGCACCATGCAGAGAAGCGGGACCACTTGGCCGTATAGGTACTTCTGGTGGATGGTTTTCTACTTCCCAGAAGGACATTCTGCACTTCGGCTGAGCATAAGAGCTCAGGACCTCTCAGCCATGGAGTAGCCACGCTGTGAGGTGAAGGGACTGCAGGTCCGGGTGCAGGAGGCGACCGTGGTCCTGCGAGACCAGGTCTGGCCACAGCGGGAGGCTGATAGGGGGGGCCCTGGACAGCCGGAGGAGGGACGCATACCAGCACTGCCTGGGCCAGGCCGGGGCTATGAGGATGACTTGTGCCCTGTCCCGTCTGATCTTCAGGATCACCTTGTGTAGAAGCGGGATCGGAGGGAACGCATAGAACAGGTGTCCCGTCCAGGGTAAGAGGAAGGCATCCGTCAGAGACCCCGGGGAGCTGCCTCTGAAGGAGCAGAACTGGAGGCACTTCCTGTTCTGTCTGGAGGCGAAGAGATCGATGTGGGGAAACCCCCACCTCAGGAAGATCAGTCGGATGACATCCGGCCGAAGGGACCACTCGTGAGACATAAATGACCTGCTGAGGTGGTCCGCTAGGGTGTTCTGGATTCCGGGCAGGAAGGAGGCCACCGGGTGAATAGCGTGGGCTATGCAAAACTCCCATAGGAGAGTCGCCTCTTGACACAGGGGGCTGGAGTGGGCCCCGCCCTGCTTGTTTATGTAGTATTGGGCTGTGGTGTTGTCTGTCAGCACCGCCACACAGTGACCCTGTAGCGTGTCCCGGAACACCTGGCACGCCAGTCGGACGGCCCTCAGCTCCCTGACATTGATGTGGAGGCCGAGGTCTGACGCCGACCAGCGGCCCTGGGTCCTGAGTTCCCCTAGGTGAGCTCCCCACCCTAGCGACGAGGCGTCCGTCACCAGGGACATGGACGGGCTGGGTGGGAGGAAAGGGACTCCTTGGCACACATTGTTCTGGTCTTCCCACCATGCCAGAGCGGATAGGGTGGCTCTGGGGATGGAGAGGAGGGTGTCCATACTGTCCCTTCTCGGTCTGTAGGCCCTTGCGAGCCACGACTGTAGAGGGCGCAGCCGTAGCCTGGTGTGCTGTATGACGAAGGTGCACGATGCCATGTGGCCTAACAGGCTGAGGAAGACCCTGACCGTAGACATCGGACAGTTGCGGAGTTGTCCGATGGCCGACTGGATGGTGAGGAACCGAGGCTGGGGCAGGGATGCCCTTGCTACCGTGGAGTCTAGTAGGGCTCCTATGAACTCTATACTCTGGGTAGGCTCCAGGGTGGACTTCTCCCTGTTGAGGAGGATTCCCAGGCGGTCGAACGTGCTGATCACGAGACGCACGTGTGCTGACACTTGTTCCCTGGAGGTGCCTCGGATGAGCCAGTCGTCGAGGTATGGGTATAAGTGTACCCCGCGGCGTCGTAGGAACGCCGCCACTACCGCCATACACTTCGTGAACACCCTGGGTGCGGTGGACAAGCCGAAGGGTAGGACGGCGAACTGATAGTGTTCTCCCGCTATCAAGAAGCGGAGGTAACGCCTGTGAGAAGGTTTGATGCTCACGTGGAAGTAGGCGTCCTTCATGTCGAGGGCAGCGAACCAATCTCCCGGATCCAGAGAGGGAATGATAGTGCCCAAGGTGACCATGCGGAACTTGAACTTGATCATGTAGGTGTTGAGTTCGCGCAGGTCCAGGATGGGCCGGAGGCCCCCTTTCGCCTTGGGGATTAGGAAGTAGCGGGAGTAGAACCCCTTTCCTCTGAACTCCTGTGGTACAGGTTCGATGGCTCCTAATGCAAGGAGCGACCTGACCTCCTGTACGAGCAGTTGCTCGTGAGAGGGGTCCCTGAAGAGGGACGAGGGAGGTGGGTGGGTGGGAGGAGTGGAGGAGAGCTGGAGGGAGTATCCTACCGCCACCGTGCGGAGGACCCACTGGTCTGATGTAATGTCCGACCATGCACGGTGGAAGTAGGACAGACGGTCTCCGAAGGGAGGATCCAGGACTGTGGTTGGCAAACTGCCCCCGGGCGCACCATCAAAAGTCGGGCTTAGGCCCTTGGGGAGGCTTAGAGCCTCGCTGCTTCCCGCCTTGTCTGGGCCCCTGCCGCTTGCGGTAGGGGCGGCCTCTCCTACTAGAGGAGTCCTGGGGCGGGCGAGGAGGTGGGAAGAACCTCCTTCGTGGAGGGACGAAGGGGCGCCTTTGTGGGCCTGGGGCGTGCATACCCAGGCCTTTGAGGGTCACCCCTCTGTCCTTGAGGGCCTGGAGCCGGGTGTCCGTGTCCTCTGAAAAAAGGGCCTGTCCCTCAAAGGGGAGGTCCTGTATCTTGTATTGCATGGCCGGGGCTAGGCTGGACGAGGAGAGCCACGCTGCCCGGCGGAGGGCTATGCCCGAGGCCATTGTTCGGGCCGCCGAGTCAGCCGAGTCCAGGGCCGCTTGCAGGGCATGTCTGGATATGTCCCTGCTCTGGAGCAGTAGGGCCCTGAACTCCTGTCTGCTCTCCTGGGGGAGAGCGGTCTCAAATTTTGTAAGGGCCTCCACCGTGTCGAAGTGGTGTCCACTTAGTAGCGCCTGATGGTTGGCTACTCTAAGTTGTAGGCCCCCGGAGGAATACACCTTCCTGCCAAAGTGGTCCAGCCTCTTGGCTTCTTTGGCTTTGGGCACCTGCGCTTCTTGACCATGGCGCTCCTTGTTGTTCACCGACTCCACCACCAGGGAGGAGGGCGTGGGGTGAACGTACAAGTACTCGTAGCCTTTGGCCGGGACAAAGTACCGTTTCTCTACCCCCCGGGCCGTGGGGGGGATGGAGGCGGGGGTCTTCCAGACCGACGCCGTGTGCGCCTTGATGGTATTAATGAACGGCACCGCTACGCGTGCCGGGGTGCCCTTCGTCAACATGGTGGTGACAGGGTCATCCACCACCGGGACCTCCTCTAAGGGCAGGTTCATGTTCTTTGCGACCGCCTGGAGGAGGTGCTGATAGTTAGAGAGCTCCAGGGCGGGCGGGCTAGTGGAAGAAGTGCCCGCCACTGCCTCTACCCCTACTGGGGAGGCGTAAGGACCCGGCTCTCTAGGGCTGTGCACCGCCGAAGGCTGACTGGCCGATGGTGGTCCCGCCAGCTCCTGCCTAGCACTCGCTGCACACACTGGGAAGCCCGGTTCTGATTGGGTTTCCCCAGGCTGTTCATACTCCCAAGGCACCCATTCTGGCCAAGCAGGGTGTTGGGTGGCTGGGGCTGGTCCCGTTGGTCGAGGGGACACTGAGGCAGAGGAGTGCCATGGGGCAGCCGCTGTAGCCGACTGCAGGGCCTTGGGCGGAGAGTCGTGCCGGGATCGCGTGCCGACAGACTCTCTACGCTCTCGGTGCCGAGGGCTTCTCGACCGGTGCCGGGAGAAGCGATGGCCCTCTGAAGACCGGCTATTGCTGGATCGGCTCCGCCTTCGGGACCCGTGGCGCCGCGATGACGACCGGCGCCGGGAAGACCTTCGGTGCCGAGACGGGGTCCGGTGCCGAGGCGAGCGTCGGTGCCGTCTAGAGGTGGAGCGTCGACCTCTGCGGTGCCGTGACGACGACCGGTGCCGAGGTGATCGGTGCCGGGTCGAATAGGACCGGTGCCGTGATGCCGAGCGGTGCCGAGATGATGATCGGCTTGGCGAGCGGCGTCTGGAGCGGTCCCTGCGGCAGCTAACGGACCGGTGCCGGGAGTGCGACCGGTGCCGAGAGTACGACCGGCACCTGGCTGTACATGGGTGCCGGGACTCTGATCGGCGCCAGGACTCTGACCGGCGGCCAGAGCGCGACCTGCGCGAACGGCCATGAGGAGACCTGGAGCATGGTCTCAACTCCGTGCGGCGCCGAGACTGCGACCGGTGCCGGGAAGCTGACCGGTACCGGGAGTTCGATCGGCGCCGCGAGATCGATCGGTGTCCATGCCCAGCCGGGCTTCGAGCCGCGATCTCGGTCTCGGTCATGGGCGGCTTGCCCCTAGACCGGACAGGTTGCTGAGGGGTATCCTCTGCAAGCAACCTCCTCGCAGCAGCGAACGCCTCCGGCGTGGAGGGAAGCTGCTGCGGAATCGGCACCCTGAGTGGCAAAACCACTGGCACCGGACTCGACGGGGCCTCCTCCGGCGCCGGAGTCATCGGTGCGGGTGCAGGCGGCTGGGCCTCGGGTCGGCTCCCAGGCGGCGACGGCGGACGCGTGGGCGGTGCCGGCGGCTGCACGCGGTCCGGTGCCGGAGCGGAGCGAGGTTGGGCGTCCTTCCTACGCTTCGCGCTGGGGGAGCACGACCGGTGCCGAGGCTTGGATTTGGCCGGCTTGGGTGCGGGGCCCGGTGCCGCACTCGAGTCCGGGGTGAGAGCCGCCTCCATCAGGATCTGCCGCAAGCGGGATTCCCTGTCCTTGCGGGTCCTGGGCTTGAAGGCCCTGCAGATCTTGCAGGAATCTGCCAAGTGCGCTTCCCCGAGGCACTTGAGGCACTTGGAGTGTGGGTCCCCCGCAGGCATGGGCTTCCCACACTCCGCACATGGCTTGAATCCCGGAGCCTTGGATGACATGGCTCCGGTGGCAGGGAAACCCCCTGCACTTAACTATCTACACTATAAAACTATGCAAACTAACTAACAACTACTTAACAAGAACGATTAGCAACAACAATAGAATTAACAGCTAGGAGATAAGGAGAACGCTCAAGAGCAGTACTCCTGTTCCGACTACCAGCACGAGCGGTGAAGAAGGAACTGAGGGCCAGACTGTGTCGCAGGGGTACTTATAGAGTGTCTCAGTGGCGCCACTCCAGGGGGCCCCCTGCTCACCCAGTCTGCAGCTAGGGGAAAAATCTACCCGGCAACCAGGCCCGCAGCGCGTGCCTAACCTATAGTGGAATGCATGTGAGCAATCACTCGAAGAAGAACTTGTAACTATAACAGGTTTGGCTGGCTTTACTATTTTCACTAAATAGTCAAATTAAGTCTGCTGTGAATAAAAGTTTTTCCAAGTTGGTAAGTATGCAACTTCCCACAGCAGACAACTTCTCCCTCTGTAGTAGCCATTCAGAATCTTTTTACGTGACATATAACTAGACTGCCTAGATTGGCTTTTAACACTGCAGTATTCATTTTCTGTAGCCTGCTGTTAACTCTTACTCCAATGCTGTCAGCAGGTCTAGAATGACAGTGATCACAATATCTAGATACTCTTGCATGAAGTTAGAAGAAAATCCATTTCTACAAAAGGAAGTAAATTTAATACAAGGGACAGGACAAAAGGTCTTTCTCTTATTTAAAAGAAGAATTATGTCTGCATGGTTTCTTTGAAGTACAATGGAGCTGGCTTGAAGTACAGCTCATTTGTTATAAATCCTGCAGAGAGACTGGAGATCCTTTGCAAATTGATCTTGACAGGGAGGCTAAGACAGATCTCTCAGATGCCACTGACTCTCTCCAGGTAATACCTTACGCTCCATTATCATGAGTTCAAGTCTGGTTTTTGCTGTAAAAACTCAGTAACTTTCAAGTGATGAGCAATATAACTGAACATTAGAAGGTGATGTGTACAATATCATCTATGCACCATTTGTGGTGAGGAGAGATTAAACAGATGAAATGGAAAGAGACCGCTTCAGTGGGTAATTTTTTTAATAACTTTTTAGTCCAGGAAATCACAAAAAGAATTGGAAGAACTGCACTCCACCTTCTTTATAAAAGAACTTTCTCACAGAGGGAGACTGTTTCTTATTCACCACTACATTAAGCCCTATCATAATCACCCTTGTTTTCACAACATTTATTCTACAAGGTTCCATGCTCAGCTCCCAAATGTCTCTTATAAAGAAGGTGTGGTGTGTGCTTTATACAGGTTAAAAATATGGTGCACCTTTACAGTATTTAAACAATTACACCAAGTATCATTTATACAGTTATCACATTATCTAAATATCACCTGGCAACCATACATTTTAAAAGGACTAATGTATAAGAGTATGTAATACCCATGAGAGATGCTCTTAGTTACTTAAGAGCATATAAAGATCAGGATTTCTTCACCCTCCCCATTTCCAAGTTAATCTCTCAGCTCTTCCAAGTACAATATAATCACAAAAAAATTCTCATTCCATTGCACTACTTCAACCCCCTATGCATAGAAAGGCATATTTATTCTCTATTGGGGGGGGTGGAGGGAAGAGGGTTACATAAAAGGTATATAAGGAACTTCTACTATACAGGTAGTTTGGATGTCAAGTACTTGAGATTGTTGCAGATTTTTAAGATGTGTCACATGTCCCAACAGCTTGTGCAGGTTCAAGAGAAGTTGTACATAGGGTTGTAGACATGCTTAATCCACAAAATATTCAGCACATTAGGGACTAGAACATTAGCATAGTGACAAATCTATGCTAAAAGCCAATGTGGGGCATGGAAAGTAGTGAGAGTGCAAAGCACATTTCTATATGTACTGTGCAAAGGCTCCCTTTCCACAAATACATGCAATTTGCTTACATACACAGCCAGAGTTGAAATTGAGACCAAACAGCTGGGAATGGCTGTCCTGAGAAGATACAATAACCATTAAAAAAAAAAAATCAAAAAAATCAAACTTTCTAAACATAAAACAGGAATACAGATGCAACAGAACATTGTTAGTCATAGTAAAAGGTAGAAACAAAGTTTTGTTAACAAGTTTCAAGTATTATTCCAGATCTGATTTCAACCTTACTCACAGGAGGAAATGCCCAGAGATTAGGAAGAGAAGTCCACACCAAAGTGTACTTTTAAACAGCATTATGAATATTACCAACAGACCCATCATTGCTGCAGCTAATTTTAAAATAAAAATATGAACAGAAATCCATTTTTAATTTGCATTTATATTAACATGTGCAGTATTGTAATTTTTTAATTAATTGACGAACAGATACAATGTGCTACATCATCCTGTGCTGCACTATAACACATAGCACAGAGTGTATTTTTTTATGTTGAAGTATAAATCTTGCTTGCAAAATAAGGCATACCTAAAACATGATATATACAGAGGTAACTTTGTACTCTTTCTTCCCATTCTTCTTTGCTCTCCTGGGTATGATACTTATGAAAAACTGGTCCAAGTCAAGCATGTGAACATTAGTTGCCAGATGACTAGGAAATATTTACGACTACATCACATTTTTATGATGCTCAGGAAACATTCTGAACATAATTAAGCAAAAAATAGAGGAGTGAAAAATTAAGTCTACATACTCAACATGTTAGAGAGACCAGTGTCCCCCTTGAAATCTCCCCCACATCAAGAGAATTTCTCCATATTGCTAAAGTTCATCTGCGGTGGACCTTTTCGTAGGTAACATTTGTTCTTTCTTGTAAATCTATTGTATTCTGTTGAACTGGCAGCCTTTCTACGCTTTTACCAATGTGCACATGCTAGAGCACAGCTGCAAGATAAAAACTACATGCCTAGCTAACGTACAATATCACACCAAAAAATACATTTAAAAAAATTGCACCAACTTGTCTTACTGTCTGCTCTATATCAATAATGGTTTAGTTTGATATAAAATTGCTAAACAGGTATTAAAAGCAGAAGCTTGTTCATGAGCAATTACTATCCCAAATTTGAGTCTGATTTGTAAATATTTGTGCAACTGTTTGTGTTATTTAATTCTAATGATAAAAAAACATCAATACTACTAAACTTAAAAATAAAATAAAATAAAAAAATGTTTTCCTGTATAGCATTCCTGCAAAGCACTGTTCTGATTTGGAACTGCAAGCTATTCTTTGTTTAATGTATAGGGGGGAAAATTAACAAAAAACCATTCTGATCAACATATATCAGATCATCTTCCTGTTTTGTGAAAGTGAACTTTAATAGACTTCCATCCCAACTGCAATGCTAATGACAAGAAAACAGTGGACAAGTCTGAACATGTGTTGAGTTTCCTCCTTTGATATTAAGTTACCGGTACAGAGCATTTCCATTTTAATCTAAAGGTTTCTCTTATTTTCAGACACATTTAGTGCAAATACACTCCTTACTGATTATCCTTAGGTCCTCCAATGTATGGTTGCTATTAGTTGATTTGAGTATAGTGAAACAGTAGCACTGTAATAATGAGGATGGAATGCAATGCTTGTCAGATTTTCTTGCAAAAGGTTCTTACTTACTTATATATAATTGTTAAACTCTACAAATTAAAAAGGTCACACCAGAGTACCTGATGAAAAAGTTATTGACTCCCTGCTGTGAGGGAATAATGAAAATCCCTTGAAAACACTTCCTATGTGATCAGTATTTCAGGCTTTCATCCCCTCTCTACAGACTACAAATATTCAGACAGCTTCAATTTCAGAAACTTCAGTTCTTGAAACGTGTTTGTTCACAAATGTGATTGAATTTCCTGAAATAAAAACAAAAAAGTTTAAAATTGCTCTCAGAAGTACAACACCATGAAAGAGGCAAACCTGCTATGGATATTTTAAAGCAGCACATTTATGCATTAATGCTATCAGAACCTGAAGACAGTGAGGCCTGTTCTTTTAGGCTGACTCTATCCTCCATAAAGTCTTTCATAATAGAATTCTCAGTATTTCTACTACCCAACAACTGTCAATTACATTATGTACACTGAAAACCTGTTAACTGAATTCATCTCTACTACTGCATACTTTAAATCCAGGAGTCAATTAAGACAGGACACATAAGAAGAATTAATTTTGCCCTGACAGACACTGGTAATTTTCAGCAGTCAGCATTATGAGAGTCACTGGGAACTGAAGTTGTTAGACAACCTTCAGGACACATTAACCTGGCTAATAAATACATTTCAGCATAAACTTCCTTTGATTTCAGGGATCCAAGATGAGTTTGGAATCTCTTTCTGGAAATAAAGGAGAGTGGAAAAAACTTTCCCACTTTAGGGGAGAAGGATGCATTCTCCCAAGTGACTTGGGTTCCATGGAAGTGGCATACTGATCATCCTGGATTAGACAGGCAACATCATTCTATAAATCAACTACTTTCTTATTGTCAAGTACTTGTCTGTTCTTGTGTTCTCCCGGATGGGTTCAGTGCCTCAACATGTATTTAAGGCACAAGTTGAATGTTGAGTGTGTAGATGTTTGCAGGAGATGGGAGTAGTAGGCCTGAGGCTCTCATCCCTCTTATTTAATAAGAATCTGGTCTCAAACCCACACCAGTTAGCAGAATAGCTCTGCCTCATGCAGAAGCTGATGGATGATGTAATAGTGGTGTGTCAGGACTGGCTTGTTTCACGGGTTTCTGGAACTAGAAGAAGTTTGTCCAAAGTTCTGTGTACAGCTAATGCTTGAAGAAAGAGCACTGAATTATAACTAACGCTTCCTTCAATTCCTATTCCAGAGGGATACAAAAAAACCCAACTTCATTCTGAATAGGAAAGTTTGGCAGCTGTTTTGACACCACATCAGCTCCCAAGCACATCAAACTGCCCCCTAACAACAATACCGCAGCCCAGTGCTATGGATAACTCTTGCAGACATACATCAAAGCACCTCAACTAAATCTATGAGAAAGAGAAAGAAAATTAGTTTGTGGAGTTTATTCTGCAAAATCTGTACTTTTGGAAGAGACTGGCAGATGAACATTTTTAATGTCCTTCTAATGATCTGGCTGTGTAAGCGGCACAGATGGATGATTTTCAGACCACAGTAGTCTGAATTAAAGGAAAATTTATGGTAACTGCATAGTCTTCTCAGAGAATTAGGTAGATAGAGCAGGAACTTCTGCTCATTAAAGCAATCTCTCAATAGAGGGAAAGTGACAGCTCCCTTTTAGGAACTGAGAACATGGATCATTATTCATAAAGTGAGGAGCAGTATTTCTGCCTACCCTCACCCTGCTTAATGGAGTCAATCAATTCTGAGCTAAGCAAGCTGTTAAGTCCTTCAACTTTTGGCCAAATTTAGACATGTAGTGAGTGCAACTCCTCTGAATACAGTGGAGCTACATGGGTTTATGCTAGGTCTGAATCCAGCCCGTGGTGGGGAAAAAAGATCTTTTTGATTCTAT
Source organism: Sternotherus odoratus (assembly GCA_032164245.1). NCBI lineage: Eukaryota > Metazoa > Chordata > Testudines > Kinosternidae > Sternotherus > Sternotherus odoratus. The sequence continues at coordinate 13,458,524 of JAVMKO010000015.1, forward strand.
AGATCGGCATTTCTAACTTCTAGTTAGTTCTCTTGCATGATCACGTACCTTCAGAGACCTGAGACTGTCCTCCGCTAACTGACTGGAGTCTCTTTTTCTAACAAAAGAAGATATGACCAAGAAATTCCCACCCAGCTGACTAAAAAGAAAGGGTTGATTCCTTTAAATGCTAAAAATATTAGATATGCAGTCTTATGCAGCTGCCAGTGGGTGATTTGCATACGTCTGTCTTTCACATGTGGATTTGGAGTCCATTGTCCCTAGAATTGTTATACACTTGAAAAGCGAAGGATCCTCCTCCTCTCTTCAAACTTAATTCTTTATTTTCACCAGGATCCCAAGCTGTACTAGTCCAGGGAATGAAACTCTTGGGGCTACCCTGGTGACTAGGAACGGCAGCCACATCAGACTCCTAAGGCTACAGGTTCTCATCTGGTTTCGAACAGGGAGATGTCAGATTACTCTTGTTGAAAGTGGTTATCTTGTCCTCACATGCATCCCATTATCCTTGGAATCCCATGGCACTTCAGGGTTTATGCAGTGCATCTGAGGAGAGCCCAGGCACAAAGAACTTAGAAAGTCTAATTCCGTGGGAAGTGATGACTGGGCTTGGGAAGTGAGGATCAAAACTGTGCCAAACTTGGCTTTTTTCAGTTCACAGGTGCTTGTGTGACCCATTTCCTTTGTTTCTCCACAGATGGAGCTCTAACTTTGAGTTTCAGATTTGTACAAAATCTCTACGTATCATGCGGTTTCTACCTAGAACCATAAATCAGAGTAGGTTCACTTGAAACTGGACCAACAGATGTTCCACGGTCCATGAACCTGGCATAAATTTCAATTCTGGAACAAAAACCAGACAAAATCATGCAGCTTTGGTTTGTATTGCAAAAAGTAGTTTTCTCAGAGTCTAGACAGGACACACTACTTGAGAACTACTCCATTAAGCCTGAATTTTTGATAGTTTTAAGTCCAAGCTTAAGAAAAATCAAAAACCAACTCACATAGCATGGTGTGCTTTAACCTGAGTCCGGCAATTGCGCCCCCAGTAACAATCAGGACGTGATGTGACAGTCACTATAAAATAAACCACCATAACACATTTATTACATAAAGTAATGAATAAAGATTTAGCAGATGACAAAAAAGTCAATGTAGCTGAAATACATTAGGATCCACTGCAGTAAATGGCTTTGCTTAGGTGTTGCTGGGGGCAGAAAAGACCTTCTTTTGCAAGAAGCTGCTTTAAGTTGCTTTAAGTTATGCCAGTTTCCTGTGATTTTTACAAAATACATATTGAAGCACAGAAAAACCCATCATGCATTGGGGCAAACATGGACCAGCCCTCTGCATAATGACTTGATCCTGCACCATTGAAGCCACTTGGAGTTTTGCCACCGACTTCAGTGGAAATATGATCGGGCCTTGAATATAAGACATCATGCACTAGTTACAGTTTAGATATACCTCACATCAGAACATGAGGAAAATATGTAGTGATTATTTTTGTTTCTGTAGTTTTGCCACAGCTATAATGAATGTAAAGCTGAGCAGTCAAACATGCCTCCCTAAGAAGATAAAATGTTACTTATAAAAATTAAACATACTAGGCTGGCCTGTCTGCCCCATGCTGTGTTGAACCTTGCAGCAGCATACCTAGCAGGTAATTGAATGGAGAAGCTGTTGCTAACAACAAGGACTGTTTGGAAAAAAGAGTTGCAGCACATAACCAATGGACTGTGGACACACTGAATTTGAAGGAGATACAATTGCCCCTACTATCTTATAATGAAGCTCTATACTGCTCAACAGTTTTAGAATGCATGTTGGGATGAATTCTTGTAACCAACTAATGACATGAGCCAATATAGTCAGACATCATTCAGAAAATATCAGCACCTAATTTGCATTTAAGTGTGCAAAGAATTTAGGATAGCTAAATGATAATCAACAGCTAGTTGTCTTATATATTGTGCTTTACTTCTAAAGTGTTTTAGTGTGCACTTTTGTCCGCATAAATATTTAAAATTTTTAAAAATAAGCCATATTGGAGGCAAAGAATCCCCGATGAAAATTTTGGCACTAGCCGCTCTTTGAACTGGTAACACGCAAGCTTTACAACAACACATGAGTAAGGCAATCAATCTAAGGCCTTACTCTTGCAAAGGGAACCACCAACTGCCTGCAATGGGACTACACCTAGGTGTAAGGACCTGCATGGAAGGATCCATTTAACTGAAAGAGGTTCGACTCTGAGTTCCCAGGCCTGCACAGACATGGGACCAAATTAATTTTTCCCCATTTCTCACCTGGCAATTCAGCAGCAGGAATATTCTGCCTGTACTGGTAGGCGAGCTCTCGGAAGCTGCGAAGGCCACAACAATAACAAAGCACTGTGTTCCCAGTAATTCTGTAATCTGAAGAACAAGCCAGTTTGTACACAGCATTAACTTAAATCTCATTTAATCGAACGTCTCAAAAAAAAATAAAAATAAAAATGCAGTGACCGCTCTGAGCATGTACATAGACAGCTTAGGAAAGCAGGATGTGTTTAGCGCAATCCACTATTACTTATTGAAAGTCATGCCACTCAAAATAAATGTAAGAATGAAGAGATTTACCAGACAGCATAAAAACTTCTCTTTGAAGAGCTAAGAGACTTTCATTTAACATGTTTTTCCATGTAAAACCCCTGGATGCCAGGTAATCCTGAAACATAGAATTTAAAAATGTGTATTTAGAAGAGGCTAAGAGATATCAATGTAACAAAAATGTAAGTCTAAATAGGTTTTCAAAATGCATTTTATATTTTTAATCCAAATTATTGAGATTTCTTTAACTTGACTACCAGTGTCAGATCACCGATACTTAAAGTCAGTAGTCTATGTTCACCATGACCCTTCTCCCGCAAAAACTAAAACAAATATTTAGCTTTAAGCATTCAGGTAGTCCCACTGCAGGTAAGCGCGTGTGTAAGACTTCACACTATTGAAGCCTAATCATGCTAGGCAAGGTCCTGATCCATTAGCATCAATGGCAAAACTTCCATTGACTTCAGCGGGGTCGGGATTTTACCTGCTGTCCTTAGTTAAAGACAACATGGATCATGGTCAGGTACATAATATTTGGCATATACTTTAAGTTAAAATGAACTTGAGTGGAGGAAAAAATTGTAATAAGCCTAATTTTCTTTGCAGATTTTTCCCCATTATTAATCTTTTGGACATTACCCTTTTACCAGATCTTAGGAACTGGTTTTCTTAGCACGTCAGCATGGATATGTATAAAGCTTTAACACCAGTTTTCTAGATGCATCTGAATTCCAGAAGGTATCTTTCATTTAATTTCAAAGTGATTTCTCTGCTGTTTAACCATTACCACACCTGCACCAGATGTGCAAGTTGGAGAAATAAATCTCCATGATTATGGAAAAAAGTTATTTTCAACTTGTTTTGGGGAGAAAGAGCAGGGTAAGGGGAGTGCTCATGATAGCTTGGAGGGAATTCTAGTTCCAATCTCTATACTTCCTCTGGCACAAAAATTGAAATGGCCAAAAGACGACCCAGAAATAAATACAATACTTTCAGCTGGGCTATTTGCTCAGTGAGGTAAGTTTTACACATGGCCATAAAGAATGTTTAGTAATGTTGGTTTAGTGCTGGTGCAGAGCAGATACCACAGTGACACACAGAGCCAAAATCCATTATGATTTATCATCCAGGAACTGAGGGCACTTTAGGCTTGACAGACCACAATATAAAATCCCTGTGTGTGTGTACAGGAATGTATACATAAACACACACTAGATATTAAATTACACTCCACTGGGTGTATGCTGTAGGCCTTAAATATGTATTTATACACAATCTAAGCATGTATATTATTTCATGCCACTGGCCTGCTGGGTGACTTTAGGAAAGCCACTTCATCCTAGTTTCCCCATCTGTAAAATAGGAATACTATCACACTACATAAGAGCAAGGTATTATTATATACAGTAGAAACGGGACTCATTTACAGCTCAGAGCAATTACTGTCCATTGTGTCTTCTCCTGCACTCTTCTCAAAGAGATGTACCAACATGAAAGACTGAACACATTCCTGATGTCTTTATTCAGCCTTCTAAACTCACTTTGTCTTTGAAAAGAATATTTGCCTGAGTTAATGGATTAGACTAATGGTGTTAACATGATGCTGAGTTTGGGGGTGAGGATGGAGTGATTAAATGTAAAACAAAACATAAAACTCATGGAATTTGATTTAATGTTAGTTGTGCCTAGACATGACCTGCATCTCCAGACAGTGAACGAATAAACATCAGTCAATTGTTGCCGGACCCACACACAATGGGATGGATAAAGGAGAAGAGTGTCTCCTGGATTTCTTGCTTTAAATAACTCGTGTGTCAGAATCTCAATGTTACATGTTCTCATGCTCATATCCAACATATAGTAATTTCTAAACATACCTTTAGAATATCCGACTCATAATGGTTATTGTTTAGGATTCCATCTAAACATTTGTCACCAAGATTTATTTCTGTTAAGAAGAGGAGAAATTACGTTTGTTTTGCAATTTCTAAATAAGTTTTTCTTCTCTTGTAACAAAGACGAACTTTTATGAACACAGTATATGAGTTTATGCAAACACATATTGAAGCATATCATGTAACATCCCAACTTTAGGAACTGATCCAAGATTAGGTACTAAGCACCCCACTACTCATTACAGTCTACAGGAGTCACTGTTGCTCAGCAACTATTAACAATACAATAATTCATTAATTGTGACTCCTACTACTCATTTTAAAAGGTATAGTCTAAAACTTTTTGAAGTGGGTAAGGGTCTTCTCTAACATTTTAACATCTGGCTCTCAATTCTTATGTTGACTTGTATGTTTTTCTCCTGTCTGAAATGTTGCAAGATTTTCTTTAATACCCAAAGTGCTATTTATAGTCACAAAAGTAATTTGCTGGCTTGATCTGATATGACGTCAAAGTGTTAAGCACGTCAAAGCTAAGGATTATACATTTAAAGAGTTACATGTATTTGGAACAGGACACCATAGATCCCCTCCCCTTTTCTGTATCATGACTGTGATTGAGCTAAAACCTAATCTGAACTATGACATTTCATTTACATTAGAAAATTAATGTTGTTATCATAGAATCATAGAATACCTGGGTTGGAAGGGACCTCAGGAGATCATCTAGTCCAATCCCCTGCTCAAAGCAGGACCAATCCCACTGTCCCTGACAGATTTCTGCCCCAGATCCCTAAATGGCCCCCTCAAGGACTGAACTCACAACCCTGGGTTTAGCAGGCCAATACCATATGCCATACCACAGAATGGTGCCAAGCAGCCATAACATGCCATCCGAGTGCAGCCCCAGTACAAGTGACAGAACGGCTGTAGACAAACTGTGCCTGCAAACACAAAGAAAACCCATGAACAACCCAAGGCAGTCACCACTCTCCAGGTATATTGGTCTTACAAAGACCACCAATACCCAAAGTTCATACGGCTTTACACAAAACACTGCTCTGCTGTACTACTAACCTGACATAAATGGTGGCTATATGAGAAATGTTACAATACAAAACAAAAAAATCTGTCAGCTAATGTATTTTGTTGCATCACTACGACCACAAAGATATGTCTTTCCAGCCACACTATAGCTGAAAAATGCTAATATATTTCAAAACAAATTTGCATTAATTGTGCTTACAATATAAATATATGAGAAAACAACCTCTCCCCCTTAAACTCCCACAGAAGCAGGAAGACCCTTTCTTATTGTAACAGATCTGATATAGTCAGAATATCTTTCAAATAGACCTAGGATCAGCAATAAGAATTAAATCTGTTTGTAGGATAATAAAGTTTACTCACATTGCTGAGGGGCAATATTGGGATTCTGTTCACGCTCTGCTCTTCGGTCTGGCATTGGTTGAAAACAGCACGTGCATATTACATGACTTCCTTGAGAAGGACAGACATATTCCTGGACAGCTAGATTGAAAGAAATAAAACCCCAAAGAATTATAGAATATGGGACCACAGTACCAATGAGTGTTGGACACACACACACACCAGCATCCAAAGACCTGAGGAACTTGTCACTTAAGCAATATCACTAAAGGATATAAGGAAAAAATAGGGAAATCAGAATTAAGGCTTCTAAACAATATACCCTTTTACGCTATTAAACTACAAAAAACTTTTATTCAATACAGGGAAGTAGTTTAAGAAATAAAAGAACCAACTGCTCCTAAACAGTGTTTTTTGGGCAACACAGCTGTAAATTCTCTCTAGTTTTCTGCATGTACATTTAAGTACATACCTCTCTCATCACATATATACACGCAGACTCGAGTTGAAAAATCAAAATCAATTATTTTTTTTTCAAATCAGCTTTGAAACAGCAAGAGAAAAAGCTTAATGACCTTTAAATACTACTTTGATTTTGATGAAATCTTCAAATTTTATCCACCAGCAGCAAAATCCAGATTGTCAACCCACAAGATGAAGAATGGAGAACAATTTCAGATGACCCTCATCAGTTGATGTTCTACAACTTATTCTCCTCCCTGGGAAATCCAACTAAACCCTAGTAGTAGTGGATTATTTATTACCCTGACTAGAGTCATCTACACTCACCCTGTATACACTACAAATCCTTTGTGTTTTTGAACCTACACCACTGATAACTCCAATATGGAGTGTTGTAAATCTGCTTTTATAGTAGGGGTTTGCCTTTTGCTGAAATTCACAAAAAGACAGATTATTCTATACTCCCACAAGGATGACAGAAAATGTTCCACTTGGCTATAACAGATAGCTATTTAAAGACAAAGCATATAGTATTTGTTAAATAAACTGGAAAGGCTTGACTTATCTCCCCGTAAACCAGAAAAGTCATCTTCACATCACAATACTCTAGGAAAGATGCCAACTTTCACAACACCCCTCATATGCAACATGTGTTTCTTAGTGTCCCAGTACCATGTTAACAAGTTTTTCATCACTGACTTGCAGGAAAGTTGGTAGATGTCGATGGTGCATCTCCCAATGCTTGCAATCCTCCTGGTTCCCCCTCTTGGCCTGGGCAAGGAAGTGGCTGAATGGAGTGTCGCCGATATCCTGGGCATTGTCTGCACACTATATAAGGCTGACTAAAAGGACAGACACAATCAGGTTACTGGATTTTATATGTATAGTTTCCAGAGTGGATTCAACTAGCTATTTGTTTCTGGTTTTATAAAGTGTTAGCCTAAGCCCAGTAGATAAAATCTGGATATGGAAGCTTACAAGTTCAGCAACACAGAGCATGGCAGCTAAGTATTACATTCTTAGTTTCTTTCAAATTAGAAAGGGTGAAATAAAAAGCCACAATTACTTCAGAAGCATTTAAAGTTTTTTAGTTCAAGAAGTGAGTGCAAGTAGCCCTAGATTGTTGTTATTTACACTGAGTCCACAAGTGAGCTGGATGCTTTCCAAGACCTACAAATAACACAATGCTTGCCTTGGCTTTCAATCCAAGAAGGCGGAGTACAAAAAGTTTCAACAGTGTGTGGTGATTTGGGGCCAGAGCCACCATTCTGTTCCACTCCATCCCTTAGGCATCAGAAACTTGGCTTAGCCAACCAGCTGAGAATCCTCCTCATATCTGGGAATCCTTCAGTACTCGCTGTTCAATGTCACCCACTACTGGACCTCTGGTGGAGAGGGAATGCTGGGGGGCAGAAGGCAGCATGGCCGGAGCTGTACACTGGTGATCTTGGGCTGTTTTAGCTTGTGCCAAGACCTGGATCAGCTCCCTGCTGCCTCTATAAATAAGACTTTTTAATGTATTGGTTTTGAGATTATTACAGGAGGTTCCAAAAGTGAACTTGAAAACAAAATTAAATCAAAACTGACCCCTGACAATGATCATGAAAACATACAGTCAGGGCTTCAAAATGAGGAACACAATAAAGATTAAACTCCAGTTTCGCAATGGCTGCAGCTAAACAATGTTCTACCCTGGTTTGAGACTGCCATCAAGCAGACCCAAACAAAGGTAAGCCCAGGCACATACCTGATATCTGAGGATTCACTATCTACGTCTGACAGTTCCAGCAGATCCTCAGAACTTCCTTCTTCATCTGAAAATGACCTTCGCACCTTAGGCTGCAGCATGTCTTGAGTGATTTTGTTTCTGGCATCCATACTACGTACATCCTCTTCATTACGACACTTATCTACAAAAGAAACACAAATATGAATGTGAAGAAAAAGATAGCTGTAAATCATCAAATCAACTACTCCAGAGTAAAATCATCTCTATCACCTTGCAAGTTTTTTAACAATCCACACTGTATTTATGAATATGTGATTACAGTATTTGTAGCTATGTAATACATCCTAGAATGTTCATGTATCTGACATTTTATAAAAAAGTCACAAGCACAAGACTGAAGCCCAGAATTCATAATCCTAGTTCCAGCTCTGCCAATGACAATCTATGACCTTGGGTAAGTCAGTTACGATGAAATTTTCAAGAGTGGATACTTAAAGTTAGACAAATCCAAATTTGAGCATCTTAGTGGCTCGTTTTTTCAGTAGTATCTAACTTGACGAAGCCTCATCTCTCAGTGACTCTCTTTGAGAATACCTCCCTCCGTCTCATAATGAAGTTAGCTTCACAGGACCCTTAACATTTCTTAAGTGCCTTCAGGTCTAGTATTATAAAAAGACTCCTGCAATAAATTGTTTTCAAGTCTCAGGTATGTGAGTATTACACTTCATTCTGATATACTAACTGACTATTGGTTCTTTTTCTCTTATGGCAACGTGAGAGGAACAGGCAAAATAAGTAAGAGAGGCAAAGAAGGTTTTATGGATAAAGATCTTTTTTCTCTGCTTATACACCTATTTCACATTTAAGTGTCTGAAACATGCTGTATATGTAAGTACACTTCCAACTTGCCTGGATGCTGGATTAGATAGGCTTCAACCAAGTTATTCAATATATGGTTCTTACAGATACGTTCAACTGGACAACGGCAAGTTGGACAGAGAGAAGACCGTTCCATCCACCCTGAGTAGCAGGCAGCACAGAAGGTGTGCATGCAGGGTTGCAAGCTGGAAACACAAACATGTTTACATCACAGGGACAATGAGAAATCCCATGACTCAAAAACAGGTCTTTTACATAAGCCTTAAATACAAAAGCATGGTCCTCTGAGATCTATTTAATCAAGAAATACCATAAAGAATTGTACATAACGTTCTCTATGGAAGTCTGTTTCTCCACTAGTTTTTCTACAGTGAAGATCCGTTTAACAAGGGCACAGGACTCCACAGGAGTTTTGAATTAGTGACTAATCAGCTGATAGATGTTTAGCAATCTATTGGAAATTAGTGGATAATCTCACGATTTAGTAGATTGTGGAAAGCATGTCTACAATATAAAGTAACCCACATTCACAATTAGCATCATATTATTGTAAGTCTTGTCAAAGACCAAGGATTTAATTCTACTCTCTTCATCCACACTTCCCACACTGCTGTGCTATTAATCTAGCACCTTTGATTATTGAAGGACACTGCTTAATTTTTTTAAATTAACTTTAATAATTTTTCAATTACTTTTAAAACAAGTCCCCTATAATTTTGAGCCTTTTCCCAAATATATGCTTAAGGCAAAGATGCTCACCTTTCCCATATCGAGATGGGAAAGCCATTATTAAAATCATACACTTCAATTGGCATCTCATGTTCAGTCTGATCTGCTTTTCTGGCTAAGCTACCTGACTAGACTGAAGTGGAGTTTGAGAAAGCTGGATAGTAGAGTCTTCCCATCAGAAAACGGTAATGTTGATTAAAGAATCAAAGCCTTGTTTAACCAGCCACTGGCCAAGTGAACTAGAATTCATCATGAGATTTGCTATACCAGATTGACTCAATGGTCCATTAAATCCTGTATCATGCTTCTGAAAGTGGTCTCTGCCCAAGGCTTTGTAGGATGGTGAACACTTCTACCATTTAAGCTTCTTTGAAAGCCCCAGCCTAAAGCAGCTAGTTAATTGTTCAATATTGTACAGTGGGGGGAAGTGTACATATTGAAAACCTGGTATATACACTGCATAAAAAGAGAAAATCTTACCAACTCTCAAGAAAAACTAGTTGTTTACAAAAGACAAAAACTCCCACTACCCCAAACAGCAGTTATTGCATTCTCTATATTAAGTCCAATGTAATTACAGAAGCTTATTTTTAACTATAGTTACCTGACACAGTCGTGCAGCAATTCCTGGCAGATAATGCAAGTGAGTGTTTCTTCCATTTTGTCGGGTTTCACATTTGTTGTTTTTGCACTTTCAGATCCAGCTTTATTTATACATTGACTTGGAGCTGTCATCTGAAGATATGGACTAGCATTCTCATCTGCAGAGAAGACATATCTCAGTGTTATAACAATATATGAAATTGGACCATCGATGCCAGAGCCCTCCTATTTAATGTTACTCAATTAGGCCAAAAAGCTAAGCATTATGATTCATATCTGCTTCCATCACTAGTGTTGTCACAAAGCTGATGTCCTTGCTTTGCAGACTGATCTCTGCACAGTCTTACAGTCACAGCCAGCACTGAGCTTACAGTCACAGCCAGCACTTATTTTCACTGAGCCAGCAACAGAATAGCAGGAAGTCTGGAGCAGCTCTAAAATCAGCAATATTTGGTCCCTTTAAGTCATATTTTGTGAAAAGTAAACATATTTGCTCTCATGTAATAGAAGCCTGAGGGCATGTGTTTTTAAAAACCAGATTGTAATACCTATGTATATAGTGTTCTGAATAAGGTTTTATATTCCATTTAAACATATCCTTTTAAAGCCCTTCTAGGTTATAAGAGTGCATTTTGGACTCATTTCACTTCAGCAGAGAAAAAAGTAATAATAGTCTTAGGGTTGGTCTTCACTACCCGCCGGATTGGCGGGTAGCGATCCATCTGTTAGCGATCGATTTCTCGTGTCTGGTGAAGATGCGAGAAATTGCTCGCTCGCGGCGCCCCCGTCGACTCTGAAACTCCAGCTTGCCGGGAGGCACAAGCTGGAGTCGATGGAGGAGCGCGCTACTGACTGCCGCCGCCGTGAGGACGGCAGGTAAGTCGGCTGCAGATACGTGATTCACATAGCTGAAGTTGCGTATCTGCCATCGATCACCCCCGTTAGTGAAGAACAGCCCTTAGAGTCTTGAATTTTACTCTAGACTGAACCACTGAATTGCCCACTGAGCCCTAGCAAATCATTTCTAATCCCTGTGTTTCACTTAACCCAAATGGAATTCTGTGAAAAATTAACAAGCCACCCATGTACATAATTGGAAACTTCTGATTACATTACAGAGTGTCAGTCTTCTTTCAAATCATTTTAACAAAAAATTAAAATAGAAGGCTACATCATAGGTCACATAATACTATAATATACTAGCCTCCTTTTAGTTTCTTCTTTACAGGCTCCAAGTCCTCCTCTTCCCCTTGAGGTTCTGATGTAGAACTTTCATGTCTCTCTTTATCAATGATATTTGAAGAGATAGTGGAAGTTTCATTATTTGCATACAGCTGTTCTTTTTCTTCATGTGATGCTTCAGGGCACCTAGGTTCTAGAATGGGGAAAGCAGAAACAGGAATGAAAACAAAGGACTGTGATCCTGTAAAACGAAAGCAGAGATTGTTAACAGATTTGTACAAAGAGCGAACACTGAAGAAAAACTATATTTCCCATGACACATGCTCATCCCAATTCAAACATCATCTGAATGAGAAAAGGCCATAAACAACAACAATTGTGCTGGCATTGTTTGCATGATTATATGGTATATAATCTGTCCTAGCTTTCCCCAATATACTTGACTATTTGCAGGATCTGTAAAGTAACTGGTACAGAATCTGTAATTGCTCCACATCTAAATAGAAGTGCTTATAATACATTCATAAAAATATGCTCCAGGCCAGTACTTAGTAATATTCAGTCTTGTAGTGATTTTATTCTCTCTCTCTCACACACACACACACACACGGTCCCCTCACCTCTTTCCATATATGCAGCCTACCAAAGAAGTGGCTGAAGAGTCTGGGGGAGAGCACAAATAATATGCAGAAGACATCAAGGCTAAGGCACTTTTTGACCAATGCTTCGGAAGGAGCTAGTATGAACAGGCAGGGCCAGGGCGATCGGATGCTGCAGTATTTGAAGCGGCAATTTGGGGATGGAGAGAGGTCATGAGACAGAGTGCAGTATAGGTGCACAGAAGATTGAGGATACACTGAAGGTCAGGAGGCAGCCTGCAGTGATCGTGCAATTTGGTAAATTGAAATGACAGCATGAGAATAGATTTTCACTTGGTTAAGCTGGGTGGCAGGTGGGTAGCTGGAAAGGATCCCCAGAGGAGCTGGGGATCACTTCTGGGAACATCATTTACATCTACACAATTCTCTTTTGTTCTATTTGTCAGATTAAATTATCATCGTGGTCCCTTCGAACCTTAAAAATCTCTGAATGGGAGAAAGTGGACTAGTGAATGCCAGCAGCAACAGTGAGGATTAGAATGGTTCCTCAAAAAGTGACTACATGCGTGCAAATATTCAGTTGTAGTTAGCATTGTGATGTGATCTGTAGCTTCAGTAAGTTTACACTCCAACTTGGTGAGGGGAAAAATCCCGAACAGCTGCATCAAAGTTCCAAGATGGTGAAGGCTGTAAAATTAAAATACTTCATGACTGAAATGCATCTTCTGTGTCCTTGAATACACACAATTCTCAAAATTGCCTCTCTAAGCCACTAGGACTAAGCCTATGATTTTCTTATGGAACAAGTTATTAAATTAACTACCAATCAGGTGCTTTGACAAACTTTTGTAGGGATTTTGATCATCATTTTATCTTCTATAGTAATAGATTAGTTTCTTAGGATTCAACAGAAGAGTCAATTTCTGAGGCACCAAGCATACAAACACTGCACACAATACCTTACCAGATGTTGAAGAATTATCCAGCTCAGCAGATGCCCGCTCGCTAAGAGAGGTAGAAGAAGCATTAAAGAGGTTAGATGTAGAAGTAGATGGCTGTGGTTCCTCATAGCAAGACTGAGTGGCTGGCAGTGATGAGGTAATTTGGGTTCCATCATCACTTCTTCCTATATGTGAGGTATCTTTGGTCAGATGGCACGTACTTTCTACATTAGCTTCTGTAATAGAAAAGGGAGTGGAAAGAACATCTCTCCGACAGGCAACCTTAAAAGGCCATGGCTTCAACAGAGTCAATTAACAAGATTTGAAGGAATCAAGCTCTCTTAAAACAGCTACAATTAGTCACAACCACTCATCTCCCTTTCTTTAGTCTTGAACTAATAGTTTTACTTACCTACTGGTTCTTGAGTTACATCTTGTTTTGCACTGAAGGATTCATACAAATAAGCAACGTCTGAAAGGAGAGAAAATAGCAGATGTATTATAATTTAAAAAGTTATTTTATTTCTCTCCCTCTTATTCTCACCAACTCCTACCCACAGGTGGCTGCTTCTCATACATTTCCTACAATTCAGAGGGTAAACAGGAGATTTCTGTTATAGCCAATGTTAATGCTGCTACTTTAGGAGGTAATTAGGAACAGAACATCTAGATCTATGCTTCTCAGGCCAAGCCAAATGGCTTTGTGTGAAATTTAGCTTGTGCCAACCATAGAAATTGAGGCTTAAACACTTCCTAACTATAAAATCTGCTGTGTGTCAAGATAAGCTGTGACTACTCTTACTAATACAACTGTACTGGATGTTCTCTGCAGAAGGCTGAGAGGTGAGCTCTAACTGTTCATAAGTTCAATTTTTATATAATTTTCCTTAGAGTTTATTGTAAAAAGTTTAAAGTTAACAATCAAATTCCATACAACAGTTTAAGCCACTACCCTAATGCTATTCACCAGCTAACCCAAAATCTACTTACAAAGCAAATCAGAGCAAATGCTTTTCTTCCACAGCCTATGGGAACCCTCCAGCTTCCTGATAGAACCCCAGAGATCCCATTGTGTCCCCTTGCTTTTTATCCTCAACAATTTAGGTCCTTCCAACCTAAATCTGCACTGTGATCAATCTTACTAGGAAAGAACTATGAAGGATTCTTCTTAGTCTACTTCAGCATTGTTTAAATAAGACAACTATATGCGCCAAAGCTAAGCTCACTCTCAGTCCTTCAAGGTACATGGAAAGAAAAAAAATCAGGACTCAGAACTTTAATTGAATGATAGGTACTAAAGCATTAAGCAGCCCTGTTCAAATACATTTTAACTAAAAGAAAACTAATACTTTAGAACATCTCAGTCTATCTTGGAACAATGGGACGACTAGTATTGACTGCTACAGTGAAATCCCCAAAAGAGGATCAACAAAAGAGATAGTGGATATAAAGATATAGATTTAGAGTGTGTGCGCATGTGTCGCTGCTTTCCTGTAAAACTGACATCAAAAATTGATAAATCCAAATTCTAAAAACTGACGGTGAGGTTACAAAAGGGAATTCAGGTTCCAACCGTTATATGCATCTAAAATAAACTGTGGACAAACAGCTTATAAATTTTCCTGTCGTGACATAGTTGTAAACATAAATTCTAAGACACTTAGACTTCCTTACACTTTAGACAAGTCTAAGGCACCAAATTCATCTGAGGCTTAAATTTTATCTGGGGTTTTAATACCACACCCATTACAGCAGTATCTATCTCTTCATAATAATTCCTGAACATATGACAGTGTAATAACTTGTTACACTCCCAATCTGCCCTCTATAAAATTTCATTTCAGGGATTTACATCCCTGATTTGAACACAGTAGCTAGAATGCTGTAGTTTCTTGGAATATAGTACAAGGGCTGGGAAAAAGAGGGATAAAGCATGGACTAAATGAATTTTTCCAGAATCCCATCTATTTCTCTAATAGGATAATGGTGCCAATAATATTTTGCTGAGTAGATGGCAAATTTTGGTTATGTATTTTTCTAACTGAACACTTTAGTAATCTGTTAAATGATTATGAGAGCAATTCAACAGGCAAAAGGTCAATCTTTATCTGCCATGTAAGCCCACTGAAATTCAACTAGAAGATTTCCTAGGGTGGACATCCTGTTGATTATTTGCCATATTCAGCAATACAGTCATCAAAAAGGGCAACAAATGTATGGTACTGAATTTAACAGACAAAAGATATTTTGATTTTCCCTATAATACGTTCCATGAATTCCATTTTGACTGACCATATAGAGTCTATGAACTATAATATACTTTCATTGATGCTGGGTGCTACAACAGGATATGCACTGAGTTGATGGACAGACAACCTAAAGTAAGTGCCAGTTGGCACAGTGCAAGGTTAAGTTGATAATTTGCCTTAAACATGAAATTCCCTTAAAATAAAGTTAAATAGTTAACATTTTTAAACACAGAAACACTTGCATTTCAAATCAACTCTCATAGAAATTATTTTAATATGTTAGCAACCATCATGCAGCTAGAAGAATTAAGGCTTTTTGGACTGTAGGTGTGTGTTAAAGTATGAAAATGTTGCACTGTAGATTCTCCCTTCCCCACATTCTTTTTATCACAAGAGCTAAAGGAGAGAGTGGTGACAAAACAGGTATGACATGACAAAACTTGGTTTGAAATGTAGTGCTTTTTTATTTGCACAGAAACAATCAGGAAAATCAACAAGACAAATTCATGGGATTAGGTGTTTGTGATATCACCAGGAACCCCATTAAAAAAGAAAGCCACAGACAAGGAGAGAGCACAACTTTTCTCTCATGTAAATACCAGAGTAGGGAACAAGGGATTTTGTGGCAAGCATTGATGTGAGCCTCTTCTATCCTATCTCCACCTTATCCTCACAGATACCAACATACCCGTCATGTTTCCGAGTCCATCTTCATATATATTTAAGGCCAGAAGGGACCACTATGATCACCTAGTCTGACCCTTTGCAAATCACATGCCACCTTACCTTTCTTCCGCCCAATTGTCCATTCTCTTTTCAGCAGTAAGACATGGGGCTCTGCTTCATCAGCACCTAACCGGATCAGCTTCCCCCAAGGCTGTTGCTGCTGGTTTTGGTCTCCTTCAGAGTGCTCCATTTGGATTCACATCTGATCAAAATAAATAAATCATTCACAAGACACACAGGGAGAAAGTTTCACTTGGAAACAGTAGGGTTTCTCTCCCCACCTCTCACAAACATACCCCTCCTACCTGTCTCCCCATCTGTTCTTCCTCTCGCAGCTTTCACTGCTATGATTCTTTCTCTTTCCCCAGCCACCCCCCCCCCCATCCCTCTCCCCTTTCTGGTCCGTCCTGAGCCATCACGTCCCCTCTCGTCTCTTTATTTCCAGACCCCCTTCCCCTGCACCAGCACCCTTCAGACACCTGCACACACACTAGCCCCAGCTCTCCTGCATTGCTCTGGTGTGTGGGCTGAAGTCCCTCCACTCTACACCCCCGGCTCCTTTCCTCTCTAGGGCAAGCAGGCCCCCCCTCGGAGCCTGGCCCTCCAAGGCCTCTCACGGCGCTGAGGGTGAGACACACAGGAGCCAGGCTGGGGCTGCTGCCAGGGCCCCATCCTCCCCCCCCTTCTCTCCCCAACGTTCCTCCCGCTGCTCACCGCCCTGCCCCCAGCCCACGGGGACTGAGGGCGTTCGCAGCGATCCCCTCCCCCCGCGCCAGCGTCTTACACCCAGTCCCGCCGCGGAGGCTGCTGCTGTCAACAGACATTGCCAGCCATCAGCTGATCAGGCTGTAGGCGGAGCCCCGAACTCCCCCACGCCTCCTATTGGAGCCCAGAGCAGGGGATACATAGAGAACCCAGAGGGCGGGGAGGCACGGAAGGAAAAGGCTTCCGCCCCCCCCGTCACAGAGCTGGCCGCGCTAGAGCGTCGCTTTCCGCCGCGCTAGGTAGCCATCTTGGATGGGGGAAGTCAACCGCCTACTGAGGCAGAGGCAGGACGTGAGGCGGCCATCTTGGAGGTGGGCACCAGTGGCGAGGGCGTGTCGGGCATTTTGGATGTGGGCCCTAGTCCCTTCTGAGGTAATATATTAATCACAGAGCACGCGGGCGCCCATCTTTGTCATGGGCAAAATGAAGGTCATATAACAATTAATCTCAAAGCGTAATAATGCTGTAATGATAGACATGGACCTCTGTTATCTGTGATACCCTGATTTCTGTTAAATATGGAGTAATTAAGCTACAGTTAATTTGACTATAGCAAAATCAGTAGAGTAAACTTTAGATGCCACAGACTGAACCAGCAACAGGGCTTTCCCCGGGAATTGCTCCAGATATAATTCTGCACAGAAAGGGGAAAAACTAAATATTAATTTCAGGCCCAGTCTTTCCATTTTTAAATACTTGAGAGACACTTAAAGTATGGGGTGGGACTTAGAAATACATAGTTGGCAGTATTGCCAGCACCAAATATTAGAAAAGCATGACTCAATTGTGTCCTTCCTCCTCTCTCCCCAACACAGTTGCCAATTTTGGTTGGAGTATTCCTGGAGGTGTCATCACATGACATAATCTATAATTAAAGATTGATCGTTTTTAATTCCCAGAGACTCAAGGAAAATCCTGGAAGGATGGAGGTAACCCACATTCCCCCCATCCACCAGTCATGACCAGCTTTAAAATATTTTTTTAAATATAATAATAAAGTTGGGGTTCTTTGTTTTCCTTTTGGTATGAGCCTTTAGGGTGCACTGGGGTCATCCTTTCAAACATGGTAAGCTTGCAGAAAGTTTAAAACAAACAAATGTAAATGGTAGGGGGCTGGTGCACACAGAACTCATGCTTTAAAAACCTCATGTCAGAGCTGCTTATCACACATTCTAGAATAGATAGTACTTAGCCCTGCCCTGAGTGGAGGGGACTGGACTAGATGACCTCTTGAGGTCTCTCCTATTCCTATTTTATTATTCTAATTGTAGAAGAGCTTGGTGACAGATTGTCCTGAAGTGGTGAATTACTGGAGATAAACTACACAAACTGGGTATCATCCCACAAATAATGTTTCTGTTCAATGTGAAAACAGTAATTCATTGTCCTCAGCCAGTGCAACGCTGGGAGGCTACTTTCAGAGCAAGACAGCCTAAAATACAATACCACCCAATGTAAATTCCCCACTACTGCTTCCTCTACTTCAGTAGATTTTACACCTGAGTGGTTCTTTTACATAATAAAAACTGGCTGCCTTCCAGACTGTAGGCAGAGTGAGATAGGCTACGTGGTGTGGAGGCCATAGCTTGGAGGATACATCTGCAGGGCTTGGCTTTGCACTGTACCATGTGGAGAACTGAGGGCAGAAACTCCAGGTTGAAAGGTGAGCAGGATGGGGAATGATGCAGTTTTCATCCTCATACAAATGAGCATTCCACTACTTCGGAGGAAGGAGGCCTAAGAGAAGGACAGCATCCAAACATCCCTCATGCTATCTCTTACTCAGAAGTATCTGTTTGAAGAATTGAGTATAGTGAGAATAGAATAAACTTGTTACTTTTACATAAATAAAATGTAAATAAGTATGTAGATAAATGTTTGAGGACTTCATAATTTTTTTGCAATATGTAATTCATACTTAGGCAGGATTCAAAATGTGTGGAGTCATCTGGGCTGGATTAAGGTTATGAGGGGCCTGAAGTCTGTCGGAACTTCATCAAAATAGAACAATCCCCGCAGAAGGTTTCTGTTTTGATAAATTGGCAAATTCTGACAAAAAACATGTTTAGTTAGAATTCTTCCAACTGGATCTAGTATTCACACAAGTTGGCACTTTAAGAGCAATTATTGCAAGACTCATGAAAGTTGGCAATGTTAAGACAGCTAGATGGCTGTACCCACAAGAGTCATTCTTTGATTTCAAGAGAGATGCTCAGGTGAATAAACGTAGCAGGTCTGGGCCCCAGATTTACAAGCCAGACTGTGTTCCTGGTCAGGTACATACTGGATAATTTTGAAGTCATCATTGTACAGGACTCTGTTTTGGAAACCTCCCTCCTATCTGAGCACCCCTGCTCACATGTGTTTACAGACTTGGGTTCTTAGGAAGATGCTGGGAGTTTTGGGTGTGCAAGGAGGTGTTTCAGTCTGTCATGTATTAGGGCCTGAACCTGTGAGGTGATCAGTATACATAACAGCATCAGTCTTGGCATAACACATTGAACGACTGAGCCCTAATACACCACACACATGCAAAATTCTCACCGGCACCGTCCCACTCCCACTGGCTATATGGATGAAAGAGGACTTCAGAGGGACTATTCAACATTATTCAGGTGCACAAGTGTTTTCAGGGCCGAGGCCATAATCAGCATTTAGAGTACCATGTCTTTATTGACACACATTTACCATGTAGCCTTAGTATTTCTGAGTTTTGAGTCATGAAAGTCAGCGTGCATCACTCAAAGGATTTGTTTATAAACTTCAGGCTTACTTTGGACTCAGTCTTTACTGTGGGCTGGTGCCTTTATCTTGTTATCTCTGAGTAACAGGGAAAAAAATGCTAGCATATGCTGTACATGTTAACTACCTGAGGGGACAGCTAGAAGCACTACACCCAAATGTTTTTGTAAACAATAGCATTATTAGAGAGAGAAAGTTGTTTCTTTGTATGGGGCTTTGAGAAAATGCATTTTCCAAATGTTCCTGCAGAGAGATCCCCTACTATCACACCAAGGAATTACTGCACCATGGTGATAGCACAGAGCAAGTGGTTGATTCAGCTCCTACAGCATCTATGCAGAAAGATGGCAAGTGAAAGGTACTGCTAGCTTAGTGAGTCATGTGTTTATGGGAGATTCAATTACAATTAAATTATACAACAAATTAGGTTTTAAGTGCTGTTACCTAGCCAGATAAATAATAATTAGAGATATACTGATTCAGCACTATGTGCATTTGAACAGTGTACTACCTTTATTGCTTTTCATGTATGTTGACTCTACTTCCACACCCTCACACACACCATGAGCAGTTCCTTATGGAACCCCAAATATCTTGCTTATCCCTCCCCATATCTACAACACTCCCCATATCTAGCCATCATCTTCTGATCATGGTGGAATGGATAGAACTCCTTCTAAAGTGCATCCACTGAACTATTCACTCTTGAGGAATTTGTGTCACGCTCTTGCTCTTCCCTGTGGCAGGAAGTCAAGATATTATTGAATTTCAGTCTCTAAATCTTTTGTTAGTTGCATATGCATATACAATTCTGAAGTGAAGGAAGCTGAAGATTAGTTCTTTGCTTTCCTCTTCCCTATCTCTTTTTGCTGTTGATCAATACACAGCTCAGACAAACTGGAAAGGACTTTGAAGGCAGCAGCTCACACCCCAATGCATATATCACATATTTATTATTTATATTGCAGTAGAACCTGAAGACATTTAAGAGTTCCCTCCCAAGATCATGAGAGAGACTTAATTTTACTTATAAATTGCATCTCTTGCGATAAATTCATGAGTTGTCATGTCTGGGTTATTGGGGAAGGGATCATGCTGTTGGGGGGTTGGGAGGAAGGAGGGGCAACAATGTGCAGCAACTGCCATGCCGCACACAGAATTTGCCCATAGTCCTCCGTGCAACCTCCAAACTCTTTCATCCCCCTATCTTCTGTGTGTTGCAGCAAGCCATCCCTGCCTTCTATGTTTCAGGACATTTTCCCCACCCATAATTGTAATCTTAAATGTCAATTTTGTAACCATACTATAGAAATAAGAGTTTATCTATATATTTTGAATAACTGACAAGACACAGGTCTATGCCCAAATATCAATCATACATAAGCCAAAGATAATTCAATTACTGCTCATACTTCACAGGTCAGAGTGACTGTACACAGCACTGAAGTGTGCGGTACACAGTTGACAAACCCTCTTTATAAATGTAGTCCAGCATTTCAAGCCGGCCACTGCACAATGACCTTTTAAAACTACCAGCTGCACGTTTGCCGTCATGTGGTCCATTATGGTCTCCTCTGTCACACTAGGATGTTAGGGAGGAAACGCTGGCGAGAGGAATGGATATTTCCAACCAGTCCCTCATTGCTGATCCCACAATCTGCCCGCTAGGTTTTGACCTACCCCCCCTCATCAATGGTCCCCGTTGAACAGGTTCTGGACCGGGCATGGTCTCTGTACAGCTAACCAGTATGGCTGAGGCTTGTGTAACAGCCCTTTTTGCAGCTGCGGCATAACACAGACGGTGACACGCATTGTCAGTGCCTGCTGACTAGGTTCAGTGGCGGCCTAGAAGAATGCATCATGCCACTCAAGATGCCATCACTTAGCTAGATGACTATGCACGTGCTAAAATAAATAAAATTTCCTGGAGAGATGCCATCAATTTTAAAAACATTTTAAAAAAATTAGTTCCTTCCTGAAGTTACTATCACTAACTTTACTGTGTTATATTCAAACTGCATTTTTTTAAAATGTTTATAACTTTTTTACTGTTTATGCCTGTTATTTGTTTTTCTTTCTACCTGGAAATGAAAATAAGTGAAGTCAGTTTTTCTTTTCTTTA
This sequence comes from Sternotherus odoratus, assembly GCA_032164245.1. NCBI lineage: Eukaryota > Metazoa > Chordata > Testudines > Kinosternidae > Sternotherus > Sternotherus odoratus. The sequence continues at coordinate 13,480,124 of JAVMKO010000015.1, forward strand.
GAGTCACTTTCAAGATCTCAATGCTGCAGTCTTTGGGTTGCAAACACTATGTGAGAACGCTTGTCTTAAAAAGAAAGAAATTAAAAAAAAAGTTTCCATTGGAATTACAAAGTAATAATGAAAACACTTCTATTGGCCTTAGGATTTTTTTGTTTGTTTTCCCTCCAGAGGCCATTCCTAATTCACATTAGCTGTCTTCCTCACAAAGCAAATTTTAATCATGTGAACAAGGGTTATAGACAGATCCTTACATTTTGGGACAAATTTGAGTTTGACCAGCTTTCTTTAAAGATACTTATTTTGATTTACAGGTGATATACCATATTTTCCTTATATGAAATGACATTACATAAATTCCCCAGCACTTCCCTAGTCACATTCTTAGATTTGTATCTCTCCTCTAGAGGGAGGAAAACTAGCATTTATTATTTGAAGACACAAAGATTATGTTAATATTTCTACAAACCTTCACCTCCATTGAGAATTGGGAGATTTATCATTTGGTTTAAGAACTGTTAGCACTTGGGGTTTTTTTAAATTGCTTTTCTTTAAATGTTTTTGAAGAGAATTCTTATGAAAGGTGCCAAATTGCTAGCACTGGAGTGTAAAATTCCATATTGATCCACATAACAGGCATGGCCACTGTCCATGCTATACTATCTACCTACTTCCCCACCAAGGCATCCCTCAAATCCAAGTTAAAGGGATTGATACTACAATTCAGAGGATAATTTACATCCCATTCAGTCCTTGACCTTTTTTGAGGCTGCAAAAGTAGTGCCAATTTGTACCACTGCTAATTTTAGATACTTCCCCTGCTGGGTTAAATTAGGTTGGGTTGCCTCACTTGGAAGGTAGCTTAAGGATGGTGGGGTAGAAGACAAGAGTCCATCCTGGAGTTTAGGATAAAAGGATTTTGTTTGTGGGAAGAGGCTGACGTAGTGAAATTGGCAAAATAGGTTCCTAAATTCATGCTTGCTTATGAATAATGGTACCAGTTTAAATGCAAAAACAAAAATATAAAATACATTTGATTCATAGCTCTTGTTCTAAAGAAAACCAGGGCGGCCAATAGTGCCACATTTTCCCATAGGTCTAAGAGGTGTGTTTGGACTGATAGTACATGCAGTCCAAAGTAAGCATGTTGCTTATACAAGTCACTGCAGTGCAGGGAAGAAATTCATCTACCCCAGGGAAAAGAGCCCTACTGACTAGAATAAGAGACTACTTCAAACAATGAATGAATGATGTTTCTCTCCAAATCTCTCAACTCTTTCTGCTCAGTAAGGCAAGCCATTTAAAAAATGATAAAATGCAGTTTATAGCTGCTTGCAGATTAAGGAGCAGGAGAAAGATTTAAGAAGATTGTTGGGGAAAATATATAATATTACATTGCTCATATCTTACTTTTATCTGCATGCAAATTAACATAATTTCTCAGTCCAAACAGCCTGGGTTCTCTATCCATCACCATTTAAGAGTATGCCTGAAAGAGTAGTTAGCTATCTTCTCGTACTTGATAGTAATCTCTCTCTGCTGGAAAATTATTTAAGTGGAAAACTTCTAGCAGACTCCTTTATAGTTAAAAAACCCCAACACATATACTTCTCATCTTTCTCATGTTCAAACAACAGTGCTCATCTTACTCAGAGAGATTAGAAGTGAAAACCAACATAATTAGACCCTAAAAAAGGATCTGATTCTGTCATGGAGGTCACAGAGATCACTGATTCCATGACTTTAATGGACCTCCGTGACTTCGGCTTCAGCCTCTTGCTCAGCAGAGCTGGAGCAGCTGTCAGCCTCCCATCCCCAGGGGCAGCGGAAGGACTGGAGTAGTGGCCAGGCGTCAGCCCCCAGGGCCAAAGCAGCAGCTGGTTAGCCTCTAATGCAGGAGCAGCAACTGGGACCAGAACAGCACCCGGGGCAAGAGCAGCAGGGTGCTCTAACGGTTAGTCCCCCCTCTCAGGGTATTCTTAGTAAAAGTCACAGACAGGTCATGGGCTTCTGTTAATTTTTGGTTTTTATCCACAACTTGTGCCTGATTTTACTAAAAATACTGGTGGACAAAACCTTCATTATAACATAATTGTGAATTGTGTAACCAAAGAGACTGTCAGAATTAAGAGATACCGTCATAGATTTAAGTAAGAAAATCTTGGACTAGGTGGAGTCAGAGTACCCTGCACTGTAACCTAGGAGATATGACCACAATTCTAACAATTGTACTGTTAGATGCTTATTTTATGTGAATTGGTGGAATTCCATTGAAGTCATGCCAATTTTCACCAGCTGAGAATATTGTCTCTTGTCTAGACTGACAAGAATTGGAAGTACTATAAAGGCAGAAGCATATGATCTTACCAATTGAAGCCTTGCAACACTAACCGTGACCCCTATGGCCAATTTAGGAGCTGTGCCAATTCACTCCATGGTGGTCCTATACAGATCTTCCAGTGATACAAATGATGAGAATAGGGTTTCCACCTGTCCAGGGTTTCCCAATATTGTCCTTTTGAGGTAGCAATCCCAGGAAATCTGTAAGTGTGCTTAATATGATGCCAGATGTCCAGTTTTGTGATCTCAGGATCATTCCGGAGGTCCTAGTTTTTTATACCTCAGAGGTGGCAAACATAGCTGATAGTAGTCTTAAATTTTTCTTCACAGGATTTTGTTTCCCCCAGATAGGAGTGAGAAGGGAAGCTGTCTTTCCATTCAAGAACCAATCCCAGCACAGATGCCATCTCAGTTACCAGTGGCAAGTGATACAAGACTTTGTAATATATTGTGCTATTAACAGAGTGATTAAAATGGATTGTGCCTTTTATAAAGAAGAGTTTCCCTTTTACTGAAGGCAGAGTAAGAAGGCTGGAAGAAGAGACCTATTGAGGATCAGGATCTATTTGAGCTGTTTCCTGGCCGTACGGTTGTGAAACATGGAACTATGCTGCTCAGATTGGGCAAAGATGAAGGCTTTCCACACAAAATGCCAACACCATATATTGGGCATAAAGTGGAATGACTTCATTTGTAATGCAGATGTTTATGGTCACTCCAGTCTACAGACTACCAGGGCCATTGTCCACAGATGGCATCTTATGCTTTTTGGACATATCGTATGAATGCCACAAGGTGTTCCAGCAAATGACATTTTCCAGGTGGTTTGTAACATCTGGGATAAAAACTGAGGGGTGAAGGCAGCCCAGAGGCAGACCCCCTATCATCAAGTTCCAATGTTGGACTCCCGGAATGTCAAGCCAGTGTGGCCGCACAGGAATGGACCAAATGGCGAACGATTGTTATGGCCAACTGTTCAGCTAAGCATTGAAGAAGAAGAGACTGCTAGAGAAACAGGGCAAGATGGACTGATGTAGTGGTACTAAATAAAAGCAGTGCCTCCTCCCAAGTTGCACGTATAGATCCCTGAGCACCCATGGCCTGGAGCAGCTGACCTAGTGGAAATACAATGAAGATGTTAGTCTTGCATTAGTGTTCGAGTGAATCTATAGTGATCTAACAAATTATTGTCATGAACACTGAACTAGGGGCCTGAGTGGATAACGGAGTGGAATACCACCATAAGAACGGCCACACTGGGTCAGACTAAAGGTCCATCTAGCCCAGTATCTGGTCTTCTGACAGTGGCCGATGCCAGATACCCCAGAGGGAATGAACAGAACAGATAATCATCAATCGATCCAACCCATCACCCATTCCCAACTTCTGGCAAGCAGAGGCGGGTAGTGAAGACATACCCATAGTTATGGTGAGTATGCAACTCTCAGTCTGTTGTCCTGCATCTGCCAAGCATAATCTTACCAATGTCATCTGCATAAATAACAACTAGGGCTAGAAGTGCCATGGAATTCAGCTGATAGTGGGGGATAGGATTGCTTTACATTTCTCACCAACACTTTATCTGATATTAAAGAGAGCTGTTGATGAGCTTTAAAGGAGTCTATTCAGTCTTCTTTGCCCAGAAGAATTATGGCGACAGCACAGGATTGTGGGAGTGTAAAGTGACAAAGGGAGGGAGTAGATGGGGGCATCTACATGTCTCTAAAGAGGAAGCAGAGGATCTTTAAGAAAATAAAAAGGATTTAGATAGGTGGAATCAGGGAATGAGGTTTTTAAATCAGGCCTTAGTCTGCTGGAAAGATATTGATGAGACTGACTTGGAGTAAGATTATTATAAAGCCACAGAAAATGTATCACTAGATCACTTTAAATAGCTGACAGAGATTTATCCTGACAATGAATTTGTTGGAATTCTACCAAATTCCAAATTTGGTACTAATAGCTACCAAAGCAGCTTAGGCAATAGTAAAGCACCGGTGGCTAAGGGTACGTCTGCACTACCCACCGTATCAGCAGGTAGTGATCAATCTATTGGGAATCAATTTATTGCATCTAGTGTAGATGCAACAAATCAATCCCCGAGTGTGCTCCCTGTTGACTCTTGTACTCCACCTTCGGAAGAGGCGGAAGCGGAGTTGATGGGGGAGCAGCAGCGGTCAACTCGCTGCCGTATGAATGGCCAGGAAAGTCGACCTAAGATATGCCAACTTCAGCTGCGCTACAGTGTAGATCATCTTCATGTGTTACTTGTACATGTTTGTTGAATGTAGGTAATTTGAAACGTGATGAGGCCAAAAATATGATTATGATATTACATCAATATGTTTAGCAGACATCCATCCTGGCAGCATGTACTGAGGGTGTAATAATAGAATTAACCTTGACCTGTATCCAGTGGTAGCATGTGGTGAATAGCTACAGCATGAGAACTCCTTGTGAGTTGAAGTAACATGATACCCGAGAAGCATCTTGAAAGATGAGAATGGAAGGGAACGTAGGAGAAACATCCTTGTTTCGTTTATACATTTTTGTACATGGATTAGGGTTAAAGCAATCTCAGAAAATACAAATGAAAGGAGTCAAGGAATGGCCCATCTCAATGCTAACTAAAGTAATCCTGACTAGGAGTCACTGTGTGCAACAGGTTTACAGATAGATGTGGTCCTGGAACACACTGGTCATTTCAGGCTGAATCCTTACTAAACTTAAAAATCGGATCAGGATGATTAAACAAAAAGGCAGTTATTTTAAGAGATTGGCTGGAAATAAACTTGTGTCTTTGCTAATTTTTCTTTTGGCAGATCCAATTCATTCTTGGCCTTCACAAGACAGTCCTTTACATTTGATTTAAAATTGGATTTGGGCCTCTGGGGATATCTTATGTCAGCCGCTCTAATATAGTGTCTGCAGGAAGACAGAGATAAAAAGTCACTTTCACTTAAAGGCAGAGTATTTTTTCTCCAGAATCTAATCTGGATTTTCACATTCTCTTTCCCTCTTGTACTTTAGATCACTGTATCTACTTTTCTTAAGTCACATTAGACAGGGCAAGATCATGCTAAGCGACCCCTCTTTGTTTACAATTAGGGTCAGTGACACAGCTGGGCGGGGGGGCGGGAGAAACAAAATCATACTTGGCAGTATCTGCTCTTAAAATGATTAAGGATGCCAGGCAAGTTTTAGGCCTGCATGTGAAGAGCAGGAACTCTGAGGGTCAGTGAAGAATATGCCGATGTTCCAATTTAGCAGGGATTTATGACAGGAATATTCCCCTACACCGAGAGAAATGGTAAAAGTAGGATACACAGAGAGAACCGTTGAGATTCATTTAGCTATAAGTGACCATTAGCATTTCAGCAGAAAATGCCAAGGAACCAGCTCTGCAAATACAGAATGCAACTCCCCATTTCCTGAGTAGGCCAGGAAAATTTATTACACCCATATTCTGTGCTGGCTGCCGGTTACTACCTACAAAATCCTACATGACCTAATGTGTGTGTGTCTCTCTCCCTTTCTGACCCATCACTCTCACTTGGAACATATGGGCTCATCAATTCAAATGCCTTGATGAGCCCATATGTTCCAAGTGAGAGTGATGGGTCAGAAAGGGAGAGGCTCACAGGGGAGCTAGGGCATTAGCATTCAACGGGCCCTTGGGAGGGAAAAAAAAATAGTATGTGATATAGACTATCATAATCCATGCACACAGGAGGGCTGAATCAAAATTGCCTGGGCAACCTTAATTCCAGATGTTCCTGACCTAAACCCCTGACTTTGCAACATTAATGTCCTTTTAACAGTTTTTTTAAAATTCTAACTTAGTTACACAGTAGTTCAGGAAATACCAGCAAAACTTTAGGGAACTGCACATCTCTCATTCATTTAGCACCTAACATCATGACCTGCATATCAGCAACATAAAGCACATTTTGTCCCATCTCTCAATAATAATTATACCAAGGGCCATACAAACATAGAATTTTGTCCCAGGAAAAGAACACTATAGATGGTGTAGGCATTCTCCTGTACTTTTCATACAGCAGTCCTTCAGCTCCCTAAACCGTAACTAGAATCCTCCATTTCAGGCAGGCTATGCTACAACCTAGGGTGGCAAAAGCATTATATAAAAAAAACCACCACCTTTCCCTGAGACGGTTTTCTCCTCTGCTTACATCAAGGTCCAGCCTAGCATATATATGTTCTGATTTTCTCTCTGCTTTCTGAGAAGACATTGCCCAATATCACATCCCTCCCTGCTGCAGCTTCCTACCACAGAGTGAGTCCCTGTTAAATAGCTGATTGGACTAAGCTGGTTCTGCCTAGTCTGCAGCTAGATCAGGCAGATCCAGCTGAATGCAATTTCAGTGTACCCAGAGTAGAAACCAAATCAATTCTTCTCCAGAAAGGGAAATGGGGAGATATGGATTCAAGTACTTTTTCTGAATCAGGCATTGAGAACCTCTGAAAATCCAGAAAGGGAACAAAGAAACCTTTTTCAAATGTGGTCATGTTTGAGTGTGTATCTGGAGGCAACAAATGAGTTTGAGTGTGCATGCATGGGAGATGGGTCAAGGGAATGGAGGTGCATGTCTGAGGGAAACACTGGAAAGAAAGTCTGAACAATTGCATAAGTGTGTAGGGGTAGAATGTGTGAATGGTGTGAGAAAAATAGAGAGGAAGAAAAGAAAGGGGAGGAGGGAAAGATTTAGATTTGAAAAAAGATCACAGTGAGGAAAAAGAAAAGGAAAGGGCCAGAAAGATGGAAGAGTGATACAAGAAAATAACCAAGTGGTAGAAAAATAAGGCAGAAGAGATACTCCAACATGTGCAGTCACCAGAAAGAAGAAAGGAACCACATGCTATGGAGACATAGTAAGTTTTGTAAACTGTTAACAGAAAATTTACTGATGTGTTAAATTAAATCTGTAGAAAGTACAGTACACCATGGGATGGGTTATAAAGATAGAAGGGGAGGGTAGGACGGGGGTTCAGATACATTCAGGTGGATAAAATGCCTTGGATAGGCTTTCTGTGGAATATGAACACTCGGTTTAGAGATGCTCTTACTGCAGAAAATTCTCATTTCCTTGGGCTCTGTTTCCATGTAGTTGCACAAATATCCCATAGTAGTTTAGGTGCTGAGAGTTTCTATGGGGCAAATGGTGAAGAGATTGGTAACTAGAAAACAGATGTTCATGGTCTTGGATGCTTGGCTGAATGTTAATATGTTCTTCACATCACTAGTCAATAGCACTTCTGCATTCATCACAAGAATCATTAACTTAATGGGCCAAATTCATCCCCAATATAAATCTTTGGTCTTACATGGAGTTACCCCAGGGAAGAATTTGACCCATGATGTACAGCCTAGGGTCTGGGCTTAAATTCTTGAGAGTAAATTGAAATCTTTTATACAAGATGTGAAAAGAACAGTTATAACTTTTTAGATAATGCTTTCTTAGCCAGAAGGCCAAGAAGCGATTACTAAAACTAAATCCTGTCTCTTTCCAAAAGTGAGGTACAGCTCCTGCTATGTCCCAGCAGGTCTACACCAGATAGGTTTCACTGAGATATGGATATATGTGAATACAGTTGTGCTATGACTAAGATAATGTCCTGGCTCCTGTTTTAGGAAAAGGGTGCTGCTTATTACAGGGACTCTAAGGGCTTGTCCTCACTAGCGGGGGGGGGGGGGGTGGGGGGGGGGAAGAGGGGATCAACGGCAGATATGCAACTTCAGCTACGTGAATCACGTAGCTGAAGTTTGCATATCTGCCGCTGACTTACTGCCCGTCCCCACGGCGGCAGCAGTCGGTGGCGTGCTCCCCCGTCGACTCCAGCTTCCGCCTCTCGGCAAGCTGGACTTCTGGAGTCGACGGGGGAGCTGTGGGCAATCAATTTATCGCGTCTTAATGAGACGCACTAAATCGATCGCCAGAAGATCAATCCCAGACCGCGTTAGTGAAGACGAGCCCTAATTCAAGGGACTCCATCCTACCAGGCAGCAGGAATTTAAGGGCTGAACTGTAGCTGAGATGCTCTTTCAGCTCCAATTACAGGTGTCTGAATCATTTTCTTGATGTACATGTAAACTCCCCTTGTTTAATACATTAGAGTCAGAATCTGACCTTTAGAATCTGTTTATTTCAGGTTTTTGGGTGACTAAGGGTTCAGAGGAGAAGTGCCTTCTGATTTTGATTGGTGGAGATTTTTTATTTGAGTTTGTCTGATATCTATAGATTGCCGATTGAGATTTTCTACCAGCAATTTATTTTATTTTAAATATAAATGTACCTAGAGGCTTGGGAAATGGGTGCTTTTCTATATAAATATGAATAAACTGATGACTGTGGTGTTTTGCATAAAGGACCACAATGAAAGATGGTGAAGATCTACACTTCATAAGGTACAAACTAAATACTATGCTGTATTTTCAGTCTGCTCAGTATAGTTTTATAGAGTATTAACACTTCCAAACAAGTGTATTTTTTATCAGTTTCTTTACCAAGTAGTGTTGCATCCTTCTCCAGTTACAGCTGTGAGAAAGTGGCTTTGTTCAAATGGAAAACAAAGGAATAGATTCTCTTATCTTTCATTCTCCTTTTGCAAGAAGACAGTCCAATGATACAAGGTATTTATCAATGGGCTTGTGTAGCTATGAAGGAGACACTTTTCTGGGAGCCCTTTTGTTAAAATATAGTTATAACATATATAGCATATAGTTAATCCAGTGAGTACTGACAAGAAGTATTGTAAATGGACTAGCCTTGACTTTCTGGTAGTAGATAGGGTGGGAGTCAGGAGAGCTGAACTGCTGTGTGACTTGGGCAAATCATGACAGCTGCCTATGCCTTTGTTTCCCCTCCCATGCTTGGTCTTTCACTAATTAGCTTGTAAAATCTTTGAAACAAGGATTGTCTCTTGATAAGTATATGTACCGTGCCAGTGCCAAGCACACTGGGGTTCCTGGTCTCACTTGAGGCTTCTAGGTGCTATTTTAATACAAATAATAATACTCAGTACACCTTATACTGGTAGGAAGTCCTTTGAAAGGACTTGAAAAGCATTTGTTAGTATGGATCTTTCTATATAGCTACAGTATCTATTATGTCAAAAGCCTTTACCTATACAATCTATACATCTGGATCATGACATCACTAATGTAATGTCACATCTGGGGAGGAAAGTAACAGCTGTTCAAGACTGCCCAGTAATATAACTAGGTTTGGCAGAATCTAGTTTTTTATATAATTGTGATAGATAATATTGATTTTTAAGTTTAAATTTTCACAGTTGTGAAAAATTATGGGTTTTAAGCATTTTTTAGATTATCAGTTTAAGTTTTCACAGTTGGAGAAGTTATGGAGGGGTCAGACAATTAATGAGTAGATGCTGAGATTCAAAAAGTTAGCCTGTGTTTGTTATAAAACTATCATATGTCAATTTTATCTTTAAATCAAACTCATAAGTTCTCAAGCAGTATTTTTCTTACTTTGCCAATTTGTAAATTTCTGTTATCAATGGAACTATTTTTTATTTGTTGGTGTGAATTGATGAATGTTGATTTCACCACAATTACTGATAACTAAAAATCTAATCTTTCCAAGTCTAAATATAATACAATATCCTCAGGGACAGAATATCAGAAATATATTTAGTTGGGAATTACAAAGGAAACTTTGGTAGACAGAAAGCAATTAACTCAGCTTTGCAAAATTCCATTTGCCCTCTTCCCTCAGGCAAATTATAGTTAGCCAGGCTGAATTAACTGATCTGGAATCTGACCAGCATGGTAAGGTTAATACCCTGATTCTTACCGAGAATGTCAAGGGATTATCGAAAACTCTTGCTGAACATAAATATTCCTTAAATATCTTACCCAAGTATTCACCTTGCTTAGCCTATATGCTGCTATATCCATTGTACTATCAGCCACGTACATACAAGTGGTAGTTCATAAAGCTCTAAGGCACTATATAAATATTAGGTCCTTTTTAATCATTAATTGGGGAACTGTAACAGCAGGTTATACCTTTTTTGGAGCTGGTCATTAGTTATTTTAAAAGCTCATACAAAGCAAATTACCTGAGGCCCTAGTGTCTCTGGAGTTTGTGATAGATTCTTCCAGAAGGGACTCTGGGGTATTTCATGTTTCAGTCCGTGTTGCTGGGTTTTATACAAATCACCAGGGCGAGATTTGCATCTTCCTCTGGTACTGTTGTGGTAGTAGAAGGAACTTGTGAATTGCAAAGCCAGAGGATAGTCTTAAGTTGTGAGATCCCAAACAGTTGCTTATATTGCATGTGCCTAAGGTACAATTTATGCTATAGATATACCTAAATTAGGGGGACCAAGCTACTGCATGGTTGGTGCCTGACGGAGCTCCTACTTTGGACATCTAATCATGTTCCTCATAACTGCATTAAAACCTTCGCTTTAGCCCAAACATTAGGTTCCGCTCTACAGTATGGGTTTTGTCTCATTTTCATTTGAATGTGTGAGCAGAGCTTTGTTCAGAAGCCAGATGTTGACATAGTTGTGAAGTAAAGACCATTGATTGAGCTGTTCTCAGGCTGGAAGAGCTGGTTGCAAGACATGATTGTTGAAGCCTTCGGTTTGCTCCTTTGGCACTAGATGGCACTGTTGCTCTTTAGCAGCACTTGAAAATGACAATTCTCTCTCAAAGATTGGCACAAGCAGATAGCTTGGAGATTTCAGTTAGTGGTTTGTGCATTGCTGCTGCTATCTTTAAGCTTACCCCCCCCCCCTTCCCATCTAGCTCCCTCCACCCGCACTCTTGTAAACTCTTTGTAAGCCCTCCGGCTGTTTTACAGATAAAATGTGAAAAGAGAAAACACAGTGATCTCTCCAGTGGCTTTCATTATCACACTTCTCTAACAACTGCAGAATTCGCCTTTCTTTCAAATTGGATTTCACTGATCTTTGGAAAATAAAGCTGCAGCCTCCAGACTGACAACTGGACGGATGTGTCTTAACAATGAGTTATAACACACATTCCAGTAAAAGAAGAGTAGCTCATCAGCTTGCAATTGAAACCTCCAACTGCTGGAGAGCTGTAGCAGACAGTGGAGATGGTGGTGCAGGCCAGGAAAACTTATTTGTATACAATGAAACTTGTTTACATTGTGCTAGTGCCCAAACTATGCTAGGTGTGGTGCAGGTAGGTGATTTTGCTCATAACATAGTTATGGAGGCAACAGTCAGGAATTCAATCACATGTGTAAAGAACAGGTCATCTGGTCTCCAAAATTACAGCACTGGGATGATTTAGTTGGGGTTGGTCCTGCTTTGAACAGAGGGTTGGGACTATATGAACTCCTGAGGTCTTTGCAACCCTAATCTTCTATGATTCACTTACTCTTTGAGTGTGGAAAAAACACTGAGAATTTACAAGTCAATCTGTTAATTAGCTTTGGTTAAAATTAATTTGAAAAATGGGCCCTTTAGGGTGCTAAATTTCTTATGTCTTATCTCAGCGCAGACATTTGTCTGTCCCCAAAATTGGCAGACAGGTAAGTCTTGGGTAGATGGTGTGACCTGTATCTATTTTGAAAAGCCTTCTAGAATTAATGATAATACTAGACCTAGGCATTGGCCCTTTCTAATGCAGGATTGTTAATGTCATTACATAGTTTTGATTTTAGTTCAAGTTTAACACACCTAAACACTGGGACTCACTACTGCTGTTAAAAAAATGTTCTAGAGTGAGGCAATATACCTACCATTCAAATTAAAGTTTCCTCTTTTTAATTTCATCTAGTTTATGCTAATTGAAGTCATCTGTAGCACCCAAAATAATGCCTCTTGCATGGAGGTGTGTTAAACCCTTCTAAATATTTACAGGCCTTATCATCCCCTTTCTTTAGTTTTCACTTAGCTAAATTGTACACACTATGCTTTGCTGTCTTCCTCTTTCCCCAATGAGCTAATCTTTGCAGCCCCATAATAATTTTGTTTCACTTCTAATGTAAGCAGGGTCAGGATGAGCTCTATCCTGACATCTGGTGGTGAATTGTAGTGAGTTGTGGAAAAGAACTTCAGGGGTGACACTGCTTACACTTAGAACTCCCTCCAGTTTATCTATATCATCCTGGTAAGGAAATGCTCAGAACTAGCTATAGTTTACTAGCAAGAACTCATACCAGAGCTGTATAGAAAAGGAGCATGCAGCCCAACACTGTGTACTGGTCGGCAGCCCTATTACACTGGGGACTCCTGTATCATTTGCTGTCCACTCATGCCACAATCTCCTTTAGTTACTGCCTTCCAGATTTTTCCCTCTAGTTGAACATCTGTGTTTTGAATAATTTTCCTCCAGATGCACTAGCTTGCAATTTTTCCATGCTGAATCTCATTGTTGTTTTCTGCCCATAATTCTAAGCACTCACAGTTGCTTTGTAGTGTTCCTCTGATGCATTCAAAGGATCCCAATTCAATATTACCTGCAAATTTCATCACTGTCCTGATTTACCCCTTATGGTAGAACACACATGAAAACTAGGAGCAAGCCAAATGCTGATTCTCATGATAGATTGTTGGACACCTACTGCCTTTTAACATGTCCTTTGTTTATAGTCCTTCCGACAGTCTTCTATGTGGATTATGTGCACATATCCAAGGAAATTGAATTAATGTTGTTCTTAAGTGCTGTAAAAACCCATATGGTTTTTATAAATTGTGGTTATGTTATCTTCTAGATGATAAAAAGATTTTTCTCTATCATTGTACAAGGGAGAGGAGTTAAGCTTATGATAACTCCCCCAGTCACACTTTCCGGTTTGAAGAGCTGTACCATATTTACTTTTCTTCTATTTTTTGTTTCCTTCCACCTCCCTAGTTCTTCAGGATTCAACTGCATGGTAAGGAGAATATTTGTTAAATGTTGTGCTGTTAAATCCATGCCCCTAGCACTGTGAATATGCCTGTGAAAGGGCAAGTAGATTTGATTTCAAGCATAACTTTGCAAAAACTTCTGTGACTTACAATTACACATTTAAAACTGGATCAAATGAGCCTTAAGTGAATTTAGCTTTGTATCCTGGGTTTTAACTGTATATGAAACCTGTGGGGTAGGAATGTTTGTTTGAAGATGCACAAAAAAGAATTCCCATGACATCTTGCCAACATTACTGCATTTTGCAAAAAATCCCTTCAACTGTAGCTTCCTAAATGGATAGTAGTGTACAACATCTCTTGAGGAAGTGGTGGGGCTGGAGTCTAGGGGCTGGTCTTCACTATGGGGCGGGGAGGGAAGGATCGGCTGCAGATACGCAACCTTCAGCTACGTGAATCACGTAGCTGAAGTTTGCGTATCTGCAGACGACATACCTGCTGTCCTCACGGTGGTGGCAGTCGGCGGCGCACTCCCCTGTCGACTCCAGCTTGCACCTCCCAGCAAGCAGGAGTTCTGGAGTCAACAGGGGTGCGGCGGGCGATCGATTTTTTGCGTTTTCACAAGACACGAGAAATCGATCGCCAAAAGATTGATCGCTACCTGCCAATCCGGCGGGTAGTGAAGATCAGCCCTAGGACTACGACTACACTGTGCACCTTAAGGTGCGCGGTGTGGCCGCTCTTTGACTTGGCAGCCAATAAAACCAACCTGAATGAGGGGTAGTAGCTTCATTGCTGGGACAGCATCTCCTGCCGATGAAGCACTGTCCACATCAGTGCTTTTTGTCTCTAACATTTTTGTCTGGGGGGGGGGTATTTTTTCCTCCACACACAGTGCTGGGGAGGAGGGAGAGGACTGGAAGTGCAAGGGGACATGCTATAGTTAAAACTGCTGCTACGTGGTCTGCAGTGGCTTGATCTACTGCCCATTAAAGCCACCCATTGACTTCAATGGGTTTAGATCAGTCTAGAAGTGAGAAAAACCAAAGGTGGAATGCAGAAGTGACAGAGTCCTGTGGCACCTTAAAGACCAACTAAAGTATTGAAGCATAAGCTTTCATGGGCTAATACCCATTTTGTCGGATGCATGCAGTGGAAGTATCCATGGGCAAGTATAAAAAAGGTGGAATGCATAGCTATGCATCATATTGGCATGATGTTCTTGTTTGAGCCCAAGTTGCCTTGGGATATTTCTATTATCTGACCCTCACACATTCCCCCTCTATTTTTACCCAGCAGGAATGCAAGTTACTTGGAATTCATTAATAGTCATTGCAGATGGCCATGTCTAATGCACAACTCTTTTTTTTGTTTGTTTGTTTGTTTTTGCACCCACCCACAAATACTGCGCTGGAGCACTACTCCCTTGTGCACTCTATTGCATACTGCATGAGGATTTATAAGATATGGGCTTGAAAATCTTCATTCAGAGTCACAATTCAGCATTCCTGGTGGACAAACAGACAGAGAGGAGAGTGCTTCCATCAAAGGTCCCCACTCTCACAGCAACCCTTCCATACTACCCCAACTGTAGATTAAACTGTGTTACAGCTTAGACTGTTTTGGCATCCTCCCCATTCATCATTGCATTGATAACAGATAGAGACTGTATTAGCTAAAGAACTGACTGCTGCAGTACCAAAATAAACAGGAGATGAAAGATAAGGCAGAGTCTCCTCTGTGCATACTAACCTTAAATGAAGGTCTGTTTGATAATGCTGCTGTTTTGATGTGCTAAATAGGTCTGTCTTAATACCCCAGTGGATAATAAATCAAACATACATCCCAGTAATGTCACACCAAGATTATCAAGATTGACAGCCAGCAAAGGGGGGGGGAGGATACCCCACAAAGAAGTTGTGCATGGAGAATGTTCTCAAGTCATCTGGTGTGGCAGGCAGCAAGCCTGTCTTCACAGCCTGTTCCTCTGTCAACATGCATTTAAAATCTCATCCAGTGATGCTTCCAGGCAGGCTGATGGTTCTTTCAAAGTCACCTTCCCCTTGTTGTAAATAATGTTTCTCTGTGTTGTTTGTATGGAGATGGAGGCCTTTCAGGTGCAGGGTTTGCAGCACTCTGCATGGCAGAGCCCACTCCCCATTTCTTCCTGTTCTAGGGGCTCTCTCTTCAAAGATCGCCTTGAAGCCACAGAGGGAAAGGAGCTGCAGACGTTGTTCAGATGGCATTACTACCTAGGGTGCATGCATTAGCCAAGTTGTATTTGTTGAACACTTGCTCTCTTTTAAATTGTCCTTCAGGAAGCTCCTCGTGACCTAATTATGCCTGCAGTTGTATCACTTAACTTGTCCCGCACTACAAGTGGCATGTGGAAGCAGGGAGCTCTGAGCAACATACTTGCAGAAATTAGCTAATAGAGAATGACAGGGGATGGTGAGGGGTTTTTGTTTTAGAATAAGAAGTCTACTGGAGTGTTATTGATCCCCTAGAGGTGCCATTAGCTCATGATAACCAAACCTTTGAAATGGCTTTATTGTCTTAATAATACAGTGGTGACAGAAAATAGGGAATATTCCACATTTATTATTTATGCTGGTAAAATATGAACATTGGTAATTAGAATCTTTAAACCATGGGTTCTGCAGAACTGCATTGCTCATTTATTCCTGTTTGGAGCATCCATCATGGCATCTGAATGCCCCTAGCGTCCATGTCTGATCACACAAGCTTGCTAAGACAGAGCTTCTCCTATAAAACACTGCAAAGCAGCAGGCCATCAGAATTAATATTGCAGGATGGCAACGTAGTTTAAATGAAGGGATGGATGGATTTTCCCTAGTGTGGGTGATGTTGGAAATGGAATGGTGCGTTATGCTATCTGATCTAATCTTACCTTAGGAAAAAATTCTGCCTTGGTTAAGAGCATACAGCATCTCTGTGTTGCATAGTCATGCTGTGGCATCTGCTGTGTGCATCTGATCTGAACATGCTGCTTCCTTGCACACTTAATTGGTAAAATTGCCACCTATTGTTTATAAAAAACAGAACAAACAATTCTGGTCCCTGAGTCTGTAGCAACAGTATCTCTCCCTCTCCCTCCTCTTCCCCTGCGGTGTGGCTGGGAATCATGCTCTGCCAACACAAGGCAGCATGGCAGAAATACATGTTGAAACATATGCATCATGACATCTACATCTGGATAGAGTATTCCACATTGAAATTTAAGGAAAACATGCAGCTAGTGAAAGAGAGCACTGTAGTTTACAAGTCCTTTCCACACCACCCCATTCTACCCCCAGAGTGTACTTTTCTTTTATTCTTGGTGTCTAGAGAGCGGGGGAAAGGGGTGGGGGGAGAGGTAGACTTTCACAACAGAGGAAAATGGAAGGTGAGAAGGGGAAAGTTAAGGCTTACATAACATAAATTTGCCAATCCATCATATGGCCATGCTGCTTTCAGTCCAATGGAAGCTATTTCAATAGCCTGCCTGACCGCCCATTTTCTCATTCTGTGAGATCCATCCATTAGGTTGCAAACTCGTTGGATCACTTCATTTTAGGAAGTGGGTAATAAGAGTAGGGGTAGCTGGATGTTGCATCTGCAGTAACTGTCAATGGAGACTGGAGGGGAGAGTGAGAACAAGTGAATTTTCATTAATAGATTAATCAGATTTTAATTGGAATTGCAGAGCAGATGTAGTGCCAGGGTTTAAGGGTCACACATACAACATGCAAGGATGTCCTACACTAAGTATGCTCCTTGTCTTAAGCTGTGATGTTGATACTTGTGCACTTTGACTAATCTGGGCAGTTCTGCTTGAGTTGTCAGAGAATCTACCCCAATCGATCCCCTTCTACATGATATTCAAATACAAAATGTTAAGTTATCAAACTCACTTATTGCTCAGTAGCATGTGATACTCTTTTATCCCTATGTGCCCCACCTGGGGTTTACCTCAACTAGCTATATGGAGGGAAAAAGTATCTGCACCTTGTCTCAGTAGGATTTTACATTAAGATAGCTAATGATGTAAAACACACTTAGCCACTCTGGGCTGCAAGGGAGACGAGTCAGTGGATGAACACTCATAGTGGTATGTATAAGGCTAGTGTGTCTAATCTTTCTCCAGCATGAAAGATCCCCCTTTAAAAGATCAGAATGCAAAACAAAAGAGGCTGTGATTCATATTATGCTGGGGGTTAAAGGTGCAATTTGTTCTAGGGCAGAGGGCCAGTTCACAGGCCTCTACATCACTTAAACTCTTAACATGGAGCGTAAATGGAGACGTAGATGGTGCAGAGACCAATGCATAGGCCCACTATACTGGAGTTAAGTTTCCCTACAACTTCAGCATAATTTATATTAATGTGTTAGGCTGGGCTGTTGGTATCTTGGCTACAGTTGGGCAATAAAAACCCACCCCGTGACTGGTAAAGTGTGGAAGCGCACTCCAGATGACTAGAGGAAGTATACAAAGCCCTGTGCTTCTGCATAGAGGATTGGTGCTGGGTTATAACTATTGGGCATATGAACTGCCTCAGAACAGAAGGGAGATGTAGCACATGCTGTCACTCATGATATTTCTGCAAAAGCTCTGTTTAAGTCTGAGTCCCTTTTAAAATCTAAACCCAGTAACACTTGCTGAGATCATTAGCTGGCAGCCCGAGGCAGCTAAGAGTTTATGGTTGCTTAAAAAATGAATTCCCCTCATTGGTTTTAGTTGAATCCAAACCCTCGAAATATCTAGTGTGCCCTTGTCTCTCTCTCATATACTTGAATACCTGTTGGCATGTCTTTCAGTTGGATCCACGTGTTCCCACTGGAGACTTGTTCAAACTGTTAATTAATCCACAATAATGCACAGAAGGTGTTCACAATACATCCTGGATCTCCAATTTAGCCACCTTTCCCCAAGTATCCATATTACACAGGAAAAAGGAAAAAGTCATTCTCCTTCCCAGTGCTGATATTCTCTCTGTGAATTAATAAACCAACTCAGTTTCTTTTGAGTGTTTAAGGCCTCTTGGTCCTTACATCCCTCTTTGGTGAAAGTATAAATGACCCCAGCTGGGCTGTCAATAGGATTTGAACTTGGTACCTTCATCAGGATACTCTACCACTGCATTAAAGAATTCAGAACTGTAACTAGCATCTATAGGAGATTTATTAATCTCCTATATGAGCTAGCCCCTAGATTAGAGCATGAATTTTTAGCTCCCTCCAGACTATCAGCTATGATCTCAGCAAGTGTTACTGGGTTTAGAGGGGGACAAAGCCTACAATTAGTGCAGGCTACACAAGTGTGACTAGAGTCTACCAATGGATGCAAGCAAAGTTAAGTGCTGAGCAGTAGTAACTTTTGTACTTCCTTGCTTTCAAGAATGCAAGGTAAGAGAGTTGGGGGCATGGGCAGAGAATGGATTTAAGTGCAATACTCAGCATGCAAAACAAGCCACTTAAATATGTTTTCCCCCTTTTAAGCGTTGCCTACTAGTTAATGCAGGCCTGGGGTCCCTGCTACTCCTTATCTTGCTTATCACTTTCTGCCTTGTATATACACGTGCAATATTCTGTGCCTGCATTGCCCTGGATCAAGCCCTAGGATCTCACCAGTGTGGAACAACAAGAATGTGTGGAGGGAGCTGGGTACCTCCTCTACAGGAAACACTCATACTAACTGCCCCTGCAGCATCCACAGTTCCCCATAGTCCTGACTTCTTCAGGACCCTCTACATTGGGGCTGCTCCCAATGAAATAAATAGGAAAAGGCCCCAGCAAGATTAGACCTATTAACTAATGGCCAAATTTTGGTGTCTGAGGGTGCAGGGAGTCTCTCCTGACCAATGTGCTTGTGCAGAATGTGTGCTCTTTCTTTGGGCACAAAGCAGAATGGGAGGGTTGCCTGTTGGTGATATAGCCAGGGCTAATAGGCCAAAGACGATAGGTTAGTGTTGGCTGGTGTTATGTTTGGGGCCCTGCCCTACCCACCAGCTAAAGGTCAGTCAGTCAGTGCTGGAGGAGTTCATGACATATATTTTGTATACAGTAGACTCTCGATTATCCAGGATTGGATTAACCAGGATGTGGATTAACCAGGATGTCAAAAAAAATATGCGCAACTCGCAGGGCCGGCTCTGGCTTTGCTGTTGCCCCAAGCGCACACACAAAACAACCCCACCAGGGCGCAGGGCAGCCAGTGAACCAACACTCCCTCCCCCCGGTGCAGGATGGCTGGTGAATCAACCCCCCCTCACCATATTTCCTATGGATGGTGATTATCCAGGATTTTATTAACCAGAATTATTTTTTCCCCTATCATCCTGAATAATCGAGAGCCTACTGTAAATGCCTTTTCCTGACTGCACACCACCCGCCTGCCCCAGGTGCTCCTGGAGGAGTTATGCCTTAGGCAGGCTGAAGGCCTTCCCTCTACCATTGCTCGTTTGCCACAGCTGCTTACAGCCCAGTGACTGAGCCATAATTTATCCCTGAGCATCTCTATGAGCCTGATACACCTAGTATGCCCCTGCTCATAAATTATAGGCAGGATGTGCCTCTGCCGGCCTTCACCCTCTGACTTTTTTTTCCTGTGTGGGCAGGTCTGCCTCTGACTGCTGCCGTTTAGCTCAGACTGTCAGATAACCAGTGGTGATCCCCCAAAACCTAGGCACCTTGTCCATCAGTCCTAGTCTGGACACCCCAGAACAGGATTCCACTTAGGGGAAATGCTTCTGACTCCTCTCTCACATGTATCTGGTGGAGAAGGAAAGTGTAGTTTAGATCAGAGCACTGCAGCTTTATCAGCGTGGGCGTTCTGCTCCATGTGGCATAACAGCCTCAAGTCCTTTTAAACCTTGACATAAATATGTAGTGATAAGATAAGCCTGGTTATCCTGTACGGTTACTCCAGATAAGATAAAGCCTTTTATGCTTTAAAACAGGCCTCAAAGTTTCTGCCTTTCTGGGGAGGGGAGTAACCTCCAGAATGGTTCTGTTTACAAGGGGAGTGTTCGTGTGGGAGCAACAGGAATTATAAACATGGCTTTCAAAACCTGCCCCAAACACACAAAGCCTCTAATTCTATTTGATCTGAGAACAAATCTGGTGGATGGTTCATTTCAATCGCAAAGAGCTGTTGGGTCAGTAAGAGGCAAAAGTATTGCAGTATTATTCACATAGCTGGAGTTGCAGAACTTAGGTCGACTAACCTCCTAGTGTAGACCTGCCCCCAGTGTGAAGCGATGGAAACAGCCACAAGCATGGGTGAGACATCTCTTTTGATTCGGAATATCACCAGGCTGAATAATCACTGGGTTTCACAATCCGTGACTTTACAAATTACACCTATGAGACATACAGCTAGAGTGAGTCATGTATCTATGCCATGCCAATAGTTTTAGACCATTGGTGGTGATACCTCTGATTTCACAGTCACCACTATTAACTCAACAGAGAATTTGCATGCAACAAGTGTCATTGATTATAAGAGAGACTGCACAGGGGGTGGATTACTTGGCTCAACTGCCCCAGTTCTTCAAAGCCACCCACATCTCCCTGCAGCCTCCCTCAAACAGTGGAAATAACCTCTCTCCCTTGTTTGGTGGGGCCCATAATCTCTACAAGGATTGGGAAGGGGAAGTAGAACTTCCTGAGCAGGAGATGGAAAGGAAGATAGGGCCCCCTGACTGTTCAGCCTGCTAGTGCTCTGGTTTTTGCTTAGGCTTCTGCTGTGGGGTGGACCCCCGAAGAACAATGCTCTAAACTGTTACGTATGCGTAAGATCACCACTGAGTAGTTACGGATTAGTTAGGAGGGGTAGATACACTACTGGCTGTTCAACAGCTCACAGCCATTTTAGAATGGGAAGTAAAGAAAAACACTGAGTTTGCAGAGGTGGGATTCAATATGGCCAAATGTAATTAAAAATTGAAGTTGAGCCAGACACGGAGTTTAACACACCCCTACAGAAAGATTAAGTGTGGGGGATGGAAGGAGACTGGCAACAGTTCAGCATCTGTACTTTGCTACAATAAAAACTTGCCATAATAATAATAAAACACAACCACCTCAGCTTTATTGCCTGTTGGCCTACACAATGATCAATTGGGCGTGAGAAGTGTGCTGGTGTTTAATCTGCGAGTGAGACCTGCATATTCACAGATGATGCCAGAAGGGGATTGCATGAGGCAAATTCACAGACTGCAACAGCAGCACACAAATTGAACCAGTTTTAGCAGAACCCAATTTAGCCAAGCACCTTTGCTGCCAGGGATCAGCTGCCCTGCAGGTGCAAGAGCAAATATGAAAGGAATGGGAGAAGGAGGAAAAAGAGACAGAAGGTATTTTTGGGAATTTGCAGGACATTTAAAGAGAAACTTTTGGGATTTAGGGGCGTAGGGGGAGCAGGGTTACCTTACACTTGTTCCCAATTACAAAGGCAGTTAGAACATTTTAAATTAACTTTAACTGCAAATGATTTGATGTGAGTTGGAAGAACATTTTTGGAATTCACTTTAATGTAACCAAGTTAAGAAGCTTGATTGTGTCTAGAAAGCACACATTTAAATCAACAGCATAAGCCATCTAAAAAGAGCTCCTTTCAAGTCTGGATCCCTTAAGTACCCCTGCCAGCTATTCAGATTTTTATGTTTGATAACTAGCTACATTTTAAAAGCATCCATTTTATCGAGCACTCTAATGACTGTGCTAATTATTTTCAGGTGGATTTTTTAAAAAACATTTAAAATGTACTTTAAAAACTTCTGCCATTTAGTATTTGGGCTCCCTGTAATGCTCCATACTCCCCAAACAAACACCCCCTAACCTAAGAGAACAACCTAGAAACCACAGCAATTGCTCCTGCCAGAAAATTATTATACTATTAGCCAAATGTCTGACCTACAGAGCAAATGACTGAATCCAGATATTAAGTTTTATAACTTGCAAGGGGAGAAAGAAGAAAGAGGTGGGTGTGTGGGTGTAAGAACACACCAAAACAACCCCATTGAGATGGTTGCACACCACTTTAAAACTTTAGGTCCATAGACTAATAGATGTGGAAGACATTAAAATGAGAAAATATCCTTTAAATTTCACTCATGTCCTATAACTTACAGGATTCCATATATACAGAGACAGCTTATCCAGCATCTGTATTGTATCTTATAAACAATTTTAGGACTAGCAGTCTGACCTACATTTGCTTTTGATCAGGTCTCTGCAAAAACAGTGCTAGACAGCAGGACCTCTGCTTGCTCCCATTTTTGCTTACTGTTGAACACAAATTCTGCTGTTAAAGGAAAACATCTAACCATCCCATGAACTGGCTCGAGGGAAGTCTATTCCCTGTAAGATGTGCTCATGTAATGCCTATTAACCTATGAAGGGGAAGGTAGTCTACTTGATCCTAACTTATTTACCCACTTTAAAGGACATACCTGAAAGGGAGCAGATGCATGGCTAGTGTCCCATTTTAAGAATGTTATGACCATTATTTGCAGGCCTTTGCTGCCAATACCAGCTATCAGCAGTAGAAGGAGCAGCAGCTGGGGCCTCTTTATCTACCTAGCTATTTTTATATGGCGCCTATCACCCTGGGATTGAAGTAGCATAAACACAGAGAGGGGCACCTGATCCTACAAACTGTTCTATAGGGCCCGTGTGTACCTGGAGCCCCACCCTGTGTGGGCACAGGGTTTTGCCCATGCAGAGCAGTATGCACGATCAGGATTTAGACAGACAAGCTTCAGGTTGATATTGGTCTAGACTCAGAGGATTGGATAAAGGTATCAACACATTTACAAGGGAGCTCTAGCCTCACAGCTGCTCCTCCCCTCATAGGCATGTTCAGTTTAACAGAGCCCTGGAAATGGACAATGGCAGAACACTTTCAAAGCAACAGCAAATCCTGTTTAGGTTTTAATTTTATTTTTTAAATAAAAGTTTCTTGCCTAGATTCAGCCCTATTCACCTTAGCTTTCCATCGCACCATATAAAACTCTTGTATATTTTGGCACATAACAAGAAAGAAAAAAAACTTTTTCCCTCCTTTTCTTTTTCAAACACAACCAGGATCTCTCTCAACTTGGGGATGTAGTTCTGCACAAACGTGGAATGTGCAAATAATGGAGCAAGAAAACAACATTAAATTTTGTAGACAATCAAATTTATTCTATGCACAGCAGCTAGTTTCTCTTGCCCTCAGCAGAAGTAAAGATTTACTAGTGTGCTGGGAAGGGATAAAAAATCAGACACCTCCCTACAAAATCCAGCATAAACGGCTTGGAAATGGCCCGTGCTACATCACGTTCTGAAAAAGTCTATTTCACTCCTATATGATGACGCAGACAAATTGATAGGCTCAGAACCTACAATGCTTTGGCATCCTAGAGGGAAGAAGGGGGGGAGGAGAGGGTGGCGTGGAACACACACACACAAGAACTTAAGGGCAAGGGGAACCTACCTGCAAAGGGAATGGGAACTACTGAAAATAAGGAATCAAGGATAAACAAAAAAAATAAAAATCATCCACACCTTCTTAGGGAACGTGCACACACAGTGACCCTATTGGGCTTGCCTGCCCATCTTCAGCCTTCTTTGTGAGGCCATTGCACCCTGCTAATATATTGTATGAAATGTTCCAAGCAAAGCGAATGTTGCTGTTCCATTAAGGCACTGTTTTTAATGAGGCACAACGTTTACATCCCAGTGAAGCTTCCTGGAACCTAACCTTATTCTCCTCCCTTCCTCTTAGCCTCCCTCCCTCCAAGATTGTTGCCTCCAGCAAGGAGGGTTTGATTGGGCTCCCTTTGGAGCTCATTAGCACTGTTCTTTCAGCCAGGCAATAGAACTAATAGAGAGAAATGTGCAGCATTTGCTCCCCACTTAGGACTCAGCATGCTGCCCAGGTAGTGAACACCCAAACTCAGATGGACTGCATGGCCACACACTAGACAGCCAGCCCTAAGCACAACTCTTACATGGAAGACGTGACATACAGTGCCTACTACTGATTTTTATGAACCCCTAAATGTCCCAGTATGTAGGCAGGATACCAAACTAAATGGAACAGTGGTAGCCAGGATGGCAAATCCTGTGTTAGCTTTGCATTCATGTAATGCTTGCAAACACTAATTAAGTTCCACAATATCCCAGTGAAGTAGGTGGTGTTATCCCCATGTTACAGATGAGGAAATTGAGGCACAAAGTAATTGGTTTTCTCATAGTCACTATTGCAGCCAGGAACCAGAATCCAGGCATCCTGACTTCTAGTCCCCTCTAACACCTAAAATCACTCTTGAAAAAAAGAGGTAACAAAGTCCTGTGGCACCTTAAAGACTAACTGTAAAGTTTTGAAGCATAAGCTTTCGTGGGCTAATACCCACTTCTTGCATCCGACGAAGTGGGTATTAGCCCACGAAAGCTTATGCTTCAAAACTTTATAGTTAGTCTTTAAGGTGCCACAGGACTTTGTTACCTCTGCTATTCCAGACTAACACGGCTACCTCTCTGATTCTTGAAAAAAAGAGTCTCTCAGGGTATGTTACTAGCTGGGCTGGAGCCAACCCTCCACGTCCAATTCCCACCACAGGGTTGGCGGTTGGCCTAGTACAAACCAGACTCTTAGTCCTGGCAGCAGCCCCACCCTTGTGGGCCTGCTTACTTTACTTGGGGGAAGGAAGGGAAAACAAAAGTTCAAGTCAACACAAACCAAGCCCCTCTCAGGGTCCATAACCAGGCCAAACAAAAAAATGCCCAAGGCACCACCTTGTTTCAGGTGTGCCTGGGTAGAAGCTTTGTTGGAGTTTTTGAGTAGCTGCATCAGCTCCTCCCTAACTTATCCTGGCGTGGCTGAACTCCTCCTAGAGCTGGCAGGCTTCTGGTAGGAAGGATCCTCCTGTTCCAGAACCTACTCTAGTTGTTCCCTTCTCAGTGTTTCCTGTCTTCAGTACTACAGCTTCCTCCTTTTAAAACCTACCCTCCTACCATGCCTGATTGACAGGCCAGGGGGTGGGATGCACACAGCCTCCCATCCTATTAAGGTGGCATTTTTGTGAAATGATTGTCACAGGACTTGGGTAAGGTAGGCAACTGAAGAAGTTTTATTTCCAGATGTTTAACTCCTTAAGCAAATAAATTCTAACTTCTGCTTCTCTTGTTCAGGGAGCAAGAATGTATGTGTCTGAGATTGGCTGCTTAAAAAGCCAGTACATTCCCTGCTCCCAGAAATAAGGATATTGTCTATTTAAAATGTCAAAGAGAAAACCTCACCAGATTTGTTTCTTCTTGCACCACTAATGGGTCCTTACTATGTGACAGCTGAAATCCTACCTGCATCCCAATCCTGTGTCCATTTGTCACTAAAAGACCCTAGATAAAATGCCAAAACTCCTGTAAACGTTAGTTAGGATAGGAATGTGCTCTTCTGAGTTAATTGCACCAGTTCAGTGTTTAACCTGAAACATCCCAAAGCCTGTTATTAACCCTGGATTCAATTCTGATATGTAGGGTATATGAACTAGGCTCTCAACTGCACTCTTGAAAGTGCCCCTGAGAATTAGCCATTCCTATATTTGGTGCTAAGTAAAATCTGTTGTGTCCTGTTACACAGAATAAAAATTGGAATCTCTGAGCATGAGGATTGTTCAGAAGCATAAAAGAAAGACTTAAAACTGTCACTCTCAGGTGTAAATGGCTCATTAAAGCCTTTCTTTGGAGTGCAATGATGAGGGGGAATTGCTCTTCTCTGATGAGAGATTGTGTTTTCTTCTCTAGGAGAATGCTGCTCTCTTCCTCCCCCCAATTTAATAATACACTAAATTGGTGGGCCTGTTAGCAAGTGATTCAAGTCAACTTCAGTATCTATTTGCAATCACATGTGCTTGGAGAAGCCCACTTATGCCTCTATTTGAGAGACCAGAGGAAAGTTAGAATAGATGAATGTATTACTGCACCCCATTAGCACTCTAGATAACCCATTGAAATGAATCCCTGATGGCTGAATGTACAAGATTTATATAATGAAATACCATTAAAAAAAAAAAAAAAAGACCAGGGCTCTCATTCAAGCAAAGTTGCTCAGGCTAAGTGTACAACCTGTACTCCACCCTCAACTTGCCCTAAATTACTCTCTTAGCAACTGTGGGTAGAGCTGGAGAATGTATCCAGGGATAGGAGGGTGGAGGAGAACTAGGGCAATAGCAGATTGTGGTTTCCCACATGAAAAGGCGGAAGAGGGAACCCTTGGTTGTGCCCCAGACAAAGATCAAAATTTAAGACAGTCAGATTTCCAAAGATTTGACATTTTCTGCAAAGGGTTCAGTAATCTGAACTTCCCAACCTGAAGTTCTGGAACTGATGCAATAATCTTAATGCATTCTTTCAATTATTTTGCACACACACACACACCTGCAAAAAAAAAAAAAAGAGAGAGAGAGAGAGAGAGAGAGAGAGAGAGAGAACTGCATTGTCTGAACTGGCCTTGGGAAGATGGTTACTAGATGCTGAGTGCACTTTGTTTTTATTTATTCTGTTTAGCACATGAAATTTACAGAAAGGCAATAATGACTCTAAACCTTGCACATGAGAGTTAGCTTATTCTCTTTACAGAAATAATGGGAGACAGGTAGGAACAAAAGGGGGAAAATGTGAAAGACATTTGGAAAGGTAAGGGCTAGTGGCCTGTTGTTCCTCCTTGTGCTCCTCTCTATCTCTCTCTCTCTCTCTCTCTCTCGATTGTAGTGGCGGCGTTGAGGCAAGGAGCTCACAAGCTGTCAGAGACCACTGACGAAACACACAACTCAACTTTGATCAAAGGGGAAACTGAGGCACCCTCCTCTCGGTCAAGAAAGGGGGTTGGCAGCAGCTCCGTTTATTATCAGTACCAAGCAGACTTTTATAGAGTATATTCAAAGGGGAGGGGGAATGGGTGGAGGGAGGGAAAGACCTACTTGAAGCATGCGCATCAGCAAACCCTGACATCAGTCCTAGGTCAGTGCCCTCTTGAGGCACCTGGTGTGGGGACCTTGAGAAAGCTTACATGATGCCAACCAGCTTATGAATAAGAGTCTATTCGTTCTCTAGCAAAGTTGTTACATACATATAATGCAATCTGGAGATAGAACACATTAGCTCATCTAGTGAGGCCTACAGACTGTAATTGTTTAGGCAAGGTCACATTCTTGGTATAGATAACAGTACATAAACAACCTGTTGTCAAGCACTATTGCACTGAACTTCTAAAGCCTCAAGCGAATGATTTACAACCCTTGGGAGTTTAACTATGTGATTGCTGGTGAGGAAGAATACATGGTGAGAAGGAGCAAGGGAAACTGAGTTAGCCCTAACACACACATCTTTTTTTTTTCCTTTCTTTTTTTTAAATTATGACTGGCTTCTACAGTGCTTATCCATTAGTTGCCTGGAATTGGGCCATGTGTATAAAGAGGAGGAAGGGTAAAAATCATGCTGTTCATCTCTGTGCAAGATTGGACCAGTCACACCACTAACTAATCTAGCTCGCCAACCCTAAATATGTGGTGCAGCCAAGTCATTTTCAGGTTGCATTAGGAGAATACCATTTATAGACTCATAGACTTTAAAGTCAGAAGAGACCATCATGATCATCTAGTCTGACCTCCTGCACATTGCAGGCTACAGAACCTGACCCACCCACTCCTGTAATAGTCCCATAACCTCTGGTTGAGTTACTGAAGTCTTCAAATCATGGTTTAAAGATTTCAAGTTACAGAGAATTCACCATTTGTACTAGTTTAAACCTGCAAGTGACCCAGGCCCCATGCTGCAGAAGAAGGTAAAAAAAACCAACCACAAAAAAAACAGATTCTCTGCCAATCTGATGGGGGGGGGGGGGAGGAGGGGAAGGGAACTCCTTCCCAACCCCAAAATATGGCAATCAATTAGACCCTGAGCATGTCGGCAAGACCCGCCCAGCAGATACCTGGGAAAGCGTTCTCTGTGGTAACTCAGAGCCTTCCCCAACCTGTGTCCCATCTCTGGCCACTGGGGATTTTTGCTACTGGCAGTTGCCAATGGGCCACATGCCATTGTCGGCAGTCCCATCAAACCATCCCCTCTATAAACTTATCAAGCTCAGTCTTAAAGCCAGTTAGATTTTTTTGCCCACACTTCTCCCCTTGGCTCTTTCAGAACTTCACTTCTCTAATGGTTAGGAATCTTCACTAAGATGAGTGGCTGCCTTTTTTATTTTTATTTTTTTAGTATGGAAAAGTCTGTCTAAGTCCAATAACATTAGAGGTCTCACCTGTAGAGACTAGCTTATACAGTAGCAGCATGAGGGAAACACTAGTTATTTGACAGGACTTCTCAAGGCTCAAGATGCATAAAACACAGCAGATTGCAGCTGCCTTTGTCACCTTTAATTTGAAGATCCCAGCATGCATTTCTCCACTCTGATCTACACAAAAGTTGCTCAGCTCAAGATAGGGGCTTTTTGTGTCCATGGTAACATGTGTCTCTATTAAAGATGAAGGTCACAGGTGACCACCTGACTTGAGAGAGAGCATTGCCTGTTGCTACCTGTAGTCTGAGAGCCACACCGAAATTCTAGATGTGTGAGTATCCTCTAGAACTCCGCATGCAAACAAGTCTCATGCTGGACAACCAGTTTTGTAATGACAGTTTTTGCACAGAGCTAGTCTTTGTTTGCCTTTTCTCTCCTAAATTCCTAATCTCCCCTAGTGCTGTTCTCCTCCAGTATATTCCATCAAGGGTTTCTAATATCTAATTGCATATGACTGATGAGGCTGAACTACACGACAATGTTGCCAAGATTCACTTTTTAGAGCCTGCTCAGCCAGTCATAACACACTGCATGACTGTTAAGAGTTTATAGTTTGTGTACATAACACCCTCTGAGTACTGGAGCGTGGTTTATCCAAACAGAAAAGAATGGAGATGAATGAATGTAGGAATGACTTTTGGCCAGGAAATACTTTAATTTTAATTAGGGGAAAGGGGGTGAGAGGGGCATGTGGAGTCTTTCTTCTCTCACAAAAGACAAGACTAATGAGTTTACAGCTGTGGGCTCGACCTCCGAGCATCCCACATAATGCTAGCGCTGAAATGTTTTGATTAGTTAGAAGTGTGATGTTAGACCCAATAACCTTACATTAAAAACAGTGAAATAAAGGGAAACATCTGACTAGGGAGGGATTCATTTTTTTCTTTGTTTATTTTCTTCTCCCCCTTCTCTTTCCCTTTCAGCTGCCTTCACAGAGAAACAAGTTCAGACAGCTGCAGAGCCCAGTCACATAGGCCCCATCTCTTTTCAGAAAGATTGGTCTATTACTGTAGCTTTCCTGCCTCACTGTAGCTTTCTCTCACCTCTCCACTGAGTGCTTGTTTTAGGAATAAGCAATGGAGCCAATTGATCACCACCACTGCTATTAAAATGGGGGACTCCCAGTCCTCAAAGTCACATTAAGGGACCCGTATCCCACAGTGAATAAGGATTTGTCAGATCTAGGCATTTTGTTCAATAGCCTGTTTGTGCACTCCCATTGCCATTAAGAAGGCGATAATCATTGTTTAGAAGTGACGATTTCTCCCTCCTTAGGGTAACAAAATGTTAAATCTTCATTGCCATTCTGTTGTTCCTGATCAGTCTCAGTAAATCCGGTCTGTTTTGAGAAAAACCGAAGCAAAATAGGCATTAAGCATCCCAGCCTTCTTGATGTCACTGTTTTTTTCCTGCTAAGTAGTGAACTTACACATTCTTTCATCCTTCTGTTATTAGGAACTAGCATAAGTGCCCGGCGCTGCTCGGGTCAGTCGGAGGTGGGGAGGTGGCAGACAGCTGACACCCCCTGACCAACCCCAACACCCACCCCTCACCCCTCACCCACCCCGACACCTTCCCACCCCCCGAAGCAAACCCGAAACCCCCACCTCACCCCCCCGACCGAATCCGACACCCCCACCTCACTTACCGTCCCACCAAACCCAACTCAGATCCGTCGCAGGAGGGGAGGGGGCCCAGAGCCGAGGGATTCCGGGGACCTTCGCAGGTGGGGGGGGGCACAGAGCTGATGTAGTCCGGGGTTCCGTTGGGGAGGTGGGAGGGGCAGAGAACTGAGGGATCTCCGGGGTTCCGTTGGGGAGGTGGGAGGGGCAGAGAACTGAGGGATCTCCGGGGTTCCGTTGGAGGAGGGAGGGGTGAGCTGAGCGAGTGAGGTGTCTGTTGGAGGGGGGTATTATGACATCATCACCACCTAACTGCCAAGCTGATGTGATTGGCCCTGAAAGACTTTCACCCCTGGGGGGCGTCAGAGGTGAGATCCGAAAATTTTTCGACCCTTACCAGCATCTAGACCCCAAGACCCCTCACTGTACCAAAATTCAAGTCTCTGGCTCAAACGGTGCGGGAGGACTTCGCAGTCATACGTACATACATACACTCATACATACACCACTTGACTTTTATATATATAGATAGATGTATTTCTAGAACCTCTGCTTATTGCCTATTGTCTTGTACTCCTGCTTAGCAATTTGGCCATGTTTCCACTTTTTATAGTATTCCTTTTTGATTTTCAGGTAATTAAAGAGCTCCTCTTACTATCTTCCTATCTTTTCTTGGCATTGAGAAAGAGACAATATTAAAAGGTACAACTTTAAACTGAGAAAGTGCTAGTTCTTCTGAACTCCTTTTTCCCTTGGGTTTTCTTCCCATGGGACCTTACCTACCAGTTCTCTGAGTTGGCTAATCTCTGCTTTTGTGAAGTCCATAGTCCTTATTCCATTGCTCTCACTCTTTCCTTCCTTAGAATAATGATATATATCAATTCATGATCATTTTCCCAAGTAGCATTCTATTTTCTCATTCACAACTAATTCCTTCTTGTTAGTCTGAATCAAGTCTAAAATGGTTGCTTCCCCTCAAATTACTTCCTTCTCCTTCTGCAACAAGAATTTGTCTCCAATACATTCCAAGAACATTTTGTGTTTTGCTGTATTAACTACCCAGACCTCTGTTGGAAAAGTAAGTCCCCCATTACTATCAGGTCTTGTGTTTGGGATATTTGTTGTTTGTTCTATAACTGCCTTATCCATCTCCTCTTCATGATTTGGTGGTCCATAGCAGACCCCTATCATGACATTGCCCCTGTTTTCTCCACCCCCTTTTATTTTTACCCAGAGACTTTCAACTGGTCTGTTTCTCACCTCCTTCTGGACCTCAAACGTATATATTGTTGGTGTTTGATGCAATGCCTCCTCCGTTTTGAACTTGTCCTTCCTGAACAAGCTATACACTTCAATATCAATGTTGCAGACATGAGATTTATTCCACCAAGTCTCTGTGATGCCAATAACAACATTTTGCATGTGTACTAAGACATTCAGTTCTTTCTGCTTATTCCCCCCACTCCTTGCATTTATTTATCAACATCTAATACGTTGAATAGCTTCCCCCACTGTTTTCCCTTGTTCCTCCTATACCTTTATTGTAATTTTCCATTACGCTCCCTCCCCTGACTTCCATATAGTCACTTTTTTTTTTTTAATACTTACCTGTGGTCTTTTGTCACCTGGCCTCCTTAAACCTTATTTAAAGTTATCCTCTCAAGGTTGGAGAGTTGGTGTCCTAAGATGCTCTTCTCTTTTTTGTCAGGTGGATTGCCAGCTCTTCCCACCAGTCCTCCTACACAGAACAGCATCTCTGTTTCCACCATTTACATTCTGAAGCTCTCCTTTTACAGTGTGAAGTTATTCTGAGCCATTGTGGCAGTCAAGCCAGTCTCCCACTCTGGGGATCAACACCACCAGGCCTGCTGAGTCGACAGCCAGCCAGACTGAAACAATAGAGCAAGTTAATGGAGCAAAATAACCATCAGTGTTTCCCATTAAAAGTAATTTTTTATTATATAGTGGCTGTAATTTTCTCCCAGCTCACTCAAACACCTCACCGAATAAACAATTTCTGTATTATCCCCTTGTAAATGAGACCACAGGATCATAAACTTTAATTTGTTGCTTTTGGCTGCTCTCAGGTTTGGCAGACAATTAAACCAATTCATTAGTGAGTTCAGAGACACATTTTTGGCCATGTCTTGCTTGAAGGGCTATGTGAGGTAATCCAATGAGCTCATCCACTGCAGGGTGCAAAAAAGTCCAGTATCTTTATCAAATGATGCCTCAATACTGTATAATTGCCTAGGTGCATTCTGGGTGGGGTTTTTTGCCCTTCACATTCGTTTGCAACATCCAAGAGATGTGTCACTATTGGAGGCCGGGAAGCCCACTGACCTGATGTGTTGAACAAAACCTATCTTGATCAGTAGGATGAATATCACTTGTGATAGATGGGGCTTAAGGTTTCAGTTTAGAGAGTGGGTCAGTAAACTGCTCCAGAACTATTCACACCTGAGTTTTGGGGAATTCTTATTGGCCTATGAGCCTTAGAGCTCTCCCCACAAGATGTAAACAATTCATCAACAATTCCCTGGATGTCCAAACCAATTTCAGAAACCCCAATTCCAGCTGGAGAATCAAGGCTAGACTGTCAACCCAGCTAGATGGTGTCTCGGATTTTAACCATTTGTTGCTATCAGTTTAATATATAATGATGATAGAGGTTGCTTTTAAAACAAAAGACTTAATATTCTTTTTATTAAAGCAATAGGGCCTGGATATGACGAGTCTTAAAAATGCAATCTGTTGGGGATGCACTCTGGATATTTTGAATTTCTCAGAAATTGTAGTGTTCTTTTTAAATAGCTCCTAGTTTTGTAAGCCCTCCAAATGCCCCATGGTTTTGTTCTTCTCCCTCCTGACTGTAGCTGCATTTTACTTTTCTCAGAGCAGTGATGCACATCAGTATTCTCATTAGTTTAAGAAGGTCTCTTTAGTGGTCTCTGGGTTAAGTATGAACATTTGTGAGGGGAGAAACATCTTTGATTGCATGTCTCTCATATTTCTTTGCTGACACAGAGAGACTACCACACAGCTTCATGTATCTGCCTAGATTAATCCATTTGGGTCAAGTGCCCACCTCCAGGGACTTGGCAGTTCATAGCCCTGGCACCTCTGGGCTTGCCACATCAGTTACGAAAGAAAAAAAAATTGCTGGAGTCCCAGCGCCTAATTGTTTGAGCCCTGACGCCTCTTTCATTACAAATTAAGCTGGTCAAGTGCTAGCTGTGGTAGCCTCTATGCAAGGTGTTAGATACATTCTTAGATGCAGATGTGGCATTATTAGCAGATGGTAAATACTGGGGGAGGAGGGAAATAATCAGACATTCAGGAAGAGGCCTGAAATGCTTTAGGTCAGCTTTCCTCCTACAAACCAGCTCTTAAAACATCATCTTACTCCCCCTCCAAGAAGCATAATGCCCCACTGCCTAGTTCTCTAACCCAACAAACCACCAAGAAAGGTTTTTGCAGATCACAGACCCCAGGCTGAGATCAACTCTAGAAGAAAGTATGTGGTGTGTGTTAGGCATGAGAAAGGCGGAGCTGACCTCATGCTACAAGAAAAAATCCAGGATCTCAACTCCCATCTAGTCCTAAAGAAAAGGGGTCAAGCCCCCCGGGAGACCTGGTCACAACTCTCCTAGCTCCCAGAACTTATGGCCCTTTGCTGAGATCATTTAAGCCCATTTCCCTCCCAAGGCAAGATTTTGTGCTTGTGCAAAGCCTTCTCTGAGGATGGCTCTTAAGAAAAGTTTCTGAGGCAAAATAAAATTGCACCCAATGTAAACACTATGAATGAAATGTTTTGAGCAATGAAACCAAACAGCATCACAAACTCCATTCTTCCAACTGGCCTCTTGAGCGTGTACTGGCTTAGCATACAAAAAGTTTTCCTTTAATTTTTATTTTAAGTGAACCTGTTGTCAAGAGCAAAGCTGGGAAATATCCCCTCAGGAGCTGGCCCTCCAGCTGTCTCTCCCTTAGCTTGTAAGCCTTGTGAGATCTGTCAGGAGGCTGTTCACCACAGTAACATGGATCCCACAGGGCGGAGGAGGGAGACTCAAGCCCTTCTCTGTCATCTACTTGAAACTGCTGATAAAGCAAAAGTTTCAAGTAGCAAAGTAAAACAAGAAGCCTTGTTTGTAGAGAGCGAGCCCTCTCAGTTTTGAGAACTAGCGCAATGAATAACATGGCGCACTATTCTCATTGAGTCAAAGTAAACAGACACGACAAGTGTGGGTGAGGATCCTCTCATTCATTGGTTGTGTAAACATTGAGATACAGCTGGGCTATTCTCATGTGAACACCTCAGGTAGCTCACAATTGAGACGAGAGGACTAAGTCTTAACCTGACCTCTGTTGTGTATGGCAGGGGGATGTGGTACACAGACACAATTCTCATTTTTATGTAAAGAACGAGGGCTTTGTGGATAAAATGCAGACCTGTGCCTGAGGAAATCTGGGTTCAATTTCCCATGCGGCCACTGCCTTTCTGTGGGACCTTGGGCAAGTCACCTAGCTCCAAATTTTCCAGCTAGGATGCCTAAAAGTGAACAAATAGAAGAGGCCTTGTTTCTGAACTGATTTCAGTGGGCATTCAACACCTGAAAATCTTGCAACCTATTAGGTGCCTACATTTGTTTTCCCCAGCTGCAAAATGGGGACGATATTTACTTCATAAAGTGCTTAGAGATCTAGGAAAGAAAAATGCTGCATAAGAGCTAGATATTGCTATAAAGGTAACTTTAATGATAAGCAAATAATGTAGAGGCCACAGTTTGAAAATGTTGCTGATCTCAGTGTGTCACACTGTTCCTGGTACAGTATTTGTAAAATGCAGATGAGATGGTAAGGCTCCAACTTCCAGAGGAAAAAAACCTAATGAAGAGATGGGGGTGAGAGGAAAGAAAAGTGTGGGTTTCTTGTAATTATTCTGTTGGGGAAGGTGAAGAGCGTAGCGGGGACGACTTCTCCCACCCTGAAGCCCTGCAGGTGCTCTGTGCTGCCTCATCAGCTGTAGCCTCAATGGAGCTCCATTACTTTTGCTGGAGGAAGGCTGCTTTCTCTCAAAGGTGCCTGGCTTTTGTAAAGTTCTCTTGCAGACTAGCCACTTGAAGGAACTCATGAAAACAATTACAGGGTGGCCAAGTGTATGTGGGAATAGAGGACCTCTTGTCTCTGGGCCTGTCACACGCTGACACACAACCATCTTTAAAACCCTTAGTAAGTGCCCCTTACTTCCAACCCAGTTCGTGAACCAGCTGTTCCTTGCATGTACATTTGGATTCACAGGTGGGTTGTGGGGAGGGACACTGACGAAGATTAGGGCATCCATTTTTCTCGTCTTACCTACCTGTGCACCCTTTGAGGATACCTACCAAAGCCAGACCATAGCTATCCATGCGAGGTGACCGGTTACCCACTTTCTGAATGGTTAAGCCCTGTAAATCTTGCAAGTTAGCTTCAAGCATAAAAATGAGTACACTTCCCCTGCTGAAAGAGGCTGCATCCTGGGACTTGTTTCTTAGTGGCCATTTAGTGGGACAATCCTGCATATCACTATTTTGACATGTCCTAGTTAAATAAGGAAGAAAACAGAGGGTGGTTGATGATAAATACAGTAATTAGGGATGATTAATGGAGTAGAAGGGTCTTGCAAGAAGACAAAGAAATTGCCTTGCCAACACCTGCAAAGAGGTGTTTTAGCCACTTCTGTGCAGATTGCTCTAATTACTCTTTCAAGGGCAGGGATTGGAGGCAATGAAGGATAACCCTTTTCTTCTGCTGTTGGTTGCCTTGAAAGACTTGGGGAGGAAAATCCTGGGGATTATGCTCAGACCACTGTTTGGCTTTTCATTATGTTCAGCAATGGAAGTCCCTAATTTAGGCCTGTAAATCTGTAATTTCTAGAGTCCCCCAGTCTCAAGGCTTTTATTTCTCCCATTTCATGTAATAGTGTTACCAGAAATGGCATTTTTCAGATAAAATATTGATTTATGTGGTTTGAAAGGGTTGTAAACTCAGTAAGGGTGATGACACTTCAGTGCTCTGATATCTTTCAGGAGGGACAGGGGCAGGAAGGAGTTAACTAGGTATGGAGTGTTACCTTGGCCTTCAAGAATTCTGTTAAAAGCAGAATCCATCACCTACCATATTGTTCCTTAGGAAGTAGATAGATATTGATGCTATTTGAGAGCTAATGTCAGGCCTAATAGCTCCAGAAAATGTGTGTATCTCTCATAAATCCACTTACCAAAATGTGACTTACCTTTATTTCCCAGATTAAACGACTCCTGACCCACAAAGAGAAATCTGCTTTTAAAAACCCAAATAAGTGAGGTGATAGTGCAAGGGGATAATCCATTTCACCTAAGAAATTTGGATACTTGATCTTGATTCATGGGTAGGCCAGCATTAAACATTAGAGATCCCATACACAATAAGGAATAACAATACAGCAATCAAAAATCCTCATTGCCTGTGCTCCATGCAGTCTGCTGAGAATTCAAAGCAAGTGTCCCATCAGCAGCTCTTTCTGTGAATATTGCAAATGATATTACATCTGTCACAAAGCAAGAGGTTGCTTTCCAAATCAGAGGCTTGAATTAACTCTGGGTGTGAATTTATTGAAGATCATGGGAATGTCAAGCATTTCCTTTTGCATTAAGCTTCACTCTTGCAAGAGGAAGGATCACTCTACTTCCAACAGGTAAGGCTCAAGAGAATATACAATTTGTCCCTCTCTTTGAAGGCAATAGAGAGGAAAAAGGGATTGTTTCCTTCAGTGAGTGGCTGGAAAGCCTCTAAAAATTAATGCAAAAGATAGATTCTACATGATTGCCTCCCCACCCTCTAAGTTACATGTATTTTATAAGTTTTTTTTACTGAATCTGCCCAAGCATAAACAACAGTATTAAAAAAATTAAGTGACAATGTGCTTAGTCCTGTATAAGATGAAAATTTAAGGCGCTACCATCTAAATGGCACATACTGCAAGACAGGTAAGAGAAGCTGCACTCAGCGACTCAGAAGGCGGTGTCTCTTATTTTAGTTTTATTCTATTGGCATAGAACCATTGGATTGCTATGGGCTAGTGTTTGTGTGCCTTGTGGAAGATGAGAAGTTCGAGGGATTTAAATGATGAGAGGGTCTGGGCCTGGCCTATTAGGAATGGGAGGTGGCAGCATGCACAGGGGACAAGGAAGAAGGCACCTAGAAGGGATGGGAGAAGGAAACAAGGGTAGCAGCAAACATTGTGATGATGGCAGAGGGGAAGCGGGAGCTTAAGAAATAAGATGCAAGGCTGAATTAAACAGGTCCTTTGATGGCAATGATGGGTAGTGTGGATTGGAGATGGAGGAATGGGGTGAGGAGTCATTGGGGGATTAAAGTTGTAGGCAGGAGATGGAGAAAAGGTCCCTTGGGATGGACAGGGATGGTGTCCCTAGCCTCAGTTTGTCAGAAGCTGGGAATTGGCAACAGGGGATGAATCACTTGAGGATTACCTGTTCTGTTCCTTTCCGCTAAAGAACCTGGCATTGGCCATTGGTCTGACCCAGGATAGTTGTTCTTATGTTCTTAAGTACCAACTGCCAGATGAGCCAGGAAGATAGATTTAGTGTTGTGGATGAAGGATAAGTACGTATGAAAGAGGCTGCAGGAATCAAAGGAGGGGATAACTAGGGCATGATGCTTTTTAAATTTTTTTTTTTAATTATTTCAGCAGTTGACACAAAGGAAGAGCCACATTTTTAAAATGTGAAAGAAGTGGTGAGAGGCTCTGGAGAGAGTCTGGCTGTGTGGGGCAAAGAGAGAAATACAAAACATGATCGCAAGTGTAGGAGCCTAAATTATGGGAACAAAATGGTGACATGCCCAGCTATGAAGAGAGGAAGAATTAAGGCGCTTGTGTTAGGGCATGTTTGTATTCAGCCGGCCATCCAGGATGACCTCACAGAGAGAGAGTTGGATATGTGGCATTACATAGAGACAGAGTTAAGATATCTGAGCCATCAGCAGAAAGTCGAGAGTTGGATCCATGTTATTGGAGGTAGTTCCTTAAGAATAAGAACAGACCCTTTCACAAAGGCATTAATTGCTAGAGAAAATAGTGTGTGCGAGACTATGTATTTGCTGCCTACACCTGAATGCATTAGAAATCTCAAGGCCAGCACAACAGACTGTATAATTAGTCTATTTTGGGTTTAGCTAAAGGCTCCCGGAGTGCCAGCTACTTCTCAGGAAAGTTATCACAACAAACTGACTTTAAGCTTCCATCTAAGTTCTCGGGGGGAATAATGTGGTCTGATTCAGGCAAATGACCTAGACTGGAAGGTCTGAATTCACATGCTGGGTAGTAGTGGAATAGGGGTGGGTCCATACAGCATTGTAACATCTATATTCTTGTGGCTTTGGCAAGATGAACTTCTCTAAAGGAGCTATCAGAGTTCCTCTTTGTTTTTTGTTCAGTGTAAGTTGATGAAAATGTGCTCTTGATTTCCCTTTTTTCCCCTTAGACTCCTTGACTTAGACAAAAGTGGATGCCTTTTCTGACTCATAATTTGTTCATTTTCCCCGCTGGTTCAGACATGAGGTTGATCTAGGAGATGGATGCAAGACTCCCTGATCAAAACCCTGATATGATTCTTGGGGTCTCCCCTTTCCTTCCTAAACTGTTGGGTTCTGCTTATTTTGGCTTCTCTGATTTCTTTCCTTTGCTCCTTCTGTAAACTAATTAATAATAATAATGAGATGCATAGTCAAAATCTGAGAATTCCTGCTGTGATTGCCTGGACAAGTGAAGCGTCCTAGAGGGGGTGTCTACACTAGACTTTTTTTGTTTTAATCTTTTAAGTTAATGTGGATGCTTGTTCTTTAGGTGAGAGCGCAGCAAATTTGCCTTATTGTCAAATTCTTTAATGCTTATTTTCCCCCCACATCTGTTTGAGGATTCCTACAATCCCTTATTGTTTTAGGAATTAGCTTTAGCCTATAATCCACTGTCTCCACTCAGCCAGTTGGATGGATATTCAATACAGTTTTTCATTATTTGACTGTTCAATTAAAAAAAAAGATGCCTGTACCAGTTGCAGTAACTGTTAATGAACAGAAGATAGTACATTTATAATTATAAACCTCATGTCAGGAAACCAACTGTATTCCAGTTGGTACCTAAAATGCTCCTGGTGTCTCAGATAAAAGGAGAATTAATGTAGACAAGAGTCTGTTTCTCTCTCCTTGTTCTTTCTGTAGCTTCTTTGTGAAAATAGACCTTCCAGTGAAAGCAATGAGATTGAAGAAAAATGGCAGTGATATTGGCAGCTGCTGAAGGAAGTGTGTGGAATTCAGCAACGTCCCACCTCTATCAGTGAGTGAGGAAAAATCTCCCAGGTGATGGCTGAAAATGGAGGAATCAAAGTGGGGGTGGGAAACTGAAAGAGCATAAATGAAGCAGAAGTTCCTAACAAGCAGAAAGATCTCTAGTATTCCCCTTTTAGTAAGAACGGCTCAGCTGGGGTAGCTACAGGAGTAAAGCTGAGTTAATTTGTTCTCTGTTTAGTGTAATAATATGATTAATCATGATGAACAGTACTGTATAATTCCATAGGAATTCCATTGTGGTGCAGCGTTAATGAACCACTGCTGTTACACTTTCACATAGTGCAGGGGTGGGGAACCTTTTTTCTGTCAAGGGCCATTTGGACATTTATAATCTCATTCGCGGGCCGCTCCCCCCCCCCCCCCCCAGGAAGCCCAGGCCGGCAACAGGAGCTGAGACCCCAGCTGGCAAGGGGCCAGCAGGGGAAACCCCAAAGCAGTGGCAGGCGGAGTGCTTAGCCCTGCACTGCTTTGGGGTTTCCCCCGCTGGCCCCTTGCCAGCCGGGGTCCTGCCACCTGCTCCAGTCAGCTCCCGCTATCAGCCTGGGTGTAGGGGGTGATCTTCATTTACCCCCGCCCAGCCTCCCCCCATCTAACCGCCTTTCCTCCCCCACCCCTGCCTGGCCCGGCCCATCCCACCGAACCTCCTCCCCCCATCCCACTCCCAACCCAGCCTCCTGCCCCCCCACGCCTCACCCACCCCATCCAGCCTAGTCTCCTGCCCCCCTCCCCGCCCGCCCAGCCTGGCTTCCCCCCCACCGCCCCCTTGCCTGCCCCCCAGCCCAGCCTCCCCCCCCCCACTCCCTTTACCGTCGGCTCCCCACGGCTCCTCCGTTCACTGCCTGGCTAACGGTGGCTGCTCGCGCCGGCAGCTCCCCCAGGTGCGAGCCGCCCCCGCCTGGCGGCCACGCGGCACCGGCGGCTCCCCCAGGCGCAAGCCGCCCCCGCCTGGCGGCCCATGCGCATCCCTGGCAGGCGGCTGCGGCGCGTCTCTGGCCCCGCTGCGGGCCGGACAGAATCGTTTGGCAGGCCGTATAAGGCCCGCGGGCCGGAAGTTCCCCACCCCTGACACAGTGCTTCACAATACAGTAAACGGCAAATCACGGACTTCCTTTGCTGTTGTGACAGATTGAACACCATTCATGATGAATTCTTCTGGCACTCGTGGGTTCAATATGCAATTCTTTAGGAATTCCATTGTAGCTGGCCACTAAATTAATGCCCACTTATTAGGTATTACATGGACTGTTACTGTACAGTAGGCTTTTAACTGGACTGCAAACACACTACAATTTTGTTGGCAGTTCTGAGCATTCAAAAGATATAGCTATACAATCTTTTTAATGGACACTAAGGTTGTAACATGCCGAGTTTGCCTTGGGCTCTACTGTAAAAGTGTTGTCAAACAAGATGGCCCATTGCACAGTGGTGGTGGAAGAGAATTTCAGTGCCAACATTATCCATGAGCCAAGATTACTAATAGCTCTTTGTGCTGAGCCCAACACACATTTCACTTTCACCATGTGAGATACATTTCTCCAATTTATGGTGGGGTAACAGCTGCTGATTTTTAATGCCTATTTTATTTTGTCTCCTTTCACATCAGCCTAAAGACCATGTTTTTTTTTTTTAAACGCTGGGTAATTTAGTCACACACAAACTTTAAAACAGAAGCTGTAACATGCTGTTAAAGGAGGCTTGCCCACTGTTTAATCAGTTAGTTATTGATAGGAAGGAGGTAAGGGAAATTCAGAGTGCCCCCCACTCCCTGCAGATGTCTGCTATCGGCCTAATTTTTTTGCCTTAATTTTTTTATAATTCACATTATATGTTGTACATAACCATTTTAAAACAGTCGAGATACTGAACTGGTTTCTAATTTAGTATAGTTTAGTCAAATCTGTTTTAATCACTTTTATCTAACTTTGCGCCTTTTTTGTAATTACTCCCAACCTAGAGGCATGTAGAGCACAGCAGGCTCAGACCTAGAGTGGAGAATGTGTTTCTTGTTCATTGTGGCAAACCAAGCTTCGGGGTTGTAACCTTCCCATTCTCCCCAGAGCTATGCCAGCAGCATTGTTCTTT
Source organism: Sternotherus odoratus (assembly GCA_032164245.1). Classification (NCBI taxonomy): domain Eukaryota; kingdom Metazoa; phylum Chordata; order Testudines; family Kinosternidae; genus Sternotherus; species Sternotherus odoratus. The sequence goes on from JAVMKO010000015.1 coordinate 13,521,770, forward strand.
AAGCAAGCTGTTGCATAGAGGGTGCCCATGAAACAAACACATTTCTATTTTCCCTCCCTCCCAACCCCAAAAGGTGGCATAAACGTGTATGAGCTACAGAGACATAACTCGTAGTTACGGTTTTTGTATGAGGCAGTGCCACTCTGCAACAGGGTAAAACTTGAGCTGTTTCGGACATCACAGCTCTTCTAGCAGCTGTCAAAGTTCTGAGTGCTGATACCTTTGATATTGTGTCTGAAGGGCTAAGAGCTAAATCCCTGGCCAGTGAGCAAGGTTCTTAGAGTAAGGGGATGCTAATCTAGGCAAGATTTTAAACAAACCCCTCAACCTCTTCATCACACAGTGGCTGGGCCATCAAAGCACCTGGAGCACTATTGGTATTAAAGGGCTCAGCACATCTGTCGATAAACCATTAGCCTCAAAGTCAAGAGGACTAGCTATGAAACACAAACACTCAACTACCTTTTTTCATCCAAAATCAATGTTGTATTTATCTTCATTGATCTACAAGGAAACTGAATGTTTAAAATTACAGGGGTGCAGGGTGGGAGGTTGGGAGGGGGAGGGAGGGAAACAAGATACAGAGTCAAGGAAAGAAAATAGTAGCAGATGGCTGAATTAACTAGAGAGTAAAAGCCCAGAATATATAAAACATGGATACTGAAAAATAAAATAAAGGAGGGGGAAATGGTACAGCAAGTAAAACATGGCAAAATTTACATATGACTGAAAAGTAAAATTTGAAATAAAAAATAAAAATAATTCCAAAAAGCCAGTTCAAGGCAGAACCACACTGCAACAAACATTTGCTTATGGTCTTCATGTACTATAGATAATACATCAGAATCTCTTTTTTAAAAATCAACCATTAGACTTTTTTTTTTTTTTGCACTCCTAAAATTCTACTTTGTCTTGTATACAGATTCCAATAAGAACACTGCACAATTAGCACAAGGGGTCCACGGAAAATTGTCCTTGCTTGCCAGCGAGCCTGCCCATAACACAAAAAAAAAGAAAGAAAAAGAAAAAGAAAAAAAAAAGAGGAAAAAAGAAAAAAAAATTAAATAAAGGGTCTGCCGCATGGGTACTGTGCCAGTTCCATCTGTTTTTGCCATCTTGAAAAGCAGGAAACCAAAATCTCCTCCCAGGAGCGTCTCTCTCCTTGGTGAACTGTCCCTTGTGTTTGTACAAAAAAAATGCAGTCTCTCTCTTTTTTTTTTTTGTTAAACACAAGCATCCTTCTTTCTGTTCACATGCCATTTCCATTCGGTCTCCAGAGTTGCAAGTTGCTTTGTTTTTTTGGGGTGTTTTTTTTTTTAAATCTTCCTCCCCCCAACATCCACTAAGACCTGCCTCCAAGTTCTTGCATAGTTGAAGTATATATGCTGCACTTAGCTTTCTGAGTGTGTATTTCTGACTGTGACAAGAATGAGTTGTAACCATGTTAACAAATAACCAGAGTGGTTCTAGAAACCTTTTTTTTTTTTTATAAAGTCTACCTATGTTAAGAATTTAATATTGGTGTACATTTATATTAACAGAATATTTACAGTTTTGTTTTCTTTGTTTGTTTTGTTTAAAACAAGAAGTCAAAAAAAATTCCTCTTAAATTTCTGCATAATATTATAAGGCAAAAAACAAACAGTTTTGTACATTATTATTATTAATAATAATATTTTAATATATATCTGTAACTTCGGTTCCAAAGTACCAAGATAAGTGATCGATTGGCCTCAGTTAGGGAACCTCACAGTGGACTGTAAGAAACTACAGTATATCCATAAATAATACTTTAAGAAACCCTGGGTAATTTTCTTAAGGATCTGAGGCATTTTAAATGCAAATTTAACTAAAAGCAAAATTTCTCTCTCTCTTTTTTTTTTAAGTGAATAAAGAGCACAAAATTAAAAAAAATACAAATCCGTTAAAAATGTTTCTCACATTTGGGAAAAAATGTACAAACTTGATATTTTTAATAACTAATTTTAGCACAGAAACAAAAATAAAATAAAAAAATCAATACCTATATATATTAAATTCCCATTCTTAGCAACCTTCTTGTTGGAAAGTTTGAAACCCCTGACCCCATTATTTATGGAACTGTGCTTAACTTCTATAAATTTTACATTAAAAAAAAAAAAAAAAAAAAGGTTACAGCAGTGCATTTTGTAAAAGATCTGTGTTGTTCTATATACAGCCAAGTTTAAAATTCACCCTGTTGGGGACTATCGTGCCTCTACTTCTTTGGGGTTCCTAGAGGGGGAATAGTCCCTGGACTCTGAGTTTGTGAGTGGGGTAGTCCTGCGTGGGGAGGCAGGCCTAGTACTGCTTGCTGGTACCAAAGGGGGCGGGGCACTCAAAGCTGCGGTTGGTGGATTCCTATTTAAAATTCCATTGTGCATGGCAGTGGATGGACTGAGTCTGGGGTAATGCATCCCGCTTAAGTGAGGCATGAACGATGGCATGTGCGCCAGATGACTTTCGATAGGGGACGAGTGCAGGTGGTGCATTCTGGCACGCTCAAGTTCTTCCCGTAAGTGCAAGCGCTCCCTCTCCTCCACTTGCCGCAATCGCTCCTGCTCTCGGCGGGCTTCAAGAAGGTTTTCATGGTTATAGTCGTGTGGTTCCCTGTCTCTGTAAGAACGCTCGTGGTCATAAAATCCAGAGGTGGTAGGGAACCTGTGGATGGGATCTGTCCGGAGCTGGAAGTCCATTCGACGATGCAAGTCTAAGCTCCGATAGGCATCTCGCAATGGGTCCCTCACTGGGTCCCAAGAAAATCCAGGATGTGGCAGTCTCTCCCTTCCTGACAAAGGCATGCCCATGAGAGGGGTCATCATTCTGCTGCGGTCTAGAACATTCATGTTGTTCATCTGGTGAACGCTACTCATGGAGAGAGGCATCGTGGCGGCCATAGAATGGGGCAATGGTAATCCATGCAAAGAAGGTGGTGGCGGATGTTCCACTGTTCTGGAATGCTGTGACGGTTCAGATCCCACCACCAGCACATCACTGTCCTCCTTGCGCTCCTCTTTGACCTTGATGTCATTCTTAATCTTCTGGAGGTCACTTGGAAGCTCTGGCTTTCTCTCTATATCTTTGTTCATTAAATTGCTAAGTTTCAAGCTCTCGCTTAGTGCAGGTTTGCTGTAGGGAGATACAGACTGAATTACTGGCTTTGTGTTGTCCTCGGAGGGTCTCTTATCATGGCTTGGAGTTTCCTTCACGGGGGAACGGCTCTCTTTTATCTTGTGTTCTGTTATGGGCGGCTCTCTCAGTCGGTCAGGGTGCTCTCTCTCTGGTTCTTTGGACCTTTCCCTTTCACCAATGCTAACTTGCCTGATGGGATCGCTGGAGGTCTGACTGTTGCTGCGGATGAGGTTGCTGATCTGATGGGTCACAGGGGCTGATGCTGGTGAGGATCTATTTGAATGTCTGTTTTTATCCATGAGATCCCTGTGTAAAGAGAAAATATCTTATTGTTGGTGTGTGCTCGTTTACACCAAACACCTATGCCAACAATGAACAGCAATATATTCTAATCATCTAATGTATATGTTACTATTAAAATTGTGAGCCAACACAGACCTTCTGAAAATGAGCGGCTAGAAGCAGGCATAGCAGTGTTAAATGCTCAGCACTATCTTGCAGCAGGCTATTCCAGCTATGGGCTGCTCATGAGCAAAGAATGTTAAATGTGCAACTTGTTTGGTGACTTGCAAAATGGGACATGAGTATGAGAACACATAAGTCACCTTTCACAGGTGACCTTATCTCCATTTAAACTTTAGTCTCCTTAAGAGAAAGGCTACTGGAGAGCCAAAAGGGTCAGTAGGTTATTTAAAAAATATTTGTCTAGACTGTGCCAGCCAAGGCAGTAATCATTATGCTATCAATCAATAAATACAATTTATTACCTAGTCATTAATTTTCTAAGATCTGCTTGAGTTACCTCGATGGCTGCACTGATGCCACATGACAAGCATCTAAGACAAAGACACTGAATCTGTTGGCAACTTAGTCTCAAGTTCTATGCACATTACACTAAAATTCTTCATAAAACAAATCCATCTTAAACTCTCTGATCTTGGGGCTTGAGCAGCCTGGACATGAGGTAACATTTGTTTTCCTAGGGAGCATCAGATCTGCTTTTTAGTTCAATCCAACTGAGCTCAATCCTGCAATTTCAGCAGTTATAATCTGTATCAGAGTAAATCAAGGCACTGGAGATGTATGCATATGAAACTGATTGATTAGACTGCTTTTCAAGAAGGGCTGCTGTGAGGCACAGACAGTTTAATGCACTGGTGCTGACTAAATGAGGCAGGTGTCTCACACAAGCAGGGATGATATCCAATGTTTAGATTGGAAATGGGAGGCATGAATGTGAGTTGTATTCCCAGCTGTGCCACTGATGTGTTGTTTGACCTTGGGCAAATCAATTAACCTCACTGTGCCCCAGTAACTCCCACCTCTAAAAGGGGAGAAGGGTAAGTAATGCTCACCCTTTTCAAAGCACTTTATGACCTTTGGGTCTGTAGAATGTGCTGGCCTGAGGCATACAAATTTAGAAGTAATAGGTTGACGGGCATAAGAGAAGAGAGAGGTTAGTATCAACTGCCAAGGTAAAACACAGTATGGAGTTGGCCGCTCAGATAATTGGATACATTTATCTAAGATACAAAGAGCGTGTTAGATCAAAATCATACAGCTAGAAGACAAAGAACTACATGGAGCACAGGTGAAATATTCCAATCACCACTTAAAATCTACATAGAGCTGTTTTTAAACTCAAATTAATGGATTGCCTGCCCATCAACGTGAGTTCCCTAATATTTCTGCACATGCCCTGCTGACATTTGCATTTACCCTGTAAGTATTCTGGGACAAATGTTTGTGAAGTATCCAGACTAGCATGTGCAAGCAAACATTAGTGGACTGAAGTTAGTGGGCAGTGCTAGCTGTCATTGTTTACAAGCCCTTCATCTCACAAAATTACCACCTCATTTTTGGAGCAGTTGGTACGCTTGGGCTCTCTGGTGAGATTACTAACAGGATCCGAATGGGCCATGGAGTTTGAGCTCAGGGAAGGAAGCACAAAGGATGGTGTAGAAAAACCTTCCAGGCTATCAGGGACCAGTTCTGTGGATAAATGGAGTATACTGGTCTGCAGATCTGTCAGTCCAGCATTATTCCTAAGCATTACATTCATAATGAAGAGAAAAATAGTAGGTTCTCTTGATTCTACAATTAACTATTTCCCTTGCAAGCCTTATGAGTGAGATACTGGTCTGGATTAGTTCTTTTAAGTTTCTTTTTCACTGGGCTATTTTTTCACAGGAGTCTGAAAACTACCTACTCCATAAATTATTTTATATCTGGGCATATTTCTAACAGAACTAAAATTAATGACTTGTCGTTCACCTCTTGGTTTATGCATTAGCGTCTTTGTTAGCACTAGGTCGGCAACAGCTAAAGAGGAATCCCACATAGGCTTTTTCTTTTCTGGATCCTGCCAAACCAATCTAATTTGGTTTCTCATCAACAGAATTGTTTGGGTTTTATTTAAGATACTTGGCTAGACCTGGCTTGCCCTTAGCTCAGTGCATGGGAGTGAGAGATCAGATCATGGTACCACAATGCAATTTCAAACCTTTGCTTACCTGAGATGTTTTGAAAGACAGAAAACACTGTAGCCCACAGCAGCTCTCATTCACCACCAGGCCTGTGTATTAGAGTGTCTAATGAGAGGCACTTTGGGGACAGAGTCTACCTGACAAATGGCCTAGTGGCAGGAGAGGATGGACTTGTTCACCACATTGCCACAGAGAGTGACATTCAAAGATGGTCTGTTTGTTTCTGTCTTGCCAAAACATGCCTATGACAGTGCTGAATGAAGGCCTCTTGACAGCTTCAGAGAGAGAATTTGCTCACATCACTCAGCAGTAGATTTACAATTATACCGAAATCAAGGCCACTGGAGGGGGAGTTGAAGATAAAGGGGTACAAGAAAGTGTGCCTGCCACGTACCTTTCTTTCTCTCTGTCGTCTTTATTCAGTGAAAGATCCCTCTTCTCTGACTCTCGGTCTCTGTCGTGGTTGGTTACTGAGGAGCTTCGTTCGGAATCCCCTGGCTTAGGCCACTGTGGAGGTGTCGGGAAGGAAGGTGGAGTTCGATGGAGTCTATTCCATGGCTCGTGGGGATTATTAAAGCTCTGTAGGTTTGGACCGTCTTTGTGAGCAAAAATGCTGTTGTGAGCTAGAATAGTGGGGGGGGCAAAAGGGAACAGATTTTTTTCTTTCTTTTGAACAAGAGTTGAAAAATAATTCACACCAAATTATCCCAAATAAATTATGTAACGTGCCAATTATAACCATAACTATCCTTTCAAGGCTTCTCATTTTGGGGTCAGGGAAAGCTCTTAGCAGGAAGTTTCAACCACCTCTGATAACTGGTGAAAGACACAGCAACTCTTAAGGCTGTTGGTGGGGAAGCTTTAACTACAGATCTGAGTAACTCCTGCAAGGTAATGAGACCATTAACACCATGAGAGATGATTCAGAATTGCCCAGCTTCTCTTTCTCTCCCCGCCACCATGGGATCCATCACAACCTGTACTCACTAGCTCCCGTCACTGATGTAAACTAAAAGATTGCAGGTAGTTACAGAAAATCAGCTGCCTGCAGCGAAAGCATAGGTGATGTGTAGTTGTATTGATTTTTTTTAAAAAGAGCTTGGCCGTGGTTCACACGCTCCTTTTAGCATGATCAGTCACTTGATTTTTGTCCACCAATCCAGAATTCATCCCCTGTTCTGCATGACATGCACATGCATGCACTCCTACCTGTGTCTGCAAGCATGTCTCACCTGCTGGTAGTGTGCTTTTAAAGGAAAATCATTCTATATGTGGAACTTAAAATTCAAACCATGGGAGTTGGCGGGAGGGGGTAAGTCTGCACAGTGATATCAATGGCTGTTCTCCTGCAAGACTTCGCTGTTGAAGGGTGTCACTTTACATGCCAGTAGGGTAGCAGAGCTCAGCAGAGTTTCACAGCTCTGGCACCTCTAAGAGCACACAAGGCAACAATCTTGAGCGGTGAAGAGATGCAGAAGCACGGCTACTGATACACGCAACATGCAGAAAAGCTCCCACTGCAGAGACCTGGAAATCTTAGGTGCAGTGTTTTCAGATAAGATAATGGAGGTTAGGAAATAACTATTTTTTAAAAACTACCACCAGCTGCTGTAAATATTAGCATGTGGCTTTTTTGGAAGGGATGTTTGTCTGCAGTAACCCAGCCAGTACTTACTCAGAGCATGACTGCCTAATCCTCCAAAGGCATTGCTGCCTAAGTTCCCAAGGCCGCTGAAGGTGCTTGACCTGCTAAATGGATCTGGAAAGGCAAACAGGGATTTAGCAGGCATTTAGCCAAGAATGTTGGAGAATGAAACGCACCCCTCCCCTTCTGAATGCTCTGAATCCAAGTAGGATTAGGTCAGACTTTAAGCTGATCCTCCTTATTGCAACGTTCTTTGCACAGAAAATTCCCAGCATGTTAAAAAATGGAGAAGGGATTCAGTGCTTACTACACAAACAGATGCTGTCAACTTTTGCATGTCAGTCAGAGGGGCTCTAGAAGTTAAGTTCTTATACCTGAAACTGGGGTGGCAGCTACTAAGCTACATGTGGCAATGAAGAGCTGTAAACTGTCTTCTGGCATGAGTGGGCCTTGCATTAACCTTTTCAGGACATAAGACTTTGATACACTGATTTGCTCTCCAGCCCCTTTCCAAGCCTACTCTGGGTTCTGCACCATGTCACAGTGTAGACATCAATATAAAATAGAGCTCTGACAAAACCCAGCAGCCTTGGTATAGGATAACAAAAGGCTCCTGCATTAGTAACCCTACACCTGAGAAAGGGTGAGGCCAGACACAAACGCCACACTGCTGCTACCGGTAGCTGATATTTCAGCAGCATTAGACAGTGGAGGAACTAAACACAAAACCATTCTAGCAAGCAGGGGGTTGGACAGCTTATTATGACAATGCTTTCTGATACAGATGAACTTTCTTTGCTCACTACTATTATATTTCAGTTGCCTTGAAATGGGAACTGTAGGCACATTGATAAGTGGCCTGAGAGGTCATCTTGTTTCACTATCGCTTTTATATGCACCTTTGTATTGTCTGCTGTATAACCTTTTCACAGACATAATCCTAAGTGAATCACTACAGACATCCATCCCTATAGCAACTATACACCTGGGCCTTTTGCACTAAAATTCCTTTACAGAGCCACTAGTCGCAGTGACACTGGGAGCGCTAGTGTAGACTGGAGCTATTGTGTCAGCCACCTGGTTTTTTAGACCTGCTCTGAGTCAGGGTAGATGAGTGGTTGGCTAAAATGCCAGAGCAGGGTCTGCACTAGCGCTACAGCTAAGTGGTAATCATAGTTGTGAAATTTTAGGGAAAAAAGGCTGGTGTAGAGTCAGTCTCAGAGGACTGTTTATCCTCACTCACTAGTGTGAAAGTAGACAAGTCATAGGCCTTGCTAAGCCAGGACACTAAGTTCCCTTACCACAGGCACCGACTTCCCCTCTGCCCCCTAGGTGCTCAACACACACCCTGCCCCTGGCTCTGCCCCACCCCAGTTCCACTCCCTTACCCCAAGTCCCCACCCCTGCTCCGCCTCTTTACCAACTCCCGCCCTCCCCCCCCCCCCCCGAGTGCACTGCATCCCACTCCTCCCCATCCCTCCAGGAAAGTCCTAAGTGCTATCAAACAGCTGTTAGGCAGTGGGTGGAAAGCACTGGGAGGTGGAGGAATGGGGATGTGCTTGGGGGAGGAAGAGATGCTGGGGGAGGGGGGGAGCTTGGCTGCTGGTGGGGGCGGAGTACCTGCTAATTTTTCCCCATGGGTGATGCAGCCCCATAGCACCCATGGAGTCAGCGTCTATGTGTCTCACTATACTGCTACCATTAAATTCTGACCAGACCTAAAACATCTTAAATAACATACAAGAGCTAGGGGAACACTACAAAGTTTTCCAAATACTTCAATTAGAATTTTTACACTAATTGACTCTTTGTTTGCACCCCACTCTTGTACTAAATATTAGAATGACTCATTTGCAGAAACAGTGAATTTTAATTGAGTGTTGGAGAAAATTCAAAGAAAACAAGTTATTATCGGGTTTTTGCCCTGGAAATTGTATTCAAACAGCTCATCATGGGGCATATTCTGTTCACTGACTAGAAGATGAGAGTCAGGGCTTGACAACAGTTGAAAGTTATTACAGAATAAGGTAGGATGTGAATTTAAAGTGGAATGGCCATTCCTGAATAATTCATACAAATGCCTTCCCCCCCCTCCCCCCGGCAAATGAGCTTAATTCTCAGTGGATTATGCAAAAAACAGAAAGACATACTTATTCCTGAATAACTCCCTGCATAGAAAAACCCTTTTTATCAAAACTAACCAACACAGCTTGAACTTTGAGTGATATAATGAACTGTTCATGAGCATTATATCCAACAAGAAAAGCTAATTTTGTGTCTGATTTAGAATGAAAATTTTGGGGAAAATCAAGATCTGCTTACAGCCAATTAGGAAACAGAAAAGCAAGCACAATATATTGGATAACTGTTCATCCCGCTCAAATAAAAAACCCAGCCAAGAACTTAATAGGTGGGAAGGGATGTGGGGGAGACACATTTTAAATTATGCTTTGTTTGAGATATACTTTGCCAGTGATTGGAAGTGCTAAATTATCCTTTTTCTTTTGATCACCTTTTGATAAGCCTCCTAATTTCTATTTATTTATCCATCTAATGACACAAATCCTTATTGTTTCTTTAAGCTCACCACACACAGAATGGAATAAACCTTTACTTCTAAGATGTAAGTGAGCACGCACAGTGGCATATCATTCATGGAGTTTCACCTTTTTGAGACTCTCCATCCATTGGCAGTGGAGGGATCTACTAAGCCTGATGACCATAGGAAGTAATTTGGGGTGGAAAGGGTGTGTTGGGGGAAGATTCCTACATAGCTTCTGTTTCCTGTAGGGGGTTAAGCCCCTTCCTCCCCAGTGCTACGGTATCTCAGACACCGCTGATCCATGGAGTCAGGGAATGAATTAAATAGAACAATAAATGTGAAAGCAGTGTTTACTTACACTTACCTGCCAAATGGCTAGTAGGCAGGAAGCTGCTATGATGAGGTGAGGGTCCAAAAGGGGTGGTGGCTGGATGTGCAGCACCTGTGACAACAAGGAAGTGATATGGTTTTAGTCCAAAGATGGGTAAGTGTTTAATATGAAAAGCTGAAGCTCCTGTCCATCAAGTCCACTAGTAGATACAAGGGCATGGGACACAGAGGCGGCATCTGAAATCTCTCCCTGTTCCCTAAATCAGGGCAAGACAAAGGGTGAATCTTGCATCGAAATGTACTAATACTCTGTAAAACTCTGATCTTGTTGCCTTTTCATAAAAGATTAATGTAGCATGGTCATTTATTTCACTGCATGTAAATTGGGCTGGGTCACCCAAGGTCACAGAGCAAGACAGAGACCATTCTGAAGTGGGACAGCTGCTGGCAAGGATGCATGTGAAGCAGCACTTTGTGATGGGCACATTGGGAACACAGCATCAATCATCCCTATCCCAGGGGATTTGCCTTGAGGTTCCTTGAATACCGGGGGTATTGCATTTTGAGACTGGCATTAAATCACATAAGGTCCCCCTGCCCATTTGTTGTTGAATTTGGTGGCACTGTCCACTGTCAGCTGGGAAGCATCATGCCAGACTTTGCTGAGCTGCTGGAATTCAAGGCTTCTGGGGCCTTGTCTATGGTAGAAAATCGTCCCTAAAATTTCCCATCTTGGCTAACGGTTAATTCAGTGCAACCGGTAGTCTCTGTGGTGGGAGACCTAGCATATATAAAGGCCCAGGCGGCTGCCAGCATTTTAAACACTAGGCTGAGTAGACCAGCTCCACGCAAGGTTAGATGAAACGCTGTTTAAAATCCTGGGGACCAGTTGGAGCCCTGCCTGTGCTAATATTCCCATTATTGCAGCTGAAATGCTGGGAAATTCTTAAGACAATGGTTTAATGTAAATATACCCTCCTGCCTTGCTTAGAGGAAACAAAAACATATCTACCTCTAAAAACAAGCTGCCCCCCATCTTAACATTTCATTATGAACTAATGGGACTATATCAGGCAATGACAGAATCGACACTTTCTTGAGACCAGGCTTAGTTGTGCACAAAATTGACCAAGAACTTAGTAGAGTCTTTAGGTGCAGCGCTTTATTGCTTGCTTTTCTCAAGTTGAATTGTAAATGGAGTCAGTAAAAAGTGAACTTTCCCACCCCTCAGACTGTAATAAGAAGTAGGGTCTGTCTGCAGCACTTGGTACCAACATGGCCCCACAGGGATGTGGCATTACTAAGAGTCACAGTGGGTTTAATTAGAGTTCAGGGCAGAAACTGCAACCCAAACATGGCCAATCCCTACCTCCCTAAAGTGAATACGACTCAGTCAAACCAGGACACGGCTATACCTATCCATTATCTGTGGCAGGAACTAGTGCACAGAAGGTCAGTGTTAAACAGAGTGATGTGTCCTGAACATGAGCAGACTTTAAAGCCCCAGAGAGAGACATGCGAGTCCCACACCAGCTTGGGCACTGCAAACCTAAGCAGCCAGAAAATGAATTAAGGAAACTTAAGAGAGACCACAGCAACGAAACCTAAGGTTATCTATAAACATTCCAACTGCTCCACTGCTTCAAGATGGATGGAGACTGTCATCTATCTAATCCTTTAAGATTTCAGAAGATGTATAATGGATGGGAGATTTCTTCAAAGGAGATGGCTTACAAACTCAACTACATGGGCTGATAATAAAAAATCCTCTGGAGAAAGCCAGGAGCAGCACTGTGGGCTGTCAGGTAGTTATTAAATATAACGTCTGCCAGGCAGCTGAACATCCGTCCTGAAGACAGGTGGCCCTAAGATAACTTATGTCTCCCACAGTAACTAGGCAATGCTGCAGAACCAATGATTCACACCAACTATACACTTGTTCAATCAGGTGAAAAGAATGCCTCAGATATTGTAGAGTAAAAGATTTATTTATCCATATATTACTGCTGCAATGTTTGTTCACTCTGCTGTTCTCTGATAGGACACTTTACCTAGATTTACGGTGTGATGGCTGTTGTGATTAATATGCTCACAGACTAGTTGCTCTAAGGTTATTTATCTCCAGTTGAAGTAAAGGATTCTATTAATTTGCCTTCTTTAAACAAATCTATTCCACGTTACTTCTCTTCTTGCTTTCGTTAAGAGATAAGCATGTCGTTATTAAATCATTAGAGATCTAGATATTTCTCAGGCATGCTTGCTTCCTTTAAAGAAATGATAAAGATACTAACTGGACAGCACTTTTGCTGCAATAGACCATTTCTGTTTATGAGTGCAAACTGTACTATAATACAGACCTCTGCGGCAAAACCAGAGATCATGTGGGCATCTTTAAAAACAAGAAGGGTTTGATTTGAAGATACCGTAAAACCCCGATTTAACGGACCCCGATTTAACGGACTTCGGATGCAATGGACAAAATTTATGAGCAAGTCCGATGCATCCCAAATCCATTTTTCGGGGGCTGCCTCCCGGCTCCCCGCTGCCGCCCAGGTCCAGGCAGCGGGCGGGCTGCCTGCCGGCTCCCTGCTGCCGCCCGGGTCCCGGCAGCGGGCGGGCTGGCTGGCTGCTGGCTCCCACCTGCGGGCGGGCTGGCTCCCGCCCGAGTCCCGCCTGCAGGAGGGCTGGCTGCCGGCTGCCAGCTCCCGCCTGGCTCCCGCCTGTGGGCGGGCTGCCGGCTCCCGCCTGAGTCCCGCCTGCGGGTGGGCTGGCTGCCGGCTCCCGGCTGCCGCCCGGGTCCCAGCAGCGGGCGGGCTGCTGCGCTGACAGCTCGTTTTTTTTTTTTATTAAATAACGGACTTTTGGATTTAACGGACACCCCCCCGCCCGAATTAGTCCGTTAAATGGAGGTTTTACTGTAGTGAGAGGAAAAGCAACTCCCAGTTATAGTCATCAGTACATATACACATAAAGACATCACCATAGTATCTGGGCACCTGTATAGAGACATACATATGCAGGGTGGCGTCATTCAGCATAAAAATTGTATGATGGGCACATTGCTTACATGTGATGAAGTCACCAATCACTCCCCCTTTGTAATTCACTTCTACAAATCATTGCAGACAAACAGGTCCCAGTTATGCAGGTTGAAGCACCAACGGTATTTGAATTTCAACTTGATGGAGGGTTAGTTTTCTTTTTAGGATTTGGGCAAAAATTCATGCTACTTTTAACCATGTGAATTTTAATGGGGTTACACTGGGGATGAATTTGATTAAATTGGTCACAAAAATACACAAGTGATACTGAAACCCTATGCTCTTGGGGGGAATTCTGCACACAATATTTTAAAATTCTACAAAATTCTACATATTTTGTCAGAAAACCATATTTTTGGCAGACAAAAAACAAAATTTTGAGGGACTGTAATACAGCATGAACAATTAAAAAAAACAACAAGAACAGAAAATGGATCCATTTCAAACCCTCTGCAATGGAAACAACTTTGAATTTTTTTGCTAAATCATTTTTTGATCAGCTCCATATAGCATGTTAATCTGGCATGTGGAAAACTAAACTAAAAGCCAGCTGGATAGACCCAAATTCAAGAAGCAATTCTTATCAGAGTTTACTGTAATTTGTCATCATCTCTTTCCTTGTGGGATAACACATAGTTTCATCTGGATTGAAATAAGAAGACCTAGCAGAACAGACGGATCTGTTCTAAAAGCATAGTTTACCAATATTCTCTAATATTTTCAAACCATTATGCAGACTAACGTTGTGCTGCTTTAATTTTTGATACATAACAGTAAAAGGGGAAAACATGAAATCCATTGAGTGTGTGACATTTCTGCAAAAATGATGATTCTCTCCTTACCTGTTGTGGAAAACAGAGGCCTGGCAAGGTCTTGTGGGTAATGGAATCCTGGAAAAATTCCAGGGGCGGGAGGTCTGCTAAACAGGTCAAGTTTACCGCCTATGTCTAGCTTGTGGGGATCCAGCTGCATTTGCTGTCAAATGATACAAGAACAATCTCATTATACATTTCCTTTCTTTATGGGGAGAAAAGAGAGAGTTCAGACTCACTGCTGCTTAGTACTGCCAGGGAGAGTTAGTGAGTGTGACGGCAGTGTCTCTGGTCACATACCGTAGTCATGGTCTGACAGCATCTATAAGGCCATTTCACTCCACAGCTTCTCAGCTGCCTGCCTCATTCACATGAATAAGTTCTAAAGTGAGCTCTTAGTCCCTCAGCATACACAGCGGAGCATGCAACATGATACACTAAGTGCACTGCACCCTAGGATCAGTCTGCAGTCTTGACCTGACAAAAAACATTCCACAGGCTGAAAGCTACAGACAGAACTAGAAGCCTTAAGAGTCGACGACAGAGTTCTGTGCTTTGTTGCTCCAGTTCAGAGAGACTTTCGCAGGGTATTCCTTTTCTACAGCTAGTAAGCGCCAAATGAAAGGGGTAGGGAGAGAGAAGAGAAGTGGCGGAAGGAAGAAAACTGCCTCAGACTCTGGCTGAGATTTTTGAACCTTCTCCTAGAGTATGCCAGGCTACTAGCAAAGAGCCAGACTGATACATTGACAAACTTCACCGATGCTGAGAAAATAAGGCTTTTTTGAAAGGTACAGATGAAATGGTATTTTCACTTACTAAAATTTACATTTGCATTATAACGGCATTAATTAAAAAGTTCCAAGTGAAAGTAGTAAATATTCATTATTAACTGGACAAAAACTACAGTGGGAGCCATGCAAAAAATCACTACAGAGATTGTTTTAATGTGGTATTTGCTATTCTAAGTGTAGGCACTGGCATGGGGAATGCTGAGTTTGTCATGGCACTCAATGTACCTAATCTTGTTACCTCTTCAGTTTTTAAATTCCCTCCCATCCCCCCACAGAATCAAAGAAGAAAACCCATCCACCTCTAACACAGTAACTATCATTCTACTCGCCTGCTCTATGTTTTGTAAAATGTCCTTCACCGTATCGGTCATTTCATTCTGAATAGGATAATACTCCATATTCCACAGGAGGTACTAGTGCAGAAGGGAAATGATATTAAACATGTATGCTTCGTAAAAAGCTGGATCTTGGGCAAAATTACCCTCCCCCTCCCCCTCTTCTGAACTTCCTCTGGCTTCATACTTAATATCTGCTGTGTGTTTTTGCTACCATTCAACCCAATTTCCTTGCCCTCAGACAAACTTAACAGTTTCTGCCACAGATGTTAAAAGTTTGGAAGCCTTAGTTAATCTATACATCACAAGCTGAAGCATCATCACCAGTATTCTGCTTCCTGCTCATTAGTCACTAGAATTTAGCCTATAACAAGCCACAAGACTTGGCTTCATTGACTAAACTGGCTCTGTTACCTTTATCTTCTGCTGGTGATGGTAGATCTGCCAGGCAATCTGTACGTGAACTGCACACCACTTCCCAGGCTTCTGCAATCAAAAGGATAAGAATGTAGCTTACTTTAGCGCTTATGGTCTACAAACATCTGATATAACCACTTAAAAACGAGAGAGACTATTGCTAAGTTGGCAGAGGGAGGTGATCAACATTTTTTGGTGTTTGATTAAATGTTTGTTTTTTTTAATTAAAGGGGGATTGAGAAGCAAGATGTGATATTTTTCTAGTTTTGCTACCATCTCTGATTGGGAGTGGTGGACATCAGCATTCAGAGTTGACACTCTGGGCTCCGAGAGCCATGCTTTGTTCTTTCTGACTTATGTATCACCATCCTAAAAAGCCACAATAAATGGCATGAATAATATTATTACGTCTATTAACTGTAAGTTTCACTTTATTACAGTTCCATGTAAAACAAGACTGAGTTTTAACCAGAATGATATTCCTCAAATGCAGCTGAAAGCTAACTATTACGTTTCTTCAAGTAAAGGATGAACATAAGACTTACACTGTCCATGTAAAGTTTCAAAAGCATGTGAACTGTACAGGTGAGTCGCATCTTACATGGGGGTTACATTCTGTGGTCAGCGTGTAAAGCGAAAACTGTGCACAGTCAAAACTTAGAGTTTAATGGCGGGTGGAATTGCCTGCCCTACAGATACAGTTTTTAAACTGTTATTTTTCTCTTTTTTTTTGCCGACCATATAAAGCTGAAATCGCGCATGTTAAATGCGCGTAAGATGCGACTTGCCTGTACTTAATAAAATGAAAAAACAAAAACAAAACCATAACCCTGACTTACTCTTACTGGCGGTCTATAGGGGTCAGACACCTATGAAGAAAGCAGAAATAAAAATTAGAGATTTTTCTGAAACTGGCCAATATATGGAAGGGTGAGGAACTTCCTTCCTCTGAACAAATGAAAACATACAGGAGGCATTGTTCTAGAGAATCCCTTATGGCATAGGAAACCCCAAAAGGCTTAAGAGAGGCGTTTAATTAAAACTTGTCTCTTTCATTTCTTGCCCCAAACACAACAGGATTTTGATAGATAAAGCAGTTGCATGCCAGCAACCAAATAGTGCCAAGGTTTTTCAGAACCAAGTAATCCTCCTACAATGGAGTGCATAAAAAACTGCTGCTCTCTAAACAAAGCTAAGAGGAAAGAGCTTAAAGGGTTTCCCACTCCACTTCCGGTGGACTTTGTTTAAATGAATCCGTAAATCCCTCTGCATTCATGAACTGTTGGAGGTTATTGCCATAACAGCACATTCAATCTGCAAAGGCTAGTTCTCTCTTGAATGGTATTCTCTTTATTATAAACACTCAAACTGTTAACTGGAATTAAAGGAAGAGTAAAAGAGAGGTTGCAAATTGTTGCCTTACCCCCGGCGTCTTCTGCAGGAGAGTGTGGTGGACTGTGCCAGGTCTACCCGCTACATCAATTGGATTTGAAGTCTAAAAGAAAAGAAAATAGCACGAGTGACACTGTACTGTACCAGCAGCACACTTAAGATTTTTAGCTGTAGTAAATGGCATTAATTAGTCAATGTTTGTATGTACTGTGCTTTGACATGCATATTGCTATATTAGTGCTAAATGTTCTCTCTCATTGGCTCCCAATTATGTTTAATCTCCACATCATCTATTTGTATTTAGCAGGAGTTGCACCTGCAGACCCCACTGAGATCACAGCTCTATTATGCTAGGTGCTGTACAATTGCACAGTAAGAGAGTCCCTGCCAAGAAGAGCGCACAGTCTAACTAGACAAAAGGTGGAAGAGGAAACAGAGGTATGGAGAGGTGAAGTGACATGCCCAAGGTCACACACCACTTATCAATGTCATAGCCAGGAATGAAACCCAAGTTTCCTGGGTCCTTGTCTAGTGTTCTGTCCACTGGGTCAGCCTGCCTCTCTGGGCCACTAGAAGACACAATGGCTAAAATGCAGATAGCCCACCTATACCAGCATTGCCATGGGTAGAAACGTAGGGGTGGGCAATTTTACGAAAAAGAGCCTTGTGCAGACATAGCTTTAGAGACAGGCATGATAAAACCGTCGAGTGAGCTTAGTAGGTACTTTGTAACAATACTTTCCCAACTTCTTTTCAATTGTTTATTCTATTGTTTGCCCAAGGAGGATTAAACATGGAGTGTTGAATCCCAGTTACTACTCCTCCGTGCTGCAATTTGGATTTTCTCGATTCTAGACTAGCTCACAGAGCCCTCCGTTGGCTGGCTGGAAGAGAAGCCCGAGACCTGGAATTACATGTAAACAGACTGACTCCCCAAACAACTTCACCTGTTGTCCCCAGAAAGATGAGTGCAGAGAGCTTAGGGCCAATTTCCTGGTTGGCTATTTTACTCAGAATTTAGGTCACATGACTGTAGATTCCAAATAGCCAGGTTTTAGGAGCAATCACTCAATGTAGGGTTTTTGTTTTTTTTTTGGTTTCATTTAATTTTCTCAGGTCAAGTTTTAAAAACTGTAATATTTATTTTAAAGACAATTCTGACTTGTCTAAGTGAGGAAGCACACTCCCCTGACAGACCTGCATTCAAAGAGCTCCTAGGTCTCTGTCAGCTGAGGTTTAGGGAGGAAACAAAAATCACAGCTACGATACAGTCAAGAGTCTTGAGATCACAATGCATTAATGATGGAGTGTCATTCTGTCTTCCTTTCCCCTGAGGACAGATGTGAATGCTTCCTCCAGCAAAGGAAATTGAATACTTTTGACCTTTTCAAAGTTCTCAGGTTGTGAGAATGCCTTTTGGGAAACTCGCTGAGAAGTTTATAGTCAGCCTGGATTTTATGTGAGTGGCTTTATACACCAGGACTAAGGGAAGTGACATGGGAGGGATGGGGGAAACAGGGACAAAAGCAAATGTTTTGCTTTGTAGGACAGGGAGTGCCAAATTCATTGTGCCAGATTCAAGCCACTGGTCTGTCCTAATTATCTAGAATTTAATCAAATAGCTTGAGAGGAAGAGAGGGGGGGGAAAGGAAGTGACAGTAACTTGTGTGGCTTCACCCAGAGGCTCAGCTCTGTCTCCTCTAGGGAACAGGAAAAGAGTGTGACAAGTTGCAGATCAATTTTTCATCTCATTCATGTCCCTGCAGATGTTAACTTCCATGTACCTACACCACTACCCAGTGCCCAACATCATGTTCCTGATTAACCACTGCAACAGATTGTGATCCTGTGCAGTTTAACCTTGAACTAGTGAGTGTTCTATGTATTCAGCTCTAAAATAAATTAAAACCTAGTTACATAGTACTTGGAACTGCTTAGAAATGTGAAAGACTTGTGCTCACTCCTTCCTTCTTACTGCAGAACAGTTTCTCTGTAGGTCTCATGGTATTTTACAGCAAGATGGTATTATAAAGTTTGGTAATGAAGATGGAAACCCAGAAGAGCACACTACCAGTGTATCAGAGGGTGTCTCATTACAGGCAGCCTTGTAGCAAAACTGTACTATCTTTTGATGTCAGAGGTATTCTACAATAGCAATAGTTCCATAGGGTTTGTGCATCTCTTTCAGATGAGATGTAAAACTGAGGTCCTGACCACTGGTGGCCCTT
Organism: Sternotherus odoratus; assembly: GCA_032164245.1. Taxonomy (NCBI): domain Eukaryota; kingdom Metazoa; phylum Chordata; order Testudines; family Kinosternidae; genus Sternotherus; species Sternotherus odoratus. The sequence goes on from JAVMKO010000015.1 coordinate 13,540,939, forward strand.
AGAGATCCTTTGGAGTTCTTTGCAAGTATAGGAACATTAATGGTGGTGTTCTGGCCAAATTCCAAACTAGGTAATAACATACTTCCTTCCTAAATTCCACCCCCTGCCTACTCTTCCACCTGGATTCAATTGGAGAACTTATTCTTCCATTCCTGTACATAATTTGTGGAATGTTCTAGTTGAGATAGTGTAGAATCCATAATAAATGACCTGTTTAAAAAAAAAAAAAGGCTCACAGAGGCTTGATAAACCACTGAAAAGTTCCTTTAGCTTCCATTAAAGTTTCTTGTGATATCCTTAACCACAGTAGTAAGTAGTTATTCACTCCCATTGACTTCATCTGAGTGGCTGCTCATGGAGTAACTGCTCACCAGTGCAAGTAAATGCACACCCTGGCCCTAAGTTTCTTGTTGGTCTGTTGAAAGATTGACCTTCCAAATGTAAACAGTGCATAACTGACACAGTGTTGGTTCCTGGAGCCCTTTAATAAACAGTGATTCCGCTGATCATTTCTTATCTCTCTGCAGAGATGTGTTTAGAAACGACAGGAGATCTATAAAACCACGTCACTTAGGAAGGTATAAACACGCTTTATCACAACAAGACCAATTGTCACTTTTATAAGAATGTCATCAATACTCTCGGTGTACTATGGATTTTTTCTGTTGCAATGGATGTAAATGTTTTCAGTATACTTTCTACATTTAAAAAAAGAACGTTAAGTCTGAAAAAAGTATGTGCCATGGAGGTTTTTTTTTTTAAAAGTTAAAATGGTGAAATTTGCAAATGTTGCCAATCTGCACTAGTTATAATATTACTTTGCAGCTGTACTTGGTCTTTCTTCCAAGCATCGGAAAGCACTTTAGAGACATTAAATAAACCTCACAACCCCACTGCATGGTAAGTATCCTCATTTTATAGGTGAAGAAGCTGAGGCAAAGAGAGGTGACTTGCTGGAAGTCAGAAAGCTAATCAGTGGCAGAACTGGGAACTGAACACCTCACTTGCTCTAACTACTAAAAAGTATTCTCTCTATTGTTCCTGTGCTTTGATCAATTTCATCCCCATAGTTGGCTGCTATCTAGCTGGGGGAGTGAACCCTGTGTATGAGTCTGTTTAATTTGCAAAGTGCTTTGGGATTCATCAGTCTGTATTAGAACTAAATAATTGATTTGACCCTGAGTTTCTGATTAGCTAGCTTTGACTATTAGGGCATGTCTACACCACAAAATTAGGTCAACCTCAGTTACATTGGCATACAGCTGCCACAGTAATTAAATCGCTTTTGTGTGTCCGCACTATGATCCTTGTGTCAGTGGTGTGCTTCCTCCCCAGCAGCGCTCAGACAGATTGTATTGTCAGCACTGGGGGATGACTTTTGAAAGCCAGTAACAGTCGATGTAAGCAATGTAGTGTCTACACTGACACCATGTTGATCTCACTGTATTGACATTGGCTCTACGTCTCTTGGGGAGGTGGAGTTATTCAGTCGGTATAGTGGGGCAGTTATGTCGTCAGGAGCGAAATTTTAGTGTTGACACTTAGGGCTTGTCTTCACGACGGGACGACTGCAGATACGCAACTTCAGCTGAAGTTTGCGTATTTGCAGCCGACTTACCTGCCATCCTCACGGCGGTGGCAGTTGGCGGCACGCTCCCCCGTCGACTCCAGCTTGCACTCCCTGGCAAACTGGAGTTCCGGAGTCGACGGGGACGCTGTGGGCGATCGATTTCTCGCATCAAATCAATCGCCAAAAGATCAATTGCTACCCGCCAATTCGGCGGGTAGTGAAGACCAGCCATTACATAGTTAGGTTGACCTAAGTTGCCATGCATCGACCTAACTCTGTACTGTAGACCAGGTCTTAGACTTCCATGTGAAGAACTGCACTCCTCTCTAAGAGCAACCCCTGGGCCCCAAAAGCATCTGAGTTAGTCAAAAAGGTCTTTCATTTAATCACTGTAAATACAATTCTAATCACAGTCTCCCATCGAAGAACAAAGCTGGTACTAATGTAACAATAATAAATTTGTACCTTCGGTTGAAATGCTCCCTGAAGTGACCCAAAAGGTCCTGAATGTGGAAGCATCGGAGGCATTCCAGGCATTGCTGGAGGATAGGTTGGAAAGAACTACAAAAGAAGAAGATAAAATGACCAACAGTTGAGGCAGGAGGTAAGCCTGTCAAACATTGTTACAAAACATTTAAAAAGCCAAAATAAAACGTGAAAATTTGCCAATCTGATGCATTTTTAAATTAATTTTGAACATGATGAATTATGCAATTTGCTGCATTTTTGAAACAAAGGATCACCTCCACCCCATTCTCTAAAAATGGAAAAATATTGTTTTGCTTGGCTATTTTTGAACAGAAGTAGTAAATCTATAACTAATCAATCCCATTTAGAAATGTGTGAAATCGCTTCATTTAATATACTCTGCTATTACAGACTAACGTATTCAGTGGAGAAATGGGGAGCAGAATGAGGCCACTAGTTCCACTTTTGATATGTCTACACCGCAATAAAAAACTCACAGTACCAAGTCTCAGAGCCTGGGCCAACTGCCTCGAGTTTACGGGGCTCGGGCTGCTGGACTAAAAATTTGCAGTGCAGACATTTGGGTTCAGGCTGGGCTCTTGATACCCACCCCCTCCTGGCAGGCTCTGAGAGCCTAGTCTCCAGCCTGAGCCTGAACATCTACACTGCAGTTTATAGCCCTGTAGCCTGAGCCACATGAGCCGGAGTCAGCTGATCTGGGCCAGCCACTGCTGTGCCACGGGTCTTTCACTGCCATATAGATGTACCCGTTGTCTTGTGAAAGGACCATGTGCTCTGTGGCACTGCACTGTGTGACGCTTTGATTGCCCAGAGGCTGCAGTAATCCACACTATGAGAAATCCCCATCTTCCCAGGCCCAGCAATTTAAAACCAGAGCAAAGAAAATGCAGAAAGACAAAGTCAAAAAGTACAAGATTTTACATTTACAAAAAATTCAAACAAGAATAGGAAAGCTTCATGGATGGGTGAATCGAAACTGCGGTCTGTATCAATTAAAGACAGGCGAGCAGTGCAGCAGCAAGCGGAAGCATAAATAGTGGAACTGTCTCGAAACATCAGCACTCACGTTGGAATGTCGAAAGTAAGGGTTGTCTAATTTGGGAGCATACTTGTCAAACTGGAAGGAAAAGAGAAAAGAAAAGTTGAGTTTGCGTTCCACAATACATAGGAACCCAGATTTCTACATGCAAACATTAATCCGGGCCCCTCTGTACAGCATTTAACACAACACAGGAGACTGACTATTCCACACTCATTCAGGAGGGAGTGACCAGTTCTCGAAAAGCTGTTGATTTAGTAGCGGTAAAGTTATAACACCTGGTTTTATACCAGCCCCTGAAGTGCCTTTGAGTAATAAACTTCGCACAAATTGGTCCTTATTATAGAGACCTTGGAATTGGAACACTCACTCCATCAAAAACTGTGGGGAAGTTGTTCCCAGATCCAAATCTGGCATCTCTCTCTAATGAGCTGAACTGCAGCAGTAAGTCAGAATGTGGGGAAGGTTGGATTCTAATCCAGATCTTACTTCTGCAGTTTCGGCCCAGCTCTAATTGTCAAGCTAATACACAAAATACAAAATATCTAGTGCAGCCAGCAGCTTCCCCTTCCCTGTTGTATGGGCAATGCCAATATAGTTAAAATAGTTTTTTGGAAAGGGCCCCAGGCACAGAGATCATTGTATTAACCCCCTTCTTCCCCCAAAGGGAGAGGTTCAGTGCTCACTGGAGAAAGCCTGACTCTGAATGCCTCCAGCCTCCCCAGCATGGGGCTTTAACACCTCCACGCATGTTTATTCTGACCAGCATTGGTCCTGAACATCTTTAGAAGAAAATAATGCATGTTTCATCTTTGAACAATAAGTGTTCTGTTGGGGTCCAGGGCGGGCGAGGGACAGTGAGAAAGAACCCCTCCCCCATAGGAATGCTGTTCATTAGGCAAGTCAGCTGCTGTTACACGCTATCCTACGTGCAGGAGAGCAGATTTGTAATTTCATTAATTACAGTTATTACTGGAGCCATGTACCCGCCAGTGTAAATACCATAAATTACTAAACACATGCAGCTGGAGATTTCAACACTCCTCTCTGGCATTAGGGTTAATAAACCTGATTTAGTGAAATTTAAGAAGATGTGAGTAAAATACAACAAAAGAGCCTTGCAAGCTGTTTTCACTAGAAAGTCTGACATCAACAGGGCGTGGGTGGGCGGGGAGGGAGCTGTCAGCGGGATCAGATATCAGGGTTCTCAAATAACACATCAGGTTTCAAGGAATGTTTAGAGGGTTGTTTTACACAGCAGAAGAAAAGAGAAGAAGGTATTTGCACATGGCTATGCTGTGCAAGCACCTGGGGCTAAGTTTGGGGCGGGAGATATTACTTTCATTGTTCTGTCGCTAAGCGGATTATCACTGAACAATGTCATCATGCAACTCACACCAGGAAAGAACAGGGAGACATATTATTTCCCAGGAATCCTTGGTAGTTTTCTCCAAATGTTGCTTTTAATGATTACTGCTCAATTTTGCCAGTCCTAGAAGAGGACTCTGTACATTTTAGATGTGGTATGCAACTGAGGAAGAAAAAGCTGAATCCTACTTTTCCAACCTAAGAAAATAATAATTGCCAGGGACATATGGAGAGTGTGCTTAAAAGAACTGACAAAGCTGGCTTATGCCAGATACGCTAAGATTTTGTTAACAGCAGCAGAAAAGCCCCTTTGTGTTACAAGTACTGTCAGAAGAAATGACAAAGCTTATTCAATGGCCAGAAGGTTTTGTCCCATAAGAAGAGCCAGCCACAGATAAATTAGTGTTTGCTGACCAAATCAAATAATAAATGTCCAAATTGTCTACCAGAAACAGTGTGGGGAAGTAGAAGAAAATAAAACAAACAGAGCAACACTGAACTCAAACAGTGCAAGTACTGTGTTACAATAAGAACGGCAGGCAGACCTGCATTATATCTCCACAAAACCTTTCTCGACATTTTATTTTATATTAGAAACCTCTATTCTTCTGGCATCTCAGTGCATGTTTGTGCGTTTGCGTGTCAAGGAGCTGAGCCAGCAGATGCAGCTCCAAGGATGGGTTGTTAATCTAAACAAAAGTACAGAGCTGACAGTTTACCATGAAGGAGAGATAAAGGGGCCTGAGAACCGCACAGTGTATCTGTTTATTGGTAGGAGCACGAGGGAACGGTGATGATAAATGTTCTTGGTTCTGAATGGGAAGGAGAACATCCTTCAAGAATGGAGGGGCTTAAGTCAGGAGCAGGGCTTCTTGGGGGATGGCAGAGAGAGAAGCCGGTCTGAAATAAAGAGGATTGATTTTGGTACGGTGAGTTAGGCTTTTGCCCCAAGATTCTTTACTTATCCTCACATTTTGGACTGGGGTACGCACCATGGGAGGTGCAGAGGGTGGCATGAGCGGCGTCTGGGGTAAGCTGGATGGAAAAGGAGTGAATGTGTGTTGGTGGGTGTGTTGGTGCTGGTGGGTGTGTTGGTGCTGGTGAAACTCCGCCCTCAGCAACAGCACCGGGCCAAGAGAGGCACCAGCCCGGTCCGAACTCTGAACCAGAAACCGGTTGTTCAGCTCTTGCCTGAGCAGCTCATGATCTAGAGGAGAGAGAGAGAGAGAAAAAAAAAAAAGACACAAAGGCCCATCGGCCTGTGAGTTCCACAAAGACGTAGAAGAAAGAGTCAGATATTCACCTGGCATTCCCTGTTTCTGCAGGTCATGCTGTGGTGGTTTTCTACGTGAGGACTCATTGGTGGAGGTAAGAGAGATGCCTGTGACAAAGTACCAATCAGAATCCCCGAATGAGGCTGGCAATACATGATTGGTTGGTTGAATGATATCAACAGGCTGGTATCTAAAGACAAGAGAGAACACCATGAGTCATCACAGCAGAAAACACAGTGGGGCTTCATAAAGCATAAACAAGCTTGCCCCTCCCCGCTCCCTCAACCCAGTCACAAATACTGAGATTAGGACACTTTAAAAGGGACATTATCAAATTAGAAAACAAAACTGGAATGACTCCCTTTCCTCCAAGCCCACAAAAGATCCCCTTCCGGCTACAACCCAACTTTATATCATCAACACTGGAAAATTTCTAAACATCTCCCCTTTTTCTGGTTTGGATTCATTAGCCTCAGCTGTGACAGTGAAAATAAACGAGTCAGTCTCACATCCAGCTTTTTCCTGCACTAGGAAAAGGCTGCAATGTTTGTGTTGGGAGCACTGCAGAGGAGTATTGGATGGTTTTAAAATAAGCAAGACAAACCAGTTCCCACTGAAATTTAAAAAAAACATTGGGGAACATTTGCATTGGTCTTACGTTTGTTAAATTCTCTTTGTTTGACACGTTTGACCTGTCAGCGTCCATTTAGCACAGAAAAGGTGATGGGATAGAGAAATGACAGCATAAAACTTCACCACCCCTCCAAGGGTCAATTCACAAAGATACACAGTCTGACATGATTGGCTTCACGGGGTTCTCTGTGTGTGTGAAGCAGCCAGGTTAGTGCCTGATCACAGGACAGCATTTTTAAGTGGCTCTTTTTGCCAGGAGGCAAGTCCACAGGCCTCACATCAGCTGGCAGGATTTGATCCACAGTCCAGTGAGCCTCAAACTCTGGACTGTGGCTGAGCTTGCTGCCTTCACTTTACTCCCTGGCCTGGGAGGTGAAAAATAAAGCTCAGGGAACAAGCTGGGGCATAGCAGGTGAATAATGTTAACCATTAACCAACCAGGATGAGCTGAAAATATCACAGAATTTACACACTTCATTGGTTGGTTTGTATTTAAGCACGTGGGCCTGTGACTTCAGGCTGATGTTCCATAGTAGCGCCCATGGGCTTGAACATGCTCTTCTCCTTTTGATATAAGCAGTGGAAGGAGCATGCACTGTGCACCCGAGAAAACTTGTGCTGAGGACTCTGAAGTCTCAGAGTCCTGGTACATTACAAATAATGTACCAAATCTGGGAGCGGTTCAATACATTTAATACTATATTTCTAACCATTACAACTCTTTTATCAGAAAGTAATTGACATTCCTCTCTCCTCTGCCTCCAATTTATTCTCCCATGCGAAAACTGGGGGCGGGGGGTGGAGAGGGGAAGGAGACATTTCATTTCACTGAGTCAAGATCTGAAGAAGGTTGCAGCTGCTATAAAACAAAAAGTTCTATCACATGATACAGGATCTCCCTTAAGTATCAATACGGGAGGATAACTGGCCCTTGGTCCCCAGATGGGGACAGATTTTCAACAGCACTAAGCACTCTGTGTGCTGAGCTCTTCTGAAAATCAGGCTCTTAGCCCAGCATGGCATTTTTTTGTTCAGTGTAACAGTTGTCTCCCCCCTTCTTAGCTAACACCACTCTTGCAAAGAGACCCTGACATAGTGATTGATCCCGTGAGGCGCAGAATACCTTCCTCTCCCATTCATTCCAACACAAGGAGAGTCGGGCATTCTGCATGATCAGACCCATAATAAGGAAAACAACATTACTTACAACAAGGCCACCTCCTGGAATGGAATAAATGTTGATAGCTTTTAAATTGCATTGAAAAGCTAGTTTCTTGATGGGGCACTTGTAAATGACCCCTTAGCTAGAGATCTGATGATTCTTAGATGTAATTACCTTGGGCCCTGCACAAGTCATGGGCTAGATTTTTAATTGTTGAGGCACTATGGGTGAAACTCAGAAAGTCTATGGAGTGCTTATGTCCCCTGAAATCTTCAATGCCAGATTAACATGGCTCTCTGCGAAGGAATGAATTTCACCCACTATTACAATTTCAGGAGTTTGCCCTGAAATATTGAGGTGGTCTGGATATGGGTGGGAGGTGATAGAGAGTGGAATCAGTTTTAGCAGACTTGTCTCTCCATTTCCTATGGAATTTCTTTATGCATTGGAAACATGCTTCTTTTCCCATGATGTGTGTGATATTAGCATTATCCCAAATGTTTAACTTGTGCATCTGAAAAGTCTATAAAGAGGTTTCCATGGAACAAGTGGCTTTAGATGAAGCAGATTCAACAATACTCAATTTAATGAATAACTCAGTTAAACATTCAGCTTTTTTGTGTGTGTGTGTGGGGGGACAAGACGGTGAATGAACAGGATTCATCTCAAATTTTAAATCAGATTCACCATTAATTCAGGAGATTCTTGATTATTTCTTATTTAAATTTTGTCTAGAACTGTAGAGAGCAGGTGGGGAGATAATACCTTTTATTGGACCAACATCTTTTTGGTGAAAGAGACAAACTTTTGAGCTTACACAGAGCTCTTCCTCAGGTCTTCTAGAATTATGGAAGATACTGAAATGTTATAAGTCATCTGCAGTAAATGGAATAATGAGAGCAAGTATCCTCTTCATCTGCTATGTGTTATGGTAGGTATGTCTGACAGGCATACTATAATTATTCATTATTTCCATTGCAGTAGCACCTGAGAGCCCCAGTTATGGGTCAGGAATCCACTGTGCTAGGTGGTGTGCTAGGTGCTGCTGTCCTATTATCAAGTATGCCAACACACACACACACACACACACACACACACACACACACACACACACACACACACACACACACACACACACACACACACTGCTGAAGAAACCTGTGTCCTGATGTTCCATTGATTTCAAGAAAACATCCCATTTAAGTTGCAGAGAAATCACAGAAAGGGGAAAATGAACCTTTTGAAGTTCTAGTTCACCTGTGAAGGTCAAATATTCAAAAGTACACATAAGTGACTTAGGTTCCTAAGTCACTTTTGAAAATGGGGCTTAAGACCTAACCCTCACTGAAAGTCAATAGGAAGTAGGCCATTAAGTGCTTAAATAACTTTTGAAAATAGAACTTCGAAGCCTAAGTCATTGTAGGATACTTAAAAAAATTTTATCCTAAGAGTCTAGGAGGCAGTGCAATATCTTTGTAAAGCATCATTTCCATGCTACAAGAACATTAAATAATAATAATAGATTAACACATGGGCAGAAATGGAGAGAATCAAAATAAAACTACTTGTAATATTCAAGACCTAGGTACTTGAATGTAAAGCGCCTACAGTGAGATTTTCTTTGGACAAGCACTAAAATATACTGCAAATAACTATAATTAAAATCTAACCTCCTTAAAGACAATTTAGTTTGTTGAAAATAAAATAAAAGTGTGTTTTTAAATCTGGGCATGACTCTAAGAAACAGGATCTCTCTGTTAGCATTAAGATAATCCACTTCATGGTGTTTTTTTTGGAAGGAGGGATAAAAGAGCTGGCAGCTGTAAGTGCCTTAATATCCAATTTCTTTGAGAGACTTGAAGTCAGTCTGGTGGATCTGTGGCTGACTCCAGACTTTAGCCCTAAACCACAACTTTGCCTTTATCAGTAAAAGAACAGACACGGAAGAGTCTGGAGGAGGAGCAGGTTGGCACGCACTAAGAAGCTTTCTAAAAGAGACTATCACACAGTGGGGATAGGAGCAGTGTCCCAGTTGCAAATTGGGCTTTAGAGAGTGGAATCAGGACTAGCTATTTGTGCCTATCATTGTTACTTGTTACAGTGGGTTAGCCACACAATAACACAGCTAGCTATGCAGTCACTTGTAGTACCACTAAGTACCCAACAATTTATGTCTTCTGTGTGTGAGTACACATATGGCCGGGATTGGGAGAGGTGAACACTAACGGCTGTCATTTTTGTTCTGCTAATGTTGTAAATACCCCCTAAAACTCAAAAGGGAGGACAGAAAGGTTTGGCTAGCATACATCAGGGTCAGCCATGGAGCTCCTGACAAGCAACCCATGTGGGGTTCACTAGTAAGTTACCTACTCAAGCTTTGGGTTTTCAGAGAAAAAGATGCTAGTAGAAGCATATAATTTCCTTATTACACCAATATGCACAGACCTAATTTATTAGCCTGACGTGCAAATACTGGAAGCCAGTGTAAACTCTGCCTCTGCCTAGGAACTTGAGCAGAAGTGCCAAAGGGCAGTGTTTACTTTAAATGTAAAGGGACAAAAGCAAACAGGTTTTTGTTCTAGAAGGGGGAAAGGAAGAAGGCGGCCAATGTTCCCACTGAGTGTCTCTTCTAACCTGGTGCTATTATTGAGAGCACACGTGCTACTAAGCAACATGGCACCATACTAAAGACAACTTAGTTGGTAGAGTTTGAACCAAGCACTCCGGAGGTGATTGGCAAACCTGCTGCATCACTTATTTGTTAGTAGCAGAGCTCTTGTCTTTTGCTGACAAACTACTACATTATATTCGAGCAGGACACTTCATCTTGCTCTTACTGAAGTCAATAGCGAAAACTCCACTTGAGTTGAAGGGTGGATGCAGGACTGGCTTGTAAGTGACAACGTTCTCATTTCCTTCTCTCAGGATCTGTCTGCACTACGGCCAAGATGTCTACCATTGGGATTCTATGTCTCTTTGCCTTAAGCAGGGTACGAACAATAAATCCCCACTGTGATGGCCAATGTGTCCCCAGCCATGTGGCTCTTTGAAAGTGGGCATCTACCTAGGACAGCCCTGGCCTTGGCTGGGAACCAGAATATTTTGGTCTAATGTTATTTTGAGAGCTCGTTTGGGAGCAATTCTAAATAATAGGATATTTAGCCCCTGAAAATGAAAGCAGGTTGCCAAGTCATCAGAGTTTTTGGCAGCAGATCTTCCCTCTCCTTACTCTCTTTAACTGGCTTTATAGGAAACAGAAGGGTATATTTTTGTCAGTCCTTGTCCTCATTAATCCCTGCTGAGTTAGTTATAGAGTCAAATGCCAGATCAAAAGGAGGCCCCAGCAAGTCAGAGTTTCAGGGAAGTCTCCAGCTGCCAGGCTCTCCCACAGGAAGAACTACAGGCTAATGGAGGAACTATCAGTGGGGCATTTCGGGTGGAAGTGACAATAGGGACAGACGGGGGAACAAAGGAAACGTCTAAAAAGGCTGCAAAAACAACAATAAAAAGTCTAACGGCAGAGCTCGGTGACTATAACACTGGGGAGGGGGTGGGAGGTGTCTCACTTGCCATTCTATTTTATTATTCTGCACGCTCACCAGAAAAAAATTCTTCAAATGAAGTATAAACTGCAGCTTCTTCCAATGCAGGGATTGAGTACCAGTCCTTTATTTATTTATTAAATGAATTTATTAAATAAATAAATAAATAAAGGCACAGCTCAATAGATCTGGCAAAACCCCAGCGATGGTGGAAATGTATCCTTGGACAATCTGCCCCCCCTCTAGAAAGTAACTAATTTTTAACAACCCATCCTAAAACTTATTACAAAGAGCACATGCTCCGCTCCTCCCATGCTGGGTAACAGAGGCAGCTGCAAAAACACAGACTACAACGTGTTTAAATGAGAACATGAATTTAGGCTGGGAGTTTCAAGAGTGCCTAAGGGACTGTGGTGCCCAAATCCATGGAAGATCCCAGCTTTAATAATAGTTTACACTCAGATTCACTTCCTTGCCTACTCTTTTGTCAGACAATGAGGACTATGCAGCGATTGTTCTACAGGTTAACCTAGGCTGCAGCATGCAGGGCCAATTCAGTTTGTCTCACCTGTGACAATCCTACTCTTGACTATTTCAGGAGTCTCTGCCAAAGGGGACGTTTGCATTGGTTTCTTTGCTTGTGTACCCCCTATCGCCACTGTAAATACTGTGCATGCACGGAGACCAGCCCTGGTGAAAAGAAGACAACCTACCTGCAGGGTGTCCTGGTATCACAAGGCTGTTGGTGGGTAACGCTGGTGGTGGTGGTAGCGTGGGTGGGGTGGCGAACATGGCCGGATGGTGCTGGTGTTGGGTCTGCGATCTGAGAGGGAAGTGTGAGGTAGCAAGATTAGAGATGGAGAGGGGCAGGGCTGGGCCCGATGAGTGGTGAGGAGGGATCTGCGGGGAGAGGGGAAGGTGTTTGGGGAGGCTGATGCTTGTTGCGCTGCTGGCGCTGCTGCTCCTGCTGTGGGGATAGAAATGTGGAGAAGAGAGAAAAGAAGCGTGTTACAATACAAGAGAGGCACAATGGCACAGTGTCAGAGACAGCCAGGCTTTATAACATTGACCTCACCAAGCAGAGGCATGAAACCATGGCCCTTTCTGCCCATTTCTGGGAGCTGTCCAGGTGGGAGTTAAAGATCTCAGTGACCTTTCCCAACAGGGCAGGGTATGGTTCGGGTTCCTCTGGGTGACACTCCCTTTCGTTACTGAACTGGTGGCAGCTCTCAGAGCAGGGTGGGAGCTGACTGAGGTGCTGTGATGGCAGCTGTATTTGCACTTTTGTTTAGCCTGTGATGACCTTCCAATGGCAACGCGTTCCCTTGGGATCACAAGGCTCGGTGATTGTTACTCTGTATGTTCAGAGTGCCGTGGTATGAGCTATGGCAATCATATTATGCCTGCCCTGCATTCTGTAGAGTGGTATTACTCAGACTCAGTAGGATATATCAGTATATATCGAATTATTTTAATTATACTGTTTTAAAAAGATTATTATTATTCTGTTGCACAGCACCGTAAGAGCTTTGTTGGGGGCGGTGGAACGGCACTATCAATGCAATTATTATTATTTACCATATTCTCCCACAATACCAATGTCCTGCAATTCTCTAAGCACTCTGAGAAACTTGTGTGTTTGTCTGAATGTGATGCTGTTATTAAATATTTATATTGCAGTAGCACCCACACTGATGAGAGACAAACTGGTCATAAATGACAGTCCCATATCTTATTCTTTATGTGGCTAAAAAGTTACGAAATGATGCAAACGTTGTTCACTGAATTAATCTAATTCAACAGACCGATTGGGGGGGGAATGGTGTGATTTCTGCACCACCAAAGGGACTGTCTAGGTCCCTGTTTATTCCTGTACATTGACTCCTCTCTTGCCAAGCTCACCCCCATTTTATTTCTACTCAAGAAATATGAATCTTTGCATCTTACCTACTGAATGAAAATTACTTGAAGGACAAACTGAGCCTCATGCTAGCCCTACAGCTATGATGAACATGTTCCTTTGCAATATCTTTTTTGCGTTATATGGAGAGTCAGCTGTTAGCTGATGCAGCCTCAGTTTGAACTGTTCTCCCTGCAGAAAGGTCAAATGGGACATGGGATTTGTTTTTTTTCCAACGGCCCCATATCCCACTAGTTTTGGTAAACCAATGAAACTGCACCAATGTCATATGAACATATGGGACCATGCCAAATCCAACAACTGCCTATGGGTTTACAACTGGAGGAAAAAATGTTCAAACCCCAACTGTTTTCCAATTACTAAGTCCTCTGCTGACTGGTTCTGATGGAAAAAATTGCAAATTGCAAATGCACTGGAAGCTGGACCTAGAAAGTTTTGCACCACAACCGTAAACCTCCTGTTTATTGGGAAGCTCTAGTCACAATCTCGGTCATGCAGTGACCCAACAGCTGGAAATACATGGCTATGTGGCCTTGGCCTGGAGGAATACAATGCCTCTCACAAGGGAGCACCTTGCCCAGGAAATGAGAAAGCCGATGGCCTATTCTACAGCCATTTTAATACTTTTTCAATTAACTGGACCCAGGAAGTAGGGTTTGAGTCCCTCACAAAGGAGCCATGCAAGCCCCCCTTTTTCCTACCTGAGATTGAGTCCGTTGTGGGCCACCTGGTGATGCACTTGGTAGTTAAGAGGGGGAGGGATGTGACTCTGAGGCTGGATCCGAAGGTCAGGTATGAGCTGAGGCTGAGACTGTGGTCGAGGCTGAGGTTGCGACTGCGGTCGAGGCTGCGGCTGGGGTGTGAGCCTGGGCGGTGCTGGTGCTGAGATCACTGGCTCCTTCTTCAACAGCGGGCTTGCCCTGGCGCTCGACGTGGGTGCAGAAGAAGTGGAAGTCACAACAGCAGCAACTGGCTGGGGGCTGGGAATGGGCAGCACGAAGGGCACCTCGGTGCTCAGTTCCCGGCTGCGCTCTAGCCCTGACACCTTTGGGATGGTTGCTGCTTTCGCTTCAGGTTTGTCATTCAGGGTTGGCCCTTACAGAAACAGAAGAAGAAAAGTGACATATTGAAGCATTCCTGCTTATTTTTCAAGTTTGCAGAATATTTGCCCGGTAAGAACACAGTCATATATCGCTTGTGGGAGTATCATCACAACTCGATGGTATGTTTGTCTGTCAGTCTGTCCAGTACATGGCACTTGTTCAAGTGTGTGTAAAAGATCAAAGTGTTGTCCAGGGGGTGCTTGACGCAAAGCACATATAACCTAATGACAACTACAGAACACTAAATAGAGCAGGAATGCTTCTCAAGTTACTGCTAATGCATTCACCACCAAATTTAATTTCCTGGAATAGATGATAGATTTTGGTTCATTTATTTTCTCAATGGTCTTTCAAGGTAAACTGCCTGGTTTACCTTGCCGTTCATAGCTCTGGAGATGGTCACTAATCACTGACAAGAGCACGCTTTAACACCCTTCAGCATGCTTTCTGAGATGAATATCAAGGCCTTTTACGAGAGAGAGGATGGCACAATGATTGTTCATTGGATGCAGTGGTTTGAACATTGGCCTGCTAAACCCATAGCTGTGAGTTCAATCCTTGAGGAGGCCATTTAGGGATCGGGGCAAAAATCTGTTGGATGATTTAATTGGGGATTGGTCCTGTTTTGAGCAGGGGGTTGGACTAGATGATCTCCTGAGGTTCCTTCCAACCCTGATATTCTATGATTTTATGAACATATGAAGATGGAACATAAGCAATCTAGGAAAACCTACAATGAGCATAGTAGGGCAGCCCTGTTCACCCTAAAAGTTCTGTGGCCATCAAAGAACATACTAACTGAAGTAACATATGCAAAAATCGTAAGTAATATGGTAATGAATGGCTGATAGGTACCAATCAAAATGAGTTTCTTTAATGTGTTAAATGCCTCACAGATTTTTTCCGAGTAACATGTCTTCATTTTTCCAATGAAGTTTGAATCTTAAGCCAGTAGAAGGGATTAAACAGCAGCAGCAACAACAAAAAATCAGACCAAGGAATATAAAAAAAGACATAAAATAAGAAGCGAAACCACATGCAACATGCTGAATACTCAATTCCCAAAGATCCCTCCCTTTTAACATTACATACATATCTCTGAAGTGCAGGGATGCTCCATAATTCATCTCAAGAGGAGCCTTCCATTGACTGAGTCTGTTGTTCATTTGCTTCGCCAACACACATGCACCCCATTATACGTAAGCGTTAAGTTTACTATACATAGTTTTATTATATCAAAATAATTTTAGGGTTTTATTTATTATAATCTTCAGCCCACCCAAGCTGTCAGAGAGAATAAGACAGAGAAACACGTGATACACGGACACCCACCTTACACATGCTCCCAACACTAACATGGACAAATTCCACTTATGAAATTACATTGACTCATAACTTTAAAAAGGGCCGGATAGCACTGAAATATATTCATGATGTATGAAGTGTGGGAACAACAGCATACAACATGCAGTGAGTTTAGCATTACTTATTCTACTCTGTCTGATTCATCACTGTCTGGCATCAGTGACTTCACTGGCGTTACAATGGCATGAAACCAGAGGAAGGCAGTATTAAATCAAACTCTCTGCTTCCTTGTAATATGCCAAATTATTTTGTATTTATAAAATATACATACATATGACAGGGTGATGTCAGATTATTTTCCTCCTCCTTTTGGTAAAAGCCAATTTCACAGACACACAGATGTACTCATCTCCAGAATACAGTGGGAGAAAGGCACTGAAATAAAGAAGCTATTTTCATGAGCTTGGAAAGAGTTGTGACTGCTTAACTCACCAGAGGCAGAAATGAAAGTTCTGTGCTTTGGGTGGATCAAATAGTAGTTCAACCCATTGTTAGCAGATCCTCATTTTGAGATAAGCTAGAGATGTCCCAAATCAATTACTATATAAAGTATTACACATAGTCAGTTTCACTGTATTTTTTTAAATGTGATTTGGTTTATGGATTTAAATATAATGGTAAATAGATTTTTATTGTAGTTAATACTTAAAGGGACAGTACTTATTTCTAAAAAATTAAATTTTCATTGATTTAACAGCTCATCAATTTTTATTAATGCATCTAAACCCAATGGGTGACATCCTGGCTAAATTTAAGTCAACGGGAGTTTTGCCGCTGTTTTCAACAGGGGCAGAATGCCACCCAATATGCTTTTCAAAGGAAGCATAGTCACAATTATAGATCCCATGGTTATCTAGAGACATGCCATAAAAACCACTCAGGTTCCATTCCTGACCATAGGTTCTATGAAATCCTATTAGCTCATTCCATCCAATAGGCCCATCAGAGTTAAACTTTAGACTGTGTAATTACAGGCAATATAGACTAATGAACACACCAGCACCATAAAAGTTAAAGAAGCTAAGTTAAAAAACAAATCAATTGGATCCAAAACAAATCAATGAGGTGTTCCATTAAAAGCAGCTGTCTGAATTGTTTTATATACAACTATTGATTCCCTGTGGTTCCAGCATTAGATCTCGTTTTCAAGTTTCTCACAGCAAAAGCCGATAGTCCCTTGGTGACTGAAATGACCAATCAGCTGTAGAATATAGTGGTCACATGTCTAATTCTTACTGGCAACTCATCTCTCAAACTGCAACACTGAAATGCTTCCTCTGTGTTCAGTTTTTGTCTGGGAACAATTCAAGACCTAATGAAAACACTAGAATACATATTTGTTTGCAGCAGGAAAGCACCAGGCATGAGGGAGGAGACTCTCCTTCCCCTCATCCCTATGCCAAGTACAAACATATAAGTATTTAGAAAGGAAAGATCTGGTGAGAGTTTAAGAGAGAAATCAATATACACCAGATTCTATGGTAATGAGGGTCATATGTGGATGGATAGGTCTAACTATAATTGGTTCTCACCATTCCCATTCTTATATTCTTCTTATGAGAGGCCTCGAGCAGAGAGGGAGGGGCTGGGAGCTGGCCTTCCCCCATGGGTCCAAGCCCAAATACTCAGATATGGGGTGTGTTTGGGTCCATGCTTTTGTTTCAGTTTGTTACTGAGATGCAGGCAAAGCGTGAAATTTGGATCCAGACCTGATGAAAGACCAGGAATGCTCAGATCCAGGGATTTAGTCTCTGGCAGGGAGGACAGAGTCAGGCAAACATAAGACATTTGTACCCAAATGGAGACACATTTCAGTTTTAGTCATGTGTCTTTGTTAGACCTACAACATGTGTGTATTTCCACTAGAACGGTGTACTTGGGAATGTCTTGGTTTTCCTGGGGCATTCAGGCCAATACTATCCAAAATAGTGTTTTTTTCTATCTACTTGGCGCCCCAAACCGATACCCGCTAAAACCTTCCTTCATCCCCCCTGCTACTCACACACAACTGTCCCCCCATTTAGAGTAAAATGTCCCAGTCACTACCTGGGACATCTTACTATAATCATACAAACCCTCCAAAATGCTTTACTTTGTTTTTTAGACTTATTGATTATTAAGAAAATTCCTGGCCAGAACTCTCCCTCCCCCCCATTCTTGATCTACATGTGTGTTCATGTACATTTAGGTGGCACAGTAGAACTAAATCAGCTTTGTTCCAACTTCATTGAGCTCCACTAAAAAACTGGGTTTTTATTCTTTTAAGTCCAGAACTTCAGCGCTTTCCTCCGCAAAACATCTAAAAGACCTTCCAATTCCCACTTTCTTTCTAAGGAATATTTTACCTCTTCTGCACAAGTTGCCTTCACTTGATCAGATATGACTGCTGTTCCCATGTGGAATTGTTCCTTGGCCCTCTAATATCTTCTTTCAGACTTTCTGCACTGGGGTCACATACCTCAGCCCTGATCATACAGACCTGCATGAGCAAGCCAGGCCTCCCATAACAAGCCCTGGATTCACCATAGCACACACTGGAACATTCTAGCAACAAAAATGTGTTTATTTTTACCAAGTCCTAAAGTAGTTAATTTTCATGCTTAATGATAACAGGCTGAGCCAATTTGCTTAAGACTTGACAGTCAGCTCCAATAACTCAAGCTTAATTAAAGCTGAACGCATGTCAGTTCAGCTCTTCCTTTCACAGGAAATCTGACATTTAAAATGATTCATGTTTCAGCCATGCTATGTAAAGGCTGGAACGCATCTGCCATTCCCCACCATGCACACCGTTACCCCTTTTCAGCATGCCAACTTTGTTTATTTTCTAACCACGCACATGGAACTTCTTCCACCAAGAGTTTCCTTCTGTTAATTAGACAGTTAAATACACCTTGGTACTTGCAGGGTGAGAGGAGGACACTATTGAAAGTGGCCTAACAAAGGAAATAAAAATAATCTAATTTCAGTAATTCTTGTCTGCATGATCACCTGCAACTGATACTTGCAATGTTGCAAAATATCAACGGTGTGCGACTTCACTATTCAGATGTGACTTGGCGAAGAAGAAAATGCCTGCATTTTTAAACAGTAGTGAGGGCTTATGCTATTGCTTTCAGGAAATTTTTGAGTATATACATTATTATTGATTTAAGATTCAGAAATCCCAGAGGGACAGTTGACGAACACACACAACTGATTGTGCAGTGGAAACTAAATTCCTGAAAGGTTTATCTGAGCCCAAATGAACTTGCCGCACATGCTTGATGTAAAATCTGACTGGATTTAAAATCTGTTATGAGAATAATTTTTTTAAAAAATTGCCTCTACAGACTAGATACAATAAAAGTTCCAAACACAACTTAAACCTGTTCTATTATAGGAATTTGCTTTCAAGCTGATTAAGTGTTGTTCAAGTGCAGGGGATTAAATCTGCAAAGTCTGCTTTCAGGACTCCAACAGGTGGCTGCTGTTATACAAACAGTACATAGGGCAATAGCATTTCCAGACCCACTGCCCTGCCTCTTGCTCTTTGTGGCTGCAGGTTGTTATTGAAAGGAACTTGTCAGCACATTTAAGATATGATTGGAAATTATCTCATTTGTTTCTTGAAATAAGAAAGTGGTGTCATTTGGCAGTGCTCGTTAGCCCATTGAACTTTTTTTTCCTGTGTCTTCAAAACAAGGATGGTGAGATAACGTGCAAGAGAAGTCTCCAACCCTCTCCAATCCAGGGCATCTTATAAAAAAATTCCAACATCAACCTATTTTAATCTAACTGCACACCCATCACTCCACTCCCATCATTCCTGTAGAGCACAGACCTAACCCATGACAGCTATTACTAATCCTGAACCATACAAATACCATGGTTACTGTACTGAAGCAAGCAATGTGTGGAAGCATAGCAACAAGAGTTAATGGGACATATATACTGAAATGAGTTCATGAGCCACAGAGGTGAGCTTCTGAATTCATTACATTAGGAATCAGTCAAGTAAAAACAAGATTTTCAGCAACTGGAGTGAACAAAGAAAATATTCAAAGGAAGAGCTTATTTAATCAATCTACACCACAATTTTTAAATAGTGCTTTGTATGTGTACAGCATTATGTAGATTGGATAAGTATCATCATCAGCACAAATATATACTTATAAGTATGTGGCGGCGCAACACATTTTGCTTTGGCATTGGGACCCAACACAGTAGCTGATGTCTGTAAAGTGTGTAGAAGGTAAGAAGAGCTATGTAAGTGATAGCTCTGGATAATTAAGTGACTTTTGCTCTCGTTTCTACATTCCCCTCTCCCCTCAAGGCTACTATCTGAAGATAGCACTAATTAAACTATCAGACATACCACAGATTAACCAGCTTGGTCTGTATATTTCAGGTCATCAGGGCACAAGTGTAGAAGTTGCCCAACATAAATGGTCCTTCATATATATCTAGTAACTGCAACTCACTGTTAAGAAAATAAAGACTTGCAACTTATATCTAAAACTACAGATTTTTTTCTTAACGGTATCACATATGTAAAATGTATTTAATATAGAAATATAGGCAAGGATTATGAGCCAATAACAAAGAAGTGACCTGCAGAAGGGTAAAATGGCACACTATTACCCATGGACTAAGTCTATGCAGTAACAAAACCTATATGCCCTCACACCTTGAGATAACATCTAGTCTTTTTCAAAATATCACTGAGTTTAACTAAGGAAAGGTGTCTTCATGGTTACAGCACAAAGCTATGAGTCAAGAGATCTGGGTGCAGTATGATTAGCTTTGTGATTAACTCAGTGTGTTACTGCGAGCAACCTCTTTATGCCTCAGGCTTTCCAGCTGTAAAAATGGGGTGATCATGTTTTTCCTCAATGGGGCCATGCAGATTAATTCATTAATGTGGATCCTTGGATGGGAGGCGCTATACACTGTGAATTGTTACTATCACGATGCAAAGACTAAATCTCCGCTGTGACTCTAATGATCTGCTCCACAGGCTAGTTGGTGTTATCCCATGCCATTATGCAAAGAGTGTTCTTCCAAGGTGCATGCTCTTCAGAACACAACAAGCACCTAGTGAACTTTCAATAGATAATAATATGAAAGTCTTTTCTCATTTGGGGAAAATGGGCCAAATATAAGTACAAATCTCCATGCCTTGCTTTGAGCTTGCATCACTGGAACGAAGGAGCGAGGGAAGCTTTTTTGTTGTTGCCTCTGATTCCCAAAGTTCATCTCTGGTGAATGAGTTTTGCTGCGGTCTTTCAGAAGGAAGTTCCTTTAGCAATCAAGTTGGATTCAGCCCCTATCACTCAGTTCATTTGTACAGAGCTGTCTGTCAAGTCAAATTGTCTTGCAACGATCTAAAACACCCTCAGAGCAGCTGCCACTATCAATTACTCTTGCAGACAGCCTTGACTATCAGGAAAAGAACTGGAGCGAGCACTTGCCAGTTTTAATAAACTGTGTTGCCCAAGTCATTTAACCTGCTAGATTGCTGTATGCTGGGGCTGTAACAAGCCTTCAGCTTCTCAAACTGGAAGAAAGCAAGAGTGGCAAAAAGCCATCAGCTCAGTCCTCAGAATTAACTTTCAAGCTCATTGTTTTTTCTGAAGCACCCAAGTTTAAAAGCAAGATCATTTACAGTCATTTGCAGTATGGTATGATAAGGAAAGCATCTCAAAGTCTTAACACAGAGCGGATGACCCACAAGCGTGAGAGTAGCAATTCTCCCACATTTTCATTCAAAACTGGATAGACCACCCCTCTCAGGAGCATAATGACAGTTTTCCTTGTCATCCTCACTGCATTACCAGCACAGAAGTACTATCTCAGCAAACTGGTTTAGGAAATGGTGAATATCATATGCACTATACACACTGCAGTCTAGTCTAATTTCCTGATAGGCTTTACCTTTTTAACAGTGAACAATTAAATACCTGTGCATGCTGAATTTATCCCATTAGCATTATCAGACTGCTATGTGAAAGATTCCTTGGGAAATATTTATATAAAATCAAACCATTTTCTGCAGAGTATTTTTGCTTTCTAACCAGATTTTTGGGAAAAACTTCTAGAACAAAGGAGATTTTTCTTTTTAGAAATGGTTCCTAACAGCATTAAGATCTATGGACTAGATGCTGATTTGCTGCTTTATGGTTCTTTAATGGGGTGTTTTATTCCTGGAGATTTCAAGCTTGCAGTGCTATATCCAGGCGCGTTAGTTGCAAGCATGGATGACAACACTCTAAGGCTGCAAAAGCTGACTGTAAACGGTCACCAAATATAAGGATGGGGGCCAGGGCATAAAGAACAAGGAACACCATTCAAATCCTCAGAAAAGTCAGTCACACTGCATTTTCAGAGTAAAGTTGCTTTTGGCACAGATTCAATGCAAAGCTGAAGCTGGATTTGCAGCCCAGTCACCTACTGCGAATGCTGGGGTTGTAATGAGATTGGAAGTTTCATGCTGTCTTTTAATCCAGGACTATAACACTGGATCAAACACTGCAAGGTTAAATCCCTTCAGTCCTGCTCCTAAGCGGATGCCAGCTAACTGAAAAGCAATGATGTAAGAGGCATTCTACTGCCCTGACCACAAAACAATACAAGCATCTTCTGTTACTAGGGAGGGGTTTTTGCAGCATGTACTGTATTGTAGGCGCAATCTTACTTTAAAGTGGTAGACAAGAAGCAGGTTATGTAGGTTACTAAGGAGCCTACCAGAAATTCCAAGCAAACACAAATATTCACCTCAAGCCCAAGAAAACACAAGTATTCAACTCAGTAAGTTGAAGCTTTTAAAAAGACAAAAACACTGCTGTATATCAAGGAATCTTGTGGTTTTAATTAGACTAGCAAGTGCAAATAATAAACTATCAGCTGCTACACTATATAGGAAAACGTACTACTTTTGCTGTTTGAAATCCATATTGATTCCCATCTGGCCCTGTGAGTGAGTTATTAATCACTCCAATTAAATCACGAACACAGGTCTTTATGCTGAAATTGAACCCCCACCAATAGATCAATAGCTCAAACCTCCAAGAGCAATTACTGTTCAGCATAATAGAACAGCTTGTTATACAGAACTTCTTTCAAGCCTCAGTTCTCTAAATTGTATTTTTCATATACAGTGCATATATATGTTTTTTCAAAACAGACATCTGTTTAGGATCACCTAACCTCTCTCACATCACAGAAGAAAGCGGATTTGCCAAGGTCACATTGGAAACATGATTACACTTTTTCACAATTTGTTATTATAGCAAAGCCCTGATAAGATTGAGCTATTGAAGTTCACACTGGTTTAATTTCAAGAGGTTAAATGCCAAATCCTTTTCTTATTGCTACAAGGTTGTAGAATATCCTGTTTGGACTAACACAACAATTTTATTGTTTTTCACATGTTTTTCACACAACAATTTTCACATTTTTCCCCCACATGTTTTCACACAACAATTTTCACTTGTTTTTCACAAGGTTTTGATTTTTTAAAAATGACATCAGAGAACCCTGAATTCACACAGAATCATTAAAAGTAAACCTGAAAGCTAGATCTCCTCCAAAGTAGTCTGAATGATCTTTCAGACAATGTGGAGTAGAGAAGTTAAATAAATGGTTAGCTGAGGGTAGGCCTACACTTAGGATAGCTTGTAGAGTACAGATACTGCATGCGCAGCTAGCACAGGTATAAATAGAGGTGTGGACAGAGAGGTCCTGAGTAGGCACAGCATGCCCTGAACTCTAAGGTATATATCCTACAAGGTCCTCTGTATGCCCAATATTGCCTCCCAGGTTCAAAATATTTTTAGCCCCACAGTGAGTGTGGATGCAGCCTGCCTTTCACTGCAACGTGTAGTTACATGTACCCTTCACATCACTGCAAGTGTAGACACGGTCTGAGAAAGAGCACTCAGACCAAGAAAAAGAACTCTGTCAAGCGGTCTCTTTTTGCTGGGAATGGGGCAAGGTTTCAAGAACCCTCTCCGTATCCAGCCAAACATGTACAGGGTCAAGGTCATTCCGCTTTCTCTTACTAGGAAGATGCTTCTTTTTCCTCTCTGGCACCTCTGACCAAAAACGGGAACAGTGCTGAAACATACAAACCTACTCTCTTACTCCCTCTACCTGCTCATCATCGTGTATTGCTCCTGATTTGTTATAATTTCTCCAAGCCACTCTGTTTCCTGTCCAAATCTGGTCTGACAGATCCAAGTGAGCCCACAAGAGGAAGAAAAAGTAATGTGACATTCCTCATTGGCGACAGCCAGCCGTTTGCAGCCTGAAGGTTACTATACGAACTCGTTTTGATTAGTTTCATGGCTTGGGTCCATCGCCACTTAATTAACTGCCAATAGCTTTCCTAATGAAGGATGATAGATTGAGCAGCTTGGGGGCTTGCTGGAAGGGATGAGCCAATAACAATCATGTACGCATGCAGCAATATGACTCTCACCTGAAAATGGACAAGGCAACTAAGTAGTGAGGCACAGCAATATGTGTCTTAGCATGGATGGTTCCTCTTTTCATGTCAAGGGAAAGAGTGTATCCGTCTCATTGCCACACAGAGAACCCAAAGAACAAAGCAGGTATCTTTTTCCCCCTGGAGGTCAGAGGTGGAGAATGGAGCCGGGACTCTTTTCCCGAATGTGGCATGAACTATGCATATGAAATGTCAGTTTAGGCTTCAGCTTGTTGTACAGATCATCACTGTGTGTATTGTACACATCACCACAATGCTTATGGAAGTGCCCATCCCCTTGTAGCTGGGCTGCATCAAGAACAAAGGTCACTTATAGGAGCCAAATTCTGTGTTCTGAGATGGCAAGTCTATCACTTCTTAAACCCATTAGAAACGTACAGCAAAACAGAGGACTTTAATACGCAAGGCCAAATTCTGCCTTCAGATGCATATAGATGACTCCAAATGGGTTTAAATCTAGGATGACCAGATAGAAACTGTGAAAAAACAGGACAGGGGGTGGAAGGTAATAGGCGCCTATATAAGAAAAAGTCCCCAAAAATGGGACATCTAGTCACCCTACTTAAATCCCAGGTAAGAGTTTTGCCCTACATAAGTAACCAAAATGCCAAACAAAGCAAGAGCACTCTCTCTCCTTTCCACACCTGGGTGATCATGAGTTCACCAAATGGGATATTGTTTTATACCGTTCCATTTAGATCTTAAATAATGAATGAGTTAGCTGTAATATAGTGACTAAGTAGGCAAATTGAGTACCCATTATGCATCCCAGATCACACTCAAGCTAAGGATAAGAACTAGCTATGTGTAGGAAACCAATGTTTTCAGTTTGCGGAAGTCTGTAGTAATCTCTTCTTCTGGTGGGAGAGGAGGAAGGGCTCAGTGCACTACAACTTGATACAGACCCAGCGTTCAAAAAGAAACTCAGTTAAAGTGGTACGTGCTGTGGGTTTTGAGTAGATACATATGAAATCATGGACTTGCATGCAATTTCCACCTGAAATATAACTGGACCCAGATTTGCCTTTAACTGGGTGCAGTGGACCTGGCTTAAATTTTGAGTTCATCAAAATCGGAAACCAGGGGTAAAATGTTCAGAAGCACCTAAATGACAAAAGCACCTAAATCCAATTTTCAAAAGGGATTTATGTATGCAGGAGCCTGACCTTTAGGCCCCTAAGTCATAGAAGTGCTTTGGAAAATTTTACCCCTGGTGAGTTTGACCTGGTTATAGGCTCTTTATTACTAAGAAGATGTTCACTGCTCTAATTAGGACAGATCCTTGACCAGGTCAAAAGGATTATTTCCTATCTTTTTAAAGAAAATGATATAGAACGCCAAGGGACCATTTAATTTCAACTTGGTTACTCACCAGAGATGGGCAGAAGGACTCTCACTTTAAGATCTAACAGGAAGAATACTACCCATGGAATCCCAGTATTCCACCACAATAATGTAGCATTACTCCCCTACTGATTTATCTTCAGTACATGGATATTCAGGACAGGACTTGAGTTCACAAACTCTCCTTTAAAAGCTGCCTGCTTCTCCTGGCTGCTTCTCCATGCAGCGATTTCAAAATCCATTGTCTGAGGCTGCAGCATCAGCTCTATAGCAATGAACTGTGACAATGCAAATGCTGGATCCTGAGACATCACTGAATGAACTGGGCAGGAGGCGGCGGCTCACCCTGCTGGGAAGCAATGACGAGAACGGAAATAGAGGGGAGGGACAAGGCAGTTTAAAGGGCTTTAGGTAAAATATTATTATATTGATATAGTGGGGGTTCTTCAGATAAACAATACAGGATCACTCCCCCTCCCCACAATTCCTCTCAGATTTGGATAAGTTGTGTCTATTTTTTTGCCGGACATTGATTTTAAAATTAAATAACCCCCACTGTCTAATCCCAGACCCCAACATTTCTCCAAGAAACAAAAATATACAAGGCGCAAGGCATATTTGCTCAGCTGTGTAACAGCACCTGAAGCTGAAAGCAGCCTCTGTGCAATGCTCCCCAGTTTGCCATTCGTGAGCTGCTTTTTTTCTGTCAATGCAAATGTACAATAGTTAAAAATGAACTGGTTTACACCTTATCAATTGTTCAGCAGAGAGCAAAGGTTTAACAGTTTGTTCTGCAGGGTAAGGACAAGGTCCCGCTCTGGGTGGATATGCAAAGTGAGCAAAACCAGCTTCTCTCTCCACTGTAAGTGACAGGGCAGGTTCTCTCTTTGATGCACAAGACATGGCTGGAGAGACACCTAGGCAGCATTGCCAACCCCAAGCATGAGGTTGGCTTAAAACTCATGAGATCTTCTAAGAATATTGTATTTGGGGCTCCTTTTCTTTACCTTATGATTTTTATATGCCTTTTGGTTTCACCCTGTTCATGTCTACACAACCATGAAGACTACAAATTTACTTTCCCTGTAGCATGAAAGCAGAGATTCTCATGTATTTACAAAGCTGCTTTAAGAACACCACCAAACATTGCCAGATTCATGGTGAAATTATGTGAGTCGGCAACATTGCCTTGCTAATGTATTAACAGTAATATATAGCTAGTATATAGCCCCTGGTTTTATAAGGAGATTGGGTCTGTCAGCCTGGGGGCTTGTCCATCCTCATCAGCCACAATTGGCTAGTGTGTATGCAGCGACCTGCACTAGCTGGAGGCACGTTTGCTTTTAAAGGCAATGCAATGAATGCAGGATACCTCTGAGCCGAGTGTAAGCTGAGTGACACCACTGTTTCACTCTGTTCTCCCCGCACACGGATAACCTAAAATAAGGGTGATATTTTGCCCTGAATATGTTGTATTCATTTATCACTGCAATGGCTTTAGGCAAGTATTTATTTCTAACCTCACAGCCCACAATGCATTGCCTTAATTAGATTTGATTAATTCAAAATGATTGTGCCTGATTCTATAAATTGCACTGTGCCATGCCTAGATATTTCTTGGGTTTATGCACCATGTGACAGAGGGTTTTTTTCAACTAAAATACACAGTAAATCATGAAGAATAAAGCAATTCACACTGGAGAAGCAGGTTATCCAGTGTCTGTCTACTATGGGGCTTTTAGTCCTTCCTCTGAAGCATCTGGTGCTGGCCCCATCAGAGACAAGATACTGACTAGATGGATTTTGGGTTTGATCTAGTATGCCAATTCTATGTACCAAAAAGACACTGTAGAATGTTTGGCAATTATTTCTTGAAGAGCTAGTGTCAAAATTGACAGGCCCAAAATTTAGTTGGTCTTGAAATTAATTTGTTTTAAAACAATCTTCTGGATTAAAAAATGAGAGCAGCAATACTCCTGAGATGCCGACCTTTCAGCTCATCTGAGTAATCCCTTCTGCGTAATCTTGATCTGCTTCCTTTAGCCAATGAGGGCTGCATGCATGTCACACACGTAAAACTGATATTCTAAGAGGGTCATTAGTAGAGACTTTGGGTGATACCTACCTGTAGATAGGAGGCAATGGAGCGGCAGTGAAAATGTTGATTAGGGAATACATGTGGTTTCAGTTACTAGTTCTATCATTGGTACGTCTCTCTGTCAGGTTTGTCTTCAGTTCAGTGGAAATTCCAATTAAAAAGAACAGTTACTCACCTCTCGTAACGTTTGTTCTTCGAGATGTGTTGCTCATGTCCATTCCCACAAGTGTGTGCGCACCGCGCATGCACGGTTCCGGAAAGTTTTCCCCAGCGGTACCCGTAGGGTCGGCAGGGGCGACCCCTGGAGTGGCGCCCTTATAGCACTGTATATATGCCCCTGCCGACCCTTCCCCGCTCAGTTCCTTCTTGCCGGTACTCCGACAGAGGGGAGGCGGGTGGGATTGGGAATGGACATGAGCAACACATCTCGAAGAACAAACGTTACGAGAGGTGAGTAACTGTTCTTTCTTCTTCGAGTGCTTGCTCATGTCCATTCCCACAAGTGTCTTACGAGCAGTTACCTTGGAGGTGGGAGAGGAGTAGACCTAGTCCCTGCTGCCAGGATCGCCTGTCCCATGGCAGCGTCCTCCGCAGTCTGTTGCACAATGGCGTAGTGCGAGGAGAAGGTATGGACTGAGGACCATGTCGCAGCTCTGCAGATGTCACCAATCGGAATGTGCGCCAGGAACGCCGTGGATGTGGCCTGGGCTCTGGTTGAATGGGCTGTTAGTGGCGGAGGAGAAACGTTCGAGAGGTTATAACACAGCGTGATACACGAGGTGATCCATCTCGACAGGCGTTGCGAAGAAATCGGCAACCCCTTCATCCGTTCTGCCACTGAAATAAAAAGTTGTGGAGATTTACGAAAAGGTTTTGTGCGTTCTATGTAAAAAGCCAATGCCCTCTTTACGTCTAAAGAATGTAGCATTCTTTCCTTATTGGAAGCATGGGGCCTAGGAAAAAATACAGGGAGAAAAATGTCCTGATTCAAGTGGAAAGCGGAGACCACTTTTGGAAGGAAGGCCGGGTGAGGTCGTAGTTGAACCTTATCTTTATGGAAGACGGTGTACGGGGGCTCCGAGGTGAGCGCTCTGAGCTCAGAGACCCGACGTGCAGATGTAATCGCCACCAGAAAGGCCGTCTTCCAGGAAAGATAAGAAAGTGGGCAGGAAGCTAGGGGCTCAAAGGGAGGTTTCATGAGCGCCGCCAACACCAGGTTCAGGTCCCACTGAGAAACCGGTTGCCGCATTGAAGGATACAACCTTTCCAACCCCTTCAGGAATCGCCCCACGAGGGGGCTACTAAACACAGAGGACCCCCCCACTTCTGTATGGAAGGCTGAGATAGACGCCAAGTGGACACGAATTGTCGATATGGCTAGACCTTGTCTTTTAAGGTCCAGAAGATAGTCCAGGATTAAAGGTATGGGAGCCAGACGGGGTCCGCACCTTTATGCTGTGCCCATAGGGAAAAGCGTTTCCATTTGGCCATGTAAGTGGTGCGAGTTGATAACTTTCTGCTACCCAGCAGAACCTCCCTAACCTGGTCCGAGCACCGGCGCTCCGAGGCATTTAATCACGGATATTCCACGCCGTGAGGTGAAGGGACTGGAGGTTGGGGTGAAGCAACCGCCCGTGGTCCTGGGACACCAGTGTGGGAAGGAGAGGGAGGGTTATAGGTCTGGACACTGATAGAGATAGCAGTAGAGTGTACCAATGCTGGCGGGGCCATGCCGGCGCTATTAGGATCATGGACGCCCCGTCCAGGCGGACCTTGAGTAACACCTTGTGGATGAGTGGGAACGGTGGAAATGCATAGAGCAGACCCTCCCTCCAAGGGATCTGAAAGGCGTCTGCCTCTGATCCTGGGCTGCTGTTCATGAGGGAGCAAAACCTCTGGCACTTCCTGTTGGCCCTCGTGGCGAACAGGTCTAGGTGGGGAAATCCCCACTGTAGGAAGATTGAATGCGCAATGTCCCCCCTGAGAGACCACTCGTGGCCCCGAAACGAGCGACTGAGGGTGTCCGCTAGGACATTCTGGGCCCCCGGGAGGTATGCGGCTATGAGATGGATATTGTGTGCGATACAAAACTCCCAGAGAGCTAGGGCTTCCCTGCATAGGGGAGAAGAGCGAACACCACCCTGTTTGTTTATATAAAACATAGTCGCCGTGTTGTCTGTCTGGACCAGCACACACTTGCCTTGTAACTGGCCCCGAAATGCCTGGCACGCGCGACGAACCGCTCTCAGCTCTCGGACGTTGATGTGAAGGGACAGCTCGTGGTGAGACCAGTGTCCTTGAGTCCTGGTGTCTCCCAGATGAGCTCCCCAGCCGAGGTCGGAGGCATCTGTCCCTAATGTCACTGTAGGTTGGGGCTTGTGGAAAAGGACCCCTGCTGTGAGCGAGCTGGGGTGTAGCCACCAATGGAGTGAACTCAGCGTATGGTTTGGGAGGGTGACGATAAGGTCTAGTGGGTCCCTTCCCTGCTTGTACACTGTCATCAGCCAAGTTTGCAGTGGTCGCAGGCGGAGCCTGGCGTAGGGTACCACAAACGTGCAGGCTGCCATATGGCCTAAGAGGACCATGCAGTTTCTGGCCGTGGTGGTTGGAAACCGGAGGGCGGAAAGAACTAAGCTCTTTATAGTCTCGGCCCGAGTTGGAGGCAGGAATGCCATGGCTTGTTGGGAGTCCAATACTGCTCCTATGAACTCTATTCTTTGCGTAGGTTCTAGAGTCGACTTTGGCTCGTTCAGTATGAGGCCTAACCTGAGGAATGTAGCTCTGACGAGAGCTACCTGCTGGACTGCTAGTTCTCTTGAGTTTGCTCTTATGAGCCAATCGTCCAGGTAAGGGTAAACGTGTACCTGATTCCGTCTCAGGGCTGCGGCCACGACCGACATACATTTTGTAAATACCCTTGGGGCAGTGGATAGGCCGAAGGGGAGCACCGCAAACTGGTAATGACGGTCCCGTACCACAAATCGCAGGAATCTCCTGTGACTGGGGATAATTGAAATATGAAAATATGCGTCCTTTAAGTCGAGGGCGGCGAACCAGTCTCCACGATCCATGGAAGGAATGATAGTTGCTAGGGAGAGCATGCGGAACTTCAGCTTCTTTATGTAGGAGTTGAGGCCCCGCAGGTCTAGGATAGGCCGAAGGCCACCCTTGGCCTTCGGGATAAGGAAATAACGGGAGTAATAGCCCTTGCCCCGAAATTCTTGAGGAACCTCCTCTATGGCACCCAACGACAAGAGGGTTTGGACCTCCTGAACTAGGAGTTGCTCGTGAGAAGGGTCCCTGAAGAGGGACGGGGAAGGTGGATGGGTGGGTGGAAGGGAGGAAAATTGGATAGAATATCCCACTTTCACCAGGCTGAGAACCCATTTGTCTGAGGTGATTCGAGACCATGCCTGGTAAAAGTGGGACAAGCGGTTCACAAACAGAAGGGAAGCTGGATCGTCGCCCCCGGGCGCACCTTCAAAAGTTGGGCCTGGTGTTCGGGGGTTGCCTGGGCCCTTGGTTTTGTTGGCCGTTGCGTGATGACGAACGCGGGCGGCCCCTGTTATTTCCCCTACCTCCCCTTCTAGTTTGGTCCCGCCGGGGAGCCGGCTGGTATAAACGAGCAGGAGGAGCAGGTGGGGGTCGGAATGGGCGCCTAGCAGGTTGTGGAGTGTGAAGGCCCAGAGAGCGAAGCATGGCCCTAGAGTCCTTCATCGAGTGCAGTTTTTGATCGGTAGCCTCCGCAAACAAGCCCTGACCCTCGAAAGGGAGGTCCTGGATCGTTGCTTGGACCGGTGGAGGGATACCCGAGACTTGGAGCCACGCACCCCGTCTCATAACTATGGCTGTAGCCATTGTTCGGGAGGCCGAGTCCGCCGAGTCAAGTGCCGCCTGTAGGGCCGCCCTGGAGACCACCTTGCCCTCTTCCACAATGGCGGTAAACTCCGGAGTCGACTCCTTAGGGATCTTGTCCTGGAATTTGGTCAGGGTCGACCAAGAGTTAAAGGCATACCGCCCCAACGCTGCTTGCTGATTAGCTACCCTCAGCTGCAGCGATGCGGAAGAATAGACCTTTCTGCCATATAAGTCTAGTCTCTTAGCGTCCTGGGATTTTGGCGTGGGGCCTGTTTGGCCTTGCCTTTCCCTGTGATTCACAGCATCGGCAACCAGAGAACCCGGGGGAGGATGCGTGAATAAGTATTCATAGCCTGTTCTGGGCGCAAAGTAGCGGCGTTCAACCCCCCTTGCCGTCGGAGGAATCGAGGAAGGCGTTTGCCAGAGTGTTTTGGAAGTTGACAGGATCTTTTTAATGAAGGGCAAGGCTATCTTAGGAGGACCATCAGATGTAAGGATGTCAACCGTGGGATCATCCTCTTCCAGAACCTCCTCTGCCGGGAGGTTGAGGTTCTGGGCGACCCTTCTAAGAAGATCCTGGTGTCCTTTAACATCCATGGGTGGGAGGCCCGATGTTGAAGAGCCTGCCACCGCCTCATCTGGCGAGGATGAGGAAGAGGTAGCAAAATGAGTCTCCTCTTGGATGGTGTCTCCTGAAGGTGGTTCAGCGATGGAGCGAGCCGAGGAGTGATGGGAGGGAGATGCCTGGTGCCGTCCCAGACCCGACGGACCCGGTACCGGCTCGTCTTCCGGTACATCAGAGGGAGGCCGAGTGATTGTTGCAGATACTGGGCCCCGAGGTACCGAGGGCAGAGATGCGGACACAGATGGTGGTCCCTGCATCTGTTGGAACGCCCATGGGGTCCAGATAGGCCACTGCACCGGCCCTTGGGTTTGCTGCCAAGGACCCGAATGGTGGGATGAACAACGGTGCCGGGAGTGGTACCGGTCAGCTTTGTGGGTGCGGTGACTGCGACCCGAATGGACAGACGTCGCTCCGGTGCGGTGGCTGCGCCCGGAGCGGGAGGAGCCGGCGTCTGAGTCCGAAGAGCGCCCCGAGGTGGGCCATGGCGGTGCCACGCCTTCTGGCGCCACGAGGTAACCCTGACCAGGGTAGACATACGGTGCCGTAGAAGGCAGATGACTTTCTGCAGAGGCGGGCACCGTCGGCACCGGGGGAACCTGCATCGACGAAATAAGCGGTGCCGCAGCATGAGGCATCGTCGGTGCCGACCCCATCGGCGGTATGATGGGCGTTACCGATCTAGGTAGCGGTGCCGGAGCCGCAAACGGTGCCGGGCTCGTTGCCAAAGCCGGGCCCGAGGGCTGAGTCGGGTGCGGTGCCGCGCTGACGTCGCCCGCTATGTCAATCAACTCCCGGGCTGCCTCAAAGGTCTCCGGGGTTGACGGTGTGGCAAAGTCGGAGAAAGGCTCGTGCTGCGATACACCATCTCCTGATGCGTGTACGCGCACCGGGCCCGACGCCTGTGGCACTTTACGGGGCTCATCTAAGTGACCCGAAGTCTGCCGCGTCGATTTAGTCTTCGCCTTAGCCTTGCGAGGTGGAGAGCGGCCCCTTTGCTTCTTGTGCGGCACCGGCGATTGGGAGCGGTGCCGCCGAGGGCTTTCGGACCGGTGCGGAGATCGGTGCCTGTGAGATTTCTCCTTCCTCGGTGCCGTAGGCTCCCGCACCGATGGCGGTGCGCTGCGCACCGATGTGGATGGGAGATCCCCCTGTGGCTGCAGGGCAGATTCCATCAAGATCAGTTTTAAGCGGTGATCTCTCTCCTTCTTTGTTCTAGGTTTGAAGTTTTTGCAGACTGAGCAGCGCTCCGACTGATGGCTCTCACCTAGGCACTTCAGGCAGTTAGCGTGAGGATCGCTGTTGGGCATCGGCTTCCCACAGAGATCACAGTTCTTGAAGCCTGGTGCCCCAGGCATGCCCCGGATGGGACGGAGATAAAACTTTAACAACTAATCTACTCTAACTAACAGATAACAATTAACTACTAAGCACTCAACTATATACAGAATAAACAAGAACAGTTCGATAAGATGGGATACCGCTAAGCAGATAGCGAGGGGATTCCAGCTAACCGTCATGGGCGGGAAGAAGGAACTGAGCGGGGAAGGGTCGGCAGGGGCATATATACAGTGCTATAAGGGCGCCACTCCAGGGGTCGCCCCTGCCGACCCTACGGGTACCGCTGGGGAAAACTTTCCGGAACCGTGCATGCGCGGTGCGCACACACTTGTGGGAATGGACATGAGCAAGCACTCGAAGAAGAATGCTCAATTGTTTCTGGCTGACCCCTAGTTGGCCAACAAGTTGGTCTACACTGCATTGGGCTATTCGCCCTCCAAGCAGAAAACAAGAGCCCACTAAAACCCAACAAAGACCAAAAGAAACTGAGAAACTAGAAGGAAGGTTCTAATGGGAATTTCTACTAGGGAGGGTTCAGTATTATGTTATGATACTAACTAAACAATGGCATTCAAAGTGACACTGCACAAAGTCTGCTTGGGAACATGGTACCCAAAAAGTGAGCTTCTCCTAACGAGGAACAGTTCAGAGGGACGTACATAGAGTAAACTTCTGAGTGAACTTTAAGCTTCTGGTATGGGAGACTGCATGCACTGGTGAGGAAAGCTTACCTAGGGAGCTGTGATAAGGCTAACAGGCCACATTAATTGGTGATTTACCATGTGCCTGGTCTCTGTCAGAATTCTTGTTTCAGCACATTGCACATTTGTCTAGGCTAGGGGACTTGGTGCTGAACTCTGTAGTTTCTATTCTCAAAGAAAACAAGAGTGTGACAATTGTTTCTAATGAGTTTATATCTGCAGTGGTCTTTGTTGGATGCCAGGGGATTGCAGGAAAAAACCTGTATTGTTTGCATGCTGTCATTGTCAGGGAACTCGGAGCAAGAAGGCAAAAATGGGAGCCATCAGGAAGGGAAAGGAAAGATTTGAAGGATTTAGGTTTAGGAATCATCTTGATCTGGAAAGAAATAAGGTCAGTAACTCGCCTGACTTTCTTAATGATATGCAGGGACTTTATGGCTTTGGTTATAGCTGGCACTGTGAAAATGGGAAACTGTGCTGGAAGGCGACTTTGTCTTTGCCAAACAGGAACCAAAAGGAGTGATTTACCATGTAGAAATTAGCAAAATCCTGTCTTATTTGCTTGCTAAGCCAGCCCTCATGGGTCGATAATTGCTGTCACGTTAGTGCTAATATATTTATCATTTGGGAAAACACTGCTTGAGATTCAGCAGTAGCTGAGAATGACACATTTCCCTTCCAGAGCTGCCAAGCACACTCACCCTACCCCCATCCCTGCACAGACTCAGATGCAGCCAGGCTGCAGTCAGTCATGCCCCTCTCTCAAATTTAGTAAGAGCCACACAATTCTCCTCCCTGTATTCACCACTTGTTTGGCTGTTAGCGAATCTATGACCATCATCTGTCTCTGCTTTCTCTGATCTGATGGTAGCTGTGCAACAGCACTACTTCTCTACCTCACATCATATTTGGGGATGTAGACTGTTCTGTGTGAACCAAAGCCATAAAATCCCTGAATATCACACCTGCACTGTGATAATCCAGCTTTAGACCCTACCAGTCTAAGAAAACTGGGATACTTAGAGAAATAGACTGAATATGTACAACAACATTTCAAGTTGCATCAAGGATAATTAAAATATTTAAGGGACAAGCTGCACATTGTTAATCACAGAGCATATATTGAATGCTGTATGCCCTTTGGATTTGGTCCCTATAGCAACCAAATATTCGCTCCAAAAGGATGTGCTGGAAGGAACATGTCAAGAGCTGCCTCAACATTTTAGTTCACTGAGTAAGCAATGAATAAATGCAGCTATTGACAAGCAGAGAAGCAGAAAAGGCTTTGTAAACAGCATTAGGAAGCTACAGATGGCCTTTTGCTATTTAAGCCTGCAAAGGGTACATTTTCCCTTTAAATGCATCTGCTATGAAGATCAACAAGATGCTATTGTGATGTGTGCCCAGTGCTGTGCCACATGTACCGGCTACTGATAACATGTGCTCCGTGGTGCTCGAGCTTGCTTTCAGTTTCTAACAGCTAATCCTGATGGACTGTGATCACATGCTGGAATTCTCCCTTTTGGCACATGCTGGTTGTAGAGCTTCTTCATAAAAATCTGCCCTTTTCCATTAATTTGTCCCATTTTTGCTGTCCCTAAAAGGAGACCAACCTTAGAAACAGCTCCAAAGCCTCCTCATAAGAGGAAGAGGAGTATGGTGCAGTGACAGAAAGAGGCACCTATTCTTGGTTTATATCTAGTATTGTGGTAGCACCCAAAGTCTCTCATTATGATCAAAGCCTAGCACATACATAGGAGACACATTATAGGCAGTTTGGAAAACTCCTTCCCTCTGGCCCCTTTTATGCAGGGTGGTGTCCTCAAGGGACTATGGTAATGTTGGAAATATTGCCACCAGCAAGCAACACAGTACAAGAAACCCTGTGTATTCCATAGCCACGGAGTTATCCCTTGATGCAGAGTCACTCTCCTGAAGTTTCCAGCCTATATGGTTACTGAGGAAAACCTCAAAAATGTCAATGTAACTGATGCCCTGAAGCTGGCTTGAATCTACAGAGAGCCTCAAACAATAACTCTAAGAGCAGCGAACAGCCTCATTTATCTCAAATACTCCCTTCTCCGCGCTAATCTATGCTGTCTTGCCTTGAGGCCAGATTCCATAGCAGCAGCTCTTACAGGGACCTCTGGACTGCAAGTTCTATAGGAATTGTTGGTTTGGGATTCTGGGGGGGTACTCAAAGGCATTTGGAGGATAGCTGTGCTGTTTGTGTGGATGAAGAGCATTTGTTTTCTAACCGCTGTTAACAACCCACTGGGGTCATTCAGCGGAACAGTCACTGGTTAACCCACAGTAACTGAATCCCCGACTTATTTGGCTTTTCTTTTCAACGGCTGTTGCCAGAACGCACAGAGCTGTACAACGTTCCCCAACTAGTCCCTGAAATTAGCAAGCAGCAGTCTTAAAAATGTCAGTAATCTCTCTCCTGTTTCAAACTACACATTCTGAGCTGTAATTAGGCAGGAGCTCCAATGATACAAACCGCTCCCAACTGGTAAACCAAGTAAAAATACAGTACATTAGTGAACACTAGCTAGAAACCTCTATTTACAAAGTATAATCACAGCAAGCACTTCAACTTAAATTGATGCATAGTTATTTATTTAATTTTGGGTGAAAGGAAGGAACAGGAAACCAGCTGTTTTGGCCCCTAGAGCTTTTTCCAAGATAATAATTTCAGAGTAATTTGAACTTTGCTCTCAGCTGTTTGCCACGTGAAGAGACTATTTATTTATTGGTATAAACCCTCCCACTGTCATACACATTTTTTCCTAACCCTATAAAAACTAAGATGGTCTCATGGTAGGCAGCAGCTCTGATTTCAACAAGGATGCTGCATCCTGGATTTTTGCATGCGGTGAGAAAACGAATGGAGTCATTGTACAAACACGGATTGCCAGACATGTTGACTGACATTTTATGGCAGCACCCAAGACAACAGTTTTCACTCACTGTGTCTCCATTTCTTTTTGAAGGGTTTTTTTTCTGAAGTGAAGGTGGAACTGACATTCATATACTCCCACCTATGCTGAGACTGGGAAGAACTAATTCTTCAGAAATATCCCAGGCAGGAATCAAATCCAAATCACAAACACAGAAGTGAGTGCTAGAATTACCAAGCCATCTCATCTATCATGGACCATTCTTGCTCTCAGATTGTAGGATTCATTTGGCGATATATTGCAAAAGTGCTGCCCTCTAAATTAGTAAGGGTTCTTAGGTAATAAACATTTGTGATCATTAAAAAACCACCACACAATTAGAAACAATTTATAGTCTCCACCCAGGACAGGTCCAGGAATAGAACAACAGGGATGTTACAATCAGGCATGACTTGTATTGGTAGAAGATTTCTATGGAAATTTAACAAGGTCTTGCTTGTACTGTGACTGCCTCCGGCCAGTACTGTCAGTTCCTTGTATTCTTAAAGTTTAAATTCACTTAATCACATTAATAAGATTTAAAAGCGACTGCCTGCATTAATTTAAATAGAGATTAAATCCTACTCAGGGGTTCTCAAACTGGGGGTTGGGACCCCTCAGGGGGTTGCGAGGTTATTACATGGGGGGTCGTGAGCTGTCCGCCTCCACCCTAAACACCGCTTTGCCTGTAGCATTTAGAATGGTGTTAAATATATAAAAAAGGGTTTTCAATTTATAAGGGGTGGGGGTTCCACTCAGAGGCTTGTTATGTGAAAAGGGTCACCAGTACAAAAGTTTGAGGACCATTGTCCTAAATACTAGACATCAGGATTCCTTTGTGTGATATAATATGCAGTAATGGACCCAAATGCCAGTGACTATAAATAAAATGCTTTATCGCTCGGTCCAGGTTTGTGGTGCCATTGTGCATGTGGTTTGGTTTTGCAAATGACACTGAAGGTTGCCTGTGGTTTGTTCCAGTATGAAACCACATTAATATGTTTTCTTCAAAGTGTGTCACATATCTTGTGTGAAAACCATCAAGAGTCTGATCTAGTCTTGATTTTAATAAAATCAAGCAGAGTTGCTAGGCTAGATAGCTGAAGCAAATACAATCTAAGCCATTCTTCTGATTCCTAATAGGGGGGCAGAGAATTAGTTTATTAGAGCCCGACCAAATTCACAGTCCGTTTTGATTAATTTCATGGTAATAGGATTTAAAAAAATCTTAACTGTCATTGTTTCAGCTCTTTAAATCTAAAATTTCACCATGTTATAACTGTAGGGGTCTTGACCCAGAAAGGAGTGGGGTGTTTTTTTTGTTGCAAGGTTATTGTATGGGGGAGTTGAGGTATTGCTACCCTGTGCTGCAACTGGCACTGCCTTCAGAGCTGGGCAACTCTCCAGCCGCCCAGCTCTAAGGCAGCAGCACAGAAGTAAGAGTGGCACGGTATGGTATTGCCACCTTTACTTCTGCACTGCTGCTGGCGGGGTGCTGCCTTCAGAGCTGGGCACCCAGCCAACAGCTGCCGCTCTCCAACCACCCAGCTTTGAAAGCAGTGCAGAAGTAAGGGTGGCAATGCTGCAACCCCGCTAAAATAACCATGTGACCCACTGCAGCTCCCTTTTGGGTCAGGACCCCATGTTTGAGAAACGCTGGTCTCCTCTGTGAAAACTGTATAATATAGGGTCAAAGCACACAAAGGACCAGATTTCATGGTCTGTGATGCATTTTTCATGGCCATGACTTTGGTAGGGCCCTACTTACCATATTAATTACGGTAGCTAACTGAAAAGCAACAAGGAAAATTATAAAATAATTATTTTGTGAGATTTGGTATTTATTCCCTTTTCTTTAATATTTGTGTTCTCGGACTTTTGCAACAGAATATCCCCAGAATCAGCCTAGACTCCCAAGTGCTCTCAGAGATAGTTGGGAGAAAAGGACCATTCTGCAGCAGCTGGCATGTACTGGGCACATTTATTATTACTATTTATTTTTATTAAAATCAAGACTGGCCCCCACTGTGGCAGGTGATGTATCCACACAGGATAAAACAGTCCTGTCTGACTTTTACAATCTAAAAAGAGACAAGACAAAGGGTGGAAGAAAGGAAGCATCACTATTGCCATTTTATAGACGCAGAGAAATATTAAATGACTTGTCACAAGGGCATGCGGTAGAACTCAACTCAGATCTATTGGGTCTAAAACACTGCCTTAACTTCTAGACAGTTCTTCCTCTCCTTCCATATTAATGCCAAACAAGACACTCCCTGTATACCAGTGTTGGATGCTCAATGTGTGTCATTTTAAGGTCCCTTTCTCTCCCAGTATTAGGCATCCACTCTGCCCCCTGCTTTCATTTTATAAAATACCAGCACAGACGTTTAAATGTTCAAGGGTAATTTGAATGCAGCATTCATGCCTTGGGCATTTTTACGCTCTACAAGCAAAGAAACAAAAGGGCCTCATTTAATACCTCTCTATAGTATTCTTTGTTCTTGCTCTTCCCTCATGAATCCAAAACACCAATCCTCATTGATATAATGCGCTGCATCTCCTTTTTTAGTTTCTTTCTTTGTAAGACCAAGACTGGCTTTTCAAGCAAACCTCGCTGAGCAATTGGAACAGGTGGCGGAGTCCTTTAAAGGACAGAAAAATCATTTTTAACTAAAAAAAGGGGGGGGGGGGAATTCTCATTTCTGCAGCTCTATTAAGAGCCAGGGGGAGTAATTCCGGACGCTACGGACATCTGCTGCTTCTATGTGCTTCAGCAGACCCCTCAGTGCAGGAGCTGCAAAGCTGAGAAATAAACTCTCTTCCTGCAGCTGCACTCTCGACTTCTCAGAGACGTCTCAGCTTGCACATTGACGGGGAGTTTTATGAACTCAGTGTCAGCCCCAAATCTTGATGGGCTATGGGTGGTCCCCACCTTCTCCAATAGGTCCTCTATCCAGAAAGCCTGAGATTCAATTTTACAGAAGCTTCAGAAATTTCTAGGGGCTTTTCTACACACAAAAGCAGTATCGCTTTAACTATACTAGTATACTTTTGTCGACATTGCTAACCTAACCCCCAGCAAAGACAAAGGTTAGTTATGTTGGTCAGGGGTGTCATTTTTTCTCACCTCGACAGATGTTGCTATGCTGACATAAATTTTCAGCACTGACAAGGCTTAAGAACTGTGAGCAGGTCAGGCTTAAGAAACATTTCTTGGTGTTTTATTTTATTGCTTTTAAAAAAAATCTCTCTCTGCTTTTCCGGTCCTCCTTTCAGGAGGGAAACAACCCAATATAATGAAGCAAACAACTTACTATAATCTATAGCATTATGATTAACATGTGAAGATGTTTTAATTAGGAAATGACCTCCTGGGCACAGCTGTGGCAAGCAGGGTTTGTTATCACGAAGTTCAAGACTAAACGTTTCCTAAAGGTGGGGAGAGAACTGTCACATTTTAATAGGCTAGCCCCAACTCCCCCGCCCCCCCAAGCTATAGCTGTGGTACAGAGGTATCTCTCTTCTTTACTGCCAGCTTGGCACTTCAAAGAAGAGAAAGAAGACAAGAGGAAAAGTAATGGCCAAGAGCAAAGATGAAGAACTAAAAGGACTCCTGCCAAACCCAAAACAACGTTTAATGATCCTTCTGTGCAGGGAGCAAAAATACGTTCCCGATCCAAGCCAACTGTGAGGGAGCCCACCCTCTACTAGGAATATTTGAGAGAATCCAGGTTGTTGTCTAGCTCTGGGCCAAGAGCAAATGTTAGAATACAGACTTATCTGAATCTGATCTAAGGGATATTCTCCTATGGTGTGGCCACTGCAGTTTTTTGTTCAAGAGTTAAAAGGAAGCAATATTTCCTCTATGAAATGAAACCTGGAAAGAACTCCAGTCTCTCCCCTTTTTCATGATGGGTTTCTCTCCACAGGGGAGGGACTTGAATTTCCTCCAAATGCAACTTCCTTTTCCTGCAGAGGTAATTCATAAATAAAGGGGGCTGAAGGAAACTGCCACAAATAGCTTCCAGCTCACAGGCCTTTTAGACATATGCAACAGTCCTCAAGCATTTCTTTTTTTGCCCCACTGCAGCCTGTTTATGACCTGCTATGAGGTGGTTCAACATGCACACAAATGCCAACTGCTTCATTATTCTGACACGCTGCTGACAAGCACCTTTCGGGATCCAGCCCTAATTAGCATCACTATAATCCAGAAACAAAAGAAAGCCAGTTTACCAAGGAATGGTCGAAAACCTGTGGCATGTTCTTACCCAGTGGTCCGATATTTCATGTCAATAATTTCCCCGAGACAACCTATATATTGTCTTGGGGCTGGTCTTCACTAGGGGGGGGGGGGGGAGATCGGCTGTAGATATGCAAATTCAGCTATGTTAATAACATAGCTGAATTTGGCGTATCTACAGCCGACTTACCTGCCGTCCTCATGGTGGCGGCGGTTGGCGGCGCGCTCCCCTGTCGACTCCAGCTTGCGCCTTTTGGCGAGCCGGAGTTCCGGAGTCGACGGGGGTGCCGCTGGTGATTGACTTATCACGTCTTGACGAGACGCGATAAACCGATCGCCAAAAGATCGATCCCTCCCCGCTTTTGTGAAGACAAGCCCTTAGTGACACAAACCCACCGCATTAACCTAGGTTTAAGACTACAGAGTAAATAATCCTCAATCTTATGTGTGTGTGGTGTATTTATCATCTTGGGGCTGAATGGAATTTGCCTCTGAACAGGGAGAAGGGCACTGCCCTCAATCACCCTGCAACAATTTGGACTTGTGGGGGCAAAATTTCAAAGGTGCTTAGCACCCAAAGCTGCGGCTTGACTTTCAAAAGGGCTCAGCTCTCATTCAGGCACCCATTTCTAAACATGCTCATAGCCCCCAGCAGCTCCCATTGTTTCAATAAACGTTAATACCATTTAGTGCAATTCAGGGCTGTGTTTTATTAATCCTTTGCACCACTATATAACTCATCCTTGTGGCTGTGATCTAGTGAAGTATCAATTTAACATCTGATTGGTCTTCTCTTGAGGAGGATAAAGCTTAAAATATCTAATGGGCCTTTTTCTATTTCTGTTACTACTATGGTCCAATGACAGTAGAAATATTAACAGGTGAAGGCACTGAAACAAATACAATATATTCTGCGACATCTGCAAAGCCACAACTTTTACAGAAGACAAGGCTGAATGGTCTAGGGATGGAACAGTGAGATGGGAATCAGAAGATCTGGCTTCCCCATTTCCGTAAGATCACAAAGAAGTTGCAGCCTATTTCCCCATCTGAAAAATGTGGATACTAAGGGCTTGGTTAGATTGGCACTTTAAAGCGTTATAAAGCCTCCAGGAGCACTATAAAGCTGCCCCCGAACACACTGGCAAGTCACATTTTGCGCTAAAAGTCTGATCTTATTGCGTTATTTGTAAACCACCTTTTTGAAAGGAATAAAAGCTTTTGCGTATTCCCTGTAGGGTGTTATGGCCAGTGTAATCGGTCATTACACGATAAGGGATCTCTGGCACGCCTCCGAGCCATTTAAGGCAATTAAGAAGCCATTTAAGGCAATCCACATCTTTGTGTTGTTTTGCAAAGGGAATTAGGAATGTGGAAGTACCTTTTCAGAACTCCGCTCTTAACTCAGCAATTAAAGCAGTGAAAATGCTCACCAATGGAGCTGTGTGAGTGAAATTCAGAGCCTGATACTTTTCTGTAGATAAAAATAACTGACACCATGGAGTGCTCTCCCTCCGTACACGTTCCCCGTTCCTCCTCACCCCCCTCCTTTGGAAAGCATGTTGCACCCATCTGAATGCCGGGATAGCTGCCCATAATGCACCACTCCCTGTGCCGCGGCAGTTGCAGCAAATGTGGCCACCCATCGCATCTTATAGCGCTATAGCTATTGCGGTATATGGGTACCGCTATAACCAAAAGCGCTATAATCATGTAAGTGTAACCTAAGCCTTTGCCTTACTGACCTTTCTAAAGCGCTTTGAGATGCTCAGGTGCTGTAAGTGCCAAGTATTATTAATCAGCAAGATTTTCAAAGGCACAAAGGGCAGTTAGTTGCCCAACCCCTACTGAAAAGTCAGTGGGAGCTGAGTACCTGACTTTTATTTGGGCTTTGGGAAATCTCCCACATGAAGTTTAAGAGATAGGCTTAGTCCTGTTCTAAAAACAAGCAAGGTAACTCCATTCACTTCACTGTCATATTCACCGGCATACCCTGGGAGTGTTTCATAAGCAGATGCAGGGATGACAGGAATCTGTTGTTTGATTGAATACACACCATTAGTACATTGGAAAGTAATCGGTTATACCCATTACTTGTTTGTTTGGTCTCTTATGTATCCCAGACACATGGCAAAAGGAAAGCCTCTTTAATAGCTTCCCTTCCTCTCCTCCTGCATTTGTCTTTGGCCCAGAGATAATTTTCTGCTTTAAAATGTGATGCATACAAAGAAATAGCACTTAAATGCAGCCTGAATGTTAGAATCCATAAATAGAAGAAAATGGAGCTTTAGTGGAGGGGGAAGGAGAGGATTGTATTATGCAGAAAACCAAGCCCTGCAATCCCATGTTCTTCTCTGAAATCCAAAGAGAATAGATGAGCAGCATATCTGAAATTAATTACTGTAAAATCCAACTGGATTGTCCCCTCCCACCAACTCCCCCTCTCCAAAAGCCTTCACTGAACTTTCTGTGCAGTGTGTATATTTTCTTAAAGTCACCAGGGCCAAATCAGTACAGCTGAAGTCAAAGAAAGTGCAGAGTAGTTTTTGTGTCTGGGTACAATAGTTCCTTAAGAGCACTCTCCTTCCCACCCCCGTCTTTAAGGAAGGTTTGGTGTCTGTCCACAAAAAACAAACATCAATCAGGCAACAGGCTGCTCCTTTTCCCCTGTTGCTGGTTTGAAATAACAGTCATCCCCCGCTGGGCTGGGAACACCACTTCCCTGTCCAGCATACATAGGGAAGAATAGAAGGGGGGAGGGAGGAGGGAAGAAAACTCGCTCTTAGGTGCCAGAATACACTGTGAGCTGTGCTTTTTGGAGCCAGAGAAAACTTTGGCACACAACAGCTTTTGCCTTCCTCCATCCCTGGGGCACATTAATTATTTAATAGTCAGCTTGCGAATTGTGGCGGGGGATGGCGGGGAGGAGAACACAAAACCCTCTCATCTTCTCCCCACCTAGCAGAATGTGTGTGTGTGTGTGTGTGTGTATGTGTCACTATCAGACAGGACAGAAGGCTGCTTAGAGCTTTCTGACAAGGACCCCCTTGTTGGCTTGTGCGAACAGCAGCTTTTGACAGCATGCGACAGCATCTGGAGCAAACGAGTTACGGAGCAGGGAAAAACAACCGCCCTGTGTGTGCTCCCTAAGGAAGCCAACGTTTTCATGCATTATAAGTGGAGGAGGACTGGTGTGTTTATCCTGGGTTGCAATGTACTTGGAAGTGGAGATGCGACCCCAGGCTTATGGTTTGCAACAGTGGTCAGCTGCATAAAAAGGTTATTTAACATGTTTTCCAGCAGGGTAATGTAACATTTTTGGGAGTGTGTGGAGAGGGGAAGGAATTAAGTCTAATTTGGACACAGATGACTCACAGATGTTAAGAATCTTTTGGAGCAAACAGCTCTTCTGGCACTGTGGCATCCATAACCTTGATTGCTAGCTGAGTAAGAAAGAGCTGGCAGCTCCTGCCTGTGTGTAGGAGAATCATAGCGCTGCCAGTCAATACTTCAGCGACAACAAAGTCAGAGCGATCATATTAAAACGGGGGTGGGGAGGATTCAAATCTTTCCCCTTTGCAGAACTTCTAATATTGCCTGATGTGAAAACCCTCCCAAATCACAACCCACCACCTCTGTGGAGGGAGAGTCCAGTCATGAGCATGGCAGGGTAAGCCTGTCAGCAGCAACAGTAGCAGACTCAGCAAGAAGCAGCTTTCC
This sequence comes from Sternotherus odoratus, assembly GCA_032164245.1. NCBI lineage: Eukaryota > Metazoa > Chordata > Testudines > Kinosternidae > Sternotherus > Sternotherus odoratus. The sequence goes on from JAVMKO010000015.1 coordinate 13,585,765, forward strand.
ATGGGGACACCTGGGTGGCATGTGTAGTAAAGAGCTACAGGAAATGATGTAGAAAAAGGCTATCGTAGCTGCCTCCATTCAGTGAAGGAAATGTTTGCAGCAGGCAGGGGTTTGAACCAAAAGCCTGGATCCAATGCTCCTGAATTACCGGGGCTGCTGGGGTGTTTCCAAATTCAGACTGTGCAGTATGGGCGGATCTGAAAGCAATATAGGTCCCTGAAGAAAAAGTGAGCAGTGCAGACAATCCAGTACCTTTAGCTGCACCAGGGCTCACTTCCAGACCGTAGTGTAAATTAAAGCAGTTCTAAATTATGCCTGGCAGCAAGGACCTGCAATGAGGCACTCTGCTGCTATGTATTTCTGGAGCCATGCTCTCTCTCTCTGAGACACCTTCTCTGTGCCATAGAGCTGACATAGGACTGACTGTGCAGGCTTTATGCCAACTGGAGTGTCCCCCAAAGCTGGGGAGAATCCTGTGTCAGCTGTCTGTGCCTTTATGCTGCTGGAGTGGCACAAAGGGGCCAGAATCTAGGACAGGATCTGGCCTCTTACACAGAAGCCTCCCAACCAAAATGTCCAGTGTGCCCGCAGAATTGGTTATAAAAAGTATCAAATAATCTACTTTACCGTGTCCATTCAACCCATCAATATAGATTTTAACCATCACATTCTAGCTGTCTGTTTCAGGTTTCTATCTGGCTTTAGTTGCTGGTTCAATAATAAAAATAACAACATTCCATGTTCACACAATTGTTAAACTCATTCAGTCAGGATGTTTTGTAGAACTCCCACTCTTGGAGCCCATCACTAGTGTCTGGAGAAGGCCAGCCATATAAAAGGTTGACTGAACAAGAGAGCTCTTCAATTTGGAACCCAAACCCCATAGAATGGAGAGAACTAAAATGCTACCCATTTGCCTGCCAGAGGTTGGCCCTCTCCTATCACCCGTGCTTTGTGGACAGGTTTTCAGCAGCTTGGTGTGCAAACATCAACCCATTGCAAAGCCTGTTGAACTTTAATCTCAATCTAATTTGGTTGGTGCTGCCTGTTTCTAAATTTCTTCCTCGTCTGTCCCAAACCAAGTCACAGGAGAAAGGAATCAAGTCCCAGAACGGACAAGCCGTCCTCTTTAGGAGAAACTGTCAGGCTGCCATGTGCAGGAAACATAGTCCCTCAGTACCGGATCAACAGTGAATGCAAACAGATGCATACGCAGTGAGCAGAGACTACAGCAGCAGATGCAGTTTCATAGATGTCTGGCTACCACCAAAACCATGTGAGTTGCGATCTAAATAGCCTGCCTACCTTACACAAAATGAAAGGGAGAATGAAACTGAAGGAAACTGGCAATTACATAATTTTACTTCTTTTCCAGCCCACTCACCTGTCATTGGGTGGCTCTGGGTTTGCACATGAAAGATACAAGCAGCAAGACACATGCATACACAATGGTGTTTTCATTTAATTAGATAACAATTCCAGTGTTAATGCCTGGATGGATTGGACAAGCAGAGCAGGCTTTTTTCAGGGTTCCTGGAACCTGTGAACTACACAAGATCTTAAAAATACAGTTTTTCACCATGCTGAAAACCTTCCCTTAATTCCAGTAGTGCAACTATTACAAACAAGATTAATTTCAGCATCCACAGCTGGGGAGAAGTAGGAAGGGGAGTTATAAAACCAACAATGGGAACAATGATATGATGTTTTAAAAATAGCATTTCTTTAACCCAACCAAGATATAGGGGCTGCGATGTTGCGGGGCCTGCCATTTAACAATACTAGTAAATGTATTTTTTCTATCTGAGCTTTCTTGGATTTGTAGCTCACCCTTCTGTTACATTTCAACAGAGCAAAAAGTTAATGCCCATTTCACTGGAGAAAGAGATCTACAAGTCTATTTCCTTATGGATAAACCCTATAGAATTTATTAGCAATTAAACCAATAGGTTTCTTCAGAAACATAATAAGGGGTCTATAAAAATTAGTCTAAAACCTCTTAAAATTGAAGAATGAGAAACTTTCCACAAGCTTCTGAACAGTCCTACAGAATCTCATAGTGGGAATATGATTCTTTAATAAGCTCCACAGAACAGTTTTTAAAACTCCTATAGAAACTTATATTCCTATTAACTTCTGTAGGACTTTTCCATTAAGTTCAATAAAATGAATGGAGCTGGAGACAGAGAGTTAAATTCTAAACAACGCAAACACCGGTCAAGTTTAAATACAGCCATTGTGTGAAAAAAGGCACAAACTGACAAACAAACAAAATACCAGGTAAAATTCCAGTCTCAGCTATACTGCTATAAATCCAAGTAAGGTCAATGGAATTACTATGGATTTACACTGGAGTACCTGAGAACAGATTCTAGTACACAGGAAAAGTCTGGTTCTGAGTGATGGGGAGGGAAAAGAAGGCCTCACACTGCAATTCAAAAGACTCTGCAGGGAACAGTGTACACATCCCTTGTTAACCAGGAAGGGCGGGTGGAGGGAGGGAGGAAGAGAGAGAGTGTGTGTGTGGGGGGGGGGGGGGGAAGCCGGAGGGGGTGTGGTGTTGGGGGGCGGTGAGTCTAGGATGACTTAAAGAAGAAATAAAGTGGCAGGAACCTTCAAGGCTTGAAGGATGCCCCCTCAATATTGCCTCATTCCCTTGGGATAGGGCAGGCCAGGCTGCTGCTAGTGATTCAGAGATTTACACATCTCAGATGAAGCTAATATGAAAATCAATTACTGAAACATACGGCATGTCAGCTCCAGAACTGCTGTGGAGAATGAAGTATTCCTGCTTGCCACACGGATTGATCAGGATAGCAAGCATCCTGCTCACCAACCTCATGCCCTACGCCTTCGCAGATTAGGAGGGGGGCTCAAAGTCTCCAGGGGGAAAGGGCGAAGCAGCAGCTTGCTAATGGTAATCTCTGCTCATGATAAAGACCCTGTTGCTGGAGGTTGGTGACTCACTGGGAATTACAGACCACACCAGCTTTGTGCACAAAAAAGCAACCAGATCCATTTGCAATTAAAGAACACACGGTGGTCTCATTGATCACTTTCATTGATTGTTCAGAGGGAAATGCAGGATGACCTCAGGGTCAGTTCCAGCTTCCCCCATGCACCCACCTCCTTACCCTCCTGCTGACTTGTCAAATTACTTGCCGATTGTCAGTCTGGCCTTTGTTATGCTAGTGACCTGCATGAAGCACACAGTTACTGTGTCTGCAGGAGTCCCTAATGAGCTATTATACAACCCAGGACAGCTTAATATTGGTCACCTGTCAAATTGCTTCTCCCAAATAGAAGTATGAAGCATGGGAGTGGAGGGGAACAGAGAAAGGAACATCAGAGAGAGCTATAAAAAGATCACAAACACACGGTGCAGCAGGAACAGAGAATGCATACACATTGTATCAAGGCAGTAGAGAAGGATGATATTATTTTACTAGGAACAGATCTGAAGTGGATCAAGACTTTCCTCAGAAAGTCAAGGGCGCTCATACCCGATTCATTGGTTCCAGACAGTCTCACACTAGTTAATTTCAGGGCGCACGGTGGTTTTAGACCCAACATTATTTTTCTGGTTAACAAAAGCTTTACAAAATTTAATACAAATAGACGGTGTTTTCAAAGTTAAAAAAAAAACACACAAGGAAAAAACTATTAAAACGGATATTATGTTTGGGTGACTGTGTTTGGATTTAAACATTAGCACCCTATTAGTAGATGGGAATCAGAATGGGAAATCAACTGGAAACAATAGTGGAAACTGACCTGTTTGTTTTTTCATTGCCCCACCAGAGAGAAATACAAGAAGTAAACAGACAGAAGAAAGGATGCAAAGCATACCTGATTTTAAAAATATCTTTTAGCTTCAGTAATTTGTTACTAGTAGCCAGTAGGAATTATTTTTTTTAATGTATGGTTTATAATCTGATGGTCTCTCTACTACTTTTACATGAATTGGAAAGTTAAAATGTGTCTAGTGAATCACTACAGTTTATGCATGAATATGCCAGTTATATTTTCTTTGCTGTTAAAAGCTCTTTTATTTTAAATAAAAACTATAATTAAAGAAAATAAACCATCCTTTTCATAACACTTATACAACCAAGACTTTGTTTATTTTATTTTTCTTGGTAAGGCACTGCATGCAGTTAGCTCGCCATAATATTTAACAAAGCTGCATTTAAAATTTAAAATATTTAAGGAAATGAACAAATCCTGTGGAGGAAGGGCAGTCGAGCAAACAGACTTTTACATTACCCTAGGCAATTGTGTGTGCGCGCATGTGTATGCGTATGTGTCTCTCTCTACTCCAAAAATATATCCATAGCTTGTATGCTTTAAATCAAAAAGCAATTTCAGTCTGTAATACTCAAATAAATAATTAAACACGTTTTATCTCTCACAGTATTGCTTCTATTCATTCCAATCCCACTGACAGGAACACAGCTTCAGACCCCCATAACCTTAAAACAACAAAACAACACACTTGACACCAACCAGAAGGCCTAGAAATGTTTGTAATTCAACTTTTCACCTTTTGGCTGTAGCCTGACAGTACAAAGGAAGCTTTATCCTGGCAGACTACAGTGGAGGTGGCTGTCTTAACTGACCGCGTGGGGGGTGGGAGGAGGATGCCGGGGGTGGGGTGGGGAGGGTGGAGAAGAATGGTACTAGCAGAATCTGCCTACTTGTGTTAGACAACAGTAAATTTGTGTTGATATTAAAATCATAAATTGTCCTCCATAGCCCACTTGCCCGATGACATTTCTGGCTGTTGTAAGTTGAGCTTTACTAAGCAAATTGAACAGTGGTGGTTGGAAAAGGGTCTTGTCCATGTTATTGTGATATTTTCCTTGGACCCACTAGAGAGAGAGATCACGGTATAGACAGCTATTAAAAAAGCCTTACATGGGCAAGCAACACATGCCTCCCCCCCCCCCCCCACGGCGCAGATGCATTATCAGTTATAAAGAGACTGCAGAGTGCCTTCCACCGCCTGAGCAATGCAAAGATTCCTGCAGAACCCCACTCTTCACAGCTGCTATTCTTACTCTGTTTTCAAAAAATGTGACTAGGTAGCTTGGACCTGAGTGATTGTCATGGTTACTCAGATGGTTTTTGAAAAACCAAGAGTCCTCCTTATTTCTAGACCACTATATATTATATACGGATGTATGCATGCAAGGAAGCCCGATAGCTAATGTATTACTTAATCCAAGGAGTGGTTAGATTAGGTTAGAAATTTTAGAGAAGGAAAGAGGCAGGAGGCCACATATGGTTCATGTCCTGGATCCAATTATATCCCAGATCCTTGTGTGTGTCCAGTATCATCACCCCAAAGCATTCAAATATCATGAGACCGGCTTAAAAATAAGGTTTTTAAACATAATACATTTGAGGTTCTTTTTAACTGCCATCTGTTTTTTGAGTCTTTGGTGTCACATTATCAAACTTTTCTTCGTAACCAAGCAGACTAGAAACTTACTATTTTTAAAAGACAGGGCCTCATAATCACATGACCCCAGGAAACTGGGGCTTTAAAAACACCAAATAATGTGATATTTGCGACAAAAGAGTTGAGAATATTGATGGGATGGGGCTTTATGAGCAGTCTGTTAAATGCTATACCACTAACAATACCTCTGTTAAAAGAGTTCCCTCCTTGCCAGTGATTAACCTGGCCTCTCATTTGCAGATGTGGCTCTAAATCATCACCTTTAAATTCAGGCTGCAAACATCACTGGACTAGGTTTAACAGGCATCATAGGATAAAATGCTGACTCTGGAATTTCATCAAAGCCTAGGCACGTTACAAAATGGGAAACAAGAAGTTGGGAGGAATCAGTGGCAGAGCCCTTAGTATCAGTATTCCTGGCTCTTCCATGGAGTTGGTGTATGATCATGAACAAGTTTACTACTTCTTTTGGTGAAAAGCTCGACAGTGTATTATTACTATTACCTAATAGCACCTAGAGATGTCACATGAGATTGGGACCCCAGTGGGAAAGGTTTTATATAATCATATAATGAGAGAACAGTCTCTGTCCCAAAGAGTTTACAACAAAAACAAAACAAGAAATGGGAGCAGAAAGAGATGAAGTGACGCGTCCAAGGTCACACAGCAGATCAGTGGCAAAGCTGGGATGACCCCAGGTCTCCTGAGTCCCAGTTCAGTGCCTTAATGCCTCACAACAGTGCAAAGTATCTTATTTCAAAAATAGTCCTGCAAGAGCTGGTTTCCACTTCACTGGGTCACACAGGCTCTCTCAGCAAAAAACCATCTGCTTCCAACTCTTGTCCCTTCACCACCCCCCAGCTCCCACCCCCTCTTGCTAAATAATAAGCATGTCCTGCTCAGGAGATTTTGTATTTCTAGCTTTTAAAATGATTTAGTGTGACAGTTTAGTGCAGAAAGAAAAAAAACAAGAAAGGAAAAGAGAAGAGAAAAAGGAGAGTCAGTCCCCTGAAGGCAACAATATTATGCAGCACTGATCTCAGAGGAACGGGGGTTCTTTTTTCTGGTTCAGATGCGCTCGTCAGGACTCTGAGTTGTCTTTTAACAAGAAATCTCTCTTGCTGGCCCACGGCACACTTCTGTGGTCAAGAGGACAAAATATAAAAGAAGGAAACTTCAAAGAATTATAAGTTGCATTAATCCACGAAGGCAGGTCGTCATGGTGCATCCCAGGGCTGACAATTATGGCCAGCGTGCTGAGCAAGCCTGGCTCCCTCTTGTCAAAGGGTTAAGACACAGACTGTATCCTTTAGAGCTTTGGGGACATGTACAGTTCCCGATGAAAGAGAGCACTTCAGAGCTCTATGACTACATGTTCAATGGGAAGTGAGTGCATGGTAAGCATTTTTTTTCCTGGAGAAAAAAAATGGATAAAAGTCCCCCCCCCCCCCAAAAAAAAAAACACCCCCCCAAAAATCACACCCAAACCTATTTCACTTATTACTACCGTGAGAACAATGCTTTATATTCTATACTCTCCAAAAAACCTCCCAACAAAGGATCTCAAAGCGCTTTATAAACATTAATTAATTAAGGCTACCAACATGCTGAAGTGGCAAGTATCTCTCATTTTGTAGATATGGAAACTGAGGCACAGAGGTTAGGTGTTCACCCAGCAAGTATTTGGCACCGCTGGACAAAGATCTTAGACAAAGAACACGGATTCCCAGTCAGATACTCTATGTGTCAGACAACATCGCCTGCCTAATTCAAAGTTTGGGCCTGATCCCAGCAGATGTTGAGCACCCACAGCTCATATTGACTTCCTAGCCATCTCTGATGACTGTTCCGGGCCCTGTCCAGAGTTGTGGTGCTGAGTTCAATCTGTTTCCTAGTGGATACATGGTCATCTTACAAAACCACACCTGGCAACTTTGCTGGAAGCTTTGGAAGAGGTGCCCAGGATTCAGTGGACAAAGACAAGGAATTCCCATTTTGCTTCTATGAGTTATTGCTTCAGGTCAGGACTGAAACACATGGGCAGGGATCAGTATGGAGAAGCTTGCATTGAAGCTGCCCAGCCTCCGCTTGCTCTGGGGATAGAGGATTTCACTCTCCAGGACCATTAACCTAGAACCTTTCACCAGCATTAAATCCGCTAAAGAAGCATCTATTCTAAGAAGCCCGTTCATACTGCAGTACTTCCGGTGGCTGAGGAAGGAGCTGGGTTCAAGAGAGAACCCAGATCTCCACAAATTTTCTCAGCATTAGGATCTCGGTTTCAAGGCATATCTATCTATATATATAAAAGTCAAGTGGTGTATGTATGTATGTATGACTGCGAACTCCTCCCGCACCGTTTGAGCCAGAGACTTGAATTTTGGTACAGTGAGGGGTCTTGGGGTCTAGATGCTGGTAAGGGTCGAAAAATTTTCGGATCTCACCTCTGACGCCCCCCCAGGGGTGAAAGTCTTTCAGGGCCAATCACATCGGCTGGGCGGTTAGGTGGTGATGATGTCATAATACCCCCCTCCAACAGACACCTCACTCGCTCAGCTCACCTCTCCCTCCTCCAACGGAACCCAGGAGATCCCTCAGTTCTCTGCCCCTCCCCCCTCCCAACGGAACCCCGGAGATCCCTCAGTTCTCTGCCCCTCCCACCTCCCAACGGAACCCCAGAATCCATCAGCTCTGTGCCCCCCCCCCACCTGCGAAGGTCCCCGGAATCCCTCGGCTCTGGGCCCCCTCCCCCCCTGCGACGGATCTGAGTTGGGTTTGGTGGGACGGTAAGTGAGGTGGGGGTGTCGGGTTCGGTCGGGGGTGAGGTGGGGGTGTCGGGTTTGCTTGGGGGAGTGGGAAGGTGTCGGGGTGGGTGAGGGGTGAGGTGTGGGTGTTGGGGTTGGTCAGGGGGTGTCAGCTGTCTGCCACCTCCCCACCTCCGACTGACCCGAGCAGCGCCGGGCACTTTTGCTAGTTAGTAATAAAAGCTCTCCTTGTTCCTCTGGCACTTTACTGAAAAGAATGGCACAGGGTTGCCACTGCATGGATTGGCATCACTCGGAATCACCACAAAGAAAGGCCTTTAGGATATCTGCATGTAGCATAGGGCATAATCATTTCCCTCCAATGAAATGGAACAAGGGACTTGCCTAAAAGTGAATCAGTAGCTGCCTTAAAAAAATCAACACCCCAAAAGGCAATACACCAGCCAGACTGAGGTCCCTTTGGGTATTTAATGGGAAAATTTTCCTCTGGCAGGCTGAGACATAATTCTGAATTTGTATCAGAAGTTCTTGCTCTTTTTCCTCTCTCTTATCCATCTGGCTAGAATTGAGCTTTGATCTAGCTTGCCTCTGCACTTTGGTTTTTCAGGTCCCTTCAAGCTCTTCCCTGCCACCAGTGACTAACTGGGAGAAATCTGCATGAAAAGAACAGGGTATCAGAACAAAAGGGCCTCTATGCTTTTTACTTTAATTACTATTTTCTTGTGTGGGGTGTTTAATCTCTCTCCAGGAAGCTCAAACTCCTCTAATTCAGTCTATTTCACAGCTGTGATCACTGAGGTCACTTTGGGTCAAGACACCTCCTCTCCCCTGCATAATGGCAAATGTTCCAGGGAAACTGACTGCTACGTAGTACATCTGTTGTCACACATCAGCTTGGGTCAAAAGAGGGGCACAGCAGCAATGGCCTTCTGTTGCAAGGCAGTGAAGACAAATGTAACACAGGGAACATTAAACAAAAGATTCAGCACTTAAGACCTTTTGAGAAGCTTACATTTTACAACTATTCCAGACATGGAAAAATAAAAGATGCCCATCTTAATACTTCATTGCATTGTTAATCTGTTGGTAAACTAGACTGATACTAATACATTTACTGCACCAAATGCATCCTTCATGTAATTCTAGATGGTGTTGCACCAAGAATGAATCTGACCTAATGTGTTTCCCACCCCTCCGCCCCCTCCCCCAAAAGTCATGTAAAAAAGGCCAACAATGCAGACAACATAGAACTTGCTAACTAAGAGATTAACCTCTATAGAATTCTGGATGCTCTTCAATAAGAAAAAATGGAATTATAATCTATATATATAAAAGTCAAATGGTGTATGCGTGTATGCATGCGTGTATGTACGTGCACTTACTCCTTCCACACCGTTTGAGCTAGAGACTTGAAATTTGGTACAGTTATAGGTCTTAGGGTCCTAATCAGGGTAAGAGTCGAAAATTTTTCAAATCTCACCTCTGACGCCCCCCAGGGGTGAAATTATTTAAAGGCCAATCACATCAGCTGGGCAGCTGCTGTTCTCTGTGACATAGTTATGATGTCATAATACCCCCTCCAACGGACCCCGCACTCGCTCAGCTCTCTGCCCCCTCCCCCCCTCTAACGGACCCCTCGCTCAGCTCTCTGCCCCCTCCCCACCTCCGACAGACCCGAGTTGGGTTTGGTCGGAGGGTAAATGAGGTAGGGGTGTCGGGTTTGGTCGGGGGGTGAGGTGGGGGTGTCGGGTTTGGTCGGGGGGTAAGTGAGCCGGGGATGTTGGGTTTGGTCTGGGGGGGTGGGAAGGTGTCGGGGTGTGTGAGGGGTGAGGTGTGGGTGTTGGGGTTGGTCAGGGGGTGTTGGGGTTGGTGGGGGGGTAAGGTGGGGGTGTTGGGTTTGTTTGGGGGGGTGAGGAGGGGGGTCGGGGTTGGTCGAGGGGTAAGTGAGGTGTGGGTGTAGGGTTTGTTTGTGGTGGTAGGTAGGGGTGTCGGGTTTGGTTGGGGGGGAAGTGAGGTGGGTGTGTCAGGTTTGGTCTACGGGGGGTGACGTGGGGGTGTTGGTAGGGGGGTGACGTGGGGGTGTTGGTAGGGAGGTGACGTGGGGGTGTTGGTAGGGAGGTGACGTGGGGGTGTTGGTAGGGAGGTGACGTGGGGGTGTTGGGTTTGGGTGGGGGGGGTGAAAATGTGAGTCGGGGTTGGTCAAGGGGTGAGGTGGGGGTGTCTGGTTTGGTCGGGGGGGTGAGGTGGGGGTGTCAGGTTTGCTCTCTGCCCCCTCCAACGGACCCCACACTCGCTCAGCTCTCTGCCCCCTCCCCACTTCCGACTGACCCGAGGAATGCCAGGTATTTTTGCTAGTATTAAAATAAAAACCTTCCTGAGAATTTACAAGCAGTGAGTGCGTGAAGTGGTCTTAAAAAATGAGGGCGGTCTCCCATAATCTGAGCAGCTCAAGCTTTGACAAAACAATGCTTGAAGTGCACCCCTTCAGTGCCCTGGCTTGATTTTTAACGATCACTTTTTGCTGGGCCTGTAAGCCCTTGCAATCACCTCATCCACCCCAAAAGCACAGATTTTCAAAGAAGTGCACAATGTGAACGCCTGCAAGACAAGTTCGCACCCATTGCACCATTTATGGGTGCAAGTCAGGAAACTATGTTTAACTAATCCTTTGCCTGCACAATTGCTTGCACCTTTGAAAATTTAGGACGCAGGTCAATTTTGGTATTTTATTAATGGAGTTTGAAATGTCAGTCCTTGAAGGTCACCTTCTCTCTGCCCATATGGCATCACAAAGACTTTATCATTTAACAGCGCCTTTAATTTGCATATGAGAAAGATAAAACTCTGGTGTAATCACATAGCAGAAGTCGTAACATTAACCAGTGTCAGAATGTAGCGCCGTTCAAGCTTCCCAATATAGCTCTACCAATGCTACTCAACCTGACCTTGCAATACAACTGTGATATGCTATGCCAATCCAAAGGTAGCCCTGAGAAGACTCTGCTAACACAGTCTGAACCTTTGGCAAACAGCATGGTAGACGTGTGTCTACACCAGGGCTGGCGACAGGGGGGGACTAGGGGGACAGGTGTACCGGACCCCGGACTTAAGGGGGGCCCCCATGTCAGGACTCAGGAGTGCGCAGGTGGGGGTGGAAACAGGGGATGCTCTGCAGAGCCCCGGCGCGCGCGCGGCCGGCTACGTGCAAATCCCCCACTGGGCGGCCACCCCAGCGCTGTAGCCAAGCGTCCGCACCGCACGGCAGACTCCACAGCGGGCCTGGGGAAGCGCGCCCGGCCACCCTGGTGTGCGGCACTGACGGTGGTGGAGGCGCCGAGAAGGGGAGCCGGCCTCGCCAGGATAAGGGGGCAGGGGGGCGGCTCCGGGGGGGCCTTTGGGCAGGCAGGCTCTGCGGTGAGTTCACCTCCTGTGGGCGCTCGGGAGGTTCATTCATCGGCGTGGCTGGGCTGGATGGCAGGCAAGGGGGCAGTGGGGAGGCCAGGCTGGGTGGGCGGGGAGGGGGGCAGGAGACTAGGCTGGATGGAGTGGGCGAGGCGTGGGTGCGGGAGGGAAGGAGGTTTGTTGGGGGGGAGGCTGGGCTGGGCGGGTCAGGCATGGGGGGCAGGAGGTTGGGTTGGGAGTGGGAGGGGGGAGGAGGTTAGGTTCGGTAGGATGGGCCGGGCCAGGCAGGGGTGGGGGAGGGAACGTGGTTAGATGGGGGGAGGCTGGGCGGGGGTAAAGGAAGATCACCCCCAACAGTGGGGTGGGCCAGGCAGGGATGGGTGGGGAGGGGAGGAGGTTAGGCTGGGGGAGGAGATTAGGTTGGGTGGGCCGGGTCAGGCAGGGGGGGGGGGAAGGAGAATAGGCTGGGGGGGGGGGAGGTGGGCCAGGCAGGGGTGGTGTGCTAGAGGCTGCCTGCACGCGCCGTGTGCCTCATGCCACCGTGCTACCACCAACCGCGCCCGGTACCCCCGCGACACGGCACCCCTGCTATGCCCGACCGGCAAGGCAGTCCCACGTAGGCCCAGGCGGGGCAGGGCATGGGCGGCGGGAGACCGGCCCGGGGGGGGGGGGGCACAAACGATCAGAGTACCGGGCCCCAAAATTTCTGTCGCCGGGCCTGGTCTACACTAACATCTATGTAGAAGCCAAAGATGAGCCACAAAATTTATATCTGGATTGAAACTTTCCCAAAGCCTTTTGGCATCAGGATCCATGGCAAAATAAACAGTAATAATTTTCAGCTGCCGTGATGTAAACACCAGTGAGTAGATGACCCCAAGCTGTCAAATTCACTGGCACTGGCACAGGATGGAGAGCAATCTGAAAACTCATGTTGCTGAGTGGCTCAAGATATCAAGAGGGGGAAACCCATCAGACTTCAATAACTGCAGGAGCCAACAAAGTGGGTGAAACATGCATGTAATCCTCTCAACTAGATCAATGGGCCACATTTTCATTCGTGCTCCTGAAGTTTTGTTTTGTTTATGAGAAAGCTGTATGGGATTTGGGCTTACCACGGTTTTGCACCTAAGGTACACAATAGGATGGAGAGAGGACAAATGGTGTCTGTCCCCCCGCAGTCCTTCGCTAAAACATTTTTCTGATTAAACTAAATAATTTTGTGAGAACATTTGCAAATGTACTAATGTCACACACTCACCATCAGTTTTCATATTTACCATTTAAAGTTTGCAGGACTTGGAAAGAAATAATTTCTAGCACTTACAGCCTTTAGAAAGGCCAGCCTGAGACACACAAGTAATAACCAAAAAGCCTTTTCTTGGCTAGCTCCTATTCCTATACAGTAGTGAGGTAAACGAGTCCCCTCTTGGTCCTCTTGAAATAACCTTTTCATGCTATAATTTCTTACTAATAAGCCTCATTTTCCCCTTCAAGGCATTTGTGTCTCCCTAGTAGTCATTACTGCTCTGAAATGGTTTCTATTCTGTAGTTCCATACAAGGAACACTGCAGAACAGCGTTACTTACTGGCAGCGTATACAAAGCCATAATGTCAGCCTTCTTGCACAACAGAGCAGAACCACTCATAGCATAATGCTTTCAATTGTACATAACACTGTTCTCTACAAGGCTGTTCCTTAAATATTTTTTGTCCACAGCATTCAATCAAGAGTGAGATTATCCATAGGAAGCTGAGCAACAAGCCAGAGTAGCCTTATATTACCTACAGACTGGGTCCTAAAGGGAGGGCTTGGTATATTTAAAATGTATTACTACAACTCCCAAACGAAATCTGAATAGGTCACTTCCCTTAGCAACACCCAGTGTATATCACAAGTAAAACTCGTTAATACTAATGGGAGCTACAGGCTAGAATCCTGCAATATACTGAGCACCTTGGACTTCACTTTGGAGGACTGAGCCCTATAGATATAAATCTTCTGCACACTGGTGGGTGAATCCTTGAGATAATAATATAGATCAGGGTTTCTCAAACCGGGGGTCGCGACCCCCCTGGGGGTCGCAGAGCACTCCCAGAAGGGTTGCGAGCTCCCAGCGCCGTTTAAAAGCTGCTGAATGAATTACTTCCGCATTCGGCGGCTTTTTGGCGGACATGCCAAGCTGTTTCGGGAGTGCTCGGCATGTCCGCTGAAAATAGCCGCCGAATGCGGAAGTAATTTATTTGGTGGCTTTTCAGCAGACATACAAGAGTCCGCCGCGGCTGCCAATGTGTGAAAAAGGGGTCGTGGTTCTCAAAAGTTTGAGAACCGCTGAATTCCTTCTGTTTCTAAAAAAATGAGGATTTGCTTGTATTATAGCAGAGTGGCAGCTCTACTATAGTTAAAGTTGATTCCTGCTTTGTCAACAGGCCCTCTCCTTAAGACGTGCTACAATCTCCCATCTGGGGAAAAAACCAAAAACCAGCCTCATCCTAGAACAAGGTGCCTGTGTAAATTAACATAACCATTGCAAGTTTGTGACAATGTGAGGTTGTTCTTTCTGACAACACTATGTGGCAAGACTGAAGTCACTGGCTCCTTTTAAGTTCAATTCCTGTTTCACACACACAAGTTTTTGGGTAGTTTCATACATTGAAGGAGTTTTTTGTTCTTATGGTAAGATACGAAAAGGAAATTGTTTCTCCAAAGCACCTACCTTTATTTGCTGCAGGGGAAAACAGCTTCTCGGAGCCTAAGGAAGCCTGAAAACAAAACAGAAAGAGGGTTATTGATTCTAAAAGAGGATATAGGAGTCTCTCTGCCAAAAATACACAGTCCTTACAGAACGAATCAATCTTCATAACTGCAGTTACACACTGCGCCTGGAGGGTGCAATGTTGTGCCATTTAAGAATGAGCAGGAGTCTTGAGCAGACAGAAAAAAAAGAAAAGAAAAAGAAAGCATATAAAAGCAACTGTCTTGTTCTCACTCAAGTACATCCTCCTGTCTCTTTTATTCAGGCACCCATGCAACACACAAGCTATTTTAGTCATGATTCTTCATATGAAAATACAAATGAATTGGCTATCAAGCTGAAGCAACATCATTTCAAAATCTCTCTTGTTGAAAATAAACCTCCTCTCTTACTGAATACACAAATTGTAGTTGTGTAGTGACAGTGCAAGCTACAGCTATATGCATCTGCACAAACAGGGTGTTACATATATCATACCAAATTGCAGACACAGCTGCTATGCACTCAGCTGGTTATGAAACAAAGCAACTTGTTTCTATAGGAAGCCTGTCTCTTTGTAAACTGGGCTGCCCTATACTGTTTGAACTCCATCATACTGTACTTGTGCTACTCACAGCTCTGGGAAGTACAGTAAAACCTCCATTTAACGGACTAATTCGGGCAAGGGGGTGTCCGTTAAATCAAAAAGTCCATTATTTAATAATAATAAAAAAGGAAAAGAAAAAAGAAAAAAAAAGAGCTGTCGGAGCAGCAGCCCACCCGCCACAGGGTCGGGGCGGCAGCTCCGCAGCCCGCCTGCTGCTGTGACCCGGGCGGCAGCCGGGAGCCGTCAGCCAGCCTGCCTGCTGCTGTGACCCGGGCGGCAGCCGGGAGCCAGCCCACCAGAAATGGATCAGGAATGCATCAGACTTGCTCAGAAATTTTGTCCGTTGCATCCGAAGTCCGTTAAATCGAGGTCCGTTAAATCGAGGGTTTACTGTAGTTAAGAAATCCAATTAACCTAAACCTTGTAAACAGCTTCATGATAATCGGGGTCACTGTGTTGCAACCAGGATGATAATGACAGACATTTAAAAAACCCTTCATGGCAAATAAAGCTTTTATTAGTTAATTTGATGACTTTTTTCCAGTTATCAAAGTACATCTACTTCAGCATAAACAAATTTATCGTTTATCACTAGCTGATCATTATCTGGTCAATAACAGGTCCATAGAAAATGACAAGCTAATTTTTGGGCAGGTGGGCATTATCAACATGTTACTAATCTCAGTGTGATAATTATCAATGTTCTCCAAGTTTGCATCAAACTGAATAAAAATGTGATTCAGGGAGAGCAAAGCTGGAGAAGCTAAATATATTAAAAAAACTCTTCAACTCCAACACTGCTTTAAAAAATAATTAATTCAACTCAGGGCTGAACTAAGTTGAATTTCTTTTTGATTTTACTGATTTTATTCTAAGGTGCCCTGGGAGGTTTGTGTGATAAGTGCGTTATTGCACTGCTACATATTTTAGACAGCCATTTAGAGAGAGACAGTAAAAATGTAGCAAGATTTACAGCAGATATGATAAGAAAGAAGAAAAGAGTCATCTCTACCAGTATTATTTCTAAGGAACACAGAGTCACAATCTGCAGTGATCATACTGAATGCTATAAAAAATAAAGACGTAAGACAATACAAAACAATGCTGAGGTTGAGGCATCAACCCACAACATAAGTAAGGAAATTCTGACTTGAGCCTGCCTCATTCTTCAGTGTGTATGGTCATTGCAAACCTTCTATCAAAATGATCCAAGATGATAGACCAAATTCTGCCTTGAATTGCACTTGTATCACCTTTGCTGCATGGGTGAAGCTGAGGGCAGAATTTACTCCTTAACTTTGGCTAGTTTTTTACTGCTACACAGTAATGCAGCAATGGTAGCGGTGTATAAAACAGTTTAGAGCCAGCTCTGAATTTATTATCCACAAGTAAGAGCTTCCAGATATTGTCAAACAACGTCCACCACCATCACACAGAAAACATGAATGCATCTGAATCAAAACCCTCGATCTACACACTGGGCATGGCTACACTGGAAACGTCAAAGCACTATCACGAGAATGCTCCCAAGGCAGCGCTTTGAAGTGCGAACGCGCAAGCGCTGAGAGAGAGCTCTTCCAGTGCTCCTGGTAATCCACCTCCACGAGGGGTTTAGCTCTGAGCACCTGCCCACACTAGCGCTTTAAAGCACTCAGACTTGCTGTGTTCAGGAGGTGAAAAAAGGAGGGTGATTTTTCATCCCCCTGAGCCAGCAAGTTAGAGCGCGCTATAAAATGTAAGTGTAGCCAAGGCCTAAGATGTTTGAAATTTGGGCTGAATGTTGCAGCTCAGACACTGCTCCTAAAACCAATAATTTACATACATACAGGATTTGGCTCAAAGTGCTTCATAAACTTTAGGCAACATAATGCTCACTGGAGGTGGGTAAATAATATTACCCCACTTTAAAGATAGGGAAACTGGCAGAAAGAAGCCACTGACTTGCACAAAGTCACAGACAGCAAGTCAGCACCAGAGCCGGGAATCTTGAAGCTCGATTCCCAGCTCCAACCATAAGGCTGGCACCTTTCCACATAATTCGCAAAGAGGGATGATACGGACTCACATTGTCGCCAGAAAACCTCAAAACATCAGCTAAAGCATTCATCAGTAGAATTTTAAATGATGTCAGAATTTAAGAGAATCAAGCAAGAAATTTCAGGAATAAAGAGCAAATAAAAGACCTGTGGATTAAGACAGAGAAAATGACACAGAAAAACAAGCTTTAACATTTAAGAGTCAGCATTTACAGAACAGGGTTTTCAGCACCACCGCCACAGTTTATAGACATAAACCTTCATACCTAGTGTGTACATTAAATTGTACATATATTTATAGAGATCTTTGCCTCCGGATCAGTACTATTTTTGGCACAAGGGCCAAATGGCTGCACTACAGTTTATTCAAGGAATTACTTTAATGTCAGTGAGGAAGTTGGGGGAAGGTAGAAATGAGACAATCCGAATACATCATTCAAATTCCATTTCTCACCCTTTAAAGAAAACGGGCACAAAAACCTATGGATCTGAGCAAGTCCACTAATGAGTGCAAAAATCTAGCAAACCAAAGCATATGCTAAAGCAATTGCCCTCCCACATTTTCTGCTGTTTCAAGCAATTCATTTGCATATGTTTCAGAAGGATTTTTTTTTTTTAAAAAAGTGGAATTTCTCCCCTGAGAGCAATTCAGCCAGTTAAGAGCCCTTTACATGGATGGCACAAGCCATCCAGGAATTCATGTGTGCATGCGTTTGGTTTAGGACCATGAAGCTAAGGGATTTCCTTTCCTCCTCTCCCTGCCCACCTGAAGCAAAGACTCAGGAATGGGGGAGGACAGTCACAGGGTTACAGAGCAGAATGATTTGTGTACCCCTGGAGTCTTTTGCTGCTTACCAGATTTTATTTTCATCACTGGATGATGCAGGCAGACATTCTCAGCCTGAAGCTACAGACTGAAGACACTTCTAGTCTTGCTTGTGCATTTGGTGCCTGTCCGCCTCTTAACTACTCTTCTCTTTCATTTGCACTGGATACAGCCCAACCAGAGGAAGAGATGTTTTATTAAAGCTGTTGCTTTGGTAAGACCTTTCTCTGTGAGACAGAGCGCTCTATATTTTTCATGCGTTGCACACTTTTTCCCTGACGCTCTTTCCTGAAAATGAGTGTGAGTGTGCACAAACACACCATTTCACAGGATAGTAAAGAGTCTTCAAGGTGGTTCACATACTTGAATCACATACAACTTTTTAAGATCCTTCCGGTCTCCATTTAAGGGAGCCTGCGATCTGTATCATGACTTGGGGGGAGGAGCTTATTCATCGGGGTTGCTGACAACGGCCAATTCACCACTGCTGTTTTGATCTTATTTCCTTTTTCCTCTCCAATGTCCTACCTTCCCCAGTTCTACAGAGGAAAAGTATCCACCCAGCTCTGTGGCTTAACTTTAAATGGTGTTGAAACTATCCATATATAACTACTCTCTCCCCTCACTCCCCTTGGAAATAAAAAAAAGAAAACCCATGCTCTATTTCCTCATTGTCTTGCTCCTTGTGCACACAAACTAATAGCAAACAGCATACACTGCGGCTCATATTTTCAGCTCCTGCTAACAGAAGCCCCAGCAAAGACAGTTTTTGCTTTAATAATGGAAGGTGGAAACCACAAATGATGCAGCACACCCTTTCTCCCTGGAGACAAATACTGAGGTATAATAAAATCCATGCCTCGTTTATCCTGATTCCTGCTAGCACAGGACATCTGAAAAGTGTAGCCCTTTTACAGATTAATAATTTAAGGATTATATATAACAAAGAACAATGGCATCACACAAAAGATAGCACAATAAAACTATGTCGGGCCTCCCTGTAGTTACTGATTCCCCCCGCGACTAAAAAATTGTTAATAGGGAATCAATGCTTGCTTGGCATTGAAAATAAAGGCCATATAGATCTTCCTGGAGCAGAAAACACCAGTTTCCCAATCCAGAATTGATTCATCTGACAACACAGCTCTGGTGTATGCTGGCCCCAGTCCTGGTGTTTCAAGCATCTGACCACAAGGCACTTTTCTGCTAGCTAGCAGAATCACACAGAGCAAAACTATACAGTGACAAGGGCCAGGTGGATTGGTTCTGTAGATGTAAGAACCAAACCTTTGCCCCACACTCAGACCCATTTCCCTTTGAGGGACAGAAGAAAGAAGGTTGTAAAATGTAGCTTAATTTGCATTTTTGGAAAGGCTGCACACCTTCTGTTGCAGCTAGGATCCAATTTCAAGAAAGGCTATTCTCACAACAATACTCACCCAGCTGAAACCAATGAGTGCTGGAAATCTCACCAAAAAAGCCTCTTCCTGGGAGGTTTCCAGATTAACAGGGATGGATACGTTCTGAAAAGCCTCCAGGGCAAACCTGCAAGACTTTGGAGGTTTACCAATTACTGGGATGTCTCTTATTGTTTTTTAGTCCTCTCTTTCCTCTGATTTTACCCACTTCTTCTGAGCTACTGCAGCTACTATATGGCTTGTTCAGTGGAGAACTTCACCGTAGGTGGGTGGCTAATGCATTTGCTCGATGCAAGTTGTTTCTGGAAGTCCTTTTTTCCTGCTTTGTACCAAATTCCTTCCTTCAGTACTAGGAGCAGACTAACCAGTTTTTCTAAATAAATGGAAATTGATACACATGGGAAGATGCAAAAGAAGCCTGGCGTTCCCCCAAACCGCCCAGTAAACATGGACGCATCCAACACAGGAAAGGTACAGAAGAAATGTAATGATCTATGGACAGCACTGCATATATTTTGAGGGGACATGTAACATTTGAAGAAGCTGTGAGAACTCTGAATCTTCCATAAAGAGCATTAGCATCTGACAGAAACTACTGATGCATTAAGACGATAAACAAAATAAATAGAATAAAGTCAGCTAGAAAAACTATGAGAACTGCAAGTTCATCATTTTGCACAGCATCACAAGAGAAATCAACCTGAGGTACAAAGCATACGACTGACCTTTTCTTGAAATCTTCTAAGAAGCATTATTGTTGATGGGGACAGGACTAATTAACTGACCAACAGGGAATATTAGACAGCTGTGCTGAGGGATTAAGCAAGAAGAAACAGGATACACAACACACACTCGAGTTACATTTTGTTTTTTGATCATCCTTGGACTGTTAAGACACTGTCCCCATGTGAACTTTGCACAGAATTTATGGTCTATATCAGGGGTCTCAAACTCAAATGACCACGAGGGCCACATGAGGACTAGTGCACTGGCCCGAGGGCTGCATCACTGATACGCCCCCCCTCACTGCCCCCAGCCCCACCTCCACTCCACACCTTCCATGAGGTCCCGCCCCTGCCCCGCCGCCTCCTCTGAGATCCTGGACACCGCTGCAGAGGGCTCCTGCGAAGCGCCGCCCCAGCTTGTTCATTGAGGTCGCGGCTGCAGCGCCTGGAAGCCAGGGCTCGGCAGTGGCCCAGCCAGGAAACTTCGCAGGAGCCCTCTGCAGCGGCAGCCAGGAATGGTAAGCCTCCGGCAGAGGGAGGCGGGAGGATGGTGTGGAGCCTGGCTTACCACCCCTGGTCGCCGCTGCAGAGGGCTCCTGGGAAGCGCCGCCCCATTCATTGAAGCCATAGCAACAGTGCCTGGTAGCTGGGGATCGGCAGTGGCCCAGCCAGACAGCAGAGAAGCTTCCGCTTCTGGCCCTTCCCTCCCAGAAACTGCTATGCAGGGGCGGGGGGAGGGTGCCAGGGAGCTTCACGGGCCACAGAGAAGGGCTTCGCGGGCCGCATGTGGCCCCCGGGCCGCATGTTTGAGACCCCTGGTCTATATTTTCCAAAGAGCTCAGCACCCAACTCCCACTTGAGTACCTAAATAATGAGAACCACTGGGAACTTCCAAAAATCTTTTTTAGGTGCCTAAATGGGAACTAAGCTCTTTTGAAAGCATAACTCCAGTTGCTGAAATGGAGGAGAATTTTTGAAAATCTGGCCACTCACCTCCAAGCCAAGGCTGTATCTATTTAAATAGCAAGCTCCCCAATAATAAATGTTAAGCCCTAAGCAAGAAAGAACTCGAGATTTGGGCAATACTGACAAAAGAATGTGTTGTGAGGATCTATCTAAAACACAATACAAAAACTTTTCCTGTGCTGCAGTCATCTGAGAACACATTGTGGTGAAACCTGCACTATGAACTACACTCAACAGGCAACTCCTTGATAAAGTGACCGTCTTAAAATACCCTAAAGGTTGCCAGTACAATTCTGACCTTTCATTAAAGGATTTCTATGAGCAACTGATAGGTGTTGGGCACTAGGGGTGAAGGTTCACTTTAACAGAGGCTTCACGAGTAACAGGAAGCTTCTTGGACTATATTCTGTTCCTGCCAAATGTTAGGCAAAAGCCCCGAAGTCAAGTTAATTGACATAAGTAGTGCGTGCATGCAGTAATATTGCTGTCATGGAAAAGGGCACTTCACAGCATGTCTTTTTTCTATTCAAAAAGACATCACCCCTGCCCCTTTTCCCCTTGAAAATTTTTATTTCTCAGCAGCCCCAGAACCTCAGTGAATATATTTTTTCTTGTGTTTAACTTCTTAGTCCTTGGCCCAGCATTCTCAGTGTTGGCACAGTTCTAGGGACTAAAGTCAGCTGCACTACGCTGTGGGGAGCCTGAAAGCACAGGACACGGGGGCAGTTCACCACTGCACTGTGTATAGTCATTCACCAGTGCAAAGTGGACCTCATCAGAATAGCAAGGTAACATTTTACACCCAGGCTGCACTTACATACAGTAGACTCTCGATTATCCAGGATTGGATTAACCAGAATGTGGATTAACCAGGATGTCAAAAAAAATACGTGCAACTCGCAGGGCCAGCTCTGGCTTTGCTGCTGCCCCAAGCACACACAAAAAACCCCACCTGGGCGCAGGGCAGCCAGTGAACCAACATCCCCTCCCCCCAGTGCAGGGTGGCTGGTGAACCAACCCTCATCCCCATGTTTGCTATGGATGGTGATTATCCTGGATTTTATTAACCAGAACTATTTTTTCCCTATCAGCCTGGATAATTGAGAGTCTACTGTACACGAGTGCATAAGCTGTAGGACAATGGTGAATCCAGCCCATCATTTTTAAGGTAGGTCCTATATTTATGGCTATGTTTTCACCCTACTCTCTTGGCGACAGAATGGTGTGTTGTATAGAAAAACAAAACAACATTTTGAATCCAGAGCACTTTCCCCACCACTTTACAATCATTTTGAAGGAGGTTGAATTATTTTGGATTAAACAGGAACTGTAATTCTGCCACACATGCCACTCAGATCTCTCGGCGTGTTGCACAGACATGCCCTCTTTTCCACACTGGAAGAGAAGTCTCTGCTGACATGATGCTCTGGAAGCAGCAAGATGCCTGACCTACAAGCATGTCTGTTATCAGAGCCTCAGCTCAGAGGACTACTAAATCCTCTTCCCTCCCTGCCCCCTTCTGTCCTCTCCACTACATAACCACCCCCTAGAGCGCATCTACAGCCCACTGTTTCCCCTTCCTATTCCCTCTATTAGCCATGCTTTGTGATTCAGCTTCCTCTCAGCAATTGCTGCCTCCCAGAGGAAAAGGCCAAACTTCTTCTCCCCAGCCTCGCTGCACAGCACTAGCTTGGTTTCTGGACAATATGAGTAAATAAATAAATGCATTTTTTTTAAAAGGTCAGAAAGTTCATGGGGCCTTGACAAGACTGGTCCCACAGCTGTGGAAGGCCCCCATAGCTGTTCTCAGAGACACTGAGCGGAGAGAAGCATTTCCAGCTGTCCTTATTAAACACAGCCAAGAAGCTTCACTTTACATTTTAGCCTGCGTGTCCTTAGTTACTTTAAATGAAATTGCACTATGGGGGTATTATTCTCTCTCATCTCAGTACCCTTCTCGCCGAGACTACCTCTAAAAGTGCTACTGGGGCTCATCACAGTTTTACACTCCTCTTTTCCTTTCCTAATTGGCATGGGTATTTTCTTTATAACGTGCCCATCCACTGTGATGTTCAGATCTTTCACACCAAAGACATGCCAGATAATCAGCGGAAAAGCCAGAAGTTCCCGAGGTGAAACAGAAATTGCTTTCTTTTCTCCTCCAACTCTTTCTAGTAGGAAATTGTTTTAAATTGTGATAAATGGGAAGATTGCACTTGGCTCTTCTTTAGGGTCTCTTCTTAATTCCCTCCCTGTGGCTAACAGCACCAGCTTTGTCTTTGGACAATATTTGTCAATGAATTATAATGAGCGGAGAGTCTTCTGGACATCTCATTTGACCAGGTTGTGTCCTCTCCCTGTAGGTTAGTGATGGGAAAGACTCACTCTGTTAAGGTCAGATAATCTGCCCCTTAGCCAGTGCAGAACTATTCCTCATGGTGCATTTTTCCAGTGTTTTGCCCACCCTACTTCAAAACCTCTCAAATTATCGCACTTTTACACCTTCTCCTGAAAAGCGACTGTGCTCCATGACAAGACCTGTTAGGAAGGTTTTTCTGATATTCAGCCTGTATTTGCAGTCTAAATTTTATTGCATGACCCCCACGATGCTGATACATAGCCCACAGAGAGTTGGTTACTGTTTCAGCTTTCATTACAAAATGTAGGAGGAAACTTGTCTATGGCTAGGAAAGGTTGGGAACATTGTAAATAACACTACTCCACTAGTTTGTATTATTGTCATTACAGCTTGCAACTATCCAGCCAAGCTATCATTTGGCCGGAACACAGATTTTATTTGCGTTAAATCAAAGGAATGGAAAGTGTTCTCTATAGAATTACCTAAAACGTCTTATAATTCGAAGGCTGCATCACGGAGAGGAGCGATAGGGGGAGGGCAGGGAATGTCTTGCAAATGACAGGTGGCAGACTGTTGTTAGGTACCCACCAAATTACTCTGCTGCTCCCAGAACTGAATTGGCGTTTCATTATCCCATCTCTTCTGGAAGGATGCAGACATAAATTCACACCTCATGTCCTGGTTTCCATCAAACTGAGTGAGAATGCAAATGCTGGCACCGATGGTGAATGCCAAGCAAGGCTTGGCACACTAGAATAAACTCCTAACTGTGGTCCTTGCCAGTTACCTGCATTTATCATTGTAATGGCCTGCCAGACAGGACTTGGCAACCAAGGGAAAAACCAGTGGGAGGGGGAGAGGGAGGAAGGGCCAGATTAACACTGCCAAGCAATTCATTTCTCTACCTCCTGCTATCATTGTAAGGGCAACCTTAATTTTATTTTCTCTTTTAACTACTTACAGGTCACCCAAATCCCACCTGGAACCTCCAGCAACACAAAATGCTGCAAATCACATTCAGAGGCCAAGAGGATTTTGCAAGACATCTGATTTCATATAAAGGTTATAGTCTAGGAACGGCTGCAATTCAAAAAAGCTCCAAGTAACAATCTGCATTGGCAGGCAATGAAGGAACAGCTTCTGTGATCTGTCACATGTTGTCATCTGTCCTCAGATAACAGGAGTATTATCAATGAGGTCAAGAATGGAAGAGTTATTGGGAATCAGCTGAACTAAGGAGCTGATACAAATTCAATAAAATAGTCCTCTCCTCAATTTTTAAGAATACAGCCTTGATGACATAAAAAATAAAATTAATGTATGTTAAATCAATGGGAATGTTTGACTGTAATCACTCTTGCCACATAAACAAAGTAAATGCTTCTCATTTTGTCCTTGAACCACTCCAGCTTGCCTAGTTATCTTGCATGGAATGGAAGATCATGCCTATCTCCTTCAGAGATCACTGCAATACTTCATGGTTCTGAAGTTCTGGCTTTTGAAGTTAGAGGAAAAGTTCTCTCTACATGGCTTGTGTAGAGACACACTCACATAAACTCTGGCATTTTATATACATCCACTCACACATCAATTATCTATATTTTAGGAACACACCACCTTACTTATTGATGCCCCCTCAGATATTTTGCATTCCCAAGACGCGAGAAATCAATCGCCAAAAGATTGTCCGCTGATCCAGCGGGTAGTGAAAACCAGCCCTTAGTACCAAATCCAGGTCTAAAGAATCAGGCTAACTGCAGTAAAAATTGGTGAGTGGAATTTTTGTGATGCATGAAAGGGTTTGTGTAGTTCTACTAGCCAGTATCACGGTGTATGACAGGGGTCGGGAACCTTTTTGGCTCAGAGAGCCATATAGTAGCCCCCCCCTGCCCCGGCCGAGCCATATAGTAGCCCCCCCCCCCCCCGCCGCCGCGCTCTCCTTCCCCCCCCGCCGCCGCGCTCTCCTTCCCCCCCCCGCCACCGCCGCCGCGCTCTCCTTCCCCCCCCCGCCACCGCCGCCGCGCTCTCCTTCCCCCCCCCGCCGCCGCCGCCGCGCTCTCCTTCCCCCCCCCCCCGCCGCCGCGCTCTCCTTCCCGCCCCCCCAACTGACCCACCCAGCCCAGCCTCCCCCCAACGCCCGCCGGCAAACGGCTCCCAGCCCAGCCTCCCCCCAACGCCCGCCGGCAAACGGCTCCCAGCCCAGCCTCCCCCCAACGCCCGCCGGCAAACGGCTCCCAGCCCAGCCTCCCCCCAACGCCCGCCGGCAAACGGCTCCCAGCCCAGCCTCCCCCCAACGCCCGCCGGCAAACGGCTCCCAGCCCAGCCTCCCCCCAACGCCCGCCGGCAAACGGCTCCCAGCCCAGCCTCCCCCCAACGCCCGCCGGCAAACGGCTCCCAGCCCAGCCTCCCCCCAACGCCCGCCGGCAAACGGCTCCCAGCCCAGCCTCCCCCCACGCCCCTTTGCTAACGGCTCCCCCCCGTGCTTACTTGTTCGCTGGGTCACGCTGCTGTGACCCAACTCCAGCGAGGGAAGGAGAGGAGCGACACGCCCCCCAGCCTCGCTTTCAGAGCCGCGCCACACCGCCCCGCCCCCCAGCCTCGCTTTCAGAGCCGCGCCACACCGCCCCGCCCCCCAGCCTCGCTTTCAGAGCCGCGCCACACCGCCTCCCCCGCCTTGCTTTCAGAGCCGCGCCACACCGCCTCCCCCGCCCCCCAGCCGTCACAGCAGCGCCGCGAGCCAGATGACAGGCTCAAAAGAGCCACATCTGGCTCGCGAGCCATGGGTTCCCGACCCCTGGTGTATGACATGTTCAGACCTTAGACACACACACTTCTGACAGAAGCTCCATTGTCTTTTACATTTGTGAGATTTGATTGTTATCTGGCTTATACAGGGTTAGGAGGTCATGGAGTTTATAAGGGGAAAGGTTCTTGTCCACTACTATTGAAATCTGCTATATTATCTGCACCATCCCAAAAGCAGCTTCTTTGCAGAAGGCTCTTTTTCGTTGTTTCTAATTCACTGCTCCAAAATATATCTTGGCTGTATCCCAGGGCTGTAGCCTTATTTGCCCATCCCCCATGGCAGACGTACAGCAGCTGTTGAGGCTTATCACGGCTGCCTGTCCACCGAGTTTACAAATTAACACCCTATCGAGGCTGCACAAGGGCTGATTAATCAGAGAGAGGCAGTCTGAGGGCCTTTATCACGTTAAGCGGCTGCTGGGAGAGAAGTCACAAATCTCTCTGGAGGCCAGAGATGCCTTACAAATGAAAGAGCAGGAGGAGGAAGAGAAGGAAGATGCAATAGTAAGGGAAGCAGATATTTTAGAGATAGTGAAGGTGGAGGCAATGGATTGGGGGGGGGGGGGGGGGAGAGAGGGCCTGGAGGGGAACACCAGTACATTATGACAGCTAAAAAAAGATAATTAACAGCCTATACCTCATGATTCTAGCTTTCCCTCCCCAGGCTATAATTTAGCCTATTGCTCCTTTGCTCCAGAGGACAATAAACATTTATTATGTTAAACACATAACTGTGCTACACAAAAGCACCGTTCTTTCTGGGGTCCACTCCTTTCACAGCTGTTCAAACCAAAGGAAGGAAAGGGCATTTAAAGGGGGGAGGCTCCACTTGAGTAGAGAAAATAATTCAGTTTGGTCACAAAAAGTTCACCCAATGTTGAGGCAGGCTGTGAAGAACACGAACGCTTAAGTGGGTGATCTGACGTTGCATTTTCCCTTTGATACACTGGAGGATTTTCATCACTGAGCAGAGATCCTGAGTTGCCAAGCTTAGGCCTCATACCTGAACCTTCCCTCAAATTTGTCGTGTTCAGAGTCAATGTTTGGTTTGGCCCATTCTAGAGATCAAGACCAGTGATTACATTCAGATCCATCCCTATAATTAAAATCCAGTGCCCAATTTTCAAACATGGATGACTCAACAGGATGCTGAAATCCCACACTGCAAAGTTCGTGGCTAAAGAGATAAAACTCTTTTCCCCTTGGGGTTTGCCCATTTCCATCTCTCTACATTTCATTCAAGGCGAAGGGAATACAGCGCTTACATCAGTGCTTAACATATACACAGTGCCTTCTTGGAACCATGCTGGAAGCTACGTTCCGGGCATACACTAAGCCCCCTTGCCAAGCACATCTTTATAAAGGTGTGACCAGAGGACTGGGAGTGAATGTCCTCCGTGTTCCTTTCTCTCTCTTGGAGTTGCTGGAAGCAGCAGTGAGGAACCAGGAAATGTAGTGAGAGAGTCACTCAGATAGCTTTTGTTGCACATGTAATTTTTCCTTCTTTTCATTTCAGCAACTTCTAAACAATCCTAGTTAAGAGGTTTATTGGGAAGTTCCCAATCCCACCAACAGAGTGTATAGGAGAGGTTCTTATTACAATAGACATACTATGACACCATGAATCAGACTAGAGTAGTGCCAGCCCTACCTATACTGAGCATTTCATCTATTGTGTCCTTGCAGAGGGCTGGGAACAGTGGCAGATCTGATTATTCTAAGTGGCCAGTGATTACTTGTCTTTTCTTTCTTTACGTCAAAGTTACTGGTAGCCTCCATCTCTATGCCAATGCCATCACACTAAAATCACCAGTCAGGCTCCCACAAATCATGATACTGGTTTAAAAACCATGAGATTTTAAAAATAAAAAGTTGGATTCAATTTCCCCTTATTTTTCTCTGAGTTTTGAGCTTTTAGGGAGTATATTTTCAAACTTCTCTCCATAACCATGAGGGCTAGGAACTTGCATTAAAAAATAAGTGAGTTGAGACTCTCATGCAATAACATGGGTGCTTTTTATTGAACCAACCACCAAAAACCAAAAAATTTCTGGGTGAGAAATTTCTTTCAGCACAGCAGACTCCTGCAGATTTAACAACAATAGGCTAATTTTGATGAGCACCCCCCTTCATCTTGTTCTGAGGGTCTTTAAGGTCAGGATGCATTAAGTCCCATGGCCATTTTGAACCTCAAGGCTAGTTATTTCCAAACAATACAGGATGAAGCAAAGCAAAACAAAAAGGAAACGAGGACTGTATATTGCAGTGAAATATATATAACAAAATAAAGAGCAAGAGCAGCTATCTTCTCATCCTCTTGAACCCATACGCAGACCCTTTGCTGAACCAACCTGCTTATGTTGCTACTGATTACTGTAGGAACCAAGGGGCTGGTCTTCACTACCCGCGGATCGGTGGGTAGCGATCGATCTTTTGGCGATCGATTTCTCGCGTCTTGTGAAGATGCGAGAAATCGATTGGTCACGGTGCCCCCATCGACTCTGGAACTCCAGCTTGCCGGGAGGTGCAAGCTGGAGTCGACGGGGGAGCGCGCCGCCGCCTGCCGCCGCCGTGAGGACGGCAGGTAAGTCGGCTGCAGATATGCAAACTTCAGCTACATGATTCATGTAGCTGAAGTTGCGTATCTGCCGTCGATCCGCCCCCCCCCCAATAGTGAAGACCAGTCCAAGGTTTATATGTAATATACTAAGCTAACTGGGAGTGGGAAGGGGAGAATGGATTGTGAATATCAGCACAAGAAAAAGAAGCCAGCTTTTCTGTTGTAGAGCTCTCTATGCCATAAAAAGGAAGCCAGGTGTGTAAGGATCTCTAATAGTTCTGCTCCGCAAACTGAAAAGAAAATGGATTTCAGCCATGCTGGACCACCATGCTTGGTATTCGGCAGACCCTTGGGTAATTAAACTAACAAGCCACACAACCGCTACCTCCACTAACACCAATCAGATAACATTGGCTCTACACGTGAATACATCAGAAACTGTTCTATATGTAAACAATATGTGTTTTAATCTTGAAATATGGTGAAACAGCAGAACCAGTCTCTCTCTTAGATATTTATATGATACCTATAGAATCTTCTTATCTACCAGGCAGGTCAATAAGCAACAGACATTTCACTTGCTTGTATGTTACTCAGTCTCTACCCTTTAAAAAGCCGTTATTCTAAATGTCACAGTCTCTAGGACCAACAGAAGTTGGTCCAATAAAAGATATTACCTTACCCACCTTGTCTCGCTAATATCCTGGGACCAACACAGCTACAACACTGCAGTCCAAACACACAAATATCCTGGCCACTAGAGGCACTTTGATATAACAGGGACAGGACTGGGATTAAAAATCTACTAGAAAAGACCAAAGATTAGAAACTCCTGACAGAGCGCAAGGGCCAGAGAATGTACAGTATCTCCTCCCTACATATCAAAACTGTGTAGGGAAATGGGAAGGTGCACAGACTATGTACCTGAATTAGAGCAATCACCCTCCTCAAAGAAGGTCAGGGCAAAGACATGATACAGTGATCTGAATAGATAGTGAGTCCAGAACTCCTGAGTTCTAGTTCAGGCTTTGACTTTGATAACTCCATGTCCCTGACCAAGCTACGTAAAATCTTTGCCTCAGTCTTTCTATCTGCAATTTGGACTAAATATTTAGCTACTTCTCTGGAACATCAGGAGGATTCATTAATGTTTGTGAGCCTTTCTGGAGACAAAAAGTGCATCAGTGGTAAACATTTTTATAATTCAAAGTGTGTTATCAGTGTCATACTGGGAATCACAGTGTAGCAGCTTGGAAGGCTGTCTCTGGAGTTACGGTCACAATGCACAACCGAGTGAGGTACAACGTATGTTGGGGTACACGGAAAGAGGACACAGGCACCATGCACTTCTCAATGTGCTAAATAACAGTAACTGGGAAGGTACTGCCCATGACAATTCGATTAAATATGGAATTTCCTGACTTCATCTTTTGGGTAGCATTGGAGGATAGGGGGGATTACTTTTTCTCCTTCTCTTTAAAGCAGACATATAATCTGTCTTCTTCAATTAGGCATGCTTTGCAACAAGTGTGGTGGATCCATTAATTTTTGTACTATAATAATGCAGATAAATCCAACTTTGGCTCCAATCCCATTGCTTTCAAAGCTGGGCTCCACATTTCCAATTCCTGCCCTTATTTTTTTTCCCCCTTCTGCTGCAAAATGTCACCAATTTACTTTAGCCTGGGGGCCCATTTTGAGTTTTACCGCTAATATACGAGAAATGCATTTTTCAAGCTGTTACCACTTAACTGTACTGATATCAGCCACTCAGGGGACACAATATTGTTTACACATCCTGCTCTATGGAATAAGCACGGATGCCAAAACTCTGCCCGGGCTGTGAAGGAGACGTTTACTCTCTGTTTTATGAGATTTCCTCGATTTGTGGCTGTCTCAATGGTCGTAAAAACAGCTGTAAATCAAAAGAGCACCACAAAATTGCAATAACAACTGTCGAACTCAGCTCTAAAGAGCATAACTCCCAGCAACAGAAGGTGGAAGGCTTTTTGCTGATTTAATACCAGGTGTGAGGGAGCCCTGGCAGGTCTGTGTATAGCACAGTGTCTCTTAAATGATTCTCATGCTTATCTGCATGCCAGCTCGGATGGAATGCGCTAGTCTGCCATTCTTTGCATCACTTTCTCTTCTTTTTCTTGAAAAAACAGAACAAAACAAAAAACCAACACCAGGAGTTCTCTTTAGAGAGGCTTTTCAAATACCATGGAGAATGCTTAAACAAATAACTGCTAAACACATAACCCTGTTTAAAGCATTAAAAAAGGGAAAGTCAACCCAGTGTCCAAACGCGATTGTGCTTTGAACTGTGGATGCCTTGCAAAATGGCAATAGCTTTAGCAGATCACCTCAGCTGCCACGTGGTACAGGCCAGCTTCATGGCTGCTGGCTTATCCTAGAGGGCCTCAAATTCTTGTACAGCCTTGCTGCCCAGTTCTTGGGGTGTGGAGGGAGAAAGAGGAGGGTTGGTGTGAGATGAGTTATTAACTGTCTTCAGAGAGCGGACTCTAGCTAAGATGGTTCCAGACCAGACAGTTTCATTTTGCTCAATTTGACAGTTTCTGGTGAGAACCGGCCAAAGAAGTGGATGCACAGGTCTGGAACCTACTGTTACTACTACGTTGGTGGCTTATTTCCAAACCAGACATGGGAGGGATTTTCTCCCAATGGAGGAAGCAGGCCTCCTGGATTTTATTCTTGCCCCCTTCCAATTCCTTCCTCATCAAATTTAAGTTCCTCATCCTTGCCTTCAAGGACCTAAACCAGTGGTTCTCAAACCGTGGGTTGGGACCCCAAATTGCTTTCAAGGGGTCTCCGGGGCTGGTGTTAGACTGGCTGGAGCTGGGGGCCAAAGCCAGAGCCCCACTGCCTGAGGCCCAAGCCCAAGGTTCACTGCCCAGGGACCGTGGTGGTGGGGCTCAGGTTATAGGCCCCCAACCCAGGGATGATGATGCCTTTGGGCTTTGGACCCCTACCGGGGGTCGTGGAGCTGAGGCAGGCTCAGGCTTCGGTCCCCGCTTCTGGAGTCGTGTAGTGATTTTTGTTGTCAGAAGGGGTTGCGGTGCAATGAAGTTTGAGAAGCCCTGACCTAAACTCTACTTAGTCCCCTCCCCCCTTTCACTCTCACATCCCCCATTCTCACCCTGCCACACACACATCCAGCAAGTCTAACAACCAATCCCTTTTATTGCCTTCTCATCTCCATGTGCTCAGTTGCCATGGTAATGAACTGAGACATAAAACTCTAGGTAGATAAATTAGCTTGGCCTCCTCCTGCACAGCATCCAAAGCATGAAACCCCTTATTGGCCTCTACTCACCAGGCCTTCATCCTCTCGTCCTTCCAGTGTCTCCCTAAATCAAACTTCTTTCATGAGGCCTAAACAATCTAACCCGTCTCTTAGCAGCGGAAAATGTCTATATGTGCATATGCCAGATTACACAAAAAAAGCGAAGAAAAATTCAGATGATGCCTTATAGTGCCTGCATTGATGCCCTTAGCAACTGTCTTGTCATCCTACCAGCACTCCACCTTCAGTGTTTGTCTACATTCCTCATGCATATTGTTTCAACCTTGCTTGCAAATTTTTTATTACAGGGGTTATGTGTTCTCTCTCTGTAAAGCTACATACACACTCAGAATGCAAAAGAATTAACACTCTTTCTGACTTTCCTGTTGACTTACTGTGTGGCAAATCACAACAACTGGCATTTTCAAAGGAGCCTAAAGACAGTTAGGTGTTCAATCCTACTAAATTTCCTTGGGCACGAAGTTCTTTTCAACACCTTTGAAAACCCCAGTCCCTCACCTCCCCATGCCACAGTTTGTCCATCTGTAAAATAAAATAACATCTGCTTCACAGGGGTGTTGTGAGGGTAAAATGATGTCATATTTGGAGATACTCAGAGGCACTAGGGAAGAGTAAAAAGTGAGAGTGATTAGAAATGAACACATTGCAATATTGGTATTATACTGCAAGTGGCTGCTGGAGAGGCAATATGTTCCTGCCAGTTTTATTTCCAAAACATTTCCAAGGAGAGGGACACAAAGATTTATTTGGTGCCTATTTTTCAGGGGAGGATGGAGATGAGCGAGACAAGAAGCCCTCTCAGACCTTTCTGCCATTTGAGCTCTCTCCCCTGCTCTATTAAGCACCTCATGACACCGACGACAATTTCTCCTTTGTCATGATGCTGAATGAAGCGTAATTCCAGCTTCTAAGGGTTTTGCTCACCTGAAAATATAAGCTGCACCATCCACAGCTGCTGTTTAACGTGTCAGCCTGGCAAGGCCTTGTCTCCTTCAAGAACCGCTGATTTATTTTTAAACATGGTGTATATTTTAATTGCTGCTTGTGGTTTTACATCTGCTCCTTTCTGCCTTTTTTCAGCCATGGGGTATCGGTCAGTCCATTTTTTGGCAGGTATATTGCTGTCACCACCACTGCTTCTTCCCAGGAAGAGCCAAAGGAGGAGAATACACCACCAGGAACTGGGAAACCAAGGGTGGGGAGTAAGAGAGAACTTCTGACATAGAGCACTTGAGAACTCCTGGCCAAAAGGGAATCAGGGGAGGGATAGCCACTTACTCCTCTCCAAATTGCACTCTGCTCATGTCTTCAGAACAGACATAAGCACAAATGCCCTCATTTGGAAGAAGCCAAATTTGGAAGCTCTGAAGCATCTCATTAATCTTCCTGGGAAATCAAATGCTACTTTCCCTCTGGGAGTTAAAGTAGACAGAGCTGACCATATCCTAATCTGCCCCCAGACTGCCACACAGATGGGGTGTGCTGATTGACACAGCCTCCTGAATGGGTGTATGCGAGTGTAATGTTGGAAGATGTGGAGCTGGGTCTCTTTTCCATCCGTAATAGACTGAAATACCACTCTACGCATCTCTGGAGTCCAGTGTTTTAGTTTTTTTGATGTCTAGCCTTGAATTTTCTCAGCTTGCCTCACATATAGGTTGTCCCCTCCACCTTATCTTTGTCTTCAAGAACATTTTAGTGCCCATGAATACTCAAGATTGACTAAACTGGAAAGTGAAGTTATCTTTTTAACTTATAGAATAGGAACAACACAGGTGGTGGAAAACAAAGTTTCTTCACAATAACCGTCACTTCCCCAACATGCCACAATCCAGTGCAGGAGGGAACTCCTCTAATCTGACAGGACGGTTTAATTTCCATGGCTCACTTACTCTAGAGGGGAAAGACTACAACCCTCCTTTCTTCTAGTCTCTCTGCTGGTAGTATACACACAGATCTACTCCCCAGACTCCTGACTTTAGAAAGGTGTCCAAAGGTTGAATGGTCTTTTGCTTCCAATAGGCTACTCATCTCTGTAATAAACACTTCCTTTTCCTATTGTGGCAGGGTGCTGGCCAGGAGTGCCTGAGCCAGCCCTGCGGGCCCTTTAAGAGGGAGCACCAGCCTGCAAACCTCCCTTGCAGGAAAGGCTAATCAGCCACCTGGCTTGCAGGGCAATCAACATGGATGGGTTGCACCTGGCAGCCTCCCCTGGGGGATATAAGGCTGCCAGGAACGAAGCCCAGTGGGGTGGTGGTGTCTGAGCTATCAAGAGCTGAGTTTGTATTATTGTATTAGGGGCTGAACTATATAGAGTTTGTAGAGCCAGAACCTGTGGAGCTATTGAGAGCTGGGTATTAATGAGCTGTTTAGAGCTGGATGTTAATGAACTGTTTTAACCTGTATATATTGGTGGTGGGGTCCTGCACTGTAAATTAAAGGGCACTGTTTGGAGCAAAGAAGGGTTCCTGCCTGTGTTCCTGAGGGGGGTGAGAAGGCGGTCTGTCACACTATGATTCAACTAAAAAGCAAACTGACCAAAGAAAGAAGGACCCAAACCTTTAAGGATTATGGTACTAGCAAGTTCAAGTCGGGAAGCCTTCTATATTCTGGCACACGGACACAATATGGAGAATATCACACTATGCTTTAAAAAGCTGTGTCTGGTGGATGTTCTGGATATAGGAACTATAGAAGACAAAGCAAGGCTCATGGCGTGGATATTTGACCAAATACACCCAGACTGCTCTCCCCAAACATACTAATTTATTTCCTTTGTACCATACCCACCATGACAGTCTGGGTGTGGATACAAAAATTAAAAAACAACACAGTCTGTATATCCAATGTTAAGCACCAGCCACAAAAACAGACTATTCCTCCATGCAGTGGCCATAGCCATCAACCCAGATGCACCTCGTACTGTGTTTTAAAGCCTGCCACCCTTGGGTCTGGTGAACCTCCTGAGAGTGAATTCTAGAGAGGGGGTCCTCCACTGAGAATGCTCTGCTGCCACTCACATGATTTCAGACAAGGGAATCCTCACCTAATGACAATTGCCATGACAGGGCACAGGGGAGAGAAAGTCACTGGGCTCTCTTATTTCTGCGTAAGGCAATTTGCTCTTCACACAGCTTTACCTGGCTAAGTCAAACACACCTTGTAAACTTATGATAAGGCTCAATTTCCAGGAGTGTTTCTAACTCCATGTACTTGTGACAGAGCTTGAAAAATTCAGGGTGCCTGCCCATCGGTTTGCTTTCTTTAAACGTAAATATATCACGTATACTAAAATGCTCTGCTATGTTTGCACTTGGCCTGTTAATAGTGTCAGTGACCTGGCTTTGCTCCTCTCCCTTTGTCCTGATGTCAGAGGCAGATAGGCTCGTATGAGTCAGCAGCTAATGCTTTCCATGCTCAGCCGCCTCTTGGAAAATGGCCAGAGTAGTCTCAGGCGCGGTTTTCTGAAGCGCTGAGTCAGCTGTGGAGCAAAAGAAACCTGAGCCAGCAGTATCAGCATGCTTGGCGCATGTTTCCAGCTGCAGTTTTGCACGAGGGATGCCATTGCCAGGGGATAGGACAGCAAGATGTACAGGGTCTCCGTTCAGCAGACTGGATGCACTCATTTGCTGACATATCAATAGTGTTGACAAGCAATTAAGGGGTTAACTTCTATTTAAACAAATAGCATCTTCAGAAGTTAGATAGTCCCTGGGAAGTGTGGAAGCTTCTCAGCTCTGATAGTCTTATCCTGGCTGATTTTCCTGTGGCCTCCGTTAATGGTAAAGGGCTGAAATTGATGCCCTCTTCCATGTGTGTCTACAGAAGCCTTACAATACCTAAAGTCACATTTAGATGCAGTTTCCTGAGCTGAACAAGGTGCAAGTGCATGTGGTGTGTGGTTAGAAGGCTTTGTGACCTCAGCACAGACATGACCCTCCCAATCTGCTCCGTAAAGAGATGAAAAGGCAGTGATGAAACTAAAGGGTTTAACAATCCTTCATGTTAACACACACAAACTAACACCTTCCCCAAAATGATTTCCATGTACAGGACACAGGGGGATTTTGAATCTCCACAGACATTTTAAAAGGCACAAAAGGCTTTCAGAGAGCACCCCCATTCAGGAAAGCACGTAAGCCGATGCTTAGCTTTAAACATGTGCTTAAGTCACATTGAACCCAATTTCCCAGAATTGGGTTTTTTGTTTTCTACTTCTATTAAAAATAAAATGATGGAGGAGAGGTCTCCAAGCTAAAACCCCAGATCTGAACAGCCCAGCGTTTAGGAAAATTCTGATCTGGGTCTGAATTTCTGTGGCTTCAGCTCAACTGTAATATAAACTATAAGTGTTGACTTTGGTAGCAAAAGGGAAGAGGAAAGAAATCTGGAAAAACAACCACAATGGACTAATCTGCTATGTTTTATCAACATCCTAGTCCAAATTTATCCAACACAAATGTGTACACTTCACATTTTTAAACAAAACAATTTCATAGTTGGCCACAAAACCATTAAAGACAAGGATACCGTTCAAAGGACGCAACCTATATACATGGTAGTCATGATTCTACGCTGGGCTTTTGCTGTATTAAAGATATAATATTAGGAGGAGGAAATTAAAAGTCTGATACAAATTACCAATAACTACTATAATACAAAGTCAGGCCTGCTTCCAAACTACTGACCTCCATAACTCAGTGTCCCCACTGGAATTCTAGATAGCGTCAAGTAAAAGTCGAAACCCATTTCTGTTTTCCTAAAATAATGCTAGACATACCTTGACAAAGTTGGCACAGTGCAGCAAACCCATCTGTTTTTCAGTATTGGGCAGAGTGCAGAAAATAGTGTTCTTCTTTTCCCATTTGCCTCCAGTCCCATCTCACATGCTTTCTGATTCCTTCCCCCTGCTTCCCTGGCTGGTGACTGATTGCTGGTCTTAGAGCACATGGCAGATGGAATCAGGACTGCTGTTTCTTCTGCACTCCAATGGTTTCAGGCATACCCCAGCATCTCCTGACTAGCTTAGCAAGAATGCCAAGTAGAAGATACAGCAATTTTGTTATCTAAGGAGCAAAAGCCACTTTTCAAACTCACTTAAAATATATTTTTATTGGATATTTCACAATATAGACACATGAAGAGCAAAGGGGAGGAAGAAGGGAAAACAAACTAAGCCCCTTATTTGGTTGGTTTCAGACCAAACTGATGAAGTGAACCAGATTTCTGCTGATTATCCCTCCAAAGCACTAGAACTCTGTAGAGGAAACCCACAGGTGGTATTGTTAGGTTTGTTTGTTTCTTTAAACAAATGCATAATCAAATTGTGCAGTCTGGTTCTTTTGGAAAATATGGTTTTGTACAAGATCACATGCAACTATACAAGACTGGCTGGGCTGGCCTTCAGTACAATAAAGTAACTGTTTGGGGCTTTGTGTTCTCTGGGATTCAGTGCATCCTGCTTTTGTTGTCTGGAGCAAAAATGGAAAAAGGGGGTATCTAATACACCCTTCCATCCGTGGGACCAGACAGCAAGGCAATTCATTGCTCAGCAGCTCTGTACACATATTAAGACTGACTCTGAATAGACACCTGCAATGAATGTTGTTCTTGTTATCTGTAACTTTTTTCCCCACTTGATTATAAACTCTTCAGGGCAGGGATAACCTTTAAGAACAATGATAAGCACATTATCGGAGCTTAACAAATAATAGTGACACCTTTACTTGTGTCCGTAAGATTTTTCTTTTTAAATAACTTTCTAAATCAATTATGGTTTAAACTGTTGACAACAAGCATACACACCAAAGAGAAACAATGCTATTTCCATTCTAGTCTATTCTTCTCAAAGCCCCCAATGTTCTTTACCTTGCAAAACAACATTTTCCCCAAGCCTTGTTCTTGGAAAAAGCTGAACAGTTTTGGTTGAAACTTTACAAAAATATTCAGCCTGAGGAAGAGATCTGGTATGCAAAGTTTCAACCCAAACATTTAAAGTTTGGCAACGTAAATGAAAATAGCTCTTATAATGGGAAGTATTTGGCAACCTTAGGAGAATGTGGTGTCACCAGCTCCGTCTATAACATTAATTACAACTTTCACTATCGCTCTACCATAACTTGTATTATTTCTATATATTTTCTCTATGTAGCAAACATCTCATTTGGACATATTTTTCATTTTCAGTACAAAAAATGAGACAAGTGGTAGAAGATAATGGAGTTTGCTATAAGAGAGATGGGATTTTTTTTCATTTATTCCCTACACTGATTCTTATCCTCAGGGACCTGAAGGGTGTTTTTATTTTATTTGATAGCAAAGTGCTAGCTAATAAACACAAATACAAGCATAGTCACTTGTATACATCTATAATCAAAGAGCCCTTCTTGTCTTCACTCCCCACAAAGTTGATTAACGATTGTGTGTTTAACACATATATTATTCGTGGGGGGGAGGGTTAGATCCACGTCCCTTGTATATATTTACATTCTTTATGTGCATATGTAAATGTAAGAAGAGAGGAAGGCATGAAAAATCTGTTTTTTGTATGTCCTCCTCCCCACTCTCCTTTCTAAAAATATAAAAGGCAGGGAAGATTTCAGCGAGAAGATGAGCTGATGGCCATAGAAAAACAAGATAAAATATGCACTGAAACCAGCAGTGCCAACCAGATTTGAAATGTGTAATAACTCTGTATGATCAGTTACATTATTAGTGAATGCAAATTAACATCAATATTAACTTTTAAGAGAAAGGAAAGGGGTTAAGATTTAAAAGCTGTTTTAAGCCAACTTCTGTTGGTCTACACCAGCTTACACAGCTCCTAGAACCATAGTTAAGCAGGCAATTAAACCAGATAATTAGCTCAATTAAGTTTCTCCTTTGTGTAAAAAGGAAAAAAAAAAGTCTATCTTGTCACATCCATCAATACTGGAGGCTTTGGGGGCACAGGAGAGCACTGCCCCCAGAGACTGGGAAACTGACATTTTGTCGACTCAATACCCAAGGTAATCACAAATTAAGCAGAGCAGAAAATGGGTCCAATCCTGGACTCCAGCTGAGAAAAGCTTGGTGCAGATGGGGATAAGAGGGGAAATACTCTCTTTGCACAGTGCGGGGACATCCAGGGGCTTGGGCATTTCCCTGTGTACAACAGAGCAGCCTGAGGGCTTCATTGACTACTCTGAGACAGCTGGGGATCATCACTGGATCAAAAGGTCATTCCAGCATGCTACTTGTATTGGGAGCTAGGAGGGCAGCTGCTATTATGGTTCCATGCTATTCAAGGAGCTCTTAATCTTTCAGTGATCCACTTTGCAAGATATAGGTTTAATACCGTTCTATTAGCAGGGGCTCTAGCAGCATGCTGCACACAATAACATCCTGCACTAGGTCTATGTGAACCACTCCGGTTGTGTCCACACTAGCTTTGCACTGATTGAGTTTCCCCAGGAGCAGGCGTGGCAGGCGTGACGGCGAAGATGAGACTCAGAAGCTGCAAACATCACAGCAGCTTGGACATCACCATTAATACTGGTAGCGGGCTGAAGCAATGGTTTGAAATGTCAGCAGAGAAATCTAGGGAGAGTGGAACTAGTTAGGGATCTCCGGTTACAACAATATGGTGGCCTTAGAAGGGTCACACAATTACCAGGGTACTTTTTTTGTGCAATCCATGGCAATACTGTTGGATTCTATCTATGACCTTTGTAGGGGTCAGGACCCACAAGTTAGGAAACCCCGCACTAGTGCCTGAGAACCAGACAATTAAACTCAGATCATCAAGCTGAGTAAAGTGCAAACAGGAAACTAACAGCACAAATGGTGGAAAAGTAAATTAGATTCATAGAATGCTTTTAAGCCTAAATAAGCTAAGAAGTTATTAACAACACAGGTAAGGACTAATTTATTTATTTTAAAACCATGTGCTTCATCCACTTTTGAGATAAATGGTATTTTCTTTAAAGCCCCACCTCCTGGATTTCTGTGATTCCTAGAGAATTTCAGCTTATATTTCAAAAAGGTTCTAGCCCGCGTGGTTGCAGGGGAAAGTCGGAAAACATAAACCTAAGTACTCAAAAGCCAGACGGCAAATAAAAAAGAACCCCAAATTAATTATACTTTACAAACTCAGAATTTTGGAGTCTGGCTCATCATTTTTGAATGGTTGGGGTTAGCAATACTGTTTACCTCACTAATGATCATTTTATAAAGCAAAGAGAGAGAATGAAGGAAAGAGTCACAGTCTTCCACCCCTGGCTCTCCTTTTTTAAATATGAATGAACAAGCTGCCTTCAAAATGCAGAGATCTACCTCAACATTAAAATAAAGGTTTCGGTTTGCCTTAAACCCATAATATGGGGAAATTCACAACACAACAGGGAATGGCAGCCTGGAATCTCGGTTGAAATTCAGATCAGTTATTCTGTACAATTGTCTTTTTCCTGCACCTTTTCCTTTGCTGTCCAGTAACATCAGCTCTGTACACACCAGGCTGTTCCAAAGCACTTCAGCATGCTTTTGAAACACCAGGCCTTGAACTGAAATGGAGGAGGATCATTGCCACAAACACCTCATAATGTAAATCTGCTAAAGCCATTCTGATATATTAAATCAATTTGCAGTGATCAGAAGCAGTCCTGGAGGGAACTAATGACATGATATATGGCAGCACATCCTTTCAGGGACACTAGGCCACATTATGCCAGTGCCAATTGTGGACTGGTCCATCCCATTATGAATATTTTGTTTTCACATTTTGTCACAGCAAAAACTCCTAGAGGTATTTTTTCCTTGAAAGGTCTTTAGACGGATATTTTGGCCTCACCTGTGCATACATCTTTAAGATCTTGTGATTATAATTCCAAAATGAACCCACAACTAATGAGGAAGAAATACTACCCTGCCAAAACATTACTTGATCATATCCTAGAGTAGTGATCCTGTACCCCATCCCCATTAGTGCATGCCCTCTTATAAACCTAACATCCTAATCAGAGAGAGAACAACAAAGTAGCTCTGTCCTCCTTCCCCAATTCCAAACTCATTGATATTCACTGCATCTATTTGGCCTCTAACACAGAGCTCTTCTAACACACTTGGGTCTATATCCAAGTTCTGATACAGAAGAGGGAAGTTAGAGAGGAGTCACTGTTCAGCTGAGATGTTAACCTCAAGTCCCTACCACCTCTCTTTGGCAGATGTCCAGGTGGAAGTTACAGTGGCATTTTTCAAAATAGGTAATACTATTACAAAATAGGTAATTCAAAATATTTGTCAATTGGTAATACTGTACAATACTGATTCACTCATTAAAATGGGTTCCAGTGACAAAAATATTGCTCGGTGCAAAATGGCTGCTCCGTTTTCCTGCAGAAATTTGGGTGCATTTGGGGTCTGAAAACTGCCACAATAAAATCCAGTTCTATCATCAGTGGTTTTGCATGTACGTTATTTTATTTTCAAACTAATAAAATGAGACTGTTCAGCAACACACAGCTGGAGGCGATCTGCAGTCACTATGGAATGCCTCACCCACAGGTCCACTCCAGCTAGAAAGTGACAACAGGCACTCACAAACTGAATATGGAAAACTGAACACACTGTACTCCAGTTTAGACACAGAGACACTATGGAACCAAAATCAAAAAGCCAGAGAGAAACTCGTAACTCCCGACAATGTGCACAACGAAGGACGCTCCAGAAGTTGATGGACTTACTGACTGAAACACCAGCCACCATTACTGAACCTGACTCAAGATAAGATTACTGCCCCGGTTCCAGGGAAATTTCAAGCTCTCTTCAAACACAAATACAATGAGAACATGAGGAGTATATGTGAGTCCATAAAATAACATTTGACATGAATATTTCACTTTGAAATTTCAAGACAACTGATACATTTCTCTTTAAATCATGCCAAAGCACAAAGGCCACTTTCACTCAGCATTCTGAGCAGAATCTGAGTGGGATAGCAGCCATCTCTGACCCACTCCTCTTGTTGGGAGGAGGTGGTAGAGACAGAGTGAGAAAGTATCTTAATATTTACACATGTATACATTTTGATTTGTGATGGGGATGAGACAGGATAGGAAAAAGGTGCAGAAGGAGAAAAGGAAGAAGGAGATGCAGCAGATGATGGAAGAAAGAAGTGCCTACGGTTTGTGAATACTTTACCTTAGATGGAGAAAGAGTCTTATGTTACATGCATAGAATGTGGGTAGGCCACACCTACAGATACAACCATGTGGATTCAACCACAAGGTAACTTAAAGAGAGGTGTATTTAACCCTGCACCTGAAAGCAGCATGCAGCTATGCTGCAGGGACACATTTGCCAGTGTGGTGTGTCCTCTGTCTTCAAATGCATTAGCCAAAGCCTTAATGAAAGTGACTAAGAGGTGACTCTGTCCTGCAGAAAAGACTGAAGTTTGCCAAATGGAAGCACAGTAACAATATCAGTCTGGAGCAGCAGCAACTGAGTCATCCTTCTCCACTCACTGCAGGGTGCCATAGATCACAGCAAATTCCAGTGTATGAGTTCATGTGTGTAATATATCAAATTCAGTCAATGGTAGTCAAGAGGAAATAAGGTGTCACTTCTACCAATGCATCTCTTTGTGCATAAAGTAGAAGATGGGTCAAGGTTTATCACAACCTACAGGAAAGTGGAGTATGGTAAACATTCCAAGTTTCACCGGCTCAACTGTTATTCCTGAACTTAAATAATTCTCTCTTTTTCCTCTGCAAATATTGCTTGCCCTACTTCTAAGGCTACCAAGCAATGACAAAAATACACCCAAATCCCAACATTAATGTAGTAAAATCGTATACAAGAACATGCAGTAAAAACCAGCATCCACTCTATTGTAACTACATAGAAATCATCCAACAAACCTCCCATAACTTTTCAAGAGTACATAAAACTAGGAGCATGGGAACCTTAAAAGTTTTGTAAAGTCTGGTTCAGATAAGCATCCAGAAATTCCAATGCTTATTCTGATATAGAAGTCTCTGGTTGACTTCCAGCCCTCCAACCAACACAACTTTTACGAACTGGGGAAAGAGTTGCTTAAAATATACCTTCGGAATGAAAAGTTAGAAATCCTGGCTGAGACTGCAAAAGCCGCTTTAAGGTACCTGGATGACCAATTCCTACTGGGTAAAACTTAGCCATTATCTAATCACTTTTCCTCCCAGAGAAAAAGTATCAAATCAAGAATAACAAAGCTTCCAAAATATTTCTACTTTGACCGTACACTCTTTGGGGGCAGGGATTGTCTTTTTCCTCTGTTTTTGTACAGCGCCTAACACAATGAAGTTCCATGACTTGGGCTCCTAGGTGCTATAGGACAAATGATAAATAATAGTAATTATTCAAATTCTTAAAGTTGATGGAGCATTCTACCCCAGACCATGTCTCAATGAAAATCTGAATCTGAGGCTATAATTTGACCTAAACGTTAAAATCACAACAAGCAGTACAGGAAATATTTAACTTGAATATCAATTCACCTTTAGTTTTATTAATATTCTAGAGATGCTATTGTCATGGCCTTTTGAATATTGCCGCAATTTAACCTCAATGCGTCTGTAGTGGTGTGTTTCACACACACGGAAGATACACACAATACCATCAGTTGTGTGGTGAGAGGGCATGTGTGCATGTCCTGGATTTGGAAATCACATTGCAACTGGTGCAACGATCATGTCACTGAATTGCACAGCTTAGAACTTCTAAATTTATTTATTTTTAATGTCTGAAGAGATTAAAATGAGAACTGGCAGTATGTGCAAAGGATACTGCACTTTGAATGTGTTATCTATAGTGATCCAGGCTTCCCAGAGCTTCAGCTGAAGCTGGAAGGAGCAGGCTTTTCGCCACGGAAGAAACTACATTACATTGCTCCCTAGGAAATGAAACAAAACAATAAAGGACGGTTAATCTCTTCTCTAATTCTGCTCTGTGGGACAACTCCTTCAGCAAGCAGCGCCTGGCTGTATCTACCTGGGAGGGGGTCATTT
Source organism: Sternotherus odoratus (assembly GCA_032164245.1). Taxonomy (NCBI): domain Eukaryota; kingdom Metazoa; phylum Chordata; order Testudines; family Kinosternidae; genus Sternotherus; species Sternotherus odoratus. The sequence continues at coordinate 13,629,784 of JAVMKO010000015.1, forward strand.
TCCTTCAGCTTCCTCTTCTGCTTCCCTCTATCCCTGGGAGCGCTCTGTCTCCCTGCTGCATCTTTCAATGGCTTTATCAGAGCTTGCACCAATTCAAGCGTGAAAAGTAGCTCTGGGCCCAGCAGGGAGAGGTGGGGGAGTATGTGTCTGTGTGTGTTTTAGGGGGAGAGGGGGAGATGAGGGAGGAAATGTTATTCTGTCTTTTGTCTTTTCAACAATTTCTTTTTAATGCAACTTGCAGAGCAGCCTATAATTAGGGGGCTTGTGGAGCAGGCTTAAACTCAGGAGTAACCCTTCTAACGACCTCAGCAATGGATAATCAGGTGCGCGGCTGTGGGGCACAGCACGCCTCCCCACCCGCCGCGCATCTCGGCCTCGTAATTAGAAGCCTCCACACTCCGCTGCATAAAGGCAGATTGCAAGGACAGCGTGAAGTCCTTGTTTGAAGCTGGGGGCACAAAGATTGCAGTGCCTGTGATGGATAGAGACAAAGACTCCAACACTGGAAAGCTTTCAACAGCCTCAGAATACTTGCAGCATTTCTGATGGACGTTTTAAGGCTTTCTTTGAGCCGTGAGGTTTATTCTTTTGCACTCCGCTTAAAATTCCTTCACAGCCCTGCAAGTGAGGGGCATAGCTGAAACCATTGTATACACAACCCCCCTGATATTTCCAATATTTCAACCAGGAAAACATATTTTTCCTGCGCCTTCAATTTTTATTACCTCTCATTCCTGACTAGAAGGAAGATGACTGTGAATTAGAGATAACAGACACATCTTGGCATAGAGACATATTGTAATCCTAAGGATATGGGAATCAACCCTTCAGGAAAAATTCCCAAGTGACACAAACCCAAGCCAGTATGGTATTGTTAGCAGACTTTGTTCATACTGGTTTGAAACTGTGGCAGCAGCAACCATAAATAAACGTGGCTGCTGTTAGCACAGTTTCCCTAACCACTCTGGACCTCAAATTAGGATAATGCACAAAAAGTAAAGAAATTCCCTTTCTAAAAACACAAGAAAAATCTCCTTCTATACTAATTAGACCCTATTTTTATATGTACTTACATGTGCGCAAACATACATGGCTATGACTACTTACGTGGCAAAATACATAGGCTTCAGGGAAAGGGAAGAAAATGGGAGGAGAAAACAGAGAAAGGATGAGGGGAAAACCCAGGGGTGAATAAAATGAAAGAGCAGTGCTGGAGGAGGGGGCAATAGTGCGTGAACTGTGTGATGTCTTCTCTTAGGCTTTGTCTACACTGGCACTTTCGTTGCTAAAGCTTTTGTCGCTCAGGGGTGTGAAAAAACCCCAGCGATAGAAAACACTGGTGCAGACAGCACTTCATCAGTGGGAGCTGCGCTCGTTGCGACCTCTCATTGGAGGTGGTTTTGTCACTTGGAGAGAGATCTCCTGGCGATAATGGTGTGGCTGCAGTGGCATAGCCGCACTGTTGTAGGTTGTGCAGTGTACACATAGCCTTAGAAAATCCTCTTCGACTAGCAGCATTAGGCCCTGTATTTTATTCTATTCTCTTGAGCCTTCCACAAAACTATTTTCACGTTCTGGTAAAGTCCTCACCTCAGGCCTTAGCCATACCTGGTTTGCTAGTTTCTACAGTCCTTGGATCTGCCTCTCAAAGCAGCTCCGGTTCTCCCCAATCACTCTGGGGCTCCTGATGCTCACAGCCAGAAGCAGAGCAGCAAAGCATCTGAGGAGAAAACCAAGCAGCACGGTGCAGCTCAGGCAGCTTGAGAAGCGCCGAGCAACAGACTGCAGAAAAGAGCAAAGCCAAAAGGGGGGTGGTGGTAATAAATAAAGTAATGATAATAATAATAAACGCAAGAAGCAAATCGTTAGAGCTGCTCACAGCACTGCAGCAGAGGTTGGCAGTTTCCATAGGGATTAGCCCCATGGAAAAACGGGATGGGGGATGGAGAGAGGAGGGGGGCTATCATCCCTCCAGAACCTACTTAGTGGAATAAAATAGCTGTTTTTCTCAGCATGTAAAAGACATTTACAGGAACTGGGAAGGTAACATAACATGGAAGGTGTCTCCAGTAGAATCTTCGGTGACTGCTGCAAGGGCTGCAATTTGTCTGTCCAGCCACCCACCTCGAGCTCCTGTGAATACACATTTGTAGATATTTAAAGCCTCGGAAGATCATTAACAGACTATTAGAACCGCCAGCAAAGGAGCCCTAACTTGGACTCACTAATGTGTCTCATTCCTGAATAATGAAAGGGCAAAAGTATCCACAGACGCCTATCTGGCTATAACTGTAAACGCTATCACAGAAGAAACTGCAATTTGAGTCGTCTCTCCTACCTACCCCCCTTCCACACCACTAATACTGTACAGTACAAGAGAGTCATTCTCAATTCTATTTCCCATTTCGCCTTCTCTGCACTCTCCCCTCTGCTTGGAAGCACAGTAATTTCATAAATGCCACACAGTCCAACAGGAAAGCAAATTACTGACATACTCTACAAGGTTTCCTATTTAAAAAAAACCAATGTAGCCTCTTTGAACACGGAGTCGCAAAACCACTTGGGACATGAATATTTTCTACATTAAATCCAAAATGCTCCACGGCCCTTGTGAAATCTGAAAACTTAACAATATTAACACCCCATCCGCAAAGATCAAAATAGCCATGGATGGAGAGGGGATGCAGTCTAGAAAATAACACATCCTACACTCATTCAAAATTACAACTCTCCGGGGACACATTTACCCTGGTTCCATTCACCTCACCACCAAGTTCCTATTATTCTCCGATCCTTCCCCAACTCACCAACCCCTTTATTTGTCCACAAAGCAAAATGCCAAATTAAAACTGCAACATGCAACTTCTTTTGAAACAATTGGAGCAACAGAGCATCCCTGGTTTAATGATATCCTATTCACTCTTCTTTCCTTTTGTTGGAGTTTGTCACTTTTGACACCTGATTAATTACTTATTTATTTTTAATAGGTAATGACACTGTGGTGCTACAATTCTCTCCCCCACTCAAAACCAGGCTATTCTTTCACTGTAAAAGACAGACAGTCAGAAAAGTATGTGTTTACATCAAGACAGCTAACCTGAGACAACTCACTTGTAAAATCCCAGTGGAGAGAAGGCAGAGGTAGGTACTACTTCAATGTAACTAGCCCAGCTTAACTCTAAACCCCGCTCCCTCCCACCCCCCAGTCTGGGAATAACCTTGATTAGCTATATTGAAGGTAAAAACTATTGGTACCTTGTCTGCCTAGGATTTTATATTAAGAAAGCTATCTCGAGTTAGCAGGCTTGATGGAAACACACTTTTTCCCCCCCCCCAATGAAGACAGATACTATGTCTACGCTATGCAGCTTTAAGTGACAAGATTGTGCTTGCTACAGTCGTGCTGCTAAAAGGCACACAGTGTAGCCGCTGTTTGTCGACAGGAGAGAGTTCACTATCATGAACAAATAATGAATTATTACAATGCAGTGGCTATTGTACAGAAACATAAAAAGCCAAGCCATAAGTCTAGCTTTTATGCTGGGATTCATTTACACGTCAGAATGAAATGGCATGACTTTACCTTAATGCAAATCTGCCTGCCCTATGCTGTAGCAAGGTGTGTATTTACTTTTCCTAAAATCTTACTGGAAAACAGAAATATAAATAAAAATAAGAAGAATGGAAGGTGGGAAGCTTTAATGAATTTTTAAAGTTTTTACAATGTTATGCAGATCCTTGGCATTTGGAAATGTAACATATAATGGACACTTCTTTATTTCTCTGCAGTTATCATGCACATTCTTGTTGCAGAGATAGTTGCCTCAAACTACTTCATACATAACAGCATTTCTCATTCAGCCCAATTTAGAGCTATCACAAATAGTTTTCTACAGCTTTCATCTGGGGAAGACACACACTGAATGCTATTATACTGGTGTGAATTCACAGCAATTCCACTCAGGCGCTGTATTTTCTGAACACCCCAAGAAAGCACCCGATGTTCAGCGTTTGCGCAGCATCTCTGAAAGTCAGGCCAGCAGAATGTATCTGCTCTTGCAGTTAGAAATAAAACAACACAGATAAAAGCTGTCACAATGCCTGTCATCCTCAGAGACACCTTCTGTTGTAAACTGTTGTGCAGAATTCGATGACACTGGACAAGGAATATAATAAAGAGGAAGCAAAAGATTCCAGAAGGCTCTTCTGCTACAGAAGTCATGTTACCATTGCCTCCTTCCTTGTGATTAACTCCTTGACATCCTCCTCCTATGACAACTTGAAAAGGACAGACTGAACCTGGTGATTAATTTACCAGCATACCTCCCTCTTCATGAACCCACCCTCGTCTGGCCCCACCCATTATCTTTAGGGCTCAGTTCTATGTACAGCTACATTTTCTCTGCAAGAGACAATGTTTGAGACATTTTGTGCCCTTTTCCTAGTCACCGCATTAACAACATTTGAGTTTAAACCCACGCCACAAATTTTGTGCTGGGAAAGAAATCCCCCGAGCCCTCATTCAAATGATGCCGATTAGAGAATCTCATAATTCCAGGCATGTAACAATGAGGAAGGGTACTGGTTTAGTAACAGGAAACATTAGATAAAGCAGCATTAAATCACTTTCTTGCAGTCATGTTCCTGCGATTTTTAATATTTGACGCTGCTGGAGAAGCTCATACCGGCCAACTAGGGGGAGTGCAGTACATTTTTAAAAAGGGGGGAAAACCTTTTAGAAAGGAAATAGGAGTGAAAAATCTATTGGTGTTCTCCAGACTTATGCTGAGCCAAGAGCCCTGTTCTAAAAAAGCTGTAACTTCCCAGCCATCCGCTCTGCCGGACACTCTGGGGACCCCAGCACAGCAAACTACAATTTCTAGTAAATATATCCCAGGGACACAATTAGTTTTTCAGCTGGGGGCATGATAAATTGGTCATGCATAATTCAAGGCCAGAGCAGGCTGGAATATAAACTGCTCCATGGTGGCTTCCAACTTCCCGACAGGAGAATGCAAATAGGCCGGCTGGCACGGAGGTTGATGGACGCTGCTAACACTGCTGGTTTCATTTTACATCTTTGCTTGTTCCTGTGTCCATCAGCATGCACAACCACCACCATTTTAGCTGCTCCTCGCTACTATACTTTCACAGCGATATATCCATCACTGTCCAAATATCTTTCGGGACTGTACATACACTGATATCACAACAAATACAGAGCAGTGCCTGCCCTTCTGTGTTTTATTTTTCAATGGCCAGATAGAAAGAGGTAAAGGCTCAACATACAACTGGGGGCCAGGCTCTTCTGTGTTCTATTCTCAACTTTGACATTAGCCCATGGGCAAGTCACTTAACATTTGCTTCAATTCCCCTACCTGTAAAATGGAGAGAGAATTACAACCACATGTTTGTGGGGATTCTTTCATGCTTGTAGAATGCATTCAAATAGCATTTGTGCTATAGGTTTGTCAAGAATTATGGCGGAAACTGAAGGTACACTTCCTAGATGATGATGGGGCAGAAAAGAGTTTTTGTATGTGGCTGGCTGGGTTCCTGTTAAAGTGATTATCTTAATGTTGCTAAGATTTAATGGTGGTGTTAGTGTATATTAGGGTGCCTAAAAGTACTGGATATGTGCGTCTTAGATGTGCGTCAAGAAATAAATGAGTCTTAAGTGACCACCCACAGAGAACAGGAAAAACATATTGCCTAGCAGAAGTTGATCTAATGACAGGTGAAACAAAATGGCACTGGAAACTTTGCTCTCAAGATGTCATTTTAAAGTATCCTCAAAGATTTTTAATGCAGCTTCACAGTCTACTCTGTGTACTTGGGTCATGAGCGCATGGAAATCTCTTACATAAAGTAACTGAAGCGGAGATTCGTTGCAACCGAGCCTGCCATTTGCATTTTATAATGCAGGACAACAATGAAATGATTTTCATTCTACTTCACAAGCCACAGAGTTTCACTAACTCCAAGATGTAAAATTCTAAGGACAATTTACCAGTTTAGTTGCCATATTTCTCTCTTTGGGAACGGAATAAGCATTTTGGCCCACTCTGCGGCAGACGTTTTTTTAAAGTATGTTGTACTGAAATTTGTCTTCTTTCTGGAAAGATTTTGAGGAAGGAAATAAAAGCTTATTTTGTTACATTTTTGGCAATAGATATGCAGACAGAGCAGCCCATTAATTTTCTGCAGGATCATTTCCCCCACATGTTCAAATAAGTGATTTTGGTTTTTGCTGAATCTTTAATGAAAATAACCCAGAAACTATTATTATTAATAATACATTTTTTTCTGAACACGGCTGCACCTTTCCTGGGAGAAGCTGGGATTCCCTAGAAAGGCCAGCATCACTACTGGAGAAATCCTCATAGGAATTTGGGGTATCAATAAAGCAGGTACTGAAGTTACATTCATGAGACAGATTGTCCCCAGCAGACACAAGTGATGTAGTGCTACAAGACTCAAGGGAATACTGAATCCTATCAAGTCAAGATTGATTTGTCATCCTTAGTATAGTCATGTCATATTTGATTTTCAAAATTCCTCATGTAGTACTTTCTTATAACTACATGGAGCTGATTTGGCTGTCTCTCTCAAACCCTGGAGCCATGGTCCTCCATTCTTCTGGCATGATGACCTAGGAGCCGGTCTCACAGGAAAATGACATGCATGAAGTGAGAAAAGTTTGATTTTCTCACTCCATATTGATTAAGTACACCGGACCCTCGCTATAGCCTGGGGTTCAGGATATACATGCGGTCCCACGCTAACACAGGGGTTGCATTAACGCGGGGGATGCATTGCCATGGATCCCAATTTAAATATTTAAATTTGGGATCCCTGGCAACAACCGCACTCTATATGAACCCGCGCTATAGCGACACGGGTTGTAGCGAGGGTCCGGTGTATTTAAATATCTAAGGAACTACTATTGTAGTAGTTGTAGAAATTTACACTTACAAATCACATATATTACACACAATATTTTTACCTAAGCTTCAGGCATTCTAGAATGTTCTTCTCTACACCTGAGAACATGGAAAACACGTCTCTCCCTTCTAACTTCAAATGCAACCTTATAACTTACTTCTTCCAATAATCCTTCCTACCATCTTCTGATCAATAACCCGCACAGCCTTCAGTGACATGGAGTATCTGGCATTTATTTGTCTTAGGTCTTGTTTACATGAAAAAGAAGTATTGGTCTTTAAATCACATTAGTTACATTGGGGCAAACCATTTATTTTGGTTTAAGAAGGACTTATTTTGGTTGAGTTTAAACCAGTATTTCTGAGCTGGTGGGCTGTGATTCCCAGGGGATGGGAGGGTCACAAAAAGCAACCATGGAGACCAAGAGGCACTGAAAACTGTATTTACAATGTAAGGCAAAGAAAATCTTACTCCTCAACTCACTGTTCTTCAAAGTCAAGTATTCTCGGCTAACTGCTCAAAACATGCAAGAATAAACAATATGTCCTTATCCTTATCAAAGGATGAATGGACCATAAGGTGGATAGAAAGCTGGGGGTATCACAGGGCTCAACAGGTAGTGATCAATGGCTCCATGTCTAGTTGGCAGTCGGTAACAAGCAGAGTGCCCCAAGGGTCGGTCCTGGAGCCGGTTTTGTTCAATATCTTTATCAATGATCTTGAGGATGGCATGAACTGCACCCTCAGCACATTTGCAGATGACACTAAACTGGGAGGAGTGGTAGATACACTGGAAAGTAGGGATAGGATACAGAGGGACCTAGCTAAATTAGAGGATTGGGCCAAAAGAAATCTGATGAGGTTCAACAAGGACAAGTGCAGAGTCCCTGCACTGAGGACGGAAGAATCCCATGCACTGCTACACACTAGGGACTCAATGGCTAGGCAGCAGTTCTGCAGAAAAGGACCTAGAGGTTAGAGTGGATGAGAAGCTGGACATGAGTCAACAATGTGCTCTTGTTGCCAAGAAGGCAAACAGCATATTGGGCTGTAGGGGCATTGCCAGCAGATCGAGGGACGTGATTGTTCCCTCTATTCGACATTGGTGAGGCCTCATCTGGAGTACTGTATCCAGTTTTGGGGCCCACACTACAAGAAAGATGTGGAAAAATGGGAAACAATCCAGAGGAGGGCAACAAAAATGATTAGGGGGCTGCAGAACATGACTTATGAGGAGAGTCTGAGAGAATGGGGATTGTTTAGTCTATAGAAGAGAAAAATGAGGGAGGATTTGATAGCTGCTTTCAACTACCTGAAAGGGGGTTCAAAAAGAGGATGGATCCAGACTGTTCTCAGTGGTACCAGATGACAGAACAAGGAGTAATGGTCTCAAGTTGCAGTGGGGGAGGTTGGATATTATAAAAAACTTTTTCACTAGGAGGGTGGTGAAGCACTGGAATGGGTAGTTACCTAAGGAGGTGGTGGAATCTCCTCCCTTAGATATTTATAAGGTCAGGCTTGGCAAAGCCCTGGCTGGGATGATTTAGTTGGGGTTGGTTCTGCTTTGAGCAGGGGACTGGACTAAATGACCTCCTAAGGTCCCTTCCAACCCTGATATTCTGTGATTCTATGAATACTTTTGTAGTATACTGGGGGAGGGAGGGGCTTTTTTTTGTAACTTAGAATAAGGAGTTGCTAAACCTGAAAAAGTTGAAAAGTATTGGCTTAGCACAACTCCTAATTGACTTATGCTAACCCCGGTGCAAACCAAAATAAGAATGTCCACACAGCCTTTTGTGCTGGTTTAACTAAAGCAGTTTAAATCACAACTTTCTTATATAGACAAGGTATTTTTAGAGCAAAGAGCACATCTTTTCCTAGGGGCTGATCCTGCAAATACTTAAACTACTGAGCATGAGTAGTGTCATAGGCACATAGGTAATTTTACTTATGAAGTTACTGTTTTTGCAAGACTGTGTTCTATGTCTACATTTTTGACATAGCAGTCTGGGAAAAAAAATCCATGACCCTTGAAAATTTTGTATGTGAGAGCTGGTGGATGAACTGACAACTTCATTGAGAACCCAAAATGCTGCCAAATTAGCCTCTTGTGGGTCTGTCCTCTTCCGTCATGGGGAAAAAAGGAGTAAGTCGGTCGAGTTATATGGCCAGCAATCCTTGACTCTGCTGGACAATGTTGGAGAAGGTAATTTTAGAGTCAAGGATCCTCTGCTGAGAATACGCTTCTGTTAGTCAGAAAAATCTAGAGGTGGTCAGCAACAGTGTCCCCGATGTTCTCAACTGGTAAAGTAAAGCATGAGGAAACAGATTGCCAGGGCAAAACAACTGCCCTGTTGGATAAACAATATAGAAGAAATTCCATAGATACATTTATTTACATCTCTGGCCTTTTCTATACTGTGGGACAATGTGAACGACGGGGGTGCAATTTCTAGAGCACACTAATGTGCTGCGCATTAACTGGTCTGTGTAGACTCTGCTGGTAGGTACTAAAGGTTCCCTAGTGCGCTTTAACGCAGCACTCATTAAAGCGCACTAGGGAACCTTTAGTGTGTATCAGCAGGGTCTTCATGGACCAATTAATGCACCAAGTTACTGCACTTCAGAAATCACATCCCTGAAGTGCGCATTGCTCCACAATGTATAGACAGGTTCGCTGCATCAAGAAACTTAGCCACATATATATATTGTGTGTGGACATATCCAAAGTGAAGGAGGAGTTTATCCTTTAGAAGTACAGTACATAAACAACACACTCTTGCACAGAGATTTTTTTAAAAATATTTCAACAAATCATATTCACAGCACACCACAAGCATAGCTCCAAAGACAAATTTACACGACTGGAAAATGAGAACTGCAGTTTTGTCAAAAATATTAAAAAACAAACAAACAAAAAAGGATGCAGCCACAAAGCCAAAATCATCCCCTAACTGCGGCTGAAACAGTAATTACTTCCTGGGTTCTCATTGCAGATCATTAGGAGCATATTAGAGAGACACCCACACATGTTTTAAAAAGGCAATAGGAACTTCCCCTCCAGAATATTAAAAGTAACAAAGTTTTTTTTTTTTAAATTTATTAACAAATGCTAATCTCAGATCATTAGCCAACTTGGCAACGGACCAGAGAAAATTTATAGCCGACGTGTTGCAACATCAGCTTCCATCCAGAAATGCTAATTTCAGTAAAATGAATAGTGTGTGGGCTTTTCATATCGCTTTGCATTTGGCTCCTCACAACCCTGTTTAAAGCCTGGGAACCGGCCATATAGTTAAACTGCACAGATGTTCAACAATCTGTACTTGTGTTAATTACCCTAATGTGAGCAGAAACTCAACAGATCCCTGCTAATGAAGGAGAAAGTTTTCCAGTGTGACTACCGTATGTTTCATTGTCACTGTATTACCAAGCTCCCCCCTCACCGCACCGCCCTATTCTCTCCAGCTCCTGTGCATTCACATTGCCCGCCTACCTCCGTGTGCATGAATTGGACCAACTAATGACTGGATTCTCGCAACATGGCAGACACCATTAGGCTGATCGGAGGTGTGCCTGCTGAATTTTTAACAGGCAATTTTAAACAAGGTAAGGAAAACAGATTTATCAGGCTCCTCAGTCTCCCATCCTCACCCATCTGCCATACTTCTGCCCTCATCACTGCTGAAAAAGCACCAGTATGATGCAAATATGCTTCCTACACTGCAAAACATAAGAATATAACGTGATGAAAAATCAATATTGCTGGGTGATATTATTGAAGATGGAAGCCTGACATGCAGTTCTATCTGGGAGGATAGACTAACAAGCCAGCTTTGTAGTGAGGGTGGAGTATATTCTTGTGGGTGTGTGCAATTCTGCACTGACAGTCAACACTGTAGCTATAATATGCCTTGGGAGATCTCACCTGCTAAGCCCGCTGCTCCCATATTAAGAGGCTAGAGTCACTGAATTTCATAATGGTTGGGAATCACAAGAGAGGTAGCGTGTGCACATGAGTATGGGAGGGAAAGATGGGGCTCCTAAAGAATGAATTAGGCTACACACATAAGTAATCAGCTTTACTAGCAGCAATGAAACAATGCTACACTCCCAATTAACCCAGCATTAAAACACTCTTGACCTCTAAAGGACTGTTTCTCCCACTGAGGATCTCACTTTCTTTTCCTGCTTCTTTTCCCCAGCTCCCAATTGCAATCATCACCTTCTACAATTTCTTCTAAAGCAATCAGAAGGCATGGGAGGCTGTATAAGGGAAACTAGTTTCCACCCTGAAAGTACTAGGTCACCTCTAGGCTGAGTTTGATCTTAGATCATCTCACAGGTGCTGTCACTTGACCATTAAACCAGGTTTCGTGTTAAACTGTATTACTATTAGCCAGGTGTGAAGAGACTGACTTACCTTGCCAGACCTGGCCATGCCGGCAGGTAATCCATATCCCTAAAAGGCAGTAGCTTGGTCAACAGAAGGATCCTTCCATCGACCTAGCGCTATCTACATCAGAGGTGAGGTTGACATAGCTAATTCGTCTCTCAGCTGTATGGATTTTTCACGTTCCTGCGAGATGTAACTATGCCAATGTAAGTTCCCACTGTAGACCAGCTCTTAGTTCCTACCTTGTACTCTTCATGCTAGGAAAGTTTCTTGTGTTATTCACAGAGCCAAGGATTTGTAAACTCACAGTCAACAAGCATTTCCCTTTGGAGATGCAGCTGCTCCTTTGGATAACTCAGCTACCTTGCCACACACTTCACATGCTCACTTTCAACAACAACACTCCCCATTTTGGGTAAGTGTACTTTCAATTCTCTGCTTGCAGAAGCTCGAATTCGCTTTCAAAAACAATGTTCATCATGAAGTGTGCAGAAAGGGGGAGAAAGAAGCACCACATGAAAAGGTGGGGAAAAGGTGGAGGAGGGGAGTTGGCATAACCCAGAAAAGAGTTGAAAATTATTTAGAGAGCACTTGGGCTCTTTTCTGCCTACCTCTTCATCATTAGCACTGGAAGCAACACAGCTGTCTAATGGCAACTTCAGGCGCCCATGGGCCAGCGAAGCGACATTTTCCACACTTAAATAACACTGAGCTGATTTAATTACTGCACTTAATAGTAACAAAAGATGTCTCAATTTAATCTTCAAACGGCCCTCTAAGATCAAAACACAGCTGGCGGGATAACAAAATGGCCTAGGCCAGCAAACAAGGAGGGCCAATTTGTTCAAGAGCCACATCCACTCCTTAGCATAAAAGGCCAAGGAACACTTGTGCTGCTGAACAAATCAAAGAAAGCTCCACTCCTTTTTTCCACCCTCCCCTCTCTTTCCTCCCTCCTTCCCACTTTTGTTATATAGAAAAAGGCAGCCGAAATGCAACTCGATAAAAGAACAAATGATGTTTGGGAGAGAAAAAGAGAACTAAGAACTAAATTTTTTAAGAGGGTTTGTTTTTATAATCCTCAGAGATTATTAAGAAAGAGTGAATCAGATTAAAATTGCATGGGGACAAAGGAAAGTCTCTACCTCTATTATTTTCCTTTCTGGGCTGGACAGAAGGAGACAGCTCATTAATGAAAGCCCTCAGGATATGGCTCTTGTAAGGAACTCCCAAGTGTGTGTGCGCGCGCGCGTGTGTGTTGGGGGGGAGGGTGGTCATTGGGGTGGGGTTTTTTTTTTCACATCTGCTTGGGGTTTAAAGGAGAGAGAACACTTTGGATAAAATTAACCATTTACCTCTCTGAAATTTTCCAATAATCTCTAATAGGGGATGGCCTTTATTAAGAGGGAAATGTTTTTGTGAAATGTTTTTCTTTACATTAGCTTTTAAGACAAGCTCTCCTGCTGCTCTATTAACCCTGTGACACAGTGCTTAGGTCTCTACTCCCTTTTCAGGAACATTAAGACTCTGTGCAGTTTCCATTAAGTTATGTCTACATTACGGCCCTTACAGTGGCACAGCTGTACCGCTGCAGCTGCGCCACGGTAAGGTCTTCTGCATAGTTGCCCTATGCCGGCAGGAGAGATCTCTCCTGCCAGCATATTTAAACCATGCCTAATGAGTGGCGGTAGCTATGTCATTAGGAGAATATCTCCTACTGACATAGCGCAGCCCACACTGGTGCTTTGGTCAGCAAAACTTTTGTCCGTCGGGGGGTGTTTTTTCACACCTCTAACCAACAAAAGTTTTGCTGATGAAAGTGCAAGTGTATACATAGCCACAGAGTTTATTACAGAAGCATTCTGAAAGGTTAACTATGAAAACTGCCAGCCATTATGACATTCCTGCAAGCCTCTGAACAACAATAACAAAAGCCCAAACAAACTTTTTTTACCCCTGATGTCGTTTTCCAAAAGGCCCATTTAACAACTGCAGGTAACTAGAGGCATCTGGCCCAGTTTTTTTCATCTCACGCTGGTATAAACTGACAATAATTCTAGTGCACTCAACTCCACTGACATCAATCTGTTGACTTCTGTGGTGTTCCTCTGGATTTACATCATTACAAGGGAGATTACAGTATGGTCCATTTGTACGTTCTTCTCCTAATGGAGAGTTATGACTGGGTGACTTTACACTCCCCCTCTTTCCCAGGCTTTGTCTACATTAGGCTTTCTTCCTTAAAATTTCCCACTGTTGCAGCAACAGAGACACCTCTTGTATAAGACAATGCTGGCCAACAGTGTTCTAGCCAGTGTGTCATCTAGAACTGTTCTGAGCAGGGTTAGACGAGACGGTTAAAATGCTGACAGTGGTTGGTTGAAATGATGATGGTTAAAAAAACTGGCTCTCTGTGTAAATTAGTGCTGCCACCACAGCTAGTTCTGATGGAGCTGTGCAAATTATGGGCCAAATCCCATTGTTCATGGAAGTACCTGCAACTGCTAGTGACTTTGCTGGGAGTTGCATGTGTGGCATCCAAGGGAAGAAATAGGACTTTAAAAACGCAGTGGATATCCACCAGGTTGGTATGAGTGAGCATTGCCGTTTTTAATTTATAATACAACCTTGTTTCGGAACTGTGTTCAGACCTTGCTAGGGGATGCATGACTCCCGTTAGAGTGGCTGAGCCCTCTGACTTTGCTTGCAGAGCAAAAATGTGGGTGCTCCAATGTGGTTTTCAAATTGATTTCATTTAATATACTCAAGCCATATGTACAACCATTTCCCCAATCAGTATGAGCTCTGTGTGAGCTCGGAGATGCCTTTGAGAGGTTCTGCTGCTGATATTCAAACAAGCTAACATTTACAAACTTGTTTTGTGTTTAAAATAACAGAGATGGGTGGATCATGGGCAACTTCTTTAATTATAATTTACAAATGCAATCAACTAGAAAATAACTCCCCTGCTTGCTAGCAAACATATTCAAAGATTGAAAACCAGCTCTGCTCTGTGGACATTGACACTCAAAGAAACTTTGGTTCAGTTTTAAAAACCAAAGCATCACAGGTGAAATTCTGTCCCCAGTGCAGTCTGCAGCAAAACTCCCATTAACTTCAATGGGGCCAGGATGTTTGAGCCTGTTTAGACAATTCATTAACCACTATTTCAAAGACACACCTTTTTGTGGGATTCCCAAAGGCCTTTTGAATTTTGACTTAAATGCTTGGATTATTTTTACAATTCCAGTTATGGGTTCTTTGTTCGGAGAGAGTTAAGCAACACAAAGCGCACAGCAAGAGAACAATGGATGGTATTACCATGCATGATTTGCCTTTAAAAAAATCCTCTCTTCTCACAAAGTTATAGATCCAATTTCAGTCTTTATTATTACTTTGCCATTTAAGAAAGTGGCTCTTCATTTTAATAAAGGAAATGGAGCTTCACATTTCATCAACTGCTAAAATAATTCCAGTAATACAGGAGGCAAAAAACCAAACCAAAACAGAAAAACAGGGAAAGGCTGTTTTGTTAGATCCTATTGCAACCCCAAGTTCAAAGGTGTGTGTGTGGGGGCGGGGGGGGGATCATATTTTCCACACTACAAAACCCTATTCATTTTTGGGATTGAGCCAGTTGATCCAAGGCTGGGTAGCACACATGAACCCAATCACATGCATTGAGTGGCAGATCTGCTTTTGGTTTAGAATTCTTGTGTACGGCATCCATTCTGCAACACATGATATTGCATTAAGCAGATCCTCGCAAAACCAGGCAGCTCTGCTGGGCAGGCCATGGGGAGAACTGAGAAAAGTCTTATGGGACTCTCAGGCCTACATTGAAAAGACACATTCACCTATTTCCCAATTCTCAATTCAATGCAGGCAAATGCAAAGTTTCCAGTTGCAAATGCTAAATCTTTTAAACCAGAAAAATTATAGTCCCCCTGCCAATACTGTTTCTTAATAGCAGTCTCTGAAAATCACGCCCTTTTAAGGCATCTCAAGCTGGGCACCCAAAAACAAGTCACTTTTGAAAGACCTGGCCGAGGATCCTGTTAAAACAGGACATGATTACAAAGGGTACCTTTTGTGTTATTTTCTATACTTGGAAAACACACTCAAATCAAGGCTTACTAAGTGCTCTCCTCCACATTCCAAAACCTCCATCTGAACTGCATGTGCAGCTCTATCATATTTGTTTGTATCTTTGCACTTCCAAGCTCTTGGGGGGCAGGGATTATGTTTTTAACACTAATACCTGGCCCTGGCTATATTATAGGACTTCATCACCTATAGATCTCAAACAATTTTGAATACAAAGATAAGCTGCGTTATCCCCATTTTACAGATGGAAAGCACAGAGAGCTGAAGTGACTTGCTTGCATCACATGGCAAGCCAGTGGCACACCTAACAGACCTCAGGTCTCTTGACTCTCAGGTCCACTGGATAATGCCGCTTGTGTATTTTTACAGATGCACAAAACTGTGTAGTATACCTCTGGTTACTGTTAAGCTAGATAATGTGCTAATTCTGAGATTTTTAAAATACATCACATTCTGAATCTTGATAAAAGTAAAAATAATACTAAACGGAGCTTGTAGCCACAAAGGAGAGAGATTTATACAAAAACACCAGAATCTTGAAAATTGGCAGGACATTTCCAGACAAATTTCAAACCAGACCAAAAAGAAAGAAAAAGGAAAAGGGAAAAAAAGAATTGAATACAAAAAAAGCAAAAGAGCTTCTTAAACTGCCATTTAAATCTGTCAATTCTCTTGCATGCTATTGCTAGGAAAGGGTTTTAACTGTGATGAAGGGAGCTGTGAGATACAGAAGCGCGATATGCTATGTGTTCATGATTCTTTTCATGTAGTGGAGAGTAAAATCCTTGCCCTTCTCTCTCTCCTTGGGCCATTCATCTTTCCCAGGTAATGTGAAGTTGTTCTCGCACCGGGTGGCCCTACTCTCCAAGGATCTTAATGTTTAATTGTCACAAATCAATTCCAGCCTCGATCCTCGCGCAGCTATTCCTCCCCTCCCCCCGTCCCTTCTTCTTTAAACTGATCATAGCCTGGGATCCTTTCATGTTGCTAAATTCATCTTCGGACACACTGCCAAGCTAACAAAGAGGTGGCAACATGCACTGCTTGTTGCAACCACTATGATGAGTCGACACCTTGCCAGAAGGCTGCCTTAAAAATTGTAATTGTGTGTGTGCTCGTTCCTGCCTCCTATTTTATTTTATATTTTTGTTCAGCTGGAATTAATCGGGAATGATAAACACTGTTTGTCTCCTGGAAGCAGCAATGGGGGGGATGAAATATGCCTCTTAAGCTTATCAGCTTCAGTGCCACTGATGAGAAAGCTGGCTTCTAAGCCCTAGGATAATGGACGTCCTTTCAGGAAGGTATCAGAGGTCTCAGGAGGGGAGACAATACAATGGTGTGACCTTCAGCTAATAAAGCCCACCCTAGAGTCCAAAGAAGCTTGGGGAATATTGACAAAAGTTCATATTTACAACCGCCTGGATTCCTTCCAGACACCATTACCAATTTAGACAGCTAGAGACAACACACACACACAAAGCCCATCTCTCTTCCTCTCTCCCTTTCTCCCCCATGCTAGCTGTAAAAATGAGTTGGAGCATGGCAATTTTCCCCTAACAAGGCAATGAAACCACAACCCCCAGCTCTCCCCCACCAACATCTTTTATAATGGAGGGGGGGCGGGTTGGACAAAAAATAGAATCAAAATTTGCTTTCTAACTCACTACATGGCACTGTCCTCTACATAAGAGGGGGGAAGGTGGCCCCTGGATTCTCAGTGCACCATCATATCACATATCTGCTGATATGTTTATAATGATCTAAAGAAAAGACAGCCAACTTATTTTAAAACGAGCACAATTTTTTTTAAATGGGCTCTAGCAATAAATGTGATCACCGTTAGAATTAAGAAGTAAAAGCTCTTTGGAGCAGGGACTGACTTTTTGTTCTGCTTTTGAACAGTGTCTAGCACAGATGGGTCCAGATTCATGACTGGTGCTACTGCAATTCAAATAACTAATAATAATAATAAATAATAATTATAATAATAAAGACCTTGCCCATGCTGAAGATGGAACTGTGCTAGCACGGTTGTTTCTGGCATCTCTCTAAAATTTCATAACAGCACCAGGGATTTCAACTGTGTCCCACAACCATGAAAAACATGTGCTATAGACACGCTCTACTCCCCTAACAATCAGGTAGCCTGCCAAAGGTTTATGTCTGATCTCATAATTATCAGAGAAGCGGTGACCAAGTCTATTCACCTGCAAATACAGAAACTTATTCCTTTGTTAAAGGACCAGACATTAAAACCAATATAAAATTAATCTTAGCCATTTTTTAATTTCAGCATCTCATCAGTAAGAGAGAGAAATTTCCAAATATTTTTCTACTACAAAGGTGACTCTATATCTCTGGTGGTCTCATTAACAGCTTCAATATGTAATAGGAGACATCACTACCCAAGTGTCTGGAAGATGGAAGAAGAAAACTCATGACAGCTCCACACAACTCCAGAGCTAATAAAATGGTTCATTTATATTTCTTTCCTTCCCAGATGGGATCTATTTAAATTAACATCCACACAAATAACACTTCTTCTCTGTTTACTATGGTCTGGACAGCTCACAAATCGTCTTCCATCTCCCTCTAGTCATTGCATAGTAACCTTTGTATAGTCTCCTTAGCCATTCAATATACACTTGTTCTCAAAGAGAGTACAGGAGATAGAGCTGGGCTGTAGTAAAAGTGGCCCGATTATACATTTATGCTGTGTTTACTGTTATCCCACAAACAAGGTGACTGGTTGTATGAAGATTCTAATAAAAAATGGCATACGTCGGTGCTAGATAGCTCAGGGGATTGATAATTGGAGAAAAAGCCTTCAGTTTAAGGTCACTGTTTCAAATCTGGCCTGGTTCTATACTGGCTGTTTAACAGTCTATCTGGCATGGCATAAATCTAGTTCCCAGAAGAGAGTTATCCATATCCCCAGTGTAGATGCGCTGGCAGTGCTCTAGTTACACTGGCACTCGAAATAATGACCAGATTAGCTACCCTCCATCCTCACTCTCAACATTTGCTCCAGAATTATTTGTACGGGTGACAAACAGAGGCAAAGTGACAAAATCCACAATAATACTAATTTAGGAGGAAGCGCACATACCAGTGAGGATGGAGAAATAATACCAAGAAAGCTAACAAGTCAAACAGCAGCAGAAAAATAAAATCATATTCATATTGGTAAAATGCAAGCTTAAATGGCAGAGAGAAAATAATCCAAAGCCATGATATTCAATGAAGAAGAAACCCAGAAAAGTGAGATGTATTAAGTTGTGGAATAGTCTCCTGAGTGAAGTAGGGAGTATTTGCTTGGGCTGATAAGAACTGGACTGGAGAAGGCACTAGATGATATACTATAGCAGACAACCCTGCATCAGTAGGGGGATAAACTGAATGGCCTTTGAGGTCTTTTAAATTAGTAACTTATTTGACTGAAAGGAGATGTTGCAGCAGCTGGCATAAAGGATTCAGACCCCACTCCACACCCTGGTCAATGTCACCTCATTATACAGTGCTCCAAATAGGAGGTCTTTCTTCTTTCCATACCGCTCATGCTACTGAGGCACTCCCTCTCCCCTAGTTTTAGAACCAAATTGTTTATTTTCTCTGTTTTTTAGGGCTTGCTGTCATGGGTGAGACAATAGTGGAAAGGATGAAATGCTGCCAGAGCAAGTGCTATCACCATTGTAAAGACAATGTAGATCCGGCCTTTGGACATCACAAGGATACCGTTCTGCCAGTGCCCTGTAAGCAGTGTATATAGACCTATATCTTTGTTAGGATACAGATAGACAGAATGTGCACATGCTTTATTTCAGCACTAAACGAGAGTCCCAGGCTACCCAGGAAATACACCTCCCAAATGGTGTGGCACAATTACAAAATGCAGCAATATCTATGTCATCTTTGAGACAAGAAAGGAAATAGTTTAGGATTCAGGGATTGTTAAGAATAATGGATTTAATATCAGCCAAGACCAAGCTTGGAATCCAGAGGCAACTGTTTCCCTCAGTTTCTCCTGACTGACTGGTAGGCATTTTACTAAAGATTTCTCTTGTGCAACTGCCTGACTAAAATACAGCACACCCTTACCATAAAGCCCTTTGTTACAACATCTTTACTATAAAGCTACAAAACCTTGGCTCCCAAGTACATTAAATCCTTATAAACCTGCCTTCATGTTAACCGTGCAATATTTCAACGCACAAAGCGTTTCTTCTGAAAGATAGCACTTTAATGAGGAGAGGGGTAAAATATATACACCAAACCTCATTACAGCCTAATTTCTGGGAGATAAGCAAGCTGTTATAAAACGAAGCCATGGCAATCGCATTTCATACAGCTTGAAGGTTTAACTCTCTTAAAGAGCCCTGGCCACAGTGAGGATGAGTTTTTAAAAAAAATGTATTGGGCCACAACCAGAATTTTGGCTCTGCTGTCAACTACACATTATATGTTTTGTATATTGTCACAAACTGTGATGTCAAACACTACAGCAGATTAACAAAATGACCTGCCCACTGGAAGTTAGGAGGCTGATTACAAGTTATTATAGACACACATACCCTTAAGCCTTGTCCACATGCGGCTTTAGCTATGCTGGTGCAGTCAAAGCGGCAATCCCCCCTGGTATATACACAATTATATCAGTATAAAAGGTCAGTGAAGTAAAATAAACTTTACCAAGTATAAAGTGTCCTTATACCAGTATAACTGTGTCTATGCCAGGGCTTTTACAGCATAAATATATTGGCTAAAACAAACCCCCTCAGCTCACACACTTTGACGACAATCATTATTCCAGTAACATTTTTCAAGTTTTAGGCATTAGACTGTGAGCGTCTCCAGCTATAGACCGTCTCTTCTAGAATGTCTGGACAGTGCCTAACACATGGATTCTCAATGTGAGGCTCATAAACAGGTGTCAAGGGATATGACCATCCTGTCCTTTTCATATTACTAAGTGGAAGGAGATGGAGGAGGGGGAGTGCCAATGTGAGAGAGGTTGAACATATTGTGAGTGCTAGCACAGATAAATACATAATAAATATCCAGGCACTTTAATATTAGACAGCTTTGCTGATTACACACACACCCCTCCATCCTGATAAACAAGAATGGTGAAAAGACAGAAAAAAAAGTCTATGACCTTTTAAAAATGAGTGTCTGGCACATTAGAATGGTTTAAAAAATAAGGAAGTACAGTAAAACCTCCATTTAACGGACTAATTCGGGCGAGGGGGTGTCCGTTAAATCAAAAAGTCCGTTATTTAATAAAAAAAAACAACAACGAGCTGTCGGAGCAGCAGCCCGCCCGCCACAAGGGTCGGGGCAGCAGCTCCGCAGCCCGTCCGCTGCCAGGACCCGGGCGGTAGCCGGCAGCCAGCCCGCCCGCTGCTGGGACCTGGGCGGCAGCCGGGAGCCGGCAGCCAGCCCGCCCGCTGCCGGGACCCAGGCGGCAGCCGGGAGCCGGCAGCCAGCTCGCCCGCTGCCAGGATCACAATTATATACCGGGACGGCAATTATACCGGGATGGCAACCAGGAGCTGGCAGCCAGACCGCCCGCTGCCGGGATCAGGGCGGGAGCCGGCAGCCAGCCTGCCAGCAGCTGGGACCGGGGCGGCAGCCGGGATCCAGACCGCCTGCTGCCGGAACCGGGCCGGCAGCCAGACCACCTGCTGCCAGAACCAGGCCGGCAGCCGGGAGCCAGACCGCCCGCTGCCGGGATCGGGCAGCCAGACCACCCGCTGCCGGGATCGGGGCGGAGCTGGCAGCCAGACCACCCGCTGCCGGGATCGGGGCGGGAGCCGGCAGCCAGACCACCCGCTGCCGGGATCGGGGCGGGAGCCGGCAGCCAGACCACCCGCTGCCGGGATCGGGGCGGGAGCCGGCAGCCAGACCGCCCGCTGCCAGGATCTGGTTGGCAGCTGGAAGCCAGCAGCCTGCGAAGGGGACCGGGGCCGCAGCCAGGAGGGGTCACGGTCTTATATGGATCAGAAATTTTGTCCATTGCATCCGAAGTCCGTTAAATCGAGGTTTTACTGTAGTTCTTTTTTTAAAAAAAAATTCGAAAATTGAATTATTTTCCATAAAACTTCAACAAGAAAAAAAAAGAGTGAGCAAGCAAACATAATAGGACAAAATCTTCTCCCAGTGAAAAAGCTATTTGCCTACCATAAAGAACACCCTGAACTAGAATGGTTTAAGGACTCCAACCTTTTTGCAGTCTTAATTTAATCAAGAAACCATCATTGATTATAATTCTTCCAGCCCAGCCTGCTGGCTCTCACAGTTGAAAAGAAAGCTTAGCGATGATTAGGTATTTACTACAATCGATAAAGAAAATAGTGAAAGATTAGTGTAAAGGTAACTGGAGAGGAGAATGTCTCTCAAAAAAAAAAAATTACCAGGAAAGGCACGTCATTCCGTCTTTGATTTGCAAAGTCCATTTATCATCAGAAGATGGGAATGTACCAATAGTTGAGGCACACTCAGAAAATTAAACCAAACAAACAATGAAACCCATGAGGTTCTTTTGTTTCTGGATGTTCTGTTTTGGACAATAATGTAGGAGGATCAGAATTTCAGAAAGGATAGTCTTGGTTCTTTGTTGTTATCACATGATCTGGATCAACAGTAGGATGAAACCCTGCCACTGTTACTATAACCAGGTTAAGATAATTATTTCCCCTCATCTCCTTGCTATATAGCCCATAACAAATGAAATTCTGGAGTGAAGGGAGCATATTTTTCCTGACTGATACAGGTTTCAGCACTAAATACACAGCTCTCTTTACAATAACAGACAAGTTTTTGCAATTGCAGCTTTTAGAGAAGACCTCTTAGGGGGACTTAAGACCCCCAATACTCTGTTGAGCTACAGAATTAGAAGCAATAACCTGGCTTTGAATCCAGTCCCCATATACTTTCCCATCTTTGAATTTCACTGACAAGATTATCTCTTCAAAGCCTACAGTGAAGGAACAAGAGATTTTCCCCCCCTTAAGTCACAGGAGACTTATCCAGCTCAGAATGACATTGCCACAGGAAAAGAGTGTGGATTGGACAAGTTTGAATCAGTCTGTCAGTGAAACTGACAAAAAACATCACAGTAAGCCTAGTGTTAAAGTACACTACTAGCATGTGTCTTCCATTAACTCAATGTTTCTGTTTACTTTCATAAATTTTTCCCTTTAACCATAAAATTAAATTGGTAAAAACTATTATTGGGTGCAGACACCACTTAATTTTAAAGCGTTCCACTTTCGTTCATTAATGATGGAGAATTTGGGGTTTTGGAAGACTGACCTGGGTCACGTGACAAGCCTGTAACAAGGCCCTGAGCTAAGATGTTAGTCTTTAGCTGCCATGGAACTGTCAACAGAGCACTGGCTTGGAGTCATAGAGAAAGAAAGCCAAAAGACAGAGAAAAAGACCAATGCAGCTGAGAAAAGCCAAGCTAAATCAGTCCCAAGTGCCCATGTTGGAGAGACTTGATCTCATACCTTGCTTGTTATCAAGCCACTCCTGATACGAGGCAGCTCCAGTTCCGTTGAGGTCTACAGACAAAACAAAAAGTTTCATTCATATCAAACACAAATAGTAGAAAACTTGTTTAAATGGCAACCTTCCTGGAGCAGCATATCATTTGTGCGTGGCTCTAATGGTTTAAATAGGCAGTGTGGTTTCGCACCAACCCAGGGTGGCAAGTTTCTTTGCCCTTAGGAGTAAGCACTGTTCCTCCAACTCTGCCCATCTGGTTCCATGCTGGTGAGGGAACAGGGGATGGAAATACTCCAGGAGAGCAGAGGGATAGGGAAATGCCATCCTGGGTAGGTTCCCCAACCAAAGGAACGCTGGCATACAAAATTTGTACAGACTGTCCCTTTAAGTCCCACAAACATAATAAATCAGTGGTTCTCAAACAGTGGCCTGGAGAACACTTGCTTGTAGTTCGTTCAAAGCTGGCTGGTTGCAGAGTGCTTGCTCTCCTTTTGGTTGCTAGCCACTGTGTAGCATTAAAGAAACTAAAAATACATCATCATATTTTCCTAACATTACTTTTCCCCATAAGCAATTGCTGTATTTGCCAAAGATGTTATTTGATCATCAGTGGGAAGGGAGACAGCCCATGAGAAACTTAATCTATTAAGAGCTGCCTTTCACAATGAAAAAAAATGGTGGAATCTGTTATTAACTGTAGTAACAACTCAACTTTAAAAAAAATATTAGCAAGGTTCTAAAGGTGCTTCCATATCATCATGCAAAGTGACAGAACCCCTCTATACGTGGGGATTTTAACTATGTTTAATAACGTGGTTTAAAGTCCTTTATAGCAAAACCAGGTTCCAGCATGGCTTGGACATAGTGTGAACAAATTCAAGCAGGGTTAAAAAACCGAAACTAAACAATGTTCCTACCTGGACATAAAATTGTTTGGCATTCACGCTGGTAATCTAAATCATTATCATCCAATTTAGCCACAAAATAGTTTGCATAGTCCTTAAAGCAAGGTTGTAAAACACACCCAAAAAGCCTGTGTAAATCAAGGCTTGAGGTCCATATACACGATACACATAGTTACTAAATACAGGTAGTAACAAGGTTGAGTCCAGACATGATGCACAGCAAATGGGGCAATCTAAGCATGTCAGTGTCTCAACCTGGTTACACTTAATGTGGCTCTAGCTGCATTGGTGATAGGACTTCCACTAGCAGAGTTTTAACTGTAGTTTTTAAATGGTTGCATACATAGGATTTTACGTTAATACCCTATTCATCTCTACTATTTCAGGCTAGTTGTCAGTACATACACAAGACAGCAATGGGCAAATTTGTTTACAAAGATAACCTTCACTATGCAGAAGGGATAGGAAGGCTACTCTCCTAGACAATAATTCTCAATCACCAAACATCAATTACATTTCTGCCCCTACAAAATTTGAACAGCTCCCTAAAAACAATGCTCTGCTATACCTTGTGTGTACTGCAAATGCAATTCCACAAAAGCTGGCCTTGTATCTTTGCTCAGCAAACAGCTGGTAATGGCTCCTGGCACAACCACACAGAGATTCAGGCTGGATTTATAAATTTTCACATTCAGCAATACTATTTAATGAACAAAAAGGAAAAATTTTAAGTTGCCCCAATGTTTATGTTGTGTAAATCTGAGATAATAGATCTTCTCCCTAATCCTAATGAGGTCTTCCCTTTAAAATCTTTATTAGCTTCTAGCTCAGCAGATTGCCAAAAGGCTCGTCACAGTTTCCCTATCGCTCAGTACCAAGATCTGCTTTAACTTTTACAAATAGCTCTGAGATATTTCCCAGCTTATCAGCATTGCCAAGCAGGCTGTCTTATCATTACTACTGCAGATAAAATAAATGAGCTCGGAATGATATGAATAATGGCATTTTCTGTAGGCCGGTTTCCCATTACATTTTCAACAGATTGTAGATTTAAACTTGAGCACACACAAAAAGGAGAGGGAGAGGATTTATTTTAAAATTTACCTTTGTTGCCTTGATGTCTAGCATGTATTTTTAAGATCACATGAAAAGAGCAGGCAATTAATTTTGAAAGGGACTAGAAAAGCCTCAATTCTCACTTCTCTGAAAATCCCCAAATGCACAATTACTTCTGGGACGTTTCTTCCGCCTTATTTGGTGGATAGTGGCAAGGACAACACTCCACACTGCCTAATGAAGCCATCTTCATTAGTATCTTCCTTTCTCTAGCTGCTACGTGTATCAGTCAGACTGGGAATTGAAATCATGAAAAGCAACAGAATTGTATCTGAATAAAAAGACTGGGCAACAGAGGTCTCCAAAGCCTTCTTGTATCTGATTAGACTGTGCACATGTGGCACATTAATAGTAGAGAGAGAGTTTAACACAGCAAAAACTAGGGCAATAAAGAAACCAGAAAGCTGAAAGACTAATACTGTACATCTCTGTTTTCATGCCAGCAAGCAGGGAGGTCATATTCTGGTAACCACTTTTTGTCTGGAAATCACTACAGGGTTAAATGCTTTCCTGTTCCCCAAATTCCTTACCCTGTCACTGCATCAAGGTTATCTATTATTGGCAGTGACAGGTGAAAATTAATCTCCTAATTATTTCTTGCTGCATAATCTGCACTGAAGAAGTAACATAAAAGGATTACAGTGCACCATCTATGGAAGGCTTTTCTAGGGAGCCAATCATACAGTGGGCTAGGAAGCAGGTGTTAAAGAGGTATTTGTGAAGGATTTCCAACTATTCAGCAGACAAACTACATTACAGCTTTATAACCTAGAGCTTTGGAGTGAGGATCCACTTGTAGATGACGTAATGGCACAGTCTTTATTCTGTTGATTACTTAGGGAAGAATAATGATTTGTACATAACGTGTCTTCTGGGCAGGAGGGTGTTGTGTATCAAGTGCTAGAAAACTGTAACTAGTCACTGCAAGAGTGTAGTCCAAGTAGAGATTTAATTTTCCTCAAAGAAGCAGTATGAAATTACCAGCCTTTGGCTGCAAATAACCATCCTTTTCTCCCACGCCACTTATATACAAGATAAAAATTCATGTAGCTACTTGGGACTGCAATCTAAGTCAATGATGAGATGAGACTAGTAAAGGTTAGCCAGCCATGTTTTCAATAATACATATATGATTCTTTGTAATACACTTTCCACAAAAACACAGACTAAATTGTATGCTTTTTAACATTTTTTACACCTATACTTTAAAGGCTAGACAGGGACCCTTGGACTTCAATATAAAAATATCAGTTGTCTTGAAATGATGGAGTTCCAGTAAACTCCACTCCAACTCACTTTGCATATGCACAAAAGCAGGTTTTATTTTTAAAAGACCAAACATTGTATTAAGCTTTAGCCTTTTCAAAGCAGCCTTAAAGCAGAACAGGGTGGTTTTTTTAGCTTACTTTCTATTGCAATTTATGCCCTAATAAAAATACTATGCTAGCTCATATTTAAATAAGGAAACAAAACAGAACAGCACATTTTAATAACCATCGAGAAACACTATCATGTAAATCTTTTGACTTCTCCACGTGAAAGCGTAAAGGCAGGACTTGCTAGCTGTAAAGACATGGGCAGTTTGGTGACACATGACTATGGTTCTGATTACCATCCCTAAGCATTGTTGTCTTGTCAAGTTCCTTCTCCAGCTGATAACACTAAGATTTTGAGCCTCTCTGATGGTGGTGGTGTACTTTTTGACCTCTGCTACGGGCTTCAGAAACTGCAGTAAGTCCTTCGTCTAACCTCTCAATGTTGAAGCCTGGCACTAATTTGCATCTTTTCAGAAAAACCAAGCTTTCCCAGCTTTGAAAATAATGTATTGTTGATACAGCAAACATAAGCACACTTAAGTTTGAATCACCTCACATAGTACATGATAGGTAGATTTGAACAGACTGTAGGCACTTTAAAGATACACACAAAAAAACAACTATCATAGTATAGTAAAGTTATCAGCTCCTTGAAACTGGGAGCCATGCCTGAATGAATTATTGTACTGTACTTTAATAACCACAAGATGGCAAACAAAATATGAAAAAATATTATCAATAATGTGTTGTAAGGAGGGTCTGGATTTCAAATAAGGCAACTGAAATTTTATTTCTAGTAAAAATTGTTTTACACAAATGACATAATTACCAAAATCACCACTAGGGGTCACTATACTGCCTTCACTGCTTAGAATTAGCAAGGTAACATTGGTGGTTGTTTTTGAAATAAAAATAAAATAATGTGTTTTTATCTGCAGGAAAAAAACCTGATGGCCTTTTTTTTAAAACAGCCATTAAAAAACCTATTGGAATTGCCAGTATGAGTAGAGAGGTTTAAATTAGCACTCAAATGAAAGGACTTCCCCGTTAGCTATAGAGTTCTTATGATTCTTCATTCTGTTCATCCGTAGATTTAAAAAACTTTAAATCCACATGTAATAGTATATATAACATTGTGATAGTCTAGAATGTCAGCTCCTAAGGGTTAAAAGCTCTACTTAGAATCTGAATATAAGCATACTGAACTGGTGAGAATGGGGGAGGATGGAAATGAATAATTTCCCTATTAAAACAATTGGCAGTGAAACTTTAAAAATATTTAATTATTTTAACAAATTCTTTTATTCCATAGTTGAAATTCAGGTCTTTGGAGGTCCTAACTAGTAGGACTTTGAAAACACACATCTAGATAACGAGGCATCTTAAATCAAACAAAATTATGCATAGATATTTCTGATTTAAAGATGTATTAAAATTTTGTCCCTATATGGGTCAAACCATTTGAGTTTACATCACTAAAGCTCGAGATAATCTTTTCATTCAGATCGATCTACCACAGATAAACAGAAATAACTTAATGAGGGCTGTGATAGAAGTATAACCTTTTAATGTTTAATCTTTGGCATTAAATGTCATACAAAATTAATGACTGCCGTTTCTTATTTTTTGAAAGTTTTAATTTCTTAGTAAGTTTCCAAACCTTTGTAAATGTAATTACTAAAAAGAGATACTCCAAAAATATCACAAAGTAATATGCTAATTTTAGTGTAAGTGCCAATTTTTTTTTACAGTATTGTGTCTTGTTTACAGAAGTTTGAAGTATAAATTATTATGCACAGACATTTCAGGAACATGCTCCACAGTAACTTCATTATGTGATGTACATACTCTTCCAAGAAATATTATGTAATGGCAATTTCTCCTTCCTCTCCCTAAGGATTATATTTCTCATTACATCTCCTGGTAATTGATCATTCTAGGAAACAATTCATGGTAAATCAATACATTTCCCTACCTAGTTCACTGTTTCCATCCTATACTCAGCATCATAAAAGATCACAAGAAACAATAAAATATATTTCCATTTGTGATACCAAAGTGTTTTCCCTAATTTACCAGTAATATTTGTTGACCAACGCTATTTGGTGAGAGAGAACACATTCTGGTAAACAGCTTGTCAGACTGACTTCCAGTTATTTTGCAATTCACACAATCACTGACCTTAACAAGAATGTGTATTCTATTTTGATTATACAAATAATGTAACGATGAAAGAATCTTCTATCTTAAAATCTGTGTGAGACAGTGTGACCAATTTCTGCCTCATACCCAGATTGGAGTCTTTGGTTACTATGGGTCATTCAATGCGAGTACGCTGAAAAACAAGCCTATTTAAGATATAAAATGAAGTATACGCCTATGCTTTCACAATGTATTATACAGCAAAGGTTGGTTCCTTCAAGTGTTATTTTTGTCACTATGTACTCCACTAAATCTCCTGCAATTCTTTTGGTTAGGAAATAATCTAATTTTCATTCTTTACCAAAGTTCAGTATTTCACCTCATATTCAACCTATGTAAAAATTCAAGGTCAGAAAATACCAATTAATATTAAATACCTATAGATTAACAAGAGACTTCTAACATATACACTAACACCTTCCTACATTAGGGTACTGGACTTATTTGTCTTGCAGCTATTATGTTGGGCAAACATAATACTAGTTCGAATGGATTGTCTCTTCATGCAAAGCCAGCTGATAAAATAGCATGGTAATACATTTTGCTCATTCATACACTGTTGGTCGTTTACACAAATAGAGTCAGCGTCCCTTGCAAAAATAAGTCTCACGATTTCACTCAATGTAATCCATCTTCAAAATAACATTTTTCAGATATAATGGGGCAGGTATTTTAGAGAACTGCTATTAATGAAGGAAATTCTTCAAAAGAACATTAAAAAGTGTATCATTTATAAGACGTTAATGCTGTTTGTTGAAATCAAGCTTCTCTTCCTTGCAAGTCTGCATGTGGGGAAAATCGGATTTATACATATACATAAACCACTGAAGTAAACTGATCAGGGATGACCAGAGACTTAACTCCTTAGGAATACGAACAGGAAGGTTCTGTTTCCATGTAATACCTTAACAGTCTTTTCCAGTTGAGCAAGACTTACTTTCAGGGGTGGATAATGAAGCAAGTAAATCCAGCAGGTATTGTGGAGGGTATACCAGCAGAGTATATCTTGGATTAGACAAACTTCAGGACCCAAAGCAATCATTGAGAACAGTAAATAACTTAGCTATCTAGACATATTTGTTCTATATGATGAAGTCAGAAAGATCTCTGATACTATAATCTTTCAGGAAATAAGGATATGTACAGAGGTTAGTTATTTATCAGCCTGATGACACACACACAACTCTTCTGTAAGATTTTGCCATTCCCTAAACATTAGTTCACTGTTTAAAAATGAATTCAAATACCCCTCTTTTTCCAAAATGCTTTTTCAAGACATCTTTGATTACCCAGTGAATTCATCCTTTAAAAAATTGACAACTTTTTAAGATTAAATATTTCTTTCCTATTAAATATATGGTGGGGAAAAGTAGACACACTGACAAGAACATCATCCAAGCAGTCAACTCAAACCCTGTATTTCAGTTTTGCCAACACAATTCATTAGGCTTTGGAATGCTGTTGGGGTGTTTGTTCAGCCAAATGACATGTTAAAATGTACAGATTATCAAAGACCATTTTTAACTTCTTATCCTTTGCGACTAAGGAATTTTAACTGCACTGAATGAGTTAACTGTCGGCTACTTTATACAGTTCAAATCTCTAACAGAGGTTTTACTTTAGTTTTTATAATTAACAATATCCTTGGATAAATATATCTGTTACATAGTATTCTAGGACAAGGACAAAACTACCAAGAAAATACCCAAAAGAGGCAAGTTGTGGATATTGTACTGAAGCGTTCTACCTATGTATGTAAAGATTTGGTCTGGGTGGGTGGAATAAACAGGAGGTCATTTTGAGATCATGTTACTACTCTCATTCCTTCCTTACTTGTATATGAGGGCATTTATATGGCACTTTAATGGGTTCAGTTTCCCTGGTTAATTATGCTTGGCATTGTTGATTCTAAGAAGTTTCTCAGTCATTATGCAAGCCTTCCTTTGAGATGTTAAAGATCCCTTGTAAATTACAAGGTGTACGCCTTTGGGGTCTGCTAATATTACTTTATTGCTTGGATTTAACATATGTTTCTCTACTTACGTGTTGTTTTAACTATTCCTGTTTTACATGGGCTATGTGTGGAACCCTCAACATTTATCTCCCCTTCCCTGTTGGACATTTTCCTGCAGACAGGGAAACTGGGTAATGAAACACATGCACCCCTTTCAACCTTCTTGTACATAATCACTACATCTGCAAGCAAAATCTCCTGCCATGTCCCTTCTGTGAGGACAAAGTTTCAAATGTTGTATCATTCCCAGATACCTGATTCCGGCAGTCCTGGTCTGGAAATACAGCCCTGCGTTTACTGATGAAAGCAACAATTGACTATTTATTATTTTCCCCCTTTTTAAACTGAGGGGGAATATGTGGTTTGCACAGAAGGAATGTGCAAAACAGATTGAAAAACAGGCTGCCTATGAAAAAGCGACTCACTTCCCAGCACATTTCAGAAGGCTCTTCCCTGCTAAGTCTGGTTTAAACATTTTTTTAAAAGCCCTCCATAAATCTGCACTGAGGATTTTTTTTTTGCCTGTTTGTTTCAAAGCAGCCAGACGCCGTTTCTGATTATTTGTGCTTTTACAACGGATACATCTTGAAAATTCACTAAAAGAAAAGAAAAAGAAACCCAATGGAAAGCAGGAGGAAATAATGAGGACAAAACCTATGGTAAGATTCGGAAAATTACACAACCTCGTCAATTTCACTGAAAGAGACAAAACAGACACACACACACACACACACAACCAACAACCCATGCACCAGGCGAAAAACAGGGCGATTTCCTTCTGCAAAAGGACCGCAAAGCCACTTAACTCATCATCTCCTGGGGCAAGGGGGAAAATATTTCTAACGCTCCCAGGCAGAGGTGCAAAAACGAAACAATGCATGACGCCTACATGCTCTGAACTGGCAATAGAGCAAAGACCGGGGTAGGGGCGGTAGTGGTGGTGATGGGAGGGGGGCAATGCATCTTCCCCAATCTCCCCCTCCCCCCAAAATGTGCTTTTACTTACCCAGCTGCAACGCTGCCCCAGAACCGCTACAATACAATCAGAAGCACAGTTGGGCAACTTCAGGAAGAAGGGATAATCCACAATGCGAAAAAGGAATAGACAGGAGATGTGTGTGTAAACAAACACACACACACACACCAGGGGTGTTCGGGCGGGAATCCAGATCAGTCTTAATCCACAGACAAAATGCGCTGATCAGCTCCGGCGGGTGCTACGGGGGGGAGAGGCGAGCCTGGCGCTGTCTGCACAAAGAAGCGTACAAAACCCAGGGAGATGCCCTGGGATCCCGGCTCCCTCTTCCAGCCCCTCCGCTCTCCGCCGCGTCTCCCCTGTCCTCGCTGCGATCCCGGCCCCGGGAGCGGAGCGCTTCGGGTTCCGAGCAGGGATTCCGGGCCGGGGGGGTGCAAGGAAAGGGGGGGGGGCAAAGCCGCTTTTTAAATTTATTTCCTGTCCCGTCGTCGTCCCCCCTCCCCCCCCCAAAAGAAAATCCGGAGAATTTTTTTTCCAACTCAAAGTTTGTGTCCCCCGCCCCTCCCCGTCCGCTGGGGGGGGGGTTTGGTTTGATTCCCCTCCCCCCCTCCTCCACCCCGCGCTTGTATCCAGAAACTCAGCTCAGGGGCCGGAGCGGGCGCAGGGTCCGGATCCAGACGGCGGCGGTCATTGCAGAGCCCGAGCCAGCCCGGCTCCGATCGGCGGCGCGGCGGGCGGGGGAAGGAGAAAAGCCCCGGGACTCTCTCCCGGCCGGCCGGCGATGTCTCCCGCTCCTTCGCTCGGGTCGTCAAGTCTCGGGAGCCATGATCCCCACGCGTGGACCCGCAACGGACGAAGGGGGGGGGGGGAGGTGCGTGGGGAAGGCGGGGGGGGGGGGTGTCAGCAGCAGCCCTCTGGCGGCGGCGCCCGGGCAGCCAGACCCCGCGCGGGCTTCTCCTCAGGCGAGCGCTGCGGCGGCCACGCAGCTCCGGAGGCAACTGCGAGCGGCTCCGCGGCAGCACTCGCTGTGGTGGCAACGCGGCGCAGCAAGAGCCAGGCTCGACTAATCCAGGCACGAGAGACGGATCTCGCCTTCCCCGCGCGGGCTGGGGGCGCTCAGCCGCCCCCCCTCCCCCTGCGAGGCTGGCCGGGTGGAGAAACCGCCCCCCACTCGCTGCAGCGGCTGCCTCCTTCCCCCCCCAGCACAGCCTGGGGAGTCGCCCTCAGCGGAGCGTTCTGCAGCCTCGACTGTCCAAACGGCAGCGGGGGACCCTGGATCAATTCGGATCAAGGGGAACGGGGGGAACGACCCCACCGGCAAAGGGATGTCTAAGGACTTATGGTCACCTTGAAGTGATGGTTCCGTTGATTAATGGAGGGAAATCGGCCTATTCGATCTCTAATCAGGGCAGGATGGATATATTTTAATAAATGGTTACTCAATTGTTAGAGTCTGATAGGCAGGTTGCTTATAACCAACAGCACTGCTTATAACACACACACTTCATGACTGCAACCTCGAGTCAGCATGTATTAACCGTTTATAAACCATTTCTCAGTGGAAAGTGTGACATAATTAACAGACATTGGGGGATGTAACCCCCATTCAGAAGAGAGTGACTCTGAAGGAGTGAGGTTCAGACCATGAAAGTTATAAGTAACTGGATAGATATTGTACTCACCCAAAAAATCACAGTCATTAATATATATTATTAAGGGGTGTGTGTTAGTCCTTTCCCCTACCCTTCACCTCTCCTACTTCAATTCTAAGATCTTCAGGGCAGGAATCATTTACTCCTCCCTGTTTATATAATGACTAGCACAACAGAGCCAGATCTTGGTTGGTCCTTACCCTAGTAAACATTAATAACTAATAGAGATGTTATCTCCAGTATCTGTCAAATCCTGTCCTGTGTAATTATGTACTCACACCTAAATTCAGCCTGCAGTTTCACTCTGTGGATTACACTGAGAGCGCCTTGAAGCAGAAATGGTATCTGTCCAATATTCTGTAGAGAACACTCTTGGAATACCAAACTATTTTATACTTCTAGCCTAAAACTATTGTTATGCACGGTAAAGGAATAGCTGTGTTCCACCCCAGAACTGGCTGCATTTCAGTGTTGGAGGAAGTGTTCTTTACATATAATGTAAATATCAGTCAATGAAGTGCTCTGAGATCCTTCCGGTTCAAATGTAGTAATTATATGTAAATTTCTGGTATATTATTACATCATTAGGGTGTGTGCATTTTATAATTATTAGTATATTACATTTCTGTGTATAGTTATTGTAATTATATTATTAAATCATTATGTATGATTGTAGATGCAATAAGTAAATTTCCAGGGATTTCTATTGACATTTAGAAATTCACTGATTATTATTAAACCACATAGAACAAAGGATTGCTCATATAGCTTGTGGGGACCCTAGATGCATGAAGTTCAATTATTTCTTGTGGTTCTTAGCTAGGTTGGCTGGACTCCTTCCCCCTTCTTAAGTAAAGATACTCTCTTCTGCCCACAGTTAATTTTTAAAAGCATCAGATGTAGATGAGCTAGCTAACATAAGCTGCAAAGAAACCTGTTGGACAAGGATTTTCAAACCTGCCTGATGAGA
Source organism: Sternotherus odoratus (assembly GCA_032164245.1). NCBI lineage: Eukaryota > Metazoa > Chordata > Testudines > Kinosternidae > Sternotherus > Sternotherus odoratus. The sequence continues at coordinate 13,663,895 of JAVMKO010000015.1, forward strand.
TGGAACCACAAGAAAGAATATACGCTTCAGGCCATATCTTGCTACCGTTCCACATATAGAACATGGACAGGAAGACTTGGTGAAGTCAAAGAGAGATTTGCATAAAAATAGATGGCAGGATATGGCCCTGGACCAGCATCCTGATATTGAAACTGTGGTTTTCTTGTGCAACCTGGCTCCACTGCAGGGAATAATCACAGACAGGTTCTCAAATGCTGCTTGCATCTCAAACCCTTACCCTGACCATAGGTCACCAGGGTTCCTGAATTTATGGTACAGCTTTTCATGAAAGAGCAGATGTTGGAGGGAGTATACATCTGTACCTTTTCAGCAAGAGAACTGGATGCCAATCAGGGTTAATTTGGGATACATTTACAAGAGTGCACAGCATGACCTGAGGTACCTCTTTATTGCCCTGCTACAGGCCTGCTAAATAGATTGGACTACCACTTCACATTAAACCTGCATGAACTTATAAATTCCAAGTGAATTTTACAGGAAGACACAGGGGTACAAAAAGGAAGCAACTCGATGTGACAAATGACATCCAGATGCGAGAACACTGTAAATAAATATCAAAAAGCTCTTCCTCCTTATTCAGATTTCTCAAGGGAAAAATACAGGAGAAAAGACTTATTTCTGAATTTTTAAATAGAAATCCTCAGTAAGGAATCTGATGATCCTGCACACCAATCTCTACTGACTTTAATGGGAATTACGCATACATAAAGACACATGGATCTGGTCCCAAGGACATATCACACTATCATCCCATACACCCAACTTGTGATAATATATAGGATATGTGTCTGAATGGTAGGAAAGTACTTAAGTATGAAGAACAAAAGTTTAATTCTAATAACTCAGGTCAAGAGCACTGAAAATTGCACTACCAAAAAGAATGAGGAGTCCAGTGTCACCTTAATAGCGTGCTCAGATGTCCCAATTTTATAGGGACAGTCCCAATTTTTGGGTCTTTTTCTTACAGAGGCTCCTATTACCTTCCACCCCCTGTCACATTTGCTGTCTGGTCACCCTACACATTAATGACTAACAAATTTATTTGGGCATAAGCTTTCATGGGTAAAAACCCACTTCTTCAGATGCATTTTTTATGGATTCAGACTAACACGACTACCCCTCTGATACTTGACTACCAAAAAGAATGTATATAAAAATGTAATTTTACGTAAAATCTCTCCAGCTATTACAAATGTCTGAATGAACTCAATACACAAACAGTGGTGCCTCTAAAACTCATCAGTTGCCTTAAAACAGCTAAACTACAACATGCAGTTAGACAGCTATGGTATTTGCAGCATTAAAGGTATTTCCTTATATCAACTATACCAGTACAGTACAAATGCAAATTCTGCAGATCATGAGGCAATTTCATCTTCAGAAAAGTTGGTGAATTTTAAGGCCCCTCTTAAAATTGGGGAGGGGACAGGAGGAGGTGCGCAGTAACGGGCAAAATGGAAAGATTCATTGTGAAGGATCTGCAGACTTTCCCTGTGTAGCTTCCTGACTGCAGAAAGAAAAAATGATGGAGAAAACTGGTTTGAAATGAGAAGGTAGGAATGTGAAGTAGAATGGAAGGCAGCAGAATCCACATATCATGTTTCCACAAAGGAAGGTGGATTGAAGGATTAAGTGGTGCCTAGAGGTTGCCACCCCAGAGATTTATTTAGCATTCAGTTCAGCCCCTAATGTACAAATCCAGATGATAAAATTGGGTGGTATTTACTTAACCTTCCACCTCAAAGCCGGGTGGTCAGGCATCAGGTTGGAGGTGCAGTGTGAAAACTGAGCGGAGATGAAGACATGTATCGTTGTTTATTTTCTTCATACAACATTGCCCTTTCAGGAATACCTTTTACTTATAGCACAGTATCAGACTAACTAGACCACATGAGGGACTTTATACCATGCCTGTGATAATATCCAAGGTGCTCAGATATGATTTCGAGGAGCGGATATAAGTGATCAGCTAGATATTAAATAGCTATAACTATCATTTTTACTCAGATTTATCTGATACAGGCTTCAGCCTACAACAGTGCCTGCATCAAGACTGTGGGATCCGAGCCCTCAGTTCTAAAAATGACACTCGTCCTAAACAGAAAACATTTTCTATAGAAATGAATGTATCACACTAAAATAGCTCCTTTAAAGATAGCATACAGCCTGTATTTTGGGGCTAAAAGCTTCCAGGGGTTGAGATTCAGCGTATGGACTACAGAAAAAGAAAGCACTTAACCACAGTGTTACATAAAGATGTTGTATCACAAGGAAATCAGGGCTTTACATCTTTCTGTTTCACAGTCAGTGGCAGGGTAGGGGTAGGAAAACATTCAGGAAGGGCGTAGACAAACTAAAGGCTAGGTTCAATTTAAAACAACAACAACAAACCAACTTCTGTCTACCTTCCACACTGAGATCCCCTCACATGAGCTTCTGCTGTGCTGAAGCGAGGTTTTACTGGATCTTTTTACTAAGTCTGTCTCTAAGCTTGTAGCTGTGCTATGCATTCTCATCAGAGCCTAAAAATATAAATGAAGCAACACACGGATGTGCAGTTAAATTGTTAAAATATGCACTAATTATTTTATGTAAAAAACCCTGTACTCTGGTAGAGCAAAAAAAGTCATCTAAGTTCCGGAACGCTATATAAATAACCTGAAGCTATCAGTGCTGTTACCTACAAGGCATACCATGGCCCTGAGTTCCTGAGCGTGCAACCTCAGCTCCCAGGCCTGGTGTTTTCTGGTTTTGTGTAGTTGCTTTTTTAGATCTAAAAATATACATGTAGCAAAACTATTTTAGTATTAGAGAGAGCATCATATTACATTCAAAATCTATAGCAGCCAGGCAGCTTAATTTAAACATAGAACTCTCAGTTGCCAAATGGGAGAGTGGAGGGCCTGAAACTGTCTAAACAACAGATCCCCCCCTCCCCCTGTACTTTAAAACCTTCATAAGCAGCATGGCATACAGTTATAGAGAAGTCACTCAGCCTCAGGGCATCCAAAGCTATGGTTCTAATTAAAGAGAAGTTGGTACCTCCAGTTTGATTGCTCTTGCCTGGGGTAGCTAAATCTCAAGATTAAAGAGTGTTGTTCCCTCTAACTCCCAACAAAACAATTACATATTTGTTTTTAAGACTACATTTCTTCAGCCTTCTCATTCACAATTTTGTTATTATAAACTAGCCAGGATAGGAATAAATATCCTTGTCATTCTCTAAATGTCTCTGTAATTCCTTATAAATTTCTATCTCTGCAGATGAAAAGATTCCAAATGATAGGAAGAAATGTATCTTTGAAATATATTTAGATTATTTTCAGTTAATTATGATAGAAAATAACCTCCTCTGTACATACTGCCAGATACTAGCGTGAAAGTCCCAAGGTTAAATCTGTTACCTTGGAATAATGGAGGCAGAACTAGATGTTGTACCTGACACTTCAGCATATCATATATGCAATGGAATGAAACCTGTAGTTATGACCACCTGCTATTCATGAATCAGAGAGGTAGCCATGTTAGTCTGGAATTGCAGAAGTGACAAAGGGTCCTGTGGCACTTTAAAGACTAACTAAAGTATTGAAGCATAAGCTTTCGTGGGCTAATACCCACTTCATTGGATGCATGCAGTGGAAGTAACCAGGGGAAGGTATAAATAGGCAGGCAAGAACCAGGTTAGAGATAACCTGTCCAATGAGGCTGAACCAGCTTGTTATCTCTAATCAGAGAGGGTGAGATTCCTCTAGTAGCTGAATTGGAGGTGTGAACAGCGAGAGAAGAGAAACTGTTCTTGTAGTTAGCTAGCCATTCATAATCCCTATTCAGTCCTGCATTGATTGTATCAAATTTGCAAATGAATTGCAGCTCCGCAGTTTCTCTTTGCAGTCTGGTCTTGAAGTTTTTTTGCTGAAATATGGTGACTTTTAAATCTGTAATTGTGTGTGCAGGGAGGCTGAAGTGTTCTCCTACAGGTTTTTGTATATTGCCATTCCTGATATCTGATTTGTGTCCATTTATCCTTTTTCGTAGGGACTGTCCAATTTGGCCAATGTACATAGCAGAGGGACATTGCTGGCACATAATGGCATATATTACATTGGTAGATGTGCAAGTGAATGGACTAACCCTGTTATCTTTAACCTGGTTCTTGCCTACCTATTTATACCTGCCCCTGGATACTTCCACTGCATGCATCCGACGAAGTGGGTATTAGTCCACGAAAGCTTATGCTTCAATGCTTTAGTTAGTCTTTAAAATGTCACAGGACCCTTTGTCACCTCTGCAATTCATGGTCACCTGAATAAGTCAACCCCTGCAATATCTATCATTTCCATACGGGCTCACACTCTCGCAAGCAGCCACGTGCCTATGTGTTTCCAGCTACCCATGGACCTGCGCGAGTTGTGAAAACTGCATTGCAACCAACCTGCTAACTGTGGCCAGAAAGTGAACAGTCTTCAAGACGAGGGATTTGTCTTTAGACATGAAAAACACTAGCTACAATTGTTTAACATCCAAACTGGGAATGAACAATTGTAGTTTATTAGACCATTTTAATTTCAATGCTTATTGGATGAGCCTAAGTAATAGTGGGCTGAATGGTCCTTTTTTATTTTTTCTTGGTCATACTCTACAAAGCAGCAGGGAAAACAAATCTGGAATTCCTAGAAAGGCTATTATTAACACATTAATCATGTTTCCATGAAGGAAAAATGGCCCAACTTATTATTTTGTTACAATTTTAGAAAAATAAGTACACATGCAAAAACAAAAGACAACCCCAACTCCCATCTAACGATGATGGAGCTGATGGCTTATTGGCCCTTCCAAGAACATAATCACATTTTCCTCCCAGATTATTGACAAAAACATATGTGGATGTTTAATGATGATCAATCATTCTAAAATATCAAACCTTAAACTGTACTTTTTGCAATTTTGGAAGAGATGTTCCCTGACCAGATTATTGTCCTCCTCCTCATTGCTATTATAACAAAGAGAAAATGTAGGATGTGAGAAGATCTACGAGATTCTATTAGACTGAACACACAACATTCTGGATGTGCACCTGGGAGTGAGTAAGCAACAGATTAGTTACTGGTGTTGTTATACATAAGAAATGAGGTGGTGTGCAATATCCCATGCTATTCTATTAAACAACAATGTGTATGGGGAGTTTGGGTACAAAAATATCAGATGTGACAAGATATTAAAACACAGTATGGCATAGCACAATAAAGATAAAGGACTATGTATAGGATTTGAAGGAGTGTTTATACTGGACTGTGTAATTGATTCTACAACCTCTTCATTTTAAACTACAGAGCATGAGTATGGGTATGCATTGCATAAGTAATATATACAACTTTAAACATCAAAAATTGCATTTTGCATTGAGGTTTAGCATAAGGAAATACGTATTGCAAAAGTCAAGATATTAACAAAAGCCCCTCCTCGGTTCGCTGCTGCCAAAATGACACATTCAAAATCAAGCTAAGCATGCTAATGATCTGCAAGGTATTTTAAAACTGAAAAATCAAATGCAATCTTTTAATTTGGAGGAAAGTCTTTAGAACAACTTTTCCTGCTTGCACCCAATAATGATGATGGTAAATTTGTTAAGGAATTACTTTATGCATGTTTCATTTTGAAGAACCTGCTGGTAGTGACTAATATTTTCTATAAATAAAACTAAAAATTTATAGACAACAAATGGAAACTGTCTTTCTTTTTAAAATGTACACCTCAAAAAAGTATTTTATCTAACTGTATAGAAAGCCTGGGGGGCTAAGATCTTGTGATTTCTACAAATTTCCACTTTAAAAAAATATTGTGAGTGTGTACTAAAAGGGTCTGACTGGGCTGGGGTGTTTTGAAAGTGCTATTTCTATCTGCATTCCTTTAAAGGATATTTTTGTTAAAATACAAAATACAGACTATTTACAAAAAGTCTGAGCTGAAATCTACAGTTTGTGAAGCCATAATTTGTGGTTGCAATTGTGGTTAATTTAACAAAAAAAGTATTTTGGTTCCCAGTGCACCAAACTTACTATTTTTCATAAACTATTGGAGCAAAAAAACTTCATCATGTCAGATATATGATGAGCCAGCAATGTTGTATTTTTCCAGCTCCTATTTTGTGGTATACCATACTATATGCAAAGGAATGCTACATAATTTATTCTGGAGCACAACCCTATAATTATTGCTGGCAAACTACTAATTACATACCACCATCAAATCTAACAATTTTCCCAACAGCAGCAACAACAAAAAATTTACTTTAATGTGGAATACACCAAATACATGGGTATGTGTTTTATTTTTAAATATATATATGGTGTTGATGTTTATAATACATGGTACCTGAAACAGTTTTATTAATGACAGACAGACTTACACATTTTATAGTATAAAGCCATGTAGTGTTATCGTATAATTAAAATTAGGTCTGAGTTGTAAAGTTTGATTTTGAATATGAATTTCCTTCAGTGTTTGTGGGAAGTGAATGTCAGATCTGGCATTTTGGTTTGGTCTATTATAGGGTCAGGATGTGTGCACCACAAAGTTTGGATCTAGATCTGAACTTATCCAAAATTCAGGCATGTTGAACCTGGGCTTTTGGCATGGATCCATCTCAAGATATATTAATTAATACATTATACAACTATGGGCCAAATCCTGAAATCAGTACCAAATGGAGTGGTTAGCATCTTGGGAGAATCCTATTGCCTAGCAATGAATTTGGCCCTCTGTCTATCATAAAGTATTTTAAAATTTACGCCATGAGTCACTTTGAAGAACCTCATGATTTTGACTGTAATTGTATCCAGAAAAAAAATGTATGGTGACAGAGCTATTCAGAACATAAGCTCTCTTCTGAGTAGCATTTACAGGCTCAGACCCATAAATTGTACAGCTTGGGGTACTTTGTTCTTTTGCTGTATACTCCCATACTATTACTGCCTGGAAGCATGAGAAAGGCAAGGACAGAAATGTTGCAGAAATTATAGTTTAAGCCGTGAACACTATTACTTTGGACTTATCTTGTCTAACATGCTCAGGCATCATAATACATGTTTGCACATCACAGGACTGCTTGTGGACTTGTTACGGTATTTCTAAAGGAGACACTATGCAGTCTCACAGGGTATAAACACTGTGGACTAAATTCTCCACTGTAACCAACCTCTAGTTAGTGCCGGGGAAAGGAGAGAGACCCAGGAGGGAGCAAATTACTGATCCCTGAGTATACAACATTCAATCTCAGTATCTATTAGAGCAGCCTAGGGGGCATGATATTGGAGGCATATGATAGTGGAGTTCAACTATGCCCTCTACAATAGGGCAGGCAGAAGGAGTGTATAAAAGGTGCAGGAGCCAATTTCTTCAGTTTTACACTAGCAGAGAGTTCAGGGAACCTAGGGCCACCTATGGCTAGAATCTTCCTCCTTTGTGCTGCCCAAGTGACACAAAAGGGGCAGAGCTTAAACTAGAATGAGGCACTATGTCATCTAAAGCACATTCTGTTTCTCTACTTGAAGAAACTGTTTGCGTTCCTTTGTTTGTTGGTGTTGTTTTGGCAGATGGAGGAAAAAGGAAGGAAGAACCATTAATTCTATTTTCTTAATGAGCATTTACCTTTTGGGTGACCATTAATGATTTGAAAATGGTGTATTTGTGACTATTTGACAATCAAAATAGCTAAGAGATTTCTCTTTCTAAATTTGACACTGTTTAGGTATGCAGTATCTTTAAGGACGACTGACTTCTCATATCTTTCATTTCAAAACCAAGCCACACAAAACAGGACTGTAGAGCAAGATCCATTCCTGCTTATTTCAAAGTATGAAAAAATATAAGAAGCTCCTTATACACTTTATTATCAAAGTGTGAAATTGACCAGCCAGGGGCACTTCTAAAAGATGTCAGAAGAAATCACACTGGAATACAGTAATCTTAAAACATAAACGGTAGCACAAGGCACTCATTGCTTAACACAGGAGAACTTGTACATAGCTGCAATATCTGGCACAATTCTGGCAGAGCATGGATTATTTGCTTAAGCTTCTGGCATTTACTCCTCAGTGTCCTTAGCAGCTTTAACAACAATAAAGCATGTTTTGCATGCCAAGCAAGTAGGCTGGTCTTAGTCATGACTTTGGTCAAATACAAGCAGTTGTTTGTCAAAAAAGCACTGTAGCTAAAAATAATAATAAGTAATTAATTTTAAAATGCTAACAAAATTCTCTGTTTTGAAATTCAGGATTGTATTTAAAGCCTGATGTTTCTCGGGAACTCCCGACAACATTCATCTCACCAGGAATTCTCTTTCCTTAGCAATCCTTTTTTAAAATTTCACAGATATAAAATAGGGATGGTTTAATACAAATATTTGACAGGTATGAGATCCAGTTGGTATGAATAACTCTGGGAAAGGAGATTTTCTTCCATGAATCTACTTATAGGTTTTCTGCTATCAGAGTCAAGGATTAGTCAGCTAACGTGGCATGTCTGTAAGATACATTTCCTTCCTCCCCCCAGCTAAAACAGCTTAGCTACTTCATGCATCAGAATCTGCAAACGTTAACCAGAGTCTCATGTCAACAATAGTGTCTCCTATTTATTCATTTATAGTTCTGCTTTCAATATCAACCTGGAATCCGTACACAAAGGAACAAGCACCTTAACCTGGCATGCCTCTAAAACATTTCTGCATCAAATGTATACACTATTATTAGCTGAATAAAGAACACAACAACCCGCCAGGTCAACCACCCCATAGAATCCATTTACAACTTCTGCATGTGTTTTCTCCTTCAGCATATAGACATTACAAGGATTAAACAGCAATGGAAAGTTATAGCTTTAGACTTACTCTGTCTCAGTACCAACCACAGCACTATCTTTTCCACAAGGATTACCAAGGCTACACCCCCACACAGCTGTCAGTCCCTCAGGGCTGTAATTCAGCTATCCTTCTCTTACTCTATCCATCACATTTACACAAATCCCCAAGGTGGACTGCCTCTAAATGTCTTTACCTTGTGCATTATCCTGGGGCTTAACAATCCAATATTGGTGCAGCCAAGGATAATTACTCTCCACTGATGATAAAACACCCTGAATCCTGTCAGGCATGACAATTTGCATCTTACAGTGCCAAGGATCAATAGCTACAACAATGGAGTGAAACCTGATTAGACGCTGTGTGCCTCTCAATGAAAAGGAAGAGCTGATTGTCTTGCAGGGTTGAAGTCCTGGTTAGGAGAGAGCCAGAGGTTTATCATTACAACACTGCCTCCAAAACCTACTTTACCTTTAGAAACTGTAACTTTTATAGCAGAAAATACAGATCCAAGGGGAAAGTTGGTGAACTAAACTTCATTCACATCATTCCTAGCAAATATTTAGTAGTAAAGTTGTGAATGTTGTAGTTTATTGGTAATTTATTTATGCAGGAAAGTACAGAGGGACCTGTATCATCTGTGGTTGGGTAACGGCTTGCTTTTCCACTCAGTTTTACAGAAGGGTTGATTTAACCAGGAGGTCAAGGCAACAAGCCCAAAGTCTTGTAGTGTTTCAGTGACCCAACTGGGATTAGAATCGTGGACCTAGGAATTGAGGGGGATAGGTCCTTCTTAAATTGATCTTCCATCATTACATGACCCAGTCAAGAGCACCTACACTGTTGGAAAAGGCAAAAGAAATGATATTTATATCTGTTTTAGGTGATTTTCTGAGTCTCGTGACCAGTTTATGGGAGCACGAGACTGGAGAGTGAGTTGGAAAAATTCTCCTAGCAATTCTCTGGTGTCACCATGGGAGAGCTCAGGGAAGAATTGTGTGTGTGTGCACGTGTGTGTGTGTGTGTGCACATGCGTGCACACACACTTTCCATGTCTAGTCTTCTACATGTCCATTCAAATCCTTGGCCTCTCCTTCTGGGATGCCAGCAGGGTACAGGTGTGCAGGTAGGTTTTTAGGTTTCTGTGCATAATATGTACCAGGAAGTGGACATGTAACTGTAACTAACTCATTTTGTACATGATGCCAAACACCCATGAGTTTCTAATCCACATTTAAACCAGTAACCTGGAATTGCAAATCTTAGTATCCCCCTTACTAATCACATGTGCCATTCAGTTCCCAATCAGACACATACCTCTTTCCTGTGTATGTAATGTATACTTTTCTCCCAAATTATGGTGATGGAAATACTGTAAGTTCAGCATCTACAAAAGGAGAGCAGTTCTCACACAAGGCAACGGAATCGGACAGACATCCAAATGAACCAGCAAGCCTGGCTCCTTTACAATAGCACTCTGAGTCTATCACATCCTGGGAATCCATCACTCATCATGAAGAAAGGGACATTATTATGGCTTTCCATCTGTCAGTTCAAAGTGAAATGTAACTTTGTATTGGACTCTCCACTCTGCAGTCAGGCATGGAAGATTTAGAGCTTGCTGCTATATTTTTGAAATGGGAAATTGGAATGAAGCTGCTGAGTCATGAGAACAGGGGGCAATCTCACCAGCCATTTCTCTCTGGGGAAAACCACTAATCCTCCTTGATGCACCTGGGTGCAATTGATTCTTCAGAATTCCAACGCACTTAAACAATCTCAAACTGTCAAAGGTGCATTGATTTGTTCTGTAGCTGAGAACAGAATGGATATAATGGGGATGATTTTTTAAAGTGATGATTGCTATGGGAGGGTGAAGATAAAACTGCATTAAATAAGCAGCCATTAGATCTTAAAACCAAGCAGCTCAGTCATCCACTTCTGCCCCCTAAAAGGGAAACCATAACACTGTCACATGCATCTAACACAGGTGAGCAGAAATATAATGAATTCACAGGGTGTAATAAACCTGAAGGAAATGGGCTTAAAATAGACTTGTAGCAATAATGAATCCTCTTTCAGAACAGTGCACTCAAGGATTGCTCTCATCAGAATGACATTATGTATGTCTGAAAAAAAACCCAGGAAGAATGTAAATAGAGGGCCCTCAAAAACAGATGCAACAGGGCTTGAATCTCAACCAAGAGTGTCCTATTAAAAACAATTATGCTGAACCCTTAATAACAAATGTAAATTAGCATGGCTGCTATTCAGAGTTTGCCTGGAAAACTTCTGGTCAGAGTTATTTGTTTCCATACTATTGGACTAGGAGGTGAAGGGGGTCAGGATAAAGACCTATTTTCCTATCATTTCATCACATCATTCCTCATATAAGCACCCTGCTGACCAGCCTTCTCCCAGAGCTCCTGCTCTATTAACACCATGCTGTTCCTAATTGTAAATTTGAACAGGAGTAACACAAAGTTGTCAGCAGGGGCTTCAGTGATCAAAAGCTGAACAGCCAATTGTCACTATTTTTCCTGTGTGTCAAACAAATGATTACTGATAAAGGGCCTAACACTGAGATATGATGAGAATCCTCAACTCCTTTTGGCCTAGTGGGAGTTAAGGGATGTCAGAACACTGCAAACTGGGCCCCAAAATCTTTACTGCTGGTGGACTTCAATCAGTCAATATTTATTTGGGCTGGGATTTTCCAGAGCCCATAGGAGTGAGGCACCCAGCTTCCACAAAAGTTCAGTGGCAATTAGCTCTAATCCCTAAAATGTTAACCTAAGTTGTAAAGAACCTAATAAGTCCCAGTCTAATGGATAGAGCAAAGAACAGGGAGCCAGGAACCTCTGAATTCTAAGGCTGGCTTTGCTACTGATTTGATGTTCAAGTGCCTATCCCTTTGTGCTGCCATAACTTCATCTGCAAAAGGGAGATGATGATAATACGTACTTTAGTATGGGGCAAGAGGGTATTCAGATTGATTAGTTAATATTTACAAAGTTCTTTGAAGATGCTAAGTACTATTATTCAATGAGTATTTCTTGAAGCTAGCGTTAAAAGGCAGTAAAGGCCATGCCAACTTTTCCCATTGCCACAGCCAGAGAATACAATATATTTGTAATATAGACTTACATCATAAAAAGGGATTTTCACACTGGGGCCATTTTGAAAAGAGTAGCCATTTACGTTGCCTGCAAAGCTAAAGCCTTGCAATTACTGATGAGATATCTCTTTGAATGAAAACTTTTATTTCCCTGCAGCCCAGCGTCGACCTCTGCTTGACCCAACAGTGAAGTCATGAGCCTGTATTTACGAGATCACCATCAACTGCCATGGAAATGTCATGCACTGATGTGATGTCATAATTCAGCCATATGACTCCAGTGCAAGAGCAAATAGGAGGAGCAGATGGGCTGTGTAGTACATAACGCTGGCTTAATACCAAATATATTTGATAATTAGCAGAAGTGATACCACCATGATAGGAAAAGATGTGAAAGGTAAATGGATTTGGTCTAAAGTAGGATATATTTTAAAGCTTCCTCCGGCCTGAAAGTCCCTTTTCAATACCACATATATTGCATTTTTCTTAAAGCAGCCTCTGTGGAATTCCCATGTATTGGCTAATAGGAAGAATGGTCATAAGCAGTTTTAATGCGGCTGGGAAGGCAGAGAACAATACTTACATAACAGAACAAGCAGTGTGCCAAAGAGCCGTACAATAAGGAAGAAATGTGTTTTCGATCAAGGAAAACCAGTTTAATGCACTTACTGGGAACACAGTATTTTATACAGACACTTCTTCATTGGCCATGTGAATTTAAGGAACCCTCCTGCTGGTTACTCAGATTCTTTGCAGACAATCAGGCCAGAAGCAAAACATTATAAATTTTTAAGGTACTGTACTCAGTGAGATTTACATCCTATTTTATACAGACTAAAAACAAGAACAGAAAAGATACCATGTAAGCATCTGAACAACCATACAACAAATGCCATTTCAAGCATCATTTATTATGCTGCCTTTCACAGACTTTTACAAGCCTCAATATGGTTAGCAATTCCAGCTGACTCGTAAAGCGGTTTTAAAATTCATCATTGAAAAGAATGTTTATCTCTGTGTTTTCTCCAGTTCGGGAGTAAAATTATACTCTTAAAACCTGGGGATGGTGTGTCTTTAATTTTGTTTAGAACAGAAAATAACTGTGATATAAAAGATTTAATGAGGTTAGAAATCTAAAAGGAAATGGAGTGGGAATAGATTATCAAGAGAAATAAAGCCAGCCGCTGGAGAGTACACTAATATTAAATATTAGGTTTCTAAACCAAATATATATAATCCATTTAGGGACTTAATGGTGGTTCTCAGAAGCACATTTATCTACAGCTTATGGTTCAACAACCAATATTATAACTCCATTTGTCATTGTTAGGCTAGGGGAATGGATGTCAGGGAGGCGAGGGTCAGCAGAGAGGGAAGAGCTCATTCTGAACAGAAGAGACACAGTCATCATATGTTACAGAATTATGCTGGGAGGGGTGGAACCGGACTCCTGACTTTTGGATCCAGAGTGAAAAAAGTCACGGTGGGGTAGGGGGGAATCCCATTTAAAAAAAACAAAAAAACCCTTTCCTCCAAGATGTAGGTGTGGGGTTTTTTTTGTTTGCCCTACAAGAACTAATGTCACCATTTACCACATGGATTTGCCTTAAATTAGGCTTCTAAATCCATATTTAGGCTCTAATTTGGCAAGATGTTTAAGCATATGTTTCAGAAAGCATGTGAGTAGTTCCAGTGTTTTCTACAGGCCTACTCATATGTTTAAAATTAACTACACTCTTAAGTACCTTGCTGAAGTGGGGCCTCAGATGCCTAAGTACACGTGATCTGAACATCTTTGAAAATCAAGCCAAACTTCCTCAATGACTGGATTTAGAAACCTGACTTTACACAGCTAAGTTCAAAAAATATAAAGGAAGGGCAAATATGCTTAGCTTGACTTGTGTATATTAACACCTATATAGGGATCCTTGCTTTGGTGATTGACACAATACTCATCTTGTCTCTTCTCACTGCCACTCAGATTCCTTGTGTCATACAGACGTTTGTTCCTGGGTAGTACAAGGCAGAATGAATAGTGACAAGAAATGTTCAAGAATAGCAGTCGTGTTAGTCTGTATCCGTAAAGAAAGCGAGGAATTAGGGTGACCAGATCACAGGACCAGAATATTGGGACACACTGGGGCCCCGCCCACAGTCCACCCCTGCTCCTCCCAGACTCCACCCCCACCTTATGGGTATTTTAGCATCACACTAAAAATTAGAAACAAGAATGCAAAGCATAACAGAATAAAGTACATGTATTCCCATTAGTATAATGCAGCTATATCGGCTATGTTTGAACCCACTGCATAAGATGGAGAAACAGCTATGTGTGTATTCAGTGGAGTTATTCGACCCAAATTTGTGTAAGGGCACTGTATCAAAATGTCTTGCAATAACAACATTACTATAGCTGCTGATACTGAAAGAGTCTGCTATAGCTGTCTGCAGATTCATATGGAAATACTGGAAGGTCCAGAACTCCTTTACAGTGTTAATTCTCAAAAATTGATCACAAGTCTTGTGATATTGGAGACTTCCTTTCTCCACTATGTTCACTGGTCCATGAAGATGGTATTAACACAAATCAAATAACTTTAAACAGCTGGATTAAAATTCCTCTCTCTTCTCAATTGCTCAATGCTCCATCTCGTGAAGTCATAATTTTGTGAATTCTCCAGTAACTAAAAAGTCTTTCAAACAAAATAAGACCTGAATTTCTAATTTTAAAAAAGTAGTTTTTTAAAAACCAGCCATCCCTCTCCATTATGCAAACTTTCAAACTTACTTTATACATTAAAACAAAACAAAAAAGTACAAAAGCCCAGCGTGGGTTTTTTTCTTTGCAGACCACCTTTAAAGCTATCACAGAAAGGCAACATAAAAGTTTATTTGTGCAGTTTCTACTGGTCAGAAGTATTGTAATTCACAAAGTTTGAGAGAGTCCTGGATACTCAATCCATCCCAATTACAGATCTCAAGATTAATGCCAGCAAAGCATCCAATTCCTTATAATCAGTATACGCTTTGAGTAGATCTAAATTCCTTTCCAGTGTTGTTTTATTCAATTTGTTGCATCAGACTTGGTTGTTTTCAGGTCAGATACCAGCAGCCATTTGGGTAACTGAACACCTACTTAATTCCAATCAGAAGTATGCAATGGTAATACTTAGCAATAAAAACCCTTTTATTTTCGGTTATTTTCCCCTAATTTGTTTTCATCTTTCAGCTCCCTGAAAATTCGGTAAGGGATCTCAAGGTCTTTTAGGCAGAAGTAGAGGCTTTTGAAGCAGAACAGTATTAACATTTCTTCCTGTGTCTCAGTCAGCTAGTAACATACTGATAAATTACCCACACCATGCTCAAAACTGGCTGAACCCACAAGTCAGAGCAGGTACTGTACTGCCTATTTCTAAAGATGCAACTCTGGCTTAGTAATTTGCACACTGCCTTTACCATATGCCAATTTTCTTTTTTGACAAATATATTAGGTTGAACCACTGAGGTACTGAACATCTTTTAAAGAAAAGAAAAGATATGATGGAGTCTGTTGTGATGCCGCAACCCCAAAAAGATGTTTCAGGGTCATCAGCTACCTTACATAGGAACATCTGGCAAAATCATCCTGCTGGAAAAAGGGAATTGCTGGTACATATGTTAAAACTGTCTGCAAAACACAGATGAAAACTACAGCATTCCAGATTCCATCAAAAAATAATGTCTTTTCATCAAGACAAAAGAAACAGATTGATGCTTTGGTGAACAGTAATGGAAATTTCCATTCTCAAGTAATGATATATTAATATTTTTGCTCACTTTCAAATGTATGGACAGAATATTTTTGTGTGTTAAGAGTTCATTATAGTTTCAGCCCTCTTACTGAACTGTTTCCTCCGAAATCAGAGGTAAGATTAAACCTGTTGTAGCAGAGTGCTTTATAATGGCTCTGACAGACATTGTTTTTCCTAGGCCTCACATCTGGGAGTTAACCAGCAGGGCACTTGAAACCAACCAGGTCAGCTCTTTAGTTGAGTTTTGTGTCTAATCATCCAGGAAGGCTGAGGCCTCGGGTCACACATGGAAATCACTAGAGCTATTTAAGTCGCCAGAGGTTATTAATAAATCTCCCACTATTTCCTTAAGTAAATAATTGGAGGCCCATCTTTCAAACAAGTTATGTCTGGCCATGTTATGGTACCAATTTTATCCTTCCTTTTTTCCTCTCACCAAGCAGGAAGAACAAATCTCTGGTGACAACAATGGCAAAACTGTGAATTATAAACATCCATGTGTCTCTCATTTGAACGCCTCCTCAAGTTTCCTTGACAGCTGGGAGTGAGAGAGAGAGAGGCTCTTAGGCTTTCACTAGAGCCCTCGCCACTGAAGCTGCTCTCAGAAACACAGACTTTGTGGGAAAGCCATTCAGCTGTTTCTTAGAAGGAAGCTTAAGTACTGGGTGAAATATGAGCTACTCTATTTCTATTAGGTGCTTTTAGGTAGCTGAGTTCAGATTCTTTTAGGCTCCCATTAAGAACACAGGAGAGGAACCTGACTATGAAGCAATGCTGGAGCCAAAGCTCAGGGATTTCAGGAAAGAAAAAAAGTGTTGAGGGAAAGACAAGTTTCTGACTCTGACTCTTCATTCCAGAGGCCATGTGCAAACACTGAACCCTGACTGTGCAGAGAGGCCCAAACTCTGGCCCTGACATAAGTGGGCTTTGAATTCAATAGGGGAGACAACTGCTCCTGTTGAAGCTGAATTTGCCTCAGAATCACAGTAAGATGCACTGACCTATTGGAGACCATCACTTATTTCTTCTGCATCTGTCAATCTTTCAGATTCAGAAATAAAGGATTGCTTTATTTTCATTGTAATAGTACCAATTATCTATCCCAACGTGTAGTTGTGTGTGTGTGAGTGGATACACACACTTTTACTATATGTAGATATTTACACACATGTCCATACATACTTAGCACCCAAAGCGAATCCAACAGCACTTCTCTATTGACACAAAATGAGGGGAATTCAAGACAGGGTCGAGGTGATCACTGTAGTGCCCGCTACTGCAGAGATTCTGTGCAGCTTCAGATGGCAGGGCACCCCAGGCATTGTGGCTATAATTTAGAGCAGCTTCCTAGGCTAAGTTATGTTGTAAGTTGTTTTGACCCCCAACAAACCCAGAATTCCATGTGAGCAAACATAGCATAAAATCAGTTTGGCCTTGCCCCCACCTCCTGTGATACACCTGTGTGTGCCGGGCCTCCTGGGGAGGCAACACGCCAGGTCTCCCAATTTCTTTAAGATATTAAAATTATGATGTAGTTGGTTACCCCCTAAACATTGTTAAGAAGCCACATCACCACCACTACCAGAGTGGTGGTGTTCACTGTTACAGAGTTACAAGTTCATTGTTTTTGCCTGAGCGTCCTTCAAGATATGAAACAAAGTCTCTGCCACTGTCAAAAAATTGCTTTAAATAATGACAAATGTTAATTTTACACACACACACCCCAATCACTGATGCTACTTTCAAGTTTGCCTCATCCAATTTTAAATCAAAAACATATACACACGTTCTGAATGATGCAGGAGTCAAAACAGTAGGTTTATAAGTCATTACATCACCTGTCTGATCAGAAACTGATGGGGAAAACCCCCCCACAATGAACTGGGTTATTTAAATATTTTTTGGATACCTTAAAGTAAGAGATTTAAAAATCCCAACTACATGTTAGGGCTCAGAAATATTAAAAATACCTGATTATATACCTGACTCAACTGAATAGTAACTTACACATTGTGTGAAAGTAATATTATGTCATAAGTGAAAGCCCTGGATTAAATTCCAGCTTTATAACTCATAACTCAACCTTAAGTATTTAACAAACTCAACCTTAAGTATTGCCTTTGAAGCCCTGGAGTTCATAGCTAACCTAAAGCATTGATTCAACGGTATTTTTGGTAGTCCATTTTATATTTTCTCTCATACAATATCAAGGGATGTAAAAAGGTGTTCCTCCATTGATCTATGGAGCTATGACCGATTTAAACAAGTTAGGGATCTGGCCCTACGTTACACAAACACACTCTTAATTAACCTATCACCCTACCTACATTATATACACACACACACATATATGCTTGATTAACCTATCCACCTGTAAGTGCTCATAGAAGAGGGTGTGGGCAAGGTGTAGGAAACCTTACAAAGGAGTCTCCGACTATATTAGCTCTACTCTAGCTTCTACACAGAGCTTGGTGAGTACTTTGGAGTTCCCTTCCACATGACAACCCCACCCAGTGTGTGGATCCCCAACCCTGCAGAGGTAATCCAGTAAGGTATGAGGTAAGAAGAAAACAATGCTGCCAAGGAGACACCTGATCTGCACCCCTATCTTTACTTAGTGCTGGAGAGGTCCACACGGATGGAACTGTCCAAAAGGCTAAAACTGACCAGACAATCTGGCTTGAGGATACCGTAATGAAGAGATTAATAATAAAATAATTTCTCTGATATCACAGTATCACTCAAGTGAGAAAACGAAGTGGAGCCATGAGTGAATCATAATACCATTCCAGATAAACAAAAGCCTGAAGAATTAGGGCACCAAATCAAAGCAAAACTCCCATTATTTTGGGGGGGGGGGGGGACCAGGATCGGCCTGCATTTTCACTCTGTAGAGATTTTCCCCTTTCAGTTCAATGAGCTCTCTCTATTCCCACTCACAGACAATCACTGTTCTTGGTAACGCCAGCAAAGATAACATTCAAAACTTTGGGTGCTAGTCTCCCACTTGAAAGAGCACATTTTCAATTGCCAGATTCCTATTGACAGTCATACACCTAACTCCCTACATGCTGTGCTGATAATTTACCATGCAAGTACCACATTAACTGTAATTACATACATATACATTTACAGAATCATATGTACTATATTTCTGAGTGGAAGACTAATATGTTCCTTATAGTGAGGTGGAAGTGTCTGTGTGGGCTGCATGTTTTTGCGGATAACACAAATACAGTCTGAAGTTAATGGTCTAAAACATGTCCTTAAACTCATTGCAGGTTGTGTGCTCATAGCCAAAAGCATAATTTGAGAGAGAATGTCTAACACGCAGTTCACTGCTGAAGAGCTGAAGAATGGATCTGTTTGGAACTTTACTATTTTTACATGTACTGAACCACTTTTTCTTTACAAGATTCAGATTCTAAAGATTTTTTCCTTTGTGGTTTTCATTCATGACCTCACAAATAAAAGTATTAGGCACAAAGTAACAACTGTTCATCTTGTAGTTTCCAAGTCCACTGGCTGACGTGTCTAATGTGCATAAATGGGTGGTGGATCACCTCCTTCCCTAAGGGACATTACCGTCCATTTGCTAGTTGACAAATTATTTTCATTTACATATTGATCTACTTTCCCTCACTCCTTTACCCTTCGCCTGCAATTTAATGTCACAAAACTGAATATGTGTCTTTTAAGGAGAGGCTCTCTCTTGGAGTACAATTACTTTGTTTGACTTTCAGCTGTTCAGAACGGGCAACTTTGGGCCATTTCTAAAAGGGCTATTGAGTTAATGGGATAGAGCTTCAACTTTGAACCCCAAAGCAGAGTGCAAATTTGCATGGCTGCTACTTACACAACACCTGGTTGTGGATATGGACTTCACAGTCAATCCAGTAGCTTTCATGAGCATTAACTTCAATATAAACCCTCCCCACAAATAAACGAACAACAACAATAATATTCACATAAATTACATCAGTGGCATCTCCATCTCTTTTAGATGCAATGGAAATCTTTATGCTCACACTAGGCCAGGCCTGGGGAAAATTCCACTGGCAGATGTGAGGAATCCCAAGACAGGTTAGTGCATTTCCTGGGTTACTGGCAGCTGTGCTTTGTTCAAAAAGCAACATATTGAGTCTGTGTGCATGTGAATGAGGGTGGGGGAAAGCGGGGGGGGGGGGGGAGGGCTACGCAGGGGAGGTTAGAAGGAAGTGGGGAAAAGGTGAAGGCAGCCCAGCTCCTCAGCACCCATGCTGTCACTGAAGCAGTGCTGATGTGGGAACTGGAGGGAGATGCTTGCCAATCCTTCTGGAAGGAGAAAAACTGCTACAGATGGCAACTGCCAGCAGGGGAACGAAGAGCGAAAATAGAGGAATGAGAGAGAGAGAGAGAGAGAGAGAGAGAGAGAGAGAGAGTGCTACATCATTGACACAAGCTGAGAATTTGGCCCAACTACCCTAAGCACAAAGTGGAATTCTGCCTCTAAGCCCCATGACATTAGCATGGGCCTTTTCTTTCCCCATGGCAGAAGATGCCAAATGAAGATATTTGCTATTCCATCAGCTCAGAGGCTAAAATAGAGGAGGGGAAAAAAGAAAAGAAAATAAAAAAGCACGCAGACACACTCAAAATGAGTTACTACGACTGGTCACTCAATCCTTTCAGCCCTGCCAACACTTTTCTGTGATTAGTTAGTAAATTGGACAAGGTCTGCGTTTGTTCACAGCTTATTGACAGAACTGTATAGATAAAGCAATATCCAACCAGGGATTGGGGGGGTGGGGGGGAGACAGGGGAGAAAAATCTCATTTTATTTTCTCAAGTCTTTATTGCACAAAGCTATTTTTCCTGGATGAATTAATTTTCTAGAAACTGAAGTGTGAATTTTCTCAGACTGCAGCTCTTATATCATTGCTTAATAATTATTTATTGACTGGGTAGACATTAAACATCAAAGAATAAAAATACGACACAAAAACTTATTCCTATAGATTTTTAACCTGGCACTGCAGGGACATTTTGTGTTGAGTTCTTAAGGGTGCTAAGAAG
Source organism: Sternotherus odoratus (assembly GCA_032164245.1). Classification (NCBI taxonomy): domain Eukaryota; kingdom Metazoa; phylum Chordata; order Testudines; family Kinosternidae; genus Sternotherus; species Sternotherus odoratus. Next base: position 13,684,734 of record JAVMKO010000015.1, read on the forward strand.
TGTGTCTTTGAGGATTTTCTTTCTTCTGGGGAAGCTCTGTGGGCTACTGATGGGGCCCTCCTCCCATATGTTCCCTCCTTTCCTAATCCCTCCCACCAAAACCCTGGAGACCTTAAATCATGCCACTACCTTCTGGAGGAGAAAGACTGAATGGGATTTCCCTTTGGAACCTGTTAGTGCCACTCAGAAATCAACCAGATGGGTTCAGGCTCACCAAGAAAGCAAGGGACTGGAGCTAGAATTGAACTCAGGCTTTCGACATGGCAGTAGAAAGAAATAATCCCCAGACAATTGCAATGCATGGATTTTCAGTGGCCGTAGGTTAGGATTCACTAAGAAACTAAGATAACCTAAGAAACTAAGAAGGGACAGAATTAAAAGTAAAGACACATTTATATTAAAAATATACAAATTTTTAAAGCCTAATTGGAGTATTTTAGGCCCTGTTGAACTTTATGAGTCTGATAAAGCCAAAGTGCTAATAAAAAGCAGCACTGACTTGTGACTGAACAAAAATGAGGGGAAACAGGCCAGTGTGCTCTAACTCACTCCCCGTCCACACTGGCAAGACACGTAGAGCACTCAGACTCCGTGGCTAGAGCGCTCCTGGTACTCCGCTCCGCTGCGTCTTGGCTGAGACATCGCAGCATCAGTGTGAACGAGGTGTTGCATTACTGCTCTCTGATTGACCTCCAGAAACGTCCTGTAATCCCCTTAAGTCAAGTGGCCACCCTTGTCATTGCTTTGGAATCGGCTGTAGGAATGCAGATATGCCCTTTCAAAGCTCCATTTCTGACAGCCAGCATGCTTATCTGCTCCAGGACAAAGCTGAGGAATGTTGCTTGCTTTGAGTGAGAGAGAGGTGGGGGGGCGGGTCTGAATTTACAAGACAGCATGTTGACACTCTCTCACCTCAAAACCCCACTTGCTCTCCCCCCCACATATACACAACACACACCCTATCACACTTCATCCCACCACCTGCATTTGAAAAGCATGTTGAAGTCACTTGAACACTGGGATAGCTGCCCATAATGCACCATTCCCAATGCTGCTGCAAGTGCCGCAAACGTGGCCATGCCAGTGCGGTTGCAGCTGTCAGTGTGGAGAGACTGCAGCGCTTTCCCTACTGCGCTCTCTGAAGGCTGGTTTAACTCAAAGTGCTCTACATCTGCAAGTATAACCATACCCTAAGAGCCTCTAGCTGCGGAGTCTGGGCACTCTACGTGCCTTGTCAGTGTGGATGCATAGTGAGTTAGAGCGCATGGGGCTGCTTTAATGCACTCTAACTCACAAGTGTAACCATGCCCTATTAGAAAGTGGCTTTGGTAACATACAACGCAAGGTGTGACTCAGAGTCTCCAAGATTCCATAACTCCTTGGGGTTGAAGACCCTCAATTCTCATGGCTTGTCTACAAAGGGAAAAAGCCCGCAGTAACTGGTGCATACTATCTATTCTGCACTAACTTCCCGTGTGTACTTACTGTGCACTCGGGGTACCTTTGTATACATTCGCTTAATGCACTTTGGAAGTGTAGTAATCTAAACAGGTTGAGGGCACTCTCAGTGTCCACACAGGGAGTTAGGGTGGAAGAGCACCTTAAATTCACACCTTAGCTTAATACACATTAGCTTCCCTCAGTGTAACTGTAAACAAAGAAAGAATCTGGGTCCATGTGAATGGGTGTTGGAAACAATTTGTCTCTGTAGCTGGATGTTGGGGATTATTATGTTCTCTCTAAGGAATGTGATTTCATACCATGATCACATCAGCCCCAGAGCAAACCTTGCAATTCATGACGATTTTTTAATAGAGTTAGCCAAACGTTGTATTACAATCAAATTATCTGCAGTATAGCCCACTGTGGTACACATCATTAGGTTGAAGAGTGAGAGAGAAAACAAGCTCATAGGTACAGGACAGCAGCAATAAAACCATTCACTTCTTTTCTGCAGAAGCCATTTTTGAGCAATATCATTCCTCTCTCATTACCAGCCTATCGGCATTCAGAATCCCTCAACATTTTCTAGGTAGAGTGGCACCACCTCAAGCTTCTCTGAGAAAGATGGGAAACACGGACTGGCTGATTAGTGAGAGGAAATGAGTTTCTCTTTTCCTGAAGGAATGGTATGCTCCATTCTGGTATTCCTTTACAGAAATCAGTGAAAGCACAATAGGAGTAGAAAGACTGGCTGTGCCACAGATGTGTTGGGTGATACTTGATAAGAAACTTAGTACAATTTTTTTTAAAGCTGTCCAGTAATTTTGGGTCTCCATCCTGAGACCCCTAGGGCCTGATTTTCAAAAGAGCCGAGCACCTGCAACTCCTACTGAAATCAATGGCAGAGGTGAGCACGGCTCTGCAATCCTGAAAAGCAGACTCACAGTGATCTAAAGCAGGGCACCTAATAATTCAGGCACCCAGAATATCTGGGTGTCAACTAAGCTATGACAATTTACACCAGCTGAAGATGTACCTTATTGAGACACAAATCTCTCTCTACAGCCTTAAGCACAGCTTAATAAAGCCCAAACTACTAATATGGGCTATCTACTTGAGGGGAATGATTTTGCCAAAGCTGGAGATGAATAGGGGTGCAATGAGGAATTGACTTGGGAACAAGACAGTTCAGACTTGTTGGGCCTGATTCACGTTTACATGAAGGCCACTTGACACCATTCTGATCATATAAAAATACCTTAAGTGGGTGTAAATATAATCTACATGTATATACCCTTTTATACTGCCACAGTTGTGTCAAGTGGCCTTAGCGTAAAAGAGGTCAGGCCTGCCTAATGTAAGAAAGAAAAAAAAAAACCTTCTTGACTATAAGAATTATTAGATTGTGGAACAGTCTCCTAGTGGAGGTTGGGGAATCCCCATCACTTGGGACACATAAAATTGAACTTGACATGCACTAGAAAATATACCGTAGGGAACAATACTACCCTGGACTAGATGACCTAACAGATGGTCTCCAAGTCTACTTTCTGTGAATGCATGTAACTTAGGCTTTCTCTACACTAGCAAGGGATTGCTGGAATGGCAGCAAAGGAGTGATTTGACCAGTATAGCTTATACCAGTTCCCTAAACAAAATGACTTTTTGTTGCTGGTATAACTTCGCATAACTACGACTTTTCCCAGCACAGCTAGGGTGTGTGTGTGTGTGTGTGTGTGTGTGTGTGTGTGTGTGTAAAGTGCTTGGCCACTTCCACCTTAATTATACACATGGCTGTCAGCTGTGCCTATTATAACCAATATACACTAACCAGCATATGTAACAGTTACCCAAAATACTAACTTGGATGGAGGGGAGGGAAGAAGGAATAGATATATGTTCTTTTTACTGTCACAAATGTATCTGAAGCCATCAAGCACCCACACAGAAGAGGGTTATATTTCCCTGGCACATGCACTGGTTTAGAACTGAACTGGAGATGGATACCAAAATTACCCTTTTCATCATCCCTAGAGAGATTGAAACATTTGTAAAACAAGAGAAAGAGATATTTTTCTCCCCCGTCTTTCCCAAAGAAAGCATTGGCTCTCTTCCACTTCCAATTTCACCATGGTTGCACACGACTAAACATCAATTTTGACACTAATGTGAAGTGGTGCTCTCCTCAAGCTTCGGTCAGCCAGTTCCTCTGCCTGACTTGTCGAGAGATTGTAAAATCATGAATGGCGTATTTTACACCTCATATTTTTTAAAACCATAATTACCAGAAAAATTATTCTCCTCTTATTTTAGATTTTTTTTTATAAGACACGTGCTCACCTTCTCATAGCAGTCAAAATGAGGTCAGTCACTCGACATATGTGGACGTGTGCAATTTCTCCTCCCACCAGAAATGACAAAGCAGAGTTTGGCAAGGCAATAAAGGAATAGCTACAAATCAGCCAGGATTATCTGACTTCCTTTAAGAAAGCTATAAATTGTTTACAGCAGCATTGGTCTTTAATGGCAGAAGGGGCCGGGGGTGAGGGAGAGAAGGAGAATGCTTTAATCTGACAATTTCAACACATTACCAAAGTCCTTCCCTGTAGTTCGCAATTAAACAACAAAGCTCCTAATTTATGTCGGCTGGACATTTTATTTTCAGGGGGAAAAAGATGCCTCCCATTCCCTCACTCCTCCCCCACACAAGTGGACTGGGGTGTAGAGAGTGAGGATAAGCTCTAAAACATTTAAATTTGGGGGGAAAAATGTCTCCAAAGATTTTCATACATGGAAACCTCAGGAGAAACTGGACAGAGACTTGGGGCAGGTTCCCACTACGACTTAACGTCGACTTTAGCGATGTTAAGTCGACATAAACCTGTACCCGTCCTCACACGGACACCATTTGCATCGATTTAAAGGGCCCTCAAAATCGACTTTTGTACTCCTCCCTAACGAGAGGAGTAGCACTGAAATCGACCTCTCTCGGTCGATTGTGGACTCGTGAGGAGGCATGGGACTTTAAGCCTCCGACCTTCCGAGCAGCTCCGCGGACCCCCCCGCCCGCCCGAGCAGCCCCGCGCCGGACCCCCCGCCCACCCGAGCAGTTCCGCAGACCCCCCCGCCCGCCCGAGCAGCCCCGCGCCGGCTCCCCCCGCCCAAGCAGCTCCGCAACCCCCCCCCCCCCGGCCGCCCGAGCAGCTCTGCAAACCCCCCCGCCCGCCCGAGCAGCCCCGCGCCGGACCCCCCGCCCGAGCAGCTCCGCAACCCCCCCCCGCCCACCCGAGCAGCCCCGTGCCAGACCCCCCGCCCGAGCAGCTCCGCGGACCCCCCCCCGCCCGAGCATCCATCATGAATATCATTTAAAGACTTTTCTATGCCAAAACTAGACCTCTGAGAAACTTGTGTAATGAACTGTTAGCGGGTGTTGATCTTTTTGGGAAAGATTTCTGCAGACTCAGATGCTATCTGCTTATTTCCTCACCCAGACGAAAGGAAAGTAGGAGTGGCTCTCTAGAGGGAAGGAAGATCCAGGGTATGGGCAGAGGAGTCTGGAGAGAGGAACTCTAGGAGCATTCAAGGTTGGGGAAGGGTTAAGCTGAACTTTATTATTTAATTGTTAATTTCTATGTTAAGAAGGCCAAGGAAGAGGGCGAGTTTGGATTCTGTATAGCATGTGCATCGTATTGGAACACAGGTGCAGAAAGATACCTGCTCACCTTTGCATTTTGGCAAGGCAAAGAATTGCTAGCCTTAAAGGAATTTCATTTTGCATTTGTTTGAAACCCCAAACTCAGAGGGATGAAGTGAAACCAAAATAGATGACGTGAATAAAAAGCAGTTTTAAGAGTAACATGTCCACCTTTACTGAAAAGCCTCTCTTTAATAATTAAGGTTGGAAAATGACTGGTATTTTCCCAGGGACTGACGAGGAAGGTATAGACAGGAAGCTGTAAGTAAACAGCACAAAAACAAAGACTGAAGGAGAGGAGAGTCCTTTGTGGACAGTTTTAATCTAACTCTCAATTTTGTGTCTGGAGCCTAGCTTTTGAGGGGCTAATTAGAAATGCAATAGATAGATATCCTCAGCTCTTCAAAAACCCTCATAGCAGCTCCAGTATTACACACGGGGGAATCTGAGTTTGCTACGTAGGCAAACGATTTTCTTGTAAAATTTGTATCGCTCTTAGCATGGCTCATTTTCTCCTTGAACCCTGACTATTGCTGCAGCTCCTCCTTCAGAGTGAAATATAACACCTTTCAGTGTTTTAATGATTCTTTAACTACAGCAGTTAGAAAAACAGAGTGAAGAAGGCAGGATATATACAGCTAGTGAGCCTTAGCTCTAATTACAGCACCTTGCTGTTCTTACCAGGTATGTAACCCATTCCTGAACCCACCAGCTTCCTTCTCCTGCAATTTACTATCCAAAAAGAAGAGAGAAAGGCAGCTGAAACCAGATGCTGCAAAACAATAACATACTAACAATGAAGTAAATAAGTATCTTTTTTTTTTCTTACTGCTCAAGAACATGCAAGGCAGTTGGGGGAAAAATCCTTCTCCAAGTAATTGAGTCTGCATTCTAGTATCAGACATTCAATGCTAATTTGGAGTCCTGTCTTATCGCATTACAGACAAACACAGGGCCCCTTATATCAAGTGCAACAAAATAGCTACACTCGGCATTATTAATGAAGTAGATGGATTAATTTCCTATTTATGAGAAGCTAACCAACTGGCTAGCTTGCTGACAGCACTATTAATGATCCTTAATGCCCCACAGGCGGTAATGGGTCCCGCTGGGAGATCTAGGAGCTCTGCAATTTGTATTGAGGATTTAGACATAAAATAAAAAAAAAAAGGAAGAAAAAAAAAGCACTCCTGGGAGCAGGCAGTTGATCAGCAGGCGCCCCAGCGGAACACAGCAGACAAATAATAAATGACAGCCTTGCGATTAAATCAAACCTTCTACTTTAAGTGTTAAAGTGTCTGACTGTCACTAACAATCTAGTGCTTGTTAAAGCCTCACGGGGCCCCCAGGAACAGACGCAGTGAGCTGGAATGTAAAGAGAGGGGGGGGGGGGGGACCAGCAGCAGGAGCCTTGCTGTCTTGACAAGTGAAGCTACATTAAGGCAGAAATTTAGAGAACTACAGTACCTTGTGCTCTGGTTTTAAAGGTACCGCAAACCTGTAGAATAGATCTCTGCTACCATGTGTAAGCTTTTAAAGAAAGTTTTCGCTTGTGAACAAAACAGTCTGAAGCCTAATTCAAGCTCTCTCAGAGCTGTGCAAACCAGCTTACAAACAGTGGTCTCAACCTAGAGCTAATGGGACCGGCTGAGACGACACCATGCTTCTGGAAAAATGAATGGCCTTGTATACTGGTACCTGGGAATTCTGGTTTCAATTCATTTGTCTGCACATTCAGCCGAGAAACCTGAGGATTGTGCTTTTAAATCCAACTAGGTCAAGGTATGAACAAAAATATCCCAAAGGCAGCATGCATTTCATTCACTTGGTGTTCCCAATAAATACAGGCCTCATAACTCAGCCATCCTTTTACTTAGCTTCCTTGCAGTTTTGATCAGACTTCATCCCGGGGCAGGACTATGGTTTGCACACATATAAACCTTTCTCCTCTGAAGATCTGGGTTCAGACACAGAGATCGGCAAACAGGCCAGGAAAACCTAAGAAGTGGACAGAGTCTTTGCCTTTCTCCCTGAGTCATGATCCCTTAGTGATATGGATTATTTGATGATCAGAGAGATATTAAATCCAACCCTATATCTGACTGGGAAAACAATCTCTTTTCCTCTTTGTGTCATGCTCTCTCCATGCCATGCCACACACACCTTCCTGCCCTTCCTCTCTCTGTCCTTGGAATTCTTCAGTAGGTTCCCCCACTCCATCCACTGGCAACCTTCCTCTAACCTTTGAAGACCCAATCATAAGTCACAACAATAAGTCCTCTACTGATCTCCAGCCACCGCTTCACATATAAACTGGTGTGCGAAGCACTGGTATGTGCAAGAGAGTAATTCAGCACCAGATAATGCCCATGAGAGAGCCTGCCAGAATGGCCTGGCCCCTTAGACACTTCAGAGTTAGTATAGTTTTTTTGAAGAGAAGGAAGCACCAGATGGAGCAAAATAGTTGTGGGTTTATTGGAAGGTTGCAGGAGTCCGGGAGTAGTGTATTCGGGGAGGAGAATATAGAAGCAGTGTGGTCCAAAAGAGAGGGAACCAGACTGAAAGAATAAAATGTTTCACTGTGTGGAAAACACACCGGTCAATAAGAATTTCTTCACTGTATGAGAGCTTCATGAAAGGACATGTAATGAAAGAAAGAGTGCCTGGGAACTTTAGCAGACCCTGGATACTGATTGGCTGGTGAGGAGGTAGAGTCTTATAGCTATTTATTTATCATTCAGTTTATACAGGGTGCTTCCATTGTAGCCTCTGGGTGAAGACACATCAATTTTAAAGTATCACAAGTTAAAGAACAACCAGCGTGACAAAGAGTCAACTCAAAGACAATTTTACATCCAGGGGAAGCTTACTGCTCTCACTGCACCCCCTCCCCCACTCCTCAGGCAAAAAGTCTTAATAGGTAGATTGGTCTCCCAGAACCAAGCTCTCAGAATGGGTTTGAGAGAGAGAGAGAGAGAGAGAGAGAGAGAGAGAGAGAGAGAGAGAGAGAGAGAGAGAGAGAGAGAAGCAAATTCCAGACTTGAGCTGCTGTTTCCCCTCCCCCCCCCCCCCAATGCTTTGCCAGAAGTCAAGTCTGGGAACTATAAGCAAAAGTGTCTCAGCTGATATGAGCTACTGAGATGGAGCCTGCAGAGAATGCCAGTCTCTAAATCTGCCAGCACCCAAATCACATACCAATTTATAGATCGCCTGGAATTGAACCCCTAGACATATTAACCGACAGAGGCATGAAGAACACTTCCAACTGAGCATGGGGTGTGATGGGCTCCAAAAGGAGTTCTGTCCATCTGAAAGGTCACTCTGATGTGGGACTTTATCTAGAAGACCCTTTGAAAAAGAGGATTTTTTTTCTGAAAGCTTCAAAAGCTAATTGGAAGCCTTTGTCAATATTCATGCCGCCAACATCTACCTTAAAAGTAACAGCAATCTGGTGTTCCCTCTCATTAGATTAAAAAATGTCTGCTGCTTGGGCCCTTTTCCTTAGACAATGTCTTGCTCCAAGACTCTGGCACCCTAGCAGAGGAGCTTTGGTTAGAAGTCCTGGATAAGAATACAATACATAATACTTTCAAAAGTCTGCACTGAATGTGTGCGCTCATTTGGACACGTCTAACGGCCAATGAACAGAACATGGGGTGGGAAGCAGATGTTTAACAAGGGACAATTTGGTGCTTTGGGTTTCTGAACCCACCTTCAACTCCTCCTCGCAACGGACTGTCCGATACATAAATCACTGGGTTAAGCAAAGTCCTTCCACACTTGGATGAGCATGAACCAGCGGACAACAAAGGATGGTCATGTGCATGTGCATGAGTGTCGCAAAGCCAGCAGCGACTGTGAAGGGGAAAATGCCCACTATCAAGCATCTTCCTCCCGTCCACTGCACAGAATTAAGGCACATTGCTATTTTCTTCTGCCTGTGCTCTTCTGGGTCTCTCTTGAACACTCAGATTAAAATTCAGTCCTGAGCCTTGTTTGTTTGATCGTGCTTCTCCTCCCGCAGCCTTTCCACATCCCCCATCCTCACACTGGTGTGGAAGGGGAAAATAACAGTGACAGCCCCCTCGGGAAAGCCGATAGGCCCTAGCAAAGTGCACCGCGAAAATGAACACGCCTGCTCACTCATCACATTTAGCATTCGTTCTGCCACTCTCTGTCAAATTAAAACGCGGCCAACAACTCATTTCTCCTGCTCTCACAGTTACAAATTAGTCCATTAAGCTGTCTGCAGCAAGCCTTTTTTCTTCTTCCCAGTAATGGCCTCCGAGAATTCCTTCATAATCGCCAAGTTCTCCTGGGATGCCCATGGAAAGCAGATGGAGAAGCTCCTGGGTAATACATGGCATTTTTTAACGACACAACATGCTGTGTTTTTTTATTTATTTATTTTTTGTCCCTGTTCACTCTCTCCCCCCCCCCCCGTTCCCCTCTTTATTCTGCCAGAATGATTTACAATTTTAAAAAAGCAGAGAAGAGGAAGAGGAGCGACAGAATAAGAGACTGTGCTACAGTGCAAAGGCTGCAGGGCAGAGGGATGGGGGAAAAATCAGTGTTTCAGCACCCTAATTAAAACATCCTATTTGAATTATCTTTATTAGAAAATTAGACCTTCCACTGGAAGCTTCGAAATCTGGAAAGATAGAGACGACCAAGTCCTTTTGTAGCTGATGGCTCTGCTTCGCTTAAAATCTCATCCTCCATACCCCAACAGATTACAAAAGAGAACTTCTCACTCCAGAGTGTCTGAAAGAGAATCGTTCATGACAGAACAAGTTGCTTAATGCAGAATCCCCTCTTAAGGGATGTTCTGGAGAGCAAAAGGACTTGAGTGTTATCAGCAAGTAAAGGGCTTGGGTCAGCTGGGAGCAGCTTCGATTTTATTTATTTAAAGAAGACTGCCTTAGAGTGAGACACCATGATAGCAGTGTGCCCATGTAGGTGGCATGGGAGAGGGAGCTGACTGTAACATTGCTTAGGGCACTAAACACTCCTCCTCATATACACAATGGATATCACTTAACAGACGAACTTACCATGGAACATTGCTGTGCGTAGATATAGGGCATTCTGATAAACATCAGCATTTATGCACATTCATGATGCACAGAGAAAATTATACTGATCAAGTATAGCAAACTGCATTCTCATTAATGCTTTCCATTAAAAAGGCTTGCCACAGGTAAGGGAGAAATTAGGGCAATTCCCCTGCCCTACAGGAAAATTCTTTTCCGTCCCACCTGACATTGCAAATGCTAAATCCCAGAGATGTCATCAGAGAGCTGTAGTTCTTAGTGTCTGGTTCAATGCCTGTTGAACTCAGTGGAAGCACTTCCTCCCATTGACCTCTGTAGCTTTTGGATCAAGCTCTTGCTGCACATAGTCAGAGTCCACACTGTAGTAAAGGTGTGTGTGTGTGCTCTTCTCCAGTGTCTGCACTGGCCAGAGGCAAAGCTAGGAAAGGGGAAGTCATAGACCACTGCAAGGTGGCAGAATGGCATAACCAAATAAGGTAGGAGCTGGTTGGATTCTGCATCTCCTGCTCAGGAAACCATGTGACACAGCCCTGCATGATAGCACTCGCAAATCATTTAATTATTTGTTTTACATTTAGAACTCCAGTATGAAAGTGAAGAACCTCTGGCTATAAAGATACTGTGAAATAAGGGGCTGGCTTGTTCAAAGTTCGTAATGGACTACAGAGTCTCTCTCTTCTAGATTACTTGTTCAATGTTACCACCTTATTGTTAGTTGGACGCCTACATGAAATCAGTTTGGTCGGTCTCAACCCAGTGCCCTGTGAGCAGGCAGCCACCTCACAAAGCCCATCACCAGAACTGGCCCTCGCTGTCCTAATTTTTTTGGCAGTCTCAGCAGAACAAGTCAGATCTGAGTGCGCATAGAGATTTAGGCTACGCCTACATTACATCTTATGCCAGCATAATTTAGGTCATTCAACGGTGTGAATAAACCACCCCCTGAGTGACATAAGTTACACCAATGTAAGCGCTGGTATGGACAGCAGGAGAGCTTGGCGGGAGAGCTTCCTCCATCTACGTAGCTACCGCCACTTACAGAGATGGTTTTATTAGGCTGATGGGAGAGCTCTCTCCCATCAGCATACAGCGTCTTCCGCAGATGCACGGCAGTGGCCCTTAAACACGAATGGCATCTCCAAGAGGTGGTCCTTCCAGGTCAGGGTCTGGGAAAACAGCTGGGACAATGCAGGAAGGCGTGTACTGCGATTGCTGCACTTGTTCTGTCTTGAAAACAGGACTTCAGCTTCCAAGCAATCAGCTCTCTTTCAACAGCAATAAATTCATGTTGAAACTTAAAACATACATAGAAGTTGAGGGAGAAAGAAGTCAAATATTTTGTAATTTTGCTGCTGGAAGAATCTCTATGAGGTACATATCTCTTTAAATAACATTATCAAATTATTTCAGAATTAGTGGTTCTGCTTTAACCAAGGCTGTAAGTGGGCATGTTTTTCTATTGCAGAACAAACCAGCAGTGGGAGTGAAGGACTCCAGGCTGCTTTTATTTGAGTTTAGAGACAGTGTCACATCAACATAAAGATGAATGCTGAAGAGCAATTATTCCACACTGTGCTTTACTACTCAAAACCAAAGGAGGAAAGGTCTACATGTGTTAAACTATTGAATAGAAGAGATTATCAATGGTATTGCCAGCCTCAAACTTTAAAAAACCATGAGTGAGATTTTGCCCGTAAATAAATAAATAACCCTCTCCCTAATTTCCATTCTGATTTTTCAGTCCTTACAGTGCAGTCAGGTCACATTTCCATGTTTTTCTGTGCAACCATAAGGGCTAAAAACATTTTTTTTTAAAGGAAGCAGAAATTCTCACCTAAACACAGGATAAAATTGCAAGAGTTGGCAATTCTGCTTAGTACTGTATAAGCTAAACCTGCGGACTAATATCTTATGCCCTTTCTTTCCCGCCCTTCTTTCCCCACACCTCCCTTCCCGCCATCTCCCAAAGTCACCTCTCTGTCTACCTCCTTTCCCTGAAAAATTAATGACTCAGGTGCTATCTTGCAGATCTCACCACAATTTTGCTGTGAGTGACAGGTGTACTCTGCTAACACCTTCCTAGTGAACAATCATGAAATTTATTCTGGAGACATGTAGTGATAAGGCCATTGTCATGACTACCCACACTAGCATACAGTTCTAAAGGGAAAGAGGAGGAGGGGGGAGGTAGGGGAGCGTACAGCCCCACCCCACTGTTTTAAGGATAGACTGTGTGCTGAAGGCAGCGGCGTAAGTTTTGACTGTGGGGAGCTGTGTTTTTTATATATCTATATACACACACATACATATATGGGGGAAGACAAAAATACCCAACAGCCTGGAAGTGAAGAAAAATTGGCTGTCTCTGCAAACTCTGTGGCCAAGCTGGAAAGACAGAGGCATGATTGAAATTTTTGTTTAAAGAAAACCCACTCCAAGTGTCAGAAATGTCCAAAAAATGCAAACCTCTCCGTAAACACAGAGGAGGTAGTGTGCATAAAAAAAGTCTCCCATGAAATAATTTATTACACTGACAAGAAAATAGGCAATTTCCTTGGAAAGGTAGATGGCGTCTATTCCTACTGAGAGGAGGGGGGCAAAGGGGAGAGGCTCAGAACTGTTGACCATTGCAGTCTTGGATTTTGCTGCCACTGTTTGCTTATTTATCTTTCCCCCAAAGCATAAAGATGTTTTGATTGTACCACTTACGATATATTTATAGGAAATGTTAAAAAAAATATACAAAAAACCCTCCCAGAAATTTTCCATATTGTTCTTTCCAGTAAATGCAGTGAAAGGAAAGGAGGAACTTTTATTTTCGCTGCCTTCTCTCACCCGAGACAGATAATGTCTAGAAGAAATTGGCTAGTTGTGCCAGACATAACACATTTCTTAGTGCAGGAAAAGGAAAGAGTTGGGGGGAGACAAGGTTTGGAGATGTGCTATCAGAAGAGCAGCCATCCCGCTGTGGGCTGTGAGACTGGTGGAGTTCATAAGCTAATGAAGAAAAGATTTGGTCAGTATGAGTATGAAAGACCTCCAAGGAAACCAGATGGGTTTCAGAAAGGATTACTGGTAACTCTTCTCTCTGTGATGTTGCTGTACTGATGCCCCAACATTGAGACAGAAGGGCATGTGCTATTGGAGATGCTATGGGAAAGTATCAAAAGTCTAAATCAATGGAATTTCAGTTTCTTGGGGCAGGTCTACCTTACGGCAGGGATCGACGCTGTTCAACTGCTCTATTGGGGGTCGATTTATCATGTCTAGTCTGGACGTGATAAATCGGTCCCTGAGAGCTCTCCCATCGACTCCTGTACTCCACGGACGCGAGAGGCGCAGGCAGAGTTGACAGGGGAGCAGCAGCAGTTGATTCACCGCCATGAAGACATCGCGCGTAGTAAGTCGATCTATGTATGTCAACTTCAGCTATGCTATTCTCGTAGCTGAAGTTGCGTATCTTAGATCGATCCCCCCCCTCCAGTGTAGACCAGGGCTAGAACACTCAGACTACACCTACCCCACAGGGCCTAAGGGCATGGCCATGTCAGCACAGCTATGCCAGCATAGATCCCTAGAGTAGATGCAGGATATGTCCAAGAGTTTTTCTGCTAGCGCAGGAGGAACACCACGTCCCTGAACCATGTTAGATATGCTGAGACACGCATTCTTCTGTCAGAATATGTGTCTACACTTAGGGTTAGATCAGTATAAAAATCACACCCGCTGACCAACATGGTTAAGCCAATGTAGGTTTTAAGTGTGGTTCTGGTGCTTTAGAAAATTGTACCTGCTGTCTGCTGAATTACATAGATCCTCCTAACCATTTGAAATCTTTCACCTTCAGCAAGAATTGGGTTGCTAATGCCTGTGTCTTATCCCACAAGAGTAATTACATTACATTTGCACTAAGCTACCTAATTTGCATGTGTGTCCATGGTAAGTGTGCATGCAAATGTGGTCATGTATTTGCTTGCACATTTTTGCAAATGGATCTCTATTCTCTGTTTATTTAAATGCTCCCCCAAAATAATATTGAACATGTGTGTACCTAAAACCTATACAGTAAGGGTGTGAATACAAATATTCACATACATATACCACATTTATAAAAACACTTCAAAATTGGATTGTTAGGACTGAAAACTCTACAGCTTACAATTTTACTTCAGAGTTTGGGGCAATTTTAAGAAACGCTGTAGTATTTTTGTACTGTGCATATATGAGAGACTATATAGAGACTGAAGTTGGCCTCTGGTTTCCATAAACTTTTTTAAAGCCAATATTTTTTGCTCCCTTGAAGGAACCCTAGGCTACTTATTTTCCATCTTCGTAAAAGTGCTCAGATCAATAGTTCTGTGTACATTACTTGGAAACATGTCACAACAGCTTCTAAAACCTCTTTTCCTTTTGTCTGAAATTGATTTCTGTAATATGCAAATATTAAGAGAAAGGAAGCTTTAAGTTTCCTCTTAGGATCCTTTGTGAATCCTTCAGAATCCAGACACCATTAGGATGGAAAATTAAAACCCTGCCAGCAGTTTACCGTCTCCCCTGAGCGCCAGTCTTTCTGTGATCGTAACACTTTGCTCCAAGCCATGAAATTCTAAAATTTGCATATTCAGGATTGTTTCAGCAAAAAGGTAAACAATAGGGGAACTGGCTGCCCATTAAAATAACCATCTTGTCTTACAGCCTTGCTCTCTCTGAAAACGACAAAGGAAAAACAGGATTTCCATGGCTCCTACATGCTAGGGAAAACATAACACCATTCAGTCTTGTTTTAGATGTTACCCCACACCCTATTTTTAGTTAACATGGAGGATCAGGAAAATCAAACTTGTGTTATAGTCTTTGAGAAGAAGCAAAGAGAAGTGATACTCACTAGTCTTTTGTAAGATTTTTTTTTGCAGCACAGCTTGATCCCCGATGCTTTTATATATATATATATAAAAAAAAATTACCCCCCCCACCAGTGTACAAAAATGGGGGGAGTAGAGAAGATTTAACAAGCACCAAGTTGTAGATTTTTAAGCCGCTTCTAAAAATTTATGGATGTTTGGATCTTTGCCACACAGAACAGATTGGCAAGCTGATCAGAATCGCAGCAGGCTGCCTAATGAGTCCCACACAATTTTTCACCCCATATTTTTCCAATAAAAAAGCAGTTAAATACCAACCGCAGTCACAGCAGAGCCTGCCATCTGGCTGCTTTTTTTCTCCAGCCATCATTAAAATGGTTCTTGGCAGTTTACACCTCGCTATTTTCCGTACAGATGTGGAACGAATTTTCTGACAACCCTTGGATGAAACAGGGGACTTTATTGAGCTTTACAGATTAACTGCCTAACTTCTGGTCCTAATTTTAAGTGTCTTAGCACCAGCAGCCTCATTTTAAGTGAGCTAATTGTAAGTATCTGAGCCCCACCGGCAACATTGGGCAAGTCACACTGAGATTTTAAATGAGCATTGAAAGGAGCTGTGTAACCAGAACTACCACTGGCCCATGCTGTGAGCTCAAGAGAGATTCAGAAAATATAAGGACAGTGTTCAAAAGTATCTACAGAGGAAAGAGAAGAATTATGGCTGAAACTGAGCTATTCCATCCAAATGAGCATAAGCAGCTTCCAGCCATGTTTTGTTGTTATTGTGGTTGCTTTTTGTTCTGTGTTTGTACTGCTGTCTCCATGCAGCAGTTTTTCAAGACAAGAAGTAACAGGACACCAAATTAGTGGTTATTCCACTGACCCTTTGGAACAATGGAATCAGTGACTCAAGTTGGATCCCAGAATGCGTGACCAGGTATTTTAGGCAGGGGGGAAAGTTTGGCTTAAAACTAATTGGCTTTTTTAAAAAAAAGAAGGACTTGGGAGGAATTTTTATAAAATCTACTTGCTCTTGGCAAGGATCTTCTGTATGTATTCATGGAAATGGCACCATGACTGTACTTCAGAAATTAAGTTGTCATTCAAAATATTGAGCTTATTCTAGCCCTCAAGGTTTGGAAGATAACCTTCATAATGTAAACTACTGCTGTGATGTCTGCCTGAGTATGGAGACAGCCTGAAACAACAGTTCTCAGAAGAGCATGTTCCAATCCTTCTCAATGGGTGTTAACTCTGATATCTATTGATGATACATTATATACTAATATAGTTGGCTAAGTCACTGCTGATCATTTTAGCAGAAACACCCAACTAATATACATCTCCATTGTTATTGGATATAGTGGCAGATATTGGGTGGTGGCGCAGTTAGGTGATGTCAAGGACTGACGAGATGGGAAGTTCAGTCCTTGTGCTCCAATTTTAAAATCACCTCCACCCTTGAGCAAAAAGGTGCAGAAAAAGTAGTTATGCATCCTTTCCTCACTGTGCAAAAACGTCAACCAGAAATGACCTCCACCTCTTCCTGAGAGCCAAGGGCCCCAAATGTCCCCTGCCCAGCTGCCTAAATCACCAGCTTCATCCAAACAGTAGTGACTTTTCATACCCAATTCTGCAATACACTGGAAGTCTTGGGAAACATAAAATGAACTGACTTTAACATCAAAATACATTTAAAATAAAACAATGATGTCTGTGGTCCCAGACAGAGGGGAAGATCACATTTCATCATACTTGAGTTTGAAATGGTGTAATTTGGGTCTAATGTGTAGTGGGGGATAAAGAGCTGTGTTTATAGAAAAACAAATTAAAAAACAAACAAATGTGACAGAACGACTGTGTGTCTTGTTTCATATTTAGTAAATTTTGTTCCTAAGAAATGTGTGAGAGGTGTTTTTTATGTATACAGAGACATTTGCACTTTTTAAATATAAACATTTCTACAGTATTTCGTTACCTCAGAGCGCACCAGCTAATAGCCAAATCCCTAAAGCTGCTAACAATCAAGTCTGGCTCAAGAGTTGCCTCTGAATAACTTCCATTTCTTCAATGCTTTTGCACAGCAGGATGGCTAATAAACAACTGAGCAGTAAAACTACAAGTTATCCAATACTGCCTCTGTCTTCTCCAGTTCAGGACCAGCTATAATATGATGTGGAAATATATCCATTGGCCAACCAGCCTCTGGGAATTCTTATGTTTCACGTCGGTTTGTCTTTATTTTGGTTATTTTGGGATATTCACAACAATGAGTCCCAATTCCCTATCCCTTGCTCTCCACCTCCCCACAATCACACACTCTAGCAAGCAAAACATTCTGGCTGCTCAAATGTGGTCAGGGAATAAACTATTGCAAGGGGGAAAAAAACTAGTTTCATCTTAATAGTTTCCATCCAAATGATTTAGCCCAAAGGCTTTCCTTCACACAAGTCTAGCACAATAGGATTTATAGAACTTGCTTATGCTATCTCACATTCTATCCCTGTTGAGAGTTCTCAGCCCACAGAGGAGATAGTAGGGTAGCTGAGAACTTGCTCTGAATCCAATGTTAATTTTATTATCAATTTTAATTTTATCATCAATTAACTCCATCTAAGGCCTGGTAGATTACCTGTGTATTGTAAACAGCCTTATGTTTTACAGACTCTTTTATAACTAAGGTCCCAGCACTGCAACATGGAAGTCTGCAGCTGCAGGTTCAGCCAGAAGGGCAGTTTCTCTCAAGCAAATTTAATTGTACTTTCCGTATGGCAGGGCTAATGGAAAAACTGAAGAGAGCATTTTCAAGTGACTCTACTAGGATACAGAGTTAAATATCAGGTGCCTCCTCATTCAGCACATAAACATATATACAGTTGACTTGTGAGCTGTGGAAATCCACATCTGGCTAAAGAACATCCTAAAATTCAAATTATTGGGTTTCAGGGCAGTACCAGCACTGCAGCTTGTTTTCTTTTTCTGCTCAGTACTGCTACTTCTTTATGATTACCTTTATGGATAACACTATTAGAGTGGTACCCCGTACTAGTGCTGCTATACTTATAGGTCTTTCAGTGGTCTATTGTTCCCTACTATTTATAAGGTTATAACTAGACTGTAAAATTTTTTGCTCTGGGCTAAAATTTGGCATACCAGATCTTGCTCCTAAAAGGATTTTTTCCTCTACACTATAAAAAAACAAACAAACACCTCTATTGAAAAATAAAACACCACAAAAAAGAATTCAAGAAACAAACATGGTTCACCATTATTTGGCAAGTCCATAATTTTTAGAACCCCTTCCCCCCCGAAGAAACATACTTTCTTACAAAGAAAAAAGACTTTGTTCTTGTAACTGTGAGAAAACGACTTGAGTCCAGCTGATGTCCACAGGAAAGGAAAATAAACAGGCTCAGGAGCTCTGGGGATCCAAATAAGAGGGAGCTGGGCATAGGATACAATTTTATTTGGAAGCTGTGGTACTCTAGAAATCCTGCCCCCATTGAAGTCCATGAGAGTTTTGCCACTGACTTCAGTGAGGCAAGGATTCCAACCTGTATCTGAATGGGTGGCAGAAATGTGTAGTATTTTGCAGTGGACAGCAATTTCAAGTGCTGAGAAGCAGGCTAAAGCAGGATAAATATTTTCTTTTTGATTCTGTTGTCCTGAATAGTGTCAATGTAGTGGGACTACTCTGGATAACAAGAGATTTCTTGGGTTACTCAAAGAGGGTCCTTATGCAGCTCTGTTGCTCACTCCCATTAACCAAGTTCATCCCTTTTCTGCTGGTCTTTACTATTTTAGAATTTACATCCAAAGCCCGGCTTCTCCTGGAAATGGCCTCCCCCCCCAGATCTAATCTGTTTACTTTAGGGGGAGAGGGGAATGATTTTGGCATGTGAACAGGTGAGCTCATACATTATGATGCACTTGAGAACAATTGCACAGAAAGTTTTGTCTTGCCCCCAGGCATTTTGTATTACTGAATGCCCTTTGAATTTAGACCCGCATTTTAAACTGGAGTCTCCAAAGTTAGGATCCTAAATCTATATTTAGGCACCTGCATAAAAGTAGCCTGATGTTCCAGTTATTGGGCTCAATAGAGAGGTAACAGGGTGAAATTCTGTGGCTTGTGTTATACAAGCGTCAGACTAGCTATTTAGCTTCTGGCCTAAGTATCTATGAATTCCAAGTTGCCAAGTGCTCATGCTGTGTGTTTTCTGCCCCACTGATCATCAGGAGATTTTTATTCAGGTTCCTAACTTACAAGGCCCAAGTTTGAAACAGCTGGTTTTAATCTATAATGTTGATCAGGTTTCATTAGGTATTTTTCAGCTATTAACATTTGAAAATTAACTACTGTGTACAGACAATAACTTCCTAATGTTACCAAATACATGTTGTTGTATTCACATTGTAAAGACTCCACATCCTTGTTCTGATGCAAGACTTAGGTATAAGGCCATTATGGAGCTGTACTGAAAGCCTAAATATATAATGACACATATTTTTGCATTTACACAATGAGCTGTCAAAAGCACACTACAACCACTCTCACACATCTATTACAATTTGTCAGGTTGGGCTCCATGTGCCAGATCAGAATCACATACATTTATTCACTTAACTAGTGTTGTGAAAGGAAAAGGAAACCAAGGGAACAGCAGCAAAATCTACGTGCAAAGGTTTGACTTCAACCCACTGAAACAAGTCAGGACAAATCAGAGACGAGGTCAGTAGTTAACTCTGAATTCACTGTCTTTTGCCCTCAATGGGTAGAACGGATGTCTTCAGAGAGTGGGTGATTGTGCGTACCATGAGATAAGTTTGAGCCTGCTTCATATCTGCACATGTGGGGAAAAGTGGCAACGAAGAAACGTGCAACTGTTGTACCTCACTTTGGCATCCCTACAAGACAAAAGTCCAGAGGGTGTCACCTGCATGTTTTAACAGGTCAGGTCTCCCCATATCTTTCCCACATTACCCCTCTCATTGCAGCAAATCCTTGCTGACCACCCTTACCCATTGGCCCGTAGGGCCCTAACCACAGCAGAACCTGAATGTCTTCATCAGTTACTAGAAACCTCTGTAGAGGTTCTGCACCCCCTATACCGCTCTGAAAGAGGCATGGCCATTGGATGCAATTTTACAGGGATTAACCAACCATACCACCACACCTCACCCTTCCCCTGAACATGGGGCACTTGAAGTGTAGCTGAGGAGGGAAGTTCACGGGTGGTCCTTCCACTCCAACTTGCAGCAAGGCTTTTGTCCCCATGTGACCTTTGCAGGCTCTCTCAGGTGCAGAGCCCCACAGGTAGGAGTAACTTGCACGGGGCTAGCAGATGGTTCAAAATATGGTGTGCATTAATACACTCTTTCTGCATCCCTGTCTCTGCCACAAAAGTGAACAGGGCTGGGCTTTAGTCTCTATACAAAACCCAAGTCACTGCAGAGACTGAATAGGACTTGCAATGAGTCCAATGCAACTGATAAATCTTTGCTGGCATTACAAGCTATGTAAGTGTTACCAAAGATTTTTTTAAAATCAAAACACTGCAGGCTTCATTTTCTTTTGCTTTACTTCTGTGGGTTTAAAGAGAGGGACTCTAATGTTTTCCTGAACTATTTTTTCTTCTTCATTATAACAGTGAATGATTTTAGTACAAATTGCTTCTGTTATGATGCAAGAAAATGTTACACGTGCAGGATTATGCGCTATGTTATCCTGCAACTTGCCAAGAACACCTTTCTAAGAAGAAATCACTCTCTCTCTAGGTGTGTTTTCTGGTAAATAATCAATCAATTAGCTAATCTGCCCAAGAGGTCTCTTTCTCTGTTTTTTCCATTAAAACAGAAGTGTAGACAGATATATATGGCATTCTGAAGATAAATACAGCAATGGATGTTTTCTCGCCTAATATTATCAGATACTCTAAGTACGCTTGAGAGTTTCTTGTGAACAGAGCTGGGCGTTCGTTCTTTTCCTGGTGGGACATATGCCTTTATAGAACTGCCTCTAGAGAATTCCCACAAATATTTTTGGAATAGCATTTTTATTGCTCAACCTACCCCTGCACAGTGTGCCTTTTCTAAAATACTGAGCATGTGCATATCAGGATTTTTTTTTGAGGCTTTTATCTTGCCCAGATTTGGTTGAATTTTCAAAGGGATGTCAAAAAAGCAGAACACCAGTGCCATCCACTGCCAAATTTCAAGTCCCTGCTCCAAAGCATGGCAACATCAGAGCTTCTGAACAAAACAGCTGCAACCATTTTTTGGGTGTTTTTTTTTTTTTACCTTGGGCAAAACGATGTACTTTCTCCTAATCTCATTCTTGGAAATGGCTGAACGCTTTTAGCTAAAACTTTCAACAACAAAAAAAATTCACCCAGAGGCAGACATTTAGCATGGAAAATTTCAGCCTGAACATTTTAAGGTTGGCAAAGTTAGAAGCAGCTGCCATCAGGGTCTTATATAATGGGAAGTGTCAGGCAAATTTAACTCTATGAAGCACTACTGGCTCCATCTATACGTACAGTAATGCACTCACGTTATGTTAGTGCATTATACCATGTTATGAAGCTGTTTCTAAGGAGTTAAGAATCATATATGTTATTGTGAGATGTGATGTGTACTGTGAAGGATTGTGAAGCTGAAATGCAAGAAGGCATAAGATTAAACTACAGAGCTTTATGGTAGGGTAACAGATTAAATCACGAGTACTCTAGAGAATGTAAAGACTTGCCCATTATTCACAGAGATCTGGAATCACTTTACAGACATTTTGGGTGATTGAAATACAATCTTTACCTAGACTATTAAAGGATATGTCCAAAAAAAGGATACATAAATTCCCACTCATCGGATCTACAGACACAAAGCACTAAATAAGAGCAATGTATGGTTATCCTCACCACTGTTAGTCTTTGTAGGGCTTTTTACATGATAGATATTTCCTTATCTAAATTTAAATAAGTCAAGGATCTGCAAGTCCAAAATAACAATAAAATAATATTTTTAAAAAATCAAACAATGGAGGAAAAATGATCAGTGTTTGCAAAGGCACATTTCCTCCCTCAATCCTACTCCCCGTGTGTTACGTACAATTTTCTCTAGGGAACTGGCCAAAAGTTAAGAAATTATAATCAAGAGAATCAGTTACACTTAATCCTTCTAGGAACCCCAAGGATGTAGTCAGCATAATGTATTACTGATCATATTGATACAAACTTTTGAAACATATTAGAGGCAGCATGGCTTAGTAGATTGAGCATGGGGCTGCAAAACAGAGATTCCAGCATTTTAATCCTGGCTTGGACACTGACTCCTGGAACCTTGACAGATCACGTAAGGCCCAACTCTGCTATCCTAACTCATGCTGAGTGGTACCCAACAACCGCAATGATAAATTATTTCAATGGGGCTACTAGCATAGTAGGATGTGACTCACGTTCTATGAATATCTATGGCCTGTGTTATACAGAAATTAGACTATATGACCACAATGATCCCTTCTGGCTTCAGAATCTATGGGAGTAAGCCATCTTGATTTCGCTGAGTGACATCCCAGCCCCATTGAAGGCAATATTACTTTCACCATTGATTTCAAGGGGACAAGATATAACCCTATATTTCCCTTTCATAAAACTAGGATCATACTTACAGACCTCATGGAGGACTGTAAGGATACATTAATGTTTGTTCAGAATTATGTGCTATGTATTATTTATGTGTATTAATTCAAATGCTTTGGTTGAAAATTACAATCCAGTTCATTAGACAGAATCACATAAACCCACTTAGTCTATAATCAGAGAGGTAGCTGTGTTAGTTTGGAATTGCAGAAGTGACAGAGTCCTGTGGCACCTTAAAGGCTAACTAAAGTATTGAAGCATAAGCTTTCGTGGGCTAATACCCACTTCGTCAGATGCACTCAGTCTATGGTACTAACTCACACTTTACACTAGTCAGATCCTAAATCTAGTCACACACTAAAGAAGTCACACCTATTTCCTATAGAGAACTATTGTTTGCTTAGATGTTAACATTAATTTCACACCATTCTCGGTGTCTGCGCCTGCTTTGCTGACTTCAATGATGCAGGATCAAACCATTAGTTTCTAAATACTCCACAAAATCATCATATAAGGCAGTGAATATTTTTAATTTCTTTATCAGAAAACAATGGATGCTGTCTTTTTTGTAAATTGTTGTAAATTATCAGAAAGGCCTAATTTATATCACCCGAGGATCTGTTCCACTGGTATCTTCATTGGGTTTTCTCTTAAAATTTCCCACCAGTGCAGTATAATTGGTACAGGTCCCCCGGGATAACAACAAGAAGAAATCTGGTGCAGTCATGGTACCATCATGTTGTTTAGTTCTGATCAGACCAAATCTGGGTGATATGGTGGTAAAAAAGGTTGGTAGCTGCCAGTGTTTCATTTACATAAGAGTTCCCAATGTCGGAGCTGCCAATAATGAGAACTTTTAAAGAAAAGGTATAGCCAAGGCCAATGATGCAAGTATGTTCTCTTGGACTGAAGTCAGAACTTTGAATAGTATCTGCTGCAGACACTGGACAGATATTTACCATAATATGGGGAACTATTATTACCCCGTGAGCTAGAAATCTGAACATAATTTAGCAATAATGCCATTAGCCTCCAGCTTCATTATTATGTCTCAGTGTTGCAATTCTTGGAGCAATAACTTCTCAGCAACTCCAGTCCCCGTTGGTATAAATTTATATCCCCACCATGCCAGTGAGAATAATAACCTACCAATAAAATCTATTATTTCTCTCATAAGACTAACTTCCAAAGTGAAAAAATGTCCTGCTATTGTCATATTTCTGATTTCACATGTGTTAGCTTCGCTCTGTGTGTGTGCACGCATGTGTGTGTATTTTTTACATAATGGAGAAAAGAAAATTAACACTACTAATATGGTCCCTTAAGGTAAACTTGCTGTTGGGTCTGTAACTTTTAATATTTACATTAACATTCTAATTGTTACATACATATGAGAAAAATCTTGGTTCATGACTGGCTGAAAACACAAACGTGACAAGTCACTACGTGTCCAAAACCCAAGGCCAAGTCTTTCAAAAGCAACTAGGCTTAGAATGGTAAAGGTATTTAAGTTCCTAACTCTCATTAAAATCAATGGGAGTTAGGCACATAAATACCGCTAAAAACCCGGGCCCTAGTGATTTTGGGTGCCTCTATTTTTGAGTCTCCAACCTGACACACCTTAAAGGAGCCTGTATTTCAGAGAGAAAGTGCTCAGCACTTTTTGGGTCCCTTTGATGTGTCTCAAGTTGGGCATCTTGACATGGAGACGCTACAAATCAATGACCAAAATCTTGGTCAATATTTACATCATAGTAAATATCAAGTACACAACAATTACCTCCCTATATCTCCTCAGAGGTTGATATCTATTCAATTTTTCTCTATTTTGTATACAGTAGACTCTCGATTACCCAGGCTTGGGTTAACCAGGATGTGGATTAACCAGGATGTCAAAAAAAATATATATGTGTAACTTGCAGGGCCGGCTCTAGCTTTGTTGCCGCCCCAAGCACACCAAAAAAACCCCCCACCAGGGCGCAGGGCAGCCAGTGAACCAAACCTTCCTTCCGGCGCAGGGTGGCTGGTGAACCAACCCTCCCCCCCCTTCATATTTCCTATGGATGGTGATTATGCGGGATTCTATTAACCAGGATTAATTTTTTCCCTATCATCCTGGATAATCAAGAATCCACTGTATGTGTTTTTCTGTATGTATATATTGGCATATTCTACACATTTTGTCTATCTATACTGAACATTTTTACATGAACAGGTAAACAAACCATCAAGGCCAGTTTTCAGAGAATTCTGTTCATTTATAATGTTCATTTCCACACATATATAGGCTAGGGGAACATAAAGGGTGGGGCAGTAAAAGAAGGAGGGCTTTTTAAAAACAAGATGTTATTTCTTTGACATAAGGCAGCCTTCCCAGCCATTATCAATAATCACTGTTCCAACTGTCTGAATCATATGCTGGCCTGCTCTACTACATGAAGTGGCTCTCTGCTGGAAGACGTATTAATTATGAGCAGGAAAAAAGAAACTTCTGTGGCGGTGATGGCTGCTCCACTGGATGCTTCTCCCTGTGCTAAGCTTGTTTTCATTAACTTTCTAAATAAACGATAAAAGGCACAGGACACAGGTAACGGGAAGACAAAACCATAATCACGGGATTATCTGGCTGATTTCCTATATGCAGATGAGAAAGCATCATTTAGATCTGTGTGTGTGCATACGCAGATTTCCTGTCCTGCCGTTTAACTAACCAAACCATCAGTATAAATATTAGCCCATCGGCTACTGTTTTGATGCAGAGGTTTAAAACAAAACAAAACCCTTGTGGTATGAGCTTTCATATTAGGCCTGTTCATATTAACAGAATAAGACAATGAGGACAGAGAAATCAATGGCAAAAAGACTGTTTGTTCTCATATTGGTAGAGTGCTGCCAATCCTCATGATTTTATTGCAAGTCTCACCATAGCTGTTGTTTTTTGTAAATCCCCAGCTCCTAGAGTCATGTGATTAAGTTGGAATCTCAGCTTTCATTTAAAAAAAATTAAGTTTCTAGCCCTCCTGGCTGTGTAGAAAACCTTGAAAATATGACCCCCTAAAGGCTCAATAACTAGAATACAAATAAAAATATCCCCGGTTCAATATTTTCTAAAATGTGGTTTTTTAACCCGATCTCATGATTTTTGGAGACAGATTTGGGGTTATTTTTTAGAGGTTAGCTATATTGCTGGTGTAAATCTGGAGCAGCTCCACTGACATCAAAGCAATTAAACAATTTAAAAATGTTATTATAAGGGAGAAAAGAATCAGGCTAAGAGAAGTAACAGCTGTGATTACTCAGGCAGACTGTGCATTAGGAACGATCGAAGACTCATATTTTACAAAAAAAAGAATTTGATTCAGTTTTTATTTGTACTTAATTAGGGAAAACTGAGCTCATATTTGCTGCAAGTTGCTTGGTTAGCCCAAAATTCTTCAATGCTACTAGAACACAATATTAATATCATCAGTGAATGGTTGATGCTCAGTTAATCTGAGAGAATTTATTCCAGCTGTTATAGGAGGCTTCAGTCATTCAAATGCAAGGTAGATCCCCCCCCCCCACATGATCATACATGGATAGGGACAGAGTAGAAGTAAACATGACCTTTTGTTGAAAAGTCTTACCCTGCCCCCAGATTTCATAGCTCTGAAGATCATCCCTATCTTGCTGACACAAGGAACTGCGACTAGCAAGAATGGTTTTAAAGGTTAAACAACTGAACCTTCTGTCGTGTGTTTTTTTTTAAAAAAAAATAGGCAGACGAGCAATACAAATCAAGCGAAATGACCTCTCAGCAGAAGCAGAGGGCAAAGGTGTACACAGCATTATCCTGTTTGGAACACAATATACAGGAATTCTGTTCACACTCGGATTCTATAAAGAAAACAATTGTCTTAATCATAACCCGTTGGAGCTAGCAACTTTCAGGCACTGGTTTTGTATCAGGAAATGCCAGATCTTAGCAGCAAACACATTACTAAAAGGTATGATAAAACAACAGTGTTCTCTGTACGTGTATTTCTGAAAAGAGGCACAAAAGCTATGGACTGTCTTTCCCAGGTATTTTGTACTGTATTACTTCTCTTACTAGCATTGCTCCTTTAAGAAAATCAAAGCCTTGCACAAAGAGGGTTTAAATAGGGACCCCAACTAATTGCAGCAAGCAAGCTGAGGCCCCAAGCATTTGCTGAACGCTCCATAGACTTCCCCTCTCTCACTCACATCCCTCCACCCTTACACTCCCCCCAAAAGTTGAAAACATCCAAATGACTATGTAAGGGAGAGGCCCCTTCTACTGGCCTGAGCACAGGACTGGGAGCCAAGGCCTCCTGAATTCTAATCTCATCTTTGCCAGTGACGCCCCTCAATTTAACTTCCCCATGCCTCATTTTCTCCATCCTTAAGAATGGGTATAATGAGAAGCAGAATGAGCAGTTTACCAGTACATGTATACCAGTATACTAGACCAGCAAAGCACGCCTTGTGTGGCCACAGTTTATATCAGCAAAGCTGCACTTATACTGGTATAGCTTATTCCACCACCTTATCCCCTACTGACTGAAATAAAATATTCTGATGAAAGTGCTGTTTTGCTAGTATAATTGCATCTACACGAGGGACTTTTCCTGGCACACCTATGTGGCCATAGACCACTCCTTTTCACCCCCCTGACTGACACAGCTATACTGGCTGAAATCTGTAATGCAGACATAGCCTTCCCTACTCTCCGGGGTTTTGCGATAATGAGGGTAAATAGTGATAATAGTGAACAGTGAGCAGGATCGCTCAGCTAAATCATGGCCCTCCACTTGGAAACCACGTCTCATGCCCCATATTCCTTGACTCATCATATCTCTGCTTAGATTGTAAATGTTTTTGAGTTCCCGGACAGTCACTGCGCAGTTATGGAAAAGGATACAGCCTCTGGTCTCCTTAATGGTTATCGGCGTGTGCTCTGTTCTGCAGAGGATAGCATTGCATTCCCTGCACACTCACCCGTGAGTACAGTCTTCCCTCTGATGCTGAAGAAAGCTTTGAAATGAAAAGCTCCCTGTGTTATTGTGGATGGGATGGCCCTCAAAGGCAGCTCAGCAGTTGAAGATAGATGGCATTAGAAGTGGGCCTTCGATGTTCTATATTTCACTTAATTGTGAAAGGGCTGACACCCGGGATTGGCATGGAGTGATAAATAAGGAAGCAGTCTGATTTGGCAAATTAGCCCCTGGTATGATGCAGTGGCCATATGTACTAGGTGCCAAATTTCAAATGGAGCAGAGTGACCTGACCCTGACCTTTGGCTCAGAATGTGAAGTTCAGTCTCCAGGGAGCCTTTCTAGCCTGAAGCATGTTTTAGAGCTGTGAAGAGAATAACTGTGTTCACCTGGGGGTTATTTTCAGCAGAACATTTGTATTCACTTATGCTGAAATCTAAGGAGGGCTTTGTGGAAGTCTCAGCATGTCATTCATTCCAACAACAGATTTTGTGACTCCTATACAGGTGTCTGGGATCTGTGTAAATCTACCCTGGCTGACCACAAATGCCTGATGAGGCATTATATTTTAAA
Organism: Sternotherus odoratus; assembly: GCA_032164245.1. Classification (NCBI taxonomy): domain Eukaryota; kingdom Metazoa; phylum Chordata; order Testudines; family Kinosternidae; genus Sternotherus; species Sternotherus odoratus. Next base: position 13,712,994 of record JAVMKO010000015.1, read on the forward strand.
AAGGAGGGTGCTAATGCTCATTCCACTAATCTGCACTACCTAGGATTTGCAAACCTACAAAAGAGACACCCTCTCTCCCACTGCTTACCAGTGATTTAATAGCAGCTTTGCAATGTTTCTATTACCAATACTTCACTGTTTGTAATAGACATACTCCAGAACATTTACTAATTTACAAGTAGTATCATAAATAATTTAAACTATGCTTGAAATGAATGAAGCACATTTTTTGATCCCTGCTAGGCATAGCTGGGCTATGCTATGCTGGTTGTTTGCTTACTAATTAAAAAAATGTAATTGTTTGCAATGGGTCATTAGAGCAAATTAGTGAGGCTAGACTAGAGAATTAAATATAGGCTAATTTCAACTGTAATCTTGGTAACTGTAATGTATAATCAATGTATCTGTTATTTTCAAGTTCTCATACTGCTCCCATAACTGTGCACCCAAAGCCAACACCACCTGGTGTTGGATTTCAACTCAAGGCCTTTTGCACTTCATACTAGACCCAGTCCCCCGAAAATGTACTAACCACTTCGCAGATGTTCAGTCCATGTGATCAGCAGTTTATCTAAAATTAATATTGGCTCTAGGCAAGAGTCACATCAGGGATGGGCAAGATTGGGTGGGTTTGAAATAAGACAAAAACTATGAAGGGCTGAAAGCTCTATTAAAAACTTTTCTGGGTTAAAGTTTTGCTCATGAGAGACTGGAAAAAAAGGAAGAAGAGGGGAACTCAGAGCAAAAAGTCAAAAGACTAATTAAACTAACTGTATTCAGGTCATTCACTATCTTTTGGGAAGTTGGAAATTCTTCTATTCCTGGCACATGGGGCAGACTGCCTTCTAGTTAACTAGAAATACATTTTCATTTTAAAGGAACTGAATCACCCCTGAAATTCATTTTTGTATGTTTAAATAGTAGTTAACAAAGGCTTACAACTGTGAACTAATTTGGCAAATCTGCCATAAATAAAAACCAGTTTGTGAGATTTGGTGAACACCTCGACCCCATGCAACCTCAATTTGGCCTCCTTCTGCTGCGTAAGCATTTATGGAACAGTTTTTAGTCACATCAGGGGTGGGAGAACTGAGGGGAGCCAGAGGGGACTAGCACCCTCACAAAGTAAATATTGTGGCGGCTCCATCCTCACGTAAACTTGTGTATGGAGTGGCGCGGGGAGGTGAGAGCAGGACCTGGAGGGGCTGGTGCAGTTGCAGCAGCACCTATGATCAGGCTAGGGAGCAGATAGGAACCGCTGGAACCCTCCCCCCCTTCCCAATCTGTAGTTAGCTGCACGGGCGGCGCTAAGGTTTTTGCTGCCCCAAGTGTGGAAGTTCTGCGGCACGCCTGTGGGTGGTAGTGTACCGAGGATTCGGCGGCATTCCTGTGGGAGGTCAACGGGTCTCGCGGCTTCGTTGTCCCCGTCGCTGAAATGCTGCCAAACCCGCGGAAGCCACGGACCTCCCACAGGCATGCCACCGAAGACAGCCTGACAGCCGCTCTTACGGCGAGCGTCAGGCTGCCCCCCGCGGCTTGCCGCCCCAGGCACGCGCTTGGAGTGTTAGTGCCTGGAGCCGGGCCTGGTTAGCTGCACTGCCTTCACCTGAGTATCAGTAGCTCTCCTTGCTCACACTGCAATCCCTCCATCCCCCCATTCACAGCAAACTTCTGTCTCCCCTTACCTGCCCCCATTTACATAATATATTTAAACAAAATTAAACTGCATATCTTTTCCCAGTTCCCTGGCCCAGTGCTAGTCCCTCAACCCCACACACCAACACATTGCATCCTGGTCCCCCCGCTCTCCCAAGCTCGTTTTCTAAATCCCCCAATCCTGGCCATCCTATCGGACCCAGCTCTTCATCCTGCTGCATGCTCCTTCTCCATGCTGCATGGATTCCAGTAGAGGATCTTTGAGAGCACAAAAGAGATGTTTCCCAGCTCTCAGTCCCTGTGTTCAGTGTCTGGGTCACGGTCTCCAGAAGTGAGGAGGAGCAACTGCAAGCAAAGTCCTACTCAGTCTCTGCAGCACCCTCAGTAAAGATGGAGTCTTAGAAGAATTCAGCTGCCAAACTCTAACAAGGCTCAACTCCACTGAGCATGTGCAAACAGAGTTTCAGGGGCTCATAACTTGGCCAAATTTCAGCAGACATGGGGATGGCAAGAGGCACATCCCTGCCACCGGGGGGACACCCCTGAAAAATTTCAAGTCCATGTTCCAAAGCACAGGTGCACTAGAGGTTTTTTAAGGAAACGGTTGTAAACATTTTTCAACATTGGCAAAACTATGTATTTTTTCCTAACCTAGTTCTAAGAAATGGCTGAATCATTTTAACTGAACTTATCCAAAGTAATTCCACCTGCGGCACACAACCAGCAAGAGAAATTGCATCCCGAATGATACAGTTTTATGTGGCCTTAGAATGGAAAGTGTCAGGCATGCTGACTTTTAAATTACACTATCTAACAACTGGAAAGGGGGAAAGGACTTCAGTGGGTGGTGATACGAAGAGGTTGTTTGCCTCACTTCCAACTCCTCCAAATAAACAAGGGTAATGTGTTTTTAGGATGCACAGTAAGCTCATCCATTAGAAGTTTCTGAAAAGGAATGAAGGTGGCTGCACATGACAGAGATAAATGTTTTAAGGAAAAATTGTGCTGAGATTGGACAGGATTTTCTGCACCAATGGCCGCTTTTGAGAACAGCCCTGAACTTTATACTTATACAAATACACAGAAATACAAGCATCTTTTACCAACCAGTGATAGCTTTGGAAGAGTGCTGTAGTAAATCATAGGAATAAATAAATAATAATAATAAAAAGCCTACCGTATGGCACAGAATGGCCAAAGGACACAGTGAAATACGGATTCATGAGCAACGCCTCTGAACCTGTTCCTGTGAATGTCATTTCACAGCACCTCTCCCTTCCTACCAGCAGGTGAAAGCAGCAGCACTTCGCTAGCCTTCATTCACTGTCACTGGGCAATCCATCAATTTACTGTAAAACCCATTTACTCCAATGTGAACTTATTTTGTACACCTACATCTGTTCAGACTACAAGGATAGCCTATCAACCAGGGTGTTTTTTCTAATGATAATTCATTGCTGTAAACCTCTGCCCCGGTGTACAGAGGTTATTACAAAACACAGCTTCTGTATAAAATGACTGTACTCTACATCCTCCTTCACGTCAACCCCTATGCTCATTCTTCAACTGTCGGGGGAGGGGGGGCAATTATATACAAGATGTCTGCCTCAGGAGAATAGACTGTACAGGATTTCCAGCATAACCCTACAGGGATTTCTTCTGTAACCTATGTTATACTTTCAGCTCCCGCTGCCCCACTCGCAAACTGATTCACCAAAGAAACTTTTCAGTGCTTGAATTCCTGTCCAGAGAGAGGGGCAAATCCTCTGTTAATACTCAATTTGAAACAGACTCTCTGTCTAGGGGTGCAAAACTTTTGCCTGGAAATATGTCAAGTCAGGACCTTGGCCTGTATTCATTGACCTCTGATGTCAGAGATTAGATAATGCATGAATGGAAGTGATTTCAACAGTGCTATTGTATGCTGAGAAACATAATAAAGAGTACACATCATGGCCATCTGCAACATATAAAACTCCCTAGAGGGACTACCCTTGAAGAGAAAATGACTTTGGTATGTCCCAGTTTTTCACACTGGTCTCACTGACTCAGCGGTTGGATAATGTACGGCAACCTACCCACCCACAAAACAAATCCCAGGCACACCGCAGGGCTACACAAAACTTTCCATTTCACTCCATCGAGAAATGCTAGTCTCCATACACTCTTGAAGGAATGTACAGTTCCCGATAGTCAAGAACCAGTACTAAATAACCCTCATTTTCCCTTCTAAGCAAGGTACTCTTCATGCCATGAATTATAACCCGAAATCTTTCACAGACATGAACAAGCCCAACATCTTCAGTGTTTAAGAGAACGCCAGATCATACTAAACAGATTTGTGTTTAGATTTAAAGGCAGAAGTTGGTACCATATTTAAAAAAATGAACCAGTAACAGAAGGGAATTTCTAGCTGCAACGGGAAACGACAGCCAAATACTCCAAACTCAAAATCGCAGTCTTGTACCAACAGCCAAGATTTCCCACATTAGGCAAACTGGCATCTCGAATTTCCAGCCCTATTATGTTAGTTTGTAAGATGTGTGTTAGACTGTAAGCTTTTGTGGATGGAGATTGTGTTTGTCTATGCTTTGCAAAGCATTTATAGCACTATATGAATGTCTCAGATAATGCATGCAAATTAGTCTACTTCCTTGAAGCCAGATTATATGCAAATTCCACAGTACTAGTGAGAAATGTATCTCCATAGCAAGATCAGAGCCTATTGCAAATGGGCATAGGACCAGTTCTGTAACTGGTGAAAAAGATACTATGCTAGTTTCATTAGCTAATTATTATTTTTTTGTACTTGCAGCAATTAAAGGAAATCCCATAGTGCTTGTGTTACTCACACTGAGCCTTGTGGCCACGCATCTGATGCAAGTCAGTCCTGTTTGACTCTCATTTCCCCACATTCTATAACCAATAAGATTATATGGCTGTCCCTTGCTTTATTTCTAGTTTTAACACCCGACCTCTTTCACCTCTCTGCTTCTTTCAAATGTCTTACGCCCACCCTCCAAACACAAAATAGATATCAACAGAGAGTTCTGCCCAGGGAAGAGCTCTGACTGCTGGATTCTACACAAGCAAAAGCCATCTCCGCTGCATCCATGCTTGATTTCATCCCCATCTACAGGGTCTTCTACGCCACTGTATAGCGCAAGCCCCAGACCTTATCCAAGCACTTGCAGTGCAAGTTCAGATCACAAAAGTTAGTCCAGGAAGCTCCCTCTGCTCATCATCTCCAACCTTTCCAATGAGAGGGCAGCTGCTGTGCGGAACAACCCTTTCTGGTGGTTTGCTGAGAGTTGGAAACCCAACATCTATTTAATTGTTTTTGCTATCAGAAGCTATACCCCAGTAGACAGAGTTGGAAACATTACAGCTGCCTTTCTGAAAGAACTGATCTGCACAGGAATCTAATCAGACCAATGGGTTCCCTCCAATGTCCCCATTTGTGTAATGAAGGCTACCAGAAAAGGATTACCTAGGATGATGTAATTATGTAGAGAAAAAATACACAGCTGCAAAGCTTTGTGGGGTTTTAGTTCTAGAGGTGAAGGAAGGGAAGGAATTAGACACCAACAGGCTGGGTTAGTTTGGGATGGTCTTTGATAGTGACCGGATGTCCCTATTTTATAGGGCCAGTCCCGATTTTTGGGTCTTTTTCTTATATAGGCTCCTATTAATTCCCACCCCCATCCCAACTTTTCACACTTGCTGTCTGGTCACCCTACTCTTTGATGACTAAGAGGGCTGTTATCACACCCTTTTTATAGCAGCACAGGGTCAAGAATTGATACACACAAAGTTAATGTTTCTTGTACCAGCTTACTCCTGATAGCTTGGCAAATAGGACAGGACCACCGTGTCTGGCTAGCAATACAAGACAGCAATATACTTTCTCAAGATCTGTGTTCACTGGCATATAAAAGATGACTTCACATTCTTCTATGTTAAATGATGCTTGTGGTATTGGAGGGAAGGGGAAAGGGGACTGGGAGATGTGGCATGTTCTTGGTGACACTGGGTGAACTCTTGGCCTCAGTGAAATTAGTGAGACTGTGGCAATTGACTTCCACAGGGCCAAGATTTCACCCATTGTCTTTTGTTAGGTGTGTCTGGAGATGGCAGATATCTTCCAATGAAACTCAGCACCTTCACTCTCAGAGGGCCTGATCCTATGAGATACTGGGTGACCTCAAGTCCCATTAGCTGAGCTTCAACCTTGCCAGAAGGCTCTGGGGTATTATTCTCAACACACACACACAACGGTACTGGGGGGATATCTCCCATAATACCAATTTCCATAAACCCTGATAAGAGCTCATCAGTGCTATCTGCAAACTATTTGATTGAAGCCTTCTATTTAGGACTGTACCAAACAAATCTCATGCAGGAATTACAGTCCATGTGGTTTTTGTTTGGTTTTGTTTTTCCTTGAATTTTATTTCTGGCATATTTTTGCTTTGTAAGGTCATTTTCTTGCATAGCATGCAATATCTAATTATTTGTGGATTTTTAAAAAACTGACATTTTTCCAAGCTTCAAGCTACAAGACGCTTATTCAAACCATCCTTTTTGCTTCATTGAGGGCTCTAGTGCTGCTAACATTTTAAAACAAAAAAAATATAAAAATGAAAGGTATACTTAGCTGGGAGAGACACCTTTTTGTCCTATTCATGTGTGCACATGCAGAAACACACATTTATTTACTCTCTCCTTTATGATGTTTCCTATCTGAAGAACACTCCACAAAAAGACTCGAAGACAACCTTTTATTGCTTGGATTTTAAAAGGAACCTGAGGGAGTTAGGTATCCCAAATCCCATAAAATGTCAACAGGACTTGATGTCTAACATCCTTTGCCTCCTTTGAAATTCCCAGCCTTTCTGAACTAAGAAAAAAAAACTTTGCCTAAAAGCAGGAATCCACTAATTAAAGAGAAATGGCTTATTTGTCTTGGTTCATGAAGCCATAGTCCTCTATGTCTGAAAACACAAGTTTCTCACTGTCTCTCCCTTAGGGCTCTGACCTAAGCAACTTAAATGCTACACAGATTCTGGTCAAAATCTGCTCCTTATTTACCGGACTGCAATGTGCAAGCAATTACTGAATGGGTCACATTTATTGAATAAAAGCACTTAGGCATTATGTTTACAAAGGCTCAGAAACATTAAAATCCAGTGAAAAACAATTATTTTTACAAAATACATCTGCAAGCAATATGGAGTCATTTTGTTTTTGTAAATTTCTCTGTAACAGATTTATAGCTGGTGTGGAAAATGTTCACATCACGTCAGTGAGTTATTTTGAAATGCCAAAGTTAATAAATGAAAAATTATTGCAAATAATATTGCAGCCCTACCAAAAAAAGCAGCCAAAATGCCAGTGGTTTCCTGACTAGTCAATCCTCTTAAGGTTGGCAGGACTCTTCAGACTAATCAGGAAGAGTTAGACAAATAATTATTTTATTACTGAAACTGTCAAATAAATCAAGATCTGGTCAGCAACTGTTTCTGATCCCAGCATTCTGGCTGACTTGCTTTTCCATAAAACTTAGGCTAACTGTGATCTTGGGGGAAGGGGGAGGGATGTCTGTAGAACAACATATAGGCTTTTAAGCCTTCAAACAAAACTCTCTCCAAACTTAGGCCAGCATTTTTCTTGGCTTCTCCAAGTTTGTGCTGTGGAATATGGCTCAGAAAGGACCAGAAATGCTTTATAACCCAACAGATTCAATCAGTGCTGTTATTCTTAGACTGAGGAACTGTGGAGTTCAGTTCACAAAGGGTAACATGAGCATAACGTTTAAAAGGATATTGTCTATTGAATTAGGCATCAAACTTGACCTCTTTTATCACTTGATTCTTCTGGGATCTTCAGGCAAGCTTGTTTTCCCCAAGAATGCCTTCCCTTTGGATAGGCAAAATGAATAGGAGCTTTGCTTCAGCTACAAGTGCTCAGCAGGCCCATAACGAGGGTCACCACTGGTCCTGAATTGGGTGGGACAGTCACAAAGTGCAAAGTTCAAGTCCTGATCCTGGGCTGACTGACTCCAGGACAGCATTTCTACCAGATTCCCTGCAGTGCCAATCCATGCCTGCCTGAAGCTCAGGGGCAGCACCAGCCTCTTTCCAGTGTGTGTGTGGGGAGCGGGGAGAAAGGGGGGCAGGACTGAGGTGGGCCTTAGCGCACCCTGCTCTCCACCATGAGGCCCTGCCCCTTGGACAGGCCAGAGCAGGGATAAAAGCTGCCTAGCCCTGGAACCTACATCTACCTTGGATGGGATGCCCCAGGGGATGGGAACTACTCTTGGGTCCCACAGTCACCTGCCCACAGCAGGTGGAGGGTCCAGGATTCCCCACAGTGGCACGGGCTACCTGGGCAGTTCTTACCATAGCCTGGCTCAGGCTTCCGGCCTGGCCAGAGGGCAGGGCCTTTGGGGGGAAGAGGAGGAGCAGGGGATGAGGGGTCGGGGGAAGAGATAGCATGGGGGAGGGATTCCTGCATGTGCCCCGTTTTTGCCTTTTGAAAAGGTGGTCACCCTAGCCATAATTGAGGATTGCAGAATAGAGGAATTTAAGAAAACTAACCACACTGAAGTGTTGGACATGCTATGCACCTTATTCCAAACACATTTGTGCGTGCATTTGAAATTTCATCTGAGTAAGAACTAAGGTACCAGTTTAGCAAAGCATTTAACTGTATTTTTAAACCCATTTTCAGTCAGCATAGCACTTAATCACATGCTTAAATTTAGACATGTTGGACTTAAGCATGTGCCTACACTTAAGCACACTCTAGCACAAAGCACATTGACAGCAATAAAAAAAGCAATCAACAATACTAAGAATACTGCTAAAGATCTGAAAAGAGGATGAATAGGGTAAGGTCTTGGGCAAGCAAGCTGGTTTAAAAACACCCTTCTCGACACTGGACAGTGACACTATGCTAAAACCATGCTATCCGCAGTGCTTGATAACTATTTGCAAATACAGTTGTAGCTAGAGCAGCACTGCTCTTAATATGAATCAACTTTTAATACAGATCAGTTTTAAGTCTAATTGACTTCACAGTGTCTCTATAAATAATTATCTGTTCATCTAGCTAGCAGGCAGTCTACTCTCCTTGCACATATCTCAGTATGAAAAGACAACACTACAGGCATTATCCTTTTCTCTTCCCCACACCACACAGTTTCCTCTTCCACCTGCCATTTCATACAGTGTTGACAGGAAGCAATACTCTTATTATCGGTGACAACATTGTTGTTACAGAGAGAAAGCCCGCAGTGCCGCTAGTTTGCCCTCTGAAACTCAACTTTCAGGACGGAGGGGCAAACGAAGGCCAGAGAGGAGGAACAGAGAGAAAGAATAGAGTTTTCCAGTTTACATAAACATCTCTTTAGTCATTAGTAATTGCTTAGCAGACAAGACTTGTCACTAGCTCATGGACAGGAAAGTGCCCTTTGCTTAAATAAAATGCTGCTAAGTATGACAACTAAGGTGAATTGTAGAAAGCTATTTTTCAGGATGGACATCTGGTGTGACCAGCTGAGGAGAGAAGTGGGAAGATCCAGTTCAGAGAGATCATAAAGGAAAGCTAGCGAAAAAACCCAATATTTTTAAGCTGGGGGTTAGGATGCAATCATTAATTGCCTTGTGCACACTCCCCCGGTCATATTGTTATAGAATGCTCACTCTTTCACTTGGAGTAGTGCTAATTATGTACAATTATTCCAGGACATATAGGAAAGAAATATTTATACTAAATGGCTCTTTAAGGGAAATTGAATTTGAGTAAATGAAATTCAAGGTAATGTTTTATTGCATTTCAGCTGTGAATAAGCTAATGTTAAACAAGAATGGAGGGTTCATGATGTACCGGTATGGTATTCAAGTAAATATTAAAAGAACCCATAATAATTGATTGCATGACCAAAATGAAAGGCCAACTCCTAGCACATATGTAAGTGTACAGGACACTAGACACTAGATAATCACCCCCTTAGAGTTACACTGAATTATTTAATGTTGGATAGCATTACAGCAAAGCCTGTCCATCCAAAATGAACTTATAGTAAAAATAATATCTCTCCCCCTCCCCATTTATATAGCAATACATGTACTTTTAATGTAAAGTGTACAAGAGGGAGCACAGTGTAAGGATTGGAGCAGGAGATTGAGAGTCAGGAGCTCCTGTCTCTGCTTCTAATTGCTTTTGCGGTCTGGAGCAAGACACTTACCTTAATTTCCCCATCTGTAGGATGGGAACCATACCTATAATTACATGGTTATTGAAAGGATGAATCAATGTTTGTGCAGTGATTTGAAGGTATGCATTATGAAAAATAAATATCTTAGAGTATTATTAGTAGTATTACTATAGGACTATATTACTAGTATTACTATCCTTCAGAGTATTTCCTCCTTTCTTCCTCATTCTTATATATATTGGATGGGGTGGGATTGGGGGACAAAGTGGGTTGGTGAAAACCAGTTTTTACTCATCCACTTAAAGCACACTACCCTTCCAGCTGCTTTAGATTGTACATCATCACCTATTGTCCTAGCTGGAGATTATTTTTCAGTACTTACACAGTTGATGGCTGTTGGTAATGATGTATGAAGCAGAAACAAAGCCAGAATTTCAAAGAATCGTGGAGACTTCAAAAGGCTGAGAAGAACTAGTAATATGATTTTGACTAAATACAGACACATGCAGCAAGTTGCAAGAATCTGCCACTTCTACCAAGTGAGCTCTCCTTCTGGAGCAACCTTTTAATTTCTTGCAGTTGCACAAACGATCTCTTCTAGCACTGTGTGTTAGAGTTCAAAGGAGCCCATGATCAGAACAATATCTTGATACTCTCTCCACCTTAAAGCACTTAAGAGAACAAGCTTCAAGGTCTCAGCAAGAACAAAATTTTTAATGTAACACGAAAAACATTATGAGTTTTAAACAAAACAAATCAGAAATGGATTCCAGTTTGGCTAAAAGTTAATTAATTTTCAAGGACTGCCTGCCACTATTAAAGAGAATAAATATATACAAGGCAAAGGGCCAAAGATTAGTTTTGGCTAAGACTGTTTGTAATAAGAGTGTAACAATAATACCAGTAGAGGAAGTGGTTACATTGGGGAGGGCAAACTCTGGCCTGCGGGCTCATCCAGCCCGGTCTCCTGAGCTCCCAGCGGAGGAGGGTGCTGCCATCCCCGCCCCCATCTTCCCCCCACCCCCAGAGCCTCAGCATGCTGCATGGGCAGTGCTCTGGGGGATGGGGAAGCGTGTCTGGCTCCACGCGGCTGCCAGACACACTGCTGAGTGCAATTCAGACTATTTCTTTTCTATTTATAATACTGTATTCTAAATAGCTACACCTGCTTGATTATCTTTAAAAACACTTATCAGGTTGATTCTATTAAATAATAAATGGATGTTTAAAGCGAATGTGACTTTTCCCATGCTCTGGTATTCAAGGACAAGGACATTTGGGCTGATCTTTCTTGTTGAGCAGCATGTCTAGGACTAAGACTTAAATCACCTGAATGATGCATTGACAATAATTGGCCTGCTAACACAAACTCTTACTCACATAAGTAGTTCCACTAAGGACAATAGGACCAGTTACATGACTAATGACTACTGGCCTGATATTTAGAAATGCTGAGCATCCACAACTCCAGTGGAATTCAGATTTATGGACATTCAGAACTTTTGAAACCAGGTTCTACTTGCACAGATAAAGATTTGCATAATCAAGTCCCGGTGATGATGTTATTTTGAATGTTAAGTTTAATATTTTTGGAATTCCTTTCTAGTGTTACTTATACTGAGGCCTCAGTGTTGACTATTGACAGGCAAATGAAAATATAAGATTTGGTGACTGTGCTCAGACTATAGGGATTGGACCTACATGTTTTGCATTAGTGTCCTTAACTATTGACATATTTGGGTAGGGGATTTTGCTCTTTGATTTAGGGATTGGCTGTTTCAGATACTGGACAGGTACAGAATGTGGTGGGTATCCTGACAGGACACTGAGGCTGATAAAAATTTTGTAAGAAGAACAAAGCTGAATAAAAGTAAATTGGAAAAGATTCCAAATCTGTGCAAACTACTTGCCCATAGTCTGAATGCTGCTGATCCAACCAGATGCAAACCTGAGGCAGGTAGTGGATAAATCAGTTCTGTGTTGTTGACCTTACAATACTACAGAGTAATCAAAATGCCAAAAGCTATAAGCATTTAACACATATGTATCTTTTTCCGCATGCAGGAAGATTCCAACCTATCCCAGGCATTCTTAAAGCCTAACTTTCAGTGTAGCTCAATTGTGAAATCCCTTCAACAAATGTTTAGGGCATTTCTAATCAATGAAGACAGAGTGTGTGTGTGTGTGTGTGTATGGGGGGGGGGGGGGGAAGAGAACCTTCACGGAAAAGGGATTCTGCTTAGTCTTTGGAACTCTTTTTTTTAATTAAAAAGACATGTTTCTGTTTCTCATCAGCATGAACCCAAGGAACATTTCTAATAGTTTTCAGCTCTTTTGCCATATTATATTGTGTACATTGCATCTGGCAAAATGCTCTTTACCTGGACAACAAAATCATTACTAAGGTATATAGCAACCACTAAAGAATATTCCCACATAGTTAAAAAATCAGAGGAAATTATACTTTTTAGGGAAATTCATCCCATCTGTCTGAAGAGCAAGAAAGGTGAGCAAACCTTTGTAAATCCATCAGGCCTTCCTTCCCAAGTCACCCCAATCTAAAAGCCTTAGAATGCAAATGACTTTGTCCTTGCACGTGATATTGATTATAAAGATTTTGTTTTGTTTCTTTCCTCCCTACCAAAGACAGAAGGGATAGCGAATGAGAAACTCTCAGTTCTTGCGGCTGTTAATATTTCACATTGCCAGCAGGGAAAGGAATTAAAACTGCCAGCAGCTATCCAGATAGATTTAAAAATCCCCTTTCCTTCCTCCCTCCCTCCTTTTTTCTCTCTGCATCCCTTGGCTTCAGAGAATATTTTCCCCGCAAATTGGTTTTAAATTAAAGGAGGTGATGAAAGCAATGTGCCGTCTCAGCATTTTCCCAGGTGCACTTAATCTAATTTCATTAAGGAGATCAGGACAGATGATCGCTACAGTCGAAACATTAAGTCTGTCCATTTTTGTATAAAAAACCATTAAGTCTGTCAAAGTGTCGGCGGGTGGGCTGTTTATTATTGGAGATGAAGGCGCGCTTTGCTTCTCCAATAAACTGTCAGGAACAGTAAACCACAAATTAAGTCAGCTGCTTCCAAAGATTTAGGCAAAGATCTCCAACTAATTTTGACACAGGTGTGAGAAAGGCCAGGGATATAGAGCCCTTAAATGGGTCTGTGAGGTTTGGGAACCATATTTTTTATGTATATTTACCATGATTTTTGACAAACTTCAAGCCAATGCAATGCAAATGTTGGGATGGGACATCATGGGGTATGGTAAAGCTGAGTACATAAAGGTCATTGGCTCAATATGATTTTAAACTTCCAGATGCCAAATGGCTGTAAATTTGCATTGCACACTGGTAAGTACTGCAAACCTTCAAATGCTGAGTGTACCACCACTTTTACCTACACTGCATGCTGCTTGGAGCCATCGTCTTATTCTTCAGCAGAAGTGAACTCATAAAAACTTCATTCGGCCATTTCTCTCTTTTAAGCATTTTTGCAGCTGTCAATCTACTGTGGAGTTGCGATGCATGGGTAATAAAAATATCACACAAAATTAGAGGAAACCCAAGAAAACAGAGAAAGTAGAGCAAACTTCTTTAAAAGAACAGAAAAAAGAGTGAAGCTTTCAAACTGAGTTTTCAGGCATTACGAAGCTCAACGTAATCTATTTGTGCAGAAGGACATCTTGTTTCTCGTCAAAAATACAGTTTGGTACAGAGATTCAGGATATTATGAAATGTTATTAAAGTTCTTTACTTTTTAAGTTACATTTTCTTTATAGTATATACAGAATAATTCATGATCCCTGATAGAATTCATGATTGTTGCAATTCTATCCAGAGCTTTTTACTCATCTTGTAAACCACAAGTGAGCAGTTGACAAGCAGAATCTACCAGCCAGCAGGTATATTCATCCTGCATTTTGGGTGGGGTGGGGGGAGAGGAGTGGTGACACGTGAATTCCCAAGCAAGGAGAAGCAAATGTAATCTCTTGGCTTCAACACTGATCCATGTACCAGTTCACGCTCCGATATACAAGGGCTGATATAACAGACTGCAATGACTCCACTCTGTGCATTCCTAGTCTTTAAGCTACTCTATTAGACACAATGTAGGACACCTAGAACTCATTTCTGGACAAAGTAATCGAGAAGTTAGGGGAAAGTCTCCAGCATCTGTAATTTTTGCTTTTGTGAGATAGGGTTCTGTAGTTCTTACAGCCTCACCTGGACTTATGTGAAATGCACTTTGCAGTCTGGAGCTTTCTGGTTATTTGTGCCCACAGAATACTTTTAATGAGAAGCTAAAGAACTGAGGATGCATCAGGCATTGGACAAAGGAAGACTCGCATGGAGTATGAAAGCTTAAGACAGTCAGTCAACCTGAAGAACTAAAGAGAGCATTAGGTTTGGTTTGGGAACTGACATAGTTTTGGATGGGTATTTACATTGCCCATCCCTTATGCTATTAAAAGTTTTCAGCTGATTACGGAGGGACACTGATGAGCTACAAAGTGAGTTCTCCAACCAGGGATCCTTCACCAGATGGTAAATGCTGGGCATCAATGACAGAGAGGAAATTAATGGGGGTGCGGTGTGGAGGAAACATTCATAAAGGTTTATCTGAAAAGACTGTGATTATATGTTGGGAATATTTTTGCTCCAAGAAGCATTTCAAAAATGAGCTTTGCAAGATTCTTACATCACCCACACTTGTACTAGCTCTCTATGTACTGTGTACATCTGAAGAATTTGGGCAGTGCTGACACTGTAAACTATTTGGAGCAAGGATTGTAAGCGGTCATATATTTATAAGGTGCTGAACGCATTGTCAGTGCCCAGTAAATAACAGTAGTAGGGTGAAGTTGAATTTGAAGACCTAAATTATGGTGTATGAAAAAGGTCTAACAAATGGGCTATAAAGGAGCCTGAAGCAAACATACTGTGCTTTTGCAAAGAGCACTGTGAAAACACTATTTTGGCAACTCCTCCAATGCCCTTTCTAATTTTCACTTCAAGCTCAGATATTACTTACTTGAAGCTCGCCTACCATAGCTAGAACACAAAACTGAACTGCAGCATAAACACACAGCGAACATTTAATTAACTTGGAAACACAATGTCATTTTTTCTATGCCTTATTTAGCACCACATTAAATGAAGAAATACCTGATATCTAACCCTTGATTTGGAGAGCTTGCTTATACCCAGGGTCCATACAATTAAAATGACAACCCATAATTTCACACACAGCAGACAGAAGCCCAAGAATGAAAGAACATGAATGCTGAATTACTTCAAAAGAAAGAAATAGGCTTTTTTTTAAAAAAAAAAAAAAAAACACGGTTGTGAACATTGTTATTAAAAAAGATCAGAACAACATTTTGGTGTAATGAGCACAGCTTACTCATTCCCTTGTTTTATGCAACTTGACTTTTGGCTTTCTGCAGAACACCATTTAACAGAGCACATTACCAAGCTGCTAGCCACTTTTCATAGTGATGCTAAAGCAGGTAAGAGACAATAAGTGGAACTGTTGATGGTTTATATTACTCTATTATGTTAATGTTCACTAAAGTATGCCATAAGCTCTCTCATTACATGTGTATAAACCAATTCTCTGTGGTGTTATTCCTGTGTTAAATGCTATAACTACATAAATCTTGAATTAATGGAGACTTTATAGTTCCTGAAAATGAAGGGTAATTGCTATCTGTTAATGCTGTTGTTGCTATTAAAGGAGTATATATTTTCTGTAACAATGTTTATGGACCATGAGCCTCACATAGCAGCTACTGTACAGTTTGGAACAGTGTAATACTGTTACTAGACAAACTCCCCTCCTCTTCCGCCATCACAAAAACAAAGGTGATATACTCTCCACAGTTACCACAAACTACCCTGTAATTTGCAACAATGGCCAAGTCCAAATCCATGCCCTTCAGTGAACATAAGGCAGAAGTAATGGGATTCGTGTTACCGTCGCTGGGAATGCATTGTTTGCAGAGCTCTTAGTTTGTCTAAGTGGTAGAAAAGCTTGGTTTATTGTTTCATTTTTTTTAAAAAAAACACAGTTCTTAGAAAGGATGGAAAGTGGGCGCGAGAAAGTATATCCCCATTGCTTCCCTGCAGAGTTCTGTGGTGAAACAGAAGCTTGAGGCAACGGTTGGTGGAAATTCCCAGCACTCTTCCTCCGAAAGTGGAAGGGGTGGATTAGTTCCTGGCTTGATTACTATACCTACCTGAAGTCTCTGTGCTTTTAAAAACAGCAGAGTCATCATTTGGAAGCACTGTCACGATCTGCCATCAGACTGCTCCTCATGCAACTATAAATATCACCCTTCGGTTCTGGTTCATCTTTATAATTAACTGTGCTCTAACTTGATTACCCTGTGCCACTGCCTACTAGAGCACTGGATGTGACTGCATAAAGGTAAAAACTAGGAATGTCTGCTTATAGCTACTAATACACGGAAGAAAAATGACAAATGTTGCTCTAACATATGCATTTTTAAAATGTTGGGAGCAGAAATACTCCCCATGACCCCAATGTAATTTCTCTGGCTACCATAAGGAATTCTTTGTTGAGCCCACGCAGTCCAGCATTTTGATAGATCCTTGTTGCATCAGCCAGGGCAGGATTAAGATCTATAACTGACCGTTGTCCACTTAGGTATAACATCAAATGTAAACAGAGCCTGATTCGCCATGTGCCCCATGAATTTAGTGGGAATTCCACATGAAGGGCGTTTGCACGATAAGGCCCATTGGGAAGACTGAAATCCCTCCACTTCAGCCATAATGGAGCTTATATTTATGTGTTACAGGCACATGTCTTCGCGGACACAAAAGGCAACCTCACTTAATGCCAGAGGCCTACTTAATGAAACTGATGTCTTGCCTCATGTCTTTACAGATCAGAGAAGAGATATAAAAAAGACAATTGCTCACTCTCCCTTTTTGGTACAGATCATACTTTGATTAGGTAGAATTGACTAAACAGAGGGGGTATTTGGAACATGTATGAGACAGGATGGTCCAATTACAGATATATATGAAATGCTATAATAATGGTATGGAATGCTATAATGGTCTTTCATTTGCTGTAAAGGACAGTAAGTTACCAGCAAAACACAATGCCGCTTCCTCTAAAGGTAACCTCAGATCCCACATTCTGAAAACTAATCAATGTTGTTCAGATTTCAATTTCTTCACTACAAGGTGAAGTCAAACCTAATCTAACAAACGTCAGTCTCAGATGGAATACCGCTAGCTTGGTCTACCAGTGTAATTTAGATAATCATTAATAGCATAGCTGTATAATAAAACTACATGTCACTTACAACTTCATCTGAGGTTTGACTGGCAGATCTTTTAAACTGTTTTCTAAATGATTGCTTTTACTTTCTCTGATTGGGCAGCGTAAGAAATATTTTAACCCTATGGTACCCAAGCTTTGGGGGAGTAAATTCAACTTGTTTCTCTGCCAAAAAACATGCTCTGTTATTATTTATCCTTATGCGGCAGACAGCCTTAGAAACATATGCTGTAAAAATAAAATGTATGCTGAAAATATCCACTGTATGTTTCATTCAAGAGCACGATTAAGATTTTTTGCCCAAATATATCTCGTCTCATTCAGGGAAAATTAGATATTTGAGTGGACTTTTAAAAGACTTCAATGAAAAAATGAAGGACAGCATACATTTTCCTGGTTTTAAACCAGCAGTTCTCAAACTGGGGGTCACGACCCCCATGAGGGTCACGGGGCGATCCCAGGGGGGTCACGAGCCCCCATTGCATTCGGTGGCATTTCGGCGGATGCCTCAGAATGCGGGGCTGTGTCCGCCGAAAAGCCGCCAAGGGGAACTCTTCTGCTTTCGGTGGCATGTCAGCGGACACAGAGAGAACCGCTGCATGTCCGCGGAAATGCCACCAAAACCCTAAGTGTTCAATTCGGCGGCTTTTTGGCGGACATACCCAGGGGTGGGCAGTGAACACAGCACAGAAAAAAGGGGTCTCAAACCAGAAAAGTTTGAGAACCCCTGTTTTAAACCCATGACAAAAAAACAAACAACCCTCATAAAATTTAAGTTAGCATTAGCTTTCAATGCAGCATCTTGAACTCACTTTTTCTTATTGTTACAGGTAATTGTGCTGGATAAGGAATTTCAGAACTCAACCTTTACATTTGTAATACTGATCTAGCAGAATCTGTGCATATTGCTGGTTCTCATGCATGTATATAAGGAACTGGAAAAACAAAATATAGAAAAGGTTTGATGAAGGTTTAACCTGAGACTAATATCTGCTAAAACAGATGTCTATAAGGATGCTGAAGACTTTAAATGCTTTATGTTAAAAAGCATGTTGCAGCTAGGGTGACTACAGGGGAAGTGTGAAAAATCGGGAAGGGGGTGGGGAGTAATAGGTGCCTATATAAGAAAAAGCCCCCCAAACTGGGACTGTCCCTATAAAATGAGTCTTCTGGTCACCCTAGTTGCAACTGCTGCTTCCAGTCAGGGTTGTCTGTTTTCATTGCAAAGGTGATGGTCAAGCACAAGACTAGAGGTCATTGGGATGAAACAAGAAGTCCCTATACATATACCAAAACATATTCCTATAATCTCCCACTAACATCTGTATCAAACAAAAAGGTCAGAAAAATCATTGCTTCGTGATAAATATGCATGCAACATGACAAAATACTCCCTGACAGTTACCTATCCTCACAGACAGTGCAGTACCAGTTGTCCATCTTCTAAACCCATTACAAAACTGACATGTTCAAAGGTTATTATAAATAAAATATTGGCTCTAGAGGAGTTATCAGGGAAGTTTTTCTCCAAAACAAAAAGATAATGCCAACACGGTGACTTGCATCCTACTAAACCCTGGCAGATTAATCAAGAAGGGGTATTGTGTTAGCAACAGAAAGTTCAGCTGCATGTCTAAGCTTAGGGCAAAGGCTGAGACTATCATCTTCTGAAGCGGATACAAGTTACCGATATTTCTGAAATTGACAAGGCTAAAGGAACATATTATATTATTGTTAAACTCATTTTTATTTTTCTTGTAGGGGAATTTCCAAGCTGGTGAAGCATATGGAAAAAGGGAATTCAGACTTACCTTATCGTCAATATCACTCTCGCTGTCACACTGCAGATTAGAGAGAGAGAGAGAGAGACAGAGAGAGAGAGAGAGAAAAGGCTTCATGAAATATCTGTATATATATTAAACTCCTGCATCATCATCTACAATCTTTCAGGTGGCTGATTAATAGATATTTCAATGAACTGAGTGTACACTTTCATTGTATGCATTTTACATTGTCAACACAAATAAAATATGCACAGAAATAGCAGATTTCTCTTTTTTAAAAATAAAAATACAACATGTTTATAGTTGAATTAGATGTTCACACACAAAGTAGGCTTTAATCAAATGAGACAATCAGCTATGTGTTGCAATGACCACTGTTGTCACATGGATATTTCAACACAAATCTTGGCCTCTTTTCATCCCAAACTCTGGAAATGTATAGACACAGCTGTGGATGCCCCTAGTTTGATAAGCACATTGTCATTTATGGAGGAAATTGGAAGGTGGCAACAGTTTCTAAAGCAGATTAGTGGCACCCATAATGGCAGTTAAAAATATATATTTGGGTTCACAATCTCATTTTAAGCTAAACTATAATTACATTTATTTATTCCACAAGTATGGAAATAATAAATTATTTTAAATAGTTTAGCTTAAAATGAGATTGTGAACCCAAATCAAAAAGTGTTTATTTAAGGAGTTTGAGACTGAACTCTTTTACCGTTTCTGGAAAGGGAATATTTCATTTTCATTGCACGAAGCTCTGACTCTTTAGGGGTGTATGGATTTCTTTGGTCAGAGGTCAGAAAGATTTATGTTTGCAAGCTAGAAATAAACCCACAAAGTGGAAATGTCTAGCTGTTGTGGGGCTTCTGGATTCCACTGGAATTTTAGTTGACTATGCGTGGATATTGCAGTGCACAGAGGTTAGGATGGGAATCCATGTTGTGAAACGCTTTATCGGGGCTCAACAAGCTGAGACCATGCACCACAAGTATGGAAACTGGCCATGAGAAAACTGCAATAACCGGAAAAAGAGTTTTATGTTAAATTATAGTAAGTCAAAAAGAGTTGTAAAATATGCTTCAAATATGGCAGATTTAAATTTTTTAAAAAAAAATTAAGACCCTTTTTAAAAATTATGATTCTTTCACGGAACATCTATTCACATTGTGCGGAACACCAGTATTCCACGGAACACAATTTGGGAAACACTGCTCTCGAATGATGTTTGGGAAGTTCTATGGCTTGTGTTATACAGGAGGTCAGACTATATAATCCCTCCTGGCCTTGGAATCTATGGAAAATACTGCAAGAATAAAGGATGTAAAATTCCTGTGATGCTGTGATAGGCATGTGTGCCTAAACTGACATTCTGGAAAGAAACAATCCAAAACTGCAGAAAACTCAGAGATATGAAACCTCATTTCCTTCAAGAGCTGTGCTTCTAGAACCAAATGTCACGAGGTGTGCAAAATACAAATGTAGTGCAGCCTATCTTCAAACATCAGTTTATCAAATCACTACCACTGTCAGGATCATCTTCAGAAACCACTGGAAGCCAACGTCTATTGGACAGCTCTTATGCTACACATTAAACAAATGGTTAAATGTTTTGCTAGACTGATGCCTAAATTCTCAGTGACAGAACCTTTGAAGATGCTGCTGCCTCCTACTTAGACCTACTTTTCATCATATTTAAAACTTTACTAAGGAATAACTTTATGCAGACTGGTCCTTAGCAAATAATTTCCCACATGCCCTACTTTTCAACGTATGTTGCTAAGTTGCATGAAATGCATGAAATAAACAAATACATAGCAGGGGTCAGTGTCACTTCTGAAGACCTGGGGTTTCCACATCATGTTATAAGGTCAAAAGACAAAATCACTGGGTTAGAGACTCTCATCCCAGTCCCTAGACCCAGCAGATGTCTGCTGACCTCACAAAGACCCTCACAACAAAAGCTGTGCACAATTGGCAGGTATCTGTTCTGATGAGGCTCAGGACTGAGACAGAAGGGTCACTGCACCTCCTGATTAAAGTGGATTGGCAGAACACTCTGTGTAGGCACCTGCCTGAACTTGAACTTGGCTCAGCACAGTACTGACAAAGCAACAAATTCGTCAAAATCTTAAGAGAAAAAGAAAAAGGGAGATCGAGTCAGAGCAGTAAACTAATTATTGTTTCTATAAATACACTATTTAGGGAGACTGGATGATTTAGGGGATTGGGAGCCTTCATCTCCAAATGAGTGATCAAAATCCAACCTAAGTCAGTAGTGACCAAAAACCAATAGCATCTAACAGCTGTTTGGAGCTCAATATGAAATAGATAACTTTAGTCCAGTTCCTATAGTGGAAGGGGTCCATGGTCCCCAACCACCATCACAGTTGATACTACCACTTGTGGACTCTCTGGCCTGGTCTACACTAGAAAATTAGGTTGGTTTAACTACATTGGGTCAGGGGTGCGAAAAATCCACATCCCTGAGTAAGGTAGGGCTGGTCTTCACTAGGAGGGGAATCGACTGAAGATATGCAACTTCAGCTACATGACTCATGTAGCTGAAGTTGGCGTATCTTCAGCCGACTTACCTGCCATCCTCACGGCAACGGAAGTCAGCGGCACGCTCCCCCGTCGACTCCAGCTTGTGCCTCTCGGCGAGCTGGAGTTCCGGAGTCAACAGGGGCACCGCAAGTGATCGATTTCTCGCGTCTTCATGAGACGCGAGAAATCGATCACTAACAGATCGATCTCTACCCGCCAATCCAGCGGGTAGTGAAGACAAGCCTGTAGTTAAGCCCACTTAAGTCCCTGTGTAGGCAGGGCTGGGTCAGATAATTTTACCTAATGCTTCCTGCATCTAGACCAATAACTTGTGGTTGAACTATGGCATCTCTCTTAGAAAGACACCCAGTCTTGATTTAAAGACCCCAAGTGATAGATAAATGATTCAGTAGCTAAAGCAGTGGCAACAGCTGGAGGTTTCTACTCATACGTGTTGAGTCTACCCCTAGTGTGGCTTAAATGGGGCAAGCAATGGAGGGAATTTTTGAGAAAATTTCCCTCCTTTAAATAGGGCCCAACCAGTAACCAGCTTGAAACATATTCGAAGTAAATCTGACACATAGTGGGGGGAGGTTGCACTGTTGATATCCTATGTTGTACGGGTTCTGTAAATGTGGGACTTTCCAGGCTGTCAACCGTCCACCATGGAACAGCTCTAAATTTAATTTAAATATGATACACACAAACTAATCAAGTAATTTCAACTTCATGTTTAATAATTCTGGATCTCATAAGCATTAATAGAAATTCTTGCTGAGACTTATTAAAAAAGAACCCATTTGTACCACTTGATATAAATTCTAATTAAGCAAGCCCAGAAAAGTCTTGTTATAAAATAATTCTTAATTTCTTTAAAGTTGATATATTTTTGCCTATTAGCCATGTCAAGATATTTCATAAATTTGCAACATAAATGTTGAACTTTCTAAACATGGGAGTTTAGTTCAAAGGTTTTTGAAGCAGATTATTTTTTAAAAATAATTTTGGAATGTTAATATCCATTCGTATCCAAATCTAATGTGATTTCTTGGAGGCTTTTGAAGATTCAAGGTTGTCTATTTACAGCTGAGAAGCGTATAATATAGAAAAAAATGAAAATGGCACCGTAGAAAACTAAAAACTAAAAAAAGTCTTACCTGTGTTTTAAGGGAAAAAGCTCTACGGGAAACTTGCTAGCTTAATGAAAATCTGGTAAACTCACACAGCCATAATGAGTATAAAAACCCATTACAGATGGCTTGCATTACTAAAAGTTGCAGAACTGCCTTATTTAGATGCCTAATTTTGCTCTGTGTGATACACAACTTTGCCTGACGTAGATAAGTGAAAGCTGTAAAAAGCAAGTGAACCATCAAAACTGCACTACATTTTATAAACAGACATACAAATGAAACAAACATCTGTTATCTGAGGACAAGCTTTTCAGTTCAGAATCTGAAAATACGCTATAATTAATTGTTTAAAAATGAAAAGGAAAGCAAAGATCTTCATTTCATTTTAATTTACATTTTCCTTAGTTTAAACACTAAGTCTCTAATCCTGCAATTGAAAAAGCCAGTGAAGCACCATGTGGGTGAAGATCTGTTTGCAAATTTGGCTCCATCCGCATGAATCCAAATGGAAGATGTTGCCTTTAAATGGACTATTTTGGACAGCAAACAATAACTACTTTGTTTATCTTATGGACCAGAAAAGAGAGGCTAGATTTCTTTTCCAATCCTGCATAGATTTAAACATACATGAGCTTTACTCTTATGAGTAGACCCAATGACGTCACTGGAACTATTCAAGTCCACAAATGTACACATGTTCTTAGTCTTGGCAGGAACTAGGCTCTAATCTCTGTGATTCTACAAAGAAACAAGCCCAGCATGCTCTATGTATGTTAACCTTTGAATCAAACCTGCTAATAGAGCTAAAAGAATGCTACAGTGTGTGAGAAATAATGATCATGATCAGTGTATGATTTGGACTACTGATCAATACAGAATGACCTGGAAAATGGAGAGTAAAAAAAAGCTCAAACTCTGGAAAATGGAGGTGTGCAACAAACCCAAACACATTTTCCTCCAACTCCCATCCATTCTCGAAGGAAATCAATGGCCAGCTCTAGTGAAAAGCCAAGCTACAATATTTATTAAGTGCATGGGGTTTTTCTTAAACAATTTAAAGAAACTTACATTCACATACACATAAAGAAACAGGAACTGTCGGGCTGCTGAATGTGCAAGAGTGACACAAAGAAAGAAGCAACTATAGCAAAAGCAATTCTGCCTGGGGAAATACATGAAAAACAAAACCAATGTCATCTTTTCCTGCCCCATCCTCCCCAAAAAGTAAATTTCAATAGATCAGTTTAGTTTCTGCGGTAACACACTTCAGTATCCTTATTCCCCCTCTCCCCCCACTATAAAAGAAAGGCCTTGGGTCAAAAGAGAAAGACTGATGTTGTGGTGAGGAGGTTTAAATGAATAATTAAATAATAGGAGAAACTTCAAGTTGACCCACAGGATTCTCAGGGACCTATAGAGAAAAGGCTGTTCTGGGATGATGGGAGGGGTCCCAGAGATACTCTCAAAAGAATTAGCAAACTAAGATGGTGTAGATCACACAACAGTTTCCACACAAACTTTGCCTAAAGAATGTCAACTGCAGAGGAATTAAAAGAAAAAAAAGCAGCTCTCCACAGTTTTACCTCCCACGCAGCTGTTGTCAATGGGACAAAAGCCCTTGTCAAAATACAAAGTTAAAGAAATGTAAAGAATGGCAACTGTTGACAGCTATGGGGGCTCATTGAAAGACAAAAGCTTCAATTACCTGGATATTCCTAGAGGCCTGTTAACACTCCTAGTCTATAAGTAAAACTGTAAACAGCCCATTGTACTGTGTTCATACTGGCTTGTAAAGGGATTATTTGCTCAGTTTTGCCAATTGCCTCTTAATTCCACCAAGAATGTTTGCAAAGCAGACCCTAATTGCCCCTGAGTTTGTAAACAGTTTCCTCCAACACAAGGTTTGAGTCAGAACCCTTCCTGTGAGGGAAAGTTAAGGAAAAAGAAAAATACGGTGGAGCTGGCTCAATCAACCCCCATAAGAGGACTGTTAGCAGACGGATAGAGGCACCCAGAGACCCTCCTAGCATGGTGACTGGCTTCCCCTATGGTGGGAGCAGCCAAAGAATTGGCAAAGGCTCAATGGGGTGCGAGTGACTGGTCTGAACTGCCCCCTGACGGGAACCTTGGATGTAATTTGACTAATAAAGTTGCGGCCTGGTTAAAACCCATACCACGTGTCCTTGGTTTCTTCCATGCGGTGAGCACACCAAAGTTGGATTTGTCAGTGATTTAAAGACGGACAAGGAGTTAGGTCAGTGTTGAAACACTCCAGTTTAATATTTGGCCTGTACACATCAGCTTGATGGAAGAGAAAAAGGGACTAAAGTTCTTAAGAAGCAAGGGGTTCCATGTTGACGGAGAAGGCCTTGTTTTGTCATATAACTTGGATTGCTGCTGGCAAGGCAAACTAGCATTAACTCCAATCTGCAGAGAACTGAATACAAACCGCTAATCCTTACCACCACTCCATACACACACAACTGGAAATGGAGGGAATATGAATTTTGCTTGGAATTGTTTCAGATGACATTTAAGTAGAAATCAGATAGTTCCAATAACAACATATAATTAGATATTTAGAGGTTAGCAGAACGGGTACGTCTACACTACGAACGTCTGCTGGCCTAGCTAGATCAGGCAGAGGTGTGATCCTGACCGACATAATTGCATTGGCCAACGCCCTTAGTGCAGACACAGTTCTACTGGAAAAATACAGGATTTTGCCAGTAATAAGCTATGTCCACACTAAGAGCACTTTGACAGTATAGTGTACCTGCACTGGCAAAATGCTCCCAGTATCGACCAGGCCTAATCTTCATAATGATGTGACAGTAACGAGACTAGAAAGGTGTGCACCAGAGTTAAGGATGTTGTTTATTGATAAGTTTTCTGGGTTTGTGTGTGTACAGGTTTGTCCATCAGTTGAAGACTGGAATGGAGGATAAAAACATAAAAATAAAAATCGATCAGATTTGGTCAGAAAACACCAAAACAAAGCCAAAAACCTTTAACTGCACCTTTTGTAGATTTTCATTACTAGTCTATTTAACAAACACTGTCTTCTTGAACTATGTTTTTTGGGGGGGAAGAGGAGAAACATCAATCCCTAGGATGTTGCGTGGACGTTTCTGCCTTAAGACCAAGAGAGCACAGCACAACTAGTAGTAATTTTTTCTACACCCACTTGTACATAGCTCACACACCCACTCATACAGCACCAAAAGATGGACACAATATTGTGCGGTTATTATTTACAACCATATATTGTTATCTCATTTCCCTTTAATGGCCAGCTTGCTGGAAACATCAAGCTCAAAACCTTGCATTGTTTAAAAACAAAATAAAATACTATATATTTTTAAAGACTTCTCACCCCCTTGTTTCCTTCCTCTCACCCCCCAAATTAATTCTCCAGAGCTTCAGGGAGGTGCTTATGGCAGTGGTTGTGAATGTGCATGTAGGGGAGTTGTTTCCTATTAAATCTGGCATCAGATTCAAGTCTGCAGGGGCTTGCTTAAGATGATAGGAAGAGGGAGTTTTATCATGAGCCAAGCTGACAGAAAAGTCTGCTAATGGGACTTGAGGCAAACACACGAAAGAAAGTGCCAAAACATTAAGCTACCGCCAAGTGTCAGAAGGCCACTGATTTATTGCAGCAATTTTGCCACTGTGTCCTTCTTTATAAGGTCCCATAAGTCCTTCCTGCTGGCAAGAAAGCATGAGCTGCTGCAGCTCAGGGAGAAGTTTAGCTCCACAGCACAGAGACGGGCCAAGAGAAAGGAGGGAGGGTGGAAAGAAGAAGGAAATCGAATGTTGACTTGAACTTGCCCCAGGCAGGAATGAGTCCTCTTAGGTCCACTGGCTCCTTGACAGTTTGATGAAATGAGTCAGGGCCTCCCTATGGCTAGACCAGCTTAGGCTTCTGAGTACCAGGGTAGAGCAGTAAGAAACAGATTGAGCCTCAGGGCAGCAATTCCCCCCCCCCCCCTTCTCTCCTCAGCATTTGGCTTGGGGAAAGGGAGGTTATGAGCACTACAGATGTATATGCGGAGCCTTTGTCTATGTGCATGTAGGGGGGAAAGAAGGGAGGGGGCAGAGAACAGCACGAGTGTATTAGTAGCAGCAGCCAAGGGTAGCCCTGAGCACTATAGCTAATTTTGAGGGGCAATGATGCATCGTATGGTCTGTCTGCTGTTTGGTCGGAGGGGGCCCCTGTTGTGAAGCGGCAATCAGGAGGACATTTTGTTAAGTGACCAACAGCTGTCATTTGCAAGCTGAGAGGAGAGAGGGAAGGGGGCGAACATTTGTACCTTGGAGGCAGAGCACATTAATCCACCAATCTGCTTCAGGTTTAACTCTAAAAATGCTCAGCACCTCCTCCACCCTATTACCCAACGGGCAAGATGCATTCCTCTCACGAGGCGTGAATCTGTCAGACAGCACAAGCTTCCTTACCTCCCTGGGTCAAGGAACCGATGCTAAAATATTAGTTAAGTCTCTTTTCATTCCAAAAATCAAGTTGATCTGCTGCAGCTTAGGGTCAATCCCTCAAGGACTGTTCCCGTCCCCCCTTCCCTTTTTCTTAGAACTCATAAATTAATCAAGGGAGACCCTGACACTAAGTCATTTCATGCTGTACAACATAAAAGACAGTCCCCTGATGATCCATGCTAGGATCTATTAAAAGTGTGTGGGGGTGGGAAAGAGAGGGTAAGGGGGGGAGGGAGTAAGGAGGAGGAGGAGAGAGAGAGAGCTAAGAAAGAGGGGAGAAGAGGAAGGAGAAAAAAACCCTCAACCTTTTTCCTTTTTTAGGATAAAAGCTGGAGGACGTTGTTACAAATTCTAGCCTACATCAAAATACGTTAAATAATTCAAAGAACATGTTAAAGGGAAGGAACTGAATGTTACTCTGATTTTCAGTTGCTGCAACGCAGAATATTACCCAAAACACCACAGCCTGTTAAGGGAGAGAGCAGCCTTGAGCATTTCAGTTCTTTAGAAAAATGTCAGAACCTGTAAAAATCATAATTTCCAGCAACTTTTTTTTTTTTTTTGCATGATGTAAACTCAGTGAGACTGAAATGTAGGTTTCTGACAAGCTGTTAACAAGACAACTTTAGAAATCTGTCTGGAGCTCTCGGGGAGATGGCTGCCATTTCATTGCTTCGAAGAAGTTCATGACATGACAAGCAAAAATCAGGGAACAGAGACCTAAAAACCACGGTGTAATTTTCGTTTGCTTCTGTCGTGAAAGAATTCAGGCAGAAATATTAGAAGGCTGCACCACTAAAAAAGCCAGCAACTGGAAAATCATTGCTTGGGTTTGACAAGCATATCTTTTTATGCTGAAAATGGATTTCCCCCCCTCTCTTACGGGAAGTAATTTTGTTTAAAAAAGGATTACCGTATTTTTCGTCTTATAGGACGCTCCGTCCTATAAGACGCCCCCTCATTATTAAATAAAAAATCCGGGAAAAAAAAAAAAAAAAAAAAAAAAGCGCCTCGCTCTCCCGTCCCCGCCGCTCCCGGCAGCCCGCCCGCGCGGCGGGGACGGGAGAGCGAGGCGCTTTTTTTTTTTTTTTTTTTTTTTTGCATTCGCCCTATAAGACGCACCAACTTTCCCCCCCCTGTTTTGGGGAAGAAAAAGTGCGTCTTATAGGGCGAAAAATACGGTAACTCTAAATTATTTCATGAGCGTCTCAAGGAGTCTAAGAGCTGCCTGTTCTTCATACTGTGTCTAAAAATGATCCAGTTAATGTGAAACTTTTTCTACCTTTAGGGAAATATAAAAGCAGGTGCCACCTTTTCTTATGGCTTGGCTTATTGGCTTCTGCTCTGCTCTAAAGTAAACCAATGGACAATGCTGTAATATAAGAGTGTTCAATAAAAGCAAAGAATATAAGCACCCAATATCATCCAAACACTAGTGCTCACACATCCCTCAAGAGGATCTGTCTAGAAGGTTAATCAAGCTAGAATCACAAAATACAGGACTGAGCTACAGAAGGTCTGGGGGTTCACCACACATCTGGCATCAGGCCTTAATATACCAATCAACAGGCCCTCCATGACTCTTCGGAGGGACTAAATGGTCTTTTTTCAGAAGCTATTCATGCTGCAGTATGACTAGACACAAGTGGGAAACCTACATGGTAGAATCAGAGAGGTAGTCGTGTTAGTCTGGAATAGCAGAGGTAACAAAGAGTCCTGTGGCACCTTAAAGACTAACTAAAGTATTGAAGCATAAGCTTTCGTGGGCTAATACCTACTTCGTCGGATGGGTATTAGCCCACGAAAGCTTATTCTTCAATACTTTAGTTAGTCTTTAAGGTGCCACAGGACTCTGTTACCTCTACATGGTAGACTCTGTGATCATGAAAGGGAGACTAAAGGTGAGAATTTGGCTCAAAATCTCTTTCTATGTAAAACTATAATCTGAAAGCATTCTCTTACATTGGATTGGCTTCATAACTGTCAGGACACTAGGCAATGCATCTTACTTATGTTATGTGTTCCTTAATTCAGCTTTCTGGTAACAAACTCTTTCAGCCAAACATGTGGATCTAGCTCTGGCATCCAAAATTGAAAAGTTAGTGTTAGTTCAATTCTTAACAACAGTGTAATAAGTATGGACCGCATAGCATAAGTGCTAAGGTCCATGCACTGACAATTTGACAAATTTTCTCCTCCATTACAGTGCTTTGATATTATAGTGATAGATGCTTTAGGTAACTCTATGACAGACAGTTACACATTTTCAACTCCATGGTTAATTACGGCCTGCAGTGGCATGGAGACAGAGAGGATAATTCAGTAGACCGTTTCTATCTCTACCATCTATGATTCTACAACTGATATAAATGGGATACCTACTTTTGGTTCAACTAAGGGCCAGAATTTGGCCCAGTATTTACACAGACCAGGCAAATAATGAACTGAAGTTTTTTCATTCCTTCCTCTTTCAATTCTTTTCTACACAGCTCAATGGTGCAAATCTAAGGCTGCTTTTGGATAATTGAAAGGACAGTGCACACAAAGTTGAATGGCTGACACTGCATTTCACCAATTTACAACACGAAGGGAACTCTGACAAGAAGAGAAGTCTGGTTTGCCCCCCTTCAGAGGCAATGACAAGTTCTTTTCATTACCCACTTACTGTGGCATTGTGTGGCCTGTCAGTCATTTTCTTTTCATTAGGCAGACACTTTGGGAGACATCACAGTGTCAGTGCTCTACATGGGCGTTCACTGAGAAGCTAGAGAAAGATTCATTACTTCTTTTTTATTCTGTAGTTTTAAAATGTGACTAACCTCACCGCTTCTAACAGGTGGTTTATCCTACCCCTCCTTCCAATCAGCCCACTTGTTTGGGCATTCCTAGCCCCTTGATTCTTCCCAAATTAGCTTTGCCTTTATGAGACTGTAGCTCCCCAATATCCTCACACTCCAAGATGGCTCCTTAGAGGAGAGAGAGAGAATAAAATGGAGAGAGAATTTTCAATTACTCTACCAGCCCCGTCATCCCATCCTAACAGCTGGGGTATTCTGTGTATAATATTCAACAATGACCTTGCGTATAGCCTGGATGTTAACATGAAGTAACTCCAGTCCTTGTCAGCAACCAGGAAGTGGAGTCAAACAAACAACAAATATAACTCAAAAAGCAAACTATTTGTAAGTTGAAGGGTGAAGACAATTGTGGTTTGACTACATAAGCCTTACTAAATTTAAAGAAGGAGGTTGGTTTATTTTATATTTGAGCAAGTCATTACATCACTTCATTATATAGTAATCCCTCACTGAAACTATAGCTATCTTTCCAGAGATCTCAAGTTTATTGTAAATATTTTTTTTCTCCTTGGGCCTTACCTAGTCCAGGTGTACATTTAAATGCTGTATCCATGTCACAATAGGATAACAAAAGGAGCATAAAGCACTAAAACGCTAAGAAATAACAAGGGATTGTTAAATATGCCTCTTCTATGACTGGAATACATGTTGATATTCTTAGCTCTCCTGTGGTATTGCATGCAACTCTGTTGAGAATTTCATTTACCTATTTGGTGGAGAACATGCATGGCTGTCTATTAGCTGGCAGGAAGCAGTTATAGGAAATTTCAGTAGATAAAGTGCTTTTTAAGCCATTAATATCATACTTAATAAAACTGACCCTTCCAGAATGAACAGCAACCCGTGGCTATGAAACATGCCGTGATTTGTTATGACTAAGTCATGGGAATATTTATTTTATTTTACTTTATAAATAAAGAGCTGCATTTGTCCCATTTGATCATCCTGTCAACTTAACTCCGTTTGCAAGCCATTGCTTCTCCCCATCCAGACACGTTCTTTAAAAAGCAGACCTACTGGTTTTCACATGGTGGCAATGAAACCACAGAATGGGCTACACATCAACACATATACCTAGGATAGGCGTGCGCAAAGGGTGTGCTGGGTGTGCCCAGGCACACCCTAATGTCTCAAAAAATAAACACTGACTTTCAATGTAGAGTGCTGGGCCTTTAAAATAAATAAATGAAAGTCCCTGGGTGCACACCCTAATGAAATGTGCTGCACACGCCTATGACACCTAGCCACGCGTATGCACAATGTGTGTTCCAGGACATGGGAAGAGTTAAAAGAAACCAGGCCAAGACTGTTGTTAAAGAACTTGGACCCAACATTTTCAAATTTGGATGCCTCAAGTTGGAAACCTAATTCCAAAAAAGGTGTATTTTAGGTACCCAACTTTGGGTATCCAAATTTGAAAATGTTGGGCCCAAGTTCTTTAACAGCTTCACAGGTATGGCCATCTTAGGACAAGTGGTGATGCCAAGCAGAGCTTGCAAATTGCATACAAAATAATCTATTCCCATGGTTATATACATTATTTTTAACATAATGTTCAATTTGGAACTGGTCTTAAATCAGGAAAAGAAAGTACACTACATAATAATTCCAGCAGATGTCATAATGTTAGGTGACGCAGATACATGGTTTTGTTAAGGCTTTTTAACTGCCCAAAAGGAAAATCTTTGGCGCTGTCACATGTGTGATTTAGAATACACACGTATAATTAACATTATCATCAATGTTATTTAATCCCATTGCTCTTTAAGTCATAAAAGACTGTTTGCTCTTGTTGATAATAAAGGATAAACCTTGTAATAACTACCAATCATGTCTGCATGATCATCATTCAATCTGGTTAATAATTTAACATAACCAGGGAGTCAACTACAGAAGTCCATTTCCTCTGTGAGGCAGCTGTCAGTGTATGTGCTAGAACACTTCAACTATGATTGTTGAGGTAAGGACAGCCTGGCCTCCTTGACTGTACTAGTAGGTAGTCCAGGCCCAGGGCAAAAAATTACTAAGATGGCAGCTGAAGAACATTTTAAATCCAAGGTGTAAAAGGAACAGAAAGTTTAGATGCATGCAATGCAACTCTTCAACTGTCAAATTTGAACGGACTCCTTCCTTTCACTGCACCCAGCCCTCAAAACTGTAGAGACAGGTAAGTCACGGAGGTGAAGGAAACCATTGCCTGGAGTGTGCAAATGTGTATTTTTACTGAATGTTATGCAATGAAGTAACTGAGGACTGGGCCCCCGTCAATAACCAGCTTTTGCCTTGACCTACTGAAAGACAAACTTGAAAATGATAGGTTTCACTTTAGATTAGACTTTGGGGTGCTTATTGGAAATGCTGAGTACTCTCCACCATCTCATCTCATCTATTCCTTCACTTCTCTTTCAGTAAAACCCGGTTACTCAACTTGCTCTTGCCAACCTTCAAATCCTCAATGCTGCACCCAACTTTAACAATCTTCTGAAGCGTCTATCTACCTTTGCATTCCATTCGCATCCACTGGAAAGATAGCCTGACCTGTACTGACCTGAAAGATGGAGTTTGAAGCCTCTGGAAAGTTCTCAAGGAGCCTAACATGCATTTGAAACCCTCTCTACTGAAACCTTCTGCAACACTTAAAATTAGTTTGGGAGTCAACCCACTTTTTGTTGTTCTTTGCTAATTTAATATTTTTATTTATTTTTACATATATTTTTCCTCCAGGGCAAATGTCTGCTTGGGTGGATGGATAGATGGATGTTAACAGGTGAGTCTCAGCAAGCTGACAAGAATTAATGCAATCCCCAACTGTTTGGTAAGTCTTTCCTCAGTAGTGATAACTTTCCCCAGGACTAACCCACAACAGGATGGTTGAAAAGCAGAAGAAAAGAAGGAACACTTCAAAAGGAGGAGAAGTAGGCAAAGAACAGTAGATTAAAGAACAAAGATAACAAAATCCAACCCCCCTCTCCCATTGTGGACGAGCAATGGGATGGGACTACAAATATTGCTCTGCTTCCATGCTACCTTTAATTGCTATTCAGCATAACTGCCACACCTTAGAAACACCTATGATTAGATTAGATGGAACAAACTAGTATGTATTAGTCATGAAGTCAAAAAACATTCCATTAAAGAAACTGATTTCAGTTGCAAGCAATTAGTATAAGAAAGAGTGAATATAAAAATCTATTTGAAAAACTGGAAAATATCATCATGCTGTCCATTTTAACCACTCTCCACTTAATATATGGCCGTTAAGAATACAGGCCTTGTTGCTGCTATAACATGGGAGGTACAATAGTGCTGGGAGTAAATTTTGTACCTGTTGTGATTTTCGTCATATTGCATTTTGGTACCCTAGGGCCATTACATCTGTTGAAAATGGCTCGTAGCCACAAGCAGCAGTAAAATGCATCAATAGCAACTCACAATAATAGCATTATTAATGCATGTCACTACCACACATGTAATAACAGGAGGAGTTTTCATCGACTGCAGCGTAATTAGATGCCTCTAAATTTGCTTTAAAGCCTTTTAATGAAGCTACACTGTGGGAAGATTCTCCTCAGCCTTCACATAAAATGTTTGCACAGGTAACTAAAAAGCCCAGAGGCTTCTGGCAAGCTTTTTTGGAATACACGCAGAGAACGGCAGGAACTGAATGTAGTCTCCTCCAAGTACATTTTCTTTTAAATTTTCATTTTAAATCACACCTAGCACACTTTTGTTTATGCAGCAGAAATACCATTTAAAGCAAACCAGTTTGTTGGCCCAGCTGGTTAATGAAAAACTGTCACAACTACAAAAACAAATCTTTGTTTTCAATTTTTAGTAAGCAGAGCTTTAAAAGAACAAGCTGCTCTTGAAACCATGACAATTTTTTTTCCAATAAAAAAAAAAAAAAGAGTCCTTCCTAGGAACTGCAATTATGATACTTTCATGTCAAATGAATTATATTACTGAAAATAAATCTTTCTAAGATGCACAAGAGGGTTATCTGGCTCCAGTCAGACTTATGCATTACTGGTTTTATATGTTGTACTCTACTTGATTAATATAGGTAATCAAATTATATTGCCTTCCACTGTGCTCTCAAATTCAAGGCTATAATGTTTTCAATGACAAAGTTCACAGAGTTGTATAAAAATGTACCTCATGCTGTACCAGTTACTGCTGTAGTAAAACACCATTTTCAATTTAGTAATAAGTGAATAAAACAGAGTGTCTTGATTGGCAGGGTCGTATTCATCATGAAGTGCCCTTTGACGCAGCACACTTCAGAATGGAAACGTAAGGAAAGAATCTACCACAATATTGGACAATGATCCCTTTTTCTGGTATTTTTTTAAAAGAAGCACTGATTTCTTCCTGAAATCATGTACAGAGGAATACAAAAGGACAGACTCAGAGACGCTCCACCATAAAAAGGGTTCATTAAGTTATACCATATAAAGGTTTTCCTGATCCTGTAACATTGCTTCCTACCCTGTATGGCAAATAACAAAAAAGGGAGGAAGTGTGGCACAGTGGATAGTGCTCAGTCAGGAAACATGGGTTCTTTGGTGGCTCTGCGACTGACTTGCTCTTTGGTCATAACCTAGTTGCCTAGGCCTAAATTTTTAAGAGACTAGTGATTCTGGATGTTCAGTAGGAGACACTGCTTGAAAATGAAGCTAAGCACTTTGTGAACATTCAGCTTCTTTAAGTTGCCTTATGTTGGGCAGTCAAAAACTTAGACACCCAAAATCCCTAGTCATTTTTGAAAATGTAGACCCTAATCTTTCTGTCTCATTTTTCCCATCTGTAAAATACGGATAATAATATTGACCTATATTTATTAAGTACTTTGAGCGCTATAGAGGAAAAGCATATTAACAAAAATATTATTATGAGTAATACCACAGGCTGAGTTATAAAACCACTATATGGGGTACTAGATTATGTTTTTCTGCTAATTGATGTCTTTTATAAACATGTATATTGAACAAATGATATTACCAGAAAAGACAACTCTTAGAGTCAGGAATTAGTAATGCTATCCTAGGTCTGTTTCCTTGGCAACTTCACATTTCAAAATCTACCCCAAGGCAAAATATAGGCAATGCATCCTTCTCAAATCATACCCTGATAATCTTGTGATTAAAAGCATCACCATAATGTGGCCTTGCCATAAGATGGAGAATTAACAACTCTATATTAAATGATCCACTGATGTTCAATCAAATGAAAGTAGCCTTGCAAGAATATTTAAAACTTAATGAGAGACTCTGTATTAGAATAGGTTTACTCTAGGATGCAGCTCTAGATGTCATAAGAAGGAATTTATCAGCATTGCTTCCACTAAAACAGAAATGCAAAATTGCTGAAATGAATTAGAAACAGATTAAAAAACTAGGACTTAAACATAAAAGAGACTGAGCTGATGCCACCCTCAGAGAGCTAATTTGAGATACAGGAGAACTTAATTCGCCTTTAACGGAGGAATCATAGTGTTTGATGTTATTAAAGAGAAGCCTGCATTATGAAGAAGGAAAGAAAGGCAGATAGTCTTTTGCCTTGTCAATTAAAAATGAAAACCCAACCAGAATATCAGTGACAGACTCAAAGACCCAACAGAATAAAGTTACTGCTGCCTTAGGGACCATCAGAGTATCCTTCTGTGAGACTCTAAAAGCAACTAAGTGCCCTGTAAAACATCACCAGTTTAGAGCACGTTTGCCTATGTTGCACAAGTTAATGCCCGTGGAGATGGATAACTCAGTATTAAAGAAATATAGACTGCAGCTGAGCAAATGCTTAGAGCTTGTGAAAAATATGAAATCAGATGAAGCCTCTTGAATACATTCTAGACAGTTTGGTTAGAATCTGTACAGAAAGAACTCTCTCCCACCATGATAAAGCTCCCCAGGGCCAGATAAACTATGACGTATTCTTCATGATATGGCCACGGTATCATCTCTCATATTTTCCATATGTATTACATAGTCTTTTATAAACCAAGGAGGGTCAACTCCTTTATTAGTGAATCTTTCATCTAGCAGACTAGATACAAATAGTCACAGAGTTTAAGGTAAATAGGGAGTACTTAGTAGTCTAGTTTGCCCTCCTCTATATATCACTGGCCATTACATTTCGTCCAGTAACCTCTGTATTAAGCCCAATAAACTGTGTTTGACTAAAGAATATCTCCAGGAAAGCCTTCAGTCATGATCTGAAAACATTAAGAAATGGAGATTCCAACACATTTGTTCGTAATTTCTTCCAACAGTTAACCATGCCACTGCTAAAAATTATGAGTTATTGTTAACAATTCTGGTTATGCAAAGGACAAACTGTGTTGATCAAAGATGATTTTTTTGTTGACAGCCTCTGTGAGTGTTCTCAGTATCTACTCTGCCTGATCCAATGAAATCATCTATGACTTACTATTACTACTTGCTAAAAAGGTGTTTGACTGTGTTGAGTGGCCCTTCTTTGAAATATCTAAAAAAATCTGCTTCAATCCCAATTTTCATCAATAGCCTGATGTACTATACCAATCATCTAAGTACTTGTTTCCAAATTGTGAAAGACTTCTAAAGAGCTTTGATCTTGATGGAGGAACCCATCAAGAGCTCCCATTTATCTCCCTAAGGGTATGGTTAGACTGAAGATTATAGTGCATTTATTTGTAGCGCTTCCCAATGTACCGCAATAGGTATCGCGCTAGAGACTGTACAAATTGAAACCTTGTAGCGCAAAATAATGGATACATTTGTCGCGCTTCTGGCGGCAGTAGCAGTTGCAGGATAGGGCAGGTATCCCAGCATTCAGCTGGGTGCAACGTGCTTTGCAAAGTGGGGGGGCTGAGGGGGAACTGGGAAGTTGTTCACAGGGAGACTGGCTGTCAGTTAGTTTTCGTTAGCGAAAACTGACAGGCTGTCTATTTCAGACACACAGCTGCGTCCGCAAGCATTTTCACTGGTTATTTGCTGTGTGAGTTGTTAGAGAGAAACTGAAAAGCTACTTCCGCTTTTATAAAACAACACCTCACATCATTTGCCTTACATGGCAAGTTGATTGTCTTTAATGGCTTGCTGATGGCCTTCAATGGCTTGCTGATGGCTTTACATGGCTTGGAGGCATGCAAGAGATCCCATGGGTGTCCACATTCCCACCCTTGCGCTATAACCTTAGCGCAAAAAGGCTTATCACTCTGGGAAAGGAGGTTTAATACTTGCGCTTTAAACAGTGAGTCATTTCGCAAAATCTCCCTTTGAAGTGTGTTCGCTAGGAAAATTATTGCGCTACTGGAGGGTTTTTGCGCCGCAAAGCGCCAGTCTAACCATACCCAAAGTGCATGCTTTGATACTCAAGGCTCATGATCACTGCATCAGTGAAGGTCCTGATGTTGCCATAAATAGTTAGTGAAGCTGTGCTTCATACATATAGCTATCCCTGCTATACATTTCTTCTTTCCTTTTAGCCACTCCTCAGTCACAGATATTATAAGGTATACCTGTAGTGTAAGTTAATAAAATCGTTTCTATTAATCTGATTCTTACAAAAGTGCATTACAATATTTAATACTGAAAGTCAAGTTGTTCTAACTGCACTGTAAGTATACTGAAGCTAGAAGAGGAAGTGTTGTTAGAACACAGGACTATGAGCTCAGGAGTTCTATTCTTGACATTGCCACTGACTTGGTTTGTAACGTCCCCCTGCCTCAGTTTTCCTAAATGTTAAATGGATGTTGTAATACACACACACACGCCACTAATCTGTGAGCGTGCCCAGTGTGAAATATTTGGTCCTAGAATCCTCGTCAATCTCAGGCTGAGCTGGGTGCTAGTGCAGCTAATACATGGTCCGAGCCTTCCCTATGAGCCTGGATTCTGGCAGGATTTATTAATTATCACACGAATGAGGTTTTACATATTATCCAGTGGAGATATCTGTCAGAAGTTTTGGTCTTACTAAGGTTCCCATCCTGCAATAAGCTCCTTATAGTTGGAGGGATATGTCCTTATATTGCAGGATCAGGGTCCAAATTTTCACCAGCGCTTAAAGGGCAGAGGCTTTTTAGCTAATTTCTCTCTCTCCTATTGCTCATCGTCTCCCCCAAATAAAAATAAACCTGTTGTGGTAGTAGACCCTGAGGCAAGATCACACCTGACATTCTGAAGATGTGAATCAGAATACAGTGCACTTACAACAGGATTACATTTATACAGATAATCTTAACATAGAGGCACTATACTTTCATCGCACAGCCTGTGATTGACACCTTACCAGTTTCTTATGATTTTGTTTGGAAAAGGATAGAGAGAAAAGATGGATTCAAATGAATTAAATAGGCCTAACAGAAAAGAAGAATAGTTGATTCAGGGGCAATATGGCATGTTTCTGCTCCCCTCCCCCCCTTAAGCATAAATGAAACAAACCTATGGTCCTTAGCAACTCCAACATCCCCATAATAGCAGAAATCAATATCAGTATGCAAAATGAGCTGATCAGGCTAATCATCATTGGCTTTGGATAAGTGGCCTTAGGAACTATCTTACTGAAGAATGTGAGAAACAACTGTAACAAAAGGATAAGATGAGGAGAGAAAACAACAACTTATTACTGGGTAATAGCTTTTTGGGGTTTTTTTTTCCCTAAAAAACATCAGCATACCAAAGAACTTGGACTCATCTTCCAAAGAGATATACCCAGTAACAGGAAAGGGATGTAATGTATACTACATGAGAGAGAATACATAAATCACTATAAAATTCAGCATGATTAATATAGGATTAGCTAATGTTTGTACAATGCTTTGAACATGTACAGTGCTAATTAGAATTTCTAGATTGATCTGGTTTATACCCCACTGCAATCCAGATCAGGAAATAAAAAAACCTGTGCAGAAATTTATACAGACTGCCCAAAGATTGAAGAACTCACGAGACATTATTAAACATTCTAAAATTAAAGTGGCTAAATAAAAATAAAGGGGGGGGGAGAGGAAGAGGGAGAGAAAGAAGTCAGGGCATTACTGAAATTAGTTAGGAAAGAAAAAAGAGGCTGATAATACTGACATACTTTCTGATCCAACTCCCAGTAAAACCAACAACAACAAAAAAAGACTCCTATTAACTGCAACTGGAATTTGATGGAGCCTTCTAAATCAAAGTACAGATAGTAGAAATGGAGAAGCTTAATGCTCTTATTGTCCAGACTTAATTTTGCTTAATTTTAAGACCATGCTGAAGATCCACTGACTTTAGTGGAATTTATGCAAATACTTAAGCAAATTCCTGAATTGTGGTCTAAGGGACAAGACAACAATATTAACTTTGTTCTGCTTTACAGTGTTCAGTTGCGAAGATGCAATGGATGTGGTGTAGATGAGGGAATCTGGGGAGTGGAGAGAAAGAGAGAAGGAAATCCACTTTAGTCTTCATCTTAAAATCAAAATCCCAATCTGGGCCATGAAAAGAAGAACAAAAGCGTAATGAGGTGACTTGGACAATGTGTAGTGTTCCGTGATAGAAGCTTCCAAAGCAGCAGCAGACAAAAAGGTAAGATAGTAACTGTACAAACAGATAATGAAGCTCATCAAAAAGAGAAGACACACACAAGAATGTGCATGAAAGAGTTGAATAAGTAAAGTCATTTATGGTAAAAATTCAGTCCGTATAGAATGACTTGCATGTGACCAATACACAGTGCAGGACAGAAATAGAATGACATCCAACAGAGTGATGTTGACTCTGCTACCGATCTGGCCTTTTCCTGCTTAATTAAAGCTGCTGAACACTTGAGCTGGAAAACTGTAATCCCCATTAAAGTGTCATTTTAGCTGTAGGTGATCAGACCTTTCAAGCTAAACTAAGTAATTATGCTAGCAGGAATTGTGCATAGTATTAATACTACCATAGGAAAGGCATAAATGTGCGGGTAGGAGCACCATCAATAGAGAATCCTAGTACAGAGTAACATTACTTAACACATAAGGCAAAAAAGTAGTTTCAGCTCTAGGTACATCTTCAGTACCACTATGCCAGTACCTACACTGTACTGAGTGCTATGCAGAGAAGGGTAATACAGTTCTATTGTTGCGTACTTGAGCATAAATACAATCTATTGGGTAGACTGGAATCTGGGAATAAGGAATGCATATAATGGTAATTCACACCTAGGTAAATAATGAGGTTGATATAACCATCAAGTTTAAATGTACCAGGAGAGTAGGCTCAAAGCAATGAAACACCCACCATGTAAATGTGTACATAAATTATCATCAAGGCACAGAAATGCAGGTAGTGGTCTATAAAATTTAAGTTGGCTTTATACTGCTCTGCGTTCTAAGCAGGAAGAAATGTGACCCATGAAAATCTTAGCAATACAAAAAGTGTGTGTATTTAAGTGTGCATTTTAGAGAATGCATTTACATTTAGAGTTAGCACATTGCTTTATGAACCAACTTCAAAAAGACTATTCAGGGGCACAGGAAGATGGGGATACATCATAGATGCCTGTTGATTAGAAGGCATGCTGTGATGAAGCTGAAGCCATATTTAACCACTCATCTAGAATGCCTGAGTTACTGAAAAGAAGTTAAACAGAAGAAAGCCAAAACAAAGCAAACCTTCTAATTAGTGTTAAAATGAAACAAAGACACTTATTAAGTACATTGTACATTTTTCCATCCTGTGTTCTTGCAAAGATGACTAGGACAATTACTCACACAGTATAAAAAAATATGCAATTCCTAGGTATTTGCAAATCTTTTCCAATTGTTTTTTTAAACCAGCATCTGCAGCAATACATATTTGTAGCAAGTATTTGGAATGAAATATTTCATA
Source organism: Sternotherus odoratus (assembly GCA_032164245.1). NCBI lineage: Eukaryota > Metazoa > Chordata > Testudines > Kinosternidae > Sternotherus > Sternotherus odoratus. The sequence goes on from JAVMKO010000015.1 coordinate 13,753,850, forward strand.
AAGTACTTCAGCACTTCTTTGAGTATTTAATTTATCTGACATAAATGAACAAGAGTATAGCATTTTTCAGTAAGTGGATGTAAAATACGCATTGCATGGATCCCTATAATTAAAAAAACAGCAAATCATTGTCATTAATGCACAAGCAAGATCATAAATGAATACATTATTAAGGCCTACTGAATTAATGTTTAACTGCAATAGAGTTGAAATTGAATGAGGCAATTAATCAGAGTAAGAACTGAAAAAAGAAAAGAAAAGCACTGCATCTGTCTCACTTTGAATACATTCAACTGAACGACCTTCAAAACGGTACTGTCAATCAAATATTCCGCCCACTGATTTGACAGTCCTGGTGCCACCACAGAAGGAAAGTTTAGTCAGTGTAACAGATTCAAGCTTTCACTCTGAGTCACTTCGGGGGTACATGTCACACTAAGGGAATAGAACATTGTATCTCAGGGGCCTCATCTCATAAAATCATGAAAGCTCAGATAGAGAAGATCATGCCGGTTACAAATGTGAACTACATCTGCTCAAAGATTCAAGAAAATTCAACTGGGGGAGCTGACATATATTAATTATAAGTTTTAGAGGCTTAATGCTCTTCACCATCTACAGTAAACGAAAAAATTATGTTCAGAAGCTTTTGTTTCAGGGATTGTTCTTTGATCACCCAAAATATGCTAAATTCCTTTCCTCCTTGTCAATCTTAAATTCCATAGTGGAATTTTCTTTAATGGGATAATTAAACTCCCTGAGATTCCTGATTGCTCTACAAGTCCCACATACTCTTATTTCAATTTATTTTAAAGTTGCCCTATTTAGATTAAGAAATTGTAAAATACTTTTAATAATAATGACCCTTCTGCTGGCTAAAGCCTTTAACCATTCTCCACATGTAATAGTAAATATTTTAAGATATTATAAATATCTTATATTATAAATCTGCTGTTCCACTGTACTACTAGCTGAAGCAGAGATACAGTCTTAGGGATGTTTCTTCCATATACAATTATTAAAACTAAACTATACTTAAAACCTTTGAAATTCTATTGGTATTTTTGTTTCAAATTCTTAAGCAATAATTATCAGTTTGATACAGATTTTGTTTTGTTGGTTAAAGCAAATGAGCTGAAACTCTTTCAAGTTGTAATTGTTTCTCCCTACAATAGATTGCTGGAGAGACTGGCATGAAGGTAATCAGCATATTCATTTCCTTTCCTAACTACATTAAGGTTTAGGTTTAGGACTTGCCATTGAAGGTGTCTACTCTGGAGTTTGTTGGTGAGTTAATAATGATTAAAACTGTAGATAAGTTTGCCAGACATTTGAACTGTGGTTATCAAGTTCCTATACTCCTACATTCATACCAATAAGTGCATTAAACACCTTGTATTATCTTTGTAGTTTACAGTAATTTGACATTTTGTATAGTAATAGCTTACTTCAGCAAAAAGTCATGCAGAATAAAATTACCTCTCTATTTCCCCATTAACACCAGCAATAACATTTTCTTTTCTTTTTCCTTTTGTGGTGCATAAAGCAAGTGGTGTCACCAATGCCAGTTGATTTACTTTGGGGTGCCGACATGAATGTCTCTATGATACAGTACCATGCCTCATATTGCCTAACTACATCAGACAAGAATCAGAGAGGTAGCCATCAGACAGGGACTGCTGTGTCTCATAAGATATCAATGCACTCATATCACTGTAATGTTATATGCTCTATTCGGACTCTCTCTTTGGTATCTCTGAAGCCTCCCTTGCATGGACTGCCCTATACTGATGGCTTAGAATAACACTCAGGTTACGCCCACGCTACAAACTAGAGTTGTGATTTCCCTCACGTACACATACTAGCACGAGCCTTATGAGAACTAGTACCGTATGAGTATAAATGGTGGTATAGCCATGGTAGGACAGGCAAGAGCAACACGGCTTAGCAGTACCAAGTGTGTACCAACAGGGTACAGGCAGGTTTGTACTCAGCATGGCTAACCTGTGCTGCAGCTGTCTGTGTTACTGCCGCTACACTACTATTTATACTCACATTAGTGCTTATCGTGCCAGTGTATGTCTACAGAAGCTGGGAATCCCACCCCTAGCTCACAATTTAGACATAACTTATGTGTAGAACTCAAATATATAACATGGGAAAAAATCAAAGAAGAGGAACACAACTGAGACAGTCTTCATTGTAACAGATTCTGAAACATCACATAAAATTAACTTTGAAAGGTATGATGTTGCCAGTACATTCCAAATAGCAGAGGGAACTATTGCAGATAAAGAATATCCAGAGCCATAGGTTGGCATATGGAGACATTTTTGTACCACTGCAAAAATATCATTTCCTATCCAAATGCTTGAGCTGCAAGATACTTTGTAAACTCAACTCCCGTTGAAGTGAATGGTTATTACTATATCTATTACTAAGTATTACTATTACTAAGTGAATAGTTATTACTATATCCAGTTGCCAGTAGGACCCCAATGTGTGAATCTCTTCAAATATGCAGGAGGCATATTTGGTGTGGATAATCATAGCATGGCAAATTCAGAAAGCTATAGGAACAGAAGTTTTGATCTTCATACAATCTATTGAAAAGCTGCCAATAACTGACTCTGAACCAACAACATGGGTTAAAAGGGACCCAGTCTTAAGAAGGAGAATAATTCACTCTATTTAATGTAGAAAGACAGGGAGATATAAAGTGACCTATTGTGTGCCTTCAGTCTAAGCCAGTCATATTTATTAATGAGTGGTCATGCTATGCACACTGAACATGTAGCTCTTCAGATCTCATAGCAAAGACACAGAGTGAAATGGATTCAAAACTAAAAAGTATTACAGTGGGGAACTTCAGATTGTGTCTCCTGAGAAAAGCAAGTCCCGAAATAATCTAACTCTCCTTTCCTATGAGATTCACATCAGATAAAGATTCTTTTGCTTTAGGGACAATGAAAATTTGCTTTTCTACTGAAGGGATTAAAAAAAAAAAAAAAAAAAAAAAAAGCTTTAGAAGCTATTCCACAGGATGCATTTCCAGCGCAACAATGTTTTGTCAGGATGCTGGACTCTGAGATCTAGACATATGTTTCTGGGTAAGTCTGTGTGTGTCCATTCAGCCCTTTTCTAATGTGAGATATGCACAACTGTATCATCTAAAAGAAAACTTGAAAACCTCATTAGAATTGTCTAATGACAGAGGGTGTCGTTTTCGATTAAAACTTCAAAATGGAAGAGCACAGTAAAAAGGAGTCATTGCTATGTATTAGTGATTCAACTTTGGCTGCTCAGTACAAGATAGAGCACTCTTTAATAAAAGGATGTGGAAATCATACACGCTAAGGCTTTCCCAGGTATCATGACAAAATAGCTAATCAGCACCTGAATGCAAACGAAAGCATTAACAATACTAACTAATTGCTAGCATGGATAATTGACCCAATTCATAAGGAAGAGGACTAGGGCTCCTACTCTCAGGGAAGTTAATGGCAGACAATTTGTTTACTTCAGAGAAGGTGGGATTGGGTCCTATAAGGAAGGGGGGGGCGGGGTATAAGAAAGAAGACAGCATGAAGGAGGAAGAAACAAGAGCAAGAGAGGGGAGAATTCACTAACACACAAATCCACAAGATAAAAATCAACAAAGCAATTAAGCTTCAACAAAAACAAGACCCTTTTTTTTTTTACAATGTGAATGTTAATTACTGTGCTTTACAGCGGAGATAACAAGAGGGTTTTAATGCCTAGCATTTTTCAAACAAAGACATGAAAAATTCATGAGCAGGGGAGACCTTGGTGTTGAGCTTCAGTTTTCTTGTCAAATATTTCAGCTCTGGAGGTCTTTGGGAAGGTTACGCACCAATATTTAAGTCTAAAGGATGCTTGTCAACTGGAAGTAAAAGCAACAGGAATTTTATAGGCTGCATGTGACCCTGTCAATGGTATTTTCACTGACCAACGCCATCTTGGTAATGGGTTTCAGAGTGATAGCCATGTTATTCTGTATGTGCAAAAAGAATGAGGAGTAGTTGTGGCACCTTAGAGACTAACAAATTTATTTGGGCATAACCTTTTGTGGGCTAAAAGGGCCCACAAAAGCTTATGCCCAAATAAATGTGTTAGTCTTTAATGTGCCACAAGTACTTCTCGTTCTTTTTATTTTGGTAATGGTTACTCATCCCAGTTTTTTTTTAAAAAGGAACCAAAATGTCGATCTTACAGGGAGTTGAGCACCCTCAGCTCCTATATGTCCACATTTATTAAGATAGCATTTGAATAGCTTGTTTTATGCTAGGAATAAATGTCACAAAACCAACATGAAAATTCTAATAGAGGTTATTTTTTATGGCTGAGATTCTATGCAGAGGGCCAGCAAAAAGTCTTTAGTAGAACTTTGACAGTACAGTACACAGGAATTTTGCCAGGCCCTTGCACTCATATACATGCTGCTTGCTTTAGGTCAGTCCTGCATTTATTGAAACTCAGGTAAGATCTTGTTTAAGGGTTAGAAAAAATTATTTGCCGTGTGTTGACACCTAGGTCCAGGATAGATCCAGTGCCAGAAGAGTAATGCCATTTATCTGGCTAACAAGAAATAAGAATAAGACAAAAGCTTTTGGATTTTGAGAAACTCTTTCCCCTGCCTCATCAAAACCAGTACAGCAGCAAAAGGAATTTGACGGGCTCTTCAAAGCCTGAACACTCTACATATTCTTTCTTTCCTTGTTTAACACCACAGAACCCTTCCTTACATGTGTTACTAAAAATGATTCCTTAAATCAAAATTTTCACTCCACCCTTGACTCAAGCCTTTAAAAAGGATTTATTCAACTTCAAAACTGCCAGACCTCTTGGAATATAGATGCTTATAGTATACAGTATTATCTTTAAAAATATGTTGCATGCATAATATGTGCATCCAATTTTTAACTTAAGCCTTTATCCTGCAGTGATCTCTGTACAAGTGCAGGGGTTCACCCACACAGAGCTGATCGCAAGATCAGGACCTTAGTTGGTTAATCCAAAAATTGCCTCCAATTCACTGCTGTTTCAAAAATATTAGTAACCTAGCCTTTTTAGTAAAATAACACAAAGAGTTGATTTACTTTATAATTAAATTGCTAGAGTTAGACAAGAACCTACATATAAAAAACAACTCACTTGCCAATACCAGACAGATCAGTGAATGGACCCAAAAGGTCAAATGGCTTGATTCTGTCTTGAAGTGCTACTGTAGAAGTAAACTATTAATTAGAATGTGACACAGAAATCCCTAGCAGTGTGTCACATAAAGCCTATTTGAATGGCCTACTGGTGTACAGTAAACCCTCGATTTAACGGACCTCGATTTAACGGACTTCGGATGCAACGGACAAAATTTCTGAGCAAGTCTGATGCATTCCTGATCCATTTCTGGTGGGCTGGCTCCCGGCTGCCGCCCGGGTCACAGCAGCAGGCAGGCTGGCTGACGGCTCCCGGCTGCCGCCCGGGACACAGCAGGCGGCGGGCTGCGGAGCTGCCGCCCCGACCCTGTGGCGGGTGGGCTGCTGCTCCGACAGCTCTTTTTTTTTCTTTTTTTTTCTCCTTTTTTATTATTATTAAATAATGGACTTTTTGATTTAACGGACACCCCCTTGCCCGAATTAGTCCGTTAAATGGAGGTTTTACTGTACTGTATGTCTGTTTAGTTTGGAGTGCTTAAATTTCTAACATGCTGCTGTTTGTGGCATAAGACTCCTGGAGATGTTCTCTCTTGGTGTTGGTATCACCAATCCGAAAGGTCCAAAAATCATGAATCAGCCCTCTCCTCCACCAGTAGTCAGATTAGTTTTAAAACTGTGAGATTAAAAATAAATAAATCTGGGGTTCGTTTTATTACCCTTCTGGTTTTTGAGTCGTTAGGATCTATTTGTGTCATATGTTCAAGTTTCTCTCTGCAATCATCAGGAGCAGAAAGTTTTATTATATAAAAAAAGTATTATATATATTAACAAGTTATTTGTTTTTATGTATATATAAATTATATATTTTAAAAAAATTCATAAGAGTCTCACATGATCATTTGTTTCCAGGAGCTGAAGCGTTAAGATAAAACATGAAACATCAATAGGATAGCAACATGGTAGTATTTAAGAACATTTTGCAATTATGGAATTTCTTTTATTAAATATTTATTAAAAATATTAGATATGTGGAATGGAGACTGCAGTGTACTTGCTAGAACAGAATCAGAGAGGTAGCCGCGTTAGTCTGGAATAGCAGAGGTAAAGTCCTGTGGCACCTCAAAACTTTATAGTTAGTCTTTAAGGTGCCACAGGACTTTGTTACCTCTGCTAGAACAGGAGGCTCTACAAAGTCTCATACCTTAACTGGATGAGTGGGGAAACAATGTTGAATAAATGCTTCCTTTCCCCAAAACGTGAATTGGTCATTTAAATAGGTGTTTTTAAAAAAACCAAAGACGAAGAGTTTTAAAACACGAATCCTTCCACTCACAATAGCTCAGACTGTGCTGTCATGGCTCTTGTGATACTGCCATTCCATTAGTTCTTCCTACCTTGATGGGACCTGATTTTCACACCACAAGCAGAAGAAAAAACCCTTTAATTTCCCCCACCCGCAAAGAAAAAGCTTTCAGTCCTTCTTTATGTATCATAAAGAAGCAGAATCGGACACAAGCATATTTTCCCCTTCTTTGTAGATCACCTCTGATTAATATGGTCCCAGATACTGAAAGATAATTACTGGTAGGTATAGAACACACGTTAAATAAGAGAAAAGCCCAGGGAGAAGAAAGTGTGTGAGCTGGTTTCACCAACTCCTTATCTCAGGCCAATGACAAAGTAAAAGCAAGTGCATTTAACCTCAATACATTTCTCTTAAGTACCAATACTAGACTATTTTCTGCAATTCTAACCACTGTTCACTTACAGCTAACCACACTCTCTGCTCCCACACTGCAACACTGAGCCACTTAGAGTTCAAACACAGCATTTGTAACCAACCACTCTCTAAGCTCTTCTGGGTGCAACAATCCTGAGTATCACTCCCCGCACCTGTTCTTATCCGTGGGCCATCCCCTGCGTGCAGGCAGGCATGCACATGAAATCTCATGCTATTTGGGACACACATTTTTGTTCCATATGACATTTTATAGAGAAGGGGCTTAGCTGCAAAATTATGGCGATAGTCTCATCTGCAATCCACACGTGTAGGGTGCAAATGAGTGAAGGTGGGTCAGGGGCAGAGTAGTTATATGTGGTTCACTGATCCTGAGGATGTTTCTACGCTGGTCTGTTCCCTGGTGTAAAATTTTACCAGCTACCTAAAGCTGCCATTATACCACCAGGGGTCAGTCTATCTATTTTAGGTACAGTACTTACAGTACATTGTTTAATGCCATAGTCCTGGGTTTTGTCTCATCTCTTGTTTTACGAAGCTTTTCCCCCTTTCTACACTCCCATAAATATCACTGTGTGCATTTTCATTCTGTGAAGTCACACTGAACAATTCTCTGAGCAAAGATCTTCCCTGATGTAAAAAACAGAAGGATTAAGAGAAGCATTAAGAAAATAATTTCTCCCCTCCCCACCCCATTTTATCTCGCAAAGGAAGATTTCTCCATAACAAGAAATATTATACTTAAAGCCAGAATATAAAGCCCCTACATACCTCTGGGACAACTTCCCTTCTACAGATTTGGGAGTGAGAATGCAGAGAGTGTTACTTCCAGCTAGTTACAAATGATAGCGCTAGCTTGAACAGCAATGCTCATGAGTCAACCCTATACTGATATTGGTTGCACATCTATTCGTAAAGGCTCACAATGAGGTTATTGAGATCCAGGCCAACTTCCTTCTGAAATGAGTCACCACTTTTCCACGAGTCACTTTCAGTTTTAGTTAGTTGGTGTAAACCTTCTCTGACCATTTTTCACCCTACTGGCTCCTAACGTAGACTTCATAAAAATTACTCCATCTCTTCTCCTGTCGGTACTTTCCTCACTTTCATTCTCCACATTGGTCGGCGAGTACTGTTTTTATTTCAGTTTACTCTACTAGGCAAAGGCAATTGGAGTCTGCTCCGATACAAAATGGCAAAGCTTTAGGTGTTCTTAGCCTTGATACACCAGTTATGCTAAAAGTAATTAATCTGCTCTCAGGATATTTAACTAAAGAGAATGGGGAGAAATGCCCCACTGAGTTTCTAATCACTGTTTTGCACAAATTCTAGCTTGACCCTACATCCTACACAGCCCCACTGAGGACAATAGGGTTACAACGGGTGTGAATCTGGATACAATTTTGTCCACAGCATCTAGGACAAAACTGACCACCACCAATGAGTGGGAAGCAGCTCACATGTGAATCATTGCAGTATTACAAACCACAGGCTCGACTCTTCTGTCAGGTAGGAAAGAGGCTAAATGTGAGTCACCATCACTACAGAGATGACCAAATCTGCTGCTCCTTCCTTTTACCAGAAATGTCATAACAAACATCCAGCTCTCTGAGGGAAGAGACAGGCCTATTTGCAACCAGTAGATTACATTTATACAATGTGTCTTGTGGTGTTAGCTGGACACTCACTGGAATTCAAGAGTTTGGGTAAAAAACTTCTGAAGTTTTCTTGGAAGGGAATTAAAGTCTGAGTTCTCAAAAAGGTAAACAGGAGACCTCGCCAAGATACTGAAGTTGAAGATGAAGATGGTGTAAAGTTGGTCACTTATAAGGAGAATTGAAAAGTAGACATAAGGGTAAAACTTCCACGGTACAAAATTGCACAGCATCCCCTGCACACACGCAGAGACCATTTGTTTATGCTGATAAATCTTAAAATTGTTTCCAATCATTTCTTTTCCAGGTTTGTACTCTTTTTTAATATGAAAAGGCTACAGAGAAGAGGAAAGAACTCAGAAGGAAAAAATTCTGCTTCAAAAGACTCAAACTCAAAGGTCAGAAGGGACCATTATGATTGTCTAGTCTGTCCTCCTGCACAACGCAGGCCACAAAATCTCACCCACCCATTCCTGTAATAAACCCCCAACCTACGTCTGAACTACTGAAGTCCTTAAATCATGGTTTAAAGATTTCAAGGTAGAGAGAATCCTCCAGCAAGTGAACTGTGCCCCATGCTGCAGAGGAAGGTGAAAAATATGGCAATCAGCTAAACCCTGAGCATGTGGGCAAGACTCACCAGCCAGACACCCAGGAAAGGATGGTTTTTCAGATCTGACGGAAAGGTGCTACTGGGTACATGCATGTAATATTGACTTGGACCAGTGGTTCTCAACCCATTTACCACTATGAGATGCATATGCAGCTCTGTTCATAATGTGTGGGCTGCATCCACACAATAAATACTAGCTGTAGGGCCAGAGGATGTCACATGGCGCACAGCTCTGTGTTGATTGGGCCACAAGCAGCCTGTGGCTTGAGAACCACTGACTTGGACAGTAAGCAGCAGTTGGAAGGGTCAGAGTAAAAGAAGATTAAAGCACATCTATTTCTAAGATAAAAAAATACGAGTCAATTCATCATTCATTTAGTAGGTTTATTTTCCTTCTCTGTTTAAACTGCTCTAGTATGTATTCCTGATGTTTTAAAGATCTGGGTTAAAAAAAATCCAAACCTGGCTCAAGTTACAAGGCAAATGAGTTTTGTGATCATGGCTTAGTCCCTTAGTGGATGTCTGTCAACATCCCAAAAACATGACACAATTTGGCACTGTTCAGCATGATTGGCAAGCCTGGACCTGGAACAGCCGGGGAGTTTTAGGTCAGGATTGAGGTGCCTTGGCAGAGCTATGACTGGGAGACTTGTATAGCACCTGCATGCACTATGTCTGGCTACAGTTAGTTCTTTCATGCTCTCACTTTCATGAGAACCAAACTTCACCCTCCTACTCATCCGCCACAAAAAGGAAATGCTCTAGATACAGTAGAATTTATCACTGCTGGGGGCGATGATTAAACAAAACAGCCAGAGCAACTAAAAAGAGGAACCAGCCTGGTGGCAAACCTGTGCCATTTTGATTTTGAAATCACCGAATCCTTCATGACACGTTTACTTGCCCAGGAAAACAACCCAGTTGCCGTGGCTGATGATCATGTTTTCCAGCTGGCCTGAATGAGGTACAGAGAACTGAAGTGATTTACCCACGGCCATTCAGTGGGTTAGTGACTCATCTGGGATTAAAACCCAGGGTATTTATTGCTTGTTAGTCTTATATTTCAACCACAGTGTTTTCTTTTGACTATTCCTGATTTCATTTCAACTGGTTTTCACTGCATGAAATTGGAAACAAAGTTTAAATTACACTGTAGATTGGTGACTGATACAAATTGAAAGGGTACCTTGCAAAAAAATGTTTTCCACATTACAGCTAAACTATTGCCATTGGCTAAATAAGGTTGCCAACTGAATTTAGTCTTGATAGTACAAGACATGGAACATTTATCCTCTTTTCCCCTGATCCTCTCATTCTATTTTGTTTGTTTTCTCCATCTTCTAACCCGGTTTCCTACATTTCCTATGAAAAATATGTGCAGAATTCTTGCAGCATAAAGAACAGATTCTATTGTAATCAAGTACAGTTGCTATAATGGAGCATCTGCCTTGGGACTGCTGAGTGTAACATCTATGGAATCTTTCAATGACTTGTCTTAGGCTGTGACATTAGCAGTGGGAACAGAGCTGCTTTGCAACCCACAGGTAAAGGGAGGAGAGAGTAGTGTCTTGGCAATTTAAAGAAAGACAGAAAAACACTAGGAATAACTACATTTTCAACATGCGTATAAAATAAAAACAAACTCCAGAGATATGTTTCACTTAAAACCTAGCAGAGGGAACATCTCTATAGTAAGTTAAACTGTTTTAGTTTACCCACACATTTAGCGGCTTGATAGAGATTAGCTTACTCAGTGATTTTAGAGTTCTCAACATGCAGGGGAATAGAGGGGAAGAATGAATTAACTTGGCGAGCTTGTCTAATGTTATAGCCTGATGCATGTCAAGTAGGGCTTTGTAGGCGGAGAGTAAAGAGTTCCATTCACACGCCTTTGATGAAGGTTTTCTCCAAAAGAAGGCAATCAGTTAAAAGTTTGTATTTGCATGTATCATTTTTCATTAGTACAGGTTCACATAAACTCCCACCTTAGATACGTGAAATGGTATAATTAAGCACTTTAGTTTACAGAAAGCTCTGCATGAGAGAACTTTGTGCTGTTGAGGGTAGTAATGCATTCATCTGAAAAACATGATTGGTCAAAAGAACAATGCTCATTTATACCTAAATAGCTATTTCCACTTCAGGCTCTGTACAATGTTTTCACTGCTGTGAACTCTCTGTCATTGTGCAAGAAAAATCTTGTTACGTGCAGCTGGCATAGTCTGATCAGCTTCTCTTCTAGTGGTCCACCCCAAGGACATTTCTACCATCCAAGGGCCTATTATGTGAAATGAGCTGATGGTCTCCATCCAGCTACAAGTGCGTAAGTGCACAGAACGCAACAAATATCACCACCACCACTGGCACCTATCATATCAGTCTCAGCAGAGAGGTGGAGGATGGTAAGAGCCTGAAGAACTGATGTATTTATTCCCCAGAGTAGGCTCCATCTGATTGACTGAGGCATGTTTGTGGGGGAATAGGGTAGGCTTGTCCTACTGCCCATGCTGTATCTGACATGTGGATAAATGGAGGACTTTTGTCACAAGGGCTATAAATCTGTCAACTTTCATGAGCACTGCATTCATTAAAATACTTTTCAGAAACTGTAAGTAAACAGGTAATACTTTGAACTTATATATAGGGATTTTCAACCAAAGATCCCAAACTGCTTTATAGAAGTGGGTATTATCCCATAGCAGAGGACAATAGCTACTAATGCACAAAGAGATTAAGTGACTTGACCAAGGTCACAGCAAGACAGTAACAGAAGTGGGAACAGAACACAAGCAACTTTAGGTGAAATTTTGTGCTGCAACTCTCAGGTGGGCCAACACAGAGCTCATATCCTGGAGGGAGTGGGATGGCTTTAAAGCTTTTCAGCCCCCGGCATAATATAAATAGTCCTGGTGGGCTGTCTAAAGTTACTGCAGCCTATTCATGACTCCTTATGGGCAACAGAAGTGTCCCAAATCTCTGCACTGATATGTAGTATGGACCCATTCCCTGGAATGCTCATCCTACCCTGACACTCCATTCCCTACATAAGGATTTGTGAAAGGGTCCTCAGAAGAGAATTTATGGCAGTGGAGTAATATACCACTGTATGTATATATATGTATGTATGTACAGTATATGTATGTATGTCTATACCACTGTATGTTAGTATGAGTGCAGCTATGATAATTTTTATTACAGCATTACGGCAGTGACCAGATGCCCCAGTTAGATTCAGGAATTCATTGTGCTTGGTCATCTACAGTCTCCACCCCAGGGCACTTATATGCTTCTTTAGTGCCAATGGAGTCTGGCATACATGTGACTGTTTCAGCGTTTGAGTCTTTGACTATGCCTCATTTCCCTACTTTTTCTGCTTTTGGCAGATGTTCCAATAATAGCCTGATCCTGCCATGTGACAGCCTTGGAAGCTCTGTGCATGGATAGAAGCTGAACCCTTCTTGGCATGCATCGGGATAGTAATCCATCTTTTAGGGTCATATTAAAAAACCCACGGAAATGAAATCTGTTCCTATCTCATTGAATGCAGTGAAAGTTCATGGGGAGACACATTTCTTGCCATGCCTGAACTATGAGCCAAATTTCAAAGCAAAGCTGTTGGGTTTTTTGTAATTGTCATTGGCATCACAGAGCTAGAATTGCTAGTGGAGGTGGCTGTCTTGCTACATCGTTAGATCATTCGTGACCCAAGTAATATGAGAATCCATTTTAAGTGATAGCGATCAATTTTCCCATCCTCTTAAAGACTTGTTTAACAATCACAGTAAGCAGGCAGAAAAGTTTAAATATTAAAATGGGTAGAGATCTACTACCCTACTCTTATGAGCACAAATAAAATTAAGCACTAGAGCAGGCAAACCAAGGTTTTGCATGTGCAAAACTTGGCCACTGAAAATGGAGTATGCTAAATCTGCATTCTGATTTAGAGAGGCTGGGCCTAACATCATATGGTGAAAACCCTTGAAGATCATGATCAAGAGCCTAATTTATTTTAAGCTAAATAAGAGTGTCCTGTAAAAGGCTGGCACGTTCTGATTTTCACATAGGAATGTACTTTTTAAAGCACATCTTTAAATTGTGTGACAGGTGTCATTCCCCTTAATGACACTCAGTCATGAAAGTGGCTGAATTTTAAAACTGGCTGTAGTACGTGAAACTTCAGAAGCAGAACAAGAATGTCAATCAAAGGATATATCCTGCAATCATCGCTCTATCTTTGTCATGACTTGCTCTTGCCCTATTTTGGAAGGAAGGCAAAGAACTGGAATCTATTATTTAGATTAAATCCTACAACTCTGTTCTAACATTCATGTCTCTCTCCAGGGAAATAATTCTCAAAACCATGCCAACCAGTTGGATTTTTTAAACACACTCTGCCTTGAGGTTCCAAACTGACTATTTTTAGACATTGGATGGTTTAAGCGGGTCATAGACTCTGTTTTAGTAACAGATTGAAAGGAACCAAACAGAAGGCATACAGCTGAACTCATTATTATATTTAAAATGTTTCAGGATCCTCAAAAACAGATTAAGTAATGCAATAATAAAACTCTCAGTGAAACTGTGCAATAAAATCCATCAACAGAGGAGATAGGTAATATAATCTCTTTAGAAAAAAATCCTCTGCTCTATGCTTGAATTACCTTGTGCACCACAAGATAGAGGATTTAGACTATGGCAACGGATTGAAATCTCTCTTCAGGGACATCCTTCTCATAATTGTACATTCATGCCTCTCTCCCCAGTAGTAGCCTAAATACAATTTACCGTTGCACACATTTTTATAGGGTTTCTGCAAAACCGCCACTTTATTACCACCCCGGTTACAAGGGGCCCCACAGCAATTCCTGAGGGTTCACTAACTGAGCAAGATATTAAGCACGAATAAAAAGAATCAAAAAGTCTATCTACAATTTATAGTTCTTTATAAAGGACCTTGGGGAACTTCAATTTGAAGGTGAAAAGTAAATGGAAAGCAAATTTAGACTGGAAAATTCCATATGATCAATGGGAAGACTTATGGGGAATTATCCAGAGAGTTTTTTAAGGTGTACTGGAGTTAAAAATATACAACTTCAAATTATACACAAGCCACATAAATACCCCAAGGTGGATTCATTTAATTAATAAGGTCTATTCGGAGCTTGATAACAGCTGCCTTCTATATGCAAATGTTGTGAAAGCAACCCTATTTTAGACCATTTGTCACAAGAAGGGATGGTAATAAGCAGATATGATAAATTCTCAAGAGGACACTAGTACCTAATAGTTTCCTAGCTTGCCTAGAAGATCTTGAACTTAGCATTCAGGAAATCTGGGTTCTACTCCCAGCTCTATCACTAATCGTCCATGTCACCATGGGCAAGTCGCTTAACCCTTTGTGCCTCTGTTTCTCTGTGGGTAAAATGAGAATATGAATAATTTTCATAATGCATGGTAGGTTACTGCATTCAGCTGAACATCCGATTAAAAAGTAAGACTAAAAATAAGATAGGAACTTGTTTATAGTAGTTACTAGGAATAAATAAATTTAAATGAATTAATAAATGAACAAAAGAAACTAACCACAGGCAGTGTTGTGAGCATGCTGAAGGCAAAAGAGGTCAGAAGGCAAATGAGGTTAGACCCCAAGATTTAGACCTCAAATTTCCCAAAATTTGGGTGTTTGCATTGTGTGTTAAATTCTCCATCACTTGGAATCTTTAATGAAGACTGGGTGTTTTTCTAACAGACAGTTCAGCCATAAGTTACTGTTTGGCTGGATGCAGGAATGACTGGGTAACATTCTATAGTCCATGCAGGAGATAAGACTAGATCAGTGGTTTTCAACCTGGAGTCCGCTGAGTCCTGGGGGTTCACAGACTATGTCTAAGATTTCCAAGGGAGTCCACACTTCCATTTGAAAGTTTTTAGGGGTCACAAATGAAAAAAGGTCAAAACCCATTGGGCTAGATGATCATAATAGATAATTCTGGCTTTAGAACATAAGCGTCAAATTCCCTATTGTTGTAATTCCAATGACCTTAGTGGAATGACACCATCAGGGAATTTGTCTCCACGAATCCATGAAACAAAGAAGAATTTGGGAACAGAATCATGTTTATTTCCACCGTAGAGCAGCTTGGGATAAGGAGTAGGCATTCTTTAGCTTTGTGATCATGTCTGGTGGAGGAACGGGGCATTAGACAGAGGGTGAACTTTCTAGTATTGGTGAGATTTGGATCTTCTGCAATGCCTGAATACCCTACACTATTCCCTGAACCTACAGTATCTCACTTGAGTCTGAAACAACGACATATGGTAATTAACCTTTCCATCAACTTTTGATTCAATTACATCAGATAACTACAGTAATGAACACCAAGTGGGGAAATCTGTGTTTTATTTTAATCCTGGAGGAGACCTAGATAAAATGATAGGCTTTATTTGACACTGACTCAAACTAAGATTAGATATTTTAGGCGTTGTTTTTCTTGCACCCTCGTAATGTTTTTATTATTTCTCCTCTCTACCCTGATGCTAAGTCTAAAAATAATGTAAGTGCAGTGTTCACCCAAAACACTGACTTGGGGAAAAAAGCACATGAAGGAGAGCACTATGACCTTGCTTGTGTCAGCACTCTGGACAGTACTTGAGACGTATACCTGAGAGTCTCCATCTAAATGATGTCACAATTTTGACCCTTCACACTGGACCTTAATAAACAACACTCTGAGGCTAAGTGTCTTCAGACGCTCAGAAGAAAATGTTGGAACAATGGGATGTCTTTAATGCCCATTTATTACTGACTATTTCTGAGGAAAGGTAGCTACTAGCACTAGGCTAGGACTCAGGAGATGTGGGTTAGATTCCTGTCTCTGCTAAAAACATCCTGTGACCTTAAGCAACTTAATCCAACAGTTCCCCGTCTGCAAAATGATAATCGTGATATTGCTTGTACCCTGCCCTTTGTCCGCCTTGTCCATTAAGGATGTAAGGTTTAATGCAAGGACTAATCTTTTCCTATGCGTTCAGTGCATGGCACAACAGGACACTTATCTCAACTGAGGCAAACAGGTGATACTGTAATATAAATAATAGTAGTAGTTAACCAGCTTGGTGTATTATGGAGATATAGGAGCGTGTCATTTCCCCTCCCCCCCAAATTGGAGCTTCAGTAATGCTTTATTGGACAATTTGCAGACACACAGCCCTTATTCATTGGGATGGACACAAACCTCTTTTCTTCCAGACTGTTTCAATCCATTCACTGAAGTTTATTCTACACTTTAAAGAAAGGTACTGGAATTTCTAAACTGCATTAACATTAATCCTTTGATTCTTTACAGTCGCCTTTTGGAGTGCTTCTTTTTGTTCCAAGCCATCACTTTCAGCAGCTTTCGTAACCAGTAGGCAAGGCAATCAAACACATCCTTCCTGTTTGCAGTTTTTACTGTACTTTACACAAATAAAAAGTGCAGAACAGTCCAAAGGACAGCCCATGTAGCTGAGAAAGAACAGGGAAAAAGTAATTGTTACTAACAGCTCCAAACAGAGACAAGAAGCTGAAGAGAGACACCTGAGCTTGCCAATGGAGCTGCAAATATAACCATGTCAGATGACCCGGTAATAATCTGGCTGACCAGTGACACTGCTAAAGCACAGATTCACTGTGAAGTGTGGGCTGAAATATAAGAACAATGACCTTCAAAACAAAGGACCATTTGTTTGTTATTTGGATTACAACAGTGCTAGAGGCCCCAACCACAATGGTAGGCTCAATACTGATTACTATTTTACAATAAATATACATAATGTCTTCTTGAAATAGGCAAGGCTCATGGCCTCCCTGCCTGCCGTATCATCAATTCATGTGGCTCATATGACTCTCCATTTCCCACAAACTTTAAACTAAGAACTTTTTCCTAAATGCAGGTCAGCATGTTTGATGAGCTAATTTTTGAGGCATTGATCAGACCCGAGAGAATACAGGGAAATGCGTAGGGTCCAGTCGTACCCTTCCTGTGTCTTCACTGTGGTTTGTTGCTAATTCACCTATCTCTGCAGAAGCTTTGTGGAACTGGCTGAAAAACATTCTTTTCCATAAACTCAGACTGAACACACTGGACTACCTTATATGTGAGGAATCCAGGGTGGTTCAAGGAACCCTGATTATCTTTACTAAATCTGTTCCTCGTCAGAATTTCAACCATGTTCTCACCCTTCTAAGATGCCCTATTTCCTGCTGATATAATACTAAGAATTGTTGCTTTCTATTCTGTGGCAGGGTTTTCATAGAACAATAACTCTCAATTTCCATGGTCTTTTGTATACTAGAAAATGTACTCATTTTTCAATAACCCAGAATAGACCAGGCTCAGGCATTTTTACCACATCTAACACACAAAATCCCCATGCTGTAACACAGTGATAAAATCAGCCCCGTCTACCATTAACACTTCAACTTTTGTTAGAACCAATGCAGTTAAAAATGGGCACAAAATGTTGTAGTGTACACGAACCCTTGGAAAAAGAGAAGCTGGGATAGTTACCTGCAAATGCCTGTGTCTGCTGTACTGTGCGTCAAAGCGCTTACAGTTCAAAGGCAGATGATGGGTGGGAGAAGAAATAGGGACAAGGAGAAGCACAGAGAAGTGGTTTGCCTAAGGGATCCAGAAGTTTTAGTGGAAGAGCTAGGAACAGAACCCTGGTCTCCTCACTCACCCTTCAATGGCCTTTCTATTGGACCATGCTACCACTCATATTTTTTATTATTCATATATATTATTTTTTTAGATTAGTGTATATAGTTCATATTCAGCACTGCCACTCTGTGGTCAGGGCTCATGCTCTGTAGCTTTGGACATGCTGCTTAACCTCTTTGTACCTCATTTTACCCATTTGTAAAATGTGAATACCACCGTCACCTTTGTGGCGGTGTGGGAAGGCTAAATTAACCTTTGGCTACAAGCAGAAGTGCAAAGCAATGTTCTTCCTAACAGTAGAGGTGTAACTTTAAAATTAACCTCCAAGCCATCATCTAATCACTAAAGACACATTTTTTTGCCCTATTTATGAGGTGGGACTGGCACATTTAATATGGAAAATAATGGTTAAAACTTCTTTGCTGCAGTTAGGGGAATAATAATAGGGAATGAATCCATGAAACATTAAAAAGGTACCATGAATAAAAGGACAGCCTTTTCCCCGAGCATGCTGCAACTAGAACATAATGCAGCCTGGCTGCTTTTTGGTGTTTACTGCTTGAATGACTAATGTTCAGAAAGCTTCCTTTCACTGTGCTGAGTCCTGATTGATTTCAGTGCCATGCTATCCAGGTCAATAAAGAGGAGAATTTCTCTATTACCACAATGATTCATGAAAGTGATTACTCCAACTTTGACATGTCTTTTAAAAAAGAAAAAAATCCGTGTGCAATGATGTACCTGCCAAATGGCTTTCCGAACCTTCGGGGGGAGGGAGGGGAAGGGGACACTGAGGCAAGCGGTAACCTGCCTCTCATCACTGCTGCAGAATACCAGATTTTGCTCCATCACATCATTCCAAATACCAGTAATAATGAAACTGCTGAACCGCCTTCTGAAGATCTCAGAAAGCTTTACAATCTTTAAGAGCCTAATCCCCCAAAACAACTAGTGTGGCTGCGATGGCAGGGTGGCAGCTCAGGCAAGCTGAACAAGAACATATCTAGGCCCTTGGATGGGATTGTATTTTGGCAGCAAGATTGGGTCACCACTAGTGGTGCAGCAGCTACGTTGCTAATTTCAGTGTACTAGCTTGAGCAAAGCTATAGCGCATGTATGTCTACCAGAGCTGGCAATCACACGCCCCAGCTGCAGTGTAGATGTACTATCAGTTCATCTACGCTGCTCTAATGCCTAGAATATGCTCCCCCCATTTTAGCTGAACCTCATATTACATGCAAATATCCTAATCAGCACTGTCTACAATGAGAACGCATCATATCTAAGGTCAAGTCTGCACTACAAAGTTGTGTCAGTATAGCTGTGTATGTCAGTTTGTGAAAATCCCCCCACATCCCCTAGTTGACACAGCTAGGCCAGCAACCCCTCAGTGTAGAAGCAGCAATACAGACAGAAAAGTGCTTCTGTAGACACAGCTGATGTTATTTGGGGAGATGATGTTACTATGTTGGAAGAAAAACTACTCCTGTTAGCATAGAGTACATCTACACCAGGAGCACTACCATAATACCTTTATTATGCCAGCAAAGAATCTGTAATGTAGACATGGCCAGAGAAAAACCCATAGTGATCTTCCAAGGCAAATTCTGGACCTTTGTCTACTAATTCAGCTATGCTAAGAGGTCCGTGAAAGGTTGTTACCACAGGATAGTGGTTTTCAAACTGAGGAGGGATCCTCACCTCCATTTTTTTTTAGGGTCAGCACATGACAAAAGGTTGAAAATCACTGAGCTAGAGCAAAAGTCTCATCTGGTAACAGAGATTCCACCTCCCCCCATCCTCACTTTTTTTCTTAATATAAGAAACACATTAGCAATGCGATTATGCATTATTCGGATACATTTGGTTTTGAAGCACTGAGTGGCTTTTAGAATTTGGCATTTTGAACTTCCAAGAAGGAAGAATGTTACTCTCACGGCAAACTTTCAAATCAATTTCCTGATTGCGTTAACTGTTTACTCTTATTCTCTCTCCTAGACACTTTAAGTTCTGTTTAAGTAAACACAGCACTTACCCCTACAATTCTTATCATTCAGGTGTCAAACAACATTCCAAATCCAGGAAAGCAATGTAACAATATTTTAAATACAGAGACAGAGCCTGAGAAAGTACTGAGACTAAGGCTTTAATGTAAACACTCAACATCCTACTCTTAAATAAGCCTTCCAGTTCATTTTATGATAATCTGGAAACTTTAATTGCCCAGATATGTATGTCACAGAATTCACCAGTAATTACCAGATATTCACCTGTCTTCCAAAGCTCTTTGGCACACATGGGTCTGGATTTGGAGCATTATTCAAACAGTGAGTATTTTAGTTTTAATATCTGTACTTTAATTCTCAGATTTGTATCAAATCCTTTCTTCTGGGCTATAAACTACAATCTCAAACAAGAACCTTATGAAATAAATCTCATGTTGAATTCCATATCCTTTTAATTGGTTTTAACATCCAATGGCCAAAATTTGCTCTCAATTACATGAATAAAAGGCCACTTATATCAGCAGAGGCTACAGAGGAGAATTTCTGCCCTGTATCTCTCTTTATTGAAAATAAGAAGCAAAGGATACCCTGCTAACCCTTCCTTATTCAAAGTATTTCTGTTTCATATAAAAAGAAGAAAAGTAAGTTCTTTTTATTATGCTACAGAATCATACAAAAGAACTTTAAATATATTTCTCCTTATCCAGGGGAAGGGCATATATGCAAAATTACCAAAGATGGCAACAAAGAAAATTGTAGCAAATATTTTTCATCAGATAAAACTGAGGCATTTTTAACCCCTTTCTTTACTTGTAAGGGAACAAAATCTCTGACAAGTGTCAGTTTCAGTTTGATTAAAACTGCTAATTTAAAAGTTGTTAGTGTCAGCAAATAAAAGTGAACACATTTTTTGGCATGAGTCAATAGCTTCTTGTGTTGGGCATAATTTTTTAAAAAGAAGATATTGCATCTTTACCGTCTTTCTTTGCACTAAATCATATTTAAAGCGATGATCAAGTTTCTCAGTTCCTGCTCAAGCCAAACCCCTGCTTCTTCTTTTTTCCTTCTAAGAAGCAGAAGAACAGAAGTTGCAAAGCCCCACTGAAAAGAACTGGCTTTTGCATAACTACAGCTTCATGAGAAGCAAGGTTGCACAACGAGTCCACAGAAACCTGAATGACAATGCAGTCCAAGTAGGGTTTCAAAGCACAATCCTAAAGACTAGGGTATGTCTAAATTGCAAAAAGAAGGTGTGATTATAGTCTGGTTAACAATACCACTTTAGACATGATAAAACAGGCTTCAGCAGGGGCTAGCAACCAGAGTACATATCCAGGGTCCCTAGAAGGTTGGACCCTGATTACTAGCCCGTGCTGAACCTCGTGCCACTGTGACTACACTGCTATTGTTACCTGTGCTAGTTGGATTAAAGCTAGCGCAGGTATGTCTACCTATGCTACAACCGCACCTTCCCTTTGCAGTGTAGATATACCCTAATATTGAAGGGATTAAGAGGGGTAGGAGTAGGAGTTAGCACTGAAAAAAAGATGTAAGAAAACCCTCAGATGTGAAACTATTCCCTTTCTCTCCCGCAATGTTTCACGAGGCAAGAGCCCCTCAGAAGATGCATTATGTATACAAGGGTCCCCCTTCCTCAGTGCCTCAATTTTAAAATTGGTTTCCTTTATATTTGTACTTTCTCAGACTTTTTTTCTCTCTAGTGAAGCAGAACTCCCACTCCCCCAGTTCTAAAACTCTATATCCTCTTATTTAAAAAAAATCCCAGAGCTCTACTCCTTTGAGCTCCTGCTCACTTTGACCACTGCAAGCTCTGGGGAAGACACCACCGGTCAGCCATTCAAATAGACGCCTATAAAAATAAAACCTGGAAATACCAATCTTCTTGCTTGGTGGGTCCAGTGGCACCCTCGTGTTGCTAAAACCACAACCATTGGCAAAGCAATGACTTGTCATAGTAGATTCTACCACTGCTGGATGAAAAGCGATTGACTGACAATGAGATTTTACTCCATCTCCCCTCGGGGTGCACTTAACAGGAAGCTTTGACTAGAAATTAAATCTAGACAAGTTCAAATTATAAATAAAACACACATTTTTAATAACGAGTGTGATGAACCAAGAAAAGTGACCGAGTCTCCATCACTTGATGTCTTCAAATCCTGATTGGAATCCTTTCTGGAAGGTATGTTTCAGCCAAACACACATTACTGGCCTCAATACAGGAGCAACTCTGTGGCCTGTGTTCTACAGGAGGTCAGGATGAGATGATCTAATGATCCGTTCTCACATTAAACATTTATGAATCTTCAAAGAATATTCTGGGCGTAGCTGCGTTAGTTTAAAATATACTAAAGCTTTTAGCCACAAGAATCAGGTTTTGATCACCCAAAGTTGCTAACTTTTTTCCCTGCAAAATTAATCTAATTACCTTCCTTCCAGAATATGGCTCACTGACTCTGTGGCTCAAAAAGTTTAGAGATTTGAACCCAAGGTAACTGCATCCTGTAATTACACAACATGCATTCGTATCATGGAACTGAAATTGTTGCTTTGTTTTTGTTGAAAAGGTTAAATTTCTGTGTGAAGTTAAAGGAGGGTGGAAACAAGCCACTAAAAAGGACATGAAAGTGTGAGGTTTGGATTCTTGCACTTGCCAAGCTCTGCTCAAGTTGTTTTTTAAACACCCTTCATCTTGCCTTTAGCTAGAGGCAGCCACATAGACAATGTTCCTGGAGTAAAAGACTGGAGGGTTGTTGCCTCCTGAAACCACCATTGGCAGTAATGCTGACAGATGCCTGGTTAACAATGCTGTTCCTTTGCAAGGTAGTGGACTCCTTCCCCTTAATGACTAATTACATATCAGGCGCTGCTGTGCTAAGACTTTGCTGGCCTGTGGCCTAGACTCTGCACTTGCTTCCTGGCTGCCATTTGGCATGTTTTCACAATTTCTGTTTTAACTCCTTTCCTTTCTTACAACTTTTCCAGCCTGGGAAATTGAATAGGAGACTGCCCCACCGGGCTTGGCTGCCACCATGGAAATTTACCAGCTTGGAGATCCCTTTGTGGGTGTGAATTTGAGACTTCCACTCCCCTCCGCTTGTGGAGCTGTCAGGTTCTGCTCAGGTTGGGGAGGATGAGAAGGTGTCCACGCTGTTATGCTACTACCCACTTTCCAGAATTTGACTCAGGGAACAACACGGATTGCTGTTTTGTAAAAATCTGGCTACCGTGACAGCAGTATATACATACCACGTGGAACAAGGGAAATAAATAGATGGAGAAAGAGTATTTAAGAAAGAGGAGATGGGCTCACAACCCCACCCAATAACTCCACTAAACTAAAATTCTTTGTCTGGGCCTTGCAGAGGTGAGTCCCTGACAGACCTCTTTGGATCACACTTTTGTGTCCCTGATGCCCTAACTATTGAATTAAATAACTTTAGGAAGAAAAAAATATGGGCCCTGTCCCTCAGAATGCCACATGCTGAGACACAGAAGTGCCATAATTAAACCCTGGAGCCACAGGCACAATTCTCAGCTGCTATCCACAATACAGTGTGCGTGGAAATCATTCTTAAGAACCATCCCAAAATGGCTTTAACTTATCATGTACTTTGGGAGATCCCTATGCAAAGGGGAAATAATCATTAAAATGAGACTCACTGTATCACTAGAATAATAAAGCACATTTGGCCATGATACTAACCATTTTATATTCTATGGTTAAAATGATATCTATATCTATATACAGAACTTACTGATTTGAAGGGAGAGCTTATTGAACATAAATCTCTTTGGTCTTTCCAGTTAATTGGAAAACAAAATGATGGTGTTTTCAAGCTAGGCCCGATGGTTTACTACACCTAAACGATAATATAACTGAATTATTTTTTTGAATTCATTTAAGATCAAATTCCTCTGCAGGAAAGCAATACCTATTGTCTTAATTCAATCAGCAGTTGCAGTTAGACTACAGTGTCCAGTTACACCAATGCAATTAAACTTCCTATTATTTCAGGATTTATTGTTTCATTTTGGATTCTTTTGTTTTCTCCATCCCTCCCCCCACCCCGGCCCCCCACTCCCCATTGGTTCAGCGCCTGCTGGCATCTAAAGTATTTTGTGGTCTCTCCACATGGATTGTGTTTTGGAGAAGAATTTGTCAGTGCCGCAAGGAAAGGCTTGGACAAACCTTTAGGTATAAGGAAGGTATAAAAAGGTACCTTCAAAATTATAATTTAGACAGGAAAAGTTGGCACATCTATATGCAGACCACAGCATTTTCTATAATATTCAGATTCAGTGCAGTTGTGTGTCAGTTATAGGGACAGTAGAAGAAAGTATAAGCTCCTTTCACCTCCTCACCACCGCACAATCCTTTGGTATAAATAGAGGCTACAAATACTGTCTTCTTCCCAGTACAATCCTTTAGGTTCCTCTACACAGCCTAACAAACATATTTCTTCAAGTGCTTTAAAGTCTATTCTGCTTTTACCAGACTATCAAAACTATCTATCGCATTTATGTTCTTGAAAGGTAACGCTGAGGATACTAAGTTACAAATAGATTTTGACCTCACTGACTTTTTTTTTTTGTTGGTAAAAAAGAAACATCCAACCTCCAGTCCCAAAATTTGTTGATGAAAACGCTCTGTAAAAAGGAGCTTGACTCTGTGCAAAAGTCATTGTAGCCTGAGAAGTTCAGGAATAGATTTATAGGAGTCAATCCTAAATCTCAATTCCAGCTTCTGGCTTAGAGAGAGAGTGTGAATACCTGCCCCCTCACCATGCAAATAGTTGAGAGAGGACTCAATGAAGAAATATATCACATAATGGACCGATCAACTCCTTGGTTCTGGTAGTGAAAGTGGAGCTCAGCCTGGTTATTCCCAACATTGGATAGTCTGTTATAAAAGTGTTGCAGTGCACAAGACATCTGCAAATCCCACTTACCAGAAGGGTTGGAGCCTGCCAATGCATTCCCAGCTGGAACTGTTTCCCTAGGGTAGAACTCTTTGGGGGAAGGTGTTGGTAGTACCATTGCCTGCTGTCCCCTGGGAGGTAAATGCCTCCTTCACACAGAAAGTTGCAATTTATACCCCTTACATCCAAAGAGGCGAATGCGGCCAAACATTAATTGAACGTGCATACATCCAAACACACACTCATTAAGAGCAGAACATTCACCTTATTGTTCTGTTGCTATCGACACTTGTGTAGAAAGAATATTAAATATGTCAGGCGACCAGCTTGGTTGAACAGTGAAATCCTTGCTGATCTTAAATGCAAAAAAGAAGCTTACAAGAAGTGGAAGATTGGGCAAATGACCAGGAAGGAATATAAAATTATTGCTCAGCCATGCAGGAGTGAAATCAGGAAGGCTAAATCACACTTGGAGTTGCAGCTAGCAAGGGATGTTAAGGGTAACAAGAAGGGTTTCTTTAGGTATGTTAGCAACAAGAAAAAAGTCAAGGAAAGTGTGGGCCCCTTACTGAATGAGGGAGGCAATGTAGTGACAGAGGATGTGGAAAAAGCAAATGTACTCAATGCTTTTTTTGCCTCTGTCTTCACGAACAAGGTCAGCTCCCAGACTCTTGCACTGGGCAGCACAGCATGGGGAGGAGGTGACCAGTCGTCTGTGGAAAAAGAAGTGGTTCAGGAATATTTAGAAAAGCTGGACGAGCACAAGTCCATGGGGCCGGATGTGCTGCATCCGAGGGTGCTAAAGGAGTTGGCTGATGTAATTGCAGAGCCATTGGCCATTAGCTTTGGAAACTCATGGTGATCGGGGGGGGAGGTCCCGGATGACTGGAAAAAGGCTAATGTAGTGCCCATCTTTAAAAAAGGGAAGGAGGAGGATCCAGGGAACTACAGGTCAGTCAGCCTCACCTCAGTGCCTAGAAAAATCATGGAGCAGGTCCTCAAGGAATCAATCCTGAAGCACTTAAAGGAGAGAAAAGTGATCAGGAACAGTCAGCATGGATTCACCAAGGGCAAATCATGCCTGACTAACCTAATTGCCTTCTACGATGAGATAACTGGCTCTGTGGATGAGGTGAAAGCAGTGGATGTGTTGTTCCTTGACTTTAGCAAAGCTTTTGATACGGTCTCCCACAATATTCTTGCCAGCAAGTTAAAGAAGTATGGGCTGGATGAATGGACCATAAAGTGGATAGAAAGCTGGCTGGATCGTCGGGCTCAACGGGTAGTGATCAATGGCTCCATGTCTAGTTGGCAGCCGGTATCGAGCGGAGTGCCCCAAGGGTCGGTCCTGGGGCCGGTTTTATTCAATATCTTTATCAATGATCTGGAGGATGGTGTGGACTGCACCCTCAGTAAGTTTGCAGATGACACTAAATTGGGAGGAGTGGTAGATACACTGAAGGGTAGGGATAGGATACAGAGGGACCTAGACAAATTAGAGCACTGGGCCAAAAGAAATTTGATGAGGTTCAACAAGGAGAAGTGCAGAGTCCTGCACTTAGGACGGAAGAATCCCATGCACTGCTACAGACTAGGGACCGAATGGCTAGGCAGCAGTTCTGCAGAAAAGGACCTAGGGATTACAGTGGATGAGAAGCTGGATATGAGTCAACAGTGTGCCCTTGCTGCCAAGAAGGCTAATGGCATTTGGGATGTATAAGTAGGGGCATTGCCAGCAGATCAAGGGACGTGATTGTTCCCCTCTATTTGACATTGGTGAGGCCTCATCTAGAGTACTGTGTCCAATTTTGGGGCCCACACTACAAAAAAGATGTGGAAAAATTGGAAAGAGTCCAGAGAAGGGCAACAAAAATGATTAGGGGCCTGGAGTGCATGACTTATGAGGAGAGGCTGAGAGAACTGGGATTGTTTAGTCTACAGAAGAGAAGACTGAGGGGAGATTTGATAGCTGCTTTCAACTACCTGAAAGGGGGTTCTAAAGAAGATAGATCTAGACTGTTCTCAGTGGCAGCAGATGACCAAACAAGGAGTCATGGTCTCAAGTTGCAGTTGGGAAGGTTTAGATTGGATATTAGGAAAAACTTTTTCACTAGGAGGGTGGTGAAACATTGGAATGGGTTACCTAGGGAGGTGGTAGAATCACCTTCCTTAGAGGTTTTTAAGGTCAGGCTTGATAAAACCCTGGCTGGAAGGATTTAGTTGGGGGTTGGACTAGATGACCTCCTGAGGTCCCTTCCAATCCTAATATTCTATGATTCTATGACTGACCAGATACTGCATTTCAGGAATGGGAAAGCAATGAAACTGATAAAGCAAATGCTTCCTTTTCAAAATAAGCCATCAGGGGTAGGGGGTGGGGGAAACAGAAGACACAGGAGGATTTTTGAACAAGTGAATTAATGTTCTTTTCTCAGAAAAAAAAAACAACACACCCTACTAACAAACACCCAGGAGTAACCCTATAGTGCAGTAACAAACTCGATGGAAGAGCAAACATTTTCAATAAGCAAATACATTTTCATTTTTAAGATAACAAGAGGTTCTTCTAAACACCAGTGAGAAAAAAACAATTACAGGAGAAGTAAAATACTGGTGAGGGCGTTCTTTTTATTTATTATTAATGGTCCATCACTGATCATTGGATATTCTGACGTTGGCTCAAGTCTCTGTTGTATTAAAGTGAAAGCATAATACTAACTTAGGGCAGGTGAACACGACATTGGACAGAACACAATACTGAATACTGCAAAAGTTTATAGAGTGATTCCCTTTATGGAAAAGATCTATATGTAACCAGCACTGTTCTATGGAATTTGAATAGGTTTCTACAGAAATGACTATAAAACCAATGGTAAAGTCCAGTGGCACCTTAAAACCAACAGAATTCAATTGCTGATCATAGTCTTTTTTATAGTTTTAATTAAACCACCCTAAAAGATTCTATGGCAGGGATATACTTTATTAAATTCAACAAAATGGTTTCAAACACCTACAGAAATGTGATCATATTCTATTAAACTTCTACAGGACTTTCCCATCATGCTTGCTTCTTTTACTATATTTACTTATTTAAATTCTCATGGTGCTTAATACAAACTTTACAAACCTGATCCTATGGAAGTTTTCCACTGACTTCGATGGGCTTTGGATCAGGCCCCAACTGTGTTGCATTTTTTCTTTTTTAATGTACAATAAACTGAAAAATAAACCTCCTGAAAACTTTCCCAGCCCTGGTATTAGGCCCTTCACAGTATGTGACTCATTACGTAATATAACTTCATAGCCTACCAACCAATAAAAACTTGTATATGTCTTCTAACAATCTCTCCTCTTCTCAGCCCTTCACAATCACCCTTCCCTAGAAATGGCCGAGAAACAGATGACTCCTGTAATACGTCCAAAAAAAGAAAAATCCAGACTCTGAAGAACAAAGGAAGGAAATGAGTTCCAGATCCAAGGACCCTTCACTTAAAATATCCTCCTACCAGTCCCCTCCCATTAATACCTGCTTGTGAGCCACAGAAGACAACTGTCATGCTGTATTTGTCCCCTTTTGCAACTGAGGTCAGTGATCATTCCAAAAGCAGCTGATACTCTATGAACAAAACGTTGAAGTTACAACCTCATTTCTGGTTAACAGTACAGTTTTATTCCAACTTTACAACATTTCTCAGATCAAGCATCTCACATTTTTCACAGTGAACGGGTTGGGGTCCATCTGACATTGCCAAATCATCCACTCCAACTGTGTCTGTCTAGTTTCTTATTAGTCCAAGAGTTAATGAGACCGAGCTAACAGACTGTAGCATGTCAACATGCTAAGCTGATGTTCTGATGCTCCTTCCACATCTGCCTGACTTTAAGCTTTTTCTTTCTGTTTCCTTTCTGGATTATGTGCAATTTGCACTGCTGCCCAGGAATGCCTCTCGCTTTGGCTGCCTGGACTCTTTCTGGCATGCACATGGACCCTGAGGGAGTTGAGCTGAGGCTAACTAAGTCACACGTCTGCCCTTTAGTGAACATTAAAAAGAAAGCAGAATCTATGCCATTTTGATGTTTCTATTAATAGAGAGCACAAGAAAGCTCAGGTTCTAATCATAAAGATGGCAGGAAACAATGGCATTTCTAGCGCTCGATTATATATATATATATATTACAGTAGCAGAAAAGGTTTGCCAGTGGGAAAATAAGGGCGCTAATCACTACCTTATGCATTGCAAGCATCTTTAATTTGAAGTACTCTAACAATGCAATCTGTCAGTTTCTTGCATTCCTGAATTACCCATTGAATGACCTTTACTTATGGTTATTTTCACCCATTGAACTATAGCAGTTCAACACACAATGCAAACATATGCTGTTGGAGAATCATCATTGCTAAGTGATGCATCAGATGGGATGGGAGCAAGGGTGGCGGTGTTCTCTACATCCCTCCAGCGCATCTAGCAATGGCAGAAGGCATTTGGTGTATTCTAACTTTGCTGCCTACATAATGTCACATGCAGGAGGCTCTTTAGTGGGTAGCGGGAGGGAAACAGCATCAACATTACTGTGAATCTTAAACATTTTCTTTTGATTAGTTTCATTTCCGGAATGTCTGGAAACAGAAACCAAGGCCCTTGAACAATGGTTCACCGTTTTTAAATTTTTGTTCTGCCAGAGTGACCTTTGCAAGAAATCTACGGAAAAAGAAAAGAGCAGCTTCTTCCCTTCCTAGGGAGGATTGTGAACCATCTCCCAATTGCACTCCTGAGTGTGAATCAATTTTCGTTCAGTCGATAACTAGCGCAAAGGTTCTAACCTTCATTTGTGCTCCAAATACTCAATCGGGGATGTAGAACACATACCAATTAAGCAATTCAGCTAAAATAAGAAGGCTGTGAACCAACATAGTTGCTGCAGCTGCCCCTGAGGGATCGAGGGTTATCAGCTTGGGGAAAAGGTAATTTATTGAGCTTAATACTCTGCGAAATGTTCTCATGATAATAAGATTGTAAGATCGTTTTAATATCTGAAGTCATGTTGAAAAGGTCATTTCTCATCTTTTACGCCTACCTAAGTCATGTAAATTAGAGCTACTCAAACAGAGTTGAGGATTTTTGCAGGCTAAATTTTTCTATTATTTCATCTGAAGGATTGGGAAAAAGCTAGCAATCACAGCTGAGGATAGTCTGGACACAATCAACCAAATCCTCAGATAGTGCAAATTAATGTGACTCCATGCATTTGAGGGCAGCAATAGTGACTTACACCATCAGGAGAGCTGGATCCTACTGAAGTCAATGAAAGTTTTGCCACTGACTTCAATAGGATCAGGATTTCAACCCTGCTCCTGTAGGAACCATTTTATTATGGTTAGAATTTTTTTTAATGTTCTGATTTGTAAACTACTGTATATTCCTTATTAAAATAATTAAAAATGCTGAGTATCTCCTGGAGGGAAGGGGAGAATAGCTAAGTTACCCAGTCTGCCGAAAGTTTTATTACTAGGAAAATGGGGCACTGGCAGTTCCATAAGAAAAGCATTCTCCGTTTCCCCAGCTTTTCTCCATGGGAGAGAGTTAATTTGGTGAGGATTTTTTTTTTAAATTAAAAAAAGGCACTTTCTAGGCAGAAACTTTATAAGCTTCACTCTCCACATCGCTCTGCTCATATTCCTACATCACACCTTGCAGTCACCCCTGCTCATGCTAACACTGAGCCTTGCTTTGGCAGAGAACCAGAGTCATGCCAAGATGTGATGTTTTTTGTGATCCATACGATTATCCAATGGGGACTGAACTGAGATCACTAAACTCAGCTCACTTATGTCCCTAACCCGTTTTTGAACCCAGGTCTCCAAAAGTGAAACAATATTACACTCCTAGGCCCTTATATTTGTTTATTTTTTTGATGCTTCAAGTATATTATAACATGAAGTCTGGTTTTAATCCCCCCCCACCCCCCTTAGACCGGAAGTTTAATCCCCCACCTTAGACCGGAAGTTCCAAACAAAAGTTATTGCAACCTCTCAGGAACACGATCTCATCATAACTCATTTTCTCCTTTAAGACCACATTTACTAATGCAAGTCTAAGAGCCACATTGTTGCTGTGGGAAGTCAACGGGAGTCTCATTGCTCCTAGAAGAGGGCAGAAATTGACCCTTATTGTGTGAACAGTAAATATATAACAGTAGTATCTACAATACAACTAGAGAAGGAGCTTGAGTCCGTTTGTGATACTGTGCTTCCAAGTGAGGCATTTCGCACTTTGAAGCAGCACAAACCCCGCCCTCCAAAAAACAGAGGCACAGAGAAAAGCAAGGGATATAAAGGCATCCCAAGGACCCATGGGAATTTTTTTATTTATGACTGGCCACTAAAGATAAAGGCTGGAACCTGTGTGTGTGTGTGTCTGTGTGTGTAAGTGAAGTCTTCAAAAAATGAGTAGAACTGATGTGACCGTTAAACAATAAATCAAGTTTGCTCCACTTCTGCAATAGTCCGCTTTAAAAATTCACACTGCATTCTGGATAAGCGTGGATGTGTGTTTTACACTCGCGGTGCAGGGGAGACACAGAGGCAGGCTGTGGTTACCTTAACAGGAAACCTGCCATCTATTTTCTGTAGCGTGTGCCAAATAATGCAGCCTGCATGTTAATGGATGATAAATGGTTATTTGGTAGAAAGACATATTTCTCACACAGCTTAAAATATGTTCATAAAAAAAGCTGAAACTTGTTAATCCCAGGCATTTATATCTTCAGCCAATTTTAAAAATTCCAGTCAGTTTCTGAGAAGTCAATATTTCATTGCTGACTGGAAAAATGTCTGCAAGGGGGAAGAAACCCTAGAAGTACATGAATAGTAAAAATTTCACAATACTTTTCTTCACTTATCCAAAACATATATGTAATGCTGTTCAAAAAATGTTAAGGGTACAAGATTACATTAAAAAAAAAAAAAGAATGGTGGCTGAGGTGTATAAAGTCAGCACATTGGAGATAATTTTGCAGAGTATTTAACAAAAGTTGACAGCACTGAAACCAAGGAATGTCAAGCATTTTAACCTATCTTCTTTAAAGATGTGTGTATATATATATATATGTGTGTGTTTTTCCCCAAATTCATTTAGTTTCATTTTATCGTGTTATATTCTTCTTTCTGCAGGGCCCTCAAAAAAAAAAAAGTACGTGTCTTAGGTTTTATAGTTGGTCACCCATCACATAGTATCAGATCAACTACAACATTAAATCAATCACAACAATCAAGTTTTTAGTGAACTTTTAGGAGTCTCTGGTGCATCTCCCTTTTTGAGGTGAAAGCTCTGCTTCATGCTGGGCTGTTGTTTTTGGTTGAATGTCTTGGTTTGAAGAAACCCCAGGTTAGTAAGATGCATGGCAACTCAAGGTTTTCCACCCTGTGTCATTTCAGCAGATCCATTCCAGATGCTGCTTAGTCCTCCCTTTTGCTTCAACCATAAGGATCTGCAGTGTTCCACTATAGACTAATATTTTAAAATCTAGAAATATGCTGCTGCTCCAATTCTACTTCCTTACCTAACTGATAGTTCCAGGTATCATACTGTCCATACACCAATATAGCAAACATATATAGCCTCTACTTGGCTTGTTTGTTGCATATTGAGCCACTCTGTTGATTGTTATATTTTAAATGCCAACATACCCACAGAAAAATATCCATTGGAAACTCTATCCCCTGAAGGCTGTCCATCAAAGGTGTGTGACAGAGGGAACTGAATGGCTTTTTCACTCACAGACCATTGGTTATCTGATGATGTTAAAGAGACAGAGTAGCCAAGAAAGTGGATTATCAGAGAAGTTATTTGTGGAGTAACTCATCGGGTGGAATCTGAAGGATTTGTACATACAGGGTAACATGAAAAAGGTAGTTTAACTTCATGTATCCAAAAAAGATCAAATATTTCTAAATCAAAGTTCTTGTATGTGTCAAACTTTACAGGTGTTTCCTTTATCAGCTCGCTAAGAAAATGTCTTTGTGGTTCAGTACCATTCTTTGTAAAACCTCAGTTGCATTGCAATGAAAGATGTCTAATGTTATGGTAGTTTTATTTACCGTATCAACATCTGACCACAAATGCCAAAATATAAAAATTATTAGATTTTGCCTTACTGTGTTTTGTACTTTACTATGAGCCAAACCCTAAAGTTCTTACTCAAGTGTTCCTCAGGCAAATATTTTATTGACTTCAGTTTGCGACAACATTGACTTTGGAATGAATTTTCACATTGCAAATGTAAATCCAGAGTTAACTCCACTGACTTTACCAGTGAAATTGTGAGCAGAATGTGGCCTTATATATAAAATACACAAGTAATATTCCACAGACCACTGATGTTCCTTTTTAAATCCAACCCCTAAAGCAAGAATAAGAACAAAAATAAAAGCTTATCCTTCTGTTCCCCTTTCCTCTATTGCTTAGAAGGTCTCAGATCCAATTACGACATGATTAAACAATAAAGTCCAGCACTGCAAGAAAGAGCACAATGGAGAAAATTGTTACGACCATTCTTCAGAGATTAGGTCACAGTGCCCATTTAACGATGTTGGTGTTTTTGAGTAGTGCAGACAATGGCAGTCTTTGGGACATTCAAAGAACACAAGCAACACTGGCAGGGGCTAGAGGTGTGTGACCTGACGTGTGTGTGTGTGTGTGTAGTAAGCCAATAAGTACTGAATACAAGTAGGCTTTAAATCTAATTTTTTTTCTGTACCAGTTTTATTTATTACCATCCTTCTTCTTCAACAAAAGTTAGGACAAATTTTATCTGCTTAGCACATCCATCTGCAGAGCTGTCTCTTTCCCAAAGACCACAGAGAGCTTCTGTGTGTTTCCATGTTAACACAGACCCTGGTAAAATAAACTTGTTTTCCCTGTATACCATGCTGCTAGGAGTTTCTGTAGACTGCTCTATGCTGGGGAACTAAAATTAATACATGGGGAGATAGAAAAGAGGGAAGGGATAAAAGAAAATCCCTTCCCCATGAGCATGTTCTGCTTATAGTGACTCAAACCTAAGTCCAAACCATGCAAGTCATCCATGTTTTTGGATCCCTATTCTTCTTGGGAACCCCTTGGAAGATGACAGCGTTTGGTGAGGGTTCTAGGATCTGCCCATATGGAACAGTATGCAGAATTAGGGCTTTAAAGAAGCCATTAGATTAATGAGGTGAATTCTGGGTGTTTTTTGAATGTGTTGGGATTCATATTCATCCCTCCCCCACCAACCTGATGCAGTCAACAGAAAAAAGAATTATAATAAAAGGTTGATTAATTATGTGCAATAACTGGGACAGCATATCATGAAAATTCCATTCTTGTTTACTCAGCTAATTCACTTTTTATGAGTGTTTAGGCTTTAAAGCAAAACAAAGCACTAATTACCCAATTAACGAGCAATTAAGTTACTGCAGCCTAATAGCCTGTACAGTGGCTGCCTTTATGAGTCTGATGGTGAGTTAGAGACCCATTAAACAAATTTATACACAGCTGTAGCAAAAACTACATTTCCAGAGATGTTACATTACATGCTAATATTTTCACAGTCCTGAATCATCATTTGCTTGTTTAAGAAAGGGAGGCTTAGTTAGCAGAGTTCTGATAAAAGGAAAGATTATGTTATATTTTTGCTATAGCAGTTCCCATGAGACAGGGAGGAAGGGGGTACTGTATTTGAAGATATGTTAGCACATCAGGTACTTTATAACTCAACTGTACAACATTCACTCTGGCTTAAAAATTTTCCTGCTGTGCCTCAACAGTGGACAGATCTTCAAAGAGTGGGTCATCTCAGTTCTGACAAAGGTAGTACCAAGACATCACAGGATGTGAATTAAGGGCAGAGCTTGAAATTTCACTCCGAACTTCTTTTCTCTTGAGAGTTTCGGTCAAGCAAATAAGATTACTTTAGGTTCAAGAATAGCAGCCGTGTTAGTCTGTATCTGTAAAGAAAGCAAGGAATACTTGTAGCACTTTAGAGACTAGTTTATTTCAGCATAAGCTTTCGTGGGCATCCGATGAAGTGAGCTATAGTCCACGAAAGCTTATGCTGAAATAAACTAGTTAGTCTCTAAGGTGCTACAAGTATTCCTTGCTTTCTTTAAGATTACTTTAATGTACTTTGGTGGTTAATTTTTTTACATCAACAAGGGAAACATCTGTGTCTGTAACTTTTATTTCCACAAAGTAACATTTTAAATGTCTAATTTTAATCACAATTGCAGAAAATGTATTACATTTATGTATTTTTCCAGACAAGATTTACTGAAACACAAAACAATCAGATCTGGAGGGGTTGCGGGGACCCTGGAACAGCCAGGTTTCCATTTACTTCAATTTACCATATAAACCTGAGATCAGCTTCCCACAAACATGAGTATGCACACTTAAAATGGGTACCCTTCATTAGAAAAAAAATCCCAAAACATACTTGTGTGTACATGTTTATATGGATCCAATCTTGCAAACATATGACAGAACACCCTGAACAATTCCAGTGAATTTTGGAGTGGGCAAAACACACTAAAGCACATATTTGTAGGCGTAAGACCAAGTGGCTTGATATTTCAAAGTGCTGAGAATCACCTGGCACAGTGGCTGCTCAGAACTTCTGAAAATCTATACACACACCTGTTGGTCCAGACCCTCAGTTGGTGTAAATTCCCACAGCTCCACTGACTTCCATGGACGTCTATACTTCAATCTACAGCTGAGGAAATGGATGTGTGTGTGTGCGCGCGCGCGCATTTGTTAATAAACTAAAAGCAATAGAGATGTCTCATTTGCACAGTAAACAGACAAAGTTTTCTCCACATCTTTCAGTGAAAACATAAGCAAGCAGTGAGCTTTGCTTTTAGGATAGATGGCTGCATGGAAGAGTGGATGAAAATGGTTTTTGTAAGGAATTTAATCTGTCTGAGAAAGCAGCAGACAGTGACACAAAACCACACCTGTCCCCATTTGCAGCCATCTGTAACCTATCATATACTCTGAGCATGCAAAAGCAAATAGGTCAGCAAGATGAAAAATGATGAAAACAAACTCAAAGTCAAACAAAACAAGATTCAAAGTGAGTGTGATCTTACTCAAAAGAGTGGCATTTTTTATAAGAATGTATACACTGCAGTAGAAAACACTTTTCCAAAATCATCATCCAGCTTCACTCTTCTACGAGTCACCCAAACAGCATCTGGTTCAGTTCAAGTGATTTTTCCCACTCCATCCCCCCCCTCCTCCCCCTCATACACACTTTTTTTGGGGGGGGGGGTCTTACTTGGCCTGTTATGTATTGTTCTGATTTTTTTCTAAAGTCATTTCAAAGAGTGAGTGTCAGATATCAAGCCCAATATCCTTTTTCTCATTAGCGTTTTTCCCGTGCAGACCTTCAAATGCGGTAATAATTAATGAGTCTGTGTCAGAAAATGAATAAAAGATGGCTCAGATGCTTCACTGTTCAGGGCTGACCTTTAGCTGAGTCTACTGTATTAATATATTCTTGTGTTGTCAGACTCAAAGAGCTAACTGCCTTATGAATTATTTATCAACACAAAAAGTCTTAACCAGAAACAGTGTTAACATTAATTTCTAACCCTCTGTGTCACAGCAAAGCCTGCCTGCACTGCATAATTGAATTTTAGTTTTAGACAAGCAATCAAAGCACAAGTCACTGTTGTTGTAAGTGTGGCTGCCTATGATAACGAGAGGAACGGATGCTCTTTCTGCACATCTGGTGCATTACGGGCGGCGCAGGTTTCTGTGAGCATGAAGCCAGACTGAAGACAAATGTGGAATGCGTTTGCAGTTGAAAAGGCTTGCATCTTTCTCTTCTACCCTGTGCTCTCACCGTAACAACTCTAGATGCTGTACTAATTATTACACGGCTACTGATATTTCTAAAAGGACATGGTATGGAAATTCATGAGGGCTTCTGAAGTTTTTAACATTCTGTGGGCATACTTGACATCATACACCTACATTGTGGGACCCTAGATTATTCACATTGCCCAAAGGCTACGGTAGTTTTATCTATTCTTTTATTTCTCCATCTCTGAGATGGAATTTGACCATGCCATTTGCTCCCTTCTGGAACCTGGCTCTTTCCCATTTGGATGATTTTACAGAGTCTAGTCAGTAGTAATTTTTGGAGAAATGGATTACAACAGTGATTCCCAACCTCTTCTGAGTAGCTACCAAATCAAATCACAGATTAGGTTTAATGTGTACCACTTTTACTGGATAAAAATATTAGCTGGGAGAGCTCAGAATCACACTTGCAGCAGCACACAACTCAATGAGGTGTGAGCCGGAGTGATGCACTTGGGCTCAGTACAAAGGTGTAGCATTATGTGAGCAGGGTGGAAAGCATTTTATACACCACTGGAACACAGCAGCCTCATTTCCCATCCCCAGCAGAATCTAGAAGTATAATTTTTCAATTCACATTTAATGGCTTTATTGGGTGTGTAGGTCTCTGAAGATACTAGAACTGCAATTTTCAAAGGTGGCAAAGGAGGTCCTAAATCAGTGAGATTTGGACACTTGGCCCCCTTAGGCTATTCACTATTCACTTAGGCTATTAACTATTCTTCTCCCTCCGTCCCAGAGGAGCACAGATGAGCAGGAGCAGGGAGAACAGACCCAAATCCTCTCTCTTAACAGAAGAAGGGGATGGAAAAATCTCTCATAAGCTGGGTCCCAAGAAGGGAATTCTCCCTGGGGTTCCAGCAGAAGGCATACTGGGTGCTCTGATAAGGAGACTGGGTGAGAACCAGAGAGCCCAGCACAGAAGCAGGTTGCAGCTGGCAGAAACGGCAACAGCAAGGACTGAGGCAGGAGGGTCCCGCAGTCAAGGAGCGTAACAGAGAGGGATCCAGAAGGTGAAGCTCAGGAGCACAAAAGCAGCAGCCCTTCCAATCTCTTAAAAGGGCACTAACATGAAGTAAGCTATCGTTCGGCCAAGATGACCCAGGCACACGGTTTGAGCCTGGGGGAAGGGTCAATCAATCTGATATGACTGCAAGCTAGGAGAAAGTGAAAGGGGTGAGCAGGCTGCTGAGCTCAAAGGAGCAGGTGCAAAGCAAAGATAAGGAGAAATGGCTGGATGGGGTTACAGCCTATTTTTCGCTCACAGTGGCGTAGGGGCAGGGGGAAACCACTACATATGGATGGCAAGAGGACAATGTGAAAGGCTCTCCAGTGCAGCCATCAGTGAGGGGAGCCCAGCAGATTTAGCCACCTGTAGGCACCGGCTTTCAGGGCTTGTCTCTGAAACTCATGGTACATCAAGTGCCAAGCATCTGAGAAAGTTTGCTCTGCCTCGGCACTCCCGTGACCACATTGTGTGGGGCCCAACTACACTACAGCTGCCAGGGACTGAGATTGTAGGAATCAAGCCTGGGAGAATGGTATCTTTGATCGAAGTCTATAGAGATAAAGCCACATCAGCAAAATTAGAATCGGGCATCCATGCCTTCCTATTGCAATATATGAATTGTGAATTATGAAGGTTGAGCTTCTGCAAACACGCCAAAGGGATCTGGGTACCCAGTTAAAATGAGTGGAAATCCCAGAGGCAGCTTTGAAAAACTCAGCCAAGAAGCACAGCATCTGAGTCAGTGACAGTTGCATTAACCCTTAGGTGACTCACCCATGTTACGTGACTAGGACTCAGTAATACAATCCCTACTTTTACCCACACTCCTGCGGGTCACACCTTTATAACAAGAAAGAGTTGACTATGAATGTTTTAATCTGAAGTACCAAGCACAGAGTTTTGCGGGTGCTAGAATGTGGTTCCGGCTTTTTTGCATTAGACTTCCAGCCTAATATCAATGGAACAAGATGCTATAATTTTCATTGCTCTGCCTGCCCTTGGTTAAGGATAATTTTTAATGGATCTAGAATCTTCTGAGCAGAAGGGTTTTTTAAACATTCTTTGGTGTTGTTTTTATTTTTACTCTGGAGGCTAAAATGGCAGAAATCAGTTTTTGCCAACCAGATACTTTTCCTTGGTAGCTATTTGCATATTAAATCTAAAGTTGTCTATCTTAGCACAGTGAAAAGCAGTTCTTCAAAATCACCTCATATCCTCCCTGCAACATTTTACTAATGCACCTCAATAACAAGCACAGCAACATTCTGCCTGCTTTCTCGTGACCTGCTAACCTGGCACATCCAACTGTTCTCTAGTGACTACTTATTAATGCCCAGATCAAAACCTTTATAAGATCTGCAAGGTTGAGACAAATAATTTGACAAGATCTTAATTTATCACAAGTCTGCCTTTAAAGTTGATATTTATTAATTTTTTCCCCCAAACACACCACAGGTCAGTGACAACCAGCTCCCAACTGCATATGCTTGCTGTTGCCCTATACAAAATGACTGCATTGGAAGCCGAACAGTTTATATACAAGCCAAATAAATGAGGTTTAAGAATGACTGATATGGTGAGATTGACTTTTGCCCTCACTGAAGGTTCGTGGAAGGTACGTTCCACCCATCATACACTGCAAAATTGGCCAACGGATAAAAATAGCGTATTGGTTTATAGCTGTTTCGCAGAGGCAGTGACCTGCTTCATATCCCATTGTTCTCAATGTCCCAAACTCTCTGTCGGTTGTGTAAAATATATGTTACAATTGGGGATATTTTTTTTTAGTCTCCCACTTCAATATACCAGACTAGGCTAGTAAAAAATGAGACGGTCATGCTCTTTTAAAATAACATAACACCCACCCTGGCAGTTATGACATAACCCGGCAGATTTTTCTTGTTATTTTGCTGTTTTAAGTGCCTCACTCAATGTGAATCCAATTACTGAGGCCTTTGTTTTCTCTAACAAAGGGACTGTGTTTCGGGGCTCTGTCTCATCTGGCTTTAATCATCTCTCAGGAGGGGAGCTCAGTAACAACCATCTTGGGATACCTTTTATGACAGCTTTAGGAAGGCACATGGAAGAAAGGGGTGGTTTGAAGAAAGTATAGGAGAAGTAGACTTTTTCCTCACTTTTCTTTTGACAAGTGCATGAGCCTTCCACAGAGGTCCAGTAAACCTGTACATGACATACGCTGGCCACTGATGGAAACTATATTTTGGCTTGAGCCATAGTTTATTTTAAAAGTCCCCTAAGCCTTCAGAAAAAGCAGCTCTATATTTTCAGTGGCCCATGTGTCTGAAAATTACAGGCTTTACTACTCGTAGAGATCATGCCAAGTGGACAGCACATACAATGGTGTTTTCTTTTCCCTTTAAGGCCTAGTCTACACCACACTTTTCCTCATAAAACTTGCCAGTAGTGCAGCTCACACACCAGATCTAAAGAACAAAGTTTCTGAAAACAGAAGAAACCAAATAAATTGAAGTGAATGCATCAACATCAGGGGAGGGGAATTCAGGCTGGCTGTTGGAATGATATTCAAATTCTCTTTCCCACTCCATGCCAGCAGGCACTCCTGACTAACTTATATTTTACAAAGTTTACAAGACGTTTTTGTAATCTCCACAGTGCCCAATGCAGTATTATCTAGCACTCTTTATTTATCTTCTTGGAATAGACTTAAATAGCTATCCATTGATTAATCATCTTTCAATGTTGTTCCATCTTTACCAGGTTTATAACTCTTTAGCAATGTTGTGAGTAGGTTTATGATGGTTCTGAGCTACTGCACAGAGAAAAGAGTATTTGGGGTTTCTTTTCCATTGCACTCAACAGGCAGAGAAGCCTGCATAGTAACTTTTCCCTCAGAAATCTGTCCATAACCACCATAATCATGTGGCATCTTTTGATGACTGGCCACTGTTGAAGGCTCTCCTTGAGTTTGTATTGCAGCTTCTCAAGGGCCCTGTTCTTTCCCACCAAAAGTCAGCTACAAGGTCAAACGTCTAATTTAGCATAATGCTGATAGCAGAGACTAGAGAATTTTGTCATGTTTCATACAACTACCTTGTGTTCAAGGCATCTCTGATGTTCCCTAAAACCACAAAAAATTAGTATAAATCAATAAATAAATGCCCAAAGGAAGTTTTCCCTCCTTCTTCAAATATTGTTCCTCCATTGACCAACCAGTCTCCACTACATCTCCTACAGGTAAGTTTTGGCTCAACAGACCAAAGTATTTCAGTATTTCCACTGCTTGCATCCGACGAAGTGGGTATTAGCCCACGAAAGCTTATGCTTCAATACTTTAGTTAGTCTTTAAGGTGCCACAGGACTCTTTGTTACCTCTGCTATTTCAGGATTAAAACCCATCTTTCCCCTTTGTATTCAGCTTCATGCTCATATCAATTTTGCATTGGAGTTTGATTATGATCTCAGAGTCAATATGAATATTCCCAAAACACACAGGGAAATTTTTTTGCTGCTTCACTTCCTATTTTCCTGTGTATCCTCTGAATGATTCCTATTTGGGCCTGAATACAATGCACAGATTTACACTACATCCAACAGCACACTTGACAACTCC
The DNA here is from genome assembly GCA_032164245.1 of Sternotherus odoratus. Classification (NCBI taxonomy): domain Eukaryota; kingdom Metazoa; phylum Chordata; order Testudines; family Kinosternidae; genus Sternotherus; species Sternotherus odoratus. The sequence continues at coordinate 13,795,191 of JAVMKO010000015.1, forward strand.
ATACAAATCACCATAGTTACTGTATTAGACCAATCTGGGCAATGACCCAGCCACTATGATTTACCATTACAGTAACTATCATACATTTCACATTGATTTACTAAGTCCTTATACAAGCCCGGAAACTAGATTGTAGTTGGGAGTCGCTGGAGAAAGCCAAGCATAATTAATTGTTTTGATCCACTAAGAACAACATGCCAGTTTAGAGAATTATACAGGCTTTAGATCACGTCCCAAGAAATTATTGTTAGGGAATCCACAGTTAAGATTGTAGGAGCCATTTCACTGTAAATCCAAGTTTACCCACTAAAGATTTCCACACTGCTGAGTTATATTTTGGAAAATTTGAAGGGCATTGATTAAACCACAGGGTGTTCAAAGTTAATGATCCTTTAAAAAAAATCTTCTTGCCTTTTTATGCTCTCATCTACCTTAAAACCAGTTTGCTTTTACAAGTTTAAAGAGGCAGTGCTGCTAATCTTCCATAAGAATAAGTGGATCTGACATGTCTGAAAAGTTTGGGTTAGAAATAAACATATAAAACTTTGAAATCAATCTTTTGTAATTACATGAGCTCATCGCAGAAGATTTTATAAATGACACTGGATGCTTGAGAAGATCAGAATGTGTGCCAGGGGTTTCTATATCTGATGATGTCCATGGGTATGAGCTGATACATGAAAAATGACATGCAGGCACTAAATGATATCATCATAATTACGGTTAGGCCACTGCTTGGGAGCCTAACTCGAGAGCAGCAGAGTTTGAGAGACAGCATACCTCATTCACCTTTGAGTGAATGAAATGGCTGCTAAGAAGCCCACACAAGACCTGAAAAATTTAATTTGGAGACTTATGTGACTTTTTGCAGAATTGAAGCCAGAGGTTTTGGGGTCGAAGAGGGGGGTTTAAATGGTTAACTTGTATGACAAATCACAAAACAAGAGAAATTTATCATGGGGATCCTATGGCTCCGGGGGTTGATAATGAGATACAGAGTATTTCACCTATGACTAATCAGCTTGAGTCCAGCCGGAGTCAATAGCAGTTCAAAGTTACTGTACTACCAACTGATGGCTTTTGGGTGGCCCGAGTGAAATAACTTTGGCAGTTTCATTCCAGTGCCCAGCAGACAGGTGTTCGCACCATAAAGGAATCACAGCTGGAGTTATGGAGACTGAACTACTCAGTCTTAAGAGACAGGTCCTCCAGTCCAGATAGTGTATGGCAGGGGCAAAGTACTGGGGCTTGCACTGCCTATGCCACACGATAAATTAAGGGCTTCAAGCTGTATGATTGCCACTCCTGGCACCTTTCACCATCAATAAATTCATATAAAAAATTAAATAGAAAAGGATCAATTATTTCTGAGAAGCATTTGGCCTTAAATAAAACCCATATCAAAGAGGAAGGTAAAGTGCTTTCTGTTGTTAGTTTGTTTTTTTACTTCTATTTCCTTCCCCAGCCCACCTCCTTTTAATAAAGAAAATCACTTTTCTTTGTCACTGTTTTAATGATTCCCAGAGCATTTCTTAGCGCCGACATAAATCTGGAAATCAGCTCCCAGAAGGAATGAGTTTTCTCTTCTCTAAATCATAAAAGTATGCTGAGCTCTTTGTAAATTCCCACAACAATGTAATTGTGGTTCTCCCATCATTGCATAGAATGTTTTTGGCGGCTTGTTTACAAGCTAAATAAATAGCTGCACAAAACATCTGGAACCACAATATGTCTTTTAAAAGGCTGCTCTTAGAAGAGCTTAAAGCCTCAGTTTTTACTGGTCTCGATTCTTTCTGATCTAATTGGGGTATATTAATAGACATCATGGAAACATTTGCTTAAAGTATGATTAAAAGCTCATAATCCCTCATGCAGAGAACCAAAACCACTAGTGCTTTACGGCATGACTGCATTGATCTTTCTGTACAATAAAAAAAGCAAGCACCATTTTCTTGGGTACTGAATGGCCCAACTGTTCAAGAAGCTAGAAAGTAACTTGAGATTCTTCTTTCCAGGAGGCATTGTGATTCAATAGCTGGTGCCAGATCAGGTACAAATAGTTTAGGAACTAATTCTGAAAAAACAAGTAAAATTCCCACTGAAATCAATGGGAATTTTGCCTACGTAAAGAGTAATGATTTCAGAAATGGGCCTATCATATACATAACATGTTGCTGGTGACATAGGGCCCAATGCAGTGCTCATGGTCTTCAATATATGAATTGAACTCTGGGGTGGTGGCCCAGGCTTCAATGGACAGTTCAATATGGACTATTCAAGCATGCCACAAGTATATAGTCATGTTTGTAGTCCATGCGGAAGCTTGCATCACTATGACAACACTGCTAATTTTAGCTATGGTAGCATGGGTATACTGAGTGCAGGTATGTCTATCTGTGCTACAATCACACCTTGGATTGCAGTGTAAGAGAACACTATTTAAGGGTCAAAGAGTCGGGTGACTAAGTAATTGAAGGGTGGTGTTAGGATTACCTAGTATAATATGTACGTATTTGATGGGAAGGGATCGATTGGATCTGAGTATGGGAATCATGTACAGGTACAAGGGGTTAGAGCAGTGGTTCCCAAACTGGGGTTCGTGAACCCCTGAGCGTTTGCAAAATGTTACAGGGGGTTCTTGTGAAAAAAATCCCTTTTGGTGGACAGAGCTGTCCCTAGGGATCCCAGGCAGCACAGGGCCAGCAGCCCAGAGCCCCTGGACTTCCAAGAGATAAGCAGATCAAAGCAAGTATCTCTATCACACTGAGGAGATTTAAACTTCAAGACTCCTTATAAGAAATGGGAACGGAGGTGGATATTTTTTGCTGATTTTAAAATTAAACCGGTAGCTAGTATTGTTTTTAAAATTATTACTCCTTGATGAAACATAGGAGCCTTGTCATATAACAGGCTTATTCAAAGTGATAAAAGCTCCGAAAGTGAGATCTCAGAAGAGTGCTGCTGTTTTCATAATGTAATAAAAATACTATAATGATAAATAATAATTAATAATAGTGTGTAATAAGCATGTCATAAAAACAGATTTTATATTTCCAAGGTCACTGCTTTTATAATTTATATCCGGGTAAAGGAGAAAATCCTGGAAATATTTATTTTAGGAGGGGGTTCGCAAGACTTTACATGTTAGTGAAAGGGGTTCACAGGTTGTTAAAGGTTGGGAATCATTGGGTCAGAGCAATGTATTTCTTAAGATGAAATGTAAAGAGGTTTGTCACATTTGTACAAGATTTCTGCTTCTAGTGAGCACTGCTGGTCTTTCAGGTTTTCCCGCATAATAATTATTTTTTCAGATGTATTCAGTGCCAGGAGAAGACAACATGTATAAGGTTGGTTAATGGGCTTATAGGAAAACAATCAAAATTTAAAAGCCTGCAGCACACCAACCATGTTTAAATACCTGATTTTTCTAAAGCTTTAAATCTAACTAATCAAATGACAATCCAGAGACTTCACTGTGAAATCAATTAATAGTCCTCAATGCAGATTCTAGGGCATAAATATTCATACCACAGACATGGCCATTCTATCCAGCACTTACAGACACCTTCAACAGGGAGATCATGGATGAGTTGGAGCATGGCAACTAGACTACTCTCCCACCCTTAAAAAGTGATGAATGAGGCAGGTTGTTAAGTTACCATGGCATTGCCGGAGTACATTTTTGGCTAAAATAATCTCCAGACCTATCCATGCTGTTTTTCGCTTTAAATTAATTAATTAAAATTAATTTCCTGTAAAATATAAGTTATTTTAAGAAGACTTTAAAACTCTGCTGAACTCCTGAGTTTTAGTCTTCAAAGTTAATTTTGTATGATGGCAATTAAAACAGAATAAAATCAACGGATCCTATTATTGGGGAGTCTCCGTCAGGCAAAAAAGGGAGGACAACACTAATTCCCTCACCACTTGGTTGCAGATGTGTTTGGGTCGGCAGGCAAAGCATTTCAAAAGGGCAAATTAACACTGAATATCCTATTTTGAAATTGTATTTGTGAAATAGGATTTCCCGGGACAATTGAATCTGTAAAACCACAATTCATAGCCCAGAATTAGCTGATGCCACCTGGGTGAACAGTTCATACCATAAGGCCCTAATCTGCAAACGACAATGTGTGGGCAGACTGCTACACCTGGGTGGAACCTACTGCTTTCAGGCAACCAGGCTCAGTGGAAGTACAGTAAAACCTCCATTTAACGGACTAATTCGGGCAAGGGGGTGTCCGTTAAATCAAAAAGTCCATTATTTAATAATAATAAAAAAGGAAAAAAAAAAAGAAAAAAAAAGAGCTGTCGGAGCAGCAGCCCACCCGCCACAGGGTCGGGGCGGCAGCTCCGCAGCCCGCCTGCTGCTGTGACCCGGGCGGCAGCCGGGAGCCGTCAGCCAGCCTGCCTGCTGCTGTGACCCGGGCGGCAGCCGGGAGCCAGCCCACCAGAAATGGATCAGGAATGCATCAGACTTGCTCAGAAATTTTGTCCGTTGCATCCGAAGTCCGTTAAATCGAGGTCCGTTAAATCGAGGGTTTACTGTACAGCAGTTTACAGAATCATGACCCTGCACAAAACATGAAAGTCACTATCTGAACCAGTCCTTTCGTGTACTGAGGTCACTTATATTCCTGGAGGATATTTTAAGTGTGTTTCCGGTCTCCCTACTTCTGAGCGGTTTACTGCATAAGTAAACCCTGAATCTGGTTGCCATAAACTAATGAAGCAGCTATTGCCTTGCAATACCTCCTAGGGAGAGAGTGAGGAGGAGCCATGAATACTGTTGCTTCCCATCTGCATATATGCTTAAAGACTGTAAAATAAATTAATGGCGAAATCTAAAACAATGATAAGGATTCCCCATTGAACAGGTGTTTTTTCCATCCACAAAATTACAAGTTGCCAAGAAAAGACACGGGCCCAGCTCAGTTTTATTTCAGTCTCAGCTCCTTCCATTAAAATAATAACAGGCTTTATGTTCCTGAAGCTGTAATTAAACAAGTGCTGTAGGAGGAAGACCTAAAGCTTGTTGTACTGGAAACAAAAGGGAAGCATAAGCAGCATGCTCTGATTGGCTGCTTCTGATTCACTTTCTCTCCCTCTCCTTGCCTCCTAGTGTGACTCTCTAGATCAAGCTCTGATTTTACACTGCTGGTTTTGGGTTGGGTTTTTTTTAAATGGAGAATATGTATTTATCATTGAGATACCTGTTCTGACTCGACTTTGGAAGATAGAGATGCATTCGTTCTTCAAAGAGCCTCATATACCAGCCACTGAATTGCCTAGATTTTTAAAATATTGTACACATTCATTTGCCATCGGTGTCTAATAGTGACATTCACAACAACTACTTATGATATTGATCTTTATTTAATCACTCAAAACGTAAATGGCAAATATCACTCTAAAATTACTCCTATTTTGTTATTGTGAGGATGACAGAAACCAAGTCTTCTCTATATTTACAATACAAAATAAACACTGGCAAATATAAAGCAGTTCAAAGGGAAAATAGACTGATATTTGATCCAAACTTAGATCAATTATATCAAGTATAGACTCCAGATCTTACAAAAACCATAAGCTGTCTTTACTGAGACAAAATTTGTTTAACCTGTCTGTAACCACAATAAATAAAAGGGTTTAAACATGTATTTGTAGACAAGTGGGAATGTAAACTAAAGATGTGCTATACTTTATGATTTTGTGTTTTAAAAGATCATTAAAGAAGAAAATAAGATGATTCTGAGTCTCTTGCTCATCCACACTCAATGCATATTTTTCTGGGTGCTACCATAACATAATATAGTAGTTAAAGCTAGACAAGGGTCACTAACTGAAGGTGACTAACAACCAGTTATGCCATATTTTTTACTTGTGCATGATACAATAAAACATGATAAGGACATTTATGACTAAGTAAACTTTATTAACATTCACAGCTGACTTACAGTCAAAATCAGCAAGGCTGCCAGTTATCAAAACCAGATGATTTAATAATCTATTTGAAACTGAAAATAATACAGTAAAAATGGAGTAAATTTCCTGTCAGTGTGGTTAAGCCCTGGAATAAATTGCCAATGGAAGTTGTGGAATCTCCATCATTGGAGATTTTTACGAGCAGATTAGACAAGCACTTCTCAGGGATGGTCTAATACTTAGTCCTGCCATGAGTGCAGGGGACTGGATTAGATGACCTCTCAAGGTCCCTTTCAGCCCTAGGATGCTATGATTCTAAAATAAGCAACTCTAGGAGAGACTTTGCAAAATGAGAGTTTAGGGCTATGGAGGCACAAGGGACTCTTCTGTAGACAAGGATTGCCCTCTTGATCCTCCAGCCAGGATGAGTACCCATCTGGTTGTCTTCTAACAACTAATATTGCGTGTGTGAATGGGTTGTACCCTGTAGAAGGGCCACATCCCTATAAAACTACATGAGGAAGTCACATGACACATCCATTCAAGTGTGGTATCATTGGCATGAGAACTTATACTCTTACTCCCTCCTTATGGGCTACACTAGGATCTGTTACTCCCATTGGTGAGCAGTTACTCAAGTCACTAGTCTCATTGTGCCACTAACTGCTAGGATGACCAGATGTCCCAATTTTATAGGGACAGTCCCGATTTTGGGGGTCTTTTTCTCACATAGGCACCAATCCCCCACCCCCGTCCCGATTTTTGACACTTGCTATCTGGGCAGCCTACTAACAGCTCACCAATAGGAGTAAGGAGATCACAATCTGCCCTGTAAGGAGTGTGAGAAAAGTTGTAAAGAGTCTTATATCAATGAACAGATTTCAATCTGTCATTAAGTTAGGAGGAGTCCACCTGACAAAAAGGGGGACAGAAAAAGCAAAGAAGATTTGTACTGCCCAAACAGAAGAGAGCTTACAGTATCCAATTAGGAAAGAAACATGCTTCAAGAGACAGCTTTAACTTTGTACCTGTATTTTCAGAAATACACACTTGACCCTTGCATGTGGTCTTACAAGCATAACATTATTTAACATCTTCATTGTCCCAATAAGAATCTTGTCATTAATGACACACATGAATGTCCTCTTGTTCCACCTCCGCTCCCCCACCCCCAAAGAGATGTATTTATTCTCCGAAGTGCATGGGAAATCTCATTCTCTACCCTGAAGTTCTACTTTGTCTCATTGTATCCCAGAAAGCTGTTGAACTGCCATTATCATAAAGCAACATTTTTGCCCTTGTGTATGTAAATCTCAAATCCAAGAATCAAGTGACTTCAAATTTTAATTAATGAAAGTATCATCTTGTTACTGGATACTATTAAACAATTTAGCAAATGAATGTGGCTTCATTATAAGATCCTTCTGGTTTAAACTCTGGTCACTTCTAAACAAGATTAATAACTGGTTTAATCTCGATTAATTTTGAGAGAAAACAGATGGGAAAAAAGCCATCAGGGAAAAACAGGAGAGAAAAATTAAATATCATTGTAGCACATGTTTTGTTTCAAGGGTCTGCAATCCTGTAGCATAGCTCCAGTGACACAGTATAGCTATTAACATAGTATCAGTAACCTTTCTACCCAGTAGTTCCATATTTTGGGTACTGTACCTGATTTCCCACACATCAAATGAAGATCTCAAGTATATTCTTTACTGAGAGAGGTCACTAACAAACAGTCGCAGAAGACAATTCCCAAACATCAGGGGCTGAATCCTACAAGGCACTAAGCACTCTGGTTCCAATCCTGGAAAGTACTTAGCATTTGCTCACCATGAAGCATTGGAATAGCTCCTTTGACTCATTTATTACTAGAGCTGGTTGAAAATTTTCAATTTGCAAAAATTTAGACCAAAAAAGTTAAACAATTTTCAATTTTTTATTTTTCTCTAGAGAGGATGGACTTCTCAGAAAGACAAAATTTCAAAGGAAAATGTAGACAATGTTTTGCGAAAAAATATTAGGCATTTTTCAACCATAATAACAAAGAAAAAAACAACAAGAACAGTCATACTGAGTCAGACCAATGGTCTATCTTGCCCAATACCCTGTTTTCTGACAGTGGCCAGGGCCAGATGCCTCAAAGAACAGAGCAAACCTCAAGTGATTCATCCCCTGTGGTCCAGTCCCAGCACCTTACAGTCAGAGGCTATACTTATTACCCACATATGGTGCTCCAACAGGGCAGAATGCAGGAATGGATGACATGGTGGTAAATACACACATACCTTATGTACAATAGAGCCAGTGGTGCTATTGCAGGTGGAAAGCTACCTCCTTTGGTGAAAATGGACATGCAAATTTCTAGTGTGGATTCACCCCTAACACCGTCTATTATTAACAACGATCTCTGACAGTAGTACAAATAACCTCCTTTCTAGCCATTCAGTCAACAGAAGCTAAAGTTTTTCAAAATGTTGGCTCTAGGTACACATGTCCTTTAAGTGCAATACATACGTACAACTGTCCCAAGCAGGAAACTCCCATAAGGAAAAAGTACCTTCCCAGACTTGAAGAAGAGCTCTGTGTAGCTCGAATGCTTATGTCTTTCATCAACGGCAGCTGATTGTATAAAAGACATTACCTTCACTCACCTTGTCTCTATAAAGAGGGAAGATACACATGCTTACGCAAAATGCTGATGAAACAAACCTTAGCTAGGTACCAAATCTCTGACTACTATAGTTACAGAGCTACCAGGGAATTATCGCAACTTTGAAACAAACTATATACTAGTATTTCCTTATAGATACAGTTCATGAGAACCGCCCCTCCCCCCTCATTGCATCTCAATTGTTCCTTACGTTGTTTCCTAACATATCTACATGGCAACATACCGTTTTGGTTTTATCTCACAGATTGGAGATTAGGCTTCAAATTCAAATGGAAAGGCTGCATATCAAATTTCAAGAAGTGAAGTATAAGTAAAATATAGTTAATTAGCAGTGTGGTGATAGGTGCCCTCATAACAAAGATGAATTACTGCATTTTTGTACCCTGGTATAATAGCATGTCTACTGCAACATAGCAGGAATACCTCATATCAGTGTGAGGCACAGTACTCGGAAATAAGCCACTGACATGGGGTATTTGCTTATCAGAAGATGTTATGATAGGGCAAATGTAAATGAGGGAACCGTGTGTTGATAAATGCATTTGACATCACAGAAGAAAATGTAACCTCAAGAGGCTGACTGCGAATTCATCAAAGGTTCATGCAAGTTTCAAGCCACAGCATACAACATGGAAATGCAGAGCAGGCTCTTGTCAAACAGGAGGAGATGAGGAGATCTATTCAGACTCTGTAATTTAGTGTTGTCTTTTCCAATAAAAGTTAAAGATAGTTGGAAGCTCAAGGAACATAAATGCTGGAATTTATATCTTGGCCAGAGACAGGCACATGATATACAGTACAATGGGAAGGCCACCACAATTAGTCTACACTGTGCCTACTTCCAGGACTACTGTGTTAAAAGTGGAAGAGGGTAGGAAGGGAACTGTACGTGGGGAATGATGGAGATCAGAGTCTGTCCTTGGAATAATTTACATCCTTGGGGGGAAAATCACTCACATCTGGAGGGAGCTTCCCTTTGAAAATGTTCTCTCATCTGCAGGAGATTGCAGGGATTTTGATAAATAATTCATCTTTTTGGAGACATGTTTTCTGCTGCTGCAGGATTATAACTCTTTTCTTTTGCTGTCTGCAACACTGTATTAAGCTTCCCGGCCTGCTTCCTGGGACAGTGATGTGCACACATACTGTGGGCAGATTTTTTCTTTCTGGAGCTTACAAAGAGGACAGGATGCAATGTAAGATTTTTAGAAGCATTAATGAAAAGGAGAAAAACAGTGGGAACTTCATGTACAGCAAGGATTGGCAACCTGTTTGCAGCTCCGGTCCAATGGGGGCTGCGGGAAGTGAATGCCAGCACTGCACTGCTTCCTGCAGCCCTCGTCGGACCAGAGTGGCAAACCGCGGCCAGTGGGAGCCGCGATGGGCTGAACCTGTGGATGCAGAAGGTAAACAAACCGGCCAGGCCCGCCAAAGGTGCTTACCCTGGGGAGGCCGCGTGCCAAGGTTGCTGATCCCTGATGTACAATATAGGCACACAGGTTTACCCTTTAATTAGAAAAAATAATAGAGCCCTTCAATAGAGCCCTACAATGAGCTCACAGCACTTTATGAATGCTGGTAATATTCTGATGTTATGTAGGTGTAAACAGGCGGAGATGTTAAGTGACTTGCACAAGATCACACAGCAAAGTCAGTTGGCAGAAATGAAAAAAAGGATGGGATCCTACAAGTAAAAACTGTACCATAATGCATATGCACAACGGGCTGAATTAAGGTTGCATGGGTAACCTTAATACTGGCATTTCCTAACTTCTGAATTTGCAATCTTGCTGTTCCTTTCATATAGTTATTATACATATATGTAATTTCCTTGATTTAAAAAAAAAAAAAGAAAACGGAGAAAACCAATTCTATTATGTGGAATCTTACTAACTCCAACATGATTCCTCAGCATGGTTAGAGTCCTTAGATCCATAGCACAGATTTCTGTCACCTAAGCTAACATCCTATTCAGCACCAGAATGGAGCATACTCAGTACAGTTGGAATCTTCAAAGAATGTAGCCACCCAACTAACCAGCTGAGTCACTACTGAGCATGTGCATACTAAGATTTTTCAGGAACTCACAAATTGGTGAAAATTAGGTGGGTTTTCAGAGGGAAATCAAGAGGCACAACAATGACACTAGAGAGACTACCATCAAATTTGAAGTCCCAGCTTCAAAGCAGGTAGGTTAGAGCTTCTCAAAGAAATGGCTATAACCATTTTTTTTAACAACTTTTTCTCTAGACTTGTTCTGAGAAAAGGCCAAATGCAAATACGCAGCATGGAAATTTCAGCTCAAACAGGTGAAATTTGGCAAAGTTTATAAGCAACCAAAACCAGAGTCTTCCAAAGGAAAGTATTAGGCAACCCTAACTACAGGCAGTGCTACCTGCAGTGACTCTAATAAATAACATCAGTACAGATCATGCATGGTAACAATGGGAGAAGGAGATAAGAAAATGACATATGGGGTATTTTCATATGCAAACAGGCTTCTTACTATACAAATGAGGTACTCACTATACGTGCACCATTAGCTCTTCTGTATTCATGAACAGATGATCCGCACATGTACTGTAGGTGCATTTTTGGAGGCCCTTGGAAAATTTGGCCCAATAAGAGAGATTACAGATGCTAGGACTTTTCAGTTTAGAAAAGAGGAGACTAAGGGAGGATATCATAGAGGATATAAAATTATGAGTGGTGTGGAGAAAGTGAATAAGAAAAAGTTATTTACTTGTTTCCATACTATAAGAACTAGGGGCCACCAAATGAAATTAATGGGCAGCAGGTTTAAAACAAATAAAAGGAAGTTCTTCTTCACACAGCACACGTGGGTAGCTATATCTGGGATGTCCTAAAACTATTGCACATGTGTGTGCTTAAAAACTAATAAATAGTAGTGTTAAATAAGAGCATGCTTGCCTGTAGCAATCATTTATCATATGGAAGCGCTGTGTTCCAATTGATTTATCCCTGGAGAAAAACAGTTAAATTACCAGTATTTTGAATTCTGAAAATTCTGTATAATAGACATATTCTGGACTGGTTGAACTAGATTTGGTTTTGCTTTTCCCCATTTCTTATGCCCCCAGGACATAAGACTGGCCATACTGGGTCAGACCAAAGGTCCATCTATCCCAGTATCCTGTCTTCTAAAAGTGTTCAATGCCAGGTGCCCCAGAGGGAATGAACAGAACAGGTCATCATCAAGTGATCCATCCCCTGTCGCCCATCCCCAGCTTCTGGCGCAGAGTTATTGGATCATGTTTTCATAACCTTTGACAGACAAGGCTGTTAATGCGATCTCAGCAATAGATAAAGTCAGACCAGGATAAAGCTGCAGCTGCCAAATTAAAGAGGAAGTCATTGCATAATCGCGTTCAATGCCAAAAAGCTCAGGATCCAGTTGGCGGGGCTCCAAATGGAAGAGTTGATGTGGCTAAACATTTATCATCACAAACTGGAGATGAGAAGCAAGACGGGCTGAGCAGGGGCCTATGATATCCTGGGCCCAATTTACAGTTTTGCCAAGGCCTCTTCATACCATCCTGGCTGTGTAAAGAGACCTTATAGGGTACATCTACTCAGCCCCTGGCAGCAAGCCTCCCATCTCAGGTCAACAGACTTGGGCTATCGGGGCAAGTGCTAATGCTCTACAAATAGTTGTGTAGACAGAGCTTTAAAGGTACTAATTGGGCTTGAGCCCAAGCTCTTAAGACCCCCACCCCCCAGCCTTCAATTGAGTTCGAGCTTCAGCCCATGCCACAACATCGAAGCGCCATCTACATAGCTATTTTTAGAGCGCAAGTGCAAGCCCCGCTATCCCAAGTCTGTCACCTTGGACTTGGAAGCTCGCTTGTCGTGGGCTGTATAGACAGACCCATCGTGTAACTGAGAATTCAGGGCCCAGGAAGTCTAATCCTGGCTCTCCTAGTGATTTGCTGCACATCTTTGAGTAAGTCGATTTCTCCATTTCTCATTCCTCCTTCTTCCATCAGTAAAATGGGAATTACCTACCTGCCTACCAAGTGCCAAAGGGGTTTGTTAATGTTTGTAAAGTGCTTTGAAATTGTAAACTGACCACCACCCCTTCAAAAGTCAATAGGAAATTAGGCTGTCAGAAAGTCTTATTGACTTCAAACCAAAATCTCATTCAGCATTGTTGTTTTTAAGACGCTCCTGTGAAAATGTCACAGTTCATATGAAATCTAGTTATTGAACTGCTCATTTTTCATGTTTTATTATTAAAACTACCCATTATATAATCTGTTCTTCAAATTGTGCTCTGTTGAAACAGTCCAATAGTCATATTAACAAGGTGAATTGAAGAGGAGAGCAGTATAGTTAGTATCTGTCATTTTAGTAAATGTAGCTGTTTGCACTTATAATACATAGGTACAGGACCCAATGTTCCTCATATTTTAGAGGGTGATGCCTTCATATTAAAAAGTAGCATTACACAAGATGTCATCAAAATATATAAAAAGTAGCGTTCTTAAATATTGAAGAATAATTTCAAGTACTGTTTGCAGTAGGCTGTCATCAAAGAACTCAGATTTACTATGCTCTGGTATGATGGCAGGACAGTGGGGGAGAAAAAGAAATCCGTAGAAGGTCACATCAGTGCAATGACAGTATGACAGACAGCATGTCCAATAAATTGTAAATAGAATTTTTATAAGCTGGGATTCAGTGTCTTTGCTTTTTATTGACTCACGAGTATCAAATAGTAAAATACATCTAAATAATATGTATTATGCGGCTTTATTTTTTATCACCAGGCTCTTCTAAAAGAATGTACGCCGCCGCCTCGACTCTGCTGTCATGAGACACATTATCATATGAAAACCCCTGGTAAAATGGGAGCCTTCTGTCTGTAGTTCGGCATGATTTATTCTCTGTTTACTTCACAGCTACTGCACATTGTCAGGATGTGGTGTTGTACCCCTATGCAGGAGACGCAGGTTCAGGAATCTGTCTGCCTAAGAACACGGCTACACTAGAGAGCTTACAGCAATGCAGCGGGAAGCTATTTGTATAGCTGCTCTAAGATGACAGGAGGCGGGCTCTCCCGTCAACTTAATTACTCAAGCCCCTGTGAGTAGCAGTGGGAGAAGCTCTCCCCCCCACCAATATAGCACAGTCCACACTGGTGCTTAACGATCAGCACTAACAATAACCTCTGAGAAAGATGCACATTGCCCTCCTTCCACCAGGAAGTTGGATGTCCTACATACACTCTAATTTCTACATGAATTTACAAATCATCTGCTTCTATTTATGAACTGGCGCTGATGGGTCCCCTTCATCTGATAGTTTCATGCATGTAACTACACTTCCTTTACTCCTCACTAGTTCTTTGATTCCCTTGAGAATTCCAGCATGAGTCACCAACCAGCTTCACCCTCTGACCTCTTCCAGGCAGAGTAAGAGAGAAGTTGCTGTCAGGCAGTGGATTGTGCTTGGAGGCATGGTCCTTACCTGGTTAGCTAAAAGGCATTAGCTAAATACAGATGCAGGTTTTCCTATTACAAGAGCTAACACAGATCCTTGCATAACACCCTCAATAAAAGGTGTATACTGTGGAGTGCTGTGATCCCTGAGTAGCTGCAGAGGAAATCAGGACATACTGTGGAATGTATTATTTCAGATCCCAAAAAATGTCAGTGTCAATGCCCAGAATTTTCCAGTGTTTGTGAGAATTCTTCAGAAAAAAAAAAAAAGGGGGGGGGGGATAACATTTTAACTATGTTAAAAAAAAAAGGCTCCCTAGAGGTCTGAATTTCTCACTTAACTTGTTCCTCACTTCCTCATCACTTTGCCCTTTCAGGCCAGAGCCTTCTGTGCACTGCATTTTGAAGTTCTGAAAAAGGAATTAATTTTTTTTCTGCTTCAAGAGCTTTCTTTAAATGATCATTGAATCATGAAATGTCCAGTCTCTGCCAATCTTTGGGTAACCTAGCTGTAACGTTTCCACCAGATTTGCTTATCAAAGGTCAAAAACCTTGTGCTGCTGCTAATAACAGCAGTAGTTCCATGCATGTAAGCTATTGTTCTGACAAACTTCTATAATACAGACCTGCTGTTTAAGGTTAACTTTACTACATCAATTTAGGGATGGGCAGCAATACAATCATTTTCCATGTGAAAATGGTTGTACTACAAATGCCTGCATTTTTGAATAACCTTTACTAGGGCAGAAGTTTTATTTTTTCCCTCCAGTTACAGCTGAGTTCGGAGAACCAGGGACCCTGGAGTCTGTTCCCAGCTCTGCAACTGTCTCAACCTTGGTCAAGTCACTTACCTTCTCTAAATTGGAGAAAATTATTATATACCTTTCTAGTTTAGGGATTAAGAACACTCAAACACTCCCCCCGCACACCTATTATATGTGTATTTCTGATGTATGTTTGTGGATATACATACATATACATACATACACACACACAGTTGATAGGTAAGAGGTGGAAAACTAGTCTGAATATGGCTTTTGTTATCATTCACAAATCTCCTTAAGAAGTAGTCAGTAAGGCAAGTAAACTAATCAGTCCACAGCTAGCATTAAGTCTAAAACAATCTCCAGCAGAAATGTGATTAATCCATGCATGACATCTTAAAGGTCAAAGCTAGAATGCAGAGCTTCTTGACTACAAAGAAAGAACTGACTTATTTTTATCTCTTCTTTAAAAATTACAGCAGCCATGAAGTGGCTCAAGGAGCAGAGTAATGAACGTCATAAACCTGCCTCATAAAAATGGCATTCATGCAGTAATACAGCAGGTCAGATGAGCAGGGAACATTTCATTAAAAATTCCCCTTCTTGCCTACCCAAGAGAGACTTAAAACTAATCATATAAAATGGCTGAGTGACACCATTAACGAGCATTAATATTTTAAAGCTTTAATAGTACAACAGAGCTAGGCTGTTATATCAAAATTATACAACCTTATTAGACAGTGCACTTGGCTGTACTGTACTTGAACTGTCAGTATCCCTCATTGAAAACATTAAGGTGGCCAAGGTCCACAGCATAAATACTTTAGATGTTGTTTGTCCATGTTTTGGTGGCATGATTGTTTCCTAACCAGTTGCACATGCACCAAAAACCTTTAACTTCTGGAAGCAGGTTGATTTATTCTATTAGTGTCAAAAAAGGGGGTAAGAAATTATTATTCCCAGATTATCTGTATTGGAAATGACTGGTTTCAAAAACTAATATAGATCAGAGTTCTGATCTTAAGCAATCTGAATTATAGTGCTACACAGAATTAGTGCAACCACTAGGACGACTGAGGGAGGAAGGGTAGTAAATGTCTCTTCCAATTTTAGATATATATATTAAAATCAATATAGGGCAGAATAACAGCTAGCCAAGTATACGTAGCTTCCTTACAAAAAGGAAAATTCTTTTTTAATACGAGTCCATTTATGTACCACAGGTACAGAGGGTGAAACAGAAGCAGAGAGGTTAAGTGACTTGCCCAACATCTTGCAGCAAAGAAGCTTTAGAAAGCTTGCAAGGAACTGATGAAGCTGGAGAAGGCAGTGAGTTACCTATTTTAGTTTCAGGCATAAAGCTCTAAACCTGATTTAGGAAGCAAAAGTAAGAATCATCCACCATACCTTTCTCCCTCCCTCACCCCACCCCAGACAAAAATTAATCAAGCACGCCACACCAAGCCAACAATATGCTGGGTTTCAAATTAAGTGAAACATTTTAGCTCAAGATCCCTTTGATATACCTGAACTAAAAGCTTCACTGCAGATCATCTGCAATCACATGCAATCGTGGTGAGAGTTAGAATCACTTAGTTACTAAACAAACAACAGTACTTCTAATGAGCAGACATTATTCCCAGCCTTTCCTTTTAGCAAAATGAGATCTCAATCATAGTTTTCCAGAAATTAAATGCATGTAACAGAAATTGGGGGGAGATGTAGTCAAGTAAAGTATAAGATACTGTGCTTTATAGTATTCTTTGTAGCCAGCAGAGTTTCTTCCAGTTAAGAAATATCTAAGCATTGCTGCCTCATATGGTGCAAAACTGCAACAGAAAAATGAGGATCTTACAACTCCTGTTCCTGACTCGCATAATCTTGAAGGACGTTTGCTCATCTCCATAACATTCTGCCTCAACACACACACAAAATACAACTTTCACTGTTTCCTGAAACTGGTCTTTCCTTGTACGTTTATGATCCGTAGGACAGGACAATGATTTGGGAGACCTGTCCATGTACAATTTATGGATTCTAGTTTGATTTGATGAACTCTCTATGTTGTAGTGTTGCATTATGCTCCCTGTGTTAAGAACAGGAGGAATGGGGCCTGGAGGTGTGCCTCTGAATGAGACAGTTGTTAAGGTTCAACAACAGCTGCGTAGGCCCTGCCCTAGGAAAACAATGGTTACGTTACAGAGTGACAGTTTTTCAAGTCTGGACTCCAAGTAGGTGGTAACCAAGTAACAGACACCTGGTGGGGGACCCTGATCATCTGAGGGAGAGGAGGACTTGAGGCTGACTAGGAGTCACATGACAGAGCAGACTGGAAGTTATAAAAGTACTGGGTCTGCTCTCTCAGAGCAACATTCTCTCTTTCTCTCTCACCAACTAGAAAAGGAAAAGAAGTCTGTGGGTGGATGAGTGAAGTCCAGGATAGGGGGACCTGGAACTATGAAATGATACTGATTGAATCCCAAAGAATGTTCAAGAGTGGTGAGGAAAGTGAGGGCTTGTCTACATGAGGACATTCGGGCAAGTGAAAACCCCCCATGTAGACACTCTCATTCAGAAAATGGCCTTAGTATAGACAAGATTTGATGCATGGAATGGTGTACGAATAGCTTTTATCTTGCAAGGATGTGTATATCTTGTGCTGTCTAAAAGAGAGGAGTGACTGGGTTAGAAATCCCTCTGCAAAATCTGTACATTATTGGCTTCAACTATCATGTGCCCCTGAAGGGTTAAACAGTAAATCTCAGTACCCACCATAGAGGGTGTGGTTAAACTACTCTCTGGGGTCCGGGGCTTGGGGCGGGGGTTGGAGCCCTATGGGGAAAATAAAGCTGAACTGCAGGGTCTCACTTCTGAGAAGGGATGCCAGACAGAGCCAGTGTCTAGGGAGTGAGCCTAGTGGCCAAAGAAAGAGACAGTGCTGGAGCTTAATTCAGGGGCAGGAGAGATTAAGGCTCATAGACCTAGCAGGTTGGTCCAAACACAACAGCCTGTTGAGTGTCCAGCAGGGGGCACTCAACTGGGGCTAACAGACAATAATTAGCCCACACTGACAATATAATGTACTCTGTAAACTACATCTTTAGTAGGCATCCTACTTAAGGAACATCTGAAAGCTCAGCAAAGTTATCATAAGAGCACCTCTTAATTACTTTGGCATTATAATAAATGTTCCTCACATATGCACCCAGCTGTTTTGTTTCCTCTTGTATAGAGACAGTGGCGAATTGCTCAATAACTGCCTGAGTGATAAGACACTGGTATTCTTAAGACTGAAGAGATAATGCTGATGACTCTGGGCTATTTCCCTCTCTCTAAATGCTATAATTTTAGTGACCAATTTAAGGGACTGTTCAGAGAAGAAAATGATGGTAGGACTCAGCTCAATATTGGCTGCTTGGACAAGATCAGACAATACTAAATTGATGCTGTGATTTTGGAAAGGAAGAGAGATTTAAGTAAAATGCACTAATTTAGCAAAGATAAGAGCAGTAAGTGCTAGAGGTGCCATACACTCCCCTACAACATCATTACAATAGCTTTCTGAGTACAGTAAAACCTCCATTTAACGGACTAATTCGGGCAAGGGGGTGTCTGTTAAATCAAAAAGTCCGTTATTTAATAATAATAAAAAAGGAGAAAAAAAAAGGAAAAAAAAAAGCTGTCGGAGCAGCAGCCCACCCGCCACAGGGTCGGGGCAGCAGCTCCGCAGCCCGCCTGCTGCTGTGACCCGGGCGGCAGCCGGGAGCCAGCCCGCCAGAAATGGATCAGGAATGCATCAGACCTGCTCAGAAATTTTGTCCGTTGCATCCGAAGTCCGTTAAATCGAGGTCCGTTAAATCGAGGGTTTACTGTATTGTAATAAATCTTACGATTCCAGATCTAGAAATGCAAGTGGGCTTTGGTAACTAACTTTTCCTGGCTACTGGCTCTTTGCTTTGTTGGCAGGGCAATACTATCAGATACAAGAAAAAGTGCCATGTCCTTTGATGTACTAAGCATAAACGGTGTACAGTAAAACCTCGATTTAACGGACTAATTCGGGCGAGGGGGTGTCCGTTAAATCAGAAAGTCCGTTATTTAATAATAATACAAAAATGAGCTGTCGGAGCAGCAGCCCGCCCGCCACAGGGCTGGGGCGGCAGCTCCGCAGCCTGCCCGCTGCCAGGACCCGGGCGGCAGCCGGGAGCCGGCAGCCAGCCCGCCCGCTGCCTGGACCCGGGCGGCAGTCGGGAGCCAGCCCGCCCGCTGTCTGGACCCGGGCGGCAGCCGGAAGCCGGCAGCCAGCCCTCGACAAATGGATTTCGGATGCATCAGACTTGCTTAGAAATTTTGTGCGTTTCATCCAAAGTCCGTTAAATCGAGGTCCGTTAAATCGAGGGTTTACTGTATTATAGTAGATCCTACCCTCTTCAACATATAGTTTATGGATCTTCATTGTGGATCCGTTGCACTGATTAGAATCTGATCCCTAGCCATGCACCCTTTCTCTCTATCTTGCAATGTAAAAGTCAATAATAAACAAGACTTTAATGCATGCTATTTATAATCTCTGAATATTACCCAATTGTTATTATTAAGGAAATCAAACCACATATTTTAAGGTCAAGAAAAAATGTAGAAAGTCAATTAATCTGATCTTGCAAGTACTAAGAAGGAGCCCTCAACCACCTCTGATTCAGAACTTTGGTGCTCAGAAACTGTGTTGCATCATTTCAAAAATAATAAAATGGAGTGAATCATCCAGAACATTGGTGTGACATCTTAGCATTGTATTAAAAGAATAATATCCCACGAGACATACACCATAAGCAAGTTATCAGCACATCATTTTTATGTGCTCTCCAGATTGGGTTGTGAGCCTCCTTCTGTACTCTGCCTCCCCCAAAGGTTTTCCCATCATTTCCCAGTGCATTAAAGTGAGAGGTGAGTGCTATTGTTTTCCCCTTGCTCAATCTAGTAATGTCATAATTCCACGATCCTCTAGTAATACCTTGGCCTGTAAGGAACCAGAGCCATTGAGATATGTAAGGCAGCCATCTCCTCCCAGGAACACCTACCATTTCTCCCCATGGAATGAACATTGTAGTTTTTTTATACAATAACCGCCTACTTTTACCACTTAAAACTTAACAAGCGGTTTGAGGACACTATTCACAAACCTCTGAAAAAGCTTTGTGAAGATGAAAAGTCACACTCTTTCCCAACAGGCTGAGGGCCGCAATATCTAGATATCTAAAAGGACTTTAGCAATATGGAACAAAAATAGCCATTTCTTTTCTCTTTGAGCTATGTTGCATTTAACAGATCACTTCCTGAGGTGATAGAGCTTTACATGTCCATACTCATTGTAGGAACACCACACTGTGCAGCTGCACACAGAAAGCCGACGATTTGTTTTGAGTCTTACATGTTTTTTATCTACAATTAGTTCCCCAAAAGGAAGCCCATCTCTGCTATCAATAAATATTTGGGGGGTTGATAAATAAGGCCATAGTATAATGTTAAAATCTAAAAGTTATTTCCATTTGGTTGTGGATTAATTTTAGTAGCAAATCTCCCTATGGCCCTTTTGTAACTGAAAAGGTCTGCCACCACTCTCTTTTCACAGTAGCATCAGAACATCTCTCACTTAAAAAAGAAAGTTTTCTAATTGGCATTGTTAGCACCAAGTCTTAATATACCATGAACATATAATAAAATCCTTTGAATGCACAGAAAACCTCATGCACTCCATGCAGCTTCCATTCTCTTAGCTTCACTTCCTTTTGTTGTTTATTCAGAGCCCTTAAACTGTGATCAGAAGACTCGGCAAGATACAGCAAGGACAACCTCCTCTCCTTTCCCTCCCCACACTCCCCTCCCAAAAAAGTGCAAAGAAGCAAAACAGAAATGTCCACATTGCACAAATTTATCATTGACCACGTGCAGGGACTACAGCTCAGATCTGGCAAGGGAATGTTTTTTTTTTTAAAAAAAGATAAAGGTATTTGACATTGTGCCACCTGTGAGGAGACTTGGGACAGAATTATGGTGGCTAGGCTCTGGGCCAGGGGAGGATGAGTACATCACACAGGGAAGAAGTCGTCAACAGATTTCAGCACATCTGCCAGCTGGCTAAATAGCCAAACAGGCAATCAGGAGCAAAAATTATACATGCACAGCAGTAAGAGTGATCAGGCAGAAGAATGAAACTGGGAATTCCATGACTGACACTGGGAGTAAGGTAGGTAACTGGAAAAAGAAGGAAATGTATATCCTCATACACATCCTTAGAAAGTCTTTATCCTTGAAATACTAAATCCAGATTGGCTAGAAGTTTGTTGACTTGGAAGATTATTATGGATCTTGGCCAGTATAATGGAGGCCAATTAAATATGCTTGTTAGACTGGACCTAATCAAAGACCCTGTTTTCCAGGTACCAAAACAAAAACGCATATAGCATCCAATTCTCATTTACACTAAGACACCTTTATTCTGTGCTGACAGTCTAGAGGGGCATTAATATGGGCAAAAATGTAGGTAATTTATCTGGTATAAATGAGAATCAGACCTATGCTGCACACACACTACCTCTAACACACTGTTGGCATACTATATATCTAAAAGGTAAGACAAAAAGTATCATATGTAAACAGGTGACAAGCTGATCCTGAAAATCATATACATGTGTCAAAAAGTTATGAGTGTATTTGCGCTACAATATGTTCTGAAAATGTTTTTGGGCAGCAGTTTATATACGTCTGACAAAGGAATGTGGATTTTCCTATCCAACCAGCTTGATTACAGGCAGGAGACAATTAAAGTATATTTACATGTATGGTAAACAAAGCCATCAAGCTCATGAGCCAAGGAGACAATTTAGTAAATACACTGCAAGTCAGATTATGCATCCCAGGATGTCTTCTTGGATCTTGAGGCAGAGACAACAGACTTCAGGTAATATAAAGGGAACAAAAAGGCATGTTCATCACTTAAAGTACGAAAGATGCCAGAGCTCTTGGAATCTGTGAAAGGTGGATCCTTCAAACACATGAGTTGAAGTCTCTGGAAACTGACTAGGGATGAGAAATTTCCCCAGACCAAGATTGTAATCTGTTAAGATTCAGATATTAGAAAGTGTGTTTTATTTTGTTTTGCTTGTAACCATACCTGTCTCCTTTTCTCTTGCTTAGTATCACTTAAATCTATTTTTCATTATAAAATCATCTCAGAGCTATGTACTAAAGTGATGTGTGAATCTTCAGCTAACCTAGTAGGCTGGTATGTACAACATTGTCTTTTAGGAGGCAGCAATTTTTACAATTTCTGTGAGTGTCACAGTGAGAGAGATTAGACACTCCATTGAGATATCTCTGGGGAACTTGGGAACTGGCTTTCACTGATTGCTGCCTGAAAGACAAGGTTTAGACTAGCAGTGTCTTGCAGGTGAAACAGACTTGCGTGGGATGGAGCTAACATGCAGTCTAATCTCCACCAAAGATCACCCTTGGTAAGGCAGAGGGGTAACACAGTGGCTTACAGTTCTGGCTGTCTTGAACAGAACATCATACACAGTCTAAAAATGGGCTAGTGGGAGTTCATGGACAGCAAATAGCTATGTTTTGCAAGGCAATATGGGGGTAAAAAAGGCAATGGGCTATTTCTGGAGACAAGTCACAGTGACATGACCAGGCATTATATTACAGAGTAGATGAATATTATCCCCTATACAGCACTTACAAGACCTCACAAAGAACAGCACGATCAGCAATGGTCTCTTCGGTATTTGAAAGATGTTACTAAACTGAAAGGAACCAAGAGAAGAGCCACAAAAATAACTAAGGGGCTAGAATGATTGACTTATGAGTAGAGCTAGAAATAAGTATGTCTAAATAGGACTAAGTATGTCAGTCTTAGCCAAATGACAACTAAGAAGGGATGGAGTGACAGGAATCAGAAGTATATGAAATATGTAAGCACCAAGAAGGAAGATGAATTGTTTAGGGTATTACTTGTGTGTGTACCTACTGTAGAAGAAAAATGGTACAAGTAAAAAATATATATATTCAGCATGCATATTAGAAAGTTTCCTGCCTGTAACAGTCAGACTGTGCAATGACCTCCCAACAAAAATGCTAGAACCACCACTGCTCGGGTCATTGAATGGCAGATTGCAAATGCACTAGATTATAGGGAACAATTCTGCATTTGCAAAGGGATGGGCTAACTGGATTAAGACAATCTGTCTTTTCCATAAATTACAAAGAGTCCTGTGGCACCTTAAAGACTAACTAAAGTATTGAAGCATAAGCTTTTGTGGGCTAATACCCACTTCGTCGGATGCATGCAGTGGAAGTGTCCAGGGGCAGGTATAAATAGGTAGGCAAGAACCAGGTTAGAGATAACAGGGTGGGTCCAATAAGGCTGAACTTTATTCCTTGAGGGCAAGAATACAGTGGTCTGAACCAGCCTTATTGGACCCACCCTGTTATCTCTAACCTGGTTCTTGCCTACCTATTTATACCTGCCCTGGACACTTCCACTGCTTGCATCCGACGAAGTGGGTATTAGCCCACGAAAGCTTATGCTTCAATCCTTTAGTTAGTCTTTCAGGTGCCACAGGACTTTTTGTAACTTCTGCAATTCCAGACTAACACGGCTACCTCTCTGATTCTTGTCTTTTCCATCTCTATTTTCCACCATTTGATATTTAAATTTGATCTGCAGGTAAATAATTTCTTTTCCATTTAGAAAATAAAAATACCACATGAAACAGAAGTTTTCATTTGTGTCTGCCTGAGAATTCAGATTCCTCTGTGGTCCTCATACTTGGCAAGACAAGGAAGCTGCAGAAGAAAAGAGCAGCCATTTGGAAGTAAGCTGATAGTAATTCCACAATAAATGCCAAAAGAAACATAACTGGCAAGGTCATTTGGAAGCATATAAATTGAGAAGTATCTCTGACAACTGAAATTGTGATAGAAATATGTAGTAATTTGCCATACAGGGAGTACAACCCATAATAACTTTTGAAGTTCCTTTTCCCCCCAAGTACTGTTGCTTGATTGAAAATTAACATAAGACCTGCAGGGAACAAGTATCCATTATTATGATGTAACTATGGGGTATTTGCAATGGAATTACAGAGCAGGCACATGGTTATCTTTGGGTTGTCAAAAAAACCCACAATCACAACACCTGAAATTCAGCAGTCAAGGGCAACATGTCTGGTTTTGACAGCAAGTTCTGTGAACTCTTGCAATCCTTGCCCAATGTTATCAATGGCCATATGGTATGTGGACTTCTTCCCACTCTTCTTTTCTACCTCCATACCATCCAATATTATGGGAACTGCAATAATTGACTGTTCTCTACAGAGATCACAAATTCTTCCCCCTCCTGGCCAGAGGTTGGCAAGAAAGGAAAAGGGGGACCAGGAAAGATGTAGAGGAGAAGCAAACCGGAATCCCAGTAGCATGAATGGCAGGGCTTTACTCATGCTTGCAAACTTCGGGGACTAGCAACAAAAACAGACTTTATTCCTTGAGGGAAAGAAGACAGTGGTCTGAAATAGCCTTAAACCTCAAGGAGCAGAAGGTTCATTACACTCTCCAGACTAACGCAAAATAAACACATTTCAAACTCTGTCATATCCAGGTCAGCCTCTCCTGTGTTTCAAAATATTTGGATACAAAAAAAAGTCACCTTTTCTCCTGTACTGTTAAGACTATCTGAAGAAAACTATATTTAACATTAAGTCTGATGTACAACAGTACAGAGAAAGATTTAATTATGTCATATTTCTACTGATGTTCAATTTGTCTCATTCCCAGTGAAAGTCTCCATTTCAAACCATGTATCTGGAAAAGCATCCCAGTCCTCTCTACTTTACAATTTCATCTTTGCTTCTGCTGCTACATTCTTTAAATTGAGAAAACATTAAAATGATTCCAGGGGTATAATCTATATGGATGGGATTTGTTAAAACTGGTGCCAAACCTGTTCACTTGACACAATAATTATTTACAATGCAGACCCAACTTCATAGGATATAGCCTTAATGTTTCTATGAAGATGGGAGGGGGGTACCAATATATCTGCCAAGCCAGGCAGAAAGAGTGTGTCCTTTTTATTTATAAAGAATTTTGCATTTCTTACTGTATTGCTCCAAATTAATGAAACCAGTGATTGCAAGCTCCCAAGAAGCACGTTAGTTCTGTGCAAGGACATGAAAAGCCTTCCAGCCTTTTACACAATGTATTTCTTTATCTAATAAATCAAGTCAGGCCTTTTTGACTAAAGCAATGCTCCTCATGAAGGAGCGAAGAACCGCCTCATTTGACAACGCCAGGAAGAAGAAAAAAAACCTAATGGGTGAGCCAGCTTCATTTCAAGGTGACACTAAGCAGAGAAAGCAAAGAGAAGCAGCAGATTGGTATTCTGCAAGACTCCAAGCAAGCATTGGACATAAGATTCCTCTGAATTGAGGGAGTCTCACTCCATTAATTCAAAAACCGATTGAGGTGGAGGGAAAGTAGAGCAATATGCATTATGTATTTGTTACAAAACTATTGTGTCAAAGCAATATTTAGTGGTAAATTATGGCACTATCAGGAGTAGGATGCCACATACATAAATCAATTTGTCTGCTATGCTGTGTGACAAACAGATAAGAGCTCATCAGTACCATTATTTCACTAGGCTAGAGGAGGGGTGAGGGAAAAGCAGAAGGGGGAACCAAACACAGCCATTGATTGTAAGTGACAAAATGAGGAAGGCCTTGAGCTTTGACGAGCACCGTTAAGATGCTATCTCTAAGTTAAAACAAAACCTCCGCTAAAGGAAGGTTGCACAATACAAACTCACTCTCCTCACTCCTACAGGAGGGGGAAGCAGACAAACTAATCATTTATTTTTTCCAAGGTCAGCTTGAAAAATGGTAAAGATTGAAACAATAATATTTTCTCTGGCAGAAGGGAACACACACACACACACACAAAACAAAACAAAACAAAAAAAGACGTAGGGCTTTATTAGAATAAAGGGAAGTACAAATAGCAGAGAGCTAAATGGTAATTATGGCTTTATGGAAATATCCCGTTAATTACTAGGTCATTTTTTTTGGTTTGTTTTACAACTGAGTTGTCAATTTGCAGCTAATTTAGGCCATGCCAGCCTAATAGCTATTTACTGTTCACACAATTGCCTACATGGGAGGAGCAAGTGGCCTGCAGGCATCAGATGCCATTTTGGGAGAGACTATCATTCAGCAAGCGCAAATTTCCAATTGAAACAACCCCACAGGCACCTGGGATACATACACAACAATAGTAAACAGAGCAAGGAGAGAAAGAAAGAATGAAGTGGCTTCTCTGCTTAGTTTAGTATTCATTCTGTGGTAATACAGAGGAATAACATGTCCTCCAGTCAGGCCTGCCCTGTGATTAGAGGAGCTCAGTAAAGACCATAATTATTCCTCTTTTTTAAAACCCGGGGCAGTTCTGATGCAGTGTGCTGCCATCCACAAAAGTCTGAGCTTGTACCCTGAAAACTGAAGTGCTATAAACACCACAATCAAATTCCACAGTGTCAGTACTCTGATTCCTACCCAGAAGCGTACTGGAGTTTCATCATGAGGGGTCTATAAAGACCCTTTCAGACACAAGTTGCAGAAGCTAGATGTGATGCTGGCAGGCCAGGTGCCTGTGTCTCAACTGGACACAAAGATACATAGCTGGAATCTCTTCGGCTCACATGTGGGAGACTATTGACAACATAGGCATTTGAATTGTAAGGAAGTGTTTAGACTCTACTGAATGCTTGAGAGTTTCTGCATGCAGTAGTCATGCTTATAATATGTGTGTTCAATATTGTAATGTAATGTTTGAGTAGATGAGCTGTGAGCCTCTGGGATTGTATGAATCAGAATATAAGTGCACAAATAAGATGACCACCCTCTTTCCAAATGCTTCTAACACTTCCTGTAACATTTTCCAGTAGAACACAGCTTCTCCAAGCTGAAGTTAATAAAAACACATCTACGCTCCACACATGACACAGGAGATGCTGGTTGGCCTTGTAACCATCTCAGTAGAGCATGAGCTGGCCCAGACTGTGGACCTTCAGGAAGCAGAAGCAGTTCAAATCTCTGCAACCAAGAAGGCACAGAAAGCATCACTTTGATTATTCAAACAGTTAAAAATGACAGTGTTTACAGTCAAGAAAAGTTAAATTTGCTGTTCAGGCATTTGAAAGTTAAGTGTTACTTACAATTTTTGAACAAGCCATTTCAAGTTGTTAGTTCTCCTCTATTGGGGTAGGTAGCAGAGCAGTACCATGAGAGGAGTAGAACAGGAAGAAGACATAATTGAGATCTTTCAAAGTTTTGGTCCAAGCGACAGGGCATGGGGGTGTCATTTGAACTCCCCGCCTCAGGTGCCAAAATGTTGTGGGCCAGCCCTGCTATAGCTGGATCTGGATGGCAGTATCTCCTAAAATTAGCATTCCTGCATTGTGCACTTGATAAAAGGGAATAAGATACTTTATTAATGGTTTAAGTCAATGCAAAGACAGGCAGGTTACTGCCCAGATAGTCTAGTCTCAGCAACAGTTCAGACAATGATGGCGACTTGTGATAACAACTACAAGTGAAAACAACGAAAGGCAATAGGAGTGAAATAAATCACACACAATCTCAAGCAGATTATCAAATACTTTATGAAATTATCGGTTTGCAACAGTATAAACAATTTTAAGTTAATTTATTAAAAAAATTCCCAGAAGGCAATCAAGTAAATCAGATAATTATATCTTGTAAGGGGAGATAACATCAGGAAAATTAGCAACACTTCTGCACATAAATCAGAGGAAGGAAAACCTTCACACTTAATTTATTCATTATCATGTGCCATATATTTCATACATGGGGCAAGGGTTGGCCTCTGTGATGCTGGCTGCAGGGTGCATTCTCTGGGTGCACGGAAACTGGATGAGATCATCCTATGCAACAAGGCGAATCAACCCAAAGAGGCAAATCTGCAGTGATGTGAGTTGGTTTAATGGTTTGAATATTAAAATGGAAGATGGGCCTGAAACAGAATTTAAAGCTGTCCCCACTGAACTCTGAGGTAGTTCGGATACAGATCTAAATGTAATGTCTCAGGCTTTCCTTGTCTAAAATGGCATAGGATTTTGTTCCTGAGGGTGTTGGCTCCAGCCAGGGCCCATTATTTCTTTCTGCTTCTCTACAGCACCTAGACGGGGGTAGGCAACCTATGGCATGCGTGCTGATTTTCAGTGGCAGTCACACTGCCCGGATCCTGGCCACCAGTCTGGGGGGCTCTGCATTTTAAGTTAATTTTAAATGAAGCTTCTTAAACATTTTAAAAACCTTATTTACTTTACATACAACAATAGTTTAGTTCTATATTATAGACTTATAGACATAGTCCTTCTAAAAACATTAAAATGTATTACTGGCACACGAAGCCTTAAATTACAGTGAATAAATGAAGACTCGGCACACCACTTCTGAAAGGTTGCCGATCCCTGATCTACACTAAAAGCCTATGCTGCTTACTGTCACTATTCAGAGTTTCCCTAAATCCTGGCCTGGATTAGCTATCAGAAGATGGACTGCTGACTGGATTTATATGGCTCATTTCTACTTAAAAAGATTTGGACACAGATACACTTGGACATATGGTTTCGTACTCTATCTATCATAATTTCATCTCCCTTGAAATGGGAACTGCAAGCATTTTTATAAGCAGATTGAACCGTAACTTCTAAGTAACACTTGTAATGTGTCATTTTGTAACTTCTATCAGCAGTCAATCACTGAAAGTATTGCTATGTCTCCTGTAGTAATAGGGTCCTAGGGGATTTATTGTTTCTCTGTTCTCCAGAAATGGAAGAACACCAATGTCAAAAAGGCTTCAATTCATCAGTACATTCTATTCAGCAAAGCACTCAAGTACATGCTTACACTAAAGCCTGATCTACACTACCATGTTAAGTAGCAGCCACCTGCCATTGATCTAGCTGCGCAAGAGTCTACATTTAAATTTGTCTCCCACCGAAGTAAGTGCCCTATTTCAATAATGCAGTAACACCACCTTCCCAAGCTTTGGTCAATGTAATGAGGTCAGCTGAGTAACTTATGTTGACCCTAAGAGTTCTTCAGCAGCTGTCCCACAATGCCTGACACTAACCACTCTGATCACAATTGTGATCTCCACTTCCCAGGGGTCACAGAGACCAGAAGCCCCAGTCCCCTTTAACAGCTGCGAATTTCTGACATGCTTTTCCTGATTATCCAGCTTGGCAAGCACTCCTAGATCTCCGTTGTTGTGTGCAACTGACCATATCAGCTATATACTCCAGATGTGCTCTGGTTTGGAGCAGACAGGATGATGACCTCCTGTGCTGCGGGGAGAAGAGTACAGGTACAGACTAGCCATTGAAACGTGGATATCTAGGCTCAAATAGCCTGGATCCAGCTAGGCTGCAAGCCAGAACCTGTCTGAAACTCCAGTCAGTCCCAGCAATTGAGCACAAGTGAGCCAAATGCAGAGGAAGGAACCTTGGGTAAGTGTGTAATTGTATTTCTCATTACAATGATTTATTGACCAGACCCCCGAGAGAACAGTACACAGCTTTCTACTTTTCATTCATCTATTCAGACCATAGAAGGTAGCACTGACCATCTGCTCTTGAGGCCCCTATATAATTCAGCAGCGCTGGGGTGGGGAGGTCACCTGGAGGAGTTTGTTTGTTTACAAAGGGATGTCCCTTGAATCCTCCTGAGAGCGCTCAATGAAACGGTCATGGAGGTACTTTGCAATCCTCCCCTGATGATTTCTATCACTGGCAGCCTTGTTTCTTCCTCTCCGGTAGAACTCTGTCCTGTGCCAGACAGCAATAACTTCAGCAGGCACGGCCATGCAGGCCAGCAGGCACGGACAGCTTCAGGAGGCCAGCAGCAGCTCTGCTCTCTGTGCCTTGCTTACCCTCGGGAGTGAGACAATAGCTAAAATCACCACTGGCTGTGGGAAATGGTGCCCATATTCAGTGCCATTGCCCTACACTCGCTATTTCATGCAACGGAGCAATTTCCTCCTCATTTCCCTCCCCCGTGGTGGGCCATGCTCACCGTGGTTTGTGCACAGTGTCACTCACAGCACCAACACTCTCAAGAAGAAGTATCAATAAGCACGTCTTGTTTAAAACTACAGGGGAGCAAGGGAAGGGAATTCTGAATCTTAACTTCTGCTTATCGTTGTGACTATACTGACAATGGTACCTCTGTGTATTTATCGCAGCTGCTGCCATTGCAGCCCTGAAAGGTTCCCCGCCACATCTGCAGGTCGGCTGTGCCAGATAAGGAGGAGAAAGAAGAGGACTAGGGATGAGATCCTGCAAGGAAGGACTGCATCAGACTGTGAGCAAAGGGTCTGGAGACATTGCAGTCAGCCTGGAGAAGGAAAGAGCTGAAAGGAGAAAGGCCCAGGCATCCCATCAGGAAAAGGAGAGGGGGATGCACAAGGACATAAGCAAACATGCTGCAGACTCTTGTGGGCCTACAGGTTCAATAATCCGAGGCTCGCCTCCCTTTGCAAAATCTGGGAAACTCCAGGATAGCACCTTCCTAACTACCCGGCATTAGGGGTTGCATCTCTAGCCCTACTATTCCACCCTGGGGACATGAAGGACAGCCACAGCTTCACCCATGAAAGCCACAGTTGCTATATGTGTAGGTAAAATGGACGTGAATGTTCTTTCCCCTGGTTAAATCCTGTTCCAACTATTTATTTAGTTATTAATGTATTTGCTTTTAAATTGTACAGATTTTTCTTTGCACTGATTTTCTTACTGAATAAAATTCCATTATTTGGAAAATAATTCATCTTTATTAGTTCACAACACATGCTGCAGCCTGCCTAGCCGTACAGAAAACAACCAATTACTTGTTACCGTACAATGTGACAACTCATAGGTTCAGTGACAAACAGTGTAATAATCATAAATGTACAGCAAGCAACGCAAAATTAATAGGTGCACTGACTGTTATATACATAGATGTACACCATGCCCCACACGATTCATAATGGACCCCAAAACAGCAGGGCAAGGCAGAGCACAGTATACCACAACATGACTGTGGCTCACTGCTGAAGTGCTCTTTCAAAGCCTCCCTGAGCCATATAGCCCAGCATTGAGATTTTCTAATAACCCTTGTGTCTGGCAGTTCAAACTCAGCAGATAGCCATTCCACCTCCACCCTGGCAGCAACCTTCCCCCCTTTACTTCACAGATATTATGCAGGACACAGCAAGCACTTCTAATACTGGGATTTTTTTCCCCACTGCAAGCCAATCTTGTGAGTAAACAACAGCAGCGTCTCTTCAATCTTCCAGAAGTGCATTCTACTCTCATTCTGCACCTGCTGAATCTTCCCTTCATGCTGGCTGGTGTGTGGCTTCATGAGCCAGGGGAGCAAGGGGAAGCCGGGTTCCCCAGGGTCACTATTAGCATTTCATTATCACCAATGGTAATCTGCTGATCAGGAAAGAAAGCCCCTACTTGCAGCTTTAATCTGAACAGTCCTGTGATCTTAAAGATGCCTACATTCTTCCCTGACCAGCCAACACTGATGTAGATGAAGCATCCCTGGTGATCCACCAAGGTTTTCATAACCTCGGAGATGGTAGCCCTTTCTGTTGATGTACTCTGCAGCAAGGTGGTCTGGTGCCAAAATAGGGATATCCATGTTGTCTATTGCTCCATCACAATTTGGGAACCCCACTGCTGAAAATCCATCCACTACGTCCTGTACATTGCCAAGGGTCACAGTCCAGCATAGAAGGAGATGCTCAAAGGCCCTGCACACTTGCATGACATCGTCAATTTTCCAACTCCAAAATTATTTCCTAGTGACTGGCTGCAATCTGGCATTGCAAGTTTCCACAGTGCGATTACTACTCACTTATCCACGGTCAGTGCAGTTCTCATTCTGATGTTCCTGGGCTCAGGGGACCTCAGCGCACAGATACAGGAATGTGGTCTTGCACATCCAAAAGTTCTGCAGCCCAAGACTGTATTACGATGTGATCTTCCCAGTCAGTTCTCGTTTCTCAGGCCCAGAAGTAGCACTCCATCATCTGCAGCTGTTCTATGAATACTACCAGCAACCCTGAATTAATGCTCCCTTTCTCCCACAGCCATCTGTCCTCCAGGTAATTTTTGTATGCAGCGTTGTTGTAGCCATGTCAGTCCCAGGATATTAGATAGATGAGGTGGGTGAGGTAATATTTATTGGACCAACTTCTGTTGGTGAGAGGGACAAGCTTTCGAGCCACACAGAGCTCTTCTTCACCCACCTTGTCTGACTAAGAAATTGTAACGTACCGCACTGCTTCACATGGTTCTGCAAACATGGGGGGGATTGTGTGTGCTTGCAACACATATGACCACAGTGCAGAGCTGTGTAGGCTCCATACTTCTGTATGAGATGGTGGACAGCGATGAGAGTCACACGGGTCGATGGGATTTTTAAATAAGACATGAAAATTATGGGACGTAAATGACATTATGGGATGGAAACAGTTGCATGCTGGGAAGTTGATTCCTCCACGGCCAGTCACTTCCCTGTATGACTTGTTTTTGTCCCAACATGCATTGCCAAAACTTCCCAAAAGCCTGCGGGTGGTTGCAGTTTGCACACTGGGATACTTATTTATGGTGCATTGACACAAGCACTCCTGGTGAGTACATGGAGAGCCAATGCAAGGAGCCAAGCGTGCAGGTGCACAAGTGATATACACCTGGAGCAGCTTTACATTCACATAATTTACACTGACCAAATTTTATAGTGTAGACATGGCCTTTGGAACATTTTAAGTTCCACTGAAGTGAATAGGACTTAAGAAAGCGCCTGGAGTTAAGCATGTGCTTAGCTGAATGGGGAAGAAGCTGAGAACATGCTTAAATGCTTGCTGAATTGGTGTCAGGCTTGCATTAAATCAGGGCCCTGGCTCTTTTTAATCAGATGCCAATACCTCATGAATCATGCAGAAGAAGGGAGCTCTATCCAAGTCCTATATCCTTTGTTAGGATACAAAAGACTTGCCCTATTTCCGGTTGCAAGTAAAACAAACTGATGCCAGTGGGGAATCTCTCGTTGCCAAAGCATCTCAAAGATATTATGGCAGATAAGCCTTTTAGTAGTTAATATTCGTCCCTAACCACATTCCTACTTTATAGATGATCATTTCTCTTTAATAAAGGAAAAACCCTAAATCCCCCAGCTTCATCTGGAGATGGATTTTCATTTATTTGGTCACAAGAAACCAAATTAAGAAAATTACTTTCTAACTAATTTTATAGTGTTAAAGAACATCTGATGATAAGCTGGGGGAAAGCTTTAAGCTCTCTGAAAGAAGCTGTTGAGAAGTGAGTAATAATTGGAAATGTACTGTGAATAAATCTTGGCAAAATTAAACTGCATTTAAGTATGTACTATAAAACCAGGTCAAATGGCAAATGTCCTGTGTCACTTAGCATGGGGAAATGTATTGTGTTAAAACTTCAAACAGAATAATTACTGTTTCCACAGATGACCATTCCTTTCCGCGCATACAAAAAATCCTGGTGTAAAAGTGCTATATTTATCATTGTCACTCGTGATTCGAATTCATCTCTGGAGAGAAATGTTCAGATTTTCAGACGGTACAATGGGATGTTGGTAGACATTATTCAGCTTTGCAATTTGTGTTATGTTGTGTTATGTTAGTGAACATAACTCAGTACTTTACAATATATATATAACTTCCTTTGGTATTTGGTGAGATAGCAATAAATCATATTAATTTCCCCCCTACCCCTTCGTATTTATACATGCTGGACTGGATCCTCAAGTACTGGATGGAGCCAATGGAGCTATGCCGATTTATACCAGCTAAGGATCTAGCTCATTGGGTACAAAGAAATTCTAATGTCATTGAGCATTAATGACAGCCACTCAGAGCATATTTGGGTTATAGTCAGGTGTTACTCGTTACCCAATTATTTAAGGCTAATTATCCATCCACAGTGTCTTATGGGCAATGAGGGAAAGCCAGCCCCCTCTCCCCGCCTGCCATAGTTAATGGGAAAAATCCCATTGCTGTCAATGAAGCCAGGGTTTCACCTAATATTTCTAAAGCACTTATGGACAGAATACTGTTTTTTATTTTGTTTTTTAAATAAAGCAACCCATATTCTAAAGTGAATATAGTAAAATCACTACTGGCTCCTATCCTTATGAGAGGAACAAACAGCTGTCTATTATACAAACGAATTCCACCTGATCATAACCCAAATGCATCGTGAGCTATCATCGCACTATTGACAAAGTACATGAACATGATGGAAAGTCTGCAAAAAGGTGATAATCAAATGCAGGGGTGAAAGTAACAGAAACTTCTTACCGGTATGGGGCTGGCCCAGCTCTGCCCCCCGGAAGGGGAGGAGCCTCCGCCGGAAGGGGCGGAGCCTCTGCCAGCAGAGCCATGCTGACCCCATACCGCTAAGGGGCCTCTCTCCAGCCCCCTTCCCAGCCCAACCCTCCCCCCTCCGCCCCCCCCAGTTCTGGCAGAATTTTAAAGGGCCCAGGGCGGTAGCGGTGTCCCAGCCCCGGGCTCTTTAAGTAGCTAAAGGAGTCCCGCCGCAGCCTCCCAAGGGCTCCATCAGCAGGGCTCCCGGCCCCGCGGAGCTCTGGGGAAGCAGCAGCTGGGTTCTGGTAGTTATTTAAAGAGCTCGGGGCTGGGACACCGCTAGCGCCCCGGCCCTGCCGCCGGAGCCATGCTGCAGCCTCCCCCGGGCTCCCGCAGCAATTGAAAGGGCTGGGAGCCCCAGATCCTTTCAACTGCACGTGGGGAAGCCGATCCGCCCCGGTATGGCGCACCGACTCTTGCTGGTACGTCGTACCGGGGCGTACCGGCTTACTTTCACCTCTGATCAAATGTATATATAAGTAAATCAATCCAGGAGATGGGTTAGAAACTCAGCAGGTGTAAATTGGCACCATTCTGTTGAAATCAATGGAGCTATGTCAGTTTTCTTCAGAAGAGGATTTGTTCTATTGGTCTTTGAACTTATAGCTAAACCTGAGGCATGAAGTATAAAGTATGAGCAGAACAGTGGAAAGAAGCAGTGAACCATTCTGTCCCCCTCTTTAAAAAAAAAAAAAAAAAAAAAAAGCAAGTCAGCCAGCAGACAAATAGGAAGGGATAAACAGGTCACATAATGAGAACATTCTTCATAATAAATTTCTCTAAGAGTTGCGGAGAGAGGAGAAGACAGAAGCTAGGGCCAGTTGAATGACCTAGCAATACTGCATATGTGATAAACTCAGTGTAATTACTGGTTCCAGGAGGAGAACTGAGGAGGGTTAAGGAACTCACTGAAAACTAGAAATGATGTGGCTGATAAAGGGGATCCTTCCCAGCCTACCTCTTTGCTTATATGGCCCCCAATCTCTCCATAATATCTAAGCACCTCACATACATTAATTTATCCCAACACTTCTGTAAGGCAGAAAAGTACTTTTATGACCATTTTAATGATGGGGAACTGAGGCACTGAGAGATGAAGTGACTTGCCCACTCAGGGAGTCCAGTGGCAAAGCCAAGAATTCAACCCAGATGACCAGAGTCTCAGTTCAGCATCTTAACCACAGGACAATCCTTCCTCTTGGAAGTCCTCTGTCAGAAGAATGGTGACTGACATGAGGATGTTGGAAAAGGAAAGGCAAGCGGGGAAGGAGGCAAGAGAAGAAAATTGATCAGCAGTGTGAGCAGCCCTTAGTATTTCTGTGGAAATTACTCTGGAAGCTGGGAATTGTGCTTCCTTCACAATAGCCTACATCCAGGAAGAGTGGCAAACCACATAGGCAAGTTCCTTGGAGGCTGCGACTGGAAATGCATCAGGCTCAAGTCTGCAGGCACCACGACCCAACAGTGCTTTATTTTGGAAGGGGGGAGAATAGGGATGTGGAAAATTCCACAGTTGTAGCTCAGTGCTTCAGCATGCAACAAAAATATTATAATTTAGCATGAAAGGTGAAGGGCACTTCCTGAGGAAAACATCAGGAGGAAGGAACTTTTCTTTTTTACAACCTTAAACAGAGGCATACTGTCCTTTTATGGGATTAAACAGCAAATATCTGCTAGCAGATACATATTAACTGCTGCTAGTTTTTCCTTCGCTGTATGTTGCATTTATTACTGTGTAGTTAAAAACAAAATCCCTGCTGATTTAAACCCTTTCAAGTAATGTTTGTTATGTTTCCCGCTGTTACTATTTGCCTCGTAATACTTTGCTACAGAAGTTAGGTAAACTTGTCACATAATGCATTTAACAGTCCCCCTGGAGGCTAGCCCTGAACACCGCCTGCTTTGTTACAGAAATTTGTGGGTCCTGACAAGCTACTAGTATGTTTTTTATTTAACCACGGGAAAAGGAACCTAGGACTTGCTGTAGCAGACCAGTCCAATGGTGCATCAACTCTTATCAGCCAAGACTGTGGTCTATGTCTGATAGTTCAGGGGAAGGAGAATTAATACCTTCCACTATACATATGTGCTTAACTCCTACTGAAGCCCTCTTATTTCCACTATTTGTGTCCCACACATGCTTGTTCTGTAACACAATATCCATCATTCTGACCGAGGAGAACTGGCTGAAATTCCCTTTCTGGGACATATTTTTGGGCCACTTCTACTGCATTGTCATTTTTATATTTATTTGCCAATAGTACAGCTATATTCTGTCATTGTTAACTTTGAGGTACTGAAAGGAAAAAGTTCAATGCTACTAACATTTTGTGTAATGTTTCTCGGCTGTACTTGGAAAAGTAAATTTTTCCGAACCGAAGGAGAAAGAATGAGTTATCTGAAGAGAATTTATAAAAGGTTCAGGGTAGAGTGATTGAGCAGCATCACTTACAAAGAGATTGCAGCTCTTTTAGGGGAAGCTGGGAAGAAGCATCAAAATCTGAGAATTGTGTTTTCACTTCTAAATCACATTATATCCTTCTGAATGCAGACAGGTTTGTGGAAACAGAATGTTCTGTTAACACAGCTAGTTTACAGCATCTTGACAGTACATGGGAGCACTTGATAACAAGGATGAAATTTTTTTTACTCATTTCATCATTACTTCAAACCAAAGTGAGATTTCAATTTTCAGTTCAAGACGGCAAACTATTATCAAGAAATGTACAATTGAAGGGACCTTTCTGTGAGGTGAGGGTCCCTTCTGGCCATAAATACTATACATATGATCCTCTCTCTTCTTTCTTGCATACTTTTATCAGCACAGAAATAGGAACCAATGTTGACATTTAAATGGTCATAATTAGGTTTCAAAGTTAACACATCATTCAGGCGAGTAGGCTGCAGTGTATACCTTTCAGAGCCATTGTTTCAGGTTGTGTGTGTCAGAATGAAAGTGTTGGTGAACCACCCCACTAAATGAATGATGGCAGTGATATGGGTTATTAAAATATCAGATTATATTCACTCTCTCTGGGTCCACTGTGCAGATATTAAGGGTGTATGAACAGGTTCAGTTCTTCTCTAACATTTACCCCCAACTCTCTTACACTCTCTCTATTGTGGCATCTTCTTGGAGCTCCCAGCCCCAGTGGCCAAATTGGACTAAAAAGTGTTTCAAATGGGTGATGATTTTCACGTAAAGCAAAAAAGTGTCTTACTGGCAACATTAATACCTCTAAAAGAGAGAGAGCAAGCCTGCAGGCTGGCTTTAGTCTAACATAGCATTTATCTTCCTGGGTGAGGATGAGAAAACAGATGTCCCAAACGATGTCTCCTAATCAGAGCGGCTAACCACATGCAGCGCTTCCACTGAAACCAGTGGGAGTTTTGAGTGCAGATCAATTGCAAAAAAATAAAAATAAAAATAAAAAAAAGATAGGCAGGTTTCTCTGTATGTTTTCCCCTGTTTCGATGAAGAAGGTGGCATCTCATGGTCAGTACACAGAACAGGGATTTAAGACACCAGTGGCCTGATGATCAGGGCTCATTAGCACCCTAGAAACCAGCTAAAGTGAATGAGAGGTACATATGCTCAGAAACTCTGCAAATCAAGTCACAAGGAATCTATTTTTTGCCCTGCTGGTCAATCATTAATTTTCAGCAAATATACACAACTGTATATGTAAAATTTCCATCCAGGAGGTGGAAGGGGACACAGGTAATTTGTCAGCAGTATGTACAGTGCATACATGCCCATTTTATACACCCAAGTGAAAATACGAGCATCGAAAGGAGAATATGTTGTGTTACCCAGGTTTGAAATGAGGGAGAACTGCTCATCCCTAGGTCAATGAGGTAATTATAGTTATCCAATGGACGAGAATAGCTGAATAATCCTTTTTCACAATCCAAAAACTGGCCAGATAGCTCAGGTTTCCCCCTCACACTTCTTTATTCTGGGGGGAAAACATCCTGACACACCCATTAACATCCAAGCTCTCCTGCTCCTCAAGCAGCTGCCACTGGTGACACCATGAGTCCAGGCAGAGTGACTATTCTATCCAACCGTGAATCAGGAGTGGGTCATATTTTAGAATGGAAACCATCTCCCTTTATACAGAGCAGGTTTCAATTTCATTGTCATAAATAAGCATCCTCCACTTTCCTTCGGTGGAAGAGATGGGATGAGCAGCTCCCTGTAAGACCAATGCTAATGCAGCTCCGTGGGGTGCTCAATGGAGCATATAACGTTTCTGTCTCTGCTGAGAGAAGTGAGATTCCCTGTGCTCAAATTTTGGATGGAAAGTCATGTTAACATGTTATAATCAAGCATCTATGAGCCCACTTGTCATCAGATGTCTCACCGCTCTTCCTTACTTCCACCACCCTTCCTTACTTCAGCCTCAATGCTGACAACGTTAGTCAAAAAGCCCTACCCTCTGGACATTATGTCGCTTTTACATTTCTGGTGAGCTGAACAGGTGACAGTTCACTCAGTCTCTTGCTAATCTATGAAGACGCTCTGGAAAATAAAAATATTTTCTCTCCCCTCTTTCCATCTCTCCCTCCTTGCTCCTGACCAGAGACGCAGGCAGCTCCTGACATTTATGGTTTGGGTTTAGGTTTGAGCTTGTGGCTTTTCTAGTCCCCCTCCCTCCGACATCTAATAGTCTGTTTATCCTCAGCTCACCTCATCCCTCCCTGACAACCCATTAGTACCTAGCTCTCTCCATTCTGACTGTCTCTTCTAAATCATGCAGAATTTTTTTGGCATTCATCTCCATGTAGTACATGATTCCACAGGAATTCCATTGCCATTTAGCATTAATTTAATGTCCACTTACTATATAAGTGTTATGATGAAATAATACACTATTCTTGTATGAGAAGATTAAGTTAAGAAAGTGATTGTATAATAAAGATGTTACTTTGAAAGGTACTTCCTATTGTTAGGCATCTTTAGACTCTTTAGCACCAAAGTGCTGCTTGTTTTGACAAGCAACTGAAAATTCTGTTTATTGCTTTAACGGCAACGTTTTAGCTGTCATTCTGTCAGGAAAAAATGTTCTGTAGTTAAAAACACACAGCTTCAAGGAATGATTTGGACATACCCATGCTCCTTTTTGTATTTTTTTTTAAAATGTGAAAATAGCTCACCAGTCTAATTTGCTTGCCCTATCTGCTATAGTGCTTCACTGCACAAGGACAGACATTGCTATACGCTCAAAGAGAATAATTTGCAGTTCTCATAATTTTATTTTAACTTTAAAAAAATTCTAGCAAAACTAGAAACTCCTAGTGTCACTCTTTAAAAACACTTAATATTTGACATAACTTTAGGAAAATATAATCTATTCATAATATTGCTACAAGATAATGATCTTCTGATGCTAGACAGAGTGAAGCTAAGATGCTCATTTTCAAAGCAGCAGACACCAACCCTATGACAATGTTATATAACAACCACTTTATCTTTTATTATGCCATATGACTGGAGGGAGAAATTGACCTCTCAGATCTATACAGCAAACCTGACACTCCAATGTTGTGCTCTCTCAATATATCAACTCCATTTGGCTTTGGCAGGTGATCCACACACATAAAGAGAGCAAAATAATTCATGTAGAGATCCACCATCACCCCTCCAGATCTGAGAGCAGAATTTCCCCCCCAGTCATTTTCTTCAGTGAATGGTGGTGTGGTGGAGTGTCCCACTCAGTCCGTCAATGGAAATTTGGTGCAAGGAAGGGCTGTATGATTTGGCGTGGTATCATTTGTGCACTGGACTGGGCTTAAAGCAAAAGACTAATTTGGTTCCTATAACATAACATTACTTACCATCTGGTCTATAGCACATTAAGGCCCTGTCTATACTGGCCAGAAAACCAAGTTGGCACCTTCATAGCAATACCCAGATCGAGGAACAGTTTGTTAGAAAGTTGCTAAGAATTTCCCTGGGCAGTTTGGACAGTGGTAAAAAGTCTGAAGATTGTAGTCAGTCAATAATGATCAGAAGGACAAATCCAACCACTGACAATGGGGTCCATTTTTGGTATGTTCCAGGGCACTACCATAATAAGTAAATAAACAAACAAACAAACAAACAACTACAATTAACAAGGGACTAAGCCAAAGACACTGCCTTAAAAACTAATATAGGGAGTTTTAATTTTTTTTATCTGCCTTTTTTAATTTGCAAAGTATAGAAGAGTGTGTATTGGGTTTTTAGGTTTTGGTTTTTTCTTCCAGATTTTAATTACGAGGATAGCTTTGCTGCTAAGAGAAACATATTACAGAAAGATGACCTTTCCATTAAGAAAGGGAGCTCAGTGAATTTCAAAACTGATGTTGTTTTCCTGAAAACTTCAGGGTGTTGTTGCCTGGTTGGTACTCTGCGGAGTCAATACTTCAGGGTGAATTTTCAGAGTGGCATGAGAAGATTTAGTCTCACGTCTCCCATTAATGTTGATAATCCCACAGCTAACTTGCCACACCATTTCTCTTATTATTTACTCCATTGGGCCTTATTCAGCTTGGGCTTCTTGATATTTGGTTTAAGCCCCTTGGCTAACTTTTATTTGTAAACACAGCTCAAAAAATGCAAACAACAGAAGGCAAATGCCATGTACCTTATAAATCATACCTGATGCATCTGAAAGTCCAGATAGGATTGGACTGCCTGGTTAAGTGGGAGCATGTGGCTATTACCGGTAAACAACAGTGCACGTACCCACAGAATCTCTGGAAAATAATTGAGGTAGCATCAAATTGTCATCAACAGGGGGACCTGGCTATTAAGAGGAGATGGGATTTCAGCCTTCAGAGAAATTAGAGTATTTTTTCTCTTTCTGAGGATCATTGTTTCATAAGTAATGTTATGGTGCTTTAACTTAATGAAGCCAATGGTGTGAATAATTAAAATTAGACGATGAAAGAGAAATCAAACAACGCTTTCCCCCCCTAACCTTGAAAGAGCTGTATGATCTTAATGGAAAACTAAACAGACTGAAAAAAAATTGTATTTTAGGCGGAGATAAAAATTATTTCTGCTGGCTACAGACTGTATAATAACTAACCAGCTTTAAACAAGGTGATGCAGTTTGCATTATGGTATAGCATCTACTTGGTTACTCTCTCTTTCTGAAACACTCCAGAATGCCTTTCCGACAATAAAAGAAAGTATTGGAAAACGAAGTGTCTGTAACATTACTAACAAAACTGTGATAATGACAAAGAACATATGTTTAATTAGCTTAGAAGAAAGTTATGTGAACAGGGCTGGTGAGTAATCAGTTGTCTGAACAATTAAATCTACTGAATTCATTAACCAAGCCACTGCCAAAGCTTATGTAAAATATCAGACTTCCAATAGCACCACTCATAATATGCTTTTTACATCTTCTGAGCACTTTGGAAGCATTGAGTAATTTATCCTTATACCAAGCAAGGCACTAAAAATCATTACCCCAATTTTATAGATGGGGAAGCTGAGGCAGAGTGGTGTAGTTACTTGCTGTGTCAGAGCCAGATTAGTTATTGTTTCACACCTGCACTCTGCCATATCTCCGTTTCTCTGACCCACCCAATACAGGGAGTGGAAATCAAGCATTCTACTGGGGATTTAA
Organism: Sternotherus odoratus; assembly: GCA_032164245.1. NCBI lineage: Eukaryota > Metazoa > Chordata > Testudines > Kinosternidae > Sternotherus > Sternotherus odoratus. Next base: position 13,837,180 of record JAVMKO010000015.1, read on the forward strand.
AATCCTCTTCATGTTGTTGCCTTTGCAACTGCTAGGTACGCCAGTTCAACACTCTGCTGACCCTATGCTGCCAGATAGCCACTAAAAGAAATCAGGCTTAATGAATGCCAGACAGGTTTCCAGGGGAAAAGGAGGAGTTCAGAGAGCTTAGACAGCAGCAGCATTTGGTAAGAAAGGGCCAAATCATGCCTTCAGGTACTTCTGCACAACTCCAACTCACTTCCACTGGATCTGCTGTTGGGAGTATAGCCTCCATCCATGAGCAGAACTTGGTCCAAATTGTTACAGTGATCAATAATATTTAATGATGAGAGTTAGCTAAGAGACCTCAAAATGGAAGGAGTGGAGGTGGAAGGGAACAACAGAAATACGGAGAGAGGAGAAACCATCTCACTTTGTTCTTTCCTCCCTAATGACTGATGCCTTTTCTCTTTGGAAAGTAAGTAGGATCTCAGAGGTGGAAGAATCGTAACTAATTTGGCCTGAAGAAACGTGCGGAGGTACAGCATGAGGATTCAGCTACCCAATGGAAGTGTGCACAACATATGAACCCATTTCCTCTGCTAATTTGACTTCTGACAATGTAAGCTAGATGTCTGACTTTCCTCACTGTCATTTGGAAGGATCTGTTTTATGGAGAGGAACAGTGATTAGTTGATTCCTCAAAAAATAAAATAAAATAAAATCCAAAAGTACATGAGAATTTAAATACTTAGCTAAAAATGGAAAAGACTTAATGAGAAAATATTAATATGACACTCTAAAAGTAAAGGCCATAGTAATTTTGAGGTGTTTTTACAATTTTAAATACATCAGGTGCTTGAACATATTGGTTTATTGGGATGTTAAAAAGTTATTTGATTTTAATGGTACAGGAAAGAATACAGTCTCAGGGAATGAATATCAAAGTCCTTAAATCCTTAGCAAGTGTCTTTACAGCAGATAATTTCTAAATGTATCAGACTATTACTCATGGTAATTTTATTTCTATTGAATATGCTAAGAGCTACTTCTCAAGGATAGGCATTTATTGAAAGCAGGTCGCTGAGGTGTTGCATCAAAATGTAATAACACTCTGTGTAAATGAAAACAAAAGCCATTAAGGTTTTCAACTGGGGAATTTCAAAATCTAATACACACCCATCTGGCAGCAGTGATTTAACCTACCCTGGTGCAGAGGTCTCATTACTACATCGAAAGTGGAAATTTGGAGAAGATTGGAATCTGCTTACAAGCATTCAGGTGACCGATGTTCAACCACCCTGTACTTGGGAAGCGGGTGGCTGACTGGCTGCATTAAATTATACCATTGCTTTTAAAATTTCAGAGGGAGAGAAAACTGAATGGTTCAGCTACCCCATGAAGGTGAACCTCAGGCTTATTTGCTTGATACCAATATAAAACCTCAAGTTCTGTGCTATACACACAAGCAGTGCTTTTTCCATCAAAATGAAAATTTACAGTCTCTGAAACAATATATGGGATACAGTTGTTAGGCATCAGCTTATAACTTTTATGGCTAATGAACCCTACAGTATTTAAATGTGACCCAGCAGGAGTATCACAGAAGAGAATGGGGGTGGGGAAGACTACTGAAAATCAATTGCTTATGTGTCACTTAACTTTTTTGCACGGGAGGTGGTGTAGGAGGATGATTATTTTTTCGAACGACCACATGGGGTTGTGTGGGGAGAGAGAAATATGCACTCTCCAGACGCTCACACCCATTAGGAGGCTTGATAAAAGGGAAGGGTGAGCTGGATATAAAATGGGTGAGCAAATCTCAGATACCCTGGTGATTGATGCAATGTAAGAACCTGAGCAGAATTCTCAAAGGACCATTCAACATGGAAAAGAGAGATCTACACTGAATGTAGGAGATCACTGAACTGAATCATATGGAAAGAGAAGCAGAATTTAAGTGACAGTATGGTCCAGTGAGAAAGATGTTGAGCTGGAAATTGGGGGACCTGCATTCTATTACCAGTTCTGCCACTTACCTACTGTATGACTTTGGGTGAATCACTGCCTCTGTTTCTCCCAATACCAATTATCTATTAGAATTTAAGCTCCTATCTCTTCCTGTGTGCTTATATGGTGCCAAGCAGGATGGTACATCATTCTTGATTCAGGCCCCATGGCTACTCTCCAACACATACAAATATTAGCAACAATTAAATGCATGATTAATATATAGATTGGCCACTGTAGTGAGGTACTTTGGATATTGCAAGACAAGGCACACACCCGTGGTTAAGTAAATAAAGTAGGTGAGTTTATTGGAAGGTCCCGGTCCTCAGCGCTGAGAGGGCTTATCAGCTCAGCGCGACCGCAGAAGGAGTACCCGGCACTACGGAGCAGTAGCCGGGAAGGAAGAAAGCCCACGAGCAAATACGGGAGTGAGCTTAAGTACACTCACACATTTGCATCTCATACATACTCATGTCTCATTTGCAAGCAACAAGCTGATTGGTTACACGCTGTCCTGCCTCAGTTTCCCCATTTGGTTTCCCACCCATTCATTCTCACACAGGCGGGGTAAACACTCACACAGCTGGGAACAGTCTGGGAACTGTTCCCAAACACACAGATAACAGCAAGGTCAATCTCATAGCATCACTATGCACTATCCTGGAGTTGAGTCAGAAGCATAACTACACTTCTTAGTGGGTGCCCGTCACAATGTCTTCCGGTCCTAACAGCCACCTTCCTCCATAGCCACTCTGTGTAGTCCAATGGCATTAATTCTAGTTTTAGCTGGATTTAAAGTTTCTTTAGACCAGAGGTTCTCAAATGCATCATGGAATGTATTCTTGGGCGGGGATGGTATGAGAAGGCTTTTTTTTTATTATTATTATTATTTTTTTTGGAGTGGGGGACTTACTGCACACATTTTACCCACATCAATGAATAACTAGCCAAGCTGATTCCTCCAGACATATCAGGTCCTCAGGTGGCGCTGTGCCTTTGACTCTAGCTAGTGCTGTGCATTTTGACGGATTTCAGTTACACTTGCATAGCATCCTACAAAGTTGTTGCCATCTGTATATTAATCCATTTGCTACGACACAGTGTGTACACTTTTAATTGTAAGTAACGACCACAGAGTTTTGTTTTTGCTCTTCTTAAAAGAATCATTGCCTTTGTCTGAATCAATGCTTGACTGTTTCCAATATTTAATGGGAGTTGCATGTTGATTTTTTAAAATCAGTATATGTACTTGTATGGCAGAAGGGGAAGCATAAACTACTTCAGACACAAAGAAGGGGGCACAATCAAATTAGTTTGAGAATCACTGCTCTAGACAGTCTCTGTAAAGTTATAATGTTAATTCAAATATTGAGAGGCAGAACTGATACATTTAATTACAACACCTCTTTAAGGTACATACATATTTACCAGGTATATAGCTTACATATGTCTCCGCATATGATGGATTTCAAAGGTGTCTTTATAGTTTGTTCCATAAATGCTTTTCATCGTGGCAGGGCATGATTCTGATTTCCGTCATGCCGCTGTAAATCTGTTGTAATTCCATAATCTAGTCTTTATCATTTTTAATTAATAAAACTGCCACTGGGGTATATTTACCATATATTTTCTATAGACCACGAGATGAGAATTATAGCGATGTTGTCCAAGGCTCTAATCTTATACGCATTCATTAGTGGCTTTAGCAAAATGATCAGACTATCCAATCAACCTAGAAGATCATTCATGAGCCATCATTTACATGTTATCTCTTTTTGCTATAGTGTGATTCCCATTTGGCCCCAGGGTAATACGCTATCAGTATTAGCATTTTTTCTTGTAAATTAATCAGAATCACCTAGCAAATAATTACAACCCTCTCTTCCAAATCTATTATCTTCAAGTTTAAATGTTGGCAGCTGGTAGGCTGGAGGGCATGTTTTATTCCAGGTATTGTATTAATTGATTATTTCTCACATTATAAACTGAGAACCTTGTATTACTGTTGAACTTCTAATTTTTTCACTGTCCTTATTAGTGCTCATGTTAGGCAAACGTCTGGCAGCAATGAAATCTAATTTTTAAATATTTAGCCAATTTTGATTCTGGTACTAGAATCACAAGCTCCCTTCTTACTAGTCCACTAATCTTCAAGGCTTCCCTGTAACATGTGAGCTCTTCTAAGAGATAAGCGTTAATTTAGTCTTCAGGCTGTTTCCTTTGGGCAGAACTGAAAACTCTTCCCAAGTAGGCCAATGACATCCTAGTTTTAGGATATGAATACAGTACTTTGTCTTGGAAACTTAGTTTTTCTTTGAATTGGTACCCTAGAGTTGAGAGAACAAGTCTTCATTCATTTGGACAGCTTATCAATGAGAACACAATTCTACTCTTTCAGAATCTTAGACAACAGGGACCTCTTGAATTATTCAGTCCAAAGTATCAAAGCATGCCTTCAACACAAACTTGGAGTCTTCTAAGGCATTGTCCAACTAAACCAAAGAATGCATGCAGACATGTTGTTGTAGCTGTATTGGTACCAGGATATTAGTGAGGTAATATCTTTTATTGGATCAACTTCTCTTGGTCAGAAAGAAGTTTTTGAGTTTACACAGAACTCTTCTGTGTAACATCAAAAGCAGGTCTCTTTCACTAACAGAGGTTGGTCTAATAAAATACATTATCTCACCCACCTTGTTTCTCTAACCCAAGGAGCTGGGTTAGTACCTTTCTTAGAATAAATGTGTTAAAACAGGTTCACCCAAAGCCTTGTCTACTCTGACAGGTTCTAAACCTAACCCAGTATGTCTCCATTAGCTTTATTCTTCCCAGCAAGTGCAGGTATCATAAGTAGAATATTATATGCCAGCTAGAGTTAAATACTTTGGGAGACAGCATTGTTTTGAGCTTGGAAATATCCACTGTATTCTAAACATCAAGAAAAAAGAGCCCAACAACAAGTGTCCCATTTATACCACAAGATTCTGTTTTTAAACATTATTATTAGTGTTATTCTACCTACTGATGGAATATACCCTTTGTAGAGGCTTTGTAAATACCTCTCTATAAATCATGACCCTGCAACAAAGCACCGGGGAGATAATTTATAACCTCTTTTATTATTTTTCTTTATGACTTCTTTGCTAACACACAAATGGCAAACAGAGTTCAAGCAACCATAGACATACCTACATCTGATTTTCCTATCTCAGAGTGACAGGGGGAAGGAGGGGAGCAAACAACCCCAAAACACAACCAGCCACATCAAATAGCTTCTTTTTCCTGGCTGGTGGAAATAAGACACTATGTTATCAGTATGGATATAGATTACCTATGACATGCTATCAATATTGTACACTGAAATCAAAAATTCATACAATAGGTTAAAAAAAGCTTAATAAAACAGCAATCAATTGTTTTTTTCCTTTCCTATCTCAGGAAGCCATCAATGTATATAAGACAAAACAAGTGATCTGAACAAAGCTTTCGGTTCTCATCATGTTCTCTCTTTTCTTTTGAGGAAGAGCTGTTTTCTGTCAGCAAGTAGTGACCAACAAAATTAAACCAGAATAACCCAATTAGGTACACGGGAGAAAATGTCTAAATTATCTGATGAAGTAAGTACTTCAAATTGATTATAAAACATACTGTGTTAGGACTGTCAATATTTTACAACCTCAAAGGCATATTCACTTAATAGAAGAGACTATGGACTCAATCTAGTAAGGAACAAGGTTAGCCTTAAGCATACGAACAGTCCCATTGGCCAAGACTATCAGAAATTACTAGTGATTTTGGGTGCTTCAACTTTTGGGTCCCCAGTTGGAGACACTTTTTTTTCTCTTTTAAGAGGGCCAATTTTGAGAAAGTGCTGAACACTTCCACTTCTGAAAATCAGGTCCCTTTTTGGGTGCCTCCAAAAATAGAGGCAATCAAAATCACTAGCCAATTCTGAAAATCTTGGGCACTGATTTTAATGGGACGGCTTACATACAAGAAGTTAAGCATACTGTGCTGGATAAGGGCCTATGCATCAGTGGGCAGATAAATGCCGGATGGGAGAGTGGGGGGAAAGAAGGAGAGAATAAATTCCATAGTGGAAAATGTGGCCCACAATAATCTTAAATCACTTATCCAGAATCCCTGCTCTAGAGGTATGAAGAGAGGGTTTCCTTAGATCAGGGACAGTTTGGTGAGCCTTTTATGATAAAGTTCAGTTTCCTGGGACTTCTTCGGTGGGTAGCTAAAACTCAATGTTGTATAATTAATTATGCAATTCCAATGATCTCTTGCACAATCATCATTGATCAGGATGCCTTGGGTAATGCTTAAATGAAAACAAAGGAATTTCTCACAGCCAAAAAGCAAGAATTTTATTCCCTTAAAAATAAATTAATCCCTGGGAACACAAGCCGACATCTTTAATCATGCCTAAAAAAAGGGAGAGTTGCACCTTAATACAATAATTAAAGGGTTAATTATATGCACTATAAAAATAAGTTTTATGATTTACAGTGCACACCCAATCCTTATAATCTGGTCATAAATAAATGTGCTGGCAATAAGGAAAGCTGCAGGCAGGAGAGCAACTCACCATCTTTAATGGGCAGTTATATGACATGCTGCTAGTACATTGGCAGTAAATCAGCAGAAACATCTTTTATAGAGTTCTGGTTTTTATGATGTCATTAACTTTCCTCCTTATACTTAAGGGATAATGAAATAAAGTCATGAGGAGGGATCAAAGGATGAGCCCGTAGTGTGTAGTTTGAAACAGCCACAGGGGAATTAGCTTTGCCCACTCATTTTTGTGGACATTTTGATGGTGGAGAAAGGAGCAAGGGGTGGAGATGGTAAGAAAACCCACAGAATTTTGGCAAACTCTGAATAGCACACAGTAATGAGCTGTTTTATGAGAAAAGCTCTTGAAGCAACAGTTTGTGGTTTCAAAACACTGCAATTTAAACACATACGGTGACAGGATTAATCTGAGGTTCAAAGCCTTTTTGCCACAGACACTGCATTTTAAACTGAAGGTTAGCACACCCATCTTGTAAAGATGCCATGGGCATTAGGATAGTTTCTATCCACTGCCACCAATTTCTTAACATAACTAGAGATAGAGTCATGGGCATCAGTAAGGAAAAATGTGGCATACAATGACCAATAGGCTTGCTGAACTAAACCACTAAGACTAGAAGAAAAAAAAAGGCAGTTGTATCCATTTAGGCCAGGGTAGGAATTTGAATCTCACAGTATGGGTAGCAGGTATTGTCTGCACATACAGTGATCTGTATGTAATTTTTATTTTATATTGAAATAAGATCCCCTCTCTGGCAGTAGCTATTGTGATCAAAAATTACTGCTTCCATGATCCCACATCAAACATCTTGTTTCTTTTCTCATCCAGACTAAATATCAGAATTACAGCATGCTAAATTTTTTTTAAAAATATATCTGTGTGGAATTGTCTGAAGTGGTCAGCAGAGTTAGATCAACACTGAATGGCAGAGTTATCTCTCCACTCAAATTGAAACTGTCTTTGTATGAAACATCCACAAAGTAATTCAACAGAAGAGCATCCAACCCTACTTCCCATGCACTGTCCTATAACCTACACCAATGGGCCCTTCTGTCTCTTGTCTGCCTATCTGTCCCTTGCTGCTTCCCATCCTCCTTGGCACTACAGCTTCCTTGACTGCTCAACCCTGGCAAAATAGTATCACTGAAGGAAGGAAGGTTTAGTGGTGTTATTAAAAGGGGGGAGGACAGGGAGGAGGTAATCTTATTCACTACATCTCTCCTTAAAAATAAGGAATTGGGTTATCATGATGCTTCTTGTAGGGCTTTATGCATTCAAACTTCTCTAAATGAGGGACTGCACCATGCATTGAACATAACCATATAGATGATTGTATACCATTACCTAAAATTGAACTGAGTCTGTTCAACCTACACTGCACTCCAATTTGTCACAGGAAATAGTTTTCCCAGCCCATTCACATAATGAATGTCGATATGAAGTTAATATCAAGGAAGGTAAGCACCCTAAGGGTTATTTAAGCTTAGCCTTCTCTGTCATTCCCTGCATTATTTCTTAGGCAGGATTGCAAAGTGGATTTGTTTTTTAAAGGAAAAAAGGGGCAGAAGCATAACTTCAGCAAGATCTGATGCCAACATTTATTGTGACCTTGTTGTCAAGAAAGACTGTGATAAAATGTAAGACATTTCATATTTTTTGTTTTTGGAGAATGACTATGGAAGACAGACACTGACTATGTATTTTTTCTGTAACGCTGATGTCGCACTCTTACTTTAATAGGAAACTCAATATAGAATTAATCTGAAAAAGTGAAAAATATAGCTTTGAAAGGAAGGCTCCATAAAGTAAGCAAACAAGACTCCCAACAACTCCCACAGCAGATTGTTAGGAGATCTGGGGAGAAATTAATTGAAATCAAAGGTAAACTTTACATTAAGCTCAATAGGGCCAGGATTTCGTCCCCTGGATTCTAGTCCCTAACACTACCTTTTAACCTAAGTAGACCCCCAATTTCTTAGCTTTTCTAGGTACTTCTGGAGCGTCTCACCTTCCTTTCTGGTCCTGATGTACCTAAATAATTCAGAATTATCTGACTTTTGTCCACCTCACAGTTAAATTCTGCAGATCATTAATAAGTGTTACTATATGCAGGTCCTAGCCAGGATCCTTCCATGCTGGAAACTCTATTTACCTCCTTCTATGTTGACCACGTATTCTAACACTTTGTTTTCTATCTTGCCAGTTTCTAATCCATAACAGAACTTTACCCCGCTCACCCCATGACCAGTGGCTTCTCTTAGCAGCCTTTTGTGCGGGACTTTATCAAAGGCCTTTTGAGAGTCCAAATAAATGTTATTTTCTCTCTCGCACGCGCTTTTTTTTTTTTTACAAACTAGTTCACTGACTCCCTCTTAAAAGATTGGAGAAACCCCATTTTTTCTTTAGAGAATCAGGCTGGTTTGCTCCTATCACATCATGCTTCTTTAAAGGTTTTTTTACTTTTATCTTAATTATTGTTTTAAGCAATTAACCTGAAATCAGCCTGTGTGCTTTTTATTAGAAATAGATACAACAATACAACTTGTGGTATAGCAGCAAATTTTAATGTCAGAATTTTTGTTAGAAGCTCAATTTATTTTTGAGATGCTTCAGAAATACTACATCTTCAGTTCTTCAAATAAATTACAATTATTTTATGTCATTAAAAATCCAAATCCCATTTATAAATCACACATTTTATTTTACTGTACTTTTGGGTCAGATTATGAAATCAAGAGATTTCAAATGAGCCAAGTAGTACACTGTTCTTCCAAATGCAAATGTTTAATATTCTGCTAAATACTCAATAACCATAAGCATTATAAAGACAAATCCCAATCAGAATCTGAACAATAGATAAAAACAAATAATATAGTCACATGCATTAAATTTGGTTATTTGTAGTTGATGCAAACACTAACTATATTGGAATAATTCTAGTACTAAAACAATTTATAAAATTAGTTTAAAAACCTAATTATATGTAAGAAATGCTAATGCATTCAAAGTGGAATATGTGTAGTTAATCCTAAAGGTTATAGCCAGAACGGGCCACCAGATCATCTACTCCAGTGGTCTCCAACCTTTGTACTCACATGATCACTTTTTGAATTTAAGTGCAATCCAGGATTTACACTGTCCCTTCCCCAGGCCCTGTCCCACTCACTCCTTCCCTCCTCCCTCTATCGCTCGCTCTCCTCCACCCTCATTCACTTTCACTGGGCTGGGGCAGGAGGAGCAGCGCAGGGCCAGGGCAGGCAGGGAGTCTGTCTTAGCCCCGCTGTGCTGCCGGACTTTTAGTGGCTGGAGATCATGATTGACTGTCAGAGGCTCCATTATCTCCTGCACGTCACAGGCCATTGACCCCCTGCAGGTGACCTCATGCTTCAGGAGATTTAGGAATACAAACCATGGGACTGGAAGGGATCCGCATGGACATGGGGCCTAGCCTTCCCTCACACTAAGCAATCCCTCATACAATCCTACTCACAAATATACCAAGCTCTATCTTAAAACGAATTAAGTCAAAAACATGCTAAGGGGGTGATAGGATATAACATTTCCCCCAACTCGTATCTGCCTTGCAGTATTTAGAGCAAATTGTGCTCATTAGAATGTCAAATTAGAAAATGCTGCCTGCGGTATTCAACTCTGAAAGCTCCTCCTCATGTGAGCAGTCCCAGTGAAGTTATATGGGTTCAGGTTCCTATCTTGAGGTAATGCCCAACATTTTTTATTTTTTTGGATAGGGACAGGCACCTTTAAGTCTCAGGGCATGGTTAGACTGGCGCTTTGCAGCGCTAAAACCCTCCGGTAGCGCTATAATTTTCGTACCGTTCACACTTCAAAGTGAGATTTTGCGCATTTACTCACTGTTTAAAGAGCAAGTATTAAACCTCCTTTTCAAGAGGCAGAAGGCTTTTAGTGCTAGTAGCGCAAGGTTGGGAATGTGGACACCCATGGGACCTCTTGCATGCCTCCGAGCCATGTAAAGCCATCAGCAAGCCATTTAAGGCCATCAGCAAGCCATTAAAGACAATCAACATGCCATGTAAGGCAAATGACATGAGGTGTTGTTTTATAAAAGCGGAAGTAGCTTTGCAGTTTCTCTCTAACAACTCACACAGCAAATAACCAGTGAAAATGCTTGGGGACGGAGCTGTTTGTTTTAAATACAAAGCCTGTCAGCTTTCGCTAAGGAAAACCCACTCTGCGAACAACTTCCCAGTTCCCCCTCACCCCCCTTCTTTGCAAAGCACGTTGCACCCAGCTGAATGCTGGGATACCTGCCCTATCCCGTTACTGTCACTGCTGCCAGAAGTGCTACAAATGTATCCATTCTTTAGCGCTACAGGGTTTCAATCTGCACAGGCTCTAGCGTGATACCTATTGCGTTACATTGGGAAGCGCTACAAAAAAACCCACTATAATCTCTAGTCTAGCCATACCCTCAGGTGTCTTTAAAGCAAGTCCTGTGGGCTTGGATATACAAAGGAGCCTAAGAATTAGACATTCAATTCCTATTGAAAACCAATGGTAATCAGTATTGTATTGTAAATATTATAGGCCAATGGAATTAGCATGCAAAGATGCACATGCAGAAGACAATCTGACTGAGGTTTAATATTTGGCTTTTCCATTGAGGTTTCTATTGTGACTTATGACCTTATGTTCCCTTTGGTATCTATCACTGCACCTCCTATTCACACAAGGATGCAGCAAAGATAGCACTGCTACTAACAAAATGCTGCTTATCAAAAGATACCACCATCTCCCAGTTATTGAATCTGCCATGTAGCCAATTTATATGTGCAATAGACTCTTCTCCGAAGTATCACTAACTTGTAAGGGAAAAAAAACATGACTGCCGGCCTCCAAGTATCACAATTTCTTATGGCTTTGCTGTGGAACATTAAGATAGGATGAAGAATTAGCTGTGCCATGGAGAAAATTTGCTACTGTCAAAGTTATTTAGTTATTCAGAGTTACAAATATGATTTGCTGCTACCAAAAATCAACTGGGCTGTATTAAAATTGTAATGAGATACTTGGATATAAATCTCTTTAATAAAAGTGCGGTGGGGATGATGTTATCTATGTAGAGAGATTAATCTCTATTTAAATGCATATAAATTCAGGAAAAATGAACGATAGGCAGAGAGAATTCATACAAAGTCTTGGGTTGTTGCTGGGTTTTTGCTTTTTATTTTGATTTTTTGGGTGTTTTTCCCCTGTTACTATTAGTGAAATGCTGTGTTTTCTGCAACCTATTTGAACATACTTTGCAGTTAAGCATGAAATTGTATTTATTATTCTCACTCTGAACTTTCCATAGCGTCTCTTTCATCAGTTTAATTCCCCCTTTTGAAACAAACATCTATTTGAACAAAAACAGTCTTTAAAAAAATCAAAGCGTTTTCAGTGAAATGAAGTTTTCTGGACTGAATTACCCAGCCTACACCATAGTATGCTCAGCCACTGGAAATTATTTAGAAACAACCAAAGTATAGGGCCAAAGGCCTGAGGCCTTTATCTGGGCCACATGATTGATGTGTTGTGGGCCCTGATGTGGTTAACAGTGATTTTTATCTGTTGCTAGCAGCAACAGTCAGGGTCTCAGCATGAGGCCAGCAGCAGGCCTCATTGCTGAAGCAGGCCCGCACACAGGGACAGACAAATAGTCTTTTCAGCTGGACAGGTCTCATGGGGGGTTTTGACATAAAGGGCCCTTTGGAAAGGCTGGAATTGTCAGTCCTTTGATGGCCCCATGCTGGGCCATTAGCTTCTGTTACTAATTTGCTGTTCATGTGAGAGGGCAGAGCTACGTGAACACCTGCAAGCGGCTCTGGTGCATTCTGGGAAGGATTTTATAGGGAGAGCGAAGGAATAAAGGATGAGGCATAACCCCTCCATCTAAAGGGCAGATGACACAGACTATTATCATTTTAAACCATCAAAAAGACAACTCTGAAATAACATCAAGGGGCCTAACTCAAACCTGAAAAAGCAAAGAAAGCAAGAACATTCAGAATTAACGAGAGGCCATCCCTTCATTCAACATGCCTAGGTTTTGCAGGAATTGTCAAACAGTAGGTAATCTTATATTCTGGAATAGTGAGGTAGAATGGAGTTGGTTAAGCAGAGAATTTCAGCATAAATCATTGCTTTGCTTTCTGCACTTTTGTGATTCTATCCCTCCAAAAATGTTTGAAAATATAATGGGGGAAAATGCTGTTTTACAGTCAAAATGATAGCTGGCAGACCTTACACCGCAACAGTACTAGAAGGACTAGCTATCTTAATTCAGAAAATTTTAGACTCAGGATAAAATATGGAGCAAATCTCTATTGGATATTCTGTACTCATTCTGCATTCAGGATTCTTGCTAATGATGGTGGAAACTGCACATGCAGAACAGACAATAAAGCTCTACAGGGCACATTGGGCAAGAGTATCTTGCCTCTAGCTAGCAGTTTATGGATACAGTGATTCAAGAAAAGAGCTTTTAGAAATCCTGAGTTAACCTTCTTAAACACGGATTACTGAGTCTTTCCAAAACCTACATCATGGACTCTGTGTTACTTGCCAAGGGGTAAATTTCACCCCAAGCAGTGGGGTAGCGTGAGGGCTATGCACCACTTAAACACTCAGAATAGGATTTAAGAGGTGAACAGATTTTCTGCTGGCACTCCATACAGTGGTGAATTTCACCCCTGGAGAACTGCAAAGGCTCCGAGTCATGAGCTACTTGGTTAACTTCTTAATTCCACAGATTCATGCATCCCTAGCACTATAGAATATCAATATTTTTGCATCTTTCACCTGAGAATATCATCGAGCACTAAACACATAATCTGACTAAATACATTATAATGCCCAGCTCTTATTTAGCACTTTTCACCAATAGCTCTCCAAGCGCTTTACAAATGAGGTCAGCATCATTATTCCCATACAAAGGGGAGGTGATTTGTCCAAGGTCACTCCAGCAGGCCAGTGCAGAATCAGGTCTGCAGAGTCCCAATCTAGTTCTGTATTCACTAGGCCTAAAAGCACATCCTGAGGGTCTTTCCAATCCTACAGAAGAGTTAACTGAGGCACAAACACCTTAAGTGACTTGCCCAGAATCACAGAGGAAGATTATGGCAGAAGTGGGAACAGAACTCAGACTACCTGATTCTTAGTCCTGTGTTTTAAAACACAAGACCTTGCTTCCTCTTCTGGTTTAACATACAGGATGTAGGAATTATAACCATTAAAGACTGTAGCTTTGAAGAAAAAAGCCGCTTTTGAGTAATGTTATGTGAGGGAAAAAACCACAGACTGTAAAATCATTAACTGGTTTGCACCTTTCGGGATTCAAATGGCTACAGAGCAAGTTGGCTGTCAGGCTGAGTTGAAGGCAAGAGAAAATTCTTCAGTCAAGTTATAAAATCTGTGTGTATAATGGAGTCATTGACAGCTAGAAAACAGCATTTCAATAAAAACCCACGGTAATAAGGGGACCGATAGAAGGCCAAATATAACCCTGATTTTTACTTTATTAAAAAACCTATGCAACAAATTGGCCCATTTCTACAAGTTATTCTATGCACATACAATTCCCATTTCCACCCAAGGGATGTTTTGACTGAGTACCTAGAACAACCTCACTGTAAGACTTCACATGAAAAGTAAGTCATTATTATTAGTGGTATTTTTGTTACAACAGAGCTGAGAAGTTTCAACTAAGATTAGGGCGTCATTGTGCTAGGAATGGTACAAGCACAGAATAAGAGACATAGCTGCCCGAGATCCCCTTTCTAGAGTGAATAAAAGAATGCTAAGGTCACATGGCTACGCATGTCTGAATCAGGAAATACCAGAGTTAAGGTTCCATGCACAACTTTCAGTCTGGCCCTTCGTGATGCAATCTTTAATTGCATGCTTCCATCAGCATGGCCAGCCCCAAGCAATCAAAACTCATAAGTCAGGGCCACCAAAAAAGTATGAGATTGGTTTAAAATCACAAGTTTTAAAAAAAATACATTGGTGTTCTTTCTATGTGCCGTCTGGTTTTACAGACCTAGGGTTCTCACTGTCAACCTTTCCTCCACAACCACAAGGGCTAGAAATTCATTGTGGGTCTCCCAATCCCTTTCTTTGAAATGAAAAAGAAGATTCTAACAAAATCACTTGCCACCAGAAGCTGGGGATTTATGGAAAATACCAAATATTGCAAGACTTGTAGTAATGTAGTACAAATGTAAAAATGGTATTTGTTGATTACTTGCTCTGTAATGTTCGCTGCCTGTTTCTAGTTAACTGCTATAGAAATAGGAGCGTAACAGGAGTTTAACTGTGTATTGTATAAGATGCGTTATGCTTCTGGTAACTGTTGGGTTAATGGTTATGTAATCTGTGTATTACAAAATGGAGTTTTTGCTTTTAAAATGGAGTCTGTCAGCTGGCTGAGCATGCAGCCATAATCTGGGACTGAGACTGCAGGTAGGAGCTGTCAGCTTCTATCATGCATCTCATTAACCTTTAACTTTGCAACAATGTCTGCCATACTTGTGTATCAGTGAGTGCTGTGAGCTAACGGCCAGTAGCCATGACACTGTTTGAATCTGTATACAGGTTATGTATGTGGCATTAGATTATTGGCTGTGTGTAGCTGACTCTCTTTGAATGTATTGGTTGTTTGTGTCTATGACGTAGATTTGAACCTTGTACATATGTTCTGTCCCGCCTTGTGCTGGTGGGCTTTCAGGCTTTGGAACTGTATTCTCCTGATCCCCTATTTGCATGCGAATAAACCTTTTTGTTCAGGATACCTTGAGCCTTTGCCTGTTCTTGGTTGGTATTTGGGAGAGGCCTCCAAGGGAACGGACAGATTTGTGCAACAGTAAGATTGCAAAAGTTGGCAACACCACTGTCCTTATTTTTCTTTCTGAGACAGACAGATGTGGCACGTTCTGGATTTACTTGGGACCTCTCTGTAACTCCTCATTGTTGGTCACCTGCAGACAGGTGAAGAAATCCTGCTATTATCCCAGCCATCTTCCTGCACAAAGGGATGAACAGTGGCCTGCAGAGTAGCGGAGGTAGAAGAGAGGCTTAGGAAACTGCTTGCCAAAGAGGGCGATGGGAAGATCATGGACCAGACTCACACCGATGATTTATCAAAATATGAAGCAGTAGACTCAGTGCCCCCCTGTTGAGGACATTTCCCGCCCTGTTTTTGCCATTCACAACACATTTTAAACACAAATGAATGAAACTGCCAGATGTCATACCTACCATTCACATTTTGATCCTTTTTCACCCCTCAGACCATGTCCCAGAGATTACAATCTGTGCTGCTGGCCCAGAAGCACATGACTCAGACAGCTGGCAGTCAAAGCAGTGAGCAGCTTTGTTTCTGTCTGTTTACACATGGTTTTACCCAATTCCTCCACTACTTACTATCTCAAGCTCTCCAGTAATTTCCTTATCTGTACACTATGAAAACACAAGCTGCCTTCCACAAATTTTCATTGCAGAACAACCATCTCTCTGCCAACAAGCTGGTTTTGATTTCTGATCCAAACACCTTGTGGCATAAATAGAAATGTTAAATGATATTTACTATATATGGTATAACGTGATGTATGCTTCTGGTAACTGCTGGGTTAATGGTTATGTAATCTGTGTATTACAAGATGGAGTTTTTGCTTTTAAAATGGAGTCTGTCAGCTGGGTGGGCATGTAGCCATAATCTAGGACTGAGACTGCACGTGTAGGAGCTGTCAGCTTCTATCATGCATCTCATTAACCTTTAACTTTGCAACAATGTCTGCCATACTTGTGTAACAGTAAGCTGGGGAGCTAACAGCCGGTAGCCATGACGCTGTTAGAATCTGTATACAAGTTATGTATGTGGCACCTGATTATTGGCTGTATGTAGCTGTGACTCTCTTTGATTGTATTGGTTGCATATTCGAACCTTGTATATATGTATGTATTGCATATTCGAACCTTGTATATATATATGTATTGCATATTCGAACCTTGTATATATGTTCTGTCCCGCCTTGTGCTGGTGGGCTTTCAGGCTTTGGAACTGTATTCCCCTGATCCCCTATTTGCATGCAAATAAACCTTTTTGTTCAGGTTACCTTGAGCCTTTGCCTGTCCTCGGTTGGGAAATGGAAGAGGCCTCCAAGGGAACGAACAGATTTGTGCAACAACCTGAAGGGGACTGTTAAACAATTAGATCCTGTGGCACAATAACATGTCATAGGACTTTGGACCAACAAGATGGGTAGAAGGCATATACTGTATTTTAAAGCATACCAGCTCCCTAGTTCCTATGTGCCATATTAGTCTCAGGTTCATTTGCATGACACTTCATTCCATTTTATGCATGCTTGACCATGTATATTTCAATCAAAGTAGGATGCCTAAATTAATTTCCACTATTACACACCTCATTCAGATCTACAATGGCTACTCGAAGGTTTAAGGCACTGAATTCTGAGGTCATCTGAATTCTGAGGTCATCTGGATTTCAGTACTATGTTCCAAAGACCACGACCATTTCAAACCCTGACATCTAACCAACAGCTGAAGGTATTTTTCTATGTTTAAATTTCTTCAGACAACCAAAAGCTTATTTCCTAAAAATACTTTAAAACTCAGCAAGTTTACAGAGAAGCCGATTTCTGACATGCTAACACACACACAATACTTTTGTTCTTTAAGCCAATCATTATGCAGCTAGTCAGTGGTGAAGAGACGAACTGCCAGTCTAAAAGTGTTAACATCCTTCAGAAAAAATTATCAACTCTACATCAATCATTGGTCTATACAGAAATAAAGTCATTGAAATAAAA
Source organism: Sternotherus odoratus (assembly GCA_032164245.1). Taxonomy (NCBI): domain Eukaryota; kingdom Metazoa; phylum Chordata; order Testudines; family Kinosternidae; genus Sternotherus; species Sternotherus odoratus. The sequence continues at coordinate 13,854,586 of JAVMKO010000015.1, forward strand.
CATCGCTGCACAATCAGTTTCTCTTGGTTTTGAAAATAAATGTCTTGGCTTTTATTTTCCACATAAGTGTTTGACTTTTTTTTTTTTTTTGGAAGATGCATGTTAGGAGAATGAAACATTCTATGACAGTGTGGGGTTTGTTTTATTTAGATTCCATTATGGTCCCTACCTAAGCCCTTAGTCTATATGCCTGTTCCACTCCCAGCATTTTCTCTCTCTATGCTTAGGACTATATTCTATTGTAAGATCATAACCATCTTCTGCATCAGCAAGAAGCAAAAAATAATGGAGACAATCTCTCTCTCTCTATATATATATATATATATTTTAGATGCCCTGTAAAGTTTACACAGTATCAGGCTAGCTCTTAGCCAAAAACTTGTCCAGGGACCTGTTGTGTCTTCTCAAATTTCCTTGAAATACTAATCAATTCTTGCCTTATCTTCTCACACTACACAACATGAAGTCTTTATTGGAAACAGCATCTTTCATTTCCCTGCAATTTTCTGTAAATAGGAGAGATCCATTTCGAGATAATGAGACTGATTTTGGCATGCCCAGTCAAGCTTTATATTTTAAGACAAATATTTGAAGAAAACATGTGTGCTGAGAAACACTGGTGTGTGTTTGTTCGGAATTATAAGCATAGAAATAAAGACACAGTCTGTTCCAAAACAATTAAATACAAAAGGAATCATATGTGGATGGTACAAACATGATGTAGCCAAGCTTGAAAAGAAAGATTTAAATAAGGAGCGCACGAGTATCAAACAATAGAACCAATCCAGAGAGGCTGCTGGAAAAAGAGTGCCAAACACACAAGACTGCAGCACTTCACTTTGGAAACAGGACAGATGGCCTCCCTCTTCCTTCCGCAGAAGACAACATTTTTTTGGTTTTCGTCAAATGCTAAACATCACTAGGCAGAAACCAAAAGGTTGTCATCATCCCGATTCCATTGTCTCTGGGTCATTAGCATTTTCACACACAATGTTCCCCATCCATGAAGCGTAGCCAATATTTAACCCCCCTTTTTTGCCCCTCTGAAAAATTCTTTCCAGTGACATGGCCCTTCTTGCTAAAGACTACATTTGAAAATGGAGTTTCCGAGATTTGCATACTGCACCTTTTGAGGAACTGCATGGAATGAACGATGCTTCAATCCAAAAGTCTATGGACTGCAATCTGAAAGATGCTTTCAATGCTTTTTCTCACCAAACAACTTACACTCAGGGCTGGACTTCACTAGGGGGGAGATCGGCTGTAGATACGCAAATTCAGCTACGTTAATAACTCACAGCGGTGGCGGGCGGCGGCGTGCTCCCCCGTCGACTCCAGCTTGCGCCTTTTGGCGAGCTGGAGTTCTGGAGTCGACGGAGGCGCCGCTGGTGATCGATTTATCGCGTCTTGACGAGACGCGATAGATCGATCGCCAAAAGATCCTTCCCCGCTTTAGTGAAGACAAGCCCTTAGACTGTAAACTCTTCAGGAGGGTGATGGGCCTTTCTGTGTGTGCAAACAGCCTACCACATTGTGAGTGTTACCAGAAAACAAAAAAAAACCCAACTAATGTCTTAGAAAATGCTATAGGACGGTGGCATTTGCGTGTTGTCATTTAAGCTGCCTCTTAAGTGTTGGATCCTACTACCTGCTCCTCAAAATGTTTCATTCTATGGACCATATGTGGGGAACAACTTCCTGAAGACTGACTGAGCAGTTCAGACTATTTCTGACATGGTTAGTATTCTGGGGCTTACAGGAGACATGAACAGTAACACCCACTAGTCTCCTTTTATCAGGGACTGAAAAACACCATTCAGTTTGTGTGTAAGCTTCTAATCATGGGCATTTCCTTCTAACCTCTCTAACCACACACCCTTTCGCCCGAAAGGCACATACTCTGGACAGGCAGTCTCCACAACATCTGTAAATCCACTGACATTACCGGATGGGCAGCAGTTTAGTCATCGCTACAGACTGTTCTGCACAATAATTAACAGGAGCCTCATATTTATTAGGCTACACTTCAAAGACGTGGTCTCACTCTTGATAAGATTTCACGAAAGCTCTAAAATTAATGTGCTCAATATTTTTCCTTTAAAAAACAACAACACCACAATAAGCTTCTAGACATTTGATTACAAAATATATGCATATAACAGATATCAACAAGCCTACAGGAAGATTCCTCCTTCAGTATTCAATGCAGCCTCAATAAATATTTCAAGGTTTCAAATGGATGCTTTGCAATAGCGCAGTTTTCATTTGCACAAGTGCCGGAAGGAAGCATTCAAAGCAGGCTTAAAGCAAAAACACAGTATTTTCCTGTAAAACTTTAATTGGGAAACTGACACTATATAATCTGTACATCACTGCCTCGGAGCTGTTGTTAAAAAATTAAAGCTGTATCAAAAGAACTGCTTTGTTAAATTAACACGTTAGGCATACCAGACATAATTTGTGCCAGGAAAGGAAATAGCTTTGAGTCAGAAACCCATTGATTGTTATGGTTGTCATTGCAAGTGTTTGAGCCATGCAATGTGAGCAGACAAAGCAGAAGGATACATCCCATCCTATATATGCATATTAAACAAACACACATTTATGTATATATTTTGGTGAAATCTAGTAACAAATATATAAACAAATGATGCTCCATTATTACAATCAACATGATTATAAATCATAGATCACATCATGTGATCCCACAATAAAGTAATACCACCCAGCTCTTGTACAGTGTTTTTTAATCAGTAGATCTCAAAGCACTATACAGAGGAGTTATTGTCCCTATTTTATAGTGGGGAAACTTATACACAGATTGGTCAAGTGACTTGCCCAAGGTCACCCAGCGAGCTCTCTCTCTTTGGAACAGAACATTGTCCACTTTACCTCAGAGTTTTGCAGCAGAGTAGAGGCCTTTCACTATCCAGTTGGAAACGTCACATTACACCATTCCTCTGTTTGGTGCATGATGCTTTTATGCTTTATAGTAACCCGATATTCTACTGTCCAATCTGCATAATCAAAATCGGACAATGGACTTTCCCACAAGATGGGATGGATAGAGAAGTATCCAGTGTCCCTAGAGCCTGAATGATGTCCCCATTTTCTGTATTCTAATCCCCAATGGCCCATGCCACAGCTATTACCCTCTGAGTTAGGACTAGATCAAACTCCTCTGAGAAACCAACAATGCCACTTCTTAATAGGCCCCAGGAATAGAACTATTTGGTTATTCCTTCCACCTGAAGCAGTGAGCAAAGCAAGCTCTGGCAGGTCTAGGGAGCAAGATTCCAGAGACAGAAGGATAGCACTGCCATCAGGGCACTAAGCATGCCCACAGTGCAGGTTGCCTTGGGTTTTTTTTAAAGGGAGCAAGGAGATTCAGCTATATAAGGGGCCTGTCACATGCTGTACTTCCATAACTGAGTCATGCACATCCAGGATTTACTGAAGCGATAAAAGGACACTGTCAAGTGCTTCCCTGTTCCCAACTTCATAGCACAACTTTAAACCGCTGCTGCTCACCAGGGCCGGCGACAGGGGGGTACTACGGGTACAGCTGTACCGGGCCCCCCGACTTTAGGGGGCCCCGGTACACAGCTGTACCCGTTGTCGTCCACCCTTGTCGCCGGACCTGGAGAGCGGGGAAGGGGCGGGGAGGCGGCGTGGCTCTCCCCCGGAAAAGTGAGCCTGGCCCCGGCAGGAGCTGTGAGCCAGGCCGGCGGCAGCAGCGCTGTCCGGGGGAGGGGGGGGGGGGGAGAAAGGGCGGCTCACGCAGCTCTCGCTGCCCGGGGGAGGGAGCGCCGGCTGGGCTGGGGGGGGCCCCAGCCGCTGTTGGCTGGGCTGGGGGGGGGGGGCGGCTGGGCTGGGGGGGGGCCCGGCTGGGCTGGGGGGGCCCAAACTATCAGAGTAGGGGGCCCCCAAATTTCTGTCGCCAGCCCTGCTGCTCACATTAAAAAATATACACAGGAATGTTCCAAGTTTGCCGAAGGGAGTTAGGACCACCCAGTGTCACTGAAATTAAATGGAATTCGAACGTCTATCTCCCATGGGCATCTCTGAAAATTCCATCCATAGGCTACACAGAAGAGTGGGGATTCTCACCTGTTCATTCAAAACCAAAAACTCAGTTGACATCTGGTGGCTTACTCTGGGGTATGTAACAAACCCAGGAGCTATCAACAAGGTACATCGGTAAACAAATCACATATACTTGGGGAGATGAGAGTAGAATCCCCATTCTTCCATTCTAAAAGCCCAGTCCTACCATTTGAGCTAAAGGAGAGCTTCTTCAGCTAACAAGAATAGGTACCTTTACCGGTCTGTGGGCACCATCCTACACACAAAGCCCTTATACTACAGGTGGACTTTACAGCCCAGATTGTCAAAAGGGGCTAGTGATTCTGCATGCCTCAGCTTTTGAATGTTCAACCTGGGAATCTTTAAGAGGTTTGGTGTTCAGAATACACGGAGAATGTTCCCTCTAAAAATAAGGGCCCCCTTCTTAATAAACCCCAGGAATAGATGCATCTCAAGTTGGCTGGCTGAAAAAACTGAAGCACCCAAAATCACTTTTGAAAGGCTTCTCTGAGGACGTGTTTTCACTGGCAATGTTAAACCGCTGCCGCAGCAACGCTTTAACATGGTTTGTGTAGTCACGGCACAGCTCGCTGGCAGAGCTCTATAAAAACCACTGCCAAGAGGGGCGCTCCCAGTGCTGGTGCAGTGTCTTTACTGGCATGTTACAGCACTGAAACTTGCAGCGCTCCGGGGGGTGTTTCTTCACACCCCTGGGGGGTTTTCCACATACCCCGAGGAAGTGACAGCAGTGTAAAGTGCCAAGGTAGACAAGCTCTAAGATATGGTGGTTTTCTTTATAGCTTTGTTTTATGTGACAGTTTGTTAAACGTATTTTCTGCACTGCAAATCTTAAGACCGCTACTGTAGTCCACAGTGGTGAAGATGGGTTAACAGTTCTGAGCCATTTAAGATAAGTAAAATTTCCCCTGACGTTGTAAACTCTTCAGGTGGTTACAGGCAACAGCTTCTGCTTTTTTTTTCATGTCTTCTCAGAAAAGAGCTCACATAATATTATCAGCCTCTGGGGTGACCATCAGATAACCAAGCTATTCCTGTCTGAACCACTCAACACGTCTCAACCTTCCTGTCACTGGAAATCCACAAAACAACCAGGGGACCTGTCTTAACCACACAGCTCACAGCTTAACTGATTAAGTAGGTGGGAACTGATGCCAGCTCAGCTCAAAGTGTCTTTTTCTGCTAACCAAAAGCTGGCCACAAGCTGTACAGAGGATTGACCGCAGATATTGCACCGATAACGAAACAGTTTTGGTGAAGTTACAACTTCCTGTTTGAGTGCTCTTACAATCACATGTCACCTCGGAGTGAATCGCGAACAGGAAAAGGACTTAGTTAAACAAGCTGTCAGGTTCCTCATATGACATACATACATTACTGTGTGGTATTGTCAACAGGAACCATTTACCACTTTCCCCTACACCCCAGCCTTCTAGAAATTTACAAAGTTAGGGCTCTGAAGAGAATGCCAGCAAGTCCTTAAGTGTGTGTGTGTGTGTGTGTGTGTGTGTGTGTGTGTGTGTGTGTGTGTGTGTGTGTGTGTGTGTGTGTTAACATTGGAACACATCTGTGGCCCCTTAAGGAGTTCATGGTGGTCACTTATGCGGCACTTCATGGTCACTTCAGACGACATTGTAACACGCAAGAATCCACACCATACAAATACAGCCTCCTTTGACTTGGGCAAAAATCTTATAAGGGCCCTCAGCTTGCTAAGAAGAGCTGGGTGACTAGGGGTGAAAAATGTTCTGCGAATTGGAAAACTAGGTTTTATCTGAAACTGCCCGTGACCCTTGCGTGTGTGTGTCTATCAAACACTCAAGTGCTCAAGTTTTGCTAGGGAGAATACTCAGAAAAAAGTGACTCAAGCATGGATATTCTCTGAAAGTGAATTTCAAACTGTACTGGAGTATCTCATTTCAAATTCACATTCTGTTGGTTAATCACCTGAGGACTTGATCCAATGCCAAGTGAAGACAATAAAAAGACTCACATTGCATTGTACCAGGCCTTAAATCTCCTAGTCAAGACAAGGAACAACGTGACATGGTTTAGGTACACCACCAGCACAGCCACATTTCCAAAGTTCTAATGGAATGGTTTTACACACACACAGGTTAGCCAGCTCATTACACCATTTTCCCTTCACTCCTTACGACGTGCCCTTAGTTACTATTGCCAAAATGCATCATGATATAAAGTAATGTAGTGCACAGTACTATAGCAGTTTACATCTACAAGGCTCAGGGTGCCACACCTTGGCCAAAGGGATATTGAACAACTTATAAAGTTTTTAAAATGCATCAATTAATAAATAGTAAGGCAATATTAAGCTCTGGGAGCGTGTATCTATGCCAGGAGGAGATTACTAAACCAGGTTAAGTAGCAGAAAATTCACACAAAAACAAAATAGGGTTAAGGATTGTTAAAAGTAGTTTTATAAGACCTCAGTGCTTCTGAGTTCCTATGCTGTGATTGTCTGAAAAGATGAGAAAGCAGATGCAGTAAAAGACTTAAGATCTCACAGCCAGTACCAGTGGAAAACTAAACCGATATTAGCCACTTTAAACTGGCAGTTAAAAATTCCCTCAAGAAATCAGCCTGGCACCACTAGAATATTTTAATATGGGATTAAGGACAGCCATCTTTAGAGCATAGCAATTACTATACTTCTAGATCATGCAACCGAAACATACACTAGAGCAGGGGTCTCAAACATGCGGCCCGCGGGCCACATGTGACCCGCCAAGCCCTTCCCTGTGGCCCGCGAAGTCCCCCCAGCTCCCCCCGCCCACCTCGTGCATTGCAGATGCAGCGCCGCTTTCTGAAGCGGCTGCCAGCACTGTCCCTTCCGAGGGGAAGGAAGGGGGAGGAGACAGAGGGCTCCTATTTGCCCCCCTCCAAGCATTGCACCCCCACAGCTCCCATTGGCTGGGAACAGGGAACTGCGGCCAATGGGAGCTTCGTGGGAGTTGTCTGGAGGAAGCAAGAGCAGCACATGCAGGGGATCCCTCTGGGTGACTCCTCTCCCCCAGGCTGCAGAGACTGGTTGCAGCAGCTTCCTGGAGTGGAGCTGTATGGGTCCGGAGCCGCTCTAGGTAAGTGGCACCAGGCTGGAGCTCGTACCCAGAACCCCTCCTGCACCCCAACTCCCTGCCCTGAGCCCCCTGCCCTGACCCACCTGCTGCACCCATCCCCCTGCCGCATCCCTCACCTCTCTTACACCCCACACACCAAATCTCTGCCCTGAGCCCCCTTCCACACCCTGCACACCTGCACCTCAACTCCCTGCCCTGAGCCCCTGCTGCATCCTGCATCCTTTCTGCACCCCCTGGGGGCAGGGAGGGGGCAGCCTTGGGGTGGGGACTTCGGGGAAGGGGTTGGAATGGGGCAGGGAAGGCATGGGAAGAGGCGAGGCAGGGGCAGGGCCTCATGGAAGGGGTGGAGTAGGGGCGGGGCCAGGGTCAGTATCAGTGATGCGGCCCTCGGGTTAATGCACTAGTCCTCATGTGGCCCTCGTGGTCATTTGAGTTTGAGACCCCTGCACTAGAGTCATTCACCATAATGAACAGCCAGAGCAAAAGGCAAAATATTTTGCTTTATAGGTCACCATATTGCATTGCAGGGGTCTCCCAGCCATGGCTAACTCACATCTGATGCAATAACTAAGCAAAAGGGAATGACAGACATTTCTGCCCTTACCCTGAATTTTCTGGCTTTCGTAAGGCGAAGTCAGTCCCTCTGTGTTATTTAAGGAGGAGTCATTTATGTTTCCATTTATTTGCCATAAAACAGAGAAGGGCACCTGGGTGTTATTTCAGTTTCTAAGAAGTTGCCAACCAAGTCACACCGTATGTATTTGGAATTAACCACAAGGAAATGGGAAGCTGGATCTCTAAGATACTGGCGAGTGAAAACACTAGTATTGTGCAAACAGCTGACAAGGATTTCTGCCTGTATCCTATAATAAAAAAGTACATATGGTGGAAAAAATCCAATCCCCACAGTCAGAACCCCCACTACCTCTTCTTCCCTCACATCCAAAGGCTGAAAGATCCCCTTCCTAGCCATTCAGAGCAAAGTAGACCATGAATCTTGGTCCACTTCTGGGGATCACAGGCTGCTGTTCTCTTACTGAAGCCAGTGAGGCTGAGCTGCATGTTTACATCACCCTTCTTTCAAAGCTGAAAGTGGGTGTAATTTCTGAACTCAGGTTCATCCCCTAGCGAATGGAGTGTTACCTTGTAACTGCATACATCAGGGAAGTGTACATTTTTAATGCCTGGTTAAATTGAAGTCAGTCTGCAACAGAAGGGGGGGGGGGGAATCCCAGCCCATGTAGTACACTATATATATATTTGCAATTTGCAGCTTTTATAACACTGTGTTAAATCTTTAAGGTGTTATTAGAAACCTTCCAAGGTGTGAGATATGACTCAGGCTTCTTGTCTCATTAGCTGAAACGCTGCACCTTGTTTTCTGTTAGGAAGATGATAGAGCTGGTCAGGGAAATTTGCCTTAAAGAAACATCCTATATAATAAAAGACTAGAGAAGTGTGTGTGAAGCCGTCATGCACAGTAGAGACGGCCCAGACGAACGGCATGCTGGGAGGTGTAGTTCGGCAGCACAACATGGCCGCCGCGCGTGCACCCCCGAGAGGGAAGCAGGGTCTGGATCAGGGGCTCGGGCAGGAGGGTGGCTGGGCGCAGGAGGCGCGGGCAGGGGGCTCTGGCCGGGCGGGACGCGGGAAGGGGGCGCTGGGCCGGCGGGGCAGAGGCGCCCGGGCACGGCACGGCCAGCTGTGCCCAGCAGAGAGCCAAGCGAGGGGGAGGAGGCAGAGAGCCGAGTGAAGGGGAGGAGGGTGAGGAGGCAGAGAGCCGAGGGGGAGGCAGAGAGCCGAGCGAGGGGGAGGAGGCAGAGAGCCGAGCGAAGGGGAGGAGGGAGAGAGCCGAGGGGGAGGCACAGAGCCGAGCGAGGGGGAGAGGGGGAGGAGGCACAGAGCCGAGCGAGGGGGGGGGGAGGAGGCACAGAGCTGAGCGAGGGGGGGGGGAGGAGGCACAGAGCCGAGCGAGGGGGAGGGGGGAAGGAGGCACAGAGCCGGGAGGGGCAGAGAGCTGAGCGAGTTGGGGGGGGACGTTGGGGGGGGAGGGGGAGAGAGCTGAGCGAGTGGGGGGGGGGCGCGAGCCATTACTGTTGGCCCGTGTACACGGGCTTTTACACTAGTACATATATATACGGGGTGGGATGGAGCAGGAAGGACAGAGTCAGAGCAGGTGAAACTTCACCTATATATTGCAATGCAAACAAGAATTAAACAGCTGTTTTCCACTACAGACTATTTTGTGGCTGGTGTTGAATGAATGGAAAACGTTCCCTTAGACATATTTGGGGACTAGCTAACAAAAATTATGTGCATGGGGGAGAGAGTATTTACTGAGCTACACAATTAAAGCATCTTTATCTATTAATATGTCAACTGATATGTTAGCTTACATTCTTTTAGGCAAACACAGTATATGCAAGGGTTACTGACCACTTTCCCCTCCTCCACCGTCTCTTATTCCATTGCTAATTAGACCAACATAACACATAATTTTCCCTTTCTTTTATTTTTGTGCCAGTGTTTTGGGTTAATGTCACTTATTTCCTCTGCTGTTTCTCTTCACTCAGCCATTTTGGGTGTAGGTTTCAATAAAAGCATGTAAGATCTATATATATAAAAGTCAAATGGTGTATGCATGCGTGCATGTACGTTCCCTTACTCCTTCCACACCATTTGAGCTAGAGACTTGAAATTTGGTACAGTTATAGGCTTTAGGGTCCTCATCAGGGTAAGAGTCGAAAATTTTTCAAATCTCACCTCTGACACCCCCTAGAGGTGAAATTCTTTAAAGCCAATTCACATTAGCTGGGCAGCAGGTTAACACCTGCTGTTCTCTGTAACATAGTTATGATGTAATAATAACCCCCACCAATGGACCCCGCACTCGCTCAGCTCTCTGCCCCCTCCCCCCCACTCCAACGGCCCCCCCACTCGCTCAGCTCTCTCCCCCCTCCCCCTCCAACGGACTCTGCACTCGCTCAGCTCTCTCCCCCCTACCCCCTCCAATGGCCCCCACACTCGCTCAGCTCTCTCTTCCCCCTCCCCACTCCAACGGCCCCCACACTCGCTCAGCTCTCTTCCCCCTCAGGTAAGAATCAAAAAATTTTAAAATCTCCCCCCCTCCCCCCCACTCCAACGGCCCCCCCACTCACTCAGCTCTCTCCCCCGTCCCCCCTCCAACGGCCCCCCCACTCGCTCAGCTCTCTCTCCCCCCTCCCCCCTCCAACGGCCCCCCCACTCGCTCAGCTCTCTCCCCCCTCCAACGGACCCCGCACTCACTCAGCTCTCTCCCCCCTCCAACGGCCCCCCCATTCGCTCAGCTCTCTCCCTCCCTCCCCCTCCAACGGCCCCCCCACTCGCTCAGCTCTCTCCCCCCTCCAACGGACCCCGCACTCGCTCAGCTCCCTCCCCCCTTCCCCCCTCCGACGGACCCGAGCAACGCCAGGTATTTTTGCTAGTATGAAATAAAACAAGCCTATACATTTCCCCAACCATGTTAATTTCTTCTGATGAGCCCACCCCAGCATGAAGTGTAATAAACAGACAATCTCCACTTTTTGTATAGACCACAGGGATTGGGTATATAAAATTTTTGTCTGTGTGGTCATAGCTCACACACAACTCTGACAGAATGAAATAAAACATCTAAAGGCCCCAGTCTCCCACAAAGAACACCACTGTCTACTCTGCAACACTAGCATCAGATAAGTATGCTAGATCCTGATTGAGATGAATTGCTAGTCTGTTTTTTGTTTGTTTTTATTTAAAAACAGAAAGGGAATTAAGGAAAGACTGGAAATGGAGAAGAAGAGAGCATAGGATAAACAATGTGAAGATGAAGACAATGAAACATGCTGACCTATTACATCATAAAGCCATGAGATACACACAAAATAACTGCCTTAGGCCATTCTTAATCATAAAGGTCCAGAAATAAGGACCAGATCTCCTCAAAACCCTTTGCCTTTCCTCTTCAGCAGAATGTAATCCTTTCCAGGCTAGCCAATTCAAGATGGATTTAGGACAGCACTTTGGGCTTGTCTCCACTATGGGAGGGGGGGGGGGGTCGACTGCAGATATGCAACTTCAGCTACGTGAATCACGTAGCTGAAGTTTGCGTATCTGCAGCCGACTTACCTCTCGTCCCCACGGCGGCGGCAGTCGGCGGCGCGCTCCCACGTCGACTCCAGCTTGCGCCTCCCAGCAAGCTGGAGTTACGCAGTCAACGGGGGAGCCACGAGCGATCGATTTCTCACATCCTCATCAGACGCAAGAAATCGATCACCAGAAGATTGATCCCACGCCGCGCGAGTGAAGACCAGCCCTTTATTACAGTATGCAGGGCTGTGGGCAGCTATGCAGGAGTGCTTGATGGTGAGACTTTCTGGAGATGTGTTTGTATAACAATCATGGGTTTCTAATCAGACTAGAGATAGGATTCCCACCACCTCATGGGGGAAAGAGGGAGAGAGGATTTAAAAATGTGGTAAAAATCAGAGACAACTCATATGACCCATCCCTCAAGGGGATCTCAGAGTCTTGCCGTGTCAGCTGGCTGCACTTGCATTAATGCTTGTCAGTTTATGTAAATCAACGTTATCCAATTATGCTCATGTCTTATAAACAAAGGGGTGCCCTTGTGTATCTGTTATGTTGTCAATATGGCTGCTCTGTGAGCCTCACAATCAGACCCTTTGCCAATGCCACTGACTCAGACAGACTGAAATTTAGCCAGCAAGGGCCTTTTGTGCTTATTTACGGCTGTGGAGATGAGTGAAAATTTATGGGACTTTTCATCATAATTAAAAGCAGAATGTCATTTAATAGGAAACAGATTCTAAGAGAAGGGAACTTTTAAAGGAAATGTGTGTTAATAAAGTCCATGCACATCCCTATTTGTACAATTCAAGGATTTGAGTTTATTTACTTTTTTTTGGCTTAGGTTTTCCATGGGGTTTTTCAAAGACTCCAAAAGCCCTTCATGTGCCCAAAATGCTACACGTGTTAATTTTCCAGCAGCATTTCAGTTTCCAGATTGTGGAAGTATTACAAAAAGACAAGGGGCCAGATCCTTGGTGGATTGAAGTCAACACACTTCCACTGAATTCAGCTTGACTCAAGATCTCACATGGCACAATGAATTAAAAGTGAAGTCCATACAACCAACTCAGAGCATTTATCCAGCAATAAGGGCTTGTTTGGGCTAATCCTAACACAAGGATAACCTGGTTCATGCAGAATAAAAGGGTGTGTCTAGAAACCTAATAAAGGGAAACTGCCAGACTGTTTTTAGAGTCAGATTAATGTGCGGTTATAGTCCTGGACCTTGAAGATTTCTCCTGTGCTCCAGGATGGGGAGTTTTATTTATTTATTTTTAAAAACAGGAACTCAGAGTTAGCCTATGGAATTAAACCTGCAGGGCAGAAAATTCACTGTAGGACAGGAGGGATTTTATAGTAGTGCACACACAGCACAAAAGTTATAAAAGAATAGTCTTGGCACAGTCTTTCTTTCCCATCCCCGAGGAGATCTTTTTCATCCCTATTAGAGGCTCAAGTGTTCCTTCCCACATTTAACGTGTTCCTTCCCACAGTTAACACACAGATGATCTGTGCGTCACCACACAGCACAAGGAGGTTGGCATATTAGAGAGTATAGTACTCAGGTTACCCTAGGTAACAAGTACTATCCTCCCAGGTGAGGAGAACGGGACAAGGGTGTGTTTAGAACCTTATCAACACCTCTCTCTAACAGAAGTTGTTATTTTAAAGTTGTTTGAGAGACAACTGTTACTCCAGTTAAAGAACCATTTTTTAATCAACAAAATGGCTGGCTTTCGACCAGGCTCGTCATGCACTGAACAGCTTCTGAATTGGACACCATATATCAAAAATGGACATAAAAAGGGACCGATGACAAGAGTGGTGTTTGTTGATCTCTAAGCTGCCTATGGTGCAGTCAATCATTGTGGGCTCCTCCTTGCCAAGGTACTAATGGTAACCAGGGTCCAGCACTTCACAAAGCTAATACAGACCATGCTGGAGAACAGAAAATCCTTTGTGAACTTTTGTGGCAAACTGAGCCAATGGCAGCAACAACAGAATGGCCTCCCACAAGGGAGTGTCTTTGCACCTACATTATTCAACATCTACACAAATGACCACCCAAGCTATCCCGGCACAAGGTGTTTTACCTACACAGATGATCTGTGCATCACCACACAGCACAAGGAGGTTGGCATATTAGAGAGTACTCTGGTGAATGCACTTAACATAAGTACTATGCAACCAACCAAGTGCATGCAAACCCAGCGCAGATGCAAGTCAGTGCATTCCATTTCATAAACCAAGGGGTCAAATGTGAATTCAACAATGGCTGGCTTGGGACCAAACTTACTTGTTACATAAATCCCTCAGTAATCATCTCCATCACATACTATCTTTCAGAGCCCACATTGAGAAAACTAAAGCCAAGGTTAGCATACAAAACAACACTCTCAGCAACCTGGTTACTTCCCTCCACTCTGCGATCAACTGCACTGGCACTTTATAACCTCTCTGCTGAAAACACTTGTGCAGTTTGGGCACAATCCCCTCATGCAAAAAGTTAAACCCTTTACTTAATTCTGTCTGTTGCGAAATTACAAGATGCCTTAAGCCTTCCCACGTCAATAGCCTTTGTACTCTCGCAGATATGGTTCCTCCTGATAAACACTGGAAAATTGCTAGGAGAGTCAACTGCACAAGGCAACGCACAGATCCAAGATATCTGCTATGTGATACAAGACCGATGCTGGGTCAACTGAAGTTACGACAAAGTTTTCTCACCATCATTAACCCCCTAGCATTGTCACTCAAACAGACAAGGGTCTTCAGCTATAGCAAACAAAAGTGGGGAATGACCCTGTAACCTGTGGACTCCAGATCCCACCAGTCAAGCACCTACCACCCACTGCAGATCAGCCAAGACTACATGCCATTACCTTAAATCGACTCCACGCTAGAGTTGGCTCGTCTAGAGATGTAATGATTAAGTGAGACTACAGCACTGGCCCCAATAACACTGAGTGCAGCAAAGAGCTTCAAAATATGAAGCATTTCCTATGATGATAGCTGCTGGTGCACAAATGCTCTTTCAGTGACCTGGCAAAGTGCAACAATTGGCCAATCACATGTGCACGGATGTGGCAGGAAAAATATGAGGACACAACAAGACGATGACTATGGAATGTGAAAACATGACATTACAAAGTACTACATCAAGGCCAGTCTCTAGGATTTCATTTCTGTACAGTAGAAAGCATATCAAGGGAAGTTCTGCATGTGGCTATAATAAATAAATAAATAAATAAATAAATATAATTCAGGCTCAGGAACTTAGAGCGCCTTAGAGTTATTCCAGTGGCAAGCTGGAATATCATTATGAATGTAGTGGCTTCTTCAGTCCCTTCAGGACTAAGTTTATTGGTCTAGTTTTATGTATTTATTACCTTACTTAGAGCTCAATCCTGTAAGGTGCTGTGCACCCTTAACTTTCATGGACTTCAATGCAAGTTGAAAGTGACCAGCACTTTACAGGATTGAGACCATAATTCTTATTACAACATGACTCAGGCTTTAACACTGATCTATTACTTTCAGCTAATAAGCTGTTGGAGAGAGAAACCAGAAGAGAAATAAAAAACAGCATTCAGCAAAAGCCTAACATGAACAAAAGTCTTGCAGAGTGATCAGAAGTTGATCAACTTAACTGTAATGGACCGTCAGAAAGAGCCAAATCCAGGACCTGAAACTGGGAATGTTCTGCTTCTGAGCTTTGGAAAACCAAGGATCAAACACAGACAGATGAGATTATCCAGCAGAGCTTAACCGTTGAGCTAGAGAAGAGAGTAAGAAGCAGTCTCTTAGACAACTGGATCCAGAGGACTTTAAAGATGGTCACTAATTGCTTGGAAACCCGTTCTCAAAACCTCAATACAATTTGACAGGAATGATTCTACACTCAGGAAGAATCCACAGCAGAGCTTCAGATGTATTAAACATAGCAAGAATCAGGTGTATTGGTGGACATGTGCATTCAGGAAAACTGCAAGTGATTACCTATTTTATGGTTGGCTCTAACTTTGTCTGTTTAGGTATTTTACTTTTATGAGAAGTCGCAATATGATGGTAAGGTGCACTAATCACTCTGAGTCTGGATGTCCCAAACAGAGAAAAAATAATCTCAAAATCTCTCTGTAAGACTTATGTGTTTTAGACATACATTGATGTATATGATCTAAAAATATAAGTTATTCGGGACACTGGTTTGCGGCATTCAACACACAACAAAAAAAGTGAAATTCACTAAATATAATGGGCTGCCAGGAATTTGACTAGGCTGCAGAGTTTGATATTTCACAGCAGCATAGAGTAAAAATCAACTTCCTTTGTTGCCAAGTGCATGTTATTGTTATTAGTTTAAAAAAATATTTTGGGATAAAAAATAAAATAAAATGAAGAACTCTATCATTCAATATTTTGTTCCATTGGATACCCAGAGACAACTTGGTTCGCTGAACCTGGATCTGCCATGTCCTATCAAGTTTGTTCTCTTCTGCATTTCATCTCCCTCCAGTTCATAAGAGGAACAGATGTTCTATAAACAAGCCACATGATTTATATGAAGATGTTTTATTACCATGTATTCCCACTTCTGCCTCTTCCCCTTTGCCTTTGTACAAAAATGAGCCAACCACAACTTTAACCTAAACTTATTTGTACGCAATGCTCTACATTTCAAACAGTTCAGGCACTTTAGCTGTGTCCATATAGTTCATGTAATTTGTTATTGTATTCATTGTCACTAGTTCCTAAACACACTGTGACAAACGAATGTATAACTATAAAGAATACATTTTTATATGCTCCACAGCTCAATCTTAGTGAAATCTAGAAACCAGACACATGATCAGTGAAGCATTCCCAGAATTTCCAAGTCTACAAGTAAAATGTATGAAAGAGGATTTGTCTATTTTAAGTAGTTACCCAAAACATCTCTTCTTTCTGCTCAAGAAACACACTTTTCTGGCTCAGAATGGCGGAAACCTAGAATGTCTGATCTCAGCCATGTGCATGATAAGGCAGACCTTATCACATACTTTCTAAAATAAAGAAATGGAGAGTAAGTTATTACCCTCCAAAAACATGCTACCATTCCATTTCTCAACACAGAGAAAATACACATTTGACGTGCAACAGAAAAAGGGCATAAAAACTCATGCTACACTGATCATGAGAGAAACAGTTTAGTCATCCACACATCTACATATGTTGCATAACCTTGTTGTCCCAGGTAAAATTAGTCATTGTGTAAAACGTTATGCTGAGCAGTAAATTCACAACAAACATGTTAGTTATAGTGCTTGAATTTCACCTCTTTTTCTGATCACTAGTTATCTGTGAACAAACTGAAATTATAGGTGTAAGAGTGGGTACCCCAGTCTCTGTGCTCTTGAGTACAGAGAAAGGGACTCTTTTATTGCCAGACCACTAACTTTAACTGCCCCCCAGCTCCCACACTTGACCAGCTGGAACTTGGGGACCCCCAGCTGCCACCAATCAGTAATCACCCCAAGACCATGGGGTGGGGGTACTTTGACACCCAACTCCCCCGATTTCTCCCCCTGAGAAATCGGGACCTTCAACGCTGTTCCTCAGCTTATACCCTGAGCTGATCCTTTTACCTACCTCCCCCCTCCCTCCTCTCTTCCCAGCCTGGAAGCAGAGGAAACCTTAAGGGAAGTAAACCAAACATTTTATAACTAAAAGATTTAATAACGAAAAGAGCATAGAACATAGGCACAGTACAGCTTACAATTTAGAGTTCTCTAACTTCTCATCTGAAATGGACAGACACTCTCCAATAGGTACAGACTTTATGCAAAATCAAAATATTACTCACAGTTAGCTAAGTAGGAATATAAGAAGGAAAGTTGAGTCATCTCCACAGCTAGAGATGAGCTCCCGGACCCTTGCCCATGTTGCATGGCAAGCCCAAAACTGAAACTAACTCTAAAACCCCTCCCTCCCTCTCTCATGGCAGGGAAGCTCTTACGTCACTTGTTCTCAGGTAACATTAACCCTCTCCAGCACTTTACACTTATGACAATAGGCCAAACAATTTCCACCAGTAGTTCTGTGGTCAAAATGTTCCAATTTAGGAGTAAAAACTCAGTGGGAGTTGCTGGGCTGTTCAGCAAATGAAAATTAGGTCTCTTGCATAGGTGCTTAAATTCACTTTTCTACCTAACTTATGCTCCCAATTTGAAAATCTAGTCTTTGGTCTATAGTTTTTATATAAGCTGTCACCTGAAGCATTCAATATTTGGGATGTTGCAACACATAGGTTACATAGCATTCTGTTTCCTGACTGGATGAGCTTAAATCGTTGAATAAAGTTTTTGGCAAATGCTCATGATTTTGGATTTCAAAATTCTCTTTTTACCAGTAAATATTTCCTTACAAACTTGGTGTTTACATGAACATTCCTGACAGTAAAATCATCTGCAAGGATAACTGAAAAAACAAAACAAAACATGAAAGGGTGCAGATTCAAAGCGAGTTCATTAAAAAAAATCCAAATCCTAACATATGTAATGTACAAAATAGTTTATGATATTTAACCAGATTTTTGTGAAACCCAGAGCAACCACTCTGCATAGTAACTACATATTATTTTGTAAGGGACAATCTTCAACAACAAAAGCCACCACGGGTATCAAGAGAATAGTGCATATATAAAAGAAACTGTGCCTTACTCTTGTAAATGATATTTTTTAAACATGCTTTCAACATGCCTGGCAAACAGGCTCTTTGATATAAACAGAGGGCTGTGCCAAAATACTGATTTAGTGCTTAATATACAGCTAGTTCCCTGTGAAAATGAAACCTTTGCACTATATTAAGGACAACCCCTAGCTTGGCCAGTCTTGTTTAGTCAGCGGTTAGAACGTCTTGGGGCCACCTGGGAGAGTCAGGTTCCAAGCTAACTTTGGGCCAACGGGATCTTGGCAGTGTTAGAAGCTATAGTCTTGGCCTTATGTTGGATCAATTTAGAACAGCATGATAGTCTTAAGGGAAATGGTCAGCCTCAACAACTGGCACGTGGTGAGGCAGAAGGCAATTTAACAGATAAAATGACAACTCAGAAGGAAAAGCAACTCCAGCTCAGGCTACTCATGATCTCAAAACACCGTTCGGGGATGCTAAGAGCTCTCCCCTATCTTGAGAAGGTCTGGGTTGGGTAAATGAGACACCAACACTACAGAACAAAACCAGTTTTCAGACAAGGAGCTAAATAATTTCTGAAGATCAGTTATTAAAGACCAAAACATAAACAAACCAGATTTCTTTTCAGTTAGCAAAAGACAAATTTGCCCAATGATGTGTTGGTTATGGGGCTTCTGAACAATCCTTTGGCCTTTTTCCATTCAGATTTTGAAACCCATGTTATGGCCAGTGGGAAATTGTTTAATTCTAGACATAAGATTTGTGAAGGTGATTCATTATTATCTATATAATGCCATAGGTATGCATGGCACTTTACAGAAGACATAGCGTAAAGAGTTTTCAGTCTAGATGGATCCAGCCCTTCATATATATGGAGATTAACTCCTCTGTTTTGCACATGTACATTTGTGTCTTCATGCTAGAGCAAAAGATCTCATGCAGCAAGTGAGTTAAGCAAAGACAATCACCTGAGATATAATAAATATTTTGATTGCAAGATATTTGAGATGCATGTCAACATCAGCTGAAGTCTCCAAAATATTATTTATAAAGCCTTTAGATTCCAAATCATATGATAATATCATGCCAATGCACTTGACACGGCATTGTGCCTCTGTCACAAGAGTATGTGTGTGTGAGGTTGTCATTCTGAAAATGGGACACATCTTACAGCTTCCCAGTGTTAATGTGTACAACACACCAGCTGGATGGGCACAGGTTCCATCACATTACTCGGATAATCTCTCTCTCTCTCTCTGATGTCAATGGACAAATGTACAGCATATATCATTTACAAAAATCATTCTCAATTACTTTAAAAGTCTGTGTGTCAGGTTGTTACATCAACCTCATAAACAATATGTAACAACCTGCCCCACTTTTTAAACTATACTGTTAAAAGGAAGCAGTGGTGGCTCTTGATATCAGACACACATTCCGGGTCATTCACCTAGAAGGTAAAACTTATGTCATGATAGAACTTGCAACAGGAGTGACGACTGCCAGTTAGTATATGTAGGGATTGTTAAGTGGGTTAACAAACTTCTAATTCAGATCATCATACAACTTCACTTACAACCTCTGCACCAGTAATTAGAGAACACATGACTTGATGGGAGACAAGCTATGTCATTACATGCATCTCTAAATGCTACAAATTTCTCCTAAGAATTGTGGGTAATCTGAATCTGGGACTTTAGTGATGTCTTAAACAAACAACATACACCTGTGTGTCTCTTCTCTCATATATATTCCGTACAATACACTTGTAGGCCGGATTTTCAGGTGGACGAGTGCAAGGCACATGTACAAATGAGTGCATCACATCTACATGGAAAAATATCATTGTTGCGCATACAAATAACTTCAAGTTTCTGAACATACAAATGGCCAGTTAAACATCATTGTGGAACTGGACCTACTTTTGAAACTCAGGGCCTAGAACATTGCCTATAATTATGGCATCCTTGTTTAATGGAGGCAAAAACAATCACGTTACCCGTTTTTCAAATCGAGATTTATTTTGTTCTGATCAGTTATACAGCACAGTGTTTCCCAGCAAGAGAATTTAAAACTAGTTTGGTTTGAGTTTGGGTGGAAAAGGCACAAAGGGTAGCTAGAAAATCAATATGAGAGAGGCATCTAGCTTAGAAAATCTCCTCCTTTTTGTTTCTTAATTTTCATTACCTGATTGACTAGTCAAAATCAGTTGGGAAAAACCCCCACAAAGAAAACAAAATTCAAGAGACCTGAAAACAGGCAATTCAACGTTCTCTCATGTGCAGAAGGTGTCTCTTGCTAGAAACACAAGACAGTGGTTTGCTCAAAGCTTATTTTTCATGTTTTGTATTCCCTTAGCTTCAGTGGATATGCAACAGGTAATATAAACCTCTGCAATCAACAGCAATAATAGTGAAAGAATTAGCTGTAAAATGACTTACGGAATAGCCTCTTCCTGAAAGCGATTGAGCAGAACTCTGTAGGAGGAAACAATATGCCACAATAAGTAATGCGAGAGATTATGTGTAATGTAATATAAGTAACATTGTGAGATTTTCCCCCAACCCAATTTTTGGGGGGGAAAACTTTACAGCTAAGTACTTCTTCGGTTATTTTCTGGCATTCTCCATATTGCTGCCCCAGTCACTTTGTAACCGTCAAAGAGCATTTCCAGATTCTGGCTCAAAGGCTATTTTAACACTTAAATTATGACAAACTATTGCAAGGGGAAGTGTTTGGGGTTCAATAGCTCTTTTCAATTGAGGTGGGGTCTCTCACATTTATTTATTGTGTGGCCCACATCTTAGCAGAAGCCCCGACTCAAGAATGCAAGGGTGTTTTTCTTGGTATTTGCTTTAATTCATCCCTATCCAGTACAGAATTTAAGGCTATGTCTACACTACAGCTTACGTTGGTGTAACTTAAGTCACTCAGGGTGGTGATTTATTCACACCCACCCCGAGCGACATAAATTACACCGACATAAGTGATGGTGTGCACAGCTTCTCCCACCGACACAGCTACTGCCACTCGCAGGGGCTGGAGTAGTTAAGCCAATAGGAAATGGGTGCAGGTGCACCTGGTAAACACTCTAGTGTAGCCACGCCCTAAGTTTGACTTCAAAGGGTATTTCTACACTGCAATCAAAGGTGTGACTGCAGCAAGTGCAGACATACCCAAGGTAGCTTTGATCTAGCGTGTGTGAATTACAACAGAAGAGAAGTTTGGCAGCATAAGTTAGCCTCTGATTGCCGTGTAGACATACCTCATAGGACTTAAGCCAACACTTGGGCCAGGTCTACTCTACAGACGTATATCAGTGTTATTACGTCACTCAGGAGTGTGAAAAATCCATCCCCCTGAGTGATGTAGTGACACCAACCTAACCCCCAGTGTAGACAGCGCTCTGGCAGCGGGAGAGCTTGTCCTGTTGACATAGCTACGACCTCTCAGGGAGATGGATTGACTACGCCAATGGGAGAGTTTCTTCAGTGCCACAGCTGAATTGATGCACCATTTTAAGTGTAGACCTGCCCTTAGGAATCTTGAATTGGGGCCAGATTGTCTCATTGACCACCGCCCCTCCCACTTAAGATCCTGCAGCCAGACCTCTCCTCACGCTCACAACCAAACCCCCTCTTCGCCAACCAGCAATTGCATGAACCACCTCCTCTTCCCATTTTTCATTGTGATAGCTCCACTTGATAACTACATTCACCGCTTGCATGGAGCAGCAATACTGGGAATGCTCTGATCTCATTTCATCTCCCTCCTCCCATCTGTTCTAATCTACCCCCTTTCCCTCCCCCTCCATACTTCTTCATGTCTCTGAGCCCCTACTCTCCTCTCCCCTGCACACGCTACTCTGCCACTTGATTCCCTTTCTCCTGTTTCACTGGACAGACTGCCCAGCCGCCTGGTCCTGATCCCCCTCTGCATATGTTGTTGAGCTGTCTCATTGCCTGTTTCTGTGGACTTTACACCTCTCTTCCTCCTCTTTTGTAACACTGAGCCCTAGTAGAGCAAGCTAGGCTGGTTCCTCCTTCTTGCTCCCGGCTGCTGCTTCCGGCCTCCAGGATCCTGCTTGCAGCGAAGAGTCTGGAGGCCCGTAGAAGCAGCTGGAAGCCAAGAAAAAGAACAAGCACCATGTGACCAGCCAGTCTTCCCGCAATTGGCATGGTCTGAGGATGCTTTACAAGATACAGTAGCTATGTTTTATTAACCCCCTTCTACATGTGGGGTAAACCCAGTTATATAAAGGTTAAGAGAACTCCCCAGCATGACAGACCAGTTAGTGGCAGTGCTCAAGACAAAATCCAGGAGTCATAGTTGCCCATTTCCAAAACCTAATGGTCCCAGATGCCCGTATATAGCTTAGATGTGGAGTATAAAAGCATTAGAGCAAACCCACCCACTTTGTCCCAAGTCCAAAAAGTGTAGAAGGTTTACCTTGAGGACTTGCTTGTTGCACTGCAGCTATAATTGGAATCATTTACCATATTATCAGAATGTTACAAAGAACCGACACCCTGCATTTTTTATGGTACGTGACTGCAAAATTGTAATCAGTGGTAATCTCCCCTTCCCACTGTAATTAACAGCTATTCTGTAGCATCACTCCACCTGCTTATTAACAGAAGCCATGCAACTCCGATATCCCCAGATCCTAGGCTTCCAAGATGCCTATGAACAAGGAAGCTCTGACTGGGAGCTCTCTGACAGCAGCAACATAAATTAAATTGCTTACAATGTTTAGGCTTTAGCCTCTCGCGTGTTACACACAGATCTGACCTCTGTCTCTAAACATCACTAAGGGATCAAGATTATAAATAAGTTTTTTAATGTAAAGTGGCTGGAAAAAAAGCTACTGGGTGATGGAATGAAGGGCAATAGCATTTATGGGATTTCTGAGCTGCTACCACCAAAAAAATCGACAACCTTCAAATACTAATAAACTAAAAACCACGGAACTCATCATAATGTTAATAACATCACCCAATTTGCATAAAGATATTCAGAAGATAAATTATATTACCTGTTCTGCCAATTTGATCGCTTGCCCATATAGGCAACATACCAAACATAAAAAATAAGGCATACAAAGAAGTGAAAAGGAGTCAACATATTTGCTCGGTAGGGAGGTGGGGGAGGGGAGCCGTATTAACTCTCTTGACCTCTCAGTTTAAATACAGACACTGACAAGGAGTTTACCAAAACGGAAGAACAGGAGGTTTCATTAACAGCTCCCTTATGGGATTTTATATGCAGCTCAGAGCATCCTTTGTTTTAAAAAGACAAAAGCAGCAATCGGTGCATAATATGCTGTACCTGAAATAATGATGATCGAATGCCACTTCACTGACATTTTTTCACAGCTAAAAAGGTCACTGTTATAAAGATACTCCCCCTCCCCTCCCCGCAAATTTAATATTAACATTTTCTGGATGAGAAAAAGGATATTTTTCTCTTGTAGAGTTTTCACTGCATATGTAAAGCCAGTCATTGGTAACACTTTGGATTTAATTCTTAGCATCCCTTCGAACATCTCACATATTTAGACTCATGCAAGTCCAAGAACCCCACTTCCACAGCGGTTTGCATGGACATCCCCTGATATAGGCCTGACGTTTGTTGTTTCCTGGGAGAACCAGGAACATGCAATGTTCTTTAAAAACAATCCATATCCAGCTGCTGCATTGAGAATCTCTAAAAGTTTCAAACGACAAGTGCCGTATGAGTTCCAGAGGAATATCCATGCATTTTCATTGGCAATCCTAAAATGAAATCCTTTTGATTTTGCTTCAGGATAACCCATTTAAACACACCGACAGGCCCCAGTCCTCAAGCCTTTACTCAACCCTTATGTAACGAACCATCGTTGCATACACAGAGACATGATTATCAGCAGAACATGATCCTGGGAGCACCCATATCAAGAAGATAGGCCTCCCCTACTTGAATCAAAGCAAATCATTTTATATTGTTTTAGTTTTATTTTTACCAAAAAAGCCTTTCCCTTGGTTTCCAACCCAAATGATACAGAGCTGCACCACTGTGCTGCCTGAAAATGAAAGACTATTTTTTGATGTCCATTTCGTTGGGCAATCTCTGAGAAATGCAAAGTCGTAAACAAACGGTACAAATAACAAGTCCTTTGTGAAACAACTAGCAGTGCAAACTTCTTCATATTCCCCACTAATCTGTGCCTACCCTGCTCTAGAGGGGTGACATCTAAAAAAGCAAGATGGCAATTCGTGCCAACTAATCCTATGCCTGTCTGCCAACAAGGATGCCAATTAGCATTAATTGTGATAGAATGACACTTTGATACGGGCACCTATCCATAAGGAAAAGAGATGCAAGCAATAATTCTTTCCATGTAGGTCACAAACAAGGCGTCAAATGCCTTCCAATGATTCTCCAGCCTCGAATGCAGTTGAACCATTGACTTTGGGTATGTCTACACTGAAAAACAAACCTCCACTACGGTGAGTCTCAAGCAGGCACCTGCTATGTAGTTAAAAGTAGCAACATAGATGTTCCTACTCAAGCTGGAGCCTGAGCTCCAAGACCCACCCTGTTTTCAACAGGTTTCAGAGCTCCAGCCCAGGCCCGAACAGCCACCCTGCAATTGGTAGCGCTATCATACAGACTCCCCGATCCTGTGAGCCTGAGTCAGTTGATCCGCGCTCAGACTTGTTGCCATGGGTTGTGTCTTTTGCAGTGTAGCTGTACCCAATAGATTTGAAAGGCTTTATTATCCCCTTACCAATACCCTTGAGCCATCCTGTCTCTCTAATTTTGTTTTCAAAAGCTTTCCTTTTATTCCTGACAAACACTGCAGCGCTTGTAATTTGGGATGAGGGTGGGGGAGAATCATGACAAAACTATAGTTGTGCCAAAGATCTTTAGCTGGATTTTAAGAGCTGCTATTAAGAGTCACTCTCTCTTTATCAATACAAATGTCTTCATCCCACTGTATTTTGATTAAGCAAAAGAGAGATCCCCTTTGATAGTTTGGGTAATAGAGTCACGACAGATTAAAAATTGGAGGTAGTAACTCTATTTGGTATTAAGTTGTTATCTGTCTTTTTTTCTATGAAATTTGCAAAGTCTCCATCACTATAGTATCTCAGCAGCTCACAATGCTTAATGTACTTATCCTCAGAACACTCGTAAGAGGAATGGAAGTGCCCTTATTCCCATTCTGCAGATGGGGAACTGAGGCACAGAAAGGCTAAGGCCCAGACACACAAGAGAGACTTGGAGGTTGTGACATTGAGCGTCGCCTAACTCTTCGAACTCCTAGATACTCATAGGAACACTGCTATCCACAAAGCCTGAGCTGAGCGCCTGGGCTCCTACAGAATGAATGGTGAGAGGCCTAAGATAGCCAATGGCAGATGCCAACAAGATCAATGTGTGCTAAGCCCTGCCCCTCTTTCAGAGTTTGGTGCCTAAGTCCCAGGCTGCAGGGAGGTGCCTCTCTCTGTTAGCGACTCATGAACTGCGAAAAGATGGGCATTGGGCCACCTAAGTTGCATGCAGAACCCAATCCGCTAGGCATACTCCAGGAGCTTCTAACTCCATATTAAATCTCCGGGTAGAAGAAAACCTCCTTTATAACCTTTAGCCTGGATAAGGTATTCACCCATGATGTGGAGACGCTGGATTCAATTCCCCATTCTGCCTGAGGAAAAGAAGGCATCAGCACCTCGCATGTGAGTGCTCTAACCACCAGGCTACGGAATATTCTCATAGGGGTCTCCCTCAGTCTCTCCTATTGAAGTTGTTCCACTTTAATCAAATAATTGAATAATTATATATTAATTGGGCCAGAGATAGAGCTTGAATGACTCAATGGTCTAGTGGTTAAAGCATTGACCCAAGAGGTGGCAGATTCCCATTCAAATCTCCTGCCCCACCACCCCCAGCCTCTGAACATGCCCACCAGATGAAGTTCTGCATGCAACTTAGGTGACCAAATGCCTGTCCAGTTGCCTGTCCAGTTTGAGAGTCCCTTTGGGCTTAGGCAGCAGACAGATGTCTGGATGCTTAGAGGGCGGCAACATTGCATGCGCTCAGATGCAAGAACAGAGGCACCAAGGGAACTGCTACTGCAAAAACTCAGGTGCTGAGCGACTTTAGGAGTAGGCAGCAGCTGAGCAGGAACTCTGTGGATCACAGTGGCACCTAAGTGCCTGTGTGGAGCTCACCCTAAGTCACTTGCTCAAAGTTACACTGGAAGTCCATGACAGAGCAGGGAACTGAACCTGAATCTCCTAACTCCTAGGCTAGTGCCCTAATCTCTGAACTACCCTTCTTTTCTTTCTGGGACACAGGTCCAAATTTATCTTCCCCATAGTCCATACAGCATGATGTTGTTAGTCAGTACTCAGAAGATTAATAAATAACCCTTAAAAAACTAATTTCTGATTTAATTTCTCATCTTATCTCAGATGGCCCCATGCCATTTATCCAGTTTTACTGGCAGGATGAGTTGAGATGCAAGGAGGTAAAATTCTCCATCTGTCCATCCAGGCATTTATAACACTTTCATCACTGTCGTGTTAGTTCAACTTCAGCCTTTAAATACTGGTAGGAGCTAGTATTTCTATTTCCCAGGATGGGCTTTATAAATCCAGACTTCACTCTTTGGATGGGAGGGAGGGGTCAATAGAGGCTGGGAATATGCCTATAGTTTAACCAGGAGCATCTTTATGCAATTAGTCACATCCCTCTCTGTGCTAAAGCAATGAGGTCAATTGACTTGCCAAATGTCAGACAGTGCGTCAAATATTCATTCAGATTAGAAACCAGGACCTGCCTGGATAACCAGAACACAATGTGATTTCTGGATGTTATGCAAAACTTGATTAAACTTCTCTCCTTAATTTTCCTATTTTATACGCTCATATAAACAAAGGGGTTTCAATGTTTGCAACAGTTAAAATATAAAAATTATTTAAATTCTAAACATCTGTAATTGGCTTGACAAGCCTTTAGGAAAAAAGAGCCTCCTACGCAAGAGGTCATTAGAATCCCAGCACTAGCAGCCACAGAAACAACAAGGAAAGAGAAATGATGACTAGTGATGGTCAGATGGATCCTAGAAATCTGTTTGCCACTGAAAAACACAGAATTTCTGTTTTTACAGAGAATCTTTAGTTTCTACATTTTGTGAAAAAAATAAACACATACAACGGAACCCCAGTTATCCGATCTAATTGGGACTGGGGTCAGATCTGATAATCAAAAATATGGATAATCAGGAGAACAGGCAGGGCTCCGCTCTCAACTTACAATATATCATTGTGTTCAACTGATACCTTTATATATACTGGAGGTAGGGAAACTAAATTTCAGTGTTTCATTTTAATTGCAGAAAAATGCGGATCTTTTAAAATCAGATAATTTTCCTTTTTTTATCATGGAGAACTAGGATTCCTGGTGATGGGTGAACCTTATTTCATATACTGCATTCTGGGTAATAACATAAGATGACTGTTTCTAAAATTTAACTGGTTTCTATTGAGAGATGCTACAACTCCAACTGGAAGTCAACCCATTTTCAAACAGATGGGATTTTTGGTGCCGCCTACAAAATTCTGCCCTCCTGCAACCTGGGCTCCTCCCTCCATATTCCAGACAGGTTGCTACAAACCTCACTACAGGTTCAGCTTGGGTAACAAGTGTCACCAACTTGCAAGTTTAGCACAAGTCTTGCAATGTTTGAGGTTTTGTTTAGAGCCCCAGCTCCTAGAAACAACTCATTAGAAAATAATCTAAACTTACATTTGTTTTAAAAGTTGTAAGTTTCTAGTCCTTGTACTTGCAGAGAAGAGCTTGAAAATGTGACACGTGCATCCTCAAGGGTCAAAAACCAAAAAGCAAAATTAATGCAACTTTAGCGCCCTCATGGTCAAGATGGAGTCTGCTCTTTAGGCAGCTCTGACCAAGAGAAAGTGCATGCAGGGATGCAGCAGGAAAAATGCCTTCCACCCCAAGGGCACCTGTTCCAACTCCCCCAGAGTGAACACACCCACCCACAGGAAAAGTACAATGGATATAAGAAAGGGAAATATTTATTTACAGAGGGATGAGAGGAGAAAAACAACAAGGAGAAATACAGGGGGAGCGCTAAAACAGGGTTACATTCGGGCAAACAGGGAGGCCTCAGTCATGGTTTGATAACTTTTTGGGTTACCAGCACAGACTACCCACCTGAATAATCTGAGAAGTTGGAGAAACCTGAAGAAGATTTATTGAGAAGTCTCATAAATGCAGCAGACACAGCTAACAGAGATGAGCCCAAAGCAAACCCCCCCCCAACTCCAGCTATCACTGAATAACAGCACTCCACTCTTACCTAGCATTTCTCAAAGAGCTCTGTACAAAGCAGTATAATTCATCCTCATATCACCTTGCAAAGCCAGTCAGTAACATGTGTTTCCCCATTTCATACATGGGGAAACTTCAGCTGAAGAAATCTGGGGCTTGAGCACCCAGCAGTTTTGACTGAGTTCAACTTAGGGTGACCAGATGTCCTGATTTTATAGGGACAGTCCTTATTTTTGGGGTCTCTCTCTTATATAAGTTTCTATTACCTCCCACCCCCATCCTGATTTTTCACACTTGCTGTCTGGTCACCCTAGTTCAACTGGAGCTATAGTATGTCTACACTGCAAAGACAGACCTGTGTCACCAAGGTTCAGAGCCCAGGTCCATTGATTTGGGGGTCAGGCTGTGGGGCTAAAAGTAGCAGTGTAGACATTCCTCCCTAGGTGAGCTGGGAGAGTCTCAGAGACCGGACTCCAGCCCAAGTGGGAATGTCTACACTGCTATTTTTAGCCCAAGCCTCGCGAGCCTGAGTCAGTTGACCTGGCCTCTGAGACTTGGCACCACGAGTTTTCCTTCACAGTGTAGATGTACCCTTAGATGTTAAGCCCTTCTGAAAGTCAGGCCCAAGATAACTTGGCCCAGGCCACCCAGGGAGTCAGCAAAAGAACCGCGACTATGCTTCAGAAGTTCTTGATTCCCAGACTTGGGCTAACATTGTACGGTCACACTTCCCCCTTCTCTTCTCTCCCAACTCAGTTAAATCCTCCTTCAGGACCTTGCTTTCACCCCTGTTAACTCTTGCTCTTCCTTTACTATACTCCTGTCCATAGCTCTGTTAGCGAGTCTGTACTCAGGGTACAGTCATTGTGTGGGGCTTCTAAACTGGTTCTCTGATGACCATTATCCACAGGCAGGCTTTGGCTGGTGTGTGTGTGTGTGTGTGTGCGCGCGCACGTACATCGATCTCAGAACTGTTCGTCTCCCTCCAGGGTCAGACCAGTAGTTAATCAAGAAAACATGAGGATGCTAAAAAAAAAAAATGCAGATGCTATGCAAATTTCCATACAGAACTCTGCCAACATACTTCCATCTTAACTGACGATACCTTGTTATTCCTGTTGTTCCACATAACCTTTGTTAATGCATCCAATTCCTGACTTGAACTATCCCCTGCTAGCCATTCCTCAGCCCCACAACAGCATGTGAACTTGACTTGCAATTCCTCCTACTATTAAATTACAACTGGCACTATTTATTTGTATTACAACAACATCCAGCAGCCCCATTCAGGCTTAGGACCCCATTGTGTTAGCCACTGTATAAAGGTGAAGAAAGGGAGAACATCAGCCCCAAAGAGCTTATAGTGTAAATATTGGAAGGCTAGGGTTCCAATGAAGCTCCTCCAATGCCCCATCTTCCCAGGCTACATCACCATTGCTATTCCACTCCTGAGCCCCCAAAAGTACTATCAATGCATCTTATTCCTCACCTGTAAGCACACTATGCTATTTCGCTTCCAACCCCCTTCCTCTATCCCGCACTAAGACTGAACGAACATGTGCCAAACTGCGTGATCATTTTATGAAGTGGACAAATAAGGGGGGAGACCACAGGACTCTTATTCACTTCTGATGTGTGATCATTGTCCTGGGAAGGGACTTAAGTCTTAGGCATACCAAACAGATCATCAGCTAGGCATACAGTATTGCACTTGCTATTACACCTGCAGCTGTTTTCATCCACTTGCCCCAGCAGTGGGCAGTGTAGTACAAAGCATAGGAACATGAAGGGGGGGAAAAACAATAAGCCTGATGGAACACGAAGAACAGCAGTTCAAAATACATGTGCCGTTGGAAAATCACTAGGGCTTTATTGTACATCTCTACTGGAGGAAGGATTTCACATCTATAGCATGCAATATGGTAAAACACTGATCCAAAAACATTCAAAGGGGGGGGGGGGCGGCGGCTCAGCATTTCTGCTTTTCTGAGAGAGAGATTTTTGTTTCTTGTTGCATTGTGAAAACGTTTTCAAAGCAGGCAGCTGGGAGAAAAAAAGAGAAAAAGCCCTGAAATGACTCACTAGAGGGGCTTGTATTTTTGTGCACAGCCTAAAGTCAATCGCCTGAAAAAGAGAGTTTTGTCTCTAAAGTGGCCAGCACCTCTTGCAACATATTTCCTAATCAGCTAGTATTTATGGTCGATATTTTATATTTCCAATTTCCCCCTAAGGGCTCATGAGAAAGCAGCACACCTGCCAACCTTTTCAGCTGGGCCAATAATTGCCAATTTGCTCTTTGCCTTAGTATATCACTCAATTTAGCCCTTGCTGTGCCCTGCATACATCCTCATTCATCTAGGTGCCCCCATGACAATTAGAGTGTTAGCTTCAGCTAACTAGGGCAACTATTCTACTAGGGTTGGAAGACAATTATTAGTCTATTTTCCCATCTTGTGGCAACAAAATTGAGAATCCATGACAATTACATTCAGCAATTCTGTCCTCGGCTGCCTCCTCCTCTCCCTCTCCCCACCTTGTGAATATTTCAAATTATCACAGCTCCACTACCACATTCAAATTTTCCACATTCACAGGGAGTGAGGGTTCTATTTAAATGATAATGAGGGACGATCCATTCAATTTAGTGAGGGAGAAAATCCATTAAAATGCAGGCAGTTCTTAAGCTGATGGGTCAAGAAAAAGATAAA
This sequence comes from Sternotherus odoratus, assembly GCA_032164245.1. Taxonomy (NCBI): domain Eukaryota; kingdom Metazoa; phylum Chordata; order Testudines; family Kinosternidae; genus Sternotherus; species Sternotherus odoratus. The sequence continues at coordinate 13,885,613 of JAVMKO010000015.1, forward strand.
ACCTTTTTTAAAGCCATTATACAAAGGTCTGTGTGGATTTTTTACACTGTTTGGGACATCAGGAAAGATTAGGACAATTACAGAATAGGAGTAGGGGGGGGGGGAGCAAAACCCAAACCTCCCAGTTTTACTTGGGTCAATACAACAAGCAGCAATTGAGCTTATCCATCTCTCATTTCTTTGTAACTTTCAATTACCTTACTATGAAAAATAGCAGAAAAAAATCCTGTTTTGGAAAAAAGCGGTTGACTCGGTGTGGTTTTAAAAGGAACCTGACAGGACACCAAGAACGTGTGTTGCAGAGACCTTTGCTTTGTAATAAATTAAGAGGGAATTTACCGTTGGCCACTGGCAAGTACAAACAAGTGTAAATTCTCATCCTTCTCTGCCCCTTTAAAAAAGAATTGTCATGCAAACATTGGTTAAAACTTCGTTTTCCCATAATGGGCTTATATAAATGAGAAACCAGTCCCAACAAATCAAACCTTTGCAGTCAGAAGTAATTTCACTAGATCAAAATATACATTTTCCCCAGTGATCTATAATAAACAGCACTCTCAGGAATATCTGGAAAGATGCACTGTACAACACAGAGTATTATTGTCATGCTCTAAAGTTTTAGTGCTCTTTCCACAAGGAAATTTCACTGTGTCAAAGCAGAGTGAATGTGAGTGAGAGAAAGAGGGAGTGCATGGGTGTTTGTATGTGTGTGAGAGAGACTCAATCACTTCACGTCAGTTTCCTTTAGGGTGTAATTATTTCATGACAGATCAGGCCACCTCTTGCCTTCATGGTCCATCAGAGACTAAAGACATGCATTAATGGAAATAAAACACATCTTGCTGGCACCCCATTAAATAAGTCATCTCAAGAAACAATTCATACAGAGAAACTAAGTTGCTCCTAATAGCACCTCCTAAATGCAGAACTGCACTGAAGTGAAAGAGGAGCAGCCAAGGAATGGCACAAAGGAATGTGTGTGATGGCCCTACAGTGCTCCCAAAGCAGTAACTTTAACACATACATCCCTCTGCACACCTGCTGTGCCACAGGATAGCAGCCAAATCTGCTAGCACCTGCTTCATTTACTCTAGTTGTTGCCACAAGTTAATAGGGATGGAGGTGGGAGTTGAAGGCATTACAAAGCAGGCATCCCAAGACTGTTTTGAGCCCAAACACACTGAGGAACAGCAGGATAGATAGTCGGACCGAGCAAGCAATGGGCCAGATGCCTGAGGCAGCATGATATGTCAGCATAAAAAAATAACTGCTCTAGGACAACTGCGTTTCAGAGCCTCAATTTGTAATCCCTCCAGTGACCCTTGAGGGGGAAGAAAATAAAAGCCCTTCCCTTTACATCTTTAGTGCACAATGCAGGTTTAATCCTCTGCATGCCACACATAAGGGGTCAAGTCAGTTCAACTGCACACCATCCATTTGAGCAATACGCCAGGAGATGCATCTAGAGAGCCATACTGGGGCCTTATCGGATGGACAGTAGAATCGTAAATTAATCCATACTCCACATAACATGCACACACAAAATCTTGGATCTTCTTCCCCACTTATCAGCAAAAGTGTAAGCAGCAGATTGCAACAGTGCAACCTTTGAAAGCTTACTTTGTAACTGTCACTACATAGGCTACCAGACATTTACTACCTTGTAATGAATTGTTGTGGAAAAGTAAATTAAAGCTCAACTGCAATCATCAAATAACGAACAAAGTGCATTTTGTGATTCAGAAACCTCGCTCTTCAAACAATTTCATTAGACACTAACTGGAAAAATTCCATCCTTTGTAATAGGTCGCTGGGTCATTAGAGCAACATAAGTGAGGTTCTACTGTATGCTCCTGCCCATAGGCTCCATGGCTGGAAGTCTCCAAGGAGCCTGGAAGAGCCGAACATCCGACTTGCACTGAATTTCCTTGGATGAATAACTCCATGTGAGGAGCCTATGGTGGTAGACACCCAAAAAAATTCAATGAAGCTCAAGTTCTTTAGTTTCTCATGCTGTAACATGGGTGTGGAGAGAAAATAGCTCTCTCCCCATCTACAATGTTAGAGGCCCCTCCAAGAACCTGTGACACTGGCTAACCAGTTGCCATCTAAATACTTTGACCTAAACTACTCAAACCAATTGGTAGGTCTGAATCTGCTTTTCTCCTCCCCCCCCCCCCCCCCCTGCTGTATCAGTGTTAGCAGCTGCCTCAGATCACATACTTGTCAAGGGAAAGAAAGAAAGAAAGAAAGAAAGAAAGAAAGAAAGAAAGAAAGAAAGAAAGAAAGAAAATCACTGTCCAACACACAGTCACATACAGTGTCACATACACACACACACAATTATTTGCCCCTAAGGGACCTCCCCCCCCCCCTTTTTCTTCTCCAATGTGCTCAGATTCTTTATCCTAGAAGCAAATGACAGAGACAGCTTTTTTTCCCCTTCCTCCCACCATGTAGGCTGTTTACAGCACCCCATTCACACTCAAAACATGTAGAGAGAATTTTCCCCCGTCACATTTCCCTGTCAGAGCTGTCAAGCCGAATCCTGCTTTAATCTGCCAGAAGCACTTTTCTGCTGACATTTTTAATAAATACTTTCAGCTTTTAAACACATTTGTGGGAGCCATTTTCCCCCTCTTTCTTTTTTCCCCCCTTCTTCTCCTGTAGAATGGGCTGTGAAAGCCTTAATGGCAAATACATTACACTTATCAAAGGCTTTTTTCCCCCTCCTTCCTTTTGCATCCTGAAGCAGAGGTAGTGTTTTCAATTTTAAAGCTAAATTAACTGTCCAATTGAATTTGGCTGGTGTGAGCCGTTTTCTGTGACAGGTTTTAGTTATGAAGCATATTTTACATTAATAGAACTCAACATGAAAACCGCTCGCTCTGGGATTTCTGTGGCTTGCCATTGAAATGTTAAATTTAATATTTCAGACATGCTTGTGCCAGCATTTGATTATTGTTCTTCATTTAAATCTCTCCTAACGGGAAAGGTCCTAATTAGTAAAAAATCATGTTTTAATGAAGGCGAAATGCTAATTGCTAACACAAAAAGCCTTCACATAAAATTATCCCAGCACTGCCATTGATTTCTTGGTGACTCAAAAGCCATTTGTGTGTTTACACACGAAGGCACCATTTACTTTTGTTTTATCATAACATTTCACTCAAAGTAGAGTTGAGTTTCCTGAGAGAAAAGCAGCTCACCATCACCACTCAAAACACACTCCTCATCTCTCAGAAGCAGAAAGCATAACAATAGGTGAACCAGCTTTGCATCCACCTTAATTCTATGCAGAAGCTAAAAACCAAAGCATCTGTAAAAAGCTTTCTACACAACTTTTTTCTTTAAAAAACCCAGCAACCCTCAAGCCATCTTTCCCCTCAGGAATAACAATTCCATTTTGTTTTCCCATCTCTGATCTTTCACTTATCATATTATTTGCACCATGATTATAGTGTTTGCAAGGCAGCTCCACCACTTATGCCATAACACTCAATCATGACATAAAAAAAAGTTATTACACAGTGACCTCTGGATGCCAACATTTGTTCAGCGAGATTTATGAAAAGCCATGTCAGCAGCGGGAATTGCTGCAATGAAGCGGCGCTTGATTCTGGTACTTACATCACTGAGACGGTCCCTCGAGCTGCTCCGCTGAGAGCTTGTGGCCTCCCTGATGCTGTCCTCTTCGCTATTTCTGCCACTTCTGCTTGCAGGGACCTTCATCTAGAGGGAGCAATGAAAAACAAATAGAGGATTTTCAGGCACTGCTGCATCACCTGTTCCTGAGGTCACCAAAAGCAGTTTCTCAAATGTGTTCACACCTATAATTTCACTGCAGTGTGCAGAGGATGGCTCTTGAGTTCATGAGACTTTTCCAAAGAGAGCCTTATCCACTTATTTCTGCATCCCTTTCTGTTAACATTCAAGGAACAGGTGAATTTAGCACTCATGGAAGTGGGATAGGCTGAGTGAAGTAGCTATGACCAGGTAGACAATAGGAAAATTTTCCTCACAATCTACTACTAATGCACCTTGATTCAGACCTGAACCACTTCAGTAGTGAACGTAATCCTAACTGTGTGGAACTACTATTAATATACAAATGTCTAAGGCTCTCATCCCCATACTGCGCTACCATTACTTGTTTAGAAGTACATCAGGGGGCTCAAAGAAAAGAAACAAAGCTCCCCTCACCATCCTAATAGAGTGAAACTGCTTGTTTATGTGGAATCAAATTTACTATATGATATATCACTGTGGAGTCTCCAGTCAATATGCAGTAACATTATGTAATAATAAAATACAGTAAACCCTCGATTTAACGGACCCCGATTTAACGGACTTCGGATGCAACGGACAAAATTTCCGATGCATCCGAAATCCGTTATTGGGGGCTGCCGGCTCCCGCCGCAGGGAGCCGGCTGGGTTGACAGCTCCCGCCCGGCTCCCCGCAGCGGGGACCCCTGCGGGAGCTGTCAAACCCCCCCGCCCCCCCGCCCGGCTCCCCGCAATGGGGAGCCGGGCGGGAGGGCTGACAGCTCCCGCCCGGCTCCCCTCTGCGGGGAGCCGGGCGGGAGCTGTCAACCCCCCCGCCCGGCTCCCCGCAACGGGGAGCGGGGGGGGCGTTTGAGAGCCCCCGCTCGGCTCCCCGCAGCGGGAAGCCGGGCGGGGGGGTTTGAGAGCTCCCGCCGGGCTTCCCGCTGCGGGGAGCCGGGCGGGAGCTGTCAACCCCCCCGCCCGGCTCCCCGCAATGGGGAGCCGGGCGGGGGGGGGGGGGCGTTTGAGAGCCCCCGCTCGGCTCCCCGCAGCGGGAAGCCGGGCGGGGGGTTTGACAGCTCCCGCCGGGCTTCCCGCTGCGGGGAGCCGAGCGGGAGCTGTCAACCCCCCCGCCCGGCTCCTCGCAGCGGGGAGACGGACGGGGGGGAGGGTTGAGAGCCCCCGCTCGGCTCCCCGCAGCGGGAAGCCAGGCGGGAGCTGTCAACCCCCCCCGCAGCGGGGAGCCGGACGGGGGGGTTGAGAGCTCCCGCCCGGCTCCCCGCAGCGGGAAGCCAGGCGGGAGCTGTCAACCCCCCCGCCTGGCTCCCCGCAGCGGGGAGCTGGGCAGGGGGGAGGGGGTGGGGTAGGCTGGCTCCATATAACGGACTAATTCGGGCGGGGGGGTGTCCGTTGTCACCCGAATGTCCGTTATTTAATAATTTAAAAAAATTATTAAATAACGGACTTTCGGTTTTAACGGACACCCCCTCGCCCGAATTAGTCCGTTATATCGAGGTTTCACTGTACTGTACTCATTCCTCAAAAATCTACCATTACCTCACAAGCATCAATGTATTTTTCCTGACAATGTATTTGCCCCTCTGAGGTAGGGAAATGCTTTTATCGTCATTTTACAGTCCAGCAACAGATTTTTAAAGGTATTTAGACATCTACTGGATTTTCAACAGCTTTTAGACACCTAAACCTCCTGGATTTCAATGTGTGTTAGGTGCCTAGATGCTTTTGAAAATCACACTAGAAGCCTAAATGCCTAGGGATGTCTGGCAGAGCAGGAAATTGAACATAGGTCTCCTAAATCCTAGGCTAGTACCCTAACCAGTAGGATATCCTTCCACCCTCATCCCCCTTTCCCTTGTGATCTTGCTTACATTTGAACCCAGGACACTAAGTGAACAGGATAATGTCTCAAATCACATTTTCATTCTGCAAAGACTGTAACAGGGGAGGGGAGGAAAGGGGGAGGAAGAAACAGAACTGAAATGTCATTCACTGCCACATTCCTGGGATCATCTACTAACAAATTATTCTGTTAATTTCCTTGTGAAATACTGGGTGGAAAGAAGTGTTTAATTTATTAATAGGTTCTATTCATATCAGTCTGCTTCTATTTAAATTATACTATTTAAAATGTTGGTGTGTACAAATTGGTATTTTTAATGGCAATAAAATTCCCTTGTTTCCCTGGGTGCAATTTCATTGCATAATCTGCACTTCAGTGACCAGAGATGTATGCTGGTGGTTCCAGCAAATGTTAGCACTTTCTGAGGGCACTGTCACTCCATGGCCATGAACACAACACCCTCCAGTACAACATTCAGATGCTTCAGTGCACATACTGAAGAGTGGAATGCTCTAGTATGGGGTAGGCAACCTCTGGCACGCGTGCCAAAGGCGGCACATGAGCTGATTTTCAGTGGCACTCACGCTGCCCGGGTCCTGGCCACCGGTCAAGGGGGCTCCGCATTTTAATTGGATTTTCAATGAAGTTTCTGAAAATTTTAAAAACCTTATGTACTTTACATACAACAATAGTTTAGTTCTATATTATAGACATAGAAAGAGACCTTCTAAAAACGTTAAAGTGTTACTGGCATGCAAAACCTTAAATTAGAGTGAATAAATGAAGACTCGGCACACCACTTCTGAAAGGTTGCGGACTCCTGCTCTAGTACACACTGTACAAAGTCCCCATTCAACGCTTGGTACTGCAGCAGTTAAAATGTCTCAGTTTCTTCCCAGTGAATGTGCAGGGCACTATTCCCAGACTGAGGCCAACTACTGACCTAGTCTGGAGAACATAATACTGCTAAGCTCCAGAGAGGGTTGAGATTACGCACATCTGGACATGTCCAACAGGAGTGGGGGAGAAGGACAGAGAGAAAGAGCTAGTAAAAGAGAATCCACCATTCCAAATGTTACTAATTCCTTACTCTCAAACTCAAATATTCACCAGCAACACATAAGGCTAAAACCTCATAAGTTAAAGGCCTCACCCAGCCTGTTACCGAAGAGAACCTCATCTTTCTTGAGCACTAGTTTGTCTCCCTGTTCCCTCACCTGACCTGTTTCCCTTGAATAAACTTTGGAGGAAAGAAACTACACCTACACACAGGAACAAATTGAGACAATTTGACCTGACAAGGTCTTGAACGGGCAAACAAATTAGAAGCATCACTGCTGCCATTAACCTTTCGGAGTAAATATCAATTATTAAACTTGCTGTACTACCTCTGTCCCCGTTTGCTGCTGAGAATTAAGAGGGTCATCAGCCTTTTTGACAGATCTTGTTCATTTACACCTGCTGCGTGCCAACAGGGGAACTCACACACCCGCAGCCTGAGTGCTGAGCCAAGCTGCTTTAATTCATCAGTAATTACCCTAATGAGCCACATGCAGGACTGAACTAGGAGGACAAGGAGTTCTGCTAAATGGATGCATGGGTTTCATGGGCACTTTTTGCAGATCTGGAGATTAGTGAACTTGTCAAAAGCTTGTTTCTTGAAGTTGCTCCTGGCTTGACTGCTTGATTTTTAATCAGTTTCTCTGGATGTTGCTGGTTCAGCTATAAAAATTCCCTCTGGCTGTATCCTTGAGTTGAGTCTTACTTTGCGAACTGACATCCCTTTTCCATCCCTTTGAATGGTCCTAGCTCTAGGAGAGCTTGAAATATTTGAACAAAAGCCCTAAATGTAACAAAATCGGAGGATGCACCCTTTCACTCTGTTTTGTTGCTTCACAATAGGTCTTCGGCAGGATTTGAGCCTGGACTTTCCACACTGTAGCACAGACTTCCACCGTTTGGTCACAAGAAGTAATTTAGGCTATGTCTACAAGGTGAAGCCACAGCACTGTAAGGTGCACTATGTAGTCGCTCTTTATCGCCAGGAGAGAGCTCCTTCAGAAATAAAACAAAACCACCCCAAATACCTACACTGTCATTTTCAGTGCTAAAACTTTTGTCAGTCAGAAGTGTGTTTTTTACACCCCCCCGAGAGAGAAGTTTTAGTGCTGAAAGGGCCAGCGTACACACAGCCTTCGTTGACTGGCAGCTGCTGCTATACCCTGGGGTATAAGCCAAGCAGGTTTCAGGGGGACCGCCAAGCCGGGCCAGTGCTAGACTTGCTGGGGCCCAGGGCAGAAAGATTAAGTCTCACCACATTGGGCAGAAAACTAGTTGTTGTGGCACAGGAGGGCTGTGGAGTTTTTATAGCATGTTGGGGAAGCTCAGAAAAAGGTTGAGAACCCCTGTCCTAGTGGAGCATCCAATAGTGTCAATGTTTTACACAGACACTACTGTAACATCAACCACTACATATTTTTAAAATATGAACAAAACCAGAAGTTCAGATAATTTATGCATAGAAAACTTGAAAATTTCATTTCCACCTGAAAATACTGTGCTACTACTGTTACAGGAAGGCCTTAGAATTATTAGAAATGAGAATAAAGGGAAAAATACCTATTTTTTTCAGTTGGTTGACTTGGTGAATTTGACAACACTTATAGCTCTTTTTCCCGTTATGCTAATGGCGCGCTCCTTCTCTAGGCCCTGCAATATGGTGCTTCCAGTAAAAGTAGCAACAAAGCTGAAACAGAAACTAAAGAGGCAGCAGGCAGCAGTGTGCCAGGACCAAGTTTGAGTCTAGTTGATAGCGTTGATCTTGGGCCTGCCCCAAACACCATTGTAGGCATCAGGGGAGAAGGAAAGACAAAAACTAAAAAAACTAAAAACAAACATCAAGTCATAATCTCGAAAGAGTGCTCTTTTAGGACAATCCCTTTTGTTTTAAATAATCAGTTAAAAAAATTCCGGTTGACAATGTGCCTTTAGGAAAGCTAAACCAAAACAAAGCAGCAATGCAAACAAGGGGGCAACTTGCAAGGTTTGATAATTGGACTTGGCAAAATTTGATTTTTTAATACTTTTGATGGACAAAAACAGTTTATTTTTCAGCTTTTTTTAAAGATTTTTATTGATTGCAAATGTTCACAGTTATGCAAAATTATGGGTTCTAAGCTTTTTTTATTTTTATCTATTTAAATTTCACAGTTTCAGAAACTATGGGGGCGGGTCAGATAGTTATTTAATTACAGCAGTTGTTGAGATTCAACAAGTTAAAAAGCTTTATAAAAACACAAATTGTCGATACCACATATCAAAATATACAAATAAAAATTGTAAACTCAAACTCCATTAAGTTCTGAAGCAGCATTTTCTGGCTTTGCCAACCTGTAAATTTCAATCATTATTGAAAGAAATATTTTCCTATCAGTTTTTGTGAGTACGGCGAAACTAACGTTTATCTTTTATCAATAAAAATCTAATCCTTCCAAGCATATTGATAATTTACCTTTTCTGAGGGCTAAATTCCACCCTCATCTAAGTCCCAAATCAGCAACATGTTTAAGTCCATCCATATCTAGCAAAACTCTTAAGTACACATTTAATGCTTTATCAGGGTATGAATCCTACTAAAGGTTATTGTGAAGGCGGAATTTGTCCCCACCACTGCTTAGAACCCAGCGTTGTTCATAAAATGGACTTCTTCTTGACACACAACCCATCTAAGAACATGCACATTATGGTGCAAAGCTGGCAGGTAGGGGTCCTGGACTGCAGTTCAGTGCAGTTCTTACCATCAACCAAAGGCCCAGGTTTCAGAACATGAGGAATCACCAAACAGCCATTTCTGCTTAGGGGCTGGTTTGGCAGAAGAAAGAGCGGGGGGAGTATATGGTTAGGTATGAAAGGCCACAATCAGTCGGCATGCGCCAGGTGCTCATGGACAATCCCAAACCACATTCGGAACCAAGAATTATGAATCTCATGCCACTGGACACCATGTAGCTTGATTAAATACCATAACTCATTCCAGCAATAACTTCAGCTCTCATTATATTCCAGTTCTGTTTTTCTCTACTGCTCCTGCCTTTTTTTTCTCTCTCTCTCTCTCTCTCTCTCTCCCCTTGCTTCTTTTACCCGAGGGGGAAAAATGTGCATGGACAGAATGGGGTCTTCTCTCTTCCGTGCTAGCTCCCAGGCCCTGCTTTTTAATCATAATAGATTGTCCACTCTCCATTTACTTATGCTTTTCCGATGTCAGAGAAAAGCACATTTTAATTTGGTGCCCCTATTTTCAAATCACAGGCACGTTGCTCCCGCTCGTTATTAATAAATACACTTTGATTTATCAGAAGCTCCGTTTGAGTGCCACGGGGAGCCTGGGGCAAAAGGAGACAAATTCTTTTCTTAAGTTGTTCTGAAAGGTGCTGGGCTTTCCGACCCTCACCCCCATTAACCTAGCAAAGCTAGTTCGCTCCTACTGGGAGCTCCATGGCTTGCACAGCGGCAAACTCGGACTGATCTTGTGCCATCTCAATATATTTGTTCATTATCTTGCGCGCACACAGAAGCATTTGGAAATGTACTCGGGGCACAGGCCAAATTGAATCATCTGCCTTCATTTTCCACACGATCTGAAGCTACAGCTGCTACAACAGGCTGTGGGATTCCCCCCCCCCCCCCCATTCCCTAACAGTTTTTATCTCTCTTAAAGCCACAGCCGTCTGGTTTTTAACTCCTTGTCATTTTTGGTTTTGAGAGAAGTTTTTTTAAAATTTTTTTTTAGAAAAACACAAACACAGTCTCTAATTTTACTGAGGCTTGATTTGGGTTCTGCATCATGGAAGCAGTAGAGAAAGCAATGCCCTTGGGGGAACAGCATAATTAATATTCATCTTCTATGGTGGCTCAGATGAATTTATTAATCCATTAATCCTTTTGCTTCTGTTATTGGGCAAGAACCTGGTAGAGATGGCAGCTGCCCATCCTGTGTACTGACTGTGAGCACTCAGATATACTAGGAGACAGAGAAAGGGGCTGTCCTTTTTGTCCTGTTCAGACACAGAAGGATCCTGGTGGTCCATGTCCGGGGCTCCTTGGTGCCATGATAATACAAACAAACAATGCTGAACACGCTCCTCTGGGAAACACAAAGGTAAGCCAAGGGAATAGTTTGATTGCTTTAAAAGCTCTGACAAATCAACTTTGAGTTGTGTTGTTTGAAAGAACAAATCAACCAGAGCCAACAAAATTCAGGTGAACTCCATTTTCCTACCAATTTAGCAGCAAAACTTAAGTCGGCAGAGGCAGTTCGAAGAAAAGCAGACAATTTTCTCTTGACTTACACCCAACATAAAAGTTTGGAGCCAAGCTTCTGGATTTGGAGTTCTAGAGACAGACCTGTCTCTACAGTTCATATATCTAATGCCATACTGCTGCTGAATGGATTAGGTGTATAATGGACGGCCTTATAAAATAGCTTGCCAAGCTATCTATTTCCAGTGTTTCTGGAGGGGCGGTCCAGAGACTAAGCATTCTTTGCAGTTATGTTTCATACTGCCAGGGATTGTGTCTAACCTGAGGCTACCAGAGCTGGTAAGAACGGCTATTCCTTCCAAAAACGTATTGAGATTGGAAAGTCATTTGGAAGTGGATTAACTAAACCACAAACAGGTCCTTTTAGTGCAGAATAAACGTCCACACAGGGATGTGTGCGGAATAGTTCACACTAACTTCCCTGAGAATTCCCTGTATAGACAAGCCATTAACTATACTTTTGGGAGAAGTACTTTACTTGCACTCTCTTGCATTTTAATATCAATGCACAGCTAAGCTAATGCTTCTCCTTGGTAAACTATATCAGTAATTGCAACCTTCTGCATTAGGAGACAACAAACTGGCTTAATAAATGGACAAATTAATTAAAATATATTGTAGATTAGGAAAAAAGTAGTCTGTAGATGAAACTGTGTTAAGGGATTGCACTTGAAGCTAGCTCAGTGTATTTTAAGCAGGCAACAATAAGTGGCAGTGATATATACTACATATTCAGAAGTCTACTACGATTATTAAAGAGCATGATGAAATTATTAAAGTATTTTCCAGAAGGGAAAAAAATGGTCACTGAGTTGCCTCTTGTTTTAATGCTTGAAACAAAACAAACCACTTGGCTTCAAAAATGCACTTCTTTAAACTTGAAAAAGCCCATGTATCAAAACAAGGTGGAATCAGCTAAACACATTACTTCTGACTTGTTTCCTTGAAAATCCAGCCTTAATGCATTCTAACTGAATTTATCTATCCCAAGCATACCTCATAATGAGATCAACTGGGAAAAATATCAGGCTTGTTTGTATATTTTATACTTGCTCTAACTTGGCAGTTTGGAGATTATGTATTCCCCAGGTCCCTCCTTAAATCGTTTCACACGCTGCAATTTGATTTTCTTTGCTTGCCCTTTTCCACAATTTTTTGATACATTTTATTGAGTTCTGGCTCAGAGGGAAACATTCCCTTTGAATTAAGGGTGCAATCATTTTTTCTCTAAATAAGGACATATGGCCTAGAAAGCAACGTTACGGTACAAGGATTTTATGATTGAAGTAAGACTCGTTTTAAAAAATGACAATAGCATCAGGTTAGATTAGCCTAGTTTTTCTAATTGGATGGCACTGCTGTGGATCCTGTGATAGGCTATTTTAGGAATAACTAATTTTTAGAATGACATGTCAATCTTTACTTACTGTGATGAGAAAATTATGTCAATGGCGGTAAACTGTGATTTACAAGGACATTTTTACTTATCTCTACCATTCATTCAAGGGAGAAGCACTGTCTAAGATAAGATTCAGAACACAAGATTGAGATCCAGAATATTAGATTCTAATCCTGGCTCACTGATGTGACCCCGAAAAAATAAGTTTACATCTTGTACTTTACTTAACCAATCTGTAAAATGGAGAATAATATTTACCTACTACATAGGGGAATTGTGAGGATTAATTAATGTTTGTAAAGTAACCTGAGATTGTCTGATCTAAATTGCTACAGAAGTGCATAGAATAATAAATGATGATACTACTATTAATAATAATAATAGTAATAAAACACAATGCAGTGTTAAGTTCACAAAACCAAGCATGCAAAAAAGTCAGGAAATTCCAAAAGTTCGTATACAACGTTAACTTAGCCACATGTGTTTATAAAAGAACAAGATGTTGCAACCTTAACAATAGTACTAGTTTTTGTACATTCAGTTTCCTTGGTTTCTTTGTTTAAAAAAATAATAATGAAACAATCAGCAGCTATTCATTTTGTACAGACTACTGGCTCTGTACTTTTTGCCAGTGGAGTCGATAGGTTCTCTGCTCTGGAGGCAATCGATTCATGGACCCATCCGTAAAGTCAGACCACCATCCTGCTATGAGCTCATCCTCAATCAGTTTCAGGCCTATATCCTAACCCTCTGTCAAGACGTTCACATTGCAATCTGCTAACACTGTGCTACTATACTGGGCTACCCTTAAGTATGAGCAATGGAAGCAGTGGCTTGCAGCCCCAAACATTCCATGGGGCCTACAGAGACTTTGCAACTCATGGGCTAGTTCTTTTGTGTGAGCAAAAAAAGAGGAACTCTCAAGCTGGATTTCCCCTTCAGGCATTCTGCTTGGAGGCAGGGCCAGCTCTAGGCACCAGCAAAACAAGCAGGTGCTTGGGGCGGAGATTTTCTATGGGGATTCTGGCATGGGAGACAGAGCTGCCTTGAGTGCGTGGGTGGGAGCAGACACTAAACAGAGCCACCAGGAGGTGGGGAACAAAGAGAGAGAAAGAGAGATGGGAAAAGGGACACAGGCAGAGAACAAGAACTGGGAAACATCAGGAAGGGGAGATACCAATGACAGACACACTTTCAATAACTAGCATGAAAGTGTATAAACATGCTGAAAATAGCCTCCCCTCAAAACTAGCAGAGCACCCCTCCAGCCCACGCACCTCGCCCATAAGGCAGGAGGGGTCAGAAAGGAGTGAGCGGCAGGTGGGAGGCTTTTAGGGGGATGGGGCAGGAAGAGGTGGAGTGGGGGTGAGGCTTTAGAGAAGGGGGCGGAGCCAGGATGGGGTACCCACCGGCAAAATCAAAAGTCAGCATCTATGGCTGGGGGGAAAGTGCCCCCTCCTGCCCCAGCTCACCTCGCCTCCACCTGCTCCCCTGAGCATGCTGCCGATGCTCTGGTTTTTCCCCCTTCTCTCCCAGACTTGATGCAAAACAGCTGTTGAAATGGGGCAGGGAAGGGGTGGAGTTGGGGTGGTGCCAGGAGCAGGGGCGCAAAAAAAGAGGGGGCGGCCAAAAAATGTTTTGCTTGTTGTGGCAAAAATCTTAGAGCCGGCCCTGCCTGGAGGGGAATTGTGCTCCAATGCCCTTGAGGCCTCTGATGGTATGCCTAATCTGCAATTAAAAACCTGCATTGGCACTGCAATTAGACACCTGGGATCAGGGCCCACGACAGGAATTTTGGGGCCCCGTATGCAGATCGTGCGGGCCCCCCCCCCCGGTCTCCCGTGGGGGTCCCCCCAGCCGGTCTCCCCCCCCCCCCTCCGGCCGGTCTCCCGCCGCCCACGCCCCCCCCCCGGCTGGTCTCCCGCCGCCTGCGGGGCCCAACCCCCGCATGCGCTCTTGCCGTGTGGCCCGGCTGGGAGAAGCAAAAGGAGGCGGGGGGAGGCTGCTGGGGGCCGGGGGGAGGGGACTGATGAGCGCTGCCCGGAGCCGCGCCTTGCTCAAAGGCCCGGCGACAAGGGGGTACAGCTGCGTACCGGGCCCGCCCCGGATTTAAGGGCCCCCCCTTAAGTCCGGGGCCCGGTACAGCTGTACCCGTTGTACCCCCCTGTCGCTGGCCCTGCCTGGGACTGGCCCATGCCAGTTGACTCAGGTTCACAGGGCTTGGGGCAAGGGGCTGTTTAATTGTAAGATAGCCCAGGCTCTAGGACTCAGCAAGGTGGGAGACTTCCAGAGCCTGATCCCGAATCAGCTGGCACAGGCTAGTCCCAGATAGCTAACTGCACTGTAGACATATGCTGAGTGGCTTCTTTGATTGATGGCTTGTGGAACAAAAGGCCATAATTGTCAGTAGATGTCAACCTTTCTACATGGAACCAATTAATTGAAGCAGGTGCAAAGATTTTCCCAAGCTCCTAGCTGGAGGAGAGCCTTTATAGTGGAACAGAGCTTAGAACGCTTTTGTACAGGCATACTGTAAATCCAGGAGGTGATACTTATTTTGGAAGAGAGTTGATGCTTAAATGGTCACAACTGCCTGACTTTACAGCTGTCGCCCAGCTAATAGCGAACTGTACTCTGTATGCCCCCTCTATGCTTGGCAGATGATATTAGACAGCTGGGAAAATCTGGATATGACATACATCAATGATGAAGTGTGTCAGTGTAGATCTGCTTTGGTTAATCTAGCTAGCGTGAGAGTGAGCCTCATGGTAGGTAAATAGCTGAGCTCTCATTCCTAACCAATATCGCTAAAATCTATCTCCACAAAGGGGTACGCAGAAAGTATCTAAAGGTATCTCCATAGTCTGTATGGAGAGTCAAATAAAACGGGGCTTCTCAACCTTTTTCTTTCTGAGGCCCCCCCAGCATGCTATAAAAAAACTCCATGGCTGAGCTTGCCATAACAACTTGTTTTCTCCATATAAAAGCGAGGACCGGCAACAGGGGGTAGCCATCAGGGCAACTGCTTGGGGTCCCATGCAACAAGGGCTCCAGGAAGCTAAGTTGCTCAAGCTTTGACTTCAGTCCCAGTTGGAAGGGCTCTGGACCGTGGGCTTCAGCCCTATGTGGTGGGGGGACTTCATCTTTCTGCCTTGGGCCTCAGAGTCTAGTACTGGCCGTGTTTGGCGAACCCCCTGAAACCTGCTCCTGGCCCTGGGCCCCTGGTTGAGAACCACTGAGATAGAAGAGGTAACATGTAATTTTGTGACTCTCAGAGTACATTGCAAACACAGACATGTAACAAACCAGTGGCCACTGAAAATAATAATTTTTCATATCCTATTGTGAAGACAAACATATAAGCAATGGTGGGAGGGAAGAAAATACTTTTTGCACTCACTAAGTGAAGAAATCTTTTAAACCTTGACAGTAATAAAAGAAACTTACTGGAGCACATTTGGCTGTGTATAGCCAGATTAAAAGAACCTGTAGCCATACAACAATCAGAACACAGTGACAAGATAAATGGGCTACGGGGCTGACAGATGATAATATTACAACTGGATAGACTAGAAACTTATAATGGTTAGTGTTAAAAAGCAGTTTCTGATAATTGCTGGGACTCTCAGTCAGAAGTTAGATGCTTTAACTATACCCTAATTTAGCTATCTGTCAGGAAACGAATAATGGCCAATAAATACTTCAGGAGAGAGTTCAACGTCCTTAGTAAGTTACTAGATAAGATTCATAGCCCTGACTTGCATACTAATTTGGTTTGGATATATGACTCTCAATCTTAAAATGCTACTCAGTCCATGTTTGATGACAAGTAGAACTGGTACACACTGGATAAACTGTTACAAATTTGTATGGTTGCAAGGATAAACTGAATATTCTTACAAGAGAGATCCATGGCTAAATACCAGCAATACTGATGCTTCTGACCACACTGAAATTAGCACGCATTCGGCTGGAGTCAATGGAGTAAATTAGATTGAGTTTACACAATGCTTTTAAACATTATGTAGGAGGCGATCATAACTGACAGATTTAACATTGTTGTCATATATGCATACAGATACCATCTATTAAAGGATAATATCAACAGCTGTTCTGTTCAAAGCGACAATAAATTTGATATGCATATTAAATTGTCCAAAGCTGCAAGAGATGTCTCATAATATGCTAGGAAATTCAAGCAAAATTCAACCCCAAAAAAACTATCCTTCAGCTTACTGGTGCATTTCTCTCCTACAAAACTCATTCATCAAAAATGAGAAGTCCTGAGTGAAAGGTGAAAGAACTGAAATTCTGGAAATTAACTTTAAAAAGTAAGACACACAGATCTGGAGCTGGGTGTTAATAATAAGGCAGAAAACAAGAATGTCCAACAGATATTTCTGTCCTATATTTGGAAATAAGCCAGATAATGTATTAATATCATATGAGGATGACAAAGTACCTTCTAGTCAATTAAGAACCAAGGAGGAGGTTAGACAACATCTACTAGGGATAAACATTTTTAAATCATCAGGCCTACATAACTTGCACTCTAGATTGGTGGAGTAGTAAATAATGAGATCTGGATCATTTGCTAAATTGGGCCCATTCCAATCAAATACATTTGCATATAGCCAAATACAAAAGTTGTAATCTAGGAACAAGAAATGCAAGCCATACCTGCAGAATGTGGGGAGTCTATCCTGGAAAACGATCACAGAATTTAGGGTTCATAAACAACCAATTCAACATATGTTTTGCACTGTTGTGGCAAAAAGGGTGAATGGGATCTTTGAATGCATGACACGGGAGTAGCAGATGGGATTAGGGAGGTGATTTCACCTCTATGCATGGCATTGGTGGGACCAATACTGGAACAGCGCATTCAGTTTTGTTGTCCAGATCGTGAAAAAATGCAGAGATTGTAGAAAAGGGCCACAAATGATAGAAGGGTTGGAGAAAATGCCTTATACTGAGAGGCTTAAAAGCTCAATATGTTTAGCTTGTCCTAAAGATTGAGAGGTGACTTGATTACAGTGTACAAGAATCTTCCTGGGGAGAACATACTGAGTACTACAGGGCTCTTTAATCTAGTGCAAAAAGGTTTAACAAGAAGCAGTGCCTGGGAGCCAAAGACAGACAAATTCTAATTGGAAGTAAGGCATGATATTTTAACAGTGAAACTGGACTGATTAACCACTGCAACAATCTTCTAAGGGAAGTGGTGAATTCTCCATGTCTTGGTATCTTTATATCAACACTGGATGCCTTTCTAGAAGATATGACTAGGGCTTATAGGTGCTACAGTAAAACATATAATAAAAGAAATAATATGCTTTAGTCAAACAAGTTATTAGGCTCAATACAGGGATGACTGGGTGAAATTTAATGGCCTGTAATATACAGGCCAGACTAGATGAATGAATCTGACACTGGATCTGAGGGAAAAATCATAAGCCAGGAAGGATATGCCTTGCCCCTGCCCTTCCCTCATGCGCTCCTCTCTGAGGCCCTGGGCCCCACTCAGCCTCTTCCTCTGGAGGCCCCGCCTGCCGCTCGCTCCTCTCCACCCTCCCTGGCTCACCCCCTGCTTGCTCCTCTCTGCCTCCCTCTCCCCTGTCTGAGCAGCGAGAGGACCTTGGGGGAAAGAGGATGAAGGGGGGCAGGACCTCAGGGTGGAACGTGTGTGGAGGGGGGCAGGGCCACAGTCCTGGTGCTGGGAACCACAAAAGCCTAATCCATTCCTGCTCCTGCCACAATGAGTGCCAACAGGAAGCAGTTGGCATTTTCCTGCTGGGTTCCACCACCTGCACACAGAGGTCAACAGATGGGCCATGTCAATAAAGTCAAACAGACAGATTCAAAATAATTTCCTAGAACCTGCATTTGAACGCAGGTGCTGAGAAGCATTTCTGAAGTACCAAGAACATCTTTGCTCTCTGACTGTTGACTCGAAATTGTGATCTCCCATTATGATCAGTCAAAACATTACAGAGTGTTGCCGTGGAAACTTCCTGAAAGGTTACAGGTCCCACTCTACTATTAAAGATGCGGTGATCGGGGGAAAAATGTGTTAGAACTATCATAATAAGCAAAATTAGCTCCACAAGGAAACATACAAACAATTTCCCTAGAACACCCAAGGGACATCCTGTTTACTCTTAGGCATCCTGAAAAAAAAAAATCACAAGAATAATTAAAGCCAAAGCAGTTCAGGTGAAGCCCCTTGATAATTTTCTGCCCTGAATAGCTAAAAAGGGTGACAATTATTTCAGTTAATTATCACTGTGTTTTGCTTTGAGATTAACATTCATAGCCAAGGAATAGGAAACACGTTTTCAGAAGACAGTGCTGTGATTAGGACAAGCACAGAGCTCTGTGGAATAGTTGTTTGTCACTTAATATATACAAAGGATACGCTGAATTACCCAAAGACACAGTAAACAAAGCAGAAAAGGCTTGATGGAGGTGAACTGCAATTCCACGCTTTAAGGGAAAGGGTTTTCTTTTATCTATATAATATATATTGTGCCACCTCTCAATGGGGGCATGAGACAACTATATTTACATACAGTGCTTTGCAGATTTGTATCCTTACTTGCCACAGAGGAGCAGTTCTTCACCGGTTTGTGTTAGAGCTGCATTATCAAGGAAAGTTTTAAAAACCCACATAGAACAGAAATGGGCCCAAACTAACACCCCAACTCAAAATCAGAACCAGGATCTGGATATTTCAGTGAGTTCTCTCTATCGTTATAATGGGCTAAACCAAAATATTGATTGTGAACACCCCCTTCAGACATGTGTGTGTCCAAAACTTTGTGGTTCAAGCTTAACTAGCAAAAATTACCTCCCTCATCTCACAAAGGCCTAACTGCAATCACAGATCTCCTTTTAACAGAGGGAGTCGCTTCTCCACTCCAGACAACCAATAGGTGCCACTGGGTGCCATTGGGATCCAGTAATTTCTCTGTAGAGAGGAGTTTAACTAGAGGTCTGATTGTAAAGAGATTTAATTAAATTGGTGCAAACATTTATGTGGACACTCTTAATTTGTTTTTTGAAGGAAGGAAGGAAGGAAGGAAGGAAGGAAGGAAGGAGAGAGAGAGAGAGACTCCTCACCCTCAAAAAAGTATGCTGCAGGATTTCAACTCTCCTCTTGGAGATTTAGTTTTACATGGAAATATTTGCAGAATGCCAACAACATATTCTTGGTTGTCTGTAAATCTATTCCACAGAAAATATCTACCTAATACTACCTGCGCATACTGTGAACACCCTTTTTTGCTAAAATGTTCCAGATTAAAAGAAACAATCTGATTCAATGAACCAGCAGTGTTGTCTGCGCAAAACAAAGCAATTAACTTCTGAGTTTACAAGGAAATATGTTAGCACAACAGATGTATGCGCATGTATTTCGACCCTTTGGTAAAAGGCATGATTTGGGGGCCAGATGTTTTTGTTCATGCCTAAAAAGAATCCAGCTGCATCAAGCTGTGAAAATTTCTTCTGATCTGTCAAAACTTGCCATGAACTGGAAGAGAAAAAAACAGAACCTAAGTTTGAAAAAGAAGTCTATTTTCCACTGGGATTTTACCACCATCTGTATTTTAAAAGCTTTAGTATTACTTGAAGTCCTCTGCAAAAGTTTGCAATTCAATAGGTAGACCACATTAAAACAACATGCAACTAAGAGTTAAAGGCTTTCAGAAAACAAGTAATAAAAAGCTAGTTTTGCACATTGTTCTTTACAAAAATCACTTGAAATGTGTTTTTAAAACCCACTACAGCACACTTTCTCTTGTACTATTCTGCCATAGTGATGCTCAGTACTGCTATAGGAAAGGGACAAGATTACATTTCTGGTTGGCAGGGTCAACTTTAAAAACATCAGACCCGATTAGTCTGTCACACTCACCGGAATTTAAACCACTATAGCTCACTCCACTGACTTCAAAAGAAATGAGTGCAGAATGACACTGAGATGAGACCAAAATCAAGCCCATTTTTTCCACAAAAATTCCACGAACAAGGAACCATAATAATAAATAACTACCAGCTAAACACGTTAATGTCTGGCAAGATAGTAGTTTACAAACGTCGCCACCCCTGAGGAGGCCAGCTCCCCTCAGCAGGGCAAGGAATTGCTCTGCATACTACCAGCGGATCAGGCTCCCGGCTCTGCGGGAAAGGACTCTTTAAGGGCACAGGGCGGACCCATTCCCAGCCCGAGCATCTCTGGACCCGCACTCCAGTGTGTATGTGGGGGCTGCTGTGCAGCCTCCATCCTGGGCTGGTGCAGAGGGGAGGACCCCAGGATCCAAGGGGCTCAAGAGCAACCCTGCTCCGCACTCACCCATGGCAACAGTGGCTCCAATCCTGCATGTCTGCCCACTCCAGCCTATTGGCTCTCTCCACTAGGTGAAGCATGCCACAGCGTGATGTACAGGCGGGGCACTCCCCTGACGATGCCCCACCCCCTCCTCTTGGCCCTACAACCAGAAGATGTAGAGCTTTTCCTGCACCGCAACCACAGGGAGCAGATGGTGAGCAGGTAAATAGATTTTTGGTGGGGGGGGGAAGGAGGGAGTGGACTGAGCTCTAGCCACCTACCATCTACAGCTTGAATGTTTTAGAAGCGGGAGTAGGGAAGCTTGCACCACTACTGCCCTTGCTGTACCCATTCAGTGCCTAGAGGTTTAGACTGTTTCTTTTTACAAGATCTAAGCCTGAACTTTTCAAAAGGTGCTTACAAGAGGAGTTAGGCTCCTAATGCCTAAGGGAGTTGTGGACATAGGCCCAGCTCCTCAAAAGGTATTTAGGCGTTCACCTCCAGTTGACAACACTGAGGATCTGGGCCCTAATTCTTCCAGTCTCCTTTGAAAATTTAAGCCTTACTAAGAAATCCACCTAACTGAAACAATCAAAATGTATTTTACATAGAGGAAAGAACTTTGTATCCTGGGAACACCTAAAAGTGGATAAATGTAGAGTTTTAAATCTTGATCTCTGATTATAGTCCCCTTTCCATATTTTTATGTTAGCATTCAAACATCTGCGCTGCCTTCCAGGTGCAGTGTGCAGATTTTCCACCTACAGAGTTATCAGTTTCGTGGGGAATTCTGCCAGGGGGGCTACAATGAAAATCAATGTAGAATTGTTTTGAAAAAAGGACGCATCACATCGACAATTTCGACTTCACATAAGCTGACAGAAGATTTAAAAGGTTCTACTTATTAATTAGCACCCAACAGCACTGTACTGGTACTACATTTATTTTGTCACAAGTTGTAAAATCTGGATTTGGGAATTTACTTTGGGGGAGGAGGTGGAAGGGACTTTAACAGCTGATCTAAGTAGTTTGGATGCATTTACAAATGGGGGCGATGCTACTTTCTTTTCTTGGAGATGGAAAGGGGAAAAAGATGCCAGACAAAATGATCACCCTTTCGCATTCCATCCACTAATGCAAAAGGTACCCAACTCCTCCTCTGATGACAATTGCCATTACACAGGTTTCTCCAGCAAAAGAAGAATGTAATTATAATAACCACTTTGCACAATGGAACAACTGCTAATCATACATAATCACACAGTGAATGCCTCGATTCACATCAGGCTAGTTTTAAGCATAATTTTGCTTGACCTATCAAGTTAATATGTTCCTGCGAAAATCTGCAGGGCTCAACTTGCAAATCAGTGCTTGGGAAAATCAATGGGTGAAATCCTTGCCAATGATCTGAAAACGTAATCCAAAGCTTTTAACAAACAGGTACGTTTCCTCTGTGAAAGAGAGAATGCTATAGATGTACAAACAATATTTTTACCTTATATTTTGAAAAAGAACAACTCTCCATTGCAATAGAATCTGCAACTGCCAAATTGACCAATAAATTCCCAGGGCGCAACCGGCAGTAGTAAGACTGCGACTCAAAGTTGTGGCTTGGCCGTGCTTTCCTATAATGCATCCCCATAGCACAGGCCCTTAAAATGCAATTCTCCGGTAACAAAGCAATCCAGACTGCTTCTGTTTTTCAGTATTCAGAATGGATATCTGAGAAGAGAGAACCCTCCAGCCCAGTTGGCTTTTGTCACATTGGCTGCACTAGTGGATGCCTGAACAGCTGTTTATGTTCTCAACTTCGAAGCCCTTGAGTGCGGAAGGTTCAACATTTGATTGTTTTAGTGCAGTCAGCTGCAGGCAGATTCTTTGCCATATCCTCCTGAGTGTGTGTTGGGGAGTGAGAGGGAGTGGACAGGTGCACATGCATACACAAACATGCATGTTCGGAGGGGCTAGAAAAATACACTGCAAAATGACAGACCCAGGATCCAGGTATGCACGGAAGCTACTTTCCTTCCCTATGTTGTTTACATCTTTGTTACAAAGAATTGCCATATGAGAGAATTTGGGAGCTAGGCGGTCTCACAGTCTTTGCCTGAAAGTGTTAAATTTCTGCCATAAGTATTTTTTTCAGTGTGGCCAACAAAATAAAAATAAAGGGATACACTGTTCCTCCTGTTGCATTATACTAAAACAGCAGCCCCTTCCTCTTGCTGGAGATTCATCAAGAACTTCCTCTAATGCCGCCTGCTTTTTCTTTCAAACCTAGTCAGAAGGCAAATTAGCAGCAGCCTGATGAGGAAGTGCTAAATTTTTCATTACCATCTTTCTCCTGAGATTTGGGGTTTAATAATTTGTACTGTATAAAATTTCACATATGGGAAAACACTGCACCACACAACCTCTCCAGATGCTTTTTCTGCTGCTAATCATGTGAACCCCACGGCTAAAGGAGAGGATTTAGGGCATAATTAAAGTGTTATACTTTAATAGTACTACGTGCAAAGCACAATTTTATTTTTAAGAAAAACATGCCACATTTGTAAGTTCCCATTTCACTGAAGATCAGTTTTCAAACAGGCTCTGTAATCAGGCTTCTTTGTCCTTGATGCATCATGAAACTACATATTTGGAACCACATAAGAAATTTGTGGTGCTCTGAAAGCAGCATACTTCTGATTAGCCTCTATAAATGGTCTTTAGCTTCTTGCAATGACTCCAAGAGTGTTGTTGTCTAGGAAATGGACATTTACAAGAGACCCTTGACATCATCCTCTCCGACATTCATCATGTATTTCTGGCAGAGAAATCCCTCAGATTTGTTACATGAGCTTGGAAGTTCTTAATATTTTAGCTGCAGCCTTAAGCATAGACAAGTGGTCTAGTTTTGTTTGTACTACACGACGGCCTCCCATTAATTCTTCTCCCCATGAGGAAATTTGAAACTCTTGCAGTTGAGAGTCGGAATGGAAAGCAGGTCTCGTAATTTTCCCACCATGGCAATTTTTTTTCTAAAAAAATGTCTGGATGGAGAGCAGTAATTGTGAAACTCTTTTAGGATTAATTTCAGTTCTATGCTGATGACCAGTACAAGTCTTATACATCTTCAAGTCTCGTTTAAGCCTTTTTCTCAAGATTTAGTGGTGGAGAGGCCTTGTGCTGTCCCCTTGCATAGAGAATAACTGCATCTTGTAATCTACTTACTGTACTTCCTTACTCTAATTTGCTAAGTGTCATGCCATTTTTTATCCCCATGCATTTTCCTCTTGATCTTTTAGGATCAAATGGTCCTCTTACTTTCTCTCCACTACTTTACTGGTTTCAGAGCTGCACTGCTTACTGTTCTACTTTATTCTTTATCTAGTTAAATAAATTTATATAGTGCTTCAATGAAGACCAGAAAGACTCTGCCCCTCTCCTAAAAAGTTTGCAATATATCCCAGACCTAAAAGAAGATAGGGGAATAGTTTAGATGCAGGCAGGTGTGGATTTATCACTGCAGGAAAGATTAATATTGGAAGCGATCATGGAAGAAATTGATTTGGAAGGGGCTTGGTGGAGAAGAAGTTGGAGACTTGTCCAATCCTAGAAGGCAACATGAAAGAAAAAGAAAAAAAGCAAAGAGTGCAAATAGAAGACGAAGGGATCCGTGATGAGAAACAATCAGGAGTGAGGAGGACAGTGGGAAAAATGAAAGTGGAGATTTAGGCAGTTGAGCGATTATGCAGAGCATAAAGGTGTGAAAGTTTGACATTAATGGAAGAAGAGCCAACAAAAAGGCTCCAAGAGAGGTTAAGGTGGTCAGAGTGATAGGGTAAAGAGTACTTTACTTGGACTCAAGTCGTTGAGGAGACCTGAACTGGAAGGAGGCCAGAGAAGAAGTAATATAATCAGGAGGACACAGCACATGGAAAAGGATTTTAGTGTAACAAAGGGAGAGATTTCTGATGTTACAGAGGAAAGAGAGGACTTTGAGAGTGTTTAAGTGGAAAGGAAGAAGGAGACAGAATCACTGAGGTTGGAATGACTACATGATTAGTGGTATCAAGACTGTCTTGAAGATTAACTATAATTATATTAAGCAGTGGCTCGGCCAATCCCACTTCCCGCAGCTCCCATTGGCCGAGAACAGCGAACCGTGGCCACTGGGAGCTGCGAGAGGCCATACCTGGAATGCGCAGGTAAACAAAGCATCTTGCAGCCCGCAAACCACTGCCTCAGAGGGAAGAGATACAGGGATCAAGTCCCCAAGATGCCACTTACAATGTAAAGCATTCTTCCCTGATTGAAAAATCTTCCTAGATAAATCCTGCAAAAAAATAAAAAAGTAAGAAGACTGTCTTCACAAAGAGGCTTTAATTAAACCCAACTTTCCTTCACCTGCTCAAGAGGCCCACAGACTGCCTCTGAGTGAAATGCCTTGGTATTAGGATGGACTTGAGATTTCCCATGGAGAGAGCAGCTGAGAAAAGGGATTTAAAAAGTGTAGTAAAAATTCACACTTTGATGAACTCTTTGGTGCACTGTTCACTACAGAGCAGAGATCCCAATTTTACCATCTAGAGTTACTATGGAAAACCATTAGGTTGAACACCTGACAGTGATATCATGTAGGATGGTAGGAAAATTGTGGTACCATGGATAAGCATTTATTCAGTTGTTGGGCTCTCCAATATACTGGCAAATATATCAAATGACCTAGAAGAAAGAAATAATGACCTTGCAAGTGAAAGCTTAGTTCTGATTTTATCCACCTTTAATATCACAGCTTAAACTAAATCAACGATGCATTTTAAGATCTATATTGTATCCTTTCAAATCGCTGTCCAAATCTATTTGAGAATGCCAAAGTCTTGAAACGTTATTTGTTGGAGTACAGAGCTTATGGCAGGTCAGAATTTTACTTGCCTTTGAAATGATTATGTACATTACTTAAGCCTGTAATACAGCTAAGGGGTCGAGAGCTCTCAAAGTATAATGGAACTTTTAGTGACCAGGAGATTGAGATAAATTTTTGAGATGTATGTTAAATACTGATTTAAGTATTAATAAAGGGGAGTTTTAGAATATCCAATTAACTACTAGGCAATTTTAAGGTTGAGAACCATACTTCACAGGCAAAAGGTAGACAAGGATTATTTAAATATTTGGAATGAAACAACATCCTGGTCTTGAATAGATAACCTTTATGTACTTTATTGTTTTAATTTTTTAAAACACATCAAGGTGACCATGAGCAGTGGTAACTCAGTCCATTAGTGCAGGGGTAGCGGACTACAGAAGATGGTGATCTTGAGTAGATTGTCTATCACAAGTTTGGCTGTTCTAAATAACCAGCTTTGCATAAAATCCATGTGTGGAAAGCATATTACCAAAGCCTATGGTTTAGAAGGGACAGATTTCTCCATCGTTATAAAGTTCATGGCAGTGACACACTGTTCACCAATGGATCTGCTTATATGATCTGTCACAGGATATCCAGTAAAAATGAGATTGCTGGCAAGAAGGGTAATCTTGTGTATAAAACAGGACCAGGAAACCAGAGTCCTAGGTTCTATTCCAAGCTTTGATAATGGCGTAAACAAGTTAAAGACATAATGCGAGGTTACTTGTGCATTGATAATATTACCATGCTTCTGTTGGCACTGCCTTTACAAATCACTACTCCATACCAGGTTGACCAAACCCTGCAGCCCATGAACTGCTTCCCCCAAACACACACACCCTTTCCTGCTTTAAATCCATTAATAAAAGGTCTAATCACTGTGTCACAAATCTCAAACTTTGTAGACCAGTCAGCTTGAACTAATTTTAGTGCTTGCACATTATTTATTTCTGTGTTTATTGGTTGAGCGCTGTAGAGAAAATGAAGCCTTCCACGAAGGCCAGACTTTAGAGAAGAAAAGAGGGGAAATGAAGTGGTGCCGTCTTTAACGCAGAATCCTCATGGATACTCATTCACCCACCAACCCACCGCAACCTCAGTGTTTTTATTGGATACGAGTATTTCTTAGAGGCAGACTCCTGATCTCATTAAAGTCAGCGGGAATTTTTCTATTCAGTGGGTCTAGGATTTGGCACTAGGAAGAGTTAAGCAAGAATCCGTTTTCCTTTATGTAACAGTCCCATTCCCTTATTCAGCCTCTCTTTGAAGAATCCACAGACTACACCAACTGGATCACAAGTGGAGTTGTGTCATACGACAACAAACTGTCATGAGGCCTGTTGAATTATGCCAATATTTTTTTAACTGTTATTTAATTACTTAATCTGTTCACAAAATATAAAGAAAAACAAGTTGGCAAAGACACCAGCCTGAGCAGATTATTTTAATATTGCGTAACCCTTCTGCCTCAGGGCATTTCACATGTAGCAATCAAAGCCCTTAAGATTCAGTGACTTATTAAGTAACATTTTATGGAGACAGTTTTGCTTCCCCAGCTCTCACTCCCAATATTGATTACAATTTCACCTGCTTTGCTATGGAGTCTGCAGGTGCTTTGATAAATGGACTGAATGCTTGCCCAGGTCTACTTAAATTTTAAAAGCCTATCGTTATCCTCCTGCAGTAAAGGCTATTTTGGACCTTATTAGAAAAACTCTAATATATTCAACAGATCACATTAGACATTCCTAAAACACAGAATGTGCCACAGGTAGAAATAGTGCACTAATGAAAACATTTCTAGTTCCTCCACTGGTGGAAGCATGCAAGTGTGTCAAAATATTTAGCTATATATTAACTGTCTCTCCCTTCTCTTCCCCCCCTCCTCCTCCCCAGCCCCGGTTACTTCCCGATCTTGCCTTTATGGTACAGAGTTGGGTAAGATTGGTGAAAATTCATATGAAAGACAAGTCAAAATAATACCGCCCCCATCTTTGACTTAATTTAAAGGGATGTGGTTGTTTTAATTGTAAGGTCCTTGGGGCTACATAAAACAACAATGGCCAAATTGGGTCAGACTAATGGTCCATCTACTCCAGTATCTTGTCTTCCAACAGTGGCTGGTGCCAGATGCTTCGGAGGAAATGAACAGAACAGGGAAATGTATTAAGTGATCCATCCCTTGTTGCCCATTCCCAGCTTTTGGCAATCAGAAGCTTAGGGACAACCAGAGCATGGGGCTATGTTCCTAATCCTCTTGGCTATTCACCATGACTGTCTTTTATATTTATGTATGCGTGTGTACAGTGTCTAATGGGACCTCGATAGGGGAATTTAGGCACTAACACAAAACAAATAATAAATAATATTAACCATCTAAAATTGGAGAATCCCAAGATCTGATCTATATTCTTATATTTATCTTTTAGCAAAGTTCATGTCATAATTTCATTTTCTGTGCATGATTTAAAACAAATTATCTCCTTCCTCTTAAAAAACGTATTGCAGCCATGCCGGTTAAGCCAATCTACAATAACAACCCAATGCACGCACCTTGGGGCAGATCAGAAGTACATTAGAAACAGGAAGGGGGGAGGGATAGCTCAGTGGTTTGAGCATTGGCCTGCTAAACCCAGGGTTGTGAGTTCAATCCTTGAGGGGGCCATTTAGGGATCTGGGGCAAAAAATCTGTCAGGGGACAGTACTCGATCCTGCTAGTGTAGGCAGGGGACTGGACTCGATGACCTTCAAGGTCTTTCCAGTTCTAGGAGATTGGCATATTTATTTATTTATTTATTTTATTTATTTATTTAAGTCTGCCAAAACAATGATTGGGGCCACTGGACTATCAAAGTGCTAAAGGAGCACTCAAGGAAGACAAGGCCATTGCAGAGAAGCAAAATGAATTTGTTGCATTGGTCTTCATTGCAGAGGATGTCAGTGAAACTCCTACAACTGAGACATTCTTTTAGGTAAAAAATCTGAGGTACTGTCTCAGATTCAGGTGCCAGTAGAGTTGGTTTCAGAACAAACTGAGAAATTAAACAGTAATAGGTCATCAGGACCAAATGGTATTCACCCAAGAATTCTGAAGGAACTCATATATGACATTGCAGAACTACTAACTGTGGTGTGTAACCTATCATTTAAATCAGCCTCTGTATCAGATGACTGGAAGAGAGGTAATGTTACACCAATTTCTAAAATAAGGCTCAAGAGGCGAGCCTGGCAATTATAAGACAGTAAGCTTAACTTCAAGGATCAGGCAAATTGGCTGAAACTGTAATATAGAACAGAATTATCAGATACACAGATGAATATGGTATGTTGGGGATGAGTCAACATGGCTTCTGTAAAGGGAAATCATGCCTCACCAATGTATTTGGATTCTTTTGAGTGTGTCAACAAACATGTGGACAAGGGTGGGCCCGTTAATACAGTATACTTGAGCTTTCAGAAAGCCTTGGAGAAGGTCTTGCACTAAAGTCTCTTCAGCAAAGTAACCCACCATGGTATAAGAAGGAAGGTTCTCTCATGGATCAGAAACTGGATAAAAGATAGGAAACAAAGGATAGAAAAGAATGGTCAGTTTTCACAATGGAGAGGTGTAAATAGCAGTGTCCTCCAACATATTCATGAATGATGTAGGAAAAGGGGCAAACTGAGAGGTGGCAAAGTTTGTGGATGATACTAAATTGCTCAAAATGCAGTAAGAAAACCGAGACTGAAAAGAGACAAAGGGATCTCACAAAAAACCGTGTGACGGGGTTACCTGTTTGATCTTGCCATCCTTCTCCCATTGTCCAAAATCAATAACATTTTGGGCTAAGGAATAGGCTCTTTCCTTGCTGGAATTTCACACCAAATGGTTTTACACACTTGATGTTGCTTTAATCAGCCATTAGTGAATCACTTTAACTGGATATTTTACCCTCGCTTGTAAAAATGACTGCATTTTAGGCAGCCCATAAAGGAAAACGGTTTAACAAACAGAAAACATAAATGATCTAAAGCTGAGCTTTTCCTCACCCTTTCAATTAATAAGTTGCTAAAACATCAAACTCTTGGTGCCAATTTGTAAGATTTAATGACTATTCGGACTATTAAATGAATAGACAATGCCCCAAAGCTGCTCATTTAGGATGCTGCTATTGTAATAAAATTAGCTGCCTGTCCAATGAAAGATCAGAACCCTGGACTGGTGCTGTGTAATTGAAGTTTACAACTTTATTGGAGGTTTTTTGCATCTGTCTCTTGCTTTGTGAAGCTTAATGGCTGGTGGCCTTCATTGTAAGTTAATTACAAATTGGAAAGGAAGGTTGTGTGAACATGACACCATTCTGCTAGGGTTTCTAGGACAAGAACAGGGACAGAGCAGAAAAGTGAGTGACAGCATCAGTGACTGAGGAGAAAACAATGTGGGGGCAAGGGAGAGATCACATTGGTTGTTGTTGTTTATCTCTTGGAGAAAGTCCATAACATCCCCTGCAGAATGAGGGGAGCTTGAGGAGGAGAGGGATTTAGTAGGGATCAGAGGTGGTAAATATGCAAACTTTTACATTTAATTTTCAATGTTACAGTATTAATCTGAAGAAAGAGGTGATTGTTAGGTGCCAAGTGGGTGGGAGTGGGAGGGTGAAGAAAAAAAGCCCTGGGAAAGTGAGACTATACAGTCTTCTAAAAGATAAGCTGATGTGTGTCCACTATAAACAAAACCGTCACTGCCACCTCACATACACAAACACACAAGCTGCAATCGGGTCCATTAACAGTCAGTTCATTCCCCTGATTAAAAAGAAAATTTAATACATCTCCTGGAACACAAAGACAGAATAAATATCCTTATCGTTCCATTTACTGTAAATACTACTTAAGTGCAAATCAAATATTAGCTATGTTCAGAACAGCATCATAACAAAACAGCCACTGTTAACATTATGGTCCCAAACGGTGTTATTCTTAATTAACATCTGACATATATCTGCTTTTGCAATCACCCATTACTGATTAAATGACAAGGCACAATGTCAGATACCTAATCTGATTGGTTGGTGCTCAGTTACCACGGTGCTACATTTTGAAATTGCCTACGAATTGATTTCTTTTATTGAATTAATAAGCGTTATCATACTATACAGAAGGTAAAATTGCTACTGAATGTGAGTGATAACATATAATTACAGAAAATCAAATCCTCATCTGCATAGCCAAGCCAGGTGTCAACATTTTAATTGTTGTTAGGGAAGTACATTAACACTACAGAGCTGGGGTGGGGGCAGGGAGGAGGGAAGACATCAAGCTTAGAAAGCAAGAGAAATGTATTACATTAGAAAACAGATTTGGTCGGGGGTGATAAAAACCCCGAGGGACATTAACAACCCGTCGAGGGTGCAGGAACTCTGTATTTAATTTTTCACTTTATATGAAATCCTCACATGCTAGAACACCTGATTGCTGTACAGTCCTGATTATCCTTGCAGAGGTAATAAGCTTTGCATTTTGGGGAGAAAGCCTCTCTCAGACTTCACATCTCCTAGGAGCATTATGTAAATGTGACATACTTAATTCACATCCACCTCCAAATTTTTCACACCTTTCCCCCACGTCTGCCTCTTACACAAAGACAGGGTTATGAAGTCCATGCTAGATGATTAAGACGACTATTTCTATTGTAAATGATTTTTTGATATATTTGCATAATTTGTGATGTCCGACATTCATTGTTTCAATGAAAAATATGTCCCTTGAAATGGTTTTCTGGATGTTCTCCCTATGGCTTGATCTACACAGAAGATGAACCTATTTAACTAAATTGATTTCTAAACTGATGGTGTTAAACAGGTGCAAATCCCTTGCATGGACATTCCCAAGTCAGTTATTGCTCACATTGATTTAAATTAAGTTGGTCTATATTAGCTGCTCTTAAACCTATTTAAGACTGGTAATGACACCAATTTAGAAACCGATGTAGTTAAATTGGTGCAATTTCAGTGTGTCAACCAGGTCTGTTGAGTAGGTCTACTCTTCCTCCCAAGAAAAAGTGCCGCTACCACCCTGCAACCCTCGCAATGACTAGGGCACCTGGAATGAGTGGGGGGACACTGTAGGGTTCAGCTACTCTCCTCATAGCAGTGGGCTAGGAAATCCCAAACCATCACTGCCACTTTAATCAGAATTGCAGAGACTCCAGCTCCCTCTGTCACTGATGCCTCTCTGCAAAATGCTTCTCTGTCATCTCATTAATTCAGAAATACCATCTGCCTTCGTCTTCCAGGTGCTTGTCTCCAGCCTCTTTCTTTCTTTCAATCACTCCCTTTCCCAGTCCCTTCACACTTGCGCTCTTCCCTTTGGATACGATCTATCACTCTCATTTTCCTTCTGAAGAACTGACAGATAGGTTCACAATAAAGTGAAATTATTAGTCACTAGATTTTCCTTGCTGAAAGGCGCAGGTAGAACTCCCAGGGATAGATTTTGGTCTTGCCCACTGATTCCATTACTCAGAGCAAGGAATTTCCTAGGCAGAATGCAGGCTACTTACCCAGAGCGGTGCACAAAGGACACTTGCTATAAAAGCTTTGTCTAGAGGCCAACTACCCTTTTATAGCACCACATGCCAGATGCTAAATTGCTAAACATCTGCTCAAGAGTGGTTTCTCATCTTTTTCTTTTGTTCTGGGGAAAGAGAGCAAGTAGTAAAGTGGTCCTGTTTTGATGCAGAGGGGGTGGCTAAACTGTGCTATTCTGCCCACTTGGCAAGCCTGCTTGGCCTCAGGATGGCATATAAACCGTTGAAAACTTCTTTTTCTAATGTAATGTATTCCTATATTTTTGTCTGACTGCAGGAGGGACCTTCTTCCTTCTCCAAGGATTGCATCTCTTAATACACCTCAACTCTTTCATCTTCCCCTATTCTGGGATTAGGATTTTCCCTCATTACAATGAATCCTGGAATAAAAATAGTAAGGCGCCACTAATGGCCAATCTCTCCCTGGCCAGAGTGGTTATATTTACCTCCTGTGTCAAGCAGCAGTGGACACCAATAGAGCGTAATGTGCTGACCCCAACAGACTGCTGCAGCCACATGTCCCAATGACATTGTCTCGTGGGGAAAGAATCCTGCGGCTCCTTGTGTACTTGGGTTTCCCATCTTGGATGAATGACAGGCTGTTGCCAACCCACTGGCTAGATGTAAGAAGATTACCATGCAGTGTGTGTTTTAATATAAAAGACAAGGCAACTTAGAAGTTAACTGGTCTTGTCTTTGCATCCTAAAAACTGTGGGCTCATATTTTAATCATTTAATATGATCCTGTATGTGGAACCACAATGACAGACAGCAAACCAGACGGGTATTTGCAACATGATAAAGAAGCAAAACTGGACAAAGCCATGTTTCAACTGAATGTACACAAATGCATCACGGCATGCAAAACGGAGAAAATAGTTCCTTTCTACAGAGCTCTGCTGTGAATGCACTTGTAATGCAAAGACAGGGTTATGAAGTCCATGCTAGATGATTAAGACGACTACTTCTATTGTAAATGAATTACCACCAGCTAAGTACTGACAAACCGAAGGGAGTTCACAGATGAGTAATAAAAAAATATTTCAGGGGCTGGCTTGGGAGGAAAATTCATAAGTTTGTGTATGTATAGCTGGGTTAAACAGTGACTAAGAGCGGAGGGAGGACGCAGTAACAGCTCACACATATCTAAGAGGTGTAAATACCAAGGAGAGAGAGGAATTATTTAAGGTAGCAGAAACAGGCATAACTAGAAGCAATGGGCTACAAGTAATACAAAAATAAGGCAAAATATGAGAGGGAAACATTAAATTGTGAAATAATCCCTTAGGGAAAGTGGCAGAAGCCTCATTGCAAGGAGCATTTTAGGGGGGAAAATACCATACAGAACAACCCTGCATTGTACTGGATGACCTTTTGTTACTGTTCACTTCTATGTTACTGCAATATGGACACTCTCAAAGGGAAAATCAGCCAATTGGATTTAATTTCTGAACAGCCTGCTGTAAGCTGTTTACTGCTCACTTGAAGTAATCAATGTTGGGAAGTTTGCTGTGTTTAATTAATGGATTATTTATTTCCAAGGATTGCCTATTTTAGAAATACATGTCTAAAAAAACTGACTGGAGCTAGCTTAGCTGTCCAATGGCAGCATCCTCCATGTGTACATTACAAACGAGTGTGCCTGGCTTGGGGCATTGCAATAAAGGGGCACCCTCACTTTTAGTGGTTTCTTACTCAAGCTCAGCCAGCTGTTGGAATACTACTGACTCTGGAGCAAGGTGCCTCCAATTCTCCTTTGCTGAAAGGAGCACAGAGGCTCTGGCTACACTACAGTTTAAATCATCATGAGTTATGTCGGGCAGGGGTGTGAATTAGCCACTGCTCCAGAGCACCATAACTGACACCGACTTAAACCCGTGTGGACAGCGCTATATCGAGCGGAGAGCTTTTCCCACCGACATAGCTACCGCCGACAGGAGAGCGCTCTCCCATTGGTTTAGAGTGGCTACACTAGAGAGCTTACTGTGGCAAAGCTGCTCCAATGTTCTCTAGTGTTATCCATAACCTGAGTGACGGTGGTGAGGTACCTGGCAGGTGAGGGGAAAGATTTATTAAACGACCACTGTAGTATACTAGCAGTTGTGCGTGCTGCAACATGCAGGGGATAAGTTTTGTTACTGGCCTAGATCTTTGTTTTCTGAGTGATGAAGGCAGTGCTACTGAGTGCCTACCGTCTGCCCTGTGCAGTTTCCTGCCATGGATATATGGCCCAGCACTGGCTGCTGACCCAAGCCTTAATTGCTGCTATGGTCGTCTGTGGCCTCTGAAGGCAAGAGTTAGGGAAGAACCCTGGAGGCCAGTTCCCCCGCTCCCCCAAAATGAATCCAAATATATAAAAATCAACTATATTTTAAAAACAATGCTTTTCAACAAATGTGTGTGTTCTTACTACAGGAATTACCTTGGATTCTATTTGTAACTGCAGCTAGATATTCCAGATCTTACTGCTTTCTTGCTGAGATGCTCTTTTCCAGCAATAACCTCCTCCCTTTCCAGATTGCTGACCACTGACTGGGACATCTGCTTAATTTGCAGACTACAGCTCCCGTCAGACGGACACAACCTCCCTCTAGACTTGTACTATTCTTTTCCAAATTTTCACTGTATTAAGCCCATTAGGGACTTCTTTTCTTCTCCTCTAGGAAGCATGCTCTCCCTTGTGTCATTTATTTAACAAAATGATCTATGCCAAGAGGGCTGTCAACTGCCAGAGTTTCCTATACCAGTCAACTGCTTGTGTTCAGAAGTGATTCTCTTCCTGGTCCCTCCTGTCTGTGTGGTTACTAATAAAGCACTTACCCCTGTTGTGTGGCAAACATGTACGCCTCTTTGTTCTCTCTCTTGGGTACCGATATGGCCTCCATTACCTTAGTATCTGAGCGTCTTGCAATCTGTAATATATTCATCCTCATAGCACGTCTCTAAGTTAGCCAGGGCTATTATCTCCATTTTAACAATGGGGATTCGGGGCACAGTGGAACTAAGTCTTTGTAGAGGAGCAGGGATTGAATTTGGATCTCCTGCGTCCCAGACTAAGCACCCTAACCACTGGAATATCCTGCCCCTATTTCCCAGATTACCTAGTACATACATTTAGGAACTCAAATGGGAGTTTTAAGGGTTTTTACTTTTCATTCATTCCAAACCCTCCTCTTTATGGGTTGTATCACCCTCCCTCACAGCAGCAGAGATTAAAGCACTCAAACGATAGATGAGAAGACATAGCTGCAAGGCTGCATTCCCTAATGGTTATTTACAAATGGTAAAGGATATATGAAAACGTGGTGCACAATGCATGCTGCAAAAGCGACAAAGAGTCTTGTAGCACCTTTAGACTAACAGATTTTAGGGATCATGAGAGACAAGGTGGTGAGGTAATATATTTCAGTGGACCAACTTCTGTTGGGGAGAGAGACAAGCTGTCAAGCCATACAGAGTTCTTCTTCAGGTCTCTCTCCTCAGCAGAAGTTGATCCAATAAAAGATATTGCCTCACTCACCTTGTCTTTCTTGATATCCTGGGATCAATACGGCTGTACCAATACTGCATGCAACTCCTCATGGGCAGTCTGCACTGAAAGCATCATCTCCCTGCTACCTCCCATTCACTGTTGATTCATGAGAATGAGGTTCCCGTTATTACTTAACACTATTCCCTAGGCCATCAGTCAGATTTCACAGACAACAACAATAAAATACATATATATTCATCCAATAATTAGCGTGCCAAGACAAGCAAGGAGCAAAGCTGTGGGCCAACTCTAATACCAGAGAACTTGGCAGGCAACACTCTTCCCAACTTCTTATATATTTTTGTCCAAACTTTCCATCCTGCTATCCCCATCTCCAATATTTTTTTGGACAGGCAAAAGCATCAACCCGGAGAGTGACAAATGGCTGCAATTGTTAAGTGCATGCCCTTGATAAACTCAGACCTTTTTCTGCTCCCTGTCACCACCCTCTTCCCCCATTCTTTTCCATATCACTCTGCACACCTCCATCAGTTACAAGCTCTAGCAAAGCTGAAAAACCTGTTGCTGCTGTTTCTCTTTCAAACCTTAAAGCCAACTGGCAAAGTAGAATTTAACCTCAAAGCTGCTGATTACAATTGGATCCACACACTCTGGCCAAATAAAATATTGCCTTTTAGGGCTTGTCTTCACTTGAGCCGGCAGGGATCGATCTTTTGGTGATCGATTTATCGCGTCTCGTTAAGACGCGATAAATCGATCACCAGCGGCTCCCCCCGTCAACTCCGGAAGTCCAGCTCCTCAAGAGGCACAAGCTGGAGTCGACGGGGGACCGCGCCGCTGACTGCCACCGCCGTAAGGATGGGAGGTAAGTCGGCTGTAGAGACATCGATTTCAGCTACGTTATTAACGTAGCTGAAATTGCGTATCTCCAGTCGATTTCCCCCCCTAGCGGAGACCAGCCCTTAAACATCATTTCTTCTTGGCACGTAGCACATTGGGAAATGCAGAGCAATTTGCACTTTCGGCTAACTACTAGCCCTACATCAAGAGCGCTTTGATGCCCCCAATTTGGATCTGACAGGCTTAATGTGTCTTGGAAATAGGCAGCACTGTAAGAGGCTCCTGCACTAGTAATAACTGATGTATGAAAATTGAAAAAACCTAATTGGATCGAATGTTTTGTAGAATTGTGTACACACACTCTAAAAAAAAGTTCAGATACAGCAAGAAGAGATTGATGTTTGCTAATTGTGATGACTTTTTTTTAAAAAAAACACAGTATAGGCCACTATACTTCACTTAGTCTTTTAAACTAAATCTAGCAATACTACTTCTAGGGAAAAAGAAAACCATAGGAAAGAGCAGATCTTTGCTTATGTCTGTGGTTATCTGGCCTGAAACAAACAAATTCCTGAGTTCTGTTGCTCCTAAACTGCATATCTATACATTGTAAAACCCGAGACAGGGAACATCAGGATTTTCTCATGCTGAGAGTAAGTGCAAAGCAGGTCCCAATGAACTAATGGGAGTTTTTCCACTGTATTTAATGGAAATTGGATTGGGAGTGTTGAGATAATTGTGTAATGGATACATCCCAATTGTTGGCCCAAGAGTCAGTGAGGGAGACCTTGGAGAGAGACATTTGTTTATTGTTTACAGTCATTCCCCTTATCCCCATAATTTGAAACTGAGCCTTCAAATCAATTATTGAAGCTGTTTCTCTGTTGTGTTTGGTGGTGTGAGGAGACAAGACTACCGGAAAAGCAACACACACCCACCACATTTGCTCAACATTTTCAGGGTTAAATAAGCTGCACATAACTCATAGGCTCTCTTGAAAGGTTGGCTGCAACGGTCTGACATAAAATATGGCTCTACTAAGCCAAAAAGGATAAAACAGAGATACCTTCATATTTAAAGGAGGAACAGTGAAGGATTTCATATTTTAATAAGATACAGATGCCGACCACTGAATGAATCATTTGGTCCATAATTAAAGATTCTTCTGATGTCTGAAGACACTTCCTGTCATGAAAACTCCTGGACATGATTTCATCCCCATCCTAAATCTGATTTCTGGCTGAAGGAGGGGGATCCAAACTCTGATGTCACCCCAGACACCACTTACATTCCGCAACTCCCTTCTGAAAGATTTGGAAATATTTTCTGACTATTCCCTTCTTTTTACAGATTCTCAAGCACCCTCAGAGCTAGACAGGAGGTGAGGAAAATCAAAGATGGACCAAAACTCTTTAAAAAAATGTCAGGGAAACGTGGATTAGTGTTTCACAAAAGGCAAAAGTCATGCCCCAATAACTCAGTTCCTCCCTCTACACCAGACTCCCCCCCCCCCCCAGTTATGAAATTCTGTTTATAATAGCAGTGATTCACATTATGCTCCAAATATTTGAATTCCAAGAATATAATCTAGGAAACATTCAGACTCCAGTTCCTCAAAGTTAAGAAGAATTCAGACTTGAACCTCTATTATAGGGAGATTTGACTCAACATTTTGGAGATATTTGAAACAGTCATAAGAATGGCCATATTGGGTCAGACCAATGGTCCATCTAGCCCCATATTCAGTCTTCTGACAGGGGCTAGTGCCAGGTGCTTCAGAGGAATGAACAGAACAGGCAATCATTGTGTGATCTATCTCATCATCCACTTCTAACGTCTGGAAATCGAGGTTAGAAACACTCGGAGTAGGGGGCTTCATTTCTGATGATCTCAGATAATAGGCATTAATGGATGTATCCTCCACAAACTTATCTAGTTCTTTCTTTAATTTTCTTGTAGTTTTGGCCTTCACATCATCCCGACAGCATCAATTTCCACAGGTTGACTATGTGTTGTGTGAAGAAGTACATCCTTTTGTTTGTTCTAATACTAATACCTTGGTTTTAGTTCTATGAGGAGTAAATAACATTTCCTTATTCACGTTCTCCACACCAGTCACAGTTTTATAGATATCCCCTCCTAATCTCTTTTCCAAGATGAAAAGTCCCAGTCTTAAATCTCTCCTCATAGAGAGGCTGTTACATACCCTTAATCTGTACTTTTTCCAGTTCCAGTCTGCTTTGGACTTAACTATCTTGAGTAATTTTGCATCGTCTGCTAATTTTGCTATCTCACTGTTTACCCCCTTTT
The DNA here is from genome assembly GCA_032164245.1 of Sternotherus odoratus. NCBI lineage: Eukaryota > Metazoa > Chordata > Testudines > Kinosternidae > Sternotherus > Sternotherus odoratus. The sequence continues at coordinate 13,924,397 of JAVMKO010000015.1, forward strand.
CCAGATCATTTATGAATATGTTGAACAGCACTGGTCCCGGTACAGACCCCTGAGGGGACACCACTATTTACATCTCTCCATTCTGAAAACCATTTATTCCTACCTTTTGTTTTCTGAATTTTAGCCAGTTACTGATCCATGAGAAGAAAACCTTCCCTCTTATCCCATGACTGCTCCCTTTGCTTGAGCCTTGGATAAGGGATCTTGTCAAAGGCTTTCTCAAAGTCCAAGTACACTATATCCACTGGATCACCCTTGTGCACATTTCCCTTTACAAAAGCCACGTTGACTCTTCCCCAACAAATCAGGTTCATCTACGTATTCGATAATTCTGTTCTTTATTATAATTTCAACCAATTTTCCTGGTACTGAAGTTAGGCTTACTGGCCTGTAATTGCCAAAATTACCTCTGAATCCTTTTTAAAAGATCTGATATCATGTTAGCTATCCTCTAGTCATCTGGTCCAGGAGCTGATTTAAGTGATAGGTTACATACCACAGTTAGTAGTCCTGGTGATCTATTACTGTTTAATTTATCAACTTGTTCTAAAAAGTCTAGATTCAAATAGGCACAGTCAGTGAGAGGGGAGATTCTGGAAGAGCGCACTTTGGTTTTCCTCTCGTTTTTGGTTTGCTTTTGTTTGCTTCTTTTGCTGCAGTGCTGCTAATGGGACCAGAAAGGAGAACAATCTTTTCTTTGGACAAAAACAAGGCCTGGAGACAGTTCTGTTGCGGTAAACTGCATGCAAGAACCAATATGAAATAGAGTAATTTAACAGATTCTCTTCTATACATAGCAGGGAGATCTGGAACTGCCTTACTGCAGCTGCTGAGGCAGAACAAAACTGGTGAGGTCTTCAAGGGGTGGGCGGCTCCCCTCCTGACTGCTCGCTCTGGCCATACCCAGAAAGCTTCAAAGAGACTAAGCTAAGGATCCATTGTAGCAGATCAGTAGAGTTTAGCACGCTGAAGAAAATAGTGTTATTTTGTCATCCCTGGGTTGATATTTCTTCATGACCAGCAAGAACTTCCAGGACCTTACAATTCTATTTAACAGTTAGTACAAAGCGTGTCTTACATATGGAAACAGTAGAAGCAGACAGCGCAAGTGAAAGTGAGTCAGGCCATGTCTATACTACAGACTGGATCGACGCTTTGAGATCGATCCACAGATGGTCGATTTAGTGGGTCTAGAGAAGACTCGCGAAATTGATAGCAGATTGCTCTCCAGTCAACCTCTGTACTCTACCCTGATGAGAAGAGTAAGGTAAGTCAACGGGTAGGTGGAAAAAATCAACTACCATATATTTTCCCTGATGCAGTAATTTCAGTCTATCCAGAAAGCAAGGAATTTCCAGACACAAAGTTCAGACCTGTTTACTGGAAGGGCACAGCATTGTCACGCTACATTTAAGTGGAGAATCAGTAACCTTAGGACATTTCATTTGGGCTTTTGGTTTCCAATATTTACATGTGCAGTATAGACAGAAAACTAAAATGTCAACTGCATATGTACCGTATATACTCGAGTATAAGCCGAGTTTTTCAGCCCACTTTTTGGGCTGAAAAAAGCCGCCTCGGCTTATACTCGAGTCAGTGAAAAATGTGCGCCCCGGGTTCCTCCCCTCCCCGCCGGGAAAAAAAAAAAAAAAAAAAGCGCCTCGCTCTCCCGTCCCCGCCGCGCGGGCGGGCTGCCGGGAGCGTCCCGGTTTCCCCCTCCCCGCCGCGGGCGGGCTGCCCAGTTCCTCCCCTCCCCGCCGGAAAAAAAAAAAAAAAAAAAAGTGCCTCGCTCTCCCGTCCCCGCCGCGCGGGGAGGGGGGAACTGGGACGCTCCCGGCAGCCCGCCCGCGCGGCGGGGACGGGAGAGCGAGGCGCTTTTTTTTTTTTTTTTTTTTTTTTTCCGGCGGGGAGGGGAGGAACCAGGGCGTAATGCATATTTACTCTCCTTTAGGCAGGTTGAGCCAATAATGATTGCAATCAATACAACAGTCTTTAATCAGTATAGTTTTATTATAGAAGCTTCAAGGGTCTCCAACTATCAGATGCACTCACTTACATTTTGTGGGTGATTTACCGGATGTACCTTGTGAAAACTACTAAAAGAAGTTTAAAATGTATTTTAATTTGGAGTGAGTGAAAATCCTGATAGATACGGTATCTATTTTTATTTTTGAAATTTACCGGTAGCTGCTGCATTTCCCACCCTAGGCTTATACTCGAGTCAATAACTTTTCCAGCTTTTTGTGGTAAAATTAGGTGCATCGGCTTATATTCGGGTCGACCTATACTCGAGTATATACGGTAATCCTGGAGCCAAAAATGCTGTTACAATCAAATAGCCCAGATAAAATTTTAGCTCCATTAATCAAACGTGCAGTGGGGACTTGAAAACTTCATGCCTGATTCTGCTCTCATACAGACTGGTGTGAATCTGGAATGACCCGACTGAAGTATTTTTGGTTACCTGGTATGAGAGCTGCATCAAGCTTTATAGTTTTTAAGTCCAAACTGCAGAGCCATTAACGGGAAAGGAAAATTTCCTAATGAAATGCCCCACACAAATTGTCCTGCAACAAAATATCTCCAGTAAAATGTTGTAGAGAAATTTATGCACAAAAAAACCAAAACAAAAAACAAAAAAAACCCAGCACAGACCCTTCAGGAAGGGCACTGTCATTCTCCTGGATACCCAAGTGTTCTGGTTTAGTGTCCTCGGAAAAGGCTGCAGAATCCTCCTTGCTGCTGGCACAAGATGTAATGAAAGATTTAAGTACAGGCTGTAAAATTCTATGTGCTGTCGTGGATAATTTATACCTTTCCAAATGATGCCTCTCCATTCCTTAAATATGAGAGATCACCCTCGAGGGGGTAGCCCTGACCCCAGTCCTTTCAACATCCTCCCTCTGCTCAGGGGATACTTATATCCTACTGCCATGCTTTGCTGCACAGTAGAAGTCAATAGCAAAAAATGGCCTGAAGAGAGAGAGGCACCAGGAAAGAAAGAAAAAACAAATATTTTAACAGCTACCTCCTAATACATAGAGTGGGAAGGAGGAAGACAAAGAGCAAGAGAGACCATGAAAACAATATCAGTCCTAACATATGGTTAGACAGATACGTGTTATCTGGGGTTTGCCAGCCAACTCCTGTGTGTGCAAGATCACAGTGTCCTGGTTAACTCTGCTTGCTTCATTGTTTCCAGAAATGCCCGAAGAGCATTAATTCTGGAAATCATAGCCAATCAGCTTTTACAATGGCATGTTATCACTGAATGTTATAACTTGTTATACCCTGTTGTAATGGGGGCATTATTCAAAAACAGAATCATGGCATACCCACAGCTGCCTTCACACTTCCAGGTGGCAGGAGATTTGAAGCAGGATAGGCTACCAGCAGAGATGGCTTATGCCTACTCTGGGGTATAGTTTTGCCAATGTCAAGCACTTTTGAAAATCCTACCCAGTGATTAGCTGCTTTCAGAGCATGCTTAATGTCTATTGCTGTGGGGTTACGAGAACCAAACCATCATCAAGCTCACAAAGGATCTGGGGCTGGAATAGCTTATTAATGGAGATTCAGTGAAAATACATTCTGAAGATGATAGGTGGTTTGCATACTTCAGCATGGTGTGGAGTCATAGTCTGTGGCAAGTTCAATTTTCCCCTTGCCCCTCACAATAATCAGCATTAAAGTTAATTTACCTCTGCGCCATTCAGGTCTGGATAAATTGGGTTGATACTGTTTAACCCAATTTAATATACTCATGTACATTAAAAACAATATTCTGAAGCAGGAGGCGGGGTCATTTTGACCCACATTTGGCCCATGGAAAGCTGCTGCTTTATTGTAATGAAATGCAATGTATTAAATATATTGAGTATAGTATAGATGGGATATTTCCAACTCAGAGTTGAGAGTTGTAGAGTTATAAATGGAAAGAGGGCACCCACGCCACCACAAATTCATGCATCTATCAAAGATGGTATGTTGGACTGGAACCAGGAAGAAAAGGAGAAGACCCCAATGTCTGAAGAAGAGGAACCATCTATCTCCAATCCTGGGAGGCTCAACGGCTACACAGAAGAGAAGACGTAGGGCGGTCAGGGATTTCCTGACACAGGTATCCATCTACCAACCTGACCTGACATCCTGATAGGTGTGCTGCCTTCCTAGAGCATGCATCTAAGACAACACAAAAAGGTTGCAGAGGGTTCCATTCCTCCGACCATTACTTCATGCCGCTCATCCACATGGGCACTAACGATATTGCCAGATATGGCCCTGAGTAGATCAGCAGTGACTGCAGGCCCCTGGGAGCAAAGGTGAAGGGACTGGGGGCACAGATGGTGTTCTTTTCGGTCTTCCTGGTTGGGTGCAAGGGCCTAGGCAGGGATACATGAATCCTGGACATGAATGCAAGACTGTGCAGATGGTGTTAAATGTAGGGACAAAATCAGAAAAGTGAAGGCACACAATGAGCTACACCTAGCAAGGGACAAAGATGAAGGAAAGTATAGGTCCGCTACTCAGTGGGGAAAGACAGCTCATAATGTATAGCATCAAGAAGTTTGAAGTGTTTAATACCTATTTTGCTTCTGTCTTCTCTAAAAAGGTTAATATTAATTAACATTCAATTAATTGTAATTCACGAATTAATCACATTAGTCACCATTAACAACAAGGAGGAATGAACACAAGCCAGAACAAAGAAAGAACAGGTTTAAAAATATTTAAATAAATTACATACATTCAAGATGGCATACCTGACAAAATGTATCCTGAGTTACTTAAGGAATTAGTAGAAGCAATTTCAGAAACATTATCAATTATCTTAGAGAACTTCTGGAGGACAGGTTAGGACCCAGATGAATAAAGAATGGTAAACATATGGTTCCCATCTTTAAAAAGGGAAACAAAGATGACCTTAGAAATTTTAGACCAGACAGCCTAACTTTGATACCTGGAAAGATACTGGAACGAATTATTTAAAATCAATTTGTAAGCACCTAAGACAACAGGCTAATAAGTAATACCAAGCATGGGATTGTGAAGAACAAATATGTCAAACCAACCTAATTTCCTTCTTTGACAAGAGTTACTGGCCTGGTAGATAAGGAGGAAGTTGTAGACATGCCTTATCTAGATTTTAGTAAGACTGGTGACAGTCCCACATAACGTTCTCTTAAGCAAAGCAGGGAACTGTGGTTTAGATGCAATTACTATAAAGTGGTAGCACAACTCGATGAAAGACCTTACTCAAAGAGTTATCATCAATGATTTGCTGTTAAACTGAGGGGATGTATTTAGTAGGGTTCCGCAGGGGTCTGTCCTGGGTCCAGTACTACTTGATGTTTTCATTAATGACTTGGATAATGGAATGGACGGTATGCTTATGAAATGTACAGATGACCTTCCTCTTCCCCCACCTCCACCCCCCCAGCTCAAAGGGATTGCAAGCACTTTGGAAGAAAGGGTTAGAATTAAAAATGATCTTGGATAATTAGAGAACTGGTCTGAAATCAACAAGATAAAATTAAATAAAGAACATGCAAGTACTTCATGTAGGAAGGAAAAACCAAATGCACAACTAGAAAATGGGAATACCGGGCTAGGCAGCAGTACTGCTGAAAGGATCTGGGAGATAAAATGTGTCACAAATAAATGAATCAGCAATGTGATTCAGTTGCAAAAGAGATCAACATCATTTTGGGCATATAAACAGTAGCGTCCAAAGTAAGACATAGTAGGTGATTGTCCTGTCTTACTTCGCACTGGTGAGGCCTCAGATGGAGCATTGTGTCCAGTTCTGAGCTCCACACTTTCAGCAAGATGAGGATAAATTGAAGAGAGTCTCTAAGAGAGCTACAAAAAATGATAAAGGTTTAGAAAACCGGATATATTAGGAAAAATTAAAAAACTGGGCATGTTTAATTTTGAGAAAAGAAGATAGAGGGGACCTCAGGCATCTTCAAATATGCTAAGGACTATCATAAAGAGAGCTGTTATCAATTGTTCTCCTTATCCACTGAAGGTAGGACAAGACATAATCGGCGTAATCTGCAGTAAGGAAGATTTAGGCTAAACATTGGGGAAAAAATTTCTAACTATAAGAATAGTTAAGCTATTCCAATCGCATTCCAATGGATGACATGGAATCTCCATCAATGGAAGTTTTAAAGAACAGGTTACACAAACACCTCTCAGAGATAGTCTACGTCTATTTGGTCCTGCCTCCGCACACAAGGCTGGGCTAGATAAACTCTCAAATGCAGTTTTTAGTGCATTCTATCACTCACCTGAAAGGCAACCAGAATTCTCTCCTTACTCCATCTTCTCTTTCCTCTAAGAGCCAAATTCTACCCTTATTTATCTCTCTGAAACCCTATGGCAAGTTGGATTTGGCCCCAAATATTTGAATACTCCGAATATGTTGGCCCATGCAAAATACAACCTCTCCTCCCTTATTTTAAATTGGCTCTTTGCAACTGCATGAAGCACCTTAACTGCCTACATACATCCATATTTGGGTGGCCAGTTTATTTTTTGTTTCCATTTATGGTGAGTTTCCACAGTTGAAATTAAACCATCGATGACAGTTCATTACCCTTTCTCCAAATTCACTGAATCATTTAATATAATTTCTAGATACAGATTTGTGGTTCTCACACATACCAAGGCAAAATAAAGATGACAGTACATTTGAACGAGGAAGCAATAAAAGAAAGATAGTAATAAAGAATAAAAATGCTGTATCAGGTTGCCATGGGAACCTGCATTCAAGGACTCCAGGTAACATTGTAAAACATGCCACTGAGCATAAAGCAGCTAAGCAGGTTAAGAGGTAATTTATAACATTGCAACATGCCGTGCAGTGCCCTCTGGTGAGTGTGCAAGACAGGCATGTCTGGGATTAAAGGTTTATTCAGCATTTTAGGACAACAAATCTTTGTATACTGAATGCATCTTTAAACTGAGAAATGTCAACTTTACAATTATACAAATAAAAAGAAGCCTGAAAAAAGGCAAAGTTGCTTCAGAACCACAGGGAGCTCCAAGCAACATACAAGAATATATTCTCTTCAATCCCCAAACTGTCACTGCTCCATGCCCAGAGATTTCCACTGGCAACTGCAGAATCAGGCTCTTAATCAATCATAATTGTTTATACTGGAGTGCAAAACAGAGAAAAATATGGAGAAATTGCTAAATACTGCAAGAACTACAGTGGTTAGGTTTCCTCTTTACAAAGTATTATAAAAGCAAAATTGTTTTAAACTGCCCTTTGTTACGTGTTCTCCTTCTGCATATGCATGAATACTCAGGAAATTGTTTTGAGTATCCTGAGAAAGCAGTCATTTCACACTATTACATAAAGATGATGATATAATACTGACCAGATGAAAGGTCTGCCTATGAAATACAACTGAGTATAGTACTGCATTAAAATGCTAGACAAAAGTGGAGCTTCTTGACTGGCTGATTGCCATTTTTATACTGCCTACTCTTACCTCCTCTCATTTTATGTATATGTTCCATTTTTAAAAAGAAATAGGACACATGGCCAGTGTCTTTCTAATAAATTAATGTGTATCTTGAATGGTTAACATCATTTGCCCTTTGAACTCTTCCTTGAGGCATATAGCAAACATCCAGAAATATGCCTCTTGCCATATCTTATTAGTTAATTAAGATCTTGAAGCGCTGCTATCAATATCTTCTCAGCAGAGGAATTTTTTGTTTTTAAGCACACACTCTACTTAACAATAGCCATTAGTGGAAATATAATTAACAGACTATTTGAATAAATACACTAACATTTCATATAGCTTGTCTTCTCAAAAACTAAAATCAAAGACAGACAATTCAGTTTCCTGATCCTGCTATATTTAAAGCACTGGAAATAATGGCCCTCACTGATTTGGGGAAGGAGAGAGGGTGTTTAAATATGATACTATTTCATTATATGACTTGGCAGGTCCAATTTTTAAATGGATAAACCCAGATGACTTAATGCAATGTTCAGCAGTGATTTTGTTTTGTTGTACTGTATGAACACATCCAGTCAGCTAAAATCATCATGTTCTAGACACTTTTAATGTAATTACACGGCTAGCAACATACTAACTTGCACTTAATTAAAAAGCATAAAATACTGATTTTTATTTTTATAGAGACCCTAGACTCTTTAAGCTCTACTTCCTTAGTTTTCCCCTATGATGTTAGAAAAAAGTCAATTCAGTTCTCCCCCCACTAAGTGGCACCAATGCACCACAAACCACAATGAAAACATCTGTATGGGCAGTTTAAAAATATTCTTCTGCCTCCTTGAGCCTTGCCCACTGAATGTGAAATAAAGCAAGCATAGCATTATGTGATTAAATGCTTTCTGACAAAGGCTACTGACTTCAGGCGGCGATTGAACACCCAGAAGAGGAATCTGAATTCCAAGTCTTTTAAGGTTGTTTTTTTCACAACAGAAGGAAGCTTCTGTATGAAAGACATTTAACCCTTTGGTGTAAGCATTCACTCAACAGTAAGCATTAATTAATTTCCCATAAAGGAAATTCAGTTTACACTGAGAATTAAGAAAAAGCAAATGGATAGACCAACGTTAATTGTAAAGTCCATATTCTCATCAAGCCCCTACAATGCCAAAACTCATCCTAGCAAACTCTGCACTTTCTAAATTCACCATCACCCACCTCAGCATTGACCATTATTGCAACACCCTTCCTATAAAAGACAGACCAGAGTCCTAATTCCTATGTGAGAAGTCAGGGAACAACATGAATGATTAAAGGGTTGTAATTCCATGAAGACATTAGCTTCCTATTAGTCCCTGAATACCTGTTCTTTCATTTAAAAGAAAAAAACATGCAAAGCAGTCTACCAAGTCTAGCTTGGATTGCATGTTTACCGTACATACTGTGCACTGCATGCACCCAAAGCCTGGATTGATTTATGAGCATTGTAAACTTTCTTTTGGCAAGTCCTTGCAAGTGCCTTTTGTTTGTGCAGATAACAACATTTAATGACTCCTAAATTCTTGATAGAGCTATCTCAACTTTTCTCAGAACTCTGCTTGCAAGGGTCTTAGATATCATTGTGACTGATGTGCTATAAGGTCCTACACAGATTAGATCACTGTTATTTAGTTTGGAAGGTGATAAGGGGTTAAAGGCTGCCTTGCCATTCAGCAACTCTCTCACCTTCCCTTTGGTTTGCTTACTCCTACTAGAGTGGGGCCTTGCCTGCCTGGCCAGGAATTAGGACTGGGATTCTCAAAGTTCGGCACCAATGGGAGTTGAAGATCTAAATTTAGAGCAGAGGAAGCAGGAAACAGGAGTTCTCCATATTTCATATCCATGCTATTTTCTCAAGCCATTTCCACACCAAAAAAGTGCATTTGCCGGACAGAGAACATCACCGAGCCTACAAAGCAGCATGTCCAATTCCACACATACTATCCGTTTCTCCTGCCTCCTAAAGCCTTGGGTCTAGTCACAGAAGTGAGATCTCCTTTACAGCACAATGCCTTTGCCCAGTATTGGGGGTGCTGAGAGCTATTGAGCCAACCTGTAAACCCTGTATATGACGGAAACCACTTCATGCCCGGGGCGCTGTTGCACCCCCAGGACTCCTAGGTCCAACACCTATGAGTACTAACGTCACTTCATACTGTTACCAACTTCTGCTGTTGCATGAAGCCAGCAATCAAGATTAAGAGGCAAACTCATATCCTGTGCATCACAGAGCACAGTGCTAGCCCAACAATTCGCTGTGGCAATACCATTTAGCCTCTCAAACACAAGCTTAGTACAGCATATATAGCTTCTGAATAGGGAGAGGAGTTGGAAGACTATCTAGCCCACAGCCAGTGCTTAATTTGTACTAGGGCTACTCAGCCCTTGCAGCCTGGCAGTTCATAGCTCCCGTACCTCTGGAATGTAAAACCATTGCTTGAGCCCCAATACCTCTTTCATTACAAATTAAGCACTGCCCACACCCCATTGTATCTGGAAAAAACTTAGCATATTTTTAGGTTTAGATCAGCTTGTTTCCTGTTTTTCCCAACACAAGAACAGAAAGTAAAAATGAACAGTAAGAAATTGTATCATCAGCATTACTCAAGGAAAGTACAAAGTGGACCACAGAACAAAGAAAATACGATGAAAAGATTCTGTGGTGTGCGTGCTCTACGAGAACGCAAACAGTTTAAAAATGTTTCACCTTGATACAGCAGCTTCTGAAACACTCTCTCACATATACTTGTCATTTGAAAAACAAACAATGACGGCCCCTTAATAAATGCACAGGTTAACCAAATTCCTATGGCCCTTTGGTTCTAGCCCAGCCACCCACGCAATCTCAATCTCAAAGTATCAACTACCTCCAGGAGAAGAGCTGAAACTTAAAAGCTACAAGATGGAATCAGTAAGAATGCAAGTATAATAGTGTCAGAGCTGTAGCAATTTCATGGAAGCTGACAAGTGACTGAATCACGAGGGTTTCAGACACGAGTTTCATGATGATGATGATGATGGTTTGTAGTGACTGATTCTTAGGGCATGGTTAGACTGGCGCTTTGCGGCGCAAAAACCCTCCAGTAGTGCAATAATTTTCCTAGCATACACACTTCAAAGGAAGATTTTGCGAAATGACTCACTGTTTAAAGCGCAAGTGTTAAACCTCCTTTCCGAGAATGATAAGCCTTTTTGCGCTAGCGCTATAGCGCAAGGGTGGGAATGTGGACACCCATGGGATCTCTTGCATGCCTCCGAGCCATGTAAAGCCATCAGCAAGCCATTGAAGGCCATCAGCAAGGCATTAAAGACCATCAACATGCCATGTAAGGCAAATGACGTGAGGTGTTGTTTTATAAAAGCGAAAGTAGCTTTGCAGTTTCTCTCTAACAACTCACACAGCAAATAACCAGTGAAAATGCTTGCGGACGGAGCTTTGTGTCTGAAATAGACAGCCTGTCAGTTTTCGCTAACGAAAACTCATTGACAGCCAGATCTCGTCTCCCTGTGAACAACTTTCCAGTTCCCCTCACCCCCCTCCTTTGCAAAGCACGTTGCACCCAGCTGAATGCTGGGATACCTGCCCTATCACGCTACTGTGACTGCCGCCAGAAGTGCTACAAATGTATCCATTCTTTAGCGCTACAGGGTTTCAATCTGCACAGGCTCTAGCGCGATACCTATTGCGCTACATTGGGAAGCGCTACAAATAAACGCGCTATAATCTATAGTCTAACCATACCCTTAGAGGAGGAAAACCTACTACGTATTTCCATTATGGCGGAATTGCTTCTACAACTGCTGTTTCCATGGATGAGTTATCCTTACTGGTAACCTATAGTATTTTTACCAAGAGGCGTACCACCCAGTAGGTCAAATTTACAAGTGATAATGAAGTGCTGCATTGAATAGTGCCAGAAAACACTTTAAAGAAACATAACAAATTCTTTCTTTACCCACAGGTAGTTCACATTTCCAGCAGGAAAAAGTGGCTCTGAAGCAGCTCAATTCCCCATGCCATAGTTCCTTTGTAGATGAGCCCTCTTTGGCTAGCTGATCCCAGCACTTAAAAGTAACCCCAGGAATGAGTAAATGATGACCTCCCTAATCAAAGAGGGCTGCCATCAGCCACCATGACCCAGCCTTAAACCCACCCACAATATAGGCTGGCCATATTGCACACCTTCCTTTGCACACAAGAATTGTAGGAGTACACAGTCTCAGGGATACCCACAACTGCAATCATTTTATTCCAACAAGGGAAAACCTGTGCAGTTGTCCCCAGAGGGGAAAAACACACTTTTCAAAGCGGCATCTAAGACAAAGCGTGCAAATCTTGTATATTCAGGCACGGTTCTAGCTTTCCAATAGCTTGAATTCGCACATAGACTTCCCTGCTCCTGAAATAGGACAGACACCCTGTGCAGAAGGCAAGCTTATATCCTGGGCATCAGATCACTGTCCACGCTAGTTGATTTGCCTCCTAATCCTTCCCTTCATCAGTGTGATATCCAGCAGCTGATTATTTTGTTGTTTGTAGTAGGCTGAAGTAATTAAGCCGAACCCTATTCCTGTGGGAGTCTCACAGAAGGTTAGTGATCCACAGGCATGACATGCTGTTATTTATAACCGATTAAATCCTATTTATCTCCATTTAGATGTTGCAGGAGATGGGAGAGATCCCAATACACATCTGTGACTGATTAGAAACACCAGCTGAATAGCAAGAATCAGAGAGGTAGCCGTGTTAGTCTGGAATAGCAGAGGTAACAAAGAGTCCTGTGGCACCTTAAAGACTAACTAAAGTATTGAAGCATAAGCTTTCGTGGGCTAATACCCACTTCATCAGATGCAAGCCGACAAAGTGGGTATTAGCCCACGAAAGCTTATGCTTCAATACTTTAGATAGTCTTTAAGGTGCCACAGGACTCTTTGTTACCTCAGCTGAATATCGGAGCTTAAAGTTCCTCTTTGTTGATGGGGGGGGGGGGGAAGCAGAATAACGAACTCCTTTCCATATCCGAAGTAAGGAGTACAGCTTAGTATGGTTTTCAGTAGCAGGGCTATATAGACCCTTTATTATGAAGCCTGAAATCACATGAATCTCAGCTGCTTATGGGCTCAAACCCAGAATCAAAATTAGCTAGGCTACATATGAAGCATTCACCTCTTTGTGGCTAGGCACAGGTATTTGGAACCTGATTTTTGTCATTACATTAAATATTTGTTGTAAAACCTTGGGCCAAAGTGAAATGAGCCATGTTACAAATATGAATATTTGTAACATGGCTCATTTATCATTATAATTTTTATATATATAAATAATTATATGTATTATATATTATATATAATTATAATTATAAATAATATAATTATTTGATTTGTTTATAATTTATAAACAAATCAAATATTTGTAACATGTACATGTTCTAATATACAGCGGTGGTGTAGCCATTTTGGTACTAGGTTTTTGGAGAAATAAGATGGGTGAGGTAATATATTTTATGGGACCAACTTCTGTTGGTGAGAGAGACAAGCTTTTGAGTGACCAAAGAGAAGGCTTGGTCCCTGATTGACTTTGGCCATGTTACACTTACAGGATTATAGCGCTTTTGGTTATAGCGCGTCCCATATACAGCAATAGGTATTGCGCTAGAGCGTGTGCACACTTAGACCCGCCAGCGCTAGAGCATGGCACATTTGCGGCGCTTCAGGCGGCATTAGGAGCAGTGCAATAGGGCAGGTATCCCACAGAGCACCGCTTCCCAATCTGGCGCAATGCCTTGTGGGAAAGGGGGCGTCACTTGCAGCCATTCTGCACCCTGTTCCAACTCCCCGTGATGCTTTGTGTCATATCCCAGCAATCCCTGTGTTTCCGTCCACCTCAGGCGCCATCTTTCAATGGTTTCAGCAAGGCACACTCCGTCGTCTGTTTTTTCATGTGCCATAATGGATCATGAACTGCTGAGGAGCATGCTGGCGAGTGTCATCAGCACAACTCTCTGTGCAGCGGAGTTCATTCTTGACAGGGAAGTTGACAGTAGTGATGGGTCTGAAGAAGACGAGCTCGAGCAGAGGAATGCATTGGACACTAAACTGATCGTCGCTTTAACGGACATGCTCTCGACCGTGGAATGCCACTTCTGGGCACGGGAAACGAGCACTGAATGGTGGGATTGCATCGTCATGCAAGTGTGGGACAATGAGCAGTGGCTGCAAAACTTTCGGATGAGAAAAGCCACTTTCATGGGACCGTGTGCTCAACTCGCCCCCCGTCCTGCAGCGCAAGGACACCAGATTGAGAGCTTCCATCCCGGTGGAGAAGCGGGTGGCTATAGCAATCTGGAAGCTGGCCACCCCAGACAACTACCGATCGGTGGCCAACCACTTTGGCGTGGGAAAGTTGACTGTTGGAGTCGTGTTGATGCAAGTGTGCAGGGCCATTAATCGCCTCCTGCTTCAAAAAATTGTGACTCTTGGTGACGTGTGTGACATCGTGGCTGGCTTTGAACAGACGGGTTTCCCTAACTGTGGAGGGGAAATCGATGGGACCCATATACCTATTCTGGCGCCTGACCACCTAGCAGATGAGTACATTAACCGAAAGGGGTACTTCTCCATGGTTCTTCAGGCGCTTGTGGATCACCGTGGGCGTTTTACTGACATTAATGCAGGCTGGTCGGGAAAGGTGCATGACACACGCATCTTCCGCAACACCGGCCTGTTCAGGAAGCTGCAAGAAGGCACTTTTTTTCCAGACCAGAGGATCCCCGTGGGGGGAATTTGAAATGCCCATTGTGATTCTTGACCCCGCTTACCCTCTAATGCCCTGGCTCATGAAACCCTACACGGGGAGCCTGGACAGCAGCCAGGAAAGGTTCAACTACAGGCTGGGCCGCTGTCGAATGACTGTGGAGTGTGCTTTTGGGCGTCTCAAGGCGCGCTGGCACTGTATTTATGGGAAGCTAGACTTGGCAGAGGGAAGTATCCCGGCGGTTATTTCCGCGTGCTGTTCCCTACATAATCTCTGTGAGCGGAAGGGCGAAGGCTTCACTGTGGCATGGTCCTCGGAGGTTCAACAGCTGGAAGCCACATATGCACAGTCAGAGAGCAGGGCTCTTAGAGGGTCCCAGCGCGAGGCTACAAGGATCAGGGAAGCCTTGAGGGAGCATTTTGATGCTGAAAGCAAGTTCTAATGGGAATTCCAGAGGGAGGGAAGGAGGGTGCATTCTGTTAATAGGATAAGGCATTTGCTTTTCTGTAGCCATTAGATATATATGTGCACCGAATAAAGAAACCCATTTATTAAAAAGAATTTGTTTATTGACCAGCGTTTTCAGATTTTGAAATAAAAGTTTAAATAAAGTAAAATGTGTGAGGGAGGAGGGGGAGTGCAACTGGGGTGGGAAGTGGTCAGGCAGAGATTGGCGTATGTCCTGGCCTCATAACCTCCAATGCTCTTCGAGTTGCTGTGTTCCCCCAACCCCATTTGCGGAGGGCGATTATGCTTATTATTAGGGGTTGAGTGCAGTGGATAAGGGTGCTGGGTCTGTGGGCTGGTCGGTGAAGACAGGGGGGTTTGGAGGCAGCCTTGGGTGGTAATGACCAGGCAGCTGTTGATAGTGCCCCGAAGGGGACAGAGGGCCAGAAGGGGAAGGGTTGGGGGCAACTGACAATGGGGGCGGCGAGCACGGTGCTGCTTCTCCTCCTGAACGGCAGCGATCCGCTGCAGAGTCTCTACTTGCAGCTATAATATTGTGAACAGCTTGTCAGCGTGCTTCTCAGCGTGCTGCTCGCGAGCCATCTCCCTCAACTGGATCTGTTCATCCCTCCGCTTGCTCTCATTCTCCCGCCACTTGCTCTCATTCTCCCGCCACTTGCTCTCATTCTCCCCCCACTTGCTCTCATTCTCCCGCCACTTGCTCTCATTCTCCCGCCACTGCTGTGCAACACGATTCTCCATTGCAGCCTGTTGCATAACTTGTTGTAAAAGATCTTCCTTGCTCTTTCATGGTCTCTTTCGATTCCCTTCTTCAAAACAGACAGTGCTATGATTCCCCCGCATTCCATGTTTCTTTGTCCCATTTGCCTGTCCCACACAGCTATAGCACACAGACAGCAACAGAGCCCCTGCCACGGTGAGCTCTGTTTGATTGTTTCCCTGCCTTGCTGTCCTATGGCTTGGGGGGAGCGGAGGGCATTTGCGGGAACTGTACTCTGAGCACTGTCCCAACATTCTCTGTGTAGGTGTTCGTGCTGGAAGATATCTCGCTGCTGCGGGTGACGGAGCAAGAAAGGGAGGGCATTCTAATGAGATGTGGATTTCAGCCAGGGCCATATGCAGCTTGCGTCTGTGCAGCAATGCTCCCCCCACCCCTCGTAGAACAGTGGCGGGGACTAGTGACCATGGCTGGGACAGGGACCACGCTGGCTCTCCCGAGAAACCTGCGCAGGCACATTGCAAGAGCTCTTATTGAGACCTTTGAAGAAATCACTGATGACGATTATTGTGATGTGACAGAGTACATCAATGCACTATTCCACATGTAGACAAGCATGCGGCAAGCATCCCTTTCCACCCCAGCCAAGCTGCCTGACTTCCCAATAGAAAAGTAGCGGTACCTGCACAATTTACTGACGCTGTGGCTGGCTCTGGCTGCCCTCCGGGCTTGAGAAGAGTTCCTGGCTGCATGTGTCCTGTGACTCCTCCGTGCCCTGGGTCACTACCGCGGCCACTGCCTCCTCCTCCTCTCTGTCCTGCTCCTCTCCGTCCTGCTCTTCTTCAGCCTCCTCTGCCCCCCCTCCCCCGTCCCCCTTCAGTGGTGGGCTGGGAAGAAGTGTCCTGGGTCGTCGATGGAGTGCACGTTGGATCACCACCAAGTATCGCGTCCAGCTCCTTGTAGAATTTGCAAGTCACAGGGGCTGTCCCAGAGCGGCTGTTTGCGTCGCGGGCTTTGCGATAGGCAATCCTAAGCTCCTTATCTTTTGCCCGGCACTGCAGAGTGTCCCGGTCATGGGCTCTGTCCGCCACGGCCCGTGATATCAGGACATATGTATTGTAATTCCTGTGGCTAGACCGCAGCTGAGACTGGACAGCCTCTTCCCCCCGACTGATGAGGTCCAGCACCTCGCCATTGTTCCACGGTGAAGCTCGCTTATTGCGAGGAGGCATGGCACGTGGAGTCATGGCCAAGCAAAATGGTTACCTGCAACGATTCCCTGAGGAGCACTCCACGCCTGGCTGGAGCAAACAGGAAGGGTATTTTCAAATTTCCCTGGGAATTTAAGGAGCGGGTTTGACGTGTGGTCACCTGAGGACGCGACAGAAGAGTTTGAAAGTGATGACCAGAGTGGCTTGAACAGGAATTATGGGCCAGGCTGGAGGCTAACTAACACGCAATGGGTGTCCACATTCGCACCGTAGCACTACAGCCCTTATTCCCCGTGCGGAGGTGGATTACCACGAGCGCTATAAACTCGGACTTATAGCGCAATACGTGCCTTGCCAGTCTGGACAGGTAGGGAGTTATAGCGCTCCTGGAGGCTTTATAGCGCTATAAAGTGCTAGTGTAACCAACGCCTTTGTCTACTTGCATGACTGGAAGGGGCATTCAGGTGGAATGTGGTTCTCTCCCCTCCCCTGCCCCCATCAGAAAACTTTATTTGGCAGAGCCCTGCAATTCTGTTAGCCAAAAGCTTGAGGGGGACAGGAAGGTACTCAAATACAATGTTGAACCACTCTAGAAAAGTCTGTGATGGTTAGAAGTTTTAATATAAATAACTTATCTTTGCCCAAGTAGGCAGGGAAGGATAGTGGGAAGAATTTCTGCTCCTTTTGCCTCTGGCAAAAATTCGAACACTTTTTCATTCAGGTCTCAGTAAAGCCCCTTGAGATCCTGGGATGAAAGGCACTATTTAAGTGCTAAGAATTTGATTATTATTCAGAAAGCTACACACACAGTAGAGGCCTAATACACTTCTATGTGATAGCCTGGGTAATTTATTCTTAATAAGTGCATGTGTAACCCACACACCTCCTGGGTGTGGTCTGTCCCATCTAGTGGCACTGAGACTACTTAGAGAGAAAGAGATTAATGAGTCTGCTCTGTTGTGCTAGCTAGCTGCCATATGGCTTTTAGCTCATGCAGTAGAGCAGGATAGGCAAACTTTTTGGCCTGAGGGCCACATCGGGTTTCCGAAATTGTGCCTACCCAAACTGCCAAGTGTGGCCCAGTCGCCGCCCCCTATGAATTCACACAATTGTGGCTCATTTGGGTAATGCTGATCACTAATACGGCTCTTGAACCACCGAGGTCTGAGTATCACTGCTCCATACATTGTTTTGTGGGTTTGGGAGGGGTGGGGACAACAGGCCTACCTCCTGATTCCCCAAAGATGGAAGGAGCATGCCAGCCATTTTGCCCCCTACCCCTGAAGAGCTCAGGTGGGAGCACAGGTGCTGGTACTAGGGGTGGAGGGGAGTGCTGTTGCACTCCTTGGTTTGATACACCACGTTTACACAATTTGGTTCAATGGCTCTCGGCAGCCCCACTATAAAAATGGTTCCAATCCCACTCGGTGGGAGGAAGGAGCATGGCAAACATCTGACTCCCAAAGACAACTGATGTGAGCAGCATAAAAGTCACAAGGGATCCGATTTGAAGCTTTCAGTGGAAATCATATGAAACTTGATGGATTCGCCTCTTTTTGTAACTGTGCAAAAACCCAGCCAATCTGGTTGAGTTTCACATTGAACTTCATTTCAAATTAACCTAAAACTCACAATGAAACTCACTGGGTGTAAAGTGAAACCTCTGAGTTTGACACAGATCTAATCTCTAGATCTTTATGGCTTCAGAGCTTCAATAACCTCGCCTCCCTCAAAACAGCAGTCAGAATGTAGAGGTGGGAGCACAATGAAACAATCTACCTTGAAACCTGGGAGCTATGGAGGAGAAGCTTCATACAACAGCTATTACAAGGAATGGGGCAGTACTTCAGATAGCTAAGATTTGCTTACTGCAGACTAGACACTAGAGGACTGTGTAAATCACTGTGGAGCTCAGTTCAAGCTGAGCCTGCAGTTTGACCTGCAGAAGCTAAAAGCAAGGCAACACCTGCAGATTCTCTTGGCAGATGCAGGAGTTTCCTGGAGCTCTCAAAAGACCAAAGGAGGCTGGTTTGCTTGCTTCACAACTACATGAACAACCCCAGTCCCAGCATGCATCAAATCTCAAACTAAGGCTCAGTTTGAGTGGGTTTGAGACAAATATTTGCATATTTCATGCGTGCAAGGCAATGTTCCCAACTCTTGTGATTTTACTGCTAGCCTCAATATTTGGGGTTATTCTTAAATCCTCAACTCCTGGAGTCATGTGACTATATGAAACCCCGAGCTTTCATTTATAAAAAAGTAAGTTTCTAGACCGTATAATTTGTTGAAGAACTGGCAAGTATGACCCGTGAGCACCTTGCAAGTTCAAAAATTAGAAGGCAAATAAAAGTACAGTAAAACCTCCATTTAACGGACTAATTCGGGCGAGGGGGTGTCTGTTAAATGAAAAAGTCCGTTATTTAATAATAATAAAAAAACGAGCTGTCGGAGCAGCAGCCCAACCGCCACAGGGTCGGGGCGGCAGCTCCGCAGCCCGCCCGCTGCTGGGACCCGGGTGGCAGGCGGGACCCGGCAGCCCGCCCGCAGGCGGGACCCGGCAGCCCACCCGCAGGCGGGACCCGGCAGCCCACCCGCAGGTGGGACCCGGCAGCCCACTGCCTGGACCCGGGCGGCAGCGGGGAGCCAGCAGCCAGCCCGCGACAAATGGATTTCGGATGCATCAGACTTGCTTAGAAATTTTGTCCGTTGCATCCGAAGTCCGTTAAATCGAGGTCCGTTAAATCGAGGTTTTACTGTAATGCAAAACATAGTACTTATTACCAATCCCAAGATTTTTAAGCCAAACTCATGATTTTGGGGTAGCTGACTCAATTACTTGAATGCTCTGGAGCAACAAATACAAGAGAGCATTAGTCTCACGGTTTATGCACTGAATTGGGACTCAGGCTTCTCATTCAATTTCAGATTCTTCCATTGAACTGGGGTAAGTAAATTACCCGGATTTTTAAAGCTATTTAGGTGTCTAATGTCCACTCATTACATTTTGATTTATGCAACTAAACACCTTTAAAAATCTGCCCCTTAGTCTCCTTGTGCTTCAGTTCACAATCTATAAAAGGAAATATGGATATTTTTCTCCCACCTTTTATCCGTCTTATCTAGACTGTAATTTCTTTCAGGAGAGAGAGAGAAAGTTTAGACAGTTCATAAGAACGGCCATACTGTGTCAGACCAAAGTCCAGACCAATATCCTGTCTTCTGGAAGTGGCCAACACCAAATGCTTCAGAGGAAATGAACAGAACAGGAAATCACCAAGTGATCCATCCTCTGTACCTCACAACATGGGGCGTTGACATTAGTAGGGGTGCCTAAGAGCTACCGAATATTAATAATAAGAACACAAATCTAGTCTTCCCTTCAGTATCTCAAAACTTATCAATAACTAACATCAGGAAACATACATCTCCTTAATTAACATACAACTCCTTAATTAATTTTCGGGAGCGCTCGGCATGTCTACCGAAAATAGCCGCCGGAATGCAGAAGCGATTATGGCGGCGGCTTTTCGGCGGCAGAAACAGCTCGCGACCCCTCGGGAGGCGGCTGGCGACTCCCTGAGGGGTCACGACCCACGGTTTGAGAACCCCGGCCACAGACAAACCCTGCCCACAGTTTAAAAGTATTGGGTAATACATACCCTATCATCATCAAATGAAGCACAATTTTTGGCATCAATGATCTTGCAAAATTGTACCACCATAATGTTTTGAGATATAACTGTTATACAAAACTATCAATCTCTTTTAAGCAATCTAAACTACATTACTAACTCCTCATGCTGATGATTTCATCAGAGTAAGTCTTCCAGGAGTTGCAGGCATGCATGTGTGGTATGTCATCTTTAAAAAAGAACTAACAAAAGCTCTTTCTGATATACTGTAGGTAAACAAAGCACTTTAGAAGATACACAGCTCTTGCTTTTCAGGTCAAAATCAAACATATAAAAAAAAAGCTCCAACAAAACAAAGTATCATCTCTCCAAGCCAAATTAATTCCCACTGGCACAGAGTTAATATGTCTCAGACTGTCAGACCGCTTTGGACCAGTATTTTGCTCCAGGCCTTGTGGAAAGATTTCACTGTGATGGGAACAGGAACAGTACAATATGATCACAGTCTCACCATGTGGATGATGACTCGCTTGTTTGTTTTAAACTTTTCACTAGAAGGTGGAATAGGGAATACATAACACTCAGTCCAAAACGGAATTTGCTGGAATCCAGCTAGTTACATGAAAGAAGATTATAACCAATGCGAAAGGGGGGGGGGGGAATGTGTTTGAAAGTTAATCTGATGTGTGGACCCAATGGACAAGATTCTCCTGATTTACACCACTCACTTACAAATCTCACTGATTTCAATGGGAACTCAATGGGGTATGAATCAGAATAGACTCCGCCCATTCCTTTGTTAAAAAAAAAAAAGTTAGAGAAATGAATTTTCAAGATGCTATTAAAGCTTTGTCTGCCCCCAAATATTTTCCCTTAAATTTTCCCACCTTTGCAGCTCTAGGGTAGACAAAGTACCAACAACCTTTTAAACACCAGGATGATCAGGTAGCACTGCTCTGAGCAGGATTAGATGGCTAAAACAGTAGTGGCTTACCTATCACAGCTACCGTCATTGCTAGCACCAGTGGAACTGCACCCAGTAACAGTGGCAAATTTTAAAGGAAAAAATATCAACTTGATGTTACAACACAGAGGAATGGGGGTAGTTGTTTACGGCAACAAAACTCATCTCTACGATTGTACTGGAGGTACATCAAGGTCCTTTAGTTTAGATCTACTCTGCTGTGTGTCACAGATACCATATAATGATAATAGCTAATGGACATTCTCTTTTAGAAAGCTACTGCTTTTGAGTAGTAAAATCTGAGTTTTATCCCTACTCCAAGTGCTGTAGGTATGCAGCACAATAACAGTGGCCAAAGATTTTCTGGTTGTTTTCTTTAAAGTCCTATTAAAATAGAAATTTGTAACTATTCCAGTTGCACAGTTTGCTCTTTTTCTCTTGATTATGTTATAATTTGTCCTGTTCACACTTTCACTGGACTAGCTAGAAAAATGATCATAGACACTGAGCTTTTGAATTCAGTGTTTTATCATGACTGTAGAGTATAAAATAGAAGCTCAGCAAAGAACAGCAATGGGAATGCAAAAGGCTGTCATTTTTGAACAGGCACAAAGTTGAAGATTATTTACTATTAACATTGACTTTTCTAGCTCTTTATTTCTGTATCCCAAACATGGCCCTATATGATTTTGCACATGGAGAAACTTGGAGCAATGCACAACTTTCTCATTTCTGATTATTAATATGAACAGAAGTTTTAGTAGTATTCTGAAAAGTTGAGCAATACTGATGTATGTAATTTTTTTTCTTACCTCTAGAAAGATCAGAGAAGCTGTTTGCACAACTTACTCAAAGAAAAACAGACCTCAACACAGAGCCATATTGCAGTCCCAACTAACTCTTTATTCCAAATTAAATATATATTGTCACTGGGTTAGGTAAGTCTAGCTGACAAAAATATCCGCCACAGATTTCTATAGTCTTATTTTTATTCTGTTCTGCTTATGTAATAGAGTTAACGAAGAGGAAAGATAAAGGAGAGTTACCAGTTTTACCTTACAAAGGTGTCATGAAATTTTATCAGATGGAGCACAAACTACTCACTTGCTCTTTGCCACAGTGACTGGAGAGAATTTTAAAACTTAATATTTTACTCACCAGTTAAAAATGTATTTGCTGTGGGTGAGTAGAATTTTGCAAGGAACTTGTATTCTGAAAAGTACAAATACAGCCTCACAAAGATTCCAAGCTGGTACGCCTTTGGTATCCTTTTTGTTTCCGACACTGATACAGTGCAATTAAGTTAAATCAGATTGCAAGAGGCGCAAAAGTACCTTGTTTGTCTTCTCCCATCAACATCCACTTCCCCTCTTCAGCACAGGTCACCTTGTCTACGCACTACATGTGCCGTATCCATACAGGTCTCTAGAGGGGTGTTATTTTAAAAAACAATAATAAAATTCCAAAATGCAGTGAGAGAAACTCAGCCTTAGTTCTGCAGCTGACTGAGCCCCTAGCAAGCGCCAGCAGTTTCAAAAGAACTGTAATCTTCAGAACGTTATCAAGGTTTTTATCAGACTCCGGTACTTATCTAAGCCAAACAATCACTAGAACAGCAGCTGATAAGGCATCCTGACAAGGTAATTTCAGCAATTAAAACTCCACAGCTACAGCCATCATATGCGGAGAATATTTTAACACTCTTTACACTTTAACCCCTAACCTCACTCTCTTCCTCTGTTCTTTCCAAACACGTGATCAATTTATTTTCCTCTCTCTCTCATTTTACAAAGGTCTGCACTTCCTGCTGTCATTTATATGACAGACAGGTGCCCTTTGAGCTCTCCCCTCTGGTATATGCAATTCATTTACTGATACCATTTTACTTAATCAAAGGCATTATTTCCTCACTGAATTCAAGGGGCAGTCTTCCCCATTTTAATATAGATTCACCATAAGCAGCAGCAGAAGACACCATGTACTGCAATGTGGAAAGGAGAAACAATCAATGGTGGTCAATCCGACCTGGGTTCTTACTCTGTCCTGATTTAATAGGCATAACTCAATGGAATTGTTTTTGGAATATAACCCACTGAATGTACACCAAAGGAATGTCACCCAAGTATCACAGAGTAGAACTTGCTCAGAAACGTTTTGGCTTCATCACTTCCCTTTTAAACCCTTCACATCACTGGAAAGTCAGATTAATATTTTGCACTGCAGTAGCAGAGTGTCTTTTTCTCAGTCTTAAACAAGCCTCTTGTAGCTGCAGGCATCACCAAGCAAGGATACAGCTGTGCTTGTCAAAGATTTCTGCTACCAAGCCAGGCTTTGTATTACTACATTTAAAAAAACATTTTGTTGCCAAATGTAGCTGGCAACCAGTCTATAAAAAAACAGAAGCTACTTGTCAACTGGACAGAAATGTTAGTGACTTGATACTATTTCCTTTCAGACGCTGCCTGGGCCTCATTCCAAATTATTTTGCTCCTATATGATGGTCTAAAAGAAGGTGTGTGTGGGGGGGGGGGGGGGGAGGCACAAATGTTGCTTAGTTTAAGCCACCATTATGCTCCCAATATCCTGGCCCTGTGCAGGGCCCTGCCTGGCCTCTAGAGCAAATCAAGGCAGTTTCTAGTGTGCTCTAACTTTGCTTATCATGACTTTCTATTGCTCCTGGGGAGCAGACTTATGCAGTGAAGTCTGGCCACACCTCATCACCCCACCCCTCCGATGCTACACCAAAGGCTGGGAGCAGGACCACAGAATAATCCTATGCAAGTTCAACACAGGCCAGGGAAGCACTCCGCTGAGGGCTTAGTCTCAGGGGGCTATTTCTGCTCACTTTAAGGCTACCTTATACTGCTATACATTTCATTAAACCACAGCTGTACCACAGTCAGAGGTTGCTGTCTCCATGTGCGACAACCATTAAACAATATGCACTTCATTTTTTTTCAAGTTTGAACAGTCAAATTAGGAACAAAGAATGCAAGATTTATTGGCATATTTTCACATTAAAAAAATAAAAATTGGCACCTGCAAAAAACAAGCAATCACTTCATCTGAGAACTGTGTCACGGAATTTTCTGTTTCAAAAACTTTCTTCAATCAAAATTTAAATGAATCAAGAGACAGAACCAGATGCAGAAAAACATTTGTTTTAATAAATCACTTTGTGTCTGGCATGTGAAAAGCAAACTAATCTGTTTAAATTATAACAGTTAATGTGGTTATAAAAATAGGAGGATGCCTTCATATTTTTGAACCAGAAAAATATATCTTGAATTTCAGGAAAAATTACCCAGCTCAACTAGCAACGTTAGTGTCCATAAATACAACATAGACCCTTCCACATTAGTCTGGGATCAAATATGCTGTTTCCTTTTCATTATCTTCAAAGGCTGGCCATTTCCTGGTTTCTGTTTGGATCAGATGGGGATGTCATATTGTATCCCAATTTCACTTCCAATGGGATGGGAAGGCTCATCTTGTGTTTCTTTTTAGCTTCAGCTCTTCTTCTCACAAATGCACACATGCACAAGAGAACCCACTGTTTCTTGTTGAATCTCCTCTACCTATTCTACAGATAGCAATGCAGAAGTCTTCAAGTTTCAGGCACAGCTCAGGCAAGCCAGGCAACAAGTCAGCAAGCAGCACAAATTGTGAGCTGCAAAGTTGTAATTACACAACCACAGAGTGTATCTAGTGTAGCTATCTATTACAATATCTCTTGCTATGTAAGCAGGACTGTCATTTATTCCCTAACTTAAAGTCCTTTGGTACTAATACATGTAATTCATCTTGTAGTTATTAGAAATTCTAAAGCTATTTCAAAACTAAACTGAAAGACAATTTTTTAGCCTAGCATTTGATTAGTGATTTCATCTTCCCATATGATTGTATCTGATTGGGAAGTGTGACAAAATACTATTTATGTGAATGGAGTTACACAAAGTTGATGAGGGAGTGTATGGAATGATACTGGTTTTTTTCCAGGTGTTGGGATTGGATTCACTAATCAAATTGGTTTAAAAAAAGGTGGCTATTGGCAAGGAATGAGCATCTCTCCCATGTACTGAAGTAGTTCTAAAATGGCAGTTCCACCTCCTCAGCAGGAATGGACTATGCTTTTCAACCCCCTTTTTTCCTCATCTCCCACTATCGCCAGACATCAAACTAGCCCCTTAAAAGCACAATTATGATGTATGCACTCAATATTCAGAACGCCCAACCAATCTGCCGTAAACTGTCACTCTAGACATTTATAATAGGTCATAAACACATATTTATCACGACACCTGCTCCCTGCACACCAACCAATGGTGAAATATTCCTTATCAAATCAGCTGCTTATCAGGTAGCCCAACAAAAATAAGGTTACACTTTGTTGTTTCTTCCTTGTAACCTCTGCTCCAACACCACCACGTATGGCTTCAATTAAAGCTACGCAGGTTTCTACAGAGTCTGAACAACTTACTAGCGTCTGCCCTTGAAAACAAATTCCTACGGTTATAGCAAAGCACATTGAAACGTTCACAGCTGAACTTGACAAATATCCTGTTGACCTAGCTTTTGATTTTCTTGCCTGTGTAGTGCTTGCAACCAGACCCCGGGATAGAGCAATGTGTGGGTATGGAAGTGTTTACATTTAGTGTCTATTCAACATCCGTTTACAAGCAGCATCTGTTTACAAGCAACTTTCTGAATTTTAGCAACAAGCTGAAGATCAAATCAACTCACAACTGAAACCAAGATGTTTATTTAAAAATAATAAGAATTGCAGGGTGTACAGGATAGACTTTAAATATGTTCAAGTGACTGTTCAGTCATGACATTCTTTGTTTTTGGCCGTTAGACACTGCTTCCATTAACCAAATTAATGTACGCAAGCAAGAACAAAAACATTAGGAGAGACCTCCTCCTATTTGCCGTGGCCTCCTCCATTGTTCATTTTTACTTGCAGGTAATATTGATAAAAACATATAAAAAGTCACTTCCTTTTTGAGACCTTCTCTCTCTCGCCAGCATTCTGTTGTCACACAGTCAATCAAGTATGCTGGTCGAGAACTCTGGCTAAGGCCATGTTTATATGTACAGCTCTGCAATGGGGCAGCTGTCCAGATATAGTGCATCTGATGAAAAGCCCGCTTCCATGAGTGGCAAAAGCTATGTCGTCAGGAGAAGCTTTCCTGTCGATACAGTTCTGCGCACACAGGAGCTTATGTCAGTGTAACTTATGTTGCTCAGGGGGATGGAATATTCACACCCCTGAGCGACCTAAGTTTCGCCAACAAAGGTGTAGTGTAGAAATACTGTAGCCTAAACTCATTTTGGGCCACTTCTGATTTATAACTTTCGGGCTCATCTACATAGGGAAGTTATTTTGGAACTAGGAATGGTTATGAATTTAAAGCCCAATAATTATTCTGGAAGAAGAGACCACATGGGAAGCTATTCTGGTCCATTTTCCTGCGTAGAAGAGACCTAAGACTGCTGCTGGATATATCGCACATATGATGCTAGTTCTGTCCCTGGAGAGCGGGCTGCTATTCAGGCTTTTGTTTCCATACTCTCTTCCTTTATTGTATTGTGAGGTTCTGCTGAGATGAAGATGAACACTCTGGCTCCAAAAGCACTTTCCTATTGATTAGCTATATTATTGATTTTATCATCAAAGTCTTTACAAATAGCTATTTGCCTATTATGATAATATTGACAGCTCCTTTGTCTGGTGGGAAGAGCTTTCATACATTTTTGCCATTGATATAGAAACCTGCACTGTCTTTATGCAAATAGTTTATCTACTTTTGCTGCTATCATCTGGCCAGGTTAAATTCAGCTTTAATGAAATGAATGCACTTGTAGCTCTGTGAACTCATAAACACAAGCCCTCCATGATAAGCAAGCAATAAAAACCTCTCCTTTATTGGCAACAAGGTAATTCATACTTCTAATATGTCTGTTATTTCTGTACTAAGATTATTTTACTGCAGCAAATTGAATTCCCCCCATGAGAGTAATAAAAAAGAAAAGAAAAGAAAAATGCACCAAAGACACTGGAACAAAATCAGAGATTCTCTATGTGAGAAGGAATGGAAAAGCGCAAATTTTGGAGGAACTGAAATTAACAGATGTTTCAAATAGGGAGAACACACAATGAAATAAAATTCTTTGTGTCACCAAGTTAGTTAGGAAAATTATTTAACACAAATATAGAATACTAAACATTCCTACAGCACATTTCATCCAAATATATCAAAGCATTTTACAAACATCAAACAGCTGTAATTTACCAAATCCTCCTCTCCCCCATCTCGCCCCATGATACTATGTCCATTTTATAGAAAAGGAACCTGACACAGAGAGAGTTTAAGTGAGTTGCTCAAAGTCATACATTTCATCAGCTGCAAAGTTAGATCCAGGACCTAGAAATCTTGATTTTCATTTCAGTGCTGTAACTACTAGAAAATGCTTCCTTTTCTGAGTGTACATTTTCAATGTAATCATTCACAGGTGTGTATATATACACAAATGCCCCCTCACCCCTCCCCCCGCAACTGGCAGGGGATGAAAGTTCATCAATAGCTTTGAGAATTTAAACCTCTTGTGCAAAGATTCAGACAGAAGGTTAACCATCTATTGCATATGAAGTCAACTGAGAATCAGAATAACTCATTCTTCCCATTTGCAGTCTCATGTTTCTGAAGCCTGAAAACACTCTCACTAACACATATTTAGTATTCATATCGTAATAATACAATCACTAACCCATACTTCCCCTCGTGTTTTGTACCATGCAATGTTTCTTGATCAATAGGTATGTGATTCCCAAATTGGTAGAGGATTCAGAAATATGGTTTGCATTTTATTCCTATGGAAGACTGTCAGGTCTGCAATATGGAGGAGCTAATCTTCTGCAAGGAGAAGAATGTAAACTAGTTCATTTCATTTTATTGGCCAATATACCATACCTGATACTTAAGTAATGCAGTATAATGCAGGTTTATTACATTATTCATGAGAGACTGAAATACACGTGAAGCAGTTCTGCTCTAGGTATAGCCAATACAACCTAAATCACTTATTCTGGGGAAAGAATTATACAGCTGTTGAATAGCTTATGCGAAATGTGCTGGTTCTCTCATCCAGACAGATGTCTGATGTCACAAAAAGTAACATCCCAATCGAGACTAATGGCTGGCAATCGCATCAAAATTCAAGGAGCAAATGTGTAACAGAGACTCAACTTACCCTCTCACCTCTATCTGTTATTACTTCTATAGAGCATTTATATTATAGTAGTGCCCCAAAGTCCCAATTGGGATTGAAGCCCCATTGTGATGAGCCCTATATTAATATGGAAAAGAGACAAATCCCGGCTTGAAGGGCTTGCTATTTAGACAGACCAAGGGCAAGGGATGGGAATATAACATTCAATCCAGTGTGTATGATGCAGACTTGGCATCATTTTGTTCGTTAAATGTATTGGAGTTGTGTTTCAAACTGGGGTTTGATGTAGGGAGTAGGAAAAGATTTGAAAGTGGGTTTAACATCAAGATAGGTTAATTGATCAGCTGTGTAGGGTTTGGCTAAAAATCATAGTAGTAGTAGTCGTCGTCCTCGTAACAGTAGTAGTAATAAAATAATAAAATAATAATAATAATAAAAAACAAACAACCACCACCTTTCTGGGAAGAGCTACTCCACGTAGGCTTGAGGAAGCCCAAACTAACCTGTGCTGTTAGTAGCACACATGGCAGCTGGATTACTGTGGTTTTCAGCCACAAAGGGGATCAACAGTTCTTGGGAAAAGTTGTTTCGAATGGGCAGATAGGGAGAGTGGCTTTTGGGGAACACCGGAATTGCTGTAGTTGAAGAGAGTGGGTATCCAAATCATTTAGAAAGTAAAAAACGGAAGTCATCTGGGGACCAATTAACAGGGCCACAGCTCACACACTTCTTGACTGATAGGCCTATTTCTATGCAGTGGTGTTATAACCATGTTGGTCGCAGGATATTAGAGAGACAAGGTTGGTGAGGTAATATCTTTTATTGGACCAACTTCTGGTGAGAAAGACAAGCTTTTGAGCTTACATAGAGCTCTTCTTTAGGTAACCATTTCTATTTCTACACTGGTTTCTGAGAGCCACTGGCATATACTTCTGGGTCTCCCTGGCTTACCTCAGGCATGGCTTTGTCATCCTAGGATTGTCAATAAAAGGGTTCTATTTGGACTGATGGATATATTTGAAAGTCTCCATTTCACACCCAGTCTAGAAGATTGGGATTCCTTCCCAGCACACCAGTATGTCTTTGTTTTTAAAATGTAAAGATCCAAGGAGAAAAAAAGGGTGCAGAGGTGAAAAAAGAAACCTAAAGCATCAAGGAAGAACTGGAGTCTTTCCATCATCCCCTCAACCACAGTCACACTGAGAAGAACTTGTTTCATCGCATATTCATGAAGCCAGGGCCAGAACCATTTGCATGCAACCTCCATCTTCAGGTCAGCTCCCAAAAGCTTACAGTCACAGTTTGCCTAGTTTGTATTTACTAGCTTCCAGGACAAGCCCATGGTTCCTGATTGTACTGTAGGTTAACTTCTTACACAGCCAGATTCGATGACCCACTAAGGTTTACGTAGCTGGATCAGGAAGCAAAAGATATTTTCTGTTAGACTAATGGGTTGTTGGATTGAATGAGAAATTTAGTATGGGACTCCTTGAAGAAAGAGCTATAGTACAAGTTCATGCAGGTTAATTATTAATAATACTTAGAACTTGTAATCTTCAAAGCACTTGACAAACATTTAACTAAAGTTCTCACAGCACCCCATGTGAGGCAGGTATATGATTAAGTCTGGTTGCCATTTTACAGAGAATGAAACTGAGGCAAAAAGTGACTTTTTAAAAACAATGAAGGGGGGATGGATAACTCAGTTGTTTGAGCACTGGCCTGCTAAACCCAGGGTTGAGAGTTCAATCCTTGAGGGGGCCATTTAGGGATATGAGGCAAAAATCTGTTGGATGATTTAATTGGGGATTGGTCCTGTTTTGAGCAGGGGGCTGGACTTGGTGATCTCCTGAGGTCCCTTCCAACCCTAATAT
Organism: Sternotherus odoratus; assembly: GCA_032164245.1. Taxonomy (NCBI): domain Eukaryota; kingdom Metazoa; phylum Chordata; order Testudines; family Kinosternidae; genus Sternotherus; species Sternotherus odoratus. The sequence goes on from JAVMKO010000015.1 coordinate 13,954,777, forward strand.
TCTATGATTCTAAGGCAGCATAAGAAATAGTATTTTAACTCAGGAGTCCTACATGCTCCCAGACCCAGGGTCAGACCAAAGCTCCTAACTTTAAGGTCTTTCAGTGTGGTCTGTATCCCTTTAAATCTTGTTTAGGAAAGTGTAAGCCATATCACATTATGAGCAGCCTTCACTACTGTGATCTGAAAAACAAAGCTTGAGGCTCCAAGAAAAAACAGAAGACTGACCTTTGACATTTTTTTTCACGCTTAACAAACTGACAATAAACAGGAAGCAAAATGATCTCATTCACCAAGGAAGTGTAAATTATTTTATGATACAGCAGGTTATTCAATTTGAAATCATGACTATTAAAGAGACTGATAAGAGATAAGAGGGTAAAAACTCAGGGACATTTCAATCTTATATTTTATCTCTTCTAGTGTAATATTAACCAGCTTGATTCACCATATTCCAGTCACTTTGTGATCTTTCCACAGTTGAGAATCATTACGGAATGTCAAGTACCCAGAACTTTGTCCGATTGTATTCCAAACAATACAATCTTGTTTTTCATCAGGCACCTAATTACAGTAGCAGCAATACAAAGATGGTGTAAATCTTTTATGCCTTTAAGAAAGATGTGTTGTGGAAAAGTAAAAGCTGGGCATTGTGAGCACATTTATGTCTTCCAGTGTGGTCAACACACCTTTTATACCACTAGGCACATGCTAGTAAACTGCATTTTAATATATTCTGACATCTCCTTTTTCAACTGTCTTACATGTGCAGTAGGCAAAGTCATGCTAGAAGTCCACACGAATGGTCAAATTCCCACAAAGGATGTCCTCTCACTCATCACAAGATAGATTACTCCATGACACTGAGTCACTCACACAGATGTTCAGAAAAAGAGTAACCCTAGAACTTTTACCCAAGAGTGTATTGTGTTTTAATTGCAAGAGTCACATCTGTTATGGTTTGCATTGCCTGACAACTAGGAATTCATAACTCCACTGCGGGTTTGCTCTTTGTTTCGTGCCTCTATAGAGACAAAAGGACAAGCTGACCCTAAAAATGGCCTCAACTTTGTTATTTTGTTTTTATTATAACGACTATAGGGTTCTGGGTTTTTTTCATTGGGGGGAAGAGGAGACTTCAATCATGACTAGAGCTAGTCTAAACTGTGCTGTTTTATAAAAGCCAAAACGGTATGTGGAGACATATCCATTTCAATGACTTTTTCCATCAAGAAGGTGCCCGAGATCCAGAGTTCTCTCATCACCGCTGACCAGAGAGAGAGAAAGACCCAAAATCAAAAATCCCAGCTTTCCAGTAGTGAAATGCAGTTAGTTACCTCTCTAGTTAACTGCTGCTACTGTTAAACTGTGCACACCAAAATCAACTATATGTATATATGTCTCCATGTTAAAATTTCATAATTAATTTGAGTACCCTGAACCATACCAAAGGGGGTTGAATGTCACGTGTGTATGTGTATCTTGTTTTGAAGGGGAAAAAACACTCTTCGTAATATACTTCAATGAGCGATTGCCTGAATTCTCTCCCCTGAATTAGCAAAAGACTGTAAGGAAGCAGTCAGTAAAGTATGACCATGGAATGTTATGTGAGCTCTGTACAGTTAACACACATTGACAAAGCATGCCTGGAGCAAAGGGCTGTAAATAAGACAGTAAGACAGATTTTCTAGCTCAGGAAGAGAAAAGGGGGGTGGACGAGTCCCTAGACTTTCAAAAATGGTTAAGGGGCAGCAGCTTTAAAGATGGAAATGTCCAAGCATTCAGTTCAAGAAGCCAGATGGTGTTTTTTCCACTTACTAAGGCCTGGAAGAGTCATCTGAGCTAGAAATCGAAGACAGACAAGCAGTGGTAGTCACGCAACCTAGCACCTAGCAGACAGACACTGTCATTTAATAAACCCATAACAATAAGTTTGACCACCACTGATGAAGATGGCTGAATAATTACAAGGAGCAAACCAGGAGAGTGCATTTTCACATGGCCCTACCCTGTTTTCTTTCAGGTGGAAAAAGGATCTGGTACAAGAAAGACCAAAAGCAGCAAGAGAAAGGCTAAGACCTTGACTATAGTAGGATTCTTTCTTCTTGAGCTTTCTCTTAAGTTCTTCTGGGCAGGGACTGCAATTGATTATGTCTGTATAGCACCTAGGACAATGAGGCCCTGGCTCACTTGAGCTGCTTCAGCATAAATGGTAATGAATATTAATTTTAATATAATTTCCCACCCGTGCTTCCCTATTCAGCTCCTCTGACCAATGCAGACATGGTGAGGGGACAGGGACAGAGGGTACAGTGGCTTGGGGTGAACAGGGCCAGAAAGGGACAGGTGTGGGAGGAGAGAAGCAGGAGCTGAAAGAGTGGGGAGGTGAGGGGGAAAAGCACACAAATTCCTCAGAGCAGTAGTTCCCAGACGTTACCCCTCTGTAGAACCTTTATTTACTCGCACAGACTATTCCATTGCAAACCCCGTCCCACAGCTTCCCTGCAACAACAGTGTAATGGTCACCTAAAGAAAGGTAACTTTAGGACAAATTAAACTTGCTTTAATGGGGTGGGGGCGGAGGGGAAGCTGCTGCTGGTTTGTTGGCCACCCCTATCCGCCCCCCACCCTTCTGTTTATGGTCTTTACAGTATATTCTCTCCCTGGGTGCACATTTATTAGAACAGGCTTTGCCTACACCAGAAAGGGTTTGCCAGTACAGTGAAGACAGATGATGTGCTTTTGCTGGTGTAGCTGAAATCAGTTCCCCAAACAAAATATAACAGACTTTTTTCCTTTTGGCAGCACAGCAGGGTTGGCTAAGTGGATTTTTTTTTTCCCACACTTATAACCGACAGTTACAACAGCAACACTTTTCAAATGTAGCTCAAGCCGCAGCATCTCCTCTTACTGCTTGCAGCCTCTGCTGCAACCTATACGACACTCATCATGCCAGATCCCTCTGAAAGTTTAGTTCTATTCCCTGTGGGGCTTGCTACTCCACCTGCACGGGTGCTGCCAGCCAGTTTGATCAGGGTTGAATTTCTACCAAAGCAGCACCCAACAAGAAATGGTGCTCTTCAGTGTACTTCACTTCCCATGCAACAACCAAACATGTGAAGGCAGACAAAGGCGCTCAGCGCAGAGATTCCAGAGAGCTCTGCCTGAAGTGTGACATAGGCCCATGATGGCAGAAGCACTTCTAATTTCAACTGTTCATGCTTCACAATTACTGTGAAAATTTAACAGGTCAACTTGAAGATCTCCAGGAACCATAGTTTGAGGCCACTGATTTATAGTAACCACTAGTTGTTACTTCTGCAATATTTCATGGGATGCAAGTTTGGTCACAACCAAACCAAGTGGGGACTTTTGGTTTGAGGTTCAGGCTTTTTTGCGGGGGGATTTCCCTGACCCTAGGGACTGTTCCCAAAATTGCCACAACTTTTCAGTCTCACTGCTGCTGTGAATGCCACAGAGAATTCTGATTGCTATCACTTTAGTACTTATGGGGCTAACAGAACTGAGCAGAAAGAAAGAATTCTAGCCCGGTCACAAAGACGACAGCTATGGAGCATCTGTGTATCGCCACTGTGAGGCTTCACCAAAGGCTGTAGATATTATTTTCCTAATTGAAAAATCAAATGTAAATGTATCTGATCTCCATCTCACCCGCAACCTTCACACCCTACTAAATGGTACAGAGAAACCCAAGAAGCAAAGCCAGCAGTGAGGAAATACATAGGCTCTATTTCCTATTGAAGGCAGGACTCAAGTTTGTCTGCCAAAGTTATTTTCTGTACTTCTGCTCCATCTGTAGATGGAACCCCAACCTGTATAACAGCCTCAGAAGGAATTCCTTACCTTCCACAAGTGCAGGTGGAAACACATGCTGTGTCTAGAGGTGGAGAAAGGACAAGGGAAGAATTTTAAACCCGTCCTTTCAGAAAGATCAGCAGTAGAAGTATCCAGCTCTCCTCTTTTGCTCCTCAACATCCAAATGCTGTACTTCTGACAGGGATCCTTCTTCCCATCCCAGAAGGTCCTCACCCTGAGGAGTGGTCTGTAGGTGGATGGGTGGCCAAAAGCAGCAGTTTTGGGGTGAAAGCACACAGCATGATCTAGTGGTCTGTGCACAAGGCTGGAAAATACATTGATCTCCTAAATTCTAATACAAGCTATAGCGTGCACTGCCTCTGCAGTCCTTGGAAAGCAACCCACTCACTCTGTGCCTTGGTTTCCCCCTTGTTTAAAATGGTCATAATGCTTATTTGACTCAGCAGGATGTGGTGAAGGTCAGTTAATTATTGCCTACAACTTTGAGAATGAAAAGTGCTACAATGAGCACTGAAAAATTCTTTTGCTATTGCTTTTATAAGAAGCAGCTGAACAAGCAAGTCTTAAAACCTAAGCGAATCCTGATGGGCCGCAGAAAGCAATGACCTAGCTACACATATGACAACACTTTCAGGTTCAACCAAAACATCCTTCAACTAACCTGATGTACTGTACCTGGTAATTTCTGCACAGAAGGAAAAGTATGTGAACCCAAAAGAGATTTTAGTTTCAGAAATAACTTGTAAGATCTAGATGGAATAGATTCACACTGATATTAAGAAACCAGATGACTCATTTGTGGCAGCAGATAGTGTACAGCCCTTGCAGCTATCTGACGGACCGGTATAACCCTCACCACAGCAAACTGATGTTCAGGATTAGGGAACAAGCATTCAGTTGTAACTGTGGCCTTGTCTTTACTGCACATAAAAGGTGGCGCTCTTAACTCAAGTTAATTAACAAAGAAAATACAAGTTGTAGTTTTTACATGAATTAGTAGATCACATTATGGAAGAGCATATAGGCTTTTACTTGACTTGCTAACTTGTGTGAAAATCACCATTTCATTATTTATCTCACGTTAATTGAGTTAAGACAACTTTTCCCCCCCTCAGGGAAGGCAAAACCTGTAAGATGTCTTAACAAATCACCTAGTGACAAAGTGGCTAAGGCTAGGGATTCAAATCCTACGCCGTACGTGTGTTGCATCTATTGCACTAGAGTCAAGGACTAGTGGATGGAGGGATATCCCCTCTGTATGTTATTTTCCAGTGAATGTAGAGCTGGTGCTGAATGGACTGTCCTGGAGACCTACGTCATCTATTTATCCACAGAACAAGTCCAGCACAAACAACGGAGATGTGAGCATCCCCAGTGTCCCAGTGAGTCTCAGCACTGACACAAAGGACAAGCTCTTGTGGTGAGAGGACAGTTCAGGGCTCTGTGCTGAATTAATCCTTGGCTTCTCTACTGAGACTGCCAACAAACAGAGCCAAGCATGATTATAGATGCTGGCACACTGGGAACTGGACTGAATCCACCAACCTATTTCATGTAAGTCAGAACACAGCTGTCAGACAGTAACAGTTTTGGTCACCACCAAGTAGGGCAGGACTGGAGCCCGTTACCTAGGTAATAGAATGCAGAAACATTTATGTCTGTCTCCAGCACCATCCATTCACTCTGTTCTACAGACAAAATGGCTGATCATTTTGGAGGTTAAATTTGTAACAGATAATTAAAAATTAGACCTGTAAAACTGTATGCAAATTTCTCCCAATTATTTTCTCCAATAGACTATGTGTAAATGTCCTGAAATTTTGTTTACAATGGAAAATTAAATAGTCTGAAGTTATGAGTACACTGTAGTGTAATCCCAGGGTTCGATTTCAGGCACAAGTCCAAGCCCCATTACATCTACACACAAACTGCACTAACCCAAACCTCAGGGTCAGCTGACTGAGTCCCACTAACCCTGGGCTTAGTAGACATACCCTTGAAGTGTGGATGTACCCAAAACATCTTGCATCCTGACCAGCATGTAAGAGACTAGCTACAGGGTTTCTTGGCTTAAAATATGCAATAGATGGACCATCGTAGGGTTACATAGCCTAAGATGGTAATGAAGGTCTTCAATGGTATGTCTACACTACAGTTAAACACTTGAGGTTGGCCCACGTTGGCTAACAAGTTCGCAGGGTCAGAGTGCAGGGCTGTAAAACTATGGTGTTGACATTTGGGCTCGGGTTGGACCCTGTGCTCTGGGACCCCAAGCATCAACACCACAGTTTTATGGCCCTGCAGCATGAGCCTCACAAACCCAGGTCAGCTAATGTGGGCCAGTTGTGGGTGAGCGTGGACATACCCTAAGTGGTTGAAAGATAGTGACGACAAAGTATTAAGACCAAAATTGTCTTGTGCATTTCAAAAGATTTGTTTAGCGCTCTGTGTAGTTGCATATTTCTTCCTTTCTCTATAACAGCTTAACTCAATGTAGAAAAATGCTAGACAGCCTCTCTCAAAAACAGACTGGTAAAAACTGAATCCAACTTATTCTAAAGCTGTTCAGAATATATACCACAACCCAACTCACTGAGCAACTCCATCTGAAAAAGATAGCTGCCAGTAAATTATTAATGCAGGAAGCCAGAGTATTTTCAAAGCAAATACAGAGATTTTCATCCAATTGAGCTTTAGAGTGCAAATGTTAATCTTTTAAACATAACCTCATTTCTACTATACAGCATGTTAAAAGGTGATTCTTTGACAAGGAAGAATGTGGAATGTCAGCTTTTCACAGGTAACCAAACTGATACAGCACACAGTATATGTTTGTCTTCCTATGTTCTTATGCACTTTTATACTATTAATATGCAAGATAAAATATCCTGGAAGCTCTGAAAACATTTCAATAGGGAGATTAAAAACAATCAAATATGGGGCTGTACTCAGGCGTGTCTATTTGTAATAGAGACAAGGTATCAAAACGCTTAAAATTATTATTATTCTACATCCCATAGCTATATATAATTTTTTATAATATAATCTTATTAAAGAAAAAATACTAACATTTTAAAGTCCTTTCATTCAAAAAAACCCCAAGCATCTAATCTGGAACTCTGATGTGTACCAAATAGGGAATTTAAATAGTTTACACTTAAATAATATATGTTCGATAAAACAACCAGCAGAGCAACATGTCTGACACCAAGTCAATTTACCTGGACCTAATCTGCTACACTGAATATAACAAAGGGATGACCATTTATTTAAAAGACCGCATCATGAAAAAGTTTCCAAAAAAAAAAAAAGTATACTAATTTTCAGTTTATCACCAACTATCCATATGCCCCCCGCCCTCCCACTCCCAACCCTCCAAATGCAAACACTGAAGATTAAGTCAGGACAAAATGTACCCCCTAATTTGCTGCCTTTAAATTTGGGACTCCTCTGCTTCTAAAGTGGGTCTCAGTTTGGCAACCCATCATGTTAAATACACAGTTTTTAAAACTATCATTCTTAAGGCTCTATCCACACTGCAAATGCAATGTGTTCACTAACACCACATTAGTCCATAACCTGATTATAAAGATGGTCCCCTTAACCATGGGTGAACCATGCTGTAAAACTGTCATGATTGTATTTGAAGAGTAGCCAGGGCAACAGAAAGGCCAATGTACATTCTATTTTCACTGGTACTCCGTTTTTATTAATAGCAATGGCTGACCTCTCTGGGCCCAGTCCTACAGAGCGCTGAGCTCCTTCAACTCCTTTCGACTTTGTAAAATTTATGGACGCTTGCAGGTCTCTGGCAATGGCAGGATCTGGACCTATCCTAGCTAGCAACAATTCAGAACATTTTTCTGGCCACAAGAGCAAAGGAATTGGATCCAAAGTTCACTGGGTCGGTCACTCACTGACTTCAACACACTCTGAGCTGATCAGAAGTGAGCAGGGCAAAATCTATTCTCCAGAAACATTAGGCTTGACACCACGTTACCTAGCAAGCAATGACAGACCCCTTTAGAGACACACTTTTCACAATGGACTCGCTGATCTAGCTCCTATTCATCATAGACCTGATCCAAAGCCCATTTAAGTCAGTGAACAAACTCCCTCTGACTTGGATCAAGCTCTAAATAAACTACAACATTCCACAAGGTAACATATATATATGGGTGGTGCTCCCGTTGTTATTATTTTCTTGTTAAAGTTCAACACTGTTATGCCACAAGCTCAGAGACAAGACAGTTGAGACAAAATGACTCCCCACACATCTTAAAACCTCATGAACTCTTTCTCTTTCTCTGCAATCAGCCTAATTACACTCACATAAAAGTCTAATTACACTTCTGCCTTAGCTACCAGTGAAGTGTTTCTTGGGTTTTTCCTGAACAGCCTACAATTAAACGAGTCTCATCCATTAAGTGACACTTAGTGTGTGTAGTCTTAGTGCTCCAATTATGTACCTCAAATCAGTCCCTGAAAAACCTCCTTGCTGCCAAAGATATCCCTGTGAAAAATTAAGGGATACTGGAGGTGGCTTTGGTTGAAAAACATCATCGGTGTTTAAAATGACTGCTCTTATGCAAGGCCCTGCATTTCATTTACATTTGTGCTGCTTGAGATGCAAACAAGACTGATTTCACTACACGGATGTGTTATTCATTTATTAACCATTCTGCATGAAATCCATTTCTAAATGATTTCACTAAAGTTCATAAACCATTTTAAAACTCAGAAACTCATGAAAAGGGAAATGATCCAGCAGTTACAAACCTTGAGCTAAAAGCCTGATGGAAATAATTTTATTTGTCTATTTAAACAGCATACAAAATTGGATTCCATCCTAAAATCATTACATCCTCCTTTTTAATTAAAACTTACGCAGAGAATGTTCTGTTTTCACAAACAGAGAAAATGTTTTCTTAGTTTACTACTGTAGCAACTTATAACTAACATTTGGTAACAAACAGTAAATGAGGCAGATGGTCAAAATGTGGAAGTCTTTTTCTCCACTGACAGGCAGATGAGTTACTATCCAGCAGCTGAAATTAACAAGTGCTTGGATTCCCAGCTGCTGCTAATGACCAAGTATCTTCCACTATTTTCAAGAAGGCAATAGATCAAAGTAAACAAGAGCTCTTTGTATAGTGCCTACCAAAACAGGTCCTGGGCTAGGGCTCACAGGCACTGCAGTAACACAATTATAATAAAGATGGATTTTAAAATATTCCCCTTCCATTCAGGGCTCGATTGCGAGTTGAACTGTGCAGTTGCACATGGTCAAAACGGGGAATAAGAACCTCCCCATGTATGTCTACAAAGCAAGTAGACACCCGCAGTTGGCCAGTGCTCTCCAACATGGGCTCATGGGATTGTTTAATTGCGGAGTAGACTTCCGGGCTCGGGCTGGAGCCTGGGCACTAGTACCCTGTGAAGTGGGAGGGTCCCAGAATCCAGACTGAGCTTGAATGTCTACACAGTAATGAAACAGCCCCGCAGCCCGAGCCCCATGGACTAGCCGCAGGTGCTTAGGTGCTGTGTAGACATACCCAAGCTTATATCTCTGCATTAGCTACTCCTCTGACTCTTTTCTAGAGCAGGTGTATAGGGAGGTATAGGAGAAAGGTGGAGCCTTAAGTCTCTCCCATAGTGAGCTGGGCAGTGAAGCTCCCAAACCAAAATAAACTATATCAGTATAAGGCACGTGTATATTGGTATAGCTGTGCCCATGGTAGGGTGTTTTGCAGTTTTACCTACACAGAGATAATTCAATGACATATTTTACATGCATAACCCCTTCATTATACACATGCATAAGCACACTGAGCAGGTTACCCAAGTGCAAATAAGCGTAGAGTATGTCCCACTCAATGAAGCTGAAGTGAAGGGGTGTGTTTCCATGTGATACACACAGCTGCAGTTCAGAGCAGAGTTTTAATTGTATAATTTACCTTAACTATATCTAAATATCAAAGGTTTCTATAAAAACACCACCACAATCCTAAATACCACTTCTAACATATTACATAAATGTTTTTTGTGAGAATGAAAGTCATCACAGGACTTTGTTAGCATATCAAAGCAATGGCAAAACCAAAGCATGCATAGAAAATAAGTTCTCAGAGAGAGCAAACATGTATTTTGAAACCACAACAAGCTATTACAGCATGTAATGTCTCTTATCATACTCATTTTTGCCTGCTGGACATCATGTAATGCAATAACAATTGCCCACAGTGCTATTACTGAATGAGCATATTCTGATTGGCCTATTTAAAAATATATATATATTTGCCTGGTCAATAAGAGAGTTGTTTAAAATCATGCTGCACTTTCAGAAATGAAACTGCTCCTGACAAGTCAATTTCTTTGAGTAACTCACAAGACATATCTATGAATAATCCGACAGCCAAGCACCAATCTGACTTCCACCAATTCCATTTTGTGAACTATTTCGTTTTTAATTGGTGGGGCACATAGGAGCAAGTTCTCAATTTTACATTGAAGTCCCATTGAAAGCAAGGTGCATAAATTTACGCATGTGAGTAAGTTTTTCCAGGATCAAGGCCTCAAGCAATAATAAATTCAATATCACTTTCAGTGCAATTTCAAAAACTCACCAGGGATGGGATTTTCCTCAGCTGTGCTCACAGTCTTAGACGCTGACCCAACAGCCATCGAAAGAGTCCTACTGATTTCAGCAGGTGTTGGATCATGCCCTCAGACACCAAAATATATGAGATTGCTTTGCTTTTACTGCAAGCTTTTCCTTTTATATGTTTTACATGCTCCTTTTACGAGGATTTATCTTCCTTCTTGTGTATGCTCAATGATGGCATCTGAAACTTTCAGACTGAGCTTAATGGATCTATCAGATCACAAAGCTGGTGTAAATTCACTGGGTAATGGCCTGTGCGATAGAATAATCTGCAAAATATAATTGTCTGATAGAAGCCAGGGAGCTGCTGAGTGTAGAATACAGGAGACTATTAGCAGGGCCGGCAACAGAAATTTGGGGGCCCCCTACGCTGATCGTTCAGGGGCCCCCCCAGCTGACAGCGGCTGGCGGCAGCGCGAGCCCGGGAGCGGCGTGAGCCGCCCTTGCTTTCTCCCACGCCCTTTCTTTCTCTCCTTCCCCCCGCGCCCTTTCTTACTCTCCCTCCCCCCCCCCCGCGCCCTTTCTCCCCCAGACTGCGCCACTGCCGCCGGCCGGGCTCACTGCTCCTGCCGGGGATACACGCGCTCATCCGGAGGAGAGCCGCGCCGCCTCCCCGCCCCTTCCCCGCTCTCCAGGCCCGGCGACAAGGGGGGATGACTACGGGTACTGCTGTGTACCGGGGCCCCCCTAAATTCCGGGGCCCGGTACAGCTCTACCCGTAGTACCCCCCTGTCGCCGGCCCTGACTATTAGTTTGTAAACTGCAGTAAGTAAGTATTGGGTTTGAGGTTTCATCCTACTGAATACCTGGTGCAATGCCCTCTCTGCTTTGAGGCTTACATTTCTTTTGCCTTTTCTCCCTGCATAAGATGCAACCTTCTGTTTATCTTTGTAAAACATCCTCTGCAATGTTATCCAGAATGCTAGCTTGTCACATTATTGGAGTCGATTTTTTTAAGATGCCCCTGAGAAGCAATGATCATCACTTTAGTAGTCTCTTTATTCTAATACTGCATACACCCATCTAAAACAAAGAGAACCCCAAATTTGCATTCAGTGTTACAGCAGCAGTATTTATATAGCTGTTTAGACATATATATTAAAGTATATATTACAGCTGTTTAGACATATATTAGCTGTTTAAATATATATATATTATATATATATACACATTTTCCCAGGTTTGGACAGGTATTCTAAATCATCTCTCTAAATAACAACTTTGGGTGATCCTGGGTCAGGTGATGACATCTTCATAAAACTTACAACTGGGTGAAAATGTCAACCAGCATTCTCAAACACCACTACCTCTGCTTGACCTCACAGTAAACAACTAGATGTCCATTTAGCAGTTAGTCTGCCTGAAGTCTCAAGGAGCAGTACTACTAAAAAGAGTACATGAACCGCAAGTCACCTCGGGCAACTTCCCAATGAAGAGAAGCCACATGAAGCCTCAGAGCTCAGTTTGTAATGAGGTTATTCTATCAGTAGGCAAAACGCCTTCAGAGAGATTTTTCTGATGCTTAATAGCACTGATTTAAAATAAGTTATTTGCATCAAAATTAAGTGAGAGCACAAGTCCCTTAGCATATTAATAGCTTTCTTGAGCTTCAGTCTCTTTTTAATAAACAGCAGCCATGGAAGGGTTTAAGTGACTTGTTTTAACTGCCCATAAGTAGTCTTGACAAGGAGAATCCTGCCTCTGAAGATGTGCTTAAACACTTTAGGCAGGTCGGAGGGAAAGAGCTTTACTCTCTGAAGCACAGCACTTTGCAAATCTGAACGCTGTTAATCTTTGAACATTAACAAATGTGAGCTCAACCCGCAGGAGATCAAATTGCTGATTGCATTGGTTATTACTAGTATTTCAAAAGCAAACTGAGGGCACTACATTAGGCAAGTTCACCAAAGCCAACTGCCTGTGTGTAAAACACACACACATATATTACAGTATTACAAAAGCACCCATTGTTGTTGACATGTAACTGTGTTCATCCAGGATATTAGAGACACAAGGTGGGTGAGGTAATATCTTTTATTGGACCAACATGTGTTAACTCAGGGGTGGGCAAACGTTTTGGCCCGAGGGCCACATCTGGGAATCGAAATTGTATGGCGGGCCACAAATGCTCAGAAAATTGTGCTTAGGGTGTGGGTGAGCGCTCTGGTTGTGGGTGTGGATTCAGAATACATTACATGACTGGCACTGGATGGAATCTCACATGCTGCCAATGAGCCTTCCCTTTAAGGACAAATTTAGGAAGCCAGGCTGCCTGTCCTGATAAGCCATGATGCACCTCTTTCACCAATGCCTCACCTTTGTGATTCTGGCGCTGTCTACACTATAGAGACTATGCTATCAGAGCTAAACTAGCAGAGTCCCTCAGCATAGTGCAGTGTATTGCTGGCAGGAGTTCTGCTGCTGCCAGAGCAATACCACCTGTCCAAACAATGTTGGGTCAACTGACAGAAGCACACTGCCAGCATAGTTGTGTCTTCACTGCAGGGTTTGTTACCAGAACTCCACTGGGTGAGATCAAAAATCCAGGTTAATACCACTGCTTTTCTGAGCTTGTCCCTCAGTCTCATAGATCTCACTTTCCTTCCTCATCCCTTTCCCCCTATACACCTGTTATACTGCCTCGCAAAGATTACAAGGTGTCTTGAGGTGATAAACCCCAAGGAGGATTTGGCAAGCACAGTTGTTTGTTCAGGAAAAGATGTTATTCCATTGACAGACAGGAGACCACTAACCACATTTCTCTTCCTCTCAACATAAAACAGCTCCAAGAACAAATAAAATAAAATCTTATTTACATTTTGTGTCTTATTAGAAAAAACCTCTGCCCCCCCTTCCCCCCCCCAATAAAGATGAAAAATAATGAAGAACACCTCAACGGCTTTGGTTTCCTTTACAGAAAAACAAAAAGTTATTCAAGTAGTGCAAAAGGAAGCATCTTTTCACTGGGGAAAATCAAATGATTAGAAAAATAAGACATTTCTTGCTAACAACCAGCAGATCCTCATTTTAGCACCAGCCTAGGAGAGAGAGGAAAGGAGAGGAAGCATTGCTAAATTCATCCCTGGTACAATAACCCCACTGAAATCAAGGGATGAATTTAACTCTGAAGTTTTTCCTCTCAATGAAAATGGAGTTGCTAGATACATAGCAAGCTTTCACTTGGCTGGCCCTTGCTAAATCACAACAGATAGACAAGTGACAATAAAGCACAGCCACAAAGAAGAGTGGAATGCAATTTATTTTACTTTTGCTCCTAGCCATACAGCATTA